>OY728163.1:1612325441-1613774079 GCA_963277665.1 Viscum album
CCACTTTTGATTTATCAACATTGAATCCATCCCCATAAATTATATGGTCCAATAAAATACCGTGATGCAATATGAAATAAAATATCTAATTATTTAATACAATATTATTTTTAGTACAACGATGTAAGAATGAACAATGACTAAACAAGCATTCATAAAAATCCTATACATATAAAATGAAATCATCCATGAATACTTCCATGAAAATATCAAGGTTGTCAAAAAAAATATAACCATTCATCACTTGAATGTACCATGATCATTAAACAAACCAAATAGCACCCTTGTATATGAAAATGTGCTAAAGGGGTTTGTGAAGGTTTTATTTTCATAATACTCAAGGGAATATGGATATGAATGTATCACAAATACCTATAAGGAAAACAGTAATGGGACACCCCCTCTATGATATCTAGAATTTGGTTAATGAATGAAAATGGGAAATAATCCTTCATAGTGTGTTGGTTTTGTTAGTGATAGTCAATACAGACAAACCAACTATTCTGCACATGAGTTGGAACAAATTAATTGTTTTAATTTTTACCATAAGACCAATTATTTTAGGATCCACTTGTACTGGACTGACCGATTGGCTGTCAATGATGGGATAAATGATTCCAGTAGCCAATGAGTTTGTTACTTCCATTTTAATTCCATCTTAGAGGTTTCAGTTTAGTCATCGTTGTGCCTACCTCACTGGTTTTGCAACAACATTTAACAATATATGATGTGTACAATTTGATTGGAAAATTCCATGATTTTCAAAAACTTTCCATCCATAATATTTTTTATACTCCCTAAAATGTTCAATAAGTCTTAGTTCATGTTATTTAGAGAGTGGACTAGAAATGATGAAAAATATATTGTTTCCATTATCAAGATAAGATTATTTTTAATCTTGAGGTAGTTGTTTTAGATCTAATTGATGTGTATTTTTGATTTATGGTAGTGAATGTCATAGTGGGAGGTCAATAATCTCATATAACTACTCAATGGTGTTATACCCAAATGAGGAATGAGATTTTTCCAGATTAGCAATATCATTGATGGTCATGGGATCCTCGTTTGTCATGAATTACCCACTAACATTCATGCATAAAATTTTTCTATACCGGTAAAAAATTATATGCAAGATTAATTTCCTAGAATTTCAATCAATGAAGAAAACTGAGAAAGGGGATCTGCATAATGAAATTATGTTTTTTCATTGAAAGGGAGTACATCTATAGAGTTAAACAGATAGATGAATTTTCTTCTCAGGGGTTCTTCAGTGAATCATGGATGTTGATGTGGACAAAGTGACCACCAAAATCCATGGATAATAGTCCATTGTGGACATTAATTATTGATTTGTAAGTTTTAAGGAAAGTTATCCCCCGATATATTAAGGGAATTTCCATTCATATTATAATATTTCATTTTATGAACCGAAAAATCCAGAGGAAAATTTACGATTTTCTCCCTCATAAAAACATATTCTAACACACACAAAGGGTGTTATGTACTCTGATTTTAAAATTATAAGTCATTTATAGTGGTATTTAGATCTATTACTTATAATTAAGTGCAAATGTAGGGAGTCATCACATTTATAGAAGCACCTAAATCAAGCATAATATTGGAAAAGGAATAATCCCTTATGGTGCATATAATTGAGAATGTTCCTGGAACATTTAATTTGTTATAATGTGATAGAATTATCAAGGATGAGATATTACACCCTAGGATCACCTTTTCATCACATTAGAGTCTCCTTCAGTGTGTACATATTTCCTTGAGTAACATTTTTTTGATGGAATTTTCTTCAAGACATCGATCAAGGGTATATCAAACCACACTTTTTTGAAGATTCCAAGATTTATTTATCACATTCCATTTATTTTTCTTATCATGGTTGGGTGGCCCTTTTGGGAAATTGAGGTATAATTGTTAATCTAGGTTACTCCTCAAAATACACAATTCTACCTTTAATATTATTTCTTCAGGATAAAGATTTCTATTATTTTGGTCATTTGGGTTTGTTGAAATAAAGGATCCCTCAGGAGGGGGCAACTCGATCAGACGGGGAATTTGTATTTTAATTTGAGTTCAACTACTAAGGACAATGGAACTAACACTTCTCTTATCCCTAGGGCTCAGAAGTGGTTGAGAAGGTAATTTAGCCAACAAGTGACTTTGAATTCCCCCCACATAGTTGGTGTGAGGAACCACATTGGTTTTGAGGTCTAGTGTGGCTGTTTGTAAGACTTTTGGAATTGGATATTGTTGGCAGCCATTTATTTCATCATATCTTCTAGGATAGGATTGTTTTTTGGAAGGGGTGGTTTGAAAGGGATTTGTGGTGGTTGGTTATTTCTAGGTGCATGTGGTTTATGACTAATCTGACCTAGATACTTCCATGGTTGATGACTATTGATTGAATTCCACCATTCCAATAGGATTGGTTGTGTAACACCCCAATATTTCATAGTACGTTATTTCTTAAATGTAATTCAATAACTTTCTCTACACGCAACATCAAGATCAAGTGCACCATGACTTACCAAATGAGCCGTTCAAAAACGGTTATGAATAGTATTAAATGAATTTTTAACTTTATATAATCCTTAAAATTTTAGAATCAATATTATGAGTTTCTTAGTCATAATGTAAGAACAAATTCATTTATCTCAGATAAAAGAAGTATTTTTCAAAAAATTCAATTTTACCACCTTTTAATGGAAACCCCTTTATAAATACAATATTTAAAAGTTTTATATATTTAATTTGACAAAATAAACTTCTTCTTTAGAATCGTGACATAAAAGTTTATTTTCAATAAAATTTTGGTGTTTTTTACAACTTTCCTATTTGGGTGAATAGTGAAAAATTCAATATTTTAACATAAAACAACGTTTTTTAATCAAAATAATTAATAGTGTTCTATAATAATATTTATTAGTTTTTAAGTATAATTTGATTATATTTTTACCATTTAATCCAATAATTTTCAAAGGATGTAATTTCCCTTTGAAAATGGACATAAACAAGTGTCACTTTTTTTATAGTTATAATTTCATAAAAATATGCTTTTTGGTTTTGACAACGAGATTTAATTTTATATTAATTAATAAAACATCTATGTTTTGATATTTGTAAAATATATATCATTATTGAATTCAGAATATCAAAATTAGCATAGAGTTAATTTTTGGTATTTTTCTGAAAACTATCAATTTTTGATGAATAGTGAAAACACTACGTTATTGTTTAAAACCGACTTTTTATTTAAATAATTAATTATTTTATATAAATTTATTTTAGGTCAAAATGGAAACATAATACCAATATATGTTCAAATTAATTCATTGTAATCAATTTATAATAAGTTTATATTTATAAAATTTTATTGAACTTTTTACCGTATATTACTCATCTTCAAGGAGCATTTGAAAACTTGAATAAAACCTAATTTTACCGCTTATGTGAGTTGAATTTAAAAAATTTGAGAGACATGGTTAACCTCAGTAAGTAAAATGTAGTTCAATAAGATGAAAATAATTTATGGTGAATAGTTTCTTTTGAGTATTATTTACCACAGTTAAAAGTAAATATAGTAATTAAGGGTAAAAATGATATTATAAATACCCTAACACATTTCTTAATTATATTGGATAAGTGTAATTTGACCTAAAACAAAATTGTGAATAAAATTTGATCCTTTAGGTCCACATGGATTAGATTAGGAAATTTATTATTATTTAATTTAAAGAAGATTTAAAAGTGTTAAATTCAAGTTTTCATAACTAAAACATTTTAATATAGACTTATATACATGGTAAATTCGATTATAAATATTCATTAGAAAGATAAATTTATTTCCTACATAATGTAATTTTATTAATTATTTTTAGACATTAAATAATATACTTTGTTTATGACACAATGATGATGCATTAATTTCCTTATTAATGAATGATTAAAATAATTGATATTATAAATATCCAAATAAAATTAATTCTAAACTATTGATGAATTCCACTAATTTTATAGGTTAATGAGACATGTAATGATTTATTATATAAATTTTGATTGATGTGAAATTGTAACACCTAAGAATTTATGAGAAATATTTTCTTTTTATGTTATATACATCACAAAAGGAATCTTTCACTACACACAACACTGTCTTGGCTTGTGTTACATTCAAGAACAACCTTCCTCGATAGCTTGCGTTGTACGCAAATTTGAGTTTCGCTAAACAATCATATGTTATTAAAATATTATATAAACTAGCTGTTATGAATAATAATACCCAATTTTTGAAATTTTATCTTTCAAAATGGATTTCATTTTTGGATTTTGAATATCGAAAATAGCCTAGGGTGAATTTTTGGTATTGTTATGAAAACTTTCAATTTTTGATGAATAATGAAAACACTAGGTTATTATTTAAAATTCGACTATATATTTATATAATTATTTATTATATTTAAATTTATTTTATGTCCAAATTTATACATAATACCTATATAAGTTCAATGTAATTCATTGGAGTCATTTTATAATAATTTTAGTTATATGAAAATTTTATTGAACTTTTCACCGACTTTTACCCACCTCCTAGGAGAATTTAAAAATTTACATAAAACTTCATTTTACCACTTCTGTGAGCAGAATTTCCAAAATCCGAGAGACACGGTTAAATTCAAGGAGTAAAATGTGGTTCAATAAGATAAAAATATTTTATGGTGAATAGTAGCTTTTTACTTTTTTACCAAGGTTAAAAGTAAATAGGGTAATTAAGGGTAAAATGATATTATTATTACCCTAACACATGTCATAATTAAAATGGATAAGTGTAATTATACAAAAAATAACCTTAGGAATAAAATATGACCATTTAGGTCCACTTGGATTAGATTAGTACATTTATAATTTTTTTAAAGAAGTGTTAAAATTGTTAAAATCAAAGTTTAATAACTAAAAACTTTTTTAATATAGGGTTATACATTAGCTAAATTCAAATATTAAATATTACTTGGAAAGATAACAAGATTTCATACATAATGATATTTTATTTATAATTTTTAGACATTAAATAGTTTAATTTGTTTATGACACAATGATGATGCAATAATTACCTTATAAATGAAATATTAACATAATAGATGTTCTAAATTCCCAAATAAATGTAATTTGAGACTATTTATAAATTCCACTAATTTTATAGTTTAATAAGACATTTAATTATTTATTTAATTAATTTTTTTAGAACTAATCATGCTGTTATGAGTTTCACAAAAATCAATTACCAAATAGTTTCACAATTGACATTACAAAGTTTTTAAAAAAAATATTATATTATTAATTGTTATTTTATTCATAAAAATAAAAGGATATCCCAAATGACTTAGATAAAGTTATATATATTAATAATGAACCACTTGGGGTTCTTTTGTCTTGATATAGTATGTTTGTTAACCATATAGTGTTAGAAAACAAAAACACACAGTTAAAGTAAAATTATTTAACATAGAGTTAAATCTAAATGATAAGGTTAAAATACTAACCTAACCTTGTCTAAAACATATTGGTTAAGAGGATTGTGACCCATATCCACCTTAGCTTCGAAATACATCAATTTTGATCAATTAATAACCGAATATGACTCTATTATAAAATAAAATTTTAAGTTTTTTCATAGGTGCCCCTCTCCTCTTTTATAAAAGGGCACGTCGTTCCTCTCATCCTCACCACATTTTGAGCCTTAAAGCTCGTCCAACACCTTCCCATTTCCCATATCAACTTCCTTAGAAACATACTAGAAGTCCTGGTCTTCTACAAAGTCCAATTTTAGTTCCCTAAGATGAGGTTTCCAAGAGGCGTGTCGAAGAAGAGGTAATATCTGTTACTGATTCTTTCAAATTTATTTCTTCTTCTACTTCCTATAACTTAGTTGTTTCATTATAAAGTAATAAAATCACGGTCTCTAAAATACTGATATGTTATTATAAATATGAAACAACCATTTTTCACCTTCAATCCATCCTATGGAAAACAAAATCACTGCGCACGTGTACGTACGGAATACCGTCTCCACGCTGTGGTGTAATATGTTTTCCACCACCACCTTACTTGGATGGGTATAATGGTGTAAAGAAGAACTATTTATGATTAGTTTAAAGTGATATTTATCCTTAAATAATATACATACACTTCAATACAATTCCATGATCATGGGAACGATATCATCACTCGTGCTTACGTACGACCTACAGTCTCCACGATGCGATGCGACTCGTTCTACATGATATTCATTGAATAATGATTATATAAATGAATTGAATGAATAAATATGATATATATTACACTAATACCATTCTTTAAATGAGGTATCTATAACCTAAAAAGAAGAATAAGAATTTATTTGACAAAACATTCCTAAGAACATAAAGCAATGAACACCTGAATAATAAGTAGTAATAAAATATTACTAATAAGAAGATAAGAATATGACCATGTATTATATCATAACAATTAACATGATTCTATAATTATTAAATGAAATTATTTAAAACATTATACTGGAGGTTCAGTTATGTACGAAGCAAATCGGACCTAATGTAAGGGAAAATCTCGCGATCTCAATTTTTACCCAAGATTGTTTATTCGTAAGTATTTAATGGGGGTTATATTTATCATCCATGTCCAAGTTTTATAAAAACGTTTTTGTGTATGTTTAAATAATTTTTTACCCATTTTTTACTTTTACTACATGGTATGTATGGAATCTTCCTTTTGTTTACCATACGAGGTACTTTTTTACATTTCCGACAAAAGTATGAGGGGAATGTTTTTTAACTTATACGGCATGAACATATTTTTAAGGTTTCATAACGCCTTTTTTTCAAGAAGCTTACTCTACAATATGTCATGAATATTTTATACAAAATAGTTTTCTTTGAAAATTTCATGGAATTTTGTGAAAATAAAATGATTTTGAAGAGGAAAGGATATTTTCCTCAAAAATTCATTTCAAGTGTTTTGTCAACTATTTTCCATCTAAGATGACATTATTTATTATGAGTATGTCTCAAGTACAATGTCAATATGATTTACATGGTTTCTTTTTCTTGTTATGAAATGATATCCATTTGATTTATATGGATTATGTTATGATGGGATGATGTTTATGAAATCCATTTTATTCTTTGGGTTATGATGAATGATTTATGTTTATGTTGTAGAACACGTAAGAATGATTTAATTATGAGATGGGTGGGACCTATATCTCCCTCCAATTCATTGGATAAAGATTTATATCTCATGAGATATACATGGCTGGAACAGAAAGTTAATCTGGTTTCATGACACAGGACTGGAATGAGGAGTGAACTCAGTTCAGTAATGGACTTTGTCCGCTATGATAGTCTTGGAAATGAGTCTTGACTAATATGAAATGATTTTCTATGATTATGTGTCTATTCCAAAACGTTTCATGTTTTATGTTATTCTTATTGGGATTACATTTCATTACTATGATTTATCTCATGTTATGATATTATGATCTGTTTTGCAGGTTAAGATATTCAAAATGTTATGTTCTTATGAATATGAAATGATTGATATTTCTTTGCTTTACCCTTACTGAGCATTTGAGCTCACCCTTTTGTATGTTTTATTTTCCCCAGGTCAGGAAGAAGGGTATTAAGTAGGATATTCAAAAAAGGGACTCTAAATATGATGAAATAAGCGAGTGACAATGTAGATGATTTATGAACCAATTGTTTATGTTTCACAGTTTCTAAAGACATTATACCTATACGGTCCTACCGTGGTTTTGTTATATGTTGTTTTAAGTATGCTTCAATTATTAAGTAATAACCATGTATGTAAAGTATGGGTCATTAAATTTTGTATCATAAGAAAAGGGGGTAGGAATGATTCTGATCCTTGGGAACTCTCACATGTGAGCATTGGAAGAAGCATGGATCTCCGCACAAGGGCTTCATGAGGAATTGGCTGCCACTGTGGATGGTGATGTGTCCCACCCAGGGGGTGTAGCCACCCCTGGAGTACCCTAATTGGTATCAATTATAGTCCACTGGAGGTAATTATAGACCGATACAGTTGGTATCAGAGGAAAGGTATAATCAGCCTTCGGAAACTATGATGTGGAAGCCTTAGTAAGAACCCTAAGGATATTTCTAAGCATAGAACATAATATTAGTATTTTAGAAATGTCCATGAATAACCTATGATAAGACCTAATGTAGGATATTTTATTCTTGATTATTTTGTTTTCATGTTATGATTAGTGTTTCTCACACTATGCTTCTTAGTTTTAGACATTGGATGGAACCTGAAGGAACCGTGTTAATGCTGAATGTGACGGGAAATGTAATGATTGTCCCCCTGAGAAACCAAATGTTATGGGAGCTGGAATGAAAAATATTGTAGCCATGCTCACACAAATTTCTCAAGCTATGAATCATGCAGTACATCCAAATGAGCAAAAGAAAGAGCAAAATTCTGTTGAATCCTTCATGAGGCAGCGTCCACCTGCATTCATCGGGTTTTATGATCCATTAGTGGATGAACAATTGATCAGTATCACTGAAAAGATATTTTCAGTTCTACAATGTTCTGAATATGAAAAATTCATCTTAGCAGTGTATCGTTTTGAAGGTGATACTAATAAATGGTGTATTCTTATCAATAATACAAGGAAAAGAGACGAAAGTGAGTCCATGGATTGGGACGAGTGCAATAACATATTTTTCAAAAAGTACTTCCCTATTATTATTTTAAAAAAGATGGAGAAGGAGTTTCTTGAACTAAATCAAATGGATGATGAATCGGTGGGTACCTACAAAGAATATTTTTCAAGACATGCATGGTACGCTTCCAGAACTATTATCCAACCTGAGAGTAAAATTGATAGATTATTTAGTGGCTTAAAACCAAGTCTACGAAGGGCATTAAACATAAGGGACTTCAATAGCTACGGGGAAATTGTTTGATGTTCTCTCAAGGTTGAGATTGATATTGGAGTAACCCATCAATCATATGGGTTTGATAAGAAGAAGAAAATGGAATTCAAAGGAAAATCTAAAGACCACAGTGAAAAGAATATGAGTATTCCCTTATGCTAAAAGTGTGTAAAGAAACATGGAGGGAATTGTATTAAAGGGACATGTAAATGTTTTAAGTATGGAATAGAAGGTCATCGTGTAGTTGAATGTTGAAATAATGGAAAGAAGATGACTAATGATGCAAAAAAATAAAGGAATGCACATAATGCACCTCCTACACTTCAATGTTTCAAGTGCAAGGAAATGGGGTGTTATGCCAATCAGTTCCTTAATCCAAGGGTTCGTGATGATGATCGACGCCAACAAACTCTTAAGGCCGAAGACAATGGAAATTCACATGCAATTTCAATCGGTGATGTGAAGTATAATAAAGAAGTGGTGAAAGGTACACATAGCATGAAATCTAAAGTAGAAAATGTTTTATTTGATTCTAGATCCACCCACTCTTTTATTTATGAAGAATTTTCTAAGGGTATCACCATATTACCTCAGTAATTAGATATTGAGTTAGCTGGGAAAACCCCTAATACCACAACAGCCGCATCAAAAGTTTACATTTCTTCTTCGATTGATGTTTTTGGGAAAGTGCTTCCTAGAAATATTGTGATCCTTCATATAGTGGAATTTGATGTGATTCTTGGCATGGATTGGATTTCTTTATATGGAGATCATATCAATTTCTGAATAAGGGAAGTCACATTTGATATTCCAGATCAATCTATGATGGTCAATGGATGCAAGGTTGAACATAACCTTCCAGTGGAAGTTTCATCCATCATATGGTTGTTGATTCCACTAAATGAAGGTTATTTATCTCAAATGGTTGGAGAGAAACTCAAGATTAAGAATACACCCATTGTACAAGAGTTTGATGATATCTTTATGGAGGAATTTCCAGGTCTTCCACAAAATCGTGAAGTTGAGTTTTCAGTAGAACTCATACCGGGTGTTATGCCCATTTCAAAGACACCTTATATAATGGACCCAATTGAGTTGTAGGAATTAAAGAAGCAACTCTAAGAGAATCTTGATAAGTGATTCATATGCCCTAGTACATCACCCAGGGGAGCACCTATTTTGTTCATTAAGAAGAAAGATGGATCAACTAGACTCTGCATTGGTTATTGAAAACTTAACTAGATCACAATCAAGAACAAATATCCTCTCCCATGCATTGATGACTTATTTGACCAACTACGCGGAGCTCAATACATCTCCATGATTGATCTTCATTCATGGTATCATCAATTGAGGTTAAAAAATGAGGACATACCAAAGACGGCTTTCCATACAAGGTATGGACACTATGAATTTATAGTGATGTCATTTGGTCTTACGAATTCCCCTGTTATCTTCATGGATCTAATGAATAGAGTCTTTAGTGACTATCTTGATCAGTTTGCGGTAGTATTTATAGATTATATTCTTGTATATTCAAAGAGCAAAGAAGAACATAAATATCACTTGAGAATTGTATTAAAGACACTAAGAAAGGAGAAGCATTATGCCAATTTTACCAAGTGTGAATTTAGGCTTCAAAAAGTTTCGTTTTTGGGTCACATAATCTCAAAAGAGGGGATATCTATGGATCCAGAAAAAAAAGAGGTTATCGAAAGATGGTTGAGACCAATAACAATAACTGATATCTGTTGTTTTCTTGGTTTGTCTGGATATTATTGACCTTTTGTGAAATATTTTTAACGATTATCAAATCCACTCACCAGGTTGACTCGAAAAGGAGTTAAGTTCGTTTGGACGGAGGATTGTGAAGAGAATTTCAAGGAGTTAAAAAGAAGGTTATCCAGTGCACCTGTGCTCACACTAACATGTAGTGGAGAAAGGTTTGTGATCTAAAGTGATGCACTGAAGAAGGGATTGGGGTGTGTTCTCATGCAAAATGATATGGTGGTAGATTATGCCTCACGACAGTTGAAAATCCATGATCAAAATTACCCAACTCATTATTTGGAGTTAGACGCGGTATTATTTGCATTAAAGATTTGGGGGGATTACCTTTATGGTGAATGGTGTGATATTTATACAGATCATAAAATTTTAAAGTATATTTTCACAAAAAAAGGATCTGATTATGCACCAAAGAAGATGGTTGGAGTTGATTAAGGACTATGACTCCACAATTCATTATCACATTGGGAAAGAAAACAGGGTGGCAGATGCATTAAGTCAACAAGAACATGCTAGCTTATCCATGATGAGGATCACAAAAGATCCAATATTTATGGATTTACAAAGGATGGATCATGGAATTATAATGGAAAGAGAAAAATCGTATCTTACTCAAATAAATGTTCAACCATCTACACATGTGAAGATTAAAGAGGCACAAAAAGAAGATGTAGAGTTACAAAAGAAGGTGAGAATTGATTCTGAATTCAACCTTGATTGTGATGGGATAATAAGGTTCAGGAATCAGGTTTGTGTTCCTTCCATCCCGGAATTAAAGAAGGATCTATTGGATGAGGCTCATAGTTCTTTATTCTTTATTCATCGTGGAAGCACGAAGATGTATAGGGACCTGAAAGAGTACTTCTGGTGGGATGGTATGAAAAGAGATGTTGCTGAATATGTCTCTCGATGCTTGGTTTGTCAGCAAGTTATTGTTGAGAGGTAGAAGTCTAAGGGTATGCTACAACCATTACCCATACCCGAATGGAAATGGGAGAACATCACTATGGAATTTGTCACAGGACTTCATAAAACATCCAAAGGCAATAATGCTATCTGGGTTATAGTTGATTGTCTTACGAAGTCGGCACACTTCATTGCTATTAGAGAAGATTTTTCTCTTGAACACCTGGCCAGGATATATGTAAAGGTAGTTTTATGATTCCATGGAGTACCACTTTCCACTATATCTGATCAGGATCTGAGGTTTACCTTGAAGTTTTGGAGAATTATTCACTATACTCTTGATACAAAGTTGAGTTTCAGCAGTACTTATCATCCTCAGACAGACGGTCATCCTGAGAGGACAATTCCAACTCTATAAGACATGTTGAGAGATATCTCTATGGATTTCAAATGTGTTTGGGATCAACACATACATTTGGAGGAATTTTCTTATAATAATAGCATTCACTCCAGTATTTAGATGGCTCTTTATAAAGCACTCTATGGAAAGAAATGCAGGAATCTAACTTGCTAGGATGATGTTAGGTAAAGAAAACTATTAAGACATGATCTTGTTGATGAGATGGAAGAAAATGTCTGATCTATTCAACAACACATAAGAGCAGCTCAGAGATGAAAAAATTTTTATGACGACAACCGAAGAAAAGACATAGAGTGTGAAGTGGTTGATAAAGTGTTCTTATGAATATCTCCTTGGAAGAGAGAAATGAGATTTGGAAAGAAGGGAATGTTGAGCCCTAGGTATATCGGTCTTTCAAAATACTTGATCGTGTAGGGAAGGTAGCTTACCGAGTGGTGCTTCCATCGAATCTCTCTCAAGTTCACGATGTGTTCCATGTATCTCTCTTGATAATGTACATACATGATTCTTCACATGTTCTCAGCTCAGAAGTTGTACTGCTGGAGCAAGATCTTTCTTATGAAGAATAGCATATAGAGATTTTGGATTGTAGCGAAAAAGTCATATGAGACAAGACCACTCGCTTGGGGAATGTTTTATGGGGGAACCACCAAATAGAAGAAGCTACATGGGAGCTTGAGGATATGACGAGGGAGAGGTATCCTCATCTGTTTGTTACAAAGTGACGAATTTTGAGGTTGAAATTAATTTTAAGGGGGGTAGAATGTAACACACGAGAATTTATGAGAAATATTTTGTCTTTATGTTATATATGTCACCAAAGTAATCCTTCATTACAGACAACACTGTCTTGGCTTGTGTTACACGGAAGATCAACCTTCCTCGATAGCTTGCGTTGTACGGAATACTGAGTTTCGCTACACAATGTTATGTTATTAAAATATTATATAAAGTAGTTGTTATGAATTGTAATTACAAATTTTTGAAAGATTATCTTTCAAAAAAAATTTTATTTTTGGATTTGGAATATCGAAATTAGCCTAGGGTGAATTTTTGGTATTTTTCTTAAAACATTCAATTTTTTATGAATAGTGAAAACACTGGGTTACTACTTAAAAACCGACTTTTTATTTAAATAATTATTTATTTTATTTAAATTTATTTTATGTCAAAATTTATACATAATACTTATATATGTTCAATGTAATTCATTGGAGTCATTTTATAATAATTTTACATATATAAAAATTTTATTGAACTTTTCACCGTCTTTTACCCACCTCCTTGGAGAATTTGAAAATTTACATAAAACATAATTTTATCGCTTCTATGAGTGGAATTTGGAAAATACAAGACACACGATTAATATCAAGGAGTTAAATGTGGTTAAAAAAGATAAAAATATTATTTGGTAAATATTAACTTTTTACTTTTTTAACCCGGTTAAATGTAAATAGGGTAATTAAGGGTAAAATGATATTATTATTATAATAAAACATGGTCTAATTATATTGGATAAGTGTAATTAGACCAAAAACAACCATTGGAATAAAATATGACCATTTATGTCCACATGGATTAGATTAGGACAATTATTATTATTTTATTTAAAGAAGTGTTAAAATAGTTAAAATCAATGTTTAAAAACTAAAAAAAATTAATATAGGGTTATACATTTGATAAATTAAACTATAAATATTCATTAGAAAGAAAATATTATTTCTTACATAATGTTATTTTATTTATAATTTTTAGATATTAAATAATTTAATTTATTTATGACACAAGGATGATGCAGTAATTACCATATTAATGAAATATTAACATAATTGATGTTATAAATACCCAATTTATTGTATTTTGAGACTTTTTATAAATTAAAATAATTTTATAGGTTAATATGACATGTAATTATTGATTTAATTAAATTTTTTATAACTAATAATGCTGTTATGCGTTTTATAAAAATCAATTACCAAATAGTGTCATAATAGACATAAAATATTTTTTAAAACAAATATTATATTATTAATTGTTATTTTATTTTTAAAAAACTAAGGTTCGCAAAAATTACTTATATATGGTATTATATATTAATTATGAACCACTTGGAGTTCTTTTGGATTTTTATTGTGTGTTTATTAACCATATAGTGTTAGAAAACAAAAATACACAAAAAAGTTAAATTATTTAACTTAGAGTTAAATTTAAATGATAAGGTTAAAATACTAACCTAACCTTGTATAAACCCTATTGGATGAGAGTATTTCGATCCATCCCCACCTTATCTTTGAAATAAATCAATTTGGATCTATTAAAAACCGAAAATGACTCTATTATAAAATAATAATTTATGTTTTTCCATAGGTGCCCCTCTCCTCCCATATAAAAGGGCACCTCCTCCCACTCCTCCTCACAAAATTTTGAGCCTTAAATCTCGTCCAACCCCTACCCATTTTTCTTATAAACTTCACTAGAAACATAATAGAGGTTATGTTCTTCTTCAAAGTTCAATTTTAGTGCCCTATGAAGACGTTTCCAATAGGCGTGTCGAAGAAGAGGTAATATCCGTTACCGATTATTCCAAATTTATTTCTTCTTCCACTTCCTATTAATTAGTTGTTTCATTATGAAGTAATAACATCAGTATCACTCACATAATTATATGTTATTATAAATATTAAACAACCCTATTTCACCTTCAATTCATCCAACGAAAAACGAAATCACCGCGTGTGCGTACGTACGGAATACCGTCTCCACGCCGTGGTGTAATCTGTTTTCCCCCACCACCATACTTGGATGGGTGTAATGGTGTTAAGAATAACAATTTATGATTATTGTAAAGTTATATTGATTCTGAAATAATATACATACACTTAAATACAGTTACGTGGTCATGGGAACAATATCATCGCTCGTGCGTACGTACGACATACCCTCTCCATGATGCGATGCGACTCGGTCTACATGATCTTCATTGAATAATGATTATATAAATGAATTGAATGAATAAATATGATATATATAACAATAATAACATTCTTTAAATTAGGTATCTATATCGTAAAAATAATAATACGATTTTATTCGACAAAACATGCCTAAGAACATAAAGCAATGAACACCCGAATAACAAGTTGCAATGAAATATTACTAATAAGAAGATAAGAATATGACCATGTATGATATCATAACAATGAAAATGATTCTGTAATAATTCAATTACATTATTTAAATCATTATACAGAAGGTTTGGATAAGTACGAAGTAAATCGGACCTAAGGTAAGGGAAAATCTCGCAATCTCATTTTTGACCCGATATTGTTTATTCGTAAGTATTTACCGGGGGTTATATTTATTATACATTTCCAAGTTTCATAAAAATTTATTCATGTATGTTTAAAGTCCTTTTTACCCATTTTTGATTTTTACATCATGGTATGTAAGGAATCTTCCTTTTTTTACCATATGAGGTACTTTTTGACTTTTCTCACAAAAGTATGAGGAGAATGTTTTTTTAACATATACGACATGAACATATTTTTATTGTTTCATAATGCCTTACGTTAAAGAAGCTTAATCTACAATATTCTATTACTATTTTAAAAATAATATTTTTCTTTTAAAATATCATAAAATTTTGTGAAAAGAAAATGACTTTGAAGATGAAATGATATTTTCCTCATGAATTCATTTCATGTGTTTTGTCAAAACTATTTTCCATCTATGATGACATTATTTTGTATGATTATGTTTCAATTATAATGTATTAATGATTTACATGGTTCCTTTTTCTTATTATGAAATAATATCCATTTTTTATATTCATTATGTTATGATGGGATGATGTTTATGAAACCCATTTTATTCTTTGGTTTATGATTAATGATTTATGTTTTTGTTGTGGCACACGTAAGAATGATTTAATTATGAGATGGGTGGGACCTATAACTCCTTCCAATGAATTGGATAAGTATTTATATCTCATGATATATACATGGATGGAATGGAAAGTTAATCTGGTTCAGTGACACAGGACTGGAACGAGGAGTGAACTCGGTTCAGTAATGGACTTTGTCTACTATGATAGTCTTGGAAATGAGTCTTGATTAATATGAAATGACTTTCTATGATTATGTGTGTATTCCAAAAAGTTTCATGTTGTATGTTATGATTACTGGGATTACATTTCATTACTATGATTTATCCCATGTTATGATATTATGATCTCGTTGTCAGGTTAAGATATTCAAAATGTTATGTTCTTATGACTATGATATGATTGATATTTCTTTTGTTTACCCTTACTGGGAATTTGAGCTCACCCTTTTGTATGTTTTCTTTTCCCAGGGTCAGGAAGAATGATATTAAGTAGGATATTCCAAAAAGGGACTCTAAATATGATGAAATAAGCGGGAGACAATGTAGATGATTTATGAACTAGTTGTTTATGATTCCCAGTTTCTAAAGAAAATATTCCTAAATGGTCCTACCATGGTTTTGCTATATTTTGTAATAATAATGCTTAAATTATGAAGTAATAACCATGTATGTAAAGTATGGGTCGTTAAAGATAATGTTGTAATGACTTTCACAAAAAAATACCAAATAGTGTCAAAATAGACATAAATTAGTTTTTAAAACAAATAAAATATTATTGTTGGATATAATATTCATAAAAATATATGTTCCAGACAAAGATATTAAATAGTATTATATATGTCATTAATGAACCTCTTGAGGTTCTTTTGGATGTTTATAGTGTGTTTTTTAACCATATAGTGTAAGAATACAAGAAGACATAGTAAGAGTAAAATTGATTTACATAGAGTTAAATCTAAAAGATAAGATTAAAATAGTAACCTAAACTATTATAAAACCGGTTGGTTGTGATTATTTTGACCCATCCCCACTTTATATTCTAAATAAATCAATTTGGATCCATTATAAACCGAAAATGACTTTATTATAAAATAATATTTCAATCTTTTCTAAATACATATGATATATAAATCATTTTTATATTATGGATGTATTTAAATCATGATCTAAATGATAAGATCAAGAATTAAAAGATAATATATGAATGAAAAAGAAAGTGATTATTACCTGAAATGTTAATTTAACATGGAAATATTTATTAAATGGGTAGTATAACGTCATAAATGAATCATGTATGTAATAATAAATACGAATATAGTTATGGTATTATTTATTAACATAATATTTTCATTATACATGAGGTTAAATCTACACTTGACTAATGTAAAATTACAATGTAAGGGTTAATTTCAAAATTCCTTTATTATCCGAGGTCATTTTTACACAAGTATATACTGGGACCTCTTTATCATCTACATCCGTGTTTTCTTAAAAATGTATTTCAAATAATTTTCAATATTTACTAGACTATGGGATAATGTCATTTATACCCTTGTTTTACTTTTTATAATATGTTTAAAAAGGAATATTTCCGTTGTTTTCCAAACAAGATACTTTATGACCGTTTTGACAAAATTAAGGTAAGAATGTTTTTTAACTTATACGACGGGTGCAGATATTTTCCATCTTTATAACATCGTCGATGCTTCCTTTATAATCTTATAAAAATATTTTCAAAATAAATGTTTTATTTATAATTATTTTACTCATAAATTATTTCAAAATAGAAAGAGATATATCTCTCAAATAGATTTTATTTCATCTATGTCAACATCATTTGATAAATTTTACACCTGTTCAATGTGGATTTATTATGATAAAAATTTTTCATATTGCATAGAAGTTTTTTTTATATGATTAACTGTGGATTAGTTATTTTTATTACATTCATGGTTTATCAATAATGTATTGAAATTTTGTATGATAGTTTTAAAACTAGTGTTTATGTTATATTTCAACCTCTTCTTAAGATTATTGTGTTGGACTAGTATGTTCCGGGTAGGGGTCTGGTGACAGCAAACCTTCTGGGTTGTAATCCTGTTACAGAAGCTCTCTATGTTGGATTCTGGTTACAGAGGCTCTCCATATTTTAGTCCAGTTATAGAGGCTCTCCAAGTTGGAGTCCGGTTACATAGGCTTTCCGAGTTGGGGTCCGGTTATAGTTATCCCCTAGGTCCTGGCACGAGGCCTTGACACCGAAATTAATGTCCGGTAAAATACATTCCCTCATTATGAAATTAGTTATTACATTTGATTTTTTTAATAGTATAATATCCATGTTCATGTTTATATGGTAATTTTTGATTTAATTTTTTTCCATATTATTTTCATGTTTATGTTTAAAAGGCTATCGTTTTTATTACACATCTTTCCTTAAAAGGTTTCAGCTTCCGCTAAATTATTTACACTTACCGAGCATCGGAGCTCACCCCATTATTATGTTTTACTTTCATAGTATCTGAGTAAGTGTTTTATTATAGAGATGTAGGGTCATGATAAGGGAACAATGGTTTTCTAAAAGAAGTATCTATGATGTAATGTATGTTAGAATGTGTAATGTAACATTGAAGTATGTAATCTCTTTTTTCCAATAATTCTAAATTGTTTTGTCCTTCAGGACTTGATTCCTTATAATCATCCCAATGTATTAAAATAATGCACCGACTCTGGGTAATTGGGTTCAGGGTGTTACACATGGTGTCATAGGATGTTTAGTAGAAACCTTGGAATCTAGATTTATATAAAATCTGATTAGAGAACAATACCCTAAGAAAGACTCTATAGATTAGTATATATGAACATCATAGAATTTTGGTAATATAGATATTTTGTGAGTTTTCCAATAAATACATCCCTCTATGGTTACATGTCGGTAGAGGTGGATCTGGCACAGATATACCAAGGGGTAAAATGTGAAAACACCACTTTGAGCTATACTCGAAAGGGTACTGGTGCACGACAATGGGCCTTGTTGTACTCTTGGTTATGAAACTCCTAGGGGATATTCTTAGGATAATTCACATTTTCATTACATGCCATTATGAATGATTTATGAGTAAATACATCCTCCAAGAAAACGTTTTTATGATTATGGAATATATCCATAAACTGTTCAATTTACGTTAGGTATTTTACAAGTTTGGAATTATGCATTGTGATTCATAAACTAACCTTGTGTATGCCATTGTTTTGAAATGGAACCCAGTAGAAGGAATGAGAACTCCAACACTAAATTTGTCCCAAATAGTTTGAAGGATCATATATTTCATGGTATTAAGCCAACATTTATAAGGGAAATATTCTCCCACATATTCTCATCATATGAAGAACTAGTATCATGAGTCAATAAGATATGTAAATAATTCTATGAGTCCAATGGCTTTGAAGGGAAGAAAGAAAAGAAAAGGATGGTCGAGAGAATGATGTATAAAGGAAAGTGGGGAAAGAAGGATTTTCCCATATGTGATGATAGTGGGAAGAATTAATTTGGTAAATGGTTGATGGGAATATTATATTGGTAAATCTGTGGGGAAAAAGCACACCATGTATGTGATTGCAGGGGTAAGAAAAAAGTTTCAAATGTAAAATGTGTCATCTGAAAGGTGTCTGGACACTGTGCATATCAATTTCCTAGTCATCGGAAGGTACAGTAAATGATGCTACTAGATAATAATCAAGTTATGATACTACCACATATGATGTGTAATGACTAGTGTTCTTATATTGTAATTAAAAAATTATTTCATTTCAGTGTTGTATCGATGATGTACCAATTATTTGAATTATAGATCTAAATAAGGATTGTACTGTAGTACTATTTCATTGAGTATTTGAGATTTTATGGTTCTATGAAATGTGACTCACCAACAAGTTAAAATTTTTGGAAAATAATTGGTAGGAGGAAAGATAACCCTTAATATGGTCCTGATACCGAGGTAGTAATTTTGGAATAAGAGATGGTTGATTTGGAAAAATTTTATTGGATATTATTGACTACCTTATAACTGATTAATGATTTTATTTCATCGTTGTTGGAGTATTAAAATTTTTTGGATATACGGAATGTATATAGTATTCTATAAGGAATAAGGAGAATGAATGTAATAAATAAGGTTTTATTGTAATTCAATGTATTACTATGTTTTAAAAGTCTACATGAGGAAGGTATTCACATGTTTTTACGTGGAAAAAAAAATCTTCATTGTGTTTACCTTCCTTATAAATTTTGGACTATGAGTTTGGACCAAAGTATTTTGGATAAAAATATATGTTGGAATGGATTATGTTTGACAAATGATATTATCATTATAGTAAAGTAATTTATGAAAATTATTTTTGGATTTTTAGAAATACGACAACCTGATGGTCGGGCGATAACTCGTCGCATTCGGCAAGGCCACCTGACATGAACCCACAACCGAAGGGTGACAAGGGTGCATCTCCTAAAACTGGCCTACGTGATGTCTTGGATTGTATAATGTGGTTCCTTTTTTTAAATGCCTGTTAGGTGAATTATAAATTCATTATTTTTGAAACCCTATACGATTAGGATAAATAAGATATTTTTTGAAATATTTTGGAGTGAACGATGAGTTTATGGTAGGAATTAGTTGAAGGATGAAACTCTACTTGTCAAGTATATATTTTTTCCTCTTATTTTATTGATAAATTAATTCTTGAACATTAAGGAATGGATCGTAAAACAAAAAATGTGTTTTCCTAATACCTTATTTTTTGTTGAACCGATGGTATTTTAAATCATCATAGATTGATGGATTTGAGACCCTCAATTTTACACTTGCTTGTGATCGATGACCTCACTCACTCCCTATAAATATTTACATTTTCCTCCAATTATGTGTCTCTAATTTAAAACAATTTTCTCCTAATCGAGATCATTATTTGGTGGTGACCATTTCTTTTCCATTTCCCTTTTATTATGGCTAAATTTTATTAACCCAATTTCTGATGTGGGATTCCATAAATGTAATTTCTTTTTTCAACATTTTATTTTTGTAGAATAATTTCAAATTCCAAGGATGTAATTTATATAAGGATGGGAGAATGTAACATCATAATATTTCATAGTACGTTATTTTTCTTCAAAGTAATTCAATAACATTCACTACACGCAACACCGAGTTCAAGCGCACAATGACTTAACAAAATAGAAGTTCAAAAGAGGTTATGACTATTATTAACTGAATTTTTATTTTTATATAATCCATATAATTTTAGAATCTATATTATGAGTATATTAGAAAAAATGTAAGAGAAAATTCATTTTTTGAAATAAAATTAGTATTTTAAAAAAATGCAATTTTACCACCTTTAATGGAGACACCTTTTAAATTATATATTGTAAATAGTTATATATTTAATTTTAAAAAATAAACATTTATTTACAATCAGGACATAAAAATTTAGTTTCAATAAATTTTTGGTGTTTTTCTAACAACATTCATATTTGATTGAATAGTGAAAAATACTTTAGTTTAACTAGAAACAATTTTTTTAATCAAAATAATTTTTAGTGTACAATTAAATATTTTAATGGTTTTTAATTATAATAAGATTATATTTTTACCATTTAAGCCATTGTCGGTCATTTGAACTAATTTCAATTTGAAATTGGACAAAAATAAGTGTTAATCTTTTGATGGTTATTATTTCTTAAAAGTACGCCTTTTGGTATTGACAACATGAATTAATTTTAAATTAATAAATTAAACTTATATGTTTTGAAATTTGTAATATCGAATTCATTTTTTAATTCAGAATATCAAAATTATCTTAGGGAGAATTTTTTGTATTTTTTGGAAAGCAATAATTTTTTGATGAATAATGAAAACACTGAGTTGTTGTTTAAAACTGAACTTTTAATTTAAATTATTAATTATTTTATTTAAATTTATTTTATGTCAAACAAGATACATAATACCTATATATGTTCAATTTAATTCATTGGAGTCATTTTATAATAAGTTTAGATATATAAAATTTTATTGAACATTTTACCGTCTTATAACCACCTTCAATGAGCATTTGAAAATTTGCATAAAAAGTAATATAACCGATTCTTTGAGTTGAATTTAAAAAATAAAAAATACACGGTCAACCTCATTAAGTATAATTTTGTTTAATACGATGAAAATATTTTTTGTGAATATTAACTTTTGACTTTTATTTACCATGGTTAAAAGTAAATAGGGAAATTAAAGGTAAAAATTATATTAAAATTACCCTAACAAATGTTATAATTCTATTGGATAAGTATAATTCGATCAAAAACAACATTAGGGAAAAAATTGGTTCCTTTAAGTCCACTTGGATTTGATTAGGATGTTTATTATTTTTTAATTTAAAGAAGAGTAAAAAGTGTTAAATTCAAGTTTACATAACTAAATCATTTTAATATAGCGTTATACAGAAGATAGATTCAAGTATAAATATTCATTAGAAATAACAAAATACATCCTACATAATGGTATTTTATTTATAATTTTTAGACTTTAAAATTTTTAATTTATTTATGACACAATGATGATGCAGTAATTACCATATTAATGAAAGATTAAAATAATTGATAATCTAAACATCCAAAGAAATTTAATTTGAACCATTTGATGAATTAAACTAATTTTATAGGTTAATGATACATTTTATTATTAATTATTTAATTTTTTCTATTTTATGAGGTTGTTATAACTTTCACAAAAACAAAATATAGAATAGTGTATAAATTTACATAAATTAATTTTTAAAACAAATGTTATATTATTGGTTGATATAATATTTATAAAAATATATGGTTTGGAAAAAGGTCTTAAATAATAATATTATTTTTCATTAATGATCCACTTCAGGTTCTTTTGGATGTTTATAGTTGGTTTATTAACCATATTGTGTAAGAATACAAGAAGACACAGTAAAAGTTAAATTATTTAACTTGGAGTTAAATCTAAATGATAAGGGTAAATGGAAAACTACACTTGTATAAAACCTATTGTTTTAGAGGATATTGACCCATCCCCACATTAGGTTCATATTAAATCAATTTGGATCCATCATAATATAAAAATGAGTTTATTATAAAATAATATTTCAATCTTTTCCTAAGGTACCCCTCACCCCTCTTATAAAAGGGAACTTCTCCTTCTCTCAAATTCACACCTCCAAATCCATTTGTCTCCACCAAACCCAGACACAATATCCACCCAACATTCCTCACTTCAACATATATTCCATACATTTCTAATAAATCCAACCTAAAATTAGTTTTGATGAACTCAAAAGCAAACACCGGAAGAAGAGATAATAATTTCACCACCCTCTTTCATGTTTTTTTCTTCTTCCACTTCTTCCTTCTTTTTTGATTATATATTGAAGTAATATATCCAGTACCTTCTAAATAATTTGATGTTATTATAAACATGTTACAACCATATTCGTTATTCTCTCCATACTATAAATGAAAAAGACACCAAACGTGCGTACATACAACTTACCATCTCCACATCGTGGTGTAGTATGTCATTCAACAATTCACTATTAGGATGGGTATAATAATGAGTTTAATT
Organism: Viscum album; assembly: GCA_963277665.1. Classification (NCBI taxonomy): domain Eukaryota; kingdom Viridiplantae; phylum Streptophyta; class Magnoliopsida; order Santalales; family Viscaceae; genus Viscum; species Viscum album. The sequence continues at coordinate 1,612,349,057 of OY728163.1, forward strand.
GATGTAAAAAATAAATATAACATTTTAATAATTCTATATATATTATATAACAACGAATTTTATACAATTTCATAATCAATATAATTATATTTTCACTCGTGCGTATGTACGGATTACCGTCTCCACGACGTGATGATATTCATTTCCACGTTCACCATTCAACATGGATTATAAAAATATGTATTATTAATTAGTATGTAATATATGAGATAATAATTATACTGGAAATATATATATATATATATATATATATATATACATTCATCTCATTCACTTACTTCCATTCAATACGATATGAAAATAGAAACAACGCTTATGCGTACGTACGACCTACCGTCTCCAAAAACCGTATTTTACATTTCATATATATATCTATTATACATATTTATATTCTAAATTTATATTATATATAAATAATTATTATATTGTTGAAGTATTCAAATCCTGATCTAAATGATACGATGAAGAATAACGAGTTAAAATACGTGCAAAGAAGAAAGGGATTATTACCCGAAATGTTAATTTAACATGGAGAATTTTATTAAATGCGTAGTATAGAGACATAAATGAATCATGTATGACATAATAAATATGAATATGGTTCTAGTATAATTTAATAACATACTATTGTCACTATGCAAGAGGTTAAACGTACCCTCAACTAAAGGAAAAGTACAAGTTAAGGGTTAATTTCACAATCACTTTGTTATGAGAGGTTGTTTTTACGTAAGTATCTAATGGGACCTATTTTTCATACACATACATGTTTTATTAAAATGTATTTAAAATCATTTTTACTATTTACTATACTATGGAATAAAGTCATTTATACGCGTTTTTTTAATTTGTAGAAGATGTTTATAATGGAATCCTTGCGTCGTTTTCCAAACAAGGTACCTTATGACCTTTTCGAAAAAATTAAGGTAAGAATGTTTTTTAACTTATATGGCAGGTGCAGCTATTTTCAGCCATTATAACATCATCGATTCTTCCCCTACAATCTTATAATAATAATATTAAAATAAATTTTTTCTTTATAATTATGTTACTCTTAAATGATTTAAAAATAGAAAGAGATATTTCTCTCAAATAGTTTTTATTTCATCATTGTCAATATCCTTAGATGAATTTTACAACAGTTTGAAGTTGATTTATTAGGATACAAATATTCTATATTTTATTTCAGGTTTTGTGATTTGTTTGATTGTAGATGAGGTATTTTATATTCCATTCATATTTTATGGTTAAAATATTGATATTTCCTATGCTAGTTTTAATACTAATGTTTATGTTCTATTTCAAACTCTTCTTAAGATGAATGTGTTGGACTAGTATGTACTTGGTTGGGGTCCAGTTACAGCAGACCCTCCAGGTTGGAGTCTAGTTATAGAGGCTCTCTGGTTTGGAGTCTAGTTACATAGGCTCTCCGTGTTGTAATCCGATAACAGAGGCTCTCCGAGTTGGAGTTCGGTTACAAAGGCTCTCCGGGTTGGGGTCCTGTTACAGTTAGCCCCTATGTCATTGCATGAGGCCTTGCCAAAAAAATTAATGTGCAGTACTATACATTCCCTCATTATGAAATTAGTTATTAAACGTGATTATTTGACATGTAGAATATCCATGTGTATGTTTATATGGTAATGTTTTCTTTATTTTTTCCCATATTATGTTCAATTTTATGTTTAAAAGGCTATTGTTTTTATTACACATATTGACATAAATTGTTATAGCTTCTACTAAATTTTTTACCCCTACTGTGCATATGAGCTCACCCCTTTCTTATTATTTATATTCTTAGGATCCCAAGAAGTTTTTTGTGATTGAGATGTAGGGTTAAGATAAGGAAACAATGGCATTATCAAAGAACTATATATATTGTAATGTATATTAGAAAGAGTAATGTAACACTCAAGTATGTAATCTGTTTTCCAAGAATGCTAAAATTATCTGTCATTTGGGACTTGATTCATTATAATCAAGCAAATATATTAAAATAGTGAAAACACTAGGTAACTGGGTTCGAGGCATTACAGGTTGTCTCTCCACCCATGGTTGGATAGAGAGTAAGGTTCTGGACTAATGGGTTGGTTATAAGTGTAGCTAAGAATGATTTCCTCACCACAATCATATGTTTCTATGAATTTAGGCATTATTAAAAATAATGGGTGTTAGAAATAGATATACCAAAATTGATGTGAGGGGTAGAATATGATTTCAATTGGTAAACGGCACGTTGTAATAGAAGGTTACTTACCCCTTCAAACATTGTGTGCACCTTCTTCTAAAAATCAGAGATTTGTACCTCAGGGACACCTCAAATTGGTATATTAGAGCTCCAAAATTTTTTCGAGTGTTATGCACCATGTTATCTATTGGGGTTCTTGTATAAATTAGGGTCTTATAATATTTTCCACCAACTACAGAAGCATCAATCATATTTCGATTAATAGGAATTAACACATCATAAAAATAATAAAATAAAGTTAATCACTTATTTGGTGGTGTGGGATACTTCAAAAGATCCATTTAAATATTTCTCAGTATTCATGAAGCATTTCCCATTAATATTTTTAAATAACACAAATTTATTTCCTTATAATTGTTGTTCAAGGGGATATGATGTATTTTTCATGAAAAGGGAATTTCATGTCCTCCAAACCACTTATTATATATTTAAGATAGTAAATCCAATCTTTTTACATACCCTCTAATGGAAAACAAAATTCCCTATGTTTTACTTTTTATTCATCCACATTAGTAGGTTTAATGGTTGAACACACAATGTGAAATTATTTTAAACGCTTATGTGGGTCTTCGCTAATCTGTCTATGGATTCATGGTAATAAGTGAATTATTTCAGATTTATGTTCAAAATTGGGTGTCTTGCCTTGCATTCAAATGTATGTGCATTGGATATAAATATAAGGATATATTATTTATTTTAACTTTCGATTATTTAAATTCATTTTATGAAATTTTATATCAGTTTTTATGTTCATTCTAGAATAATAAATGGATGGGTGAAGAAGTTTTTCATTGTTTTGTGTGTCCTCCATCAATGGATTGTTTGGTTCTTCTTGGTGTCAATGACATATGATCCTATCTAATTATTGTTCAAATAGAAGTAGTTCCTCAAATAAAGATCATTTCATGCACAAGCCCTATAAAATTATTATTTTAGAAATCATCTAAATGAAATGAATGAGTAAAACCAGTTAACAAATAAATAAAAAAAACCCAATTTTTTTAAAAGAAAATAATAACTAAATCACCCCACATAAAAGATGAAAAATATTAGAATGAAGTCTCATGTAACATTAAATTTATTATAATTTAATGATGATATTATATTCTTGGTTGGACCCTAGGTCGTCTCTCATGAGAATTGGTTGTTTTTAGTGTGCTGTTTTAATAAAAATAACTAATATAGGGGTGGTTTTGAAAACTATTTTATAATAAATTAACCCAATTTAAAGAGTTTAATAGATTAAAAATATGTATATTTTGACGAATATGTGAAAAAGGATCCATTTTTATTTCACTAAACACATTTCAATAAAATTTTTCTTATATATTCACATGGGTTTGAAGTAGTTATTTGGTATAAATTAATTAGAATCCTGATTAACTATTATGATTTTATTTCAATTCCTGATGAACCATACAATGATATGACAATTGTTTTTCCTTTTTCTAGAACATATTCAAGGAAGTAGAGAATCCAATGAAGATTTCTTTTCCAATAATTGTTTTATTAAAATGATTCTAGGGTTTCCAAATCAAAACAACACAAGTCACACGCTCAAAACCTTACAACGATCGGTTAGAAATTAAGAACAAACATATCCCATGCGTGAAATAAAGTTATCAAATAAGAATTAATATAATATACTATGGAATTAATGTTTTAAACCCCAAATTAGTCTACAAAAATATGTAATATTTGCATCAGAATTCCCTTGAATTGTGGGTATCACCCTCACATTGAACACCCACTATTTAGCCTTTCATTAAGAGGAGGAGGATGCTTAGGTAGATCTCATTCATCATTTCAGATCTCCCTATGAGGATAGAGAGGTCCAGAACCTCAAATGGGATTAAATTACTACTCTAGAACATCATTTTGGCAGAACTTCACTATCTTGGTCAATCATTCAAATTAGGTACCCATGGTTCCCTTTTATAACCAAAATTGGAAGTGGTTCTGGGAACCTAGTTTTCAAGATTAAACATGTGTCTCACTTTTGGTTTCGTAAACCGCCATATGACGACTTAGAAAAAATATTATTATTTTAAGCCTGCCTCATGACTGTATATATGTAAAAGATGGTGGCATTAGAATAATATATTGGGCTACAGTTTCAAAATACAAGAAATATCTTTTTAATTCAGAAAGATTCTATCCACTTGACATATAGGTTCATATGGGCCCCTTAATGGAAGAATTGGGCTTAGGTTTTTTGAGATGATTTGTCTCCCACATTGTTTTGAATAAGATTATAAAATTTCATCCCATTTGAAGGCAACAATTTTGTGAAATGTGAAAAATAGTGGACACCTGTCCTTTGGGTTCCACACAGTTTTCCCCCTTTTCATTCTACATCATCTCCTAGGCCTCTATATCACCTCCAAAAACAATAAAATATTCTAAACAAGTACAATTTATCATTTCCAAAGTGACACATATTAAATAATGGATAAAATGAAGTTTAGATAAATATTATACCTGGAATTTATAATAAAAAATCAGTTTAATACAATTGTGTAAAGGTGAAATAAAACAGTGAGTCATTGTGCGATCATGTATCCTTTCATGAGTTGAAGGAATATTTATCTTTAGTGGTGATTCCAATTCTATTTGAGTTGGATGGGATCTATTATATATTTTATGATGAATTATATATCAATTTTGGTGGTATTATATTGTGTGGAGAGTGAGTTGTAGCATACATGACTCTTTATTTGAGGCATCATGAGTGGAATTACTTGACACAAGGCATCAATTTAGCTGTTATAGGTATTGCTTTACATTTCTGTAGACACTATATTCCAATATATAACATTTTGGTATTCAATAATCCAAAACCCTAAAATAAATCATCATGCATCGAGGTATCAATGTCATGAATTTAATATAGGATGAGTATTTTCATTCCTTAGATTTAGAGTTTGACAACACACCTAGAAAAGGGAATGTTGTAGGCAATGGTATGATCTTTATGTATTATATGCAGGGTGTTATGGAGGCCAGTGGTGAGTGGATGCTACTGGTATTTTTCTCATAGAGTCTTTTTGAGGTTTATGAGGATCATAGATAGACTATCCTATAATTTTTATATTGACTTATACTCTATGGGAATGGGTGATAATTAAAAAACTAGTTGATAATGAAGTCTTAGTCATGAGGGAAATAATCTCATTTGATTATTCATATTCTGGTTGGACTGTGAATACGAATGAGACCATACTCATTAAAGGGAATTTTGGGTCCTAGTAGACATCAAAGAGGAGATGATATATGAATCCATGCCACAGTAATTAAATTACATCATAATGTCATAATAATTCATTGATATATACATCACTAGTTTTAGTGTCTCTCTATAAGGTGGGGGATAATTTGTTTTATCACTCACTTATCCACCTTTCAGTAGGTGAATACAGAAAATAAAAAAGAAGCATGGCTCTTAAAGAAATTTTCCATTCCCATGTTAAATTGGGATGATGTTTCTTTGTATATCATGATTGGTTTACCCAAATTAAATGATGATAATGTAACTGTGAGGGTATTATTTGAGAATTTGATAAAGGTCACACCGTTATTACCCATGAGATATTCCTTTTCTGTAGACTATATTAGACAGATATACATCAGGGATTTTGTACATCTTCATGAAGATCCACTATCATTCATTTTTTTACATAGATTAATGCTTGACATAAAATATCTAGAAGGGGTTTCAAAAGGTATTTGTTAAACAGGTGCTTCTAGGAATGACCTATCGTCCTTAGATCGAGGGATATACATAGTTTAAAATTATACCGTTAGAGTAAAAGATATGAGCATATGTCATTGACTTTGGGGGTTCATGGGGGAAACAAATATCCCTTATTGAGATCACATATGACAACAATTTATAGGATACTATTGATATTAATCATTAGTAAGCCTTATATATATGGAATTTCAAATCACCTATTGGTTAGTTAGAGGCTACAGATTCATATTTTCTTGTAATGAATCTCATTTAGGATACTACAAAGCATGTCAAGTTGATGATAATGTATAGGATGAGAGATCAATCTAGACTGATGTCAATTCCCAACTGATGATAACAATCAATTGAGTTTGAGGATAAATATCATTTTTTTTATGATTTTTACATTGGTTAGTCAATCGATGTATTCAGAGGCGAGCTAAGCACTCTCTTTGATTTTTGGTACCTTTTGATTTTTTTTGAATCAGAATACTAGATTATTATATGGAACATCCATAAATATAATGATTTATGCATGATTTCCTTCATGTATCTCAAACTCACCAATATTATCAATACATATCACATTTATTTCATCCTTATGAGGATGATTTGGTTGTGGATTCATATTTTTATGAGTATTCAATTACTATCATGGATCATAGAATGAAGACACTCCAAGTTAGGGAATTTCCTTTGGTACAGATGTATGGTACCACAACCATGTAGAGGACCTGACCTAGGAGTGGGAATCTGATATACAAGATTAGTGTACATATCAATTATAAGATGATAACACTTTACCACTAGAATGAAAACATAGGGATGAGTTTCTATAATGATGGGAGGTTGTAATGACCTATATTTTGGTGAATGTATGAATAATTTGTGTTCAATTTTAAAAAATATTTTAAATCATGGGAAATGTTTGCTATGGCCTAGTGAAGGTTCATAGAGAGTCTGGGGATTTTTCAGAGCCAATTGTTCCAAAAAGAGGGCCAAAATGGTAGCCACACGATTCCCATATAATTAGGTTTAACTATGAGTGATAACAATGCATGGAACCTTATGCAGAGTAGGGGGAGAAGAGTTTTTCTCTAGCCATGCAACTCAAGGTGGAAGACTATGTGAAATTTCAAACACCACAGATAGTTGGATGTTAAAAAAATTCTCATATTTTGGGTAATTGTGTGCCTTAACCATGAACAATCCCTCATTAAAGAGTGAAGATATCATGGTTAGCACAATATTTGGCCAAACCATGTGGCCAAACTGTGTGCCCCTATTTTTTAGTGTAAAATTTCCAAAATTACCTTAATGAACCTAAATTATATATTCTTTCTTAAACTATCTCATTTCCAATGTGCCAAGATCCCTTCTCTAACATTGGTATCTCATCTTTCCTAATCTAGTTATTGAGGTATTTCATAGATTTGGATTATAAATATGTCTCCACCAAAAAAAATTTATAGACCTTCTTTAGATATCTAATCCTCCTACATCATAGTTTATATTTTATTCATAACCTTTATAATATTTGAATGAGTGATAATTCACTATATTTTCAGCATGTTGGATTTTTTTTTTCAATATCATTAAAACTACTATAAATCTGAGGCCGCTATAGGACAAGGAGTCAACAATGACCCTATGTTAGGTGGTATAGTTGTTCCCATTAAAATGAAATTTCATTCTATATCTGTATAGTTGTGCCACACCAAGGACATTTTCACACATTTCTATAAAATTATTTATTTGATTTTAAATTTATATGCACTTGTTGTATCACATCTGCTGATCCATTCTAAGAAATTGTAGGATTTGAAACTCTACTATGGACACCCAATGTGTGTTTCAGCATTAAGTTTCTCTTGTAATTAATTTTTTTAATAACCAGGGGACCTCTTATGTGTCTGTAATGGGTTGTAATTGAATGTTCCCATAAATATATAATCTTTTATTGTACCAATTCACCATGTAAGTGATTTAATTGACATGTAAATGGATTTTCCCTAGTATCTAATTTAAATAAATATTGCATCCTTCTACATGGTTCATGGAACCATGTAATTGACTTTATAAGACATTATTGATTAAATTGAATGATTTATGATGGTTTTACATTCGTTAATATGATAAACAGACTAATTGAATAAATGAAAACAGGAGGTCATGCCACTTCATTTTTTCATTATTTTTATATTGATAATATTATTTTTGAACCCCATTTTATATATTGGGGTCCATGATTATTTATAAAACTATTGAACCCACATGATATTATTATTTTTTGATTATTCCATTCCTATTGGTCATGGAATTATTGATAAGGTTTCTTTTGGGAATGATTCCCATACATCAGGTACTAGGCATAGCATCTCACACAATTGATTCTAATTAGACGATGTAAAGGAAGAACCACATCATTATTATGGTGTTGTGAATAATATATCTCCTCACCTATCATGAGTATTGATCATGATGTCCCACATTCATTATGTGATTCATGAAACATATCTTCTATTGAATTTATAGCTTGTTTAGATTGGTTATGTATGTCTATGTTATACCCTGGTCCTGCTAGCACCAATATTAAGGGTATATGTCTAGGTACATCCTCATATACAAAGTCCTTATAGGTGAATAAAATATGTAACTATATATATAAAGATTATTTCTTTATATATGGTTGTTGATCATACATTTATTTTTTCCTTTAATGAAGTAGGTAGAGTCACCAGTTGTCTTATAAGAACCTAAGAAGGATAATGCTTATTTATTCAATATAATTGATTATTTATTTAAACATGCAATCTTCAAATCTATGAACACCGTCTGGATTACTTCTAGATGATTTTGGTGAAACCTACTAGGATTTTATCTCATTCCATATATTGGGTATCTTTGTTACCCATGTATATTACTTGTTTGTTGATTTTGATATTGTCAATAAAAATGAAAAATATATCTGATAAGATTTACTTTTCATATGTATAATTATAGAAAATTAATGAGCATATTCATTGGATTCTGGTGTAGAAAAAAATCTTTTTTGTGTGTTTGTATAGAATCTAGTATATCATTGTCCCATATTATCATTTTTCAACTTAACTTGTCATGAAATATTCCTGTATATAGTTCATTCAATTTTATTGTGATAATATTGTTCAGTTTCTTAGATATCTATCCTTCAAAATATTACTATTATTATCTTTTGTGTTCTGCTTCCTCTATGGTGGATTAATGGTTTAGTTATTATCGTGTCTTTGTATACATGATTTAACTATTTTTTGTTCATTTGTTCTTTATTTTGTTTCAATTTCAAATGGGGGCATAGTATCCCAACATCACCACTTTTACACCCCTTCTCCTAGTTAGAACCCTCTCACATATGGGGATGAACATATGTGGCCATATAACCTCCATATCAGGGAACATGATAAGTGGATATCTAGATGAGACGTTACGATCATCATGATGAAATGTAAATAATAATAAATCAATGTACTTTTATATTCAACGAAATTTTACATTTCCATGTATAAAAACATATGTAATTGTTTAATCTCATTTTTCAATAATTTAGCACAAATTTAGATCATTAAAAAAATTATGTATTATATTTAAATCTAAAAACTCATACATAACTAGCTAAATCATCATCTCACAATCACTAAAATTTCATTTTTCTTATTTCAATATTACAATTCATTATAATCACTATCGAAAAAACTCAAAACAATATATATAAAACTCCAATTTTTTATTATAATGAGTACTAAAAAAGCATTATTACTATACCTTTTTCCCTTTAACCCTTATATAAATTTATATAAATTTAATGTGTGAAATTAAATATACTGTTCACTATCATAAAAGAATAATAAATCTCATTCAACAATTATTTATATAAGAAAAATTGTTAAATATCAATTACTTCTTTACAACTATCATTTTTTTCATTAATCATGACGAATCATTATCAAAAACCATATAATCAATCTTATAAGTAATTTAGTGAAAATTAATAAAATTGAAGATTGAAAATTATTTTTATCTTAGAATCCTCATAATAAACCTCCCAATATCATTGCAATAATCTATTAAATTTCTAGTATTAAATTATTGTACACGAATCTATTTGAGGTTCATACTTTATATAATGATTTGGTAATAGTTGTTTTGTTTTGTCATCTTCGTAATTAAATGTTGATCATTTATAAATCATTAATTTATTGAACTCATAATTTTTGGGATACCTGGAATATGTTTATAATAAATTTAATTTTAAAAAACCATTTTATAATAAATATCCCACATTGGTAAATAAATGAATTTTTATATATAACTTTTAATTTTTATTCATTCACAAAACATAAACATATTTCAATGACAAAAAATACGAACACACATCCAAACACATTTAAAATAACCTTGATAAAATATCGAACCTTTTTAGTTGAGTCAACACTTCATATTTTATATGTATCCCTCACCATTTGTATGACTTTTTATCATTACTACACTTTTTGAACATAAATAAAGATATTAAAATATATATTTGGGTTTCAGGGTTCATAAAAATATCTCATTTTTTCTTAAATAAGTTATAAATACTTCATATAATTGAAAAACAAAAAATTCTTATGTAATTATATCATATAATATATATGTACCATGTAAAATCAGAAAAAAGATCATATAAAATAATGGTTAATAATTTATATCTCAGGTTACATGACAACACATGATATAGGAAGTATGGAAAATTAATCAATCCTCTATGTTTCTAATTAATTATATTCTCATAATTAGGATAAATTGATAATAAAAAATGAGTGGAATATTTTTATCATCAATAATTTAATAACATATGTCAAAAATGTAGACATTATAATTTGAAATTTAATTAGGGGACTAGTTATCTATCACTAATTTATCTCTTAATTTTTTCATCCCATTAAATATTGGGACATGGATGTAGCTTGAAGAGGTCCATGAAGAATTTAAAAATTTGTTAACTGGATAAGATTATTTAGATTAAAATGGGTTGGTGGTTGTTATGATTTGATGGTTATTATAGGTGTATTTTAGTCTTGATTTTTAGTTCATTTATTTATTATTTATTATTCTCACATTCCTATATAAATATCATTAGATTTTTTGTGGTTATATTCGAGAAATTTAAAGGGTAACTATTTTTTTATTATACTGCGACTATGAGACTTTAGATAGTTGTTCATTTATCAGTTTATAGTAATTGGGTATTTCAAATATAAGAATACATGATACCAGTATTATAGTGAAATAATGGAAATATATTTTATGTTCTATTAAAGGGTATAATATTACTGTTGTTTCACTTAGACCCTCACCATTAGTGAATACCCTTATAAATAGGTGGATGCATGCATAAGATCATGTGGAAGGTCATCCTGTAATTAATAGTTTTTCACTAGACAGATTGTAACAAAATGAATAATCTTAATCCATCATAATTTTCGTAACCTAAGATAAAACATGAATAAATTAACAATTATTATAATTATTCGATCACTAAGAAATAAAATAATTAATATTTGTTGATATATGATGTTTTATTATCATCATTTTTAAAACCTCATATTCATTATATTTTATATCTATATGGATTAATTACTTGATATCTCTGATCCCATGGGATAAGTTTTAAAATTTAAAATAATGCTTAGGTCTAATTTTATAAGATGATATGTTTTTAATAGGATAAAATAACCGTATGAATTATTACATACCAACCTACACCATAACCAATTAGATTAACATGAAAGGACTAATTTGAACATATGTATAACACACAATAACCATAGAAGACACATATACTGTTTGGTGGAATTTTTGATAGGAATATTTAAATAAGGATTGGGGTTGTTGGGTTTCTTCATTAGAATCCATGAATTATTTTTTATTTTAATTAGTTACATCATTCATATTTAAAATGTATTCCTATATTTTTTCTAGATTTTCATTGCATTTTTAATTTTATTATTCATGGTGATATGAGTGTATGAATTTAAAACACTTGGAAAATAATTTTTCATTCCAAAAATTCAATTCAAGACCTAGATAAAAAATGATGAAATTATTGGAGTGTCAAAAAATTAAATCTTAGTGACAGTGATATGAAGTAATGGGTTGAGTACAAACCAATAGCCAGAATTCCCCAAATATGAAATAATTTATCCTTAAAAAAATTAGTTAATCTAGTTAGGAAATTTCCACTACTATAGATTTTCTTATTCTTTGCAATAAAAATTATTTTTATCAATTCGTTGAAAGAGCTATGATTAATAGTGTTCTAAGAATTCTCAATAATTCTCGACATAAAAAGGCATAAGAGGTTCCCATGTCCCTCACCACTCACTATGAACCATCCCACATATTTCCCATTATTTTACTAAGGTGGGATTTAAACACTAGCCTCATGCATAGAAGTAAAGTGATCTTGTATATATATAATATATATTATTTATAATTACTTCTATATATCTCAATTTTTATAATATGAAAATACATACATATATATATATATATAATATTTCATTAATTCTAAATAAATAAATAGATACATAATTAATAATATAAATTTAATAATAATATGTTAAAATTTTTATAATTATTTATATAATAAATATTTCTATATTGTTAGTTAAATAACAATTTTTTTATTTTTTATATAAAAATATATATATATACTTATATATTTTACCATAATTAATTCATATATATTACACATGTAATTATATATAGATATACAATAACAAATAATAAATAAATACATGTAAATGAAAAAAATTGTGTGTCTATATATATCTCTATTATAATATAAAAATAACACATGTATATCTTTATTATATATTTTTATTAATAAAAAAACATTTATATACCAAAAAATTATATATAATTAAATAGATATAAATATATTTTTGAGAATGAAATCTATAAATTTAAATTTATATGAATAATAATTAAATTACTAAATTAATCATACACACAAAGGGAGGCATTCTTAATAATATAAATTTAATAATAACATGTATTATTTATATAAATTATATTTATGATCCATATATTATTATTATTGTGTTTAAAATTATAAAGATATAAGAAAAATATATGTATATTTTTTTTATAAATACAACATATATATTACAAATATGATTATACAAATATATATAATAATAAATAATTATAAAAGCAAATATATGTTATGAAAATATATATTAATTACTATATACAATATATTAATCATATTTGAGAGTGTGTATATATGTTAAATATAAAATATTTATATTTAAAAATATTATATTATATTTAAAAATTACAAATAATAGTTTTCATTAATAAAAATTCTTTGGTAAATAGAAAAAACATTTAGGAAATCATATTATCTTTGGTTCCCTAGAACCAACTAACATTATATATTAAATTAAAATTATATTAATAAATATCTTATCACTCATTTAGTGTTCAACCTTGTTACATTAATTTCATAATGAAAATAGATAATTTCATTTATTGAAAGGTTATATTAGTTCCTCGCTATAATGATAATCTAGAAATGTTGTAATAATGTAATTCAACATATATCATATATCCTATATCAGTTATTCTATATGAGACAATGATGGTGTTTTACTGTCAATTAATTAATGATCATAAGACATTCATACTTATTTTCTTTGTGTTTTATCTTCTTAATCTCTAGGACAAGGTCCTGAGGACACACCCTCCAAAAATAATTCCATATTTTATAAGTTTCATGGGATAGTTCTATTTTTGGACGTGCATAATGATTTTGAGATATGATATTATTATTAATGTATATGATGAATAATTTACTTTGATATATGGTTTAAAACAATGAAATATATATTTTCATAGAGTTGTAGTATATGTTGGGTGTTTCATAATAGATATGTTTAATGACCCGGAAATTTCAAGGAATATTTTTTCTTAATTTTCTTTGGAATTTTACAAGAACACAGTTCTTGACGACGCCTGATTCCGAGGCCCGGTGTGCCCAGAATTAATTTCCGAAGTTTGGCTCGGGTACGTTCAGTGAACGAGCGAGCGAGAATTTCTATCTTTTGAACCGGTGCTCGGAATTGAAATCTGATTGCACTGATGAACTCGCAACGCCGGTAATCGCTTAAGAGAACCTTTACCGTAGTTGCGTTTGTGTGGGAGGAGAAGTTAATTTTTTGGGTTTAATTAAAAAAAGTGAATAAATTGTTAAATTAAATTTTAACAATGTTAAGTGGTTAACTTCTCCCATGGGAAGTTGGTGGTGGGCCCACATCCATCCAACTTCCCATGTGTGGATATTTTAAAGGGTGGGGCCCACACGAACCCCCCCCCCCCACCTTTTCATATTCCTTAAACTCCCTAACCCTCTTAACCCCTCACTTTCCAACTCCCCATTAACTCACATTCTTTAATATTTGACAACTTGATTAATTAATGAGGTTAGTTAAGTATGGTTTATTTGAATTTCAATCTTTTGAAATTCTTGCCAACACTTTGCAATTAATTAATTAAACCAACTTAATTAATTATTTTGAGTGTTTGAATTCTTTTGAATTCATTTTTCCAACATTAAAAAGATAGATTATATTCTTCTTTTTGGGTTGGCATAAATATTGTGGGGAGAACTAAGGAGAGGAGAAGAACTCTTGGAAGATCACCAACCTCTCGAGGAAGAACGTTCCACGTTTCTGAAAAACGTGAAGCAACACCTCCGACCATCTTCAACCGGAGTAAGGAAGGGAAGCACCGCCGTCTACAAAGTATTCAGAGGGTGACGTCTCGGCTCGACTTCACCGAGCACTTCTCCCACCAACCTAGACGGAACGACGCCCGACCTCCGCGATGCTTGTCTTCCGCGGGTCGTTGAAGAACTCCGTTCTTGAAGCCGAGGTAGGGGTTTTAACTTTATAGAGTTATGTGGATCTTCCCTTCGAACTTGAAGGTTTATATTTGTCGGGCCTTGATTCCAAATCATTTATTTAATTTAAAAGATTGTGAAAGTTTATCGTTCATTGAAGGCCGATTGCTATCAATATAGCGTGAGGAGCTCGGACCGCACGAACCCGGCCGACCCTCCTCCTTTTTATTTGTGTTGAATCTTTGTGGTTTGGTTCGGGAAGGCGTGGTGTCATCGCACCCTGCGGGTTCAAGCGGAAGGAAATGTGCGGCGCCGTCGCGCCGCGCCGTGGGAAGATTTCAAGAACGCGACGCCGTCACGTCGCGACGAAAGAAGTCGTAGGCGCCGCGGCCGGAGAGGGGCCGCGGCGGAGGGGCACGGTGCCGTCGCACCGTGCCGGACGACGAAGACCGCGGTCGGTTTCGGGCTGCGGCGGAAGGAGAAGACCGGCGGCCAGCCGGGCCGCCTGTGTCGGAAGCCGGAAAGGGGACCGGCCTTGCCGGTCCCGTTGAGGAAGAACCGGCCGGCCAGGTCGGGCCGGCCGGAAAGGAGGCAAAACCGGGGGGGATTAATTCCCCCGGCCAGCCGAAATGGCCCCCCATTATCAGGGGGCCAGTTTCAAAAGGGGGGCAGGCGGCCCCCCCGTTTCCAGCCGCTCGACCGAAGGCCGCGCTGCGTTGCGCCAAACCGGCGCGTCGGGCCGGTTCGCCAGGCCGGGCCGGGCCGGGCCGCGCCGGGCCGGGTCGACCATGTCTGGGGAGGGTCGACCCGGTTCGGATCAACCGGGGGGTCTTGGGCCGGGACGGCCTGGGCCCGAAACCCCCGTTACCGAGCAGTTTGGATTCAAATGCCCATAACTCGGGCTACGAGCCTCCAAACGACTCGCCGTCAGCGGCAACGCGATCCTTGGATCGAGACAGTCGTTTCGGTATACTATACTCAAGGTGTACCTTCCTTTTCGGGAGCCTACGTGGTTAAAACTCCATAGTTAAGCGTGCTTGGCCTAAAGTAGTGATCAGGATGGGTGTCCTCCTGGGAAGTTTCCCAGGGTCGGTGTGAGACGGAAAGGCCAATAACTAACAGACCGGGCGTCCGATTTACGCGCCGTCTGTTTCGTTGAATTCCACATGATGAGACAGATCTTTTGGCATACTCCGCCCGTGGTTTGGACGCAGGTAGAGTATGTTCGGGTTGGTTTTGCCTTAAAAACCAATCGGGCCCCTGGAACGAAAAAGCCAATAACTCTCAGACCGGACGTCCGATTGACGCGCCGTCTGTTGCGTTGACTTCCTGTTGACGATATGGAACTTTTGGAACTCTCCGCCCGAGATTTGGATGCATATGGATAGTGGCTAGGTTGGATCGCACAGAAATCCAACCGGGCCCCTGGAACGGAAAAGCTGATACCTTTCGGACAGAACGTCCGTTTGACGAACCGTCAGCGGCGTTGGAGATCTCATTGAGAAACGGTCCCTATGAGTATACCCTATGAGAGTTCGGGGTACAGTTGAGATACGGCCGGGTTTGGTTCGCTCACGAAACCAACCGGGCCCCTGGGACGAAAAAGCTAATAACTCACAGACCGAGCGTCCGATTGACGCGCCGTCTGTTGTGTTAAGACCCCTATGACGAGGCGGTCCATTGAGATACTTCTTAATGGGGCTTTGAGATACTTGGAGTATCGAACTGTAGATCATGGAGCGGACCCTCCCAGTGACGAGCGTGCGGAGTACGGAGACCGTGTAACTGGATGAGACCTGACGACTTCTTGACCGACTCGACTTGGAGTGAGTCGACTAGCCCAGTGGACGGAGCACTACTTTATGAGGTGCAGACCCATGGCGGACAGAGCACTACCTGTGTGACAGTGCAGACCCACGGTACTCATCCGGAGAACACCTAAGCAGGCTACTAGGGGGTGTGCACTACTGTGTTTGGGTGACATACCTCGGCGGGAAGCACTACTATGTCCGGGTGGCTGACCCGCGGTACTCTACATGAGGAGTACTTCAGCAGTCTTGGGTTAGTGAGCAGTACCTCAGAGTCGTGACAGGACCACTGTACACTCCAGAGACGGAGCTATTCAGCAGTTACGGTTTCGATAATGAAAATCCTGGTTTGAGCTGAGACTTTTAAACTTGTGTTTACCTCATGATTGAGATGGGTCACTTGATAACTTATGTATATGTATGGGCATATACCTGGGTAGTGGTTATCCATTGATTTCACAATCCTTGTGTTTACTCATGATTGAGATGGGTTACTTGATAACTTAGGTATATGTATGGGAATATACCTAAGTAGAGGTTATCTGTTGAGATCTTCTTTGTGGTTATACTTTTTGGTTTTAGTGAGACCTTGAGGGTCTCGGCGTCCCTACTGAGTATCGTTATACTCACCCCTGCACGGGCTATGCCCGCACCTCGTTGTGTTGGTTACAGATGACGGGTAGTGCTGATGGAGGCCGAGTGTTCGAGGACTGGATGGTACCCGGAGGTGGACTACTCGACAAGTCAGTATCCAGAGGTGGACTTCACGGCGAGACGACACTCAGAGGTGGTTGGCGGGAGAGGGCGTTGTGGAGGCTATCTGCACCTACCCTTCAGGTAGGATCCGTGGTGGACGATCCAGGAGCTGCACCAACTGTACCTACCCTTCAGGTAGGATCTGAGGAGTACGACCCAGGAGCCACTTCTGTCCCACCAGCTGTTGTATTTTTCTGTTGTACTTTGTTCAGTTGTAGTTGTACTTTTTTTGGGTTTGTATTCTGGCCCATTTTTCCTTTCAACACTTCTCTTTGTACTTAGTGTTTACTTTCGCTTATACTCTGTCATGTTTGTTTACTTTTATAAAGGCAATGCCTTCCCAGTTATCAGGATTTACGCCTTTGGTGCTAGTCGCCAGCCCCTGGCCTATGGAAGGCGGGTTTGGGGTAGTCACGGCACGGGCCCCGAGGACGGGTCGTGACAAATTGGTATCAGAGGAGCTCGGTTCTACCGCAGAACTTATAACTCTGATGTTTCTTTCTGTGAAGAAATAGTGTTGAGAGTACCAAGTGTGGTTTTCAGTTCAGGGAGTCCAGTGTTGGTGCGGGCGGCCGACGTATCCATACACCAGGACCCTGACAACTGATTTCCGACTTTGTGCACGAAAACACTGATTGTGTGTGTCTTTTCAAAGGTTTTCCCTTAAATTAGCTCAAACCAGGTCACCTCACCAGGTATAAACGTTTGACCATGTCACGATGTTTCTTTCAGGATGCCTTTTCACGGACGAATAGCTAGAGCCCAGAGGGATGTGCGTGCTGACAGCCTGTCGAGCGACGAGGATTCGGTGCAGGGCCCTCTTGCAGTTGAGGCACCAGTGGAGGCACCAGCGGTACTACCATACGTTGGGCCACCGATGCCACCAGCCCCAGCAGTAGGCGATGCACGGCGCTTGAGCGCGCTGCACGAGTTCCAGCGCCAGAGGCCACCCAGGTTCCAGGGAGAGACAGACCCGCAGGCGGCTGAGGTTTGGCTGGAGGTTGTGGTGAGAGTCTTCAGGCTAGTGGGGACCCCGACAGACTTCATGGTGATCTTTGCTGCCAGCCTCCTTCAGGCAGCAGCAGGCAGGTGGTGTAGCCACTTGTTTCAGTTTTGCGATGGGATGACCTTCACATGGGAAGACTTCGAGACCTTCTTCAGGGTGGAGTTTGTGTCAGTAGCTCTACACCCCGAGCGTGTACAGGAGCTTCTGCCTTTGCCGTTTGTTTTTCGATTAGTAGCCGAGTCATCTGTGGGAAGTTGACAGATGATGCAGAGGTCCAGGAGAACCAGACTAGCAGTTGGATGATCTCGGGTTTTAGGACCGGTGGTGCGGGGCACCTGAGGTGGGGTCAGAGCCAGGCGTGCCAGAAATAGTCAATGTTACTCCTGCAGCGGGAAGGGTCACCTGGCACATGACTGTCAGACTCCTCATACGGTTGATCAGCGGGTGTTGGAGGAGCCACCGAGACAGAAGCAGCGGCTGGTGCTTGAGAAACAGCGGAGCAGTGGACAAGGTAGTAGAGCTTCGGGAACAGGTGGACAGGAGAGGAACTAGTGGATACGTCCCTTGTAATTTTAGTTCCATTTTGCTGTTGTATTCGTGTCTTGTACTATGAGCTGCAATAATAAAAAGACACTTATCTTTGAGATGTTTTCTTTCCTGTCCTTTTGTTTGGTTGATACTGAGTGGTCCCGATTAAACTGTTGACTTGACCCTCACTTTCGAGATTCCTACTGGAGGGGACCCAGTGACCTCACACTGATGCCGACAGTGTGACTTGACCCTTGGAGGAGAGAGTGACAGTTGGATCCCTTAGTAGTTACGTCGAGGCCTTACGACGTCATCCATGGCATGAATGCATCATTCATGTCAGGATTGACTGTATTAGGCAACGAATGTGGTTCATCCAGGGGATGAGACCGGGTTTCTCTTATCGGAAAAAAAGAAATCATAGAAGCTCTTGTGAGACTAAAGGAGGTCCAGGACATCCAAGAGAGGATGAAGACTGCATAGTGCAGTAAGAAACAGGAAACCGGTGCCAGTCTTAGAGACTCGGGCGTGTTAAAGAAGAGGAATCTTAAAGGAGAGATGAGTCTACGAAGCAGCAGATGTGGAGGCAGAGCTAGGAGAGCAGAATGAGGTGGTGTACATCCTAACATTGTACAACCACCCGCCTTAGTTATTCCTGCCAGGCTCAGGGAGCTTGAGGGAGGAGGAAGAGTGCGGCTGCATGCGGTCAAGGAGTGTGACCCAATGGCTCTAGAAATGATTCAAGGGACAACCTGTGTCCACTACTAGCTGTTGGAAGAACGGACGTCGATGTGAATCATTTCTTGCTTTCACAAATCTTGTTCCAGACCTAGAGTTTCCGGTAAGCCGTGGACTTGACCCTCACGTCTTGAGATACCTTGGGAGGAGACTCGATAATCACACTTACGCCGACGGTGTGGTCAGACCATCGAGGCGAGAGTTTCGTTTGGAATCTCTTGGTGACAAAGTCGAGGCCTTACGACGTTAGTTTGAGTATGGAATGGGAAATAACTGTTCATACTCAAATTGACGGTTTTAGGAAAACGTCGGGATAGGTTTTCCTTGGTCGGCGAAAAGGAAACCCCAGGCAGCACGGGATAAACTCATTCACGGGAGGGTGCGACCGATCACTCTTGAATCGGCCAGCCTTACCCTCGTGGTTGCAGTCGTTTGAGTTCCAGTTCTAACATGAATTGGAAACCTCTGGAGTTTGAGGATGGTGACCACATTCTTATACGGGTCTCACCTCGACGAGGTTTACGGAGATGTGGCCAAGGCGGCAAGTTATCTTCAAGGTTCAGCAGACCTTCTTAGGTCCCCAACTGGGTAGGAGGGGTGGTTTACCGCTTGACCCATTCACCGCAGTTGCACCAGGTGCACGAAGACTTCCACGTATCTCAACTGAGGAGATACGTGCTCGACCCTTCGCATACCATCAACCATGAGGAGATGGATGATGGCGATGGCGTGTCTTTCACGGAGATTCCAGTGGGGATCGAGGATCGACAGGAGCATATCCTTCGGGGACGATCGATTCCTCGGGTGCACTTTCTTTGGCAGTACGGAACCTCTAGGTAAGTACATGGGAGCGGAAGTCTCAGATGCGTGCTCTGTACCTCTTTTGTGACCCTAGTTTTTGTTGAAGCTTTACGGGGACGTAAAGCCCTGAGGTGGGAGTAATTAAAAGACCCGGAAATTTCAAGGAAATTTTTTTCTTAATTTTCGTTGAAATTTTACAAGAACGCAGTTTCTGACGACGCCTGATTCCGAGGCCCGGTGTGCCCGGAATTAATTTCCGAAGATTGGCTCGGGTACGTTTAGTGAACGAGCGAGCGAGAATTTCTATCTTTTGAACCGGTGCTCGTAATTGAAATCCAATTGCACCGATGAACTCGCAACGCCGGTAATCGCTTAAGAGAACATTTACATAGTTGCGTTTGTGCGGGAGGAGAAGTTAATTTTTTGGGTTTAATTTAAAAAAAGTGAATAAATTGTTAAATAAAATTTTAACAATGTTAAGTGGTTTACTTCTCCCATGGGAAGTTGGTGGTGGGCCCACATCCATCCAACTTCCCATGTGTGGATATTTGAAAGGGTGGGGCCCACACGAACCCCTCCCCACCTTTTCAAATTCCTTAAACTCCCTAACCCTCTTAACCCCTCACTTTCCAACTCCTCATTAACTCACATTCTTTAATATTTGACAACATGATTAATTAATGAGGTGAGTTATGTATGGTTTATT
The DNA here is from genome assembly GCA_963277665.1 of Viscum album. Taxonomy (NCBI): domain Eukaryota; kingdom Viridiplantae; phylum Streptophyta; class Magnoliopsida; order Santalales; family Viscaceae; genus Viscum; species Viscum album. Next base: position 1,612,370,304 of record OY728163.1, read on the forward strand.
TGAATTTTAATCTTTTGAAATTCTTGCCAACACTTTGCAATTAATTAATTAAACCAACTTAATTAATTATTTTGAGTGTTTGAATTCTTTTGAATTCATTTTTCCAACATTAAAAAGAGAGATTATATTCTTCTTTTTGGGTTGGCATAAATCTTGTGGGGAGAACTAAGGAGATGAGAAGAACTCTTGGAAGATCACCAACCTCTCGAGGAAGAACGTTCCACGTTTCTGAAGAACGTGAAGCAACACCTCCGACCATCTTCAACCGGAGTAAGGAAGGGAAGCACCGTCGCCTACAAAGTATTTAGAGGGTGACGTCTCGGCTCGACTTCACCGAGCACTTCTCCCACCAACCTAGACGGAACGACGCCCGACCTCTGCGACTCTTGTCTTCCGCAGGTCGTTGAAGAACTTCGTTCTTGAAGCCGAGGTAGGGTTTTAACTTTTTAGAGTTATGTGGATCTTCCCTTCGAACATGATGGTTTATATTTTTCGGGCCTTGATTCCAAATATTTTATTTAATTTAAAAGATTGTGAAAGTTTATCGTTCATTAAAGGCCGATTGCTATAAATATAACGTGAGGACCTCGGACCGGACGAACCAGGCCGACCCTCTTCCTTTTTATTTGTGTTGAATCTTTGTGGTTTGGTTCGGGAAGGCGTGGTGTCATCGCACCCCGCGGGTTCAAGCGGATGGAAATGCGCGGCGCCGTCGCGCGGCGCCGTGGGAAGATTTCAAGAACGCGACTCCGTCACGTCGCGACGAAAGAAGTCGTAGGCGCTGCGGCCGGAGCGGGGCCGCGACGGAGGGGCACGATGCCGTCACACCGCGCCGGACGACGAAGGCCGCGGTCGGTTCCGGGCTGCGGCGGAAGGAGAAGACCGGCGGCCAGCCGGGCCGCCGGGGTCGGAAGCCGGAAAGGGGACCGGCCTTGCCGGTCCCGTTGAGGAAGAACCGGCCGGCCAGGTGGGGCCGGCCGGAAAGGAGGCAAAACCGGGGGGGGGGGGGGGATTAATTCCCCCGGCCAGCCGAAATGGCCCCCATTATGAGGGGGGCCGGTTTCACAAAGGGGGGCAGGCGGCCCCCACCCCCCCCCCCCCCCCCGTTTGCAGCAGCTCGGCCGAAGGCCGAGCTGGCAGCGCGCTGCCTTGCGCCGAACAGGCGTGCCTGGCCGGTTCGCCAGGCCGCGCCGCGCCGGGCCGGGTCGACCCTGTCTGGGCCGGGTCGAACCGGTTCGGGTCAACCGGGGGGTCTCGGGCCGGGACGGCCCGGGCCCGAAACCCCCATTACCAAGCGGTTTGGATTCAAATGCCCATAACTCGGGCTACGGGCCTCCAAACGACTCGCCGTCAGCGGCAACGCGATCCTTGGATCGAGACGGTCTTTTCGGTATACTATACTCAAGGTGAACCTTCCTTTTCGGGAGCCTACATGGTTAAAACTCCATAGTTAAGCGTGCTTGGCCTAGAGTAGTGATCAGGATGGGTCACCTCCTGGGAAGTTTCCCAGGGTGGGTGTGAGACGGAAAGGCCAATAACTAACAGACTGGGCGTCCAATTTACGCGCCGTCTGTTTCGTTGAATTCCTCTTGATGAGGCAGATCTTTTGGCATACTCTGCCCGAGGTTTGGACGTAGATAGTGTACGGTCGGGTTGGTTTTGCCTGAAAAACCAATCGGGCCCCTGGAACGAAAAAGCCAATAACTCTCAGACCGGAGGTCCGATTGACGCGTCGTCTGGTGCGTTGACTTCCTGTTGACGATACAGAACTTTTGGCATTCTCCGCCCGAGATTTGGATGCAGATGGTAGTGGCCGGGTTGGATCGCACAGAAATCCAACCGGGCCCCTAGAACGGAAAAGCTGATACCTTTCTGACAGAACGTCCCTTTGACAAACCGTCAGCGGCGTTGGTGATCTCATTGAGAAACAGTCCCTATGAGTATACCTTATGAGAGTTCGGGGTACAGTTGAGATACGGCCGGGTTTGGTTCGCTCACGAAACCAACCGGGCCCCTGGGACGAAAAAGCTAATAACTCACAGACCGAGCGTCTGATTGACGCGCTGTCTGTTGTGTTGAGACCCCTATGACGAGGCGGTCCTTTGAGATACTTCTTCATGGGACTTTGAGATACTTGGAGTATCGACCTGTAGCTCATGGAGCGGACCCTCCCAGTGACGAGCGTGTGGAGTAAGGAGACCGTGTAACTGGATGAGACCTGACGACTGCTTGACCGACTCGACTTGCAGTGAGTCGACTAGCCCAGTGGACGGAGCACAACTTTATGAGGTGCAGACCCATGGCGGACGGAGCACTACCTGTGTGACAGTGCAGACCCACAGTACTCGTCCGGAGAGTACCTTAGCAGGCTACTAGGGGGTGTGGACTACTGTGTTTGGGTGACATACCTCGGCGGGAAGCACTACTGTGTCTGGGTGGCTGACCCGTGGTACTCGACAGGAGGAGTACTTCAGCAGTCTTAGGTTAGTGAGAAGTACCTCAGAGTCGTGACAGGACCACTGTACACTCCAGAGATGGAGCTCTTCAGCAGTTACGGTTTCGATAATGAAAATCCTGGTTTGAGATGAGACTTTTGACCTTGTGTTTACCTCATGATTGAGATGGGTCACTTGATAACTTAGGTATATGTATGGGCATATACCTGGGTAGTGGTTATCCGTTGATTTCACAATCCTTGTGTTTCCTCATGATTGAGATAGGTTACTTAATAACTTAGGTATATGTATGGGCATATACCTAAGTAGAGGTTATCTATTGAGATCTTCTTTGTGGTTATACATTTTGGTTTTAGTGAGACCTTGAGGGTCTCGGGGTCCCTACTGAGTATCGTTATACTCACCCATGCACGGTCTATGCCCGCACCTCGTTTTGTTGGTTGCAGACGACGGGTAGTGCTGACGGAGGCCGAGTGTTTGAGGACTGGATGGTACCCGGAGGTGGACTACTCGACGAGTCCGTATCCGGAGGTGGAATTCACGGCTAGATGACACTCAGAGGTGGTTGGCGGGCGAGAGCGTTGTGGAGGCTATCTGCACCTACCCTTCAGGTAGGATCCATGGTGGACGATCCAGGAGCTGCGCCAACTGTACCTACCCTTCAGGTAGGATCCGAGGAGGACGACCCAGGAGCCGCTTCCGTCCCACCATCTTTTGTATTTTTGTGTTGTACTTTGTTCAGTTGTAGTTGTACTTTTTTTGGGTTTGTATTCTGGCCCATTTTTCCTTTCAGCACTTCTCTTTGTACTTAGTGTTAACTTCCGCTTATACTCTATCATGTTTGTTTACTTTTATAAAGGCAATGCCTTCCCAGTTATCGGGATTTACGCCTTTGGTGCTAGTCCCCAGCCCCTGGCCTATGGAAGGCGGGCTTGGGGTAGTCACGGCACGGGCCCCGAGGACGGGTCGTGACAATATGATATTAATTGAATAAGTAAAGATTATATATATCCTTTTTTTGTTAATTAAATATTTTTTTCTAACATTGATTGAAATAAAAGATTCTGATTTAATCCATGACCTTGGTATTTCATCGACAAGTTCATTTATGTGAGTAAAAGAAACTAAATTCACTATATAGGTTGAAGACAGCCCGATTACCATTCTTGATGAGATATAATGAAAAAGGGATAATGTTACAATGAATCATTTGTAATAAGGTTGTTATCATTATGACATTATTTTATTCTAAAGAGTGTTCCATAATTTTTTTCTAGATAATAATCAAGGTATTTAATTATTTTAACCTAATTCAATGGATAAATATTCCATGATTTTCACATGTGGAGTTATATTGAATCTATTTAAATTTTATTTGGAATATAATATTAAGGAAAATAATTAATCTTAACATGTAAAAAATAAGTTTTTATGTATCATTGATCACATAAATTTAATCACAAAATATTTTAGTTATGAATGTGTGACTTAATTATTATAATAAAAATTTATTATGATTTTTATGGAATTTTATTATTATTTAATATGAAGTGTTTCATTCATAATGTTATATATATATATATATATTAATTCTTCAATTTAGATACAAAATTAATATAAATATTTGATTAGTTATGTGAATATTAAAATAAATATTTATTCCCATGTTTACTGAATATATGATATTTATTTAATAATCAAATGATTATTACATACTTTTTTAATTAAATATTTATCAATTAAGGATTTATTAATTTTGATGAAGATAAACTAGCCGAGTTAAGGACCTGATTAAATTTTTTTAATCAATGAATTTAGATAATGTCATAATAATATATTAATAATGTTATTATTTTTAAAATCTAACATGTGTTTTACATAGGATAAAAATTACATAAATTGAACTTGAGGAATTATTATTTGTTTAACCCTAAATAAATTGTTTTTATTATAACATATTATATATTATGGGTTTTTCCAAGAAACATATCTTGGATTTATCTCAATTCCATGGAGGGAATTTCACCCAACTTTCATATTAATAATGAATAGTGAAGACAATATTTTTCTAATTATGATCAACATTGAGTGATATAAGGCACTTGGTTCCTCTATGATTGTAATGGAAATATCAACAGTGATGATTGGATATTCATCGCATATAGATATATCTAAAAAATTATATTTTTTATTCTCTATCATAACTGAACTATGTCCAGAGTGGAAACCAGATTAATTAACTAATCACAAAAAAGAATTATCACATTTTAGATAATTCATGAATAGTGTTATTTATAAATTAAATGAAAAATATATTTTCTATATTGATTCCTATAAATTTATATGTTGTATTTCATGACTCTTCTCCATGCTTTGTGGGATTATTAATTTAATTAAATGTTATATTCATTATTGGGAAATTCCTCAATGCTTCTCTTGAACATTAAAAGTATTAATTGATATCCCAGTGGAAACATTTTAATTTATAATTATTTATCATTAGTTTTTAAAATTGCTCAATTTTTTAAGTATTCATTTATTGTATTTGTTCTTTAATGTGAATTATGAGACATCATTATCATTTAGTTTCATATCACAATGAAAGAACATATTGTGTGTGTGAAAACAAAATAGATTAAACACTGTTTATTTTATTATACACATTATGTAACACATACCAACTAACACATGGTACATACCAAGAGAAGCCTGTAATATGAGTTAACATATAAATTGTTAAATCAAGACCCTACAACATGGAATGTATCTAGAAACAAACACTATGTAATAATGTTTTCCACACCAGGAAAAACAATGTAATTATTGATAGGAAATGTGGAATTATATCAATAAATAACTATTATATGTCTAAATTATATTACTTCAGGATGTTTAAATGTCATTTAAAAATCATCTTTTTTATGTTCAATGATAATTATACATGACAGAGGTAATGACATGAACATGAATAAATAAAATCCACCTTATGATTTATTTAAATGTCACAGTAGGTAATATGTTAATAGAAAACGCATGCACATATTCTGTTTTGTTATATTATATTAGATTAATAATACTGTTAAATATCAATATTGTTTATAATATAGTTGTTGAATATATGTCACATTATTAGTTTAAACATAGGGTTTTAACAAATACAATATAGACATACAAAAGAAGTGATGGACTCAACCTATAGAATCATTCCCTATGAAGCCCAATTATTACAGATTTTGAGGGAGATAATATTTCTAGGATTTTCCTTTAATAAATCCAAAGTTGTGGTCCAACTACATAACAATTGGTAAATTCATATATGGGATTATTTTAAGCTAATCTAGATCATGACCCAAACCATGTGGGGTGAACCAACCCATGAAAGTCTCACCAATGTGAACCATATTCTAATAAAGTTACCAAATATATTAATGATATATATATATAAATACCCTATAAGTATGAATATGTACATTTTTTTGTAGAATAATGAATACATTATCAACCAATTATTGTTAATCTGTAAATTATTTTTATTTTGCTGAAATAGTGCCCAAATTTTATTTTTGTTTAAATTTCAAATTAAATTAATGAATTTAATAATTAATTGACTTTTTAATAAATAATAATTAATAATATTATTAATTATCTTTTTTTCAAATATAAATGATCATGTAAATTTTTATGATGTCAAATATAATATTTATAAGGTTTTGAAAAATATTATTATCAAAAAACCCTTTCATTTTTTATAAAATTTTTAAAAATAATATAGATAAAATTAATATTAATTTTTGGAATCAAAAAGATGAAATTTTTCATCAATAAATTTTTCATTATTTTCAAAGGCATACGTATTTCCCGATAAAAAATAAATATTGTATCAATATACTTTGTGCCTTATGACCTCATAATTAAAAAATGTGATATAACATCTACTATAAGTTGAATAAATGAACAAATAAATATTTTTAATTGAAAATATATTTATTTTATGTTTATTTGATTTAACTTTCATATTCAGTATGATCCAACCAAAACCAATATTATATTTTAATGTTTAAAAACCATATTTTATGATTGTGGAAAATCTCCAAAAAATCATGGGAGTTATTATAATAAGTTCATTAAATGAAATAATAAAATAATAAAAAACACTCCCATTTGTATGAAACCACGGTAAAATAACATGGCATGGATTGTGGTCTTGTAGATTTTTTTACAATGTTCAAAACAGAAAAAATAAAGAAATCCCCATCATTTCCATATTAAAACAACACAATGAAAAATTTAACTTCCCTAAAACTCATTGGAGAACATCTATACTCTGACGTACACTCTCTATAGTCCTCTCAAGGACCCCCATTATCTCAATAAGTCCATTACATGCATTTTGTGTCATACACTCACGTAAGGGATCAACCACACAACTCATTTTATCAAACACTTCATCTGGTTATCTCTCCAAATTTATATTTGATTGTGTTGGGATACATTAATCCATATTCCCATTACTATAAATTTACTAATAAACAATGATATGATCCTTTCACCCAAATTAATCCTCCCATGATCTTTTATGAACAAATGTTACCATGCTGATATTTAATAAGGGAGTTCTTCTTTTCTCTTTTCTATTCTAGAACATCTTTTATATTATGTCTGAAAAATTCCATTTTTTTATATTGGGATATTCTATTCCATATTCCGCCTACATTAAATTTAATTTATAAGTTACTAGAGACCCATTTAACTCTAATTAAATTTCCTATTATTATTTATATGCACTTGTTACCATAAAGAAATATTGTTTGGATTTTTTTCACGTTTATTCATTAAATATTGCCTTCTATTTCAAATTTTAATTTTGGGATACATTTTTCATGTCTCTATCACTGAAAATTTCATTTCTCTATGATAACAGATCATTTATCTCTTAGAAACCCATTTTTATGAATCTTTAGGTGATTCTTTCATGTTGATGAATTTTCACCATGATTTTCCATGATAAAACATTTGTGTAGTGAAGACCATATCTATTTCCTATCAATTTTATTTTTCTCATTTATGCACATATACTATTTTATTTGGGAGTTACACATGTTTATTTCATACTTATTAGTCATGGAATGAAATATGATAATGAATGAATCTATGTTGTATGATATTTCCGGCTAACATAAGCATTAGAACAAAATATAAGTGATGGGTTCACCCAATAATATATAGCACTCCAATAAATTGGGTAATGTTTATTATCATTATTCATCATGTTGGGAAATGAAGTGAACCATATTATTTTATGGTATATTTTCTACAATGAAGTCCTAGATGATTATGGTTGACTAGTGTTTATGATGTAATGTTTTATTTTGGTTCCATATTTACCATGTTATGATTATCAGGTTATATAACGTCTCATTATTCATTTTTATGATTCCTAGATTTTTATTGTTCTACTGATATTCATGTTGCCTAATTTGTTTAAAATTATTCCATGTTTATTCTCTTACTGGGATTATTATCTCAAAAAATTCTTCTTTTTTTTTCTATATATTATCTTCTATAGTTTTAAAATCCATTGAAATTTAGAATCATGTTAAGGATGGTTTCAATAATATTGGTGTATCCCATGTTCATGATGTTATTCTATGTTAATATTTCCCCAATATACTATGAATCTTGATATTTTAGGTTGTATAATGGTTAAATTTATGTAATAAATTTTTAATTAAAGTGTAATAAAGAAAATTGATGTTATAGTTTGTTTCACAAAGAATGTTTTGTTATTTTTGGGATTAGGATTAGAAAACTCTTGTAAAATCCATAGAGATAAGTCTATGTGTTATAAATATACCTAAATATTCCTATATACATTATATGTTTTTATCCAAAAAAACATACCTATCTATATAACAAAAGTGGATGTAGTTGTGGAACATGTGTATTTTGGGATAATAACTCTAACAAGTTTTCTCAGGCCTGACTTGCGGTAACCTGGAACAAGGCAATAGGATGTACTACACACATATTTAATCACTACCGGGGGATATTCTTTGGTAGATTCATAAGCTCCTTATGATCCAATATTAATGGAACAAAAAAAATTCCCATAAAAATATATGTTCAGAAATATACCATGGATGACATATATTATAGCCTAGACATTCATAATTTAAAAATAAATGTAATTTATAACTTATCCATTTCAGTTAATTGTATTCCCATTTATGTGTTTAATAGTTTGAATAACCGTCCATATTTTTCTTTCAATATATGAAATGGTAGTAAATATGTGGAATAATGTAAACAAAAAATACAATGGGAAATGTGATGACATCCCCATTAAGATGAATAACTTGTTGGGAGCAATAATCATTGAAATTTTCATAAACTCTCTTAATTGGTTTGAGATTTGAATATAAACCTAGATCAAGAAGTGTCTCCAAATCCCCATAAGAGTTAACAAGATGCAATTGATATAATTATGTGACAAAGGCACTTGACATTATATGGTTTATCTGATCCATTTATCATGGAATATTAGGTCAAATCCATTAAGAAGATCATATCCATCCTTCAAAGTTTTGAATAAGAAATATTTCTAAATTATGTTTATCATATAAAGAGAGAATCTGATCATTGGTGGTCATTGATCAAATATATGAAGACTGGGGATGAAATCAATGTCATGGAGTGTGAGGAATTCCATAAATTGGCTTTGATAAAATTATTCCTCGCACTGTCCGATATAAAAGTGAAAGGGATTTTCTTTTCGTCAAGAAAAAAATATAATATATCCATTAGGTTTTATTAGGAAAATTTCACAAGACATTCAGAATATGCCTCCATATTTTTTATTCCCTGTATGAAAGGCAGAATGCTTCTTTGATCGGCTATAACCCATCCTATAAAAAGTTATAGTAATCCATGAATTTGATAGTTATGGGAAAATTGACTGATGTTCCCTCATAGTATAAATGGAGATCAATGAATCTCAATGGTATAGTGACGATAATAAGTGTAATCCAGTGTTTTTTTTGGTGGTCCGGTGGGAAATTAAAATGGTTCCACAAAATATCAATATCCTTATTATCAATGATTCAGTAAAAATCACCCCTGTAAATTTTATAAGGGAAATGAACAAACGATTTAGATGCGAGAAGGAAACCTAGCATGAAATTATCGATAGTAGAAACCCAAAAATGCAGTGGTAGAAATGAATGTTCTGGTCAACCATTATTTCATTATGTATTACATAATCTACAAGGAACCATGGAAAATTGAAAATAAATGCAGCGATCCAATGGTTTTTGAATTCAACTAACAACCTCCAACGTAGTATTAGTGATCTTTTTCCCATTATAATGGTGAAGGTGGAAGATAACAATGACATGGTGATAGGTAAAGAATTCATTCATTTAAAAATATAAAATTTATTGTTTATTCTAGTTCAATGAATGTCTCTATATCACAAAATTTTTGTATATCTATTCAATAAAAAACTGATAATATTGAATGTAGTGATAATGGGGAAATGGAAAATAGAGAAATTGTTCTTTTTGAAATTTTTAAGTCCCCCTACAATAACTTGTGGCCTGAAATTCCCAAATAACATTTTCATAGTAACATAGGTGGAATTTAATGTTATTTTGGGTATGGATTAGATTTAATTATATAGGGTAGACATAAAAGTTTGGGATAATGAAACCACTCCTCAAATATAAAATTTTCCTCCAATTCATTAAATGATAAAGGTTATGTATTTCTATTCTTTTGCACAGAAACCTCAAGAATTTATATTATTTACCTATGAGAGAGTATTTGGAACTGAAATGATTTATTTAAAGTAATGAACCATCCATGATGACATTCCTATTTTGAAGGATTGCAATGATGTATTTCCTAGTTTTCTTGATAGAAGAATGGTTAAATTTTCAATCAAACTTATATCCGGGGTGATGTCATTGTCCAAGAATCTATATAGAATATTTTTGGGGGAACATGAGGAGCTATATAAAAAACTATAGTAGAATCTGTTAAAGGATTCACACATCTAAGTGATCCAAGATTTGGTTCACTAGTCCTCACCGAATGGCCCGGAGGCATACATTTTTTTTTGAGTTTCGATAACCCCCATTCTAGGGATGAGGGGGAACCATTACCAGGCCTATACGATTAAGGATTACATGAACCGTTGGCCTTAGGAATGATACATAGTATACTTGGAAATCATCTTCCCAGATTCTCCATCATGATATCATCTCTCCATCTTCACATGGTTGTTCAGCTAGGCATCCCATGCAAGCTGTAAGAACCCAGGTTTTTAGAATGGGTCAAAATCCCGACCCTGTTTTAATTTTTGAATGGTTTCTGAGGAAAATGGAAAAAACGTGATGTTTTTGGAAATTAGTAGACTACACGCCGTGTATTTTTAAGTACTCTCTTTGTATATGTTGAGAAAGTGTTGGTAGTGTGATCGCCAAGTACATGTCTTGTGGTGACCATGTATAAATATCTTACTACACAGCGTGTAGTTTTAAACACATTGGGTAACCCCGACCGTGTGCTGGCTATTCATGGCATGTAAAACTATGAGCTAGGTAGAACATGGTACACGCTGTGTTCTCCTTGGACACGCTGTGTAGTCTAGCTGTGTATGAGGGATATAAATGGCATGTGGGTAAGTCAGCGGGGAATTGGAGAGAAACCAAGTACACGCCGTGCACCCATAGGTACACGTCCTGTACTCATGTTGGCAGGTTCAGAAAGTAAGTCGGTAGAATCCATCCGTCCTATGAATGGTTAAATGACCTACACGACGTGCAGTGATGAAGTACATGCCGTGTAGTTTCTTTTTTTTTTTGCGTTAAAACCAGCATTAGCTTCAAATTGAGGCAAAACCTCTTATGTGTTGCCGCGTTTCATGAACCAAGCCGACCAGATCTTTTTTCTCTCCCCAGATCTTTGTCTAAAGACCGATTCGAACTCCAATTGATGCGTTGGAACCCCCTCGGTAAGGCCTTGATTCCCCCTTGGTCGTTTTTTTTATTTTCTATCTAGAAAAAGTTATAGGGGTTTGAGAAGTTTTGAACTTTTTGTAGATTTACCGCATTTTAGACTGAATTAGAGGCTGTTCCCGGAAGAGTAGCATCGTACGTGTCTCAGGTAGCTGGTGCATACCTCATTTTGTGTTTTCATGGTTTTATGGGTGACGCGGCCTTCGGCATGTTTTCGGGTATTTTGAACGGGAGCCGTTTTATCTTCTGTTTATTATTATATTGCATGTTGGGCCAATGGGATGCCTTTGGGTATGCTCTATTACCAGTTTTCATGAGCGGGCTAGGTGAGGGGTCGTTGCTCATCCGGGCATTTTGGTCGGGGAACTCCATAATATGTTTAATTGAAATATTAATGTTTTAAACTATTGAGTTTAATTTCTTAAAGTCTGATATAAATTGTTAGAGGCATTTAGGACCTCAGTGCTGGTATGGGACAACACCTTGCAAAGAGAAATTCAACTATTTAGTTTGTTTTTCCCGTTTATGTTTTCTATTTAAATATGTTATATATTCAATTGTTGAATTGCATATGCAGGACCCTTTGGGTGGTGTTGGGAATGGCACGGATATTCTTGAGTGATGCGGATCACAGGTTGGGCTTGGCCCGAGTTATTTTGGGTTGTTTTGACCACGACATTGGGCATCATGGATGCCGTCTAGAGATAGTATGACTGTCAGGTTGGGCATGACACGGGTTACTAGGATGGTGACGCCATCAGAATTGAGCGGCATGGTCGCAGGGACACGAGGTGTCAGATGTGTTGGTTTCTTAGGTACTATTTTAGTGATTACTGCTCACCCAGAACTTTGAGTAGTGTGCACACAGAGATACTCCATGATGAGGTGGTTTTGACCACTCGTGTGGGTAGAGGCCCCCGAAGTTGTGGTTATTTATTTTTGGTTGGGGGTGCTTGCTGTAGAAATCCATGTGGGAGGTGAGGAGCCTTCTGGGGATAGCATTGAGACTATCGGGTTGGGGGATGAGGCTCGCAGTGATTTGAGGGCAGAAATCACAGTTACATCGAGTTAATATTCTTGGGAATGACTTCGGGATGTCGGTACTTGAGACGCAAGGTGTCAGGGGGCAGATGGTGCTGTGTTCCTATTCTTGGGCGTGCCTTCGAGACGTCGGTACTTAAGACGCAAGGTTTCAGGAGGCACATGGTGCCGGTATACTATTTTTTGGTGTCCCTTCAGGACGTAGGTACCTGAGACATGAGGTGTCAGGTGGAACATGGTGCTAGGTTACATGAAAGAGATTCTGGCATTGGCCGAAGCAGGGGACACTCCATGGTGCCTATTGAGAACTAGTGGAGTATGTGTTTACATGTGCGTTGTACTGTTTACTGCATTCCATGTAAATGCATGACTACCTAAACACATATATTTGGAATTCATCGTTTAGTGGTATCCTACTGAGATTTTTCTCACACCCTGCATGGGTGATTCGGGACGCGTGCAAACATTATGGATAAACGTGCAGAATACATGCCATCTTCAGGATCTGGGCTACGTTAGTTGTTTCATGTAGATGGTATGGACCATGAGGTCATATATAGTTGGGGTTAATTTGTTCTGATTTGCTTTTCTATATCGGAATGCTTACTTGTTGTAGTTACTGTTGGTTAGCCATTGGTGCCCTTTTTATATTCAGTTGTGTATGACATGCTTTTGGATGCATGTTTTAATGTTCAGTAGTAGTTACATGTTACAAGCATGCCATTGTGTTTATTTTCACAGCTGTTTTTATATTTACTACTTCTGCGGTTTATCTATATAGATTATTCTTTCTATCTGCAGGTCTGGTTTAAGTCTGCTGAGTCTTTCTTTCCACTACATCATTACAGTTATACTCGGACCAATACCATTATTGTTATCCTCTGAGAAGGTATAGCCTCCCCACTATACCTAATAGACCCTCGATGTGTGTCGGCAACCTTTGGCGTTCGGGGGAGGTGCACCTAAGGTTGTAACACCCGGCCAGTTCGGCACTGCTCAGGTTGTTGGCCAGGTGCGGGTCGTTACAAAGTGGTATCAGAGGAGTTCTTAACAAAGATTTAGTAGCAATGTTTTTCTTGATACTAATGATACTGAAATGTCTTTTTTTATTTCTTCTGGATTTACTATTTGGGATATGGTAGACCAGAGATATGTTGAATTACTGGAACTGGGTTTCTAGCTTGTGCTTGGGTGCTTTCAACCCCAGGTATGAGGGATGGACCAAGTTGCCATGGGTGGGAATTGTTGTTTTCTTTTTTTCTCAGATTACAGTTTATATGAGTTCCACAGTGGTGGCTCACTTAGTGTGTGAGGTTATTTATTGTGATATGTGACCCTTTGCCCGATGCGGTAAGGGAGAATTGGACCTTGTCCTGGTATGGAAAGGATAATTTTCTTGTCTTTTGATAATAAGATTTTTAGGGTATTTCAATTTCATAATTGCACGTATGATTTGTGGATTGATAATGCCATCTGAATAAAAAACAATTTCCATGATTTATATGCTTTAAAATGTGAATTGGTTTAATTCCTAATAGAATTTATAGTTGTGAAAATGTGTATTCCATGCTTTATATTATGTAGAATAGCATGCTGCATGATATTTGGGTCTGCTGCTTATGAGGGAAGGCATGTACTGTGGCTGAGGTAGTGTAACTGTCAAGATTGGGTGACTCGGTCATCGGTTTGAGGCAACGTGAGTTGTGAGGATGGGCATAGACCGAGGTACTTTTGATACTTGGATTTGTTGAGGGCGGGTAAGGAGGCCGTGAGGCCAAGATTCCATGGGGCATGGGTTGTGGTAACGGGGAGTAAGGGTAGTTGTTATGCACTGCCTTATATTGCTTTCTTTATCTGCGTAGAATATTTTGTTATATATATATATGGACTTTCTGACCAATTATGGTATTCAGCGTGTCACTCCTTCATGACTCGATGGAGAGTCAGGCGGGAGATGATACAGTGCCACAAGATCAGGTTAACAACTTAGTACAGGTAGAGTACGAGCCATAGGTACTGACTCAGGGACAAGATCAGGTTCAAGATTCAGTGCAGGTAAGACATCAGCCGGGTTTGGAAACGTTCAAACCATGGAATCAAGAGCAGCTCCGAGCTATCCTAGTATGTGTCTTGCAGTGGATTGACAGAGGAGCGCAGTGTACTGAGATTTCTATGTCGTATCTGACGTACGAGTTCCAGTCGCAGCACCCATCACTTTTTCAAGGTGAGGGTGGTCCAAAGGCGGCTGAGAACTGGATCTAGAGTATGCAGATGATCTTCAAGCATCTAGAGACTCCTCTAGTGCGGAGGGTCAACTTGGCGACGTACATGCTGAGAGGGATGGAGAAGCGTTGGTGGGATGTACAGGTTCGGGCTCGTAGGAACGAAGGACTGGCATGGCGGGACATTAAGGACACGTTCATTGAGTACTTCTACCCGGAGACACTGAGGGTAGAGAGAGCTCGAGAGTTCTTTAGTCTTCAGCAGGTGGATATGTCTTTCATGTACTACGCATATACCTTCATTGAGTTTTGTTTCTATTGACCTGCTATGGTGAGATGTGATTCGGCTAGGGTGAGGCGCTTCAAGGATGGCTTAGGACACACCTTTTGGGTCCAGGTGAACAACTTCAGGCTTGGTTCCTTCTCCGAGGCGGTGAATCGGGCGCTCATAGCCAAGGGGAATGAGAAAGAGAAATCTATCTTGGGTAGGGAGACAACTTTAAGTGATGGTTTAGACAACATGAAGTGAGGGCGGGATGAGTTCCAGGAGGGAAGTCAGGCCATGGATTCAGTTAGACCTCCTCGTGGTAGTTCTTCGGTGATTTGCTTCTAGTGTGGACAGATGGGACATGTTTGGGCGCAGTTCGATAGGCCTCCGAAGGAGTGTCGGGCTTGTGGATAGTATGGGCATCTAGAGAGTTTTTTCAGGCAGCCTTCGTAGATAGTCGGTAGCCTTTGGCGTTCAGGGAAGTGCGCCTAAGGTAGTAACACCCGACCCATTCGGAACTGTTCGGGTGGCTGGTAGGGTCCGAGTCATTACACAAGTACAGGCTGGTCTCGGTGGCAATGCCATACCCTCTCTTTCTGAAAAATCATCTTAGCTTCTGCTCTAGTGAATGCACCTACTCTGATCCCCATCTAGAGTGTCCTCCTTATAGAGTATGTCTAATCATTAAGCACAATTTTCATGTGGCCCAAAGTCCATGAGGTGGCCCAAAGCCCTTGAGGAGGCCCGAAAGCATTACTATCCCAAAGGCCAGGGATGGCCCAGAGGCATTAATGGAACCGTGCCCCTAAACGATGGCCTGAAATCCCAAACCGATGAATAGTTCTGGATACTATAGTACCAAACAATTTCTACTACAGTGCCTACTTCAGTACCCCTAGAAACATGTATTTACCTAGTTTTGAACATTGGTCTCTTGGATTCACTTTTCGAGTCTTCACCAATTACCTTGAGGCTCTTGTGTGTGCACTAGTACTCATCATTATGAATAAGTATGGGTCACTGCACTATTTAATTGATTATCATGGTCTCAGCAATATCATGATAAAGAAGAATATCTATCTACCAGGGAATGATGACATGTTCAATCAATTACATGGATCACTATACTTATCCAAAATGAATCTATGGTCTTGATATTACCAAGATTGGTGAACACCTAATATATCCCCAAGACTTCAATTATTTCAAGGAACAAGAACATTGAGTTTATAGTGTTTCCATTCAGACTCACTAATTCTCCATCAATGTTCATGGACATGATTAATAGAGTCATTATAAATTACATTTAATTTTTTTGGATTCCTTTCTATGTGGTATTAAAATATATATAAAAAGAATAGATGAACATGAGGAGCATCTGAGAAGTGTGATAAGAAACTTACAAAATGGGAATATTTATTCCATGTAAAAAAATGAGAGTTCTTTTAGAAGGAAGTGTATTTGTTGGTGCATATTATTAAAATAAATGTGATATCATTAGACCCTTCTAAGATGGATACAATTGAAGGATGGGAGAGGACAAAATATATGAATGATATATGTATTTTACTTGGGATAGATCAGTATTATCAATAATTTGTGACAAATATATCACAATTTTCAAACCCTATAACCAAGAAAAATTTGAATAGATTCAATTTATCATGGAATGATTAATGAAAAGTTAGCTTCAAGGAGGTGAAAAGGGGGATTATCACCACACCTTTCCCCATACTTACTACATATGGAGAAACATTTGTAGTATTCATTGATTATTTTAAAGTGATTGGGCTTTGTGTTAATTCAAAATGATAATGTGATAGACAATGCAAAAAATAGTGTAAATTTCCCAAAAAAATATAACTAAAGCTTGATCTAGTGTTTGATGTAGTGATCTTTGTGTTGAAAATAAGGAGATTTTGACTCTTTGGGGAGAAGTTTCATAATTATATGGATCACAAAAGCCTCAAGTATATATTTAAACAAAAAGAGATTAATATTTTCCAATTATTATGGTAGATATTCTCACTGAATATGAATTCTCAATATTATATCATCCAGATATAGAGAATAAAGTGGTGGATGCTAAAATTTTCAAGGACCAATCAATTCTGTTACTGATGAAAATTTAGAGGGATCTGATCATTTTAGACATGGAAATGATAGACATGGGAATAATAAAGGAAGGAATATGATAAATCATTTCACAAATGATTGCTCATATATCTATTCCGAAGATGTTAATGGTTGCTCAAAGTAACAATGGGGAAATTATGAATAAGGATGCAGCCAGGAGAAATCATAATCTTCATAGTTTGAGATTGATGAAGGAATTGTTTGATTTGTGTAAAAACGATGTGTTCCAAAAAATACTGAGTTAAAGAATGAACAATTGGATGATTCACATAGTTCATCTTTATCCATTAATCCAAAAAACATAATGATTTTTCAAGGTCTCCACAAATAGTATTAGTGAGAAAAGATGAAGAAGGAGATCACGGAATATACATCAACGTGTATAGTACCCTAGTAAGTTAAAGATAAAAGGAAGAAGTCAACATGAATGATGAAAACACTAACCTTTAAACTATGGAAATATTATAACATTATCATTGACATTGTCCAAGATAATTTGACGATATCCATGAGAAAAAATTCTATATTTGTTTTTGTGTATTGTTTTTTAAAATATAACGTGATTTATAATTATTCAAGAAGAGTTCTCCCAATATAAAAATGACCATATATACATCATATAAATGGAAATATTTTATGAAGAACTATTATCGATTATATTTTATCATGATCTAAGATTCACCTAAATGTTCTAGAAAAGTTTCTAACATCCTCTAAACACTGATCTATACTTCAGTATAAAATATCATCCTCAAAATGATGTCTAATTAGAGTGAACTATTCCGAAATTGGAACACATTTTGTGATCAAGTTCAATGAACATAAAAGGAGGATGAGACCAACATATTATTCCAGTCCACTCATCATACAACACTAGATTCCTCTCAACGATCAAAATGGATCTCTTTGAAGCCCTTTATTAGAAGTGGTTTAAAAATACTACATGTGGTGATGATGTTGGGTAATTAGATTTACTAGGTCCTAAAATGGTTGAGGAAATGGTAGAAAGGTTAATTCCAGTCAGCAGTACATCAACACTGCTCATTGTCAAAATAAGATCTAGGTTGAAAATCATCGATGATTCCAAGAGTTTGATGATAGAGAATTGGAATTCCTCTACAAATCTCTATGGAAGAATATGATAATATTTGGGATGAAGGGACATAATAGTCCAGTATACTTCGTACCATTTGATATCCCTAATTACATCAGAGCATTTTCATATCAACTAACAATCCCCCCAAAACTATCTGTAGTATAAAATGTATTTCATGAATCCTTCTTCAAAAAGTACATACCAGAACTCTCACATGTACTCTATCCGGAGGTATTACAACTTGAGAATTGTCATTACTATAATGAAAATCCAGTTAATATCATGGATCGTGGAGAGATAGTTCTACGAAATAAGGTAATGGACCATGTTAATGTGTTTTGGAGAAACCAAATGTTTGAATAAGCTAGGTGGGAATCATAAAAATTGATAAAACATTGTTACCCTTGTCTATTTTACTGCGGTAAAAAAATTCAGAGGTGAAATTTATTAATGGGTGAAGAATTTAATCAACCTATAATTTATAAATAAAATTCCCCCATTTCATTTATTTAAATTTATATTATTTTAAAATGGTTATATAAAACACATACACTTATTTTTTATATTATAACCTATAATATTTAAATGTTCGTTAAGTATAATTATCGTTGATAATATAGACATTGAATGGTCATCACAAAATTAGTATAAATATAGGGTCTTAACAAATCTATTTGACATTGGAAATGAAACTGATAGAAATAAATTTTAGGATCCTACCCTATAAAGCCCATTTACTAATGATTTGAAGGAAGATCATATTTTTGGGCATTTCCATAACAAGCCCAAGTGGGGATCAAACAAATTAAGCATGATAGAATAATTTTATTAGAGAAGTACAAGCTCATCTATATCATGACACAAACCATGTTCACTGAACCACATCATGAATTTCCCACACTCTCATGTGTTCTCCTTAAGGAAATTGATATTTTATTAATGGAATATTTATGAAGAACCTAGAAATATCAATATTTACATTATTTTATGTTGAATAACTAATTTATTTTCATCATATTATTGTTATTTTGAAAATTATTTTTATTTTGACACAATAAAGTAAAAATTATATTTTATGTTAACATTGGAATTCAATAAATTATTTTATGAAAAAAGTGAATCTTTGTGAAAAATTATATTTAAAAATAATTATTAAACAATGTTTATAAAATTTAAATGATTATATAATATTATTTGGAAGTGATATTTAATTTTTATAAGGGTTCGAAAACAATTATTGTCAAAAAATACCTCATTTGTTAATAAATTTCAAGTTTATTTTTGATGTGACAATTTTCATATTTATAAAATTATTTAGATAAATAGAATATTTTTTATAGAATTAAAATTCTTAAATAATAAAATTTTGATTTTTTAATGTTAATGAGACAGTAAAATTTTCAGATAAAAATTAAATATCATATTAATATACCTTGTGTTTTATGACATCATAATAATCTAAAAGTGAAGCAATAGTTACTATAAATGGGTTAAAAGTCCAAAGAAATTTTCTCTTTAAAAATAATGTTACATTAAGTTTATTTTATTTATTTTTAAATCCATTATGAGTCCTCTAAAATCTATAATACATTTTAATGTTATAAAATCATTACATTAAGAGTGTGACACACATCCACTTAAATAGAAGAATAATTTTAAAAAATTCGTTTCATAGACATATAAAATAAAAAATCTCTCTGATTTGGAATAAACCAAGGGAAAAAACCATGTGATGATTTTTAGTTTTTTATATTTTATTACGTAGAGTTCAAAACCTGAATAATTAAGAACATTCCTCCTTCCCTATATAAACCTACCAGACATCCAATTTATCTTTACCGAAAATAATTGTAAAACATATATAAACATCTATTAACACTATATAGTGCTCAAAAGGGGTCCCAATCTCTCCTGTAGTCTATCAGAATAATTTGGAGTAGTACGCTGAAGTAAGGGATCCAACACTATAGTATTTTTATCAAGAAGTTCTATTTTTTATCTCTTATTTTCCATTTTTTAGTTTGGAATAAGTTCATAAATATTCCAATTTCCATAAATTTAATTAATAAATATTTAAGAATTTTTTCTCTATAATATATCCTCCCATTATCCTTTTTGTACACATACTACCATGTTAAAATTTAGTAAATGATTTCTCGATTCTCTTTTCCATTGAAGAACTTCTTTTATATAATGTCTGATAAATTCCATTTTTTTGTTGGGATATTTTATTCTATATTTATATTACATTAAATTTACATTCCATGTGATTAAAGTACCTTTTTACCCTCATTAATCCTTCCATTTTTCTTATGTATCTCATTTCCATGCCAAAATATAGTTAGGATTATTTTCATTTTTCAAATTTATTAATTATCTTATGCCTTATATTTCCAATTTTTAATGATGGGGTAATTTTTTACATTTCACTGTCACTACCCATTTTATTTCTATGTGATGAGTGATGATTTTCACTATCATGAGGTCATTTTTATAAATATTTAAGTGATGATTTCATGCGGCAGAAATTTCACAACTGATTTCCATGCTGAAAAATTGTGTAGTGAATACCAAAAATATTTCCTTTCAGGGGATTAAAATTTATGATTATATTATTTTTTTTATTTGGGACATACATGTATGTATTTCACACTCCTTGATATTGGAATAATATATGATTATGAATGAACCCATGTTGTATGATCTAATTAGAACAATTAGGCATGAAAATGAAATGTATGTGATTGGTGTTTGGAGAATTATATTGTGCTCCAATGAATTGGGTAATGTATCATGATATGTCATGTTGGGATAAATAGTGAAACGAATTTCATTATGGGACTTTTTACAAAATGTTTTCTTGGTGGTTTATCCATGAACAATGTTAATGTTGTCGTGTTCTATGTTATGTATACATTTCCAAAGATATGATTATCATGTTATATAATGACTTATTATTCCGATTTAAGATTCCAACTCTTTTCCCCAAGGAAATTGCTATTGTCAAACATGTCTCACCTTATGATATGTTTATTCCCTTACTGTGGTTTATATCTCAACCCATTCTTATTTTTTTCTATGGTTATCAATTACTATTTTAAAAGAAATGTAAATTTAGAAGCATGTTAAGGATTTTTTCAATACAGTTGATGTATCCCATGTTCATGATGTTTTGATATGTACCTAATTCGAAATGACAATATAAATATTGAAATATTTGTTTGTATTTTGAGTAAAATTATGTAATAAATCATGATATAAACTTTAAGAATGATCTCAGTTGATATAACACATATATCTGTGGCATGTTGTGTAGAAATACACATCATATAGACTTCATAGATTGAACATAGAACCACACATCACATATAACATGAAAATGTATATGGGAATACATTCAATGTTACAAAATATTATAATACAATCACACAATAAGTAAATCAAACACTATGTGATAGAAAACAATTGTAAATATTGAATTATATAAATGATTTAATCCGATATAATGGGAATAAATCATATCACATCTTGTACGAGTCATTTAAATAATATATTCTAGAATTTCATTTATACTGATAATGAGGGTAAAAATTATGTCAGCTTGTCAATACATGGAGTGTCCATAATTAATACTTATTAAAAATTTATTTATTAAACATATTTAAAATTATTCAGGATGGGATTTTTTTGAAAACAAATATGATAATAAATTAAATAAGTAATTAATATTAATTTATTAAATAAATAAATTTTATCTTTAGAATGAGTCCAAAATTAACAAAATTCTATAATGTAATATTTGATAGGTATTAGGGTATCATCATATGATCATTGATTGAAAACTAAATACTAAAAAGAGCCTTATCTAAATTTGAGGAATCAAAACATAAAAAGAATATAAAAATAGAGAATACCTATATCATGTGTGAAAATAAATTCCATCTTCGTACTCATAAATGTATTATGTTTAATGAATATCCACAAAGAAGAAATAAATGGTTTCCTTCCACCTAAGGATTAAACTAGAGTAGGATCTCTAAATGTTTCTAAAGGATCACCATACATTGATGGTGTTTTATGCCTTCAAAATGAGTGAAAAAATAGAACTGAGAATGATGATCTATTTAGAAGGCTTCATAACCAACCAATTATTTTTCAACTAGATGGGTCACATCACTTGATATTTCCATCCTCACCAAAATTCATTTAATGAAATGATTCATCAATATATAAAAAATATATATATCTGCTTTCTTATTAGAATTTCTAACGAATATATTTAATATTTTTATATTCCATGTTATTTTCATTCATAATGTATCTGTAATTGATTGAGACCATGCGAGGTGTGATGTATTATGTGAATGCATCATATGCGTGAAAATGGTTATATGAAGACCAAATTAGCATAAAAAGTTCACCAATTTTTAGACTACATCATAGAGATGCTTAAATTTAAGTGTACACCCAAGAATCTCCCACATAAACAAAAATACAAGAATGAATTTATGAAGAACTTAAAAAAAATTCTTTTTAATCCACCAAAAATGTATTGGAAAGGGTTTTATCTAAATATTTTATTTTGGATCAAATTTCCTTTACAATTAACAATCCTTTTTTAGAGGGCCAAATATTTTATTATTATGAAATTAATAGTCTAGAAAAAAATATGAATTCTAAATATCATATCTGTAATAAAAGAGAAATCTCTTGTAAAATATCACTGCTACTTAAGATACTAAGGGGTCTTGTGTGACCTCCATTAACTAGTATCACTCTAAAAACATTTCCACCATATGATGTATCATATAAATAATTTTTACACCTATAAAATTCCATATCCAAGACATCTTAATTCGAATAGACCTAAAAATATCTAATAAAGTATGGGATAGATCATACATAAATGATTCTACAAAAAATTCAAACTAGGTAGATTATTACATTACTTTTTATTCGTATAATAGATGAGCATATCACATATCCCTCATAAAAGAATCTGAAAATAGAATATTCTACTGAACTAATAAAGGATATGAATCATGTTAGTCTAATTCAATTACTCAATATGTGTATCTATTCATTATATGATTAGGAAATTTTATTTTGGTTACACTCAAACTTACAACATGATCAACAACATAACCAATCTCTCCCTGATTAACAAAGTACCTTTGGAATTTTTTATGTATGGTATTAAAATATAAATATTGGTTATTAGGTATATTTTCAACCATAGTTAAGCGGTATTGACAATAAACATACTCACCTAATATAAATCAATGTTTACATAATGTTCTTAGAGATATACATTGGATTCTCAATCCAAGTAATAGGTCTCTACTAATTTTCTTATGAATATATTCTTTGTATATTATATTACACCATTTCTAATAAGGAATATATGTTATTCGTTATTATCTTAACATATCAACACAACCCAGAATATATTGTGATTATCAACGGTAAGGGATAAATCAAAATCATACATTGACATGATATCTTTTTTCAAACATTCTTGTAATTTAATATAATATGGAAATTAATTAATGATAGATTTATGTTTCCTTTATTTTTAAAATTATTTCAAATTATATAGACATTACATCATTATCTCAATTATCAAATACCAAGTGACCTAACATGAACCTACTATTGTTTATGTAGTAATTGATTCATAATAGATCCACCGGATCATCCTTTATAGGAACATGAATAATAATTACCACTCCCCTCTCAACAAGATCCTATATGATATGGTAATTTTTATGAAGGATGTTTTTTGGTTCTTTTGTGGGATTGAGGTTCCTTTTCCAGATCAATAGTTCCATTTTTTAATAGTAAATATTGATATATTCCTTAATGATGATAACCCCCACATGTTCAGACATGAATTTATTGATCCAAATAGAATCCATCATAAATGTTTATGTATTATTACGCTTTCCTTCATTATTTTATATTCTATGGCCTATTTTTCAAAACAAATCCAATAAATGTCTAACCATATTAGAAAAACACAAAAATATATTGAGATATTATATAAAATCTATTATATTTAAAATTATATTATATGTAACCATTTACACAGGGATTTTACAATCATGCATATGTTAAAAACATATCCATATCCCATCTCATGTAATTTATAATTTTGTTTATATGAATCCGAAAACACCCACATGGATTGGATTCCTATATAATTTTTATTAAGAGAGCATAGGTAGAAAAGGGTTGAGTACCCAATGTGGATGACATGGTTGATCATATGGAATATGTGAAGGAAATTCTATCAATAATTTATTACTTTTTTAGAATGATACTAAATCATCATAATATATTTTCATACAACACTGGTAATATTCCCATCATAGATTTTTCAATTATAAACCATGTCCTTACTTTACAAATATATGTATCAAAGACAAGATCGTGAAGTCTCTTAGGTATTTAATTATAGATCTTAATCCCATGAATATAGGTTAAATCAACCACGTATTTCAATGAGCAGCTTTACCCTACCATTGTTTGAAAGTGTGATGTGTTGGTATATCATTTTCGAAATTTATTATTCCATCCAAATTCAATATCTGAAACACCAATATTCTTTGAAAAATACACTTGTATATAAATAAAAAATCTATTTTCATGATGAAACCATTTTTTTGATTTTATTATGAAATTTAATATTATATATCCATGAATATTGTTCAATATATCAATGGAATATTACATCTCTCATATCATATGTCACACATTTCAATCATAAATACCAATGTGTTATATCACAGAAACATCCTAAAAAACATTCTCATTAAGGAATGTTTTTTTTAAATCCTTATAATATATCTCAAATAAATCACCTGTAAAGAAAATAAATATTTGAATGGAATTATCATCTTAATTGGTTAAAGTATTTCTTTATAGTCAACACATTGTGTTTTCATATAAAATTTCTACTCAATGTTTGATTTATAGGTAAAAAATCAACCATTCATGTTAGTTTTGTTGTATAAATGTCACATTAACCATATAGTTATACACCTTTAATTGAATCCATAAATCTCCAAAGCTGGTAATTGTCCATTGAGTTCATTTCAGATTCCATTAATTTTAACTATGACTCATAATCAAAACTCTCATTGGACTATTGAATCTAAATGGCATTTGTAGTTTAAAATATTCATTTTTTACCACTATTTTTTATTCATTATTTTTTCATTATAGGTGATTTTTTGAGAAGAATGATCTACTAGTTAGGATCACAGTTTATGAATGGTTACCCCAACCCATGTCACATTATTATAAAATAGTATGATCTAGTGGTGGTATATGAAAATTATGTTTTAGAAAATCATCATACTTTTAGTGATAATTTCTAGCCAAACCATATGTCTTCTCCGTTATATATATCCACGAGAATAGTTGACCAAAACATGTAGTTAAATAATGTGATGGGATTAAATTAATATAAATATTAATTTTTATCACAAAATGCATCTTCTTATCAACATTTTCCTCTTACATATTCGGCACTCAATCATAGGGGTCCCTTATTGATATTTTAGATATAACCAATTTTTCAAGAGTGATTCCATTTGATTTTTGATGAATGTGATATTTATTAATTTTTTTAATTAATTTCATATTTTGGATACTTTTCCATTTCCAACAACACATAATATTGATTTTTTATAGGAAGAAAATAAGTTGGGATGTTATTATACGAAATCCCAATTTAATCTTTCAAAACATGAAACAACTAGATTAGCATGAATCAAAAACGACACTTTTTCTTCATTTTATTAAAAAAAAATTTGAGTTCATTTGATAACTAGATTTACATGGAAGGATATGTTTCACAAAACTATACTATACTATTAACATTATTATTAAAATATTATTATATAATCCACCTAGCCGTCACTATGGATATTACGAATACGATTAACTAAAATTGTGAAAATATAATTTATAAACGTATATAAAATGATCCCATTGGTAATAAATTATTTTGAGATGAATTTAATTATAATTTTAAAAATAATGAAATAGATTTTCAATGATAACTACTTTTGTATGTACAAACACATTTTATCTCAATAAATAAAAAAAATTGATGAATGTATTCAATATAATTTGTATAAAATAATTTCAATAATTTTATTGACACACTTATAATATATTTTATAGTTATAATTTAACAATATATCCAATTTTATGAATAGAAATATGTATTTTTTTAAAAGATAAGTTTACTGTCTTTTAATGGAAAACGAATTTTAAATCTAATTTTTGACACTAATAATTTTTTATTGAATCAATAAATTTTATTTATTAAATATAAATATAAAAATTGAGTTTGTGTTAAATTTATTTATTTTTTTTAGAAATACTCTTTTTTTATGAATATGAAAAAATATAAAAATTTAATTCAAAACATAGTATTTATATTCTTTATTTATTTAGTTAATGTATATATTTACATGGTTTCAATGTATAATTATATCAATTATAGATGCATTAATCCAATTTAGGTCACTTGGAACTAATTTGACATTTTCATTGATAATAAATGCATTTAAAACTTTTGGATAGTTATTGGAGCCACATGAAATTGGAAAAATGACGGTGGAAACCCCTTTTCAATATTTAACAAGAATAGCATTCCTCCTTATACTATAAAAAGGAAACCACCACACCCACATTTTTACACCTCTCAATCCCATATGCTCGTACCATAATTTCCAAATGCACCTCCCAAAATCCCACCCTTTATCATTGAATCATTTATTTGGGAAGAAAACTCTCTTGGAATCTATTTGGTTTAATTCAATAAGAGCTACCCGAAGAAGAGGTAACATCTTACCACAAAATATTTTATTTAATTTTCTTCTACACCACCTAATATAATTTTTTTCCATTATTGTATAACAACCACTGTATCATCAATATATTGTTGATGATTTCATTCTAATGGGTTTACCTATAGTTACAAAAATTTCCATCTAATCGGTAATGAATAAACAGTTCATGAGTACGGAGAACTACATCCTTGAAAAATGATGATGTTCATTTTTTACTATACCCCTTCTCATGGGTGGTAATTATGATGTGAACTCTTTTTTAATTAGACAGATATGATATTTATGATTTCTATTTGAATGTGGAATTATTATAAAATGCAACGCCCTGAACCTAGTAACCCAGAGTTAGTGAATTATTACATTACATTGGAATGATCACAAGAGATCAAGTCTCGAAATATAGATTATTTTAGTAGCCTTGTAAGTACTAGATACATTAATAAGTATTGAATTAAAACTTGAAATAATGAAAAACAACATTGTGTCACCTTTGAAAACACTCATATCCTTTGGCCTATCCCTCTAGGTTAATCATAATATACATTTTCACATCCTAGGAAAAAAGAAAACATAAGAAAGGGGTGATCTCAAATGCTCAGTAGGGACAACAATATAGCGGAAACTATAATAAATAAGCATAATCATTTAAGGCAATGTATAAGACTACAACACAATCCATTTAATCATAAACATCAGCATAATTTGGAAAAGATAAATCAAATAACACATTTTACATATTCATACAGATATTAAAATAGTTGAACAATCACATGAAATATCAATAGATAATTTCATAATGATATAATGCATATTGTTAGTCACCATAACCACATATTCAAGGCCTCATCCCATGACTATAGATAAGATTTTGTCAAGGCCTTGTGCCAAGACACTAGTTTGACTAATGATACTTACCGATGCATCGAGGAGCTATAGCGAGATCCACCCATCACTTACTTAGTAAAATTCATTCGACATTAGAAAATGTTGAAACATAATATATATATTCATATTAAAAATAACATACAAAATTCCAATACATTATCCACAATCCTCGAATAGTATAAAAATATCACATCCATAGTAAATCATAAATTATTAAATATAATGTGAAATATTGTATTATAAATCAACATATATCAAGAATAAAATATAATTAAGGATTTTGAAATAGATGAAAATAATTAGTAAAACTATTTTGGATAAATATCCCCTGTTGTTGAAAAAAATTAAAAGATTCTTTATTTATCAAAGAAGTTGTTTCAATGATATTTTTGAATCAATGTTTCCCAGGAGACATTGAAAATTTTAAAGTAATTTTAATTATAAAACTTTCATGTCTATGTAAATAAGTCCGTAAAACCATTTTTAATACATTTACATCAATGAGAATGATTTAGAAGAATAAATATTTAAAACATTTAAAATGATATTTTCGTTAAAGATTTCCTAACCAAATGAAAGATTCTTGAATAAAAATAAATGAGGTAATAAAAATTTTATTATATCATGAGAATAAATGGATTAATTTTATAATATGTCAATTTATAGTATGTACACCATATAAAAGTGAATTGGCCCATAACAAAAAAAAGCCTCAAAGGAATTTAAATTGATATAGAACCCATTATAAAGACGGTATCCGTAGGTTTATGATAAATCAATTAAATAATTATGTAAGAAAAATATTAACACACTCAATATGATTTGATATTTAGTTTAAATCAATCAATGGACATTCAAACATTTTCTTGTAAAAATAACATCAATGACTTGGATGTTTAACTCAATGAATGAAAATTGAGTTAAGTTAACTCTTATCAAGTTCATATCAATGACTTGAGAATATTTCAATGTATTGATTATGTGTATCCAAGGTATATCCTCAAGGGGGAGTGGAAATTAGTTCATAAACAAATAAATAGTTATTTAACACATAATCTTGGAGTTTAATAATTATGTAAATTTGCGTAAAACCCAATGACTGTAGAATGAACTTTTAGATTCCCATACCGATTTGGTATCATACGAAACATACACCCCATGAGAAGAGGATTATAAAATAAAGATGTAAATACCCATAAATTAAATAATAATCCACAAATAATACAATCATGGACAGTACATACACCACACAAATAGAATTAGTGGCAAATATATCATGAATCTCAAGGGAATAAAAAGTGAGATGAAAACCCCTTACATTGTACTTTCCCTTAGTTGAGTGTATGTTAACATCCAGTGTAATGGTGAAATAATTGTTATTAAATTATAAAAGAACCAAATACTTCATTATAATATCATATATTATATTCAAATATTTATTTGTTAAAGATATTTCAGCAGTATCATTATTATAGGTGTTAAGTGACTTGTTTTCCTTTATATGTTTTGTTACATAACTCATGTTTTTTATGGCTATAATGTGTTTGAATCATACCCAAAATGATATTATGTTAATAAAAATATTTTTTAACAACAAAATTAAAAGTATTCTTGAATGGTTACTATGGGGAATGAATCTCATCGCGTTCGTGGAGACGGTAATCCGTACGTACGCACGAGCGAAAATACCATTCAATTGATGGTGATATAATATGTAATTGGATGGTTATATTATATATAACAAATCATAAACATGTTATATTTTATATTTACTTAATTTATACTCACTATTATACTCGTCCAAAAAATGAAGTGTTGAATAACAAACTACACCACGACTTGGAAACGGTAAGCCGCACGTATGCCCATTTGGTGACATTTTCATTCATAGTTTCTATAGAATATTAAATATAGTTGAAAAATATTTATAATATCATAAAATTATATATAAGTTAGTTCAATGATTATTTTGTTATGGAAATAACAAATAAAGAGGAAGTGCAATAATAAACGAACTTTGAGAGAGTTGATGAAAATTTTACCTATTATTCATGTGCTTCCTTTTGATTTGATCAATAGGGATACATAGGATGGATTTATGATCAATGTAAGGAATCTAAAATGTTTTCAGGGTTGTTTTGAAGATATTTGATCTGGGTTTGGCTGAGACAAATGGATTTGGAGGTGTGATTTGGAGAGAAGGGGAAGTACCATTTTATAGGAGACGTGAGGGTCACTTTATAAAAAAGCTGTAAATATTAATTTATTATACAATATTATTCGATTAATAATGGCTCCAAAAGGATTTATTTAGAGGATAAGGTGGGTATGGGTATAATAAATCTTAAAAAATAGGTTTTAGATAGGTTTAGGGCACTATATTAACCTTATCATTTATATTTAACTCTTATATTAATAGTTTATCTTTTACCATGTATTCTTGTATTATTATAATAAATTGATAATAATATTACTATAAAAAGGCAAGAGAACCACAATTGGTTCACTAATTACATATATATCATTATATGAGTTATTTGGATGAACCTTAGTTTCTTAGTAATATTATATCTTTAAAATAAAATACATGTTTTAAAAACACATTTATGTCAATTTTGACACTATTTAGTATTTGGTTTTTGTGAAATTCAAAAAATCATTATTACTTTGAACCAAATAATTTAAATCAATAATAACATGTAATATTAATCTATAAAATAAATTTAATGAATCAAAATTCTTAATTTACAATTATTTGGATATTTATAATATCAATTATTTTAATCATTCATTAATAAGGAAATTATAACATCATAATTGTGTCATAAATAAATTTAATTATTTAATTTATAAAAATTGAAAATAAAATATGATTATGTGTTAAATCTATTTATATTTGTAATGAATATTTATAGTAGAATTTATCTTAAGTATGACCCTATATGAAAAATATTCTAGATAAGAAAATTTGAATTTTAGACTTTTAACTATTCTTTAAAAATAATAATAATTATTGTCCTAATATAATCCTAGTGGATGAAAGAGGATCTTATTTTTTTCAGTAAGGCTTATTTTGGTCAAAAAAACATATCCAACAGAATTAGGAAATGTGTTAGGGTAAATATAATATCATTTTTATTTTTAATTACCCTATTTACTTTTAATCGTGTTAAATAAAATGTCAAAGTTACTATTCAAAAAAATTATTTTCATCTTATTGAACAACATTTTACATAAAAATTTAAACAAAATCATTCATACATTAGAAATTAAATTCAAAAAATTGTTAAAAATACGTTTTATGCAAATTTAAAAATGTGCCTAGAAGGTGGGAAAAAGACGTTAAAATGTTAAATAATATTTTATACATATAATTTTATTATAAAATGAATCCAAAGAAATAAATTTAAATTATATAGGTGGTATGTATATATTTTTACCTAAATTAAATTTAAATAAATTCAATAAATATTTAAATAAAAAGTAGGTTTTAAACAATGACACATGTTTTTTCCAATATTCATCAAAAATTGATTATTTTCTGAAAAATACAAAAAATTCACCATAAGAAAATAATGATATTACAAATTAAAAAAATGATGTCCATTTTAACAAATTAAAATAATATAATTTTTATGTATTTATATAAAAAAATAATCCCTTTGTCATAACCAGAATTGGGTTTTTGAGAAGGATAAACTATCAAAATATTTTTATGTGTTTATGTCTAATTTAAATGTAAAATTATTTCTAATGATAAAAAATCGATTAAATGATAAAAATATTAACTAATTAAAATTCAGAACAATACATAATTATAATTTGAAACTATAAATTATTTTGATTAAAAAAGATGTTTTCAATTAAGATTTAGTATTTTTCACTATTCATCAAAATATAAAAGTTATCAGAAAAACACATAAAATTTATCGAAAATAAAGTTTTATGTCCTATTTATAAATAATAAGTTCATTTTGTCAAATTGAATATATAAAACTGTCAAATATTAGATTTAAAAAGGGATCTCCATGAAAAGGAAGTAAAATTACATTTTTTAAAAACACTTCTTTTCCATAAAAAATTGATTTTGTTTTTATATTGTGTCTTAGAAACACATTATATAGATTCTAGAATTAAATGGAGTATATAATATTCAAAATGTTGTTAATAATATTCATAACTGCTTTTTGAACGGTTAGTTTAGTAAGTCGTGGTGTGATCGATCTCAGTGTTGCGTGTAGCGCAAGCTCTTTTTTAAATTAAAGAAAATAATTTACTATGAAATCTCGGGGTGTTACTTTATTCCCCCATTTTGGAAATTATGTTCTTGAAATTTTAAAATTGGTCTCTGGAGAATCATTGAATGTCCCACATCAAAAAAATAGTCAATAAAACTGCTACTTAAAATAAAGTACAAAGGTAACTTGAGATAACCCATACTAGGATTGCATGTAAGAAAACATGGATATAGAAGGTAAACTAAGTTTCATGATATGATATAGAGTGATAGGAAACATGATCATGAGAAATTTAACAACAAGAAAATGACAAACCTGTGATGGATTAAACCATCATTATTTTCTCCGTAGGAAAAGTAAACAGACAATGTTTTTTGTTTTATGTTATATTTCATGAAGTTGAGGAATTTATTTATGAGATTGACTAATGAAATAAAGTTATATATTCAAATTTTATGTATATTTTCATCCGTTAATTAATTTCTATCACTAACTCATGTTTTCTCCAAACCATGAGTATTCAAGATGACTTGGTCACAACTAAAGCGCTAGAATCAACTTCTAGCGAATCACATAATACACAATTGATGAACAATATATTATCATTTTATTTATATATAAACAATAACCAAATTGTTAGTACAAGATCAGACGATGCCCAAAATGTATAATCTTTTATAGAAAGAAATACTAATCATAATTTCCAAAATTAAACAAAAAATACCCAATGATCAATAAAGAACATTCAATAAACAATTGTCCTTAAATTCCATCAATATAATCAAAACACATATTGAAAACCAAAAATCTAATGAATTTAATAACATAGTATTTCATTTTAAATCTTACCATTTATATCAAAATAACATCGAACACTCTTAATGTATCACACAATAGTGTAATTAACCAAATCACATTTTCTATATGATATGTTAATAATTTCCATTAACAACCCGAATCTCTATTAAAAATCATAGATTCTCCCAAATTAAAAAAACCACCATTATTCCTCTATTAAAATCCCAGATTATTCTATTTTTTTAAGCATATAGTGCTCCTAATAGAGCAAACGTCTAACAAAATAAAATTTATCACCTAATATCCAAATCATTTTCATATAATAATGATATCCATTTGATAAAACATATGATCAAAAATCAACTTATTATTAATCAATTAAACCATTTAATTAAAAATAAATAGTCACACTAACTAGGGACTTCACGTAGTCCAGTGGTAGGCGATAAATCTCTGTCGCAATTTGGTTCGGTGTTCAATTCCCGCAGCTTTGTCCAACGCAGCAGGTTGTCACAGGTTTTGTGTGTTGTCCTTTTTGAAAAATTATATTTTTAACATTCCCAAAATTAGATAAAAATTCCTCAAAATAAAGAAATAATAAGTTAACAACAAATGTCATCTCAAAACTTGTATTTTTATCCCAAAAACTAATAACTTGTAATCACCTCAAATTCAAGGATCATATAACTAGAAATGGTTCTTTATAACTATATCCCCAAAAGAAAAGAGAATTCTTCCTCAAATAGCATTTTTATATAACAAACTACAAGGGTACATATACAAGAGAAAAGTCCATCAAAGGAATTTGATCAACAAAGATCATTAATACTTTTAAACATTTTTTCAACCATTTATTTCTATATAGGTTTTTCCTTGAATTAGTGGTTATCCTATAGAATAGGGAACTGATTCGGGTAATGACAAGGTCCCCTACCTTTACAGAAAATGACTGTAATTATATTCTTAGGATCATTTTTAATTTCTTCTACAGTACTCTCTATTTTTCCTCAGAAATTATTTAATTTATGTCTTTCTTTCCCATAAATAAATCATTTCTTTATTCCATTGAGACACATTCTTGGGTGTCTCTTTCCACATTTTCTACTTGATGGAAGTTGATCATTATTTTCTCCATGGTCTCCACTGCTAGATCTCTTATCATTCTCCACCACTCCCATCATTGTTGAGTTTGGGAGTTGGTTATTGTATATGTTTTTGACCATATTTTTGGAAAACTGATTAGGAATGAACAAAATATTTTTTATTCCTATCACCATTCCATTTTGTTGTTCATTTCCACCATCATGCCCACCTTGTACACCATGTTCAATGTTACTATGACTTACTTTGAATCCACCCATTGAATAAAACTAGAAAGCATAATGTGACTAAAAATAGTCATTAAATAATTTATTGAATATCATGACACCTAATTTTCAATCTAAAGCACATTATGATTTACCAAGTTTACTTATTTTCATATAATATAAAATTCCTTCAAATTGGTATGTAAAAAAAATTTGATTTATGTAATGAACTGACCCTCGATACACAGATTCGGTGGATTATAAAATAACATTGGCATGACGAAAATAGATCAAGCCTGATTGACCAAATAGTTAAGTAGGCTTGGAAGTACTAGATAAATATATCACTTTTATATTACATTATCAAATGAAAACAACAATATTGTGTCTCTTTTGAACACTCGTATATCACATAGCCTATTCCTACAGGTCAAATATAATTTAATTCTTCAAATTATGGTAAAAATACAAATTTGAAAAGGCGGATATCAGATGCTCATTAAGGATAAAAATATAGCGGAAACTATCATAAATAATCATAAAAGTTTAAGGCAATGTATAAGACTAAAAAAAAACCTTTGAAACCTAAACTACACCACAATATGAAAAATATAAATAAAATAATTCCATTTACTTATTCAAATGGATATTCTACTAGTATAATAATCACAAGTAGTATCAAAATATAATTCTGTAATGATGGGATGCATAACGCCGAACATCATAACCACATAGTCAAATAATCATGCCAAGACTACAAATAATATTATGTCTATGCCTTGTGCCAAGACACTAGTTTATCTCATGAGACTAACTAATGAATCAAGGAGCTATATCAGGCTCCACCAATCAAATACTACGTCCAATGTATTCCTCATATAAAAATTGAGAAACATAATATAAACATTCGTATTGTAACTAGTATACGAAATGTCAATATTTTAACCACAAACCATGAATGGTATAAAAATAGAACATCTAGAGTGAAACATAAATCATTCAATAAAATATTTAAGATTGTATAATCCTCAACCAATAATAATGATAAATATTGACAAAGATGAAAATAATCAGTAAAACTACCTTATAGAAATAACCCATTTTTCATGACAATATTTAAAAGTCTCACTCTATATCAAGAAGCTGTTAAAAATAGATTTTTGAATCAATTTTTCCCATACAACTTTGTATCATTTAAAAGGAATTTTTATTTTAAAACAATAATGTCATATAAATAAATGATTAAACTAATTTTTAAAACATGGACTTTAATGAGATTGATTTGGAAGAGTAAATCTTTAAAATATTTAAAATGATATTTTAGTTAGTGTTCATAACCAAAACAGAGACATTTGAATAAAGATAATTGAGGTAATATAAAATTTATAATATCATGAGAATAAATGAATTCATGATATACTATGTCAATGTACAACATATACATCACATAAAAGTGAATTTTTTCATAACAACTAAGAAGTCTCAATAGAATGTAAATTGAGATGAAATCCCTTATAAAGACTATATCCTTAGGTTAAGGATAAATAAATTACATAATTATGCGAGACTAATATAAATACAGTATATTTGATTGGATATTCTATCTAAAACAATCAGAGGATATTCATACATATTATTGTAACAATAACACCAATGACTTGGATATTTAACTCAATGAACATAAATTTAGCTAAGATTACATTTTTCAAGTTCATATTGATGACTTGAGAATTTTTCAATAGAGTGATTATGTGTATGAATATTATATTCCCACAAAGGGGAGTGGAAATTAATAAATAAGTAAATAAATAGTGATTTTACATATAATCTTGGAGTACAATAATCAATGATGTTTCCATAAAACACAATGAGTGGAAATCGAAATTATAAATTCCCTTACCGATTTGGGGACATACGAAACATACACCCCATGAAAGAAGGATCAAAACATAAAGATATAAATACCCATAAATTAATTTATATTACTCATGTAATACAATCATGGTCATTACATACACCACACAAATGTAAATAGTGTCAATATAGCATGAATCTCATAGAAATTAATATTGAGATGAAAACCCCATACCTTGTTCATTTCCTTAGTCGGTGGTACATTAACCTATTATATAATAGTTAAATAACTGTTATTAAATTATACAAGTACCCCATACATAAATATGATATCATATATGATATTCTAATATTTCATTGTTTATAATATTTTAGTAGTATCATTGTTTTGGGTGTTAACTAATTTGTTTTTCCTTATATGTTTTGTTGTGTAAGACATGTTTGTTATGAATAGGATGTATTTGATTAATATAAAGATTTATATTTAGTTCTAAAAAATTATTTTTAATCATAAAATTAAAATTATCCTTGAATGGTTTCAAAGGGGAATTTATCTCATCACGTTCGTGGAGATGGTATTCCGTACGTATGCATGAGCGACAATATCATTCAATTGAAGGTGAAATCATATATAATTAGATGTGATATAATATATAAAGGGTCATTAAAATTCTATATTTATTATTTAGATCAACTATACATCATTATTATACCCTGCCAAATAATAAAGTGCTGAATAACAACTACACCACGACGTGGAGATAGTAAGTCGTACAGACACACCTATGGTGACTTTATCATTCATTGGATGGATAGAATAATGAGTATGGATGTACTGTATATATAATAATATAAAAATATGCAGAAGGTACTGGAATTGTTATTTTTTTATGGAAAAAAAACCAAAAGAGGATGTGGAAGAAGAAGAAGACTTTGAAAGAGGTGATGAAATTATTACATCTTCTTTGGGTGATTCCTTTTGATTTGATCCAAAGGGCTCCATAGGTTGGCTTTATGATCAATGTAAGGCCACTAAGATGAGTTTAGGGTAGTTGGAGGGATATTTGGGCTGGTTTTGAAAGATCCAAAAGGCTTTGGTGGTGTGAAATTAATTGATGTGGAAGTTTACTTTTATAAAAGAGGTGAGGGTCACTTTAAGAAATGATTGAAATATTATTTTATTATAAATTATTTTCAGTTTCTATTATCATAAAATAAATTTTGTTTGAACAAAAGGTAGTTATGGGTTAAAAATAGTTAAACCAATAGGTTCTAGACAGGTTTAGATCACCATATTAACCTTATCTTTTATGTTTAACTCTTAGTTAAATAAATTGACATTTACCTTGTGTCCTTGTATTTTTATGTTATATGGTTAATAAACATACAATAAACTTCCAAGAGAACCCAAAGTGGTTAATTAATTATATATAAATCTTTATATAAGTCCTTTTACGGATCCATATATTTTAGTACTTTTATATAATTTAATAAAATAGTATTTTTTTTAAAACTCAATTTTGTCAATTTTAAAACATTTTAGTATTTGGTTTTCATAAAGTCATATAAACATGATTACTTAAAAAACCTTCATTAAATCAACCCTAACATGTCATATTAGCCTATAAAATTATTTTAGTTCATCAAAAGTCTCAATTTACATTTATATTAATATTTATAATATCAATTAATTTAATCATTCATTAATTAGGTAATTACTACATCATCATTGTGTCATAAATTAATTTAATTATTTAATTTCTAAAATTTATAAACAAAATATCATGATGTATTAAATCTCTTTATCTTTACAATGAATATTTATAGATGAATTTATCTTATGTATAACCCTATATTAAAAACGGTTTACTCATTAAACATTGAATTTAACACTTTTTACTATTCTTTAAATAAAATAATAACAAATGTACTAATATAATACAAGTGGATAAAAAGTATCATATTTTATTCCAAATCTTTATTTTGGTATAATTACACTTATCTAATAGAATTAGGACAAGTGTTAGGGTATTTATATATCATCTTTACTATTAATTAACCTCTTTTCTTTTAACGGTGGAAAATAAAATGCAACTGTTACTATTCATCCCAAACTATTTTCATCTTATTGACCTACATTTTCCATATTGATGTAAACCGCATCTCCTAGATTTTTGAAATTCAAATCACATAAGTGGTAAAATTATGTTTTTTGCAAATTTGCTATTTTTCATAGAAGGTGGGTAAACGACGTTAAAAAGTTCAATAAACTTTGATACATTTAATTTTAATATAAAATGAATCAAATGAAGTACATTGAGCTTATATAAGTAATATTTTTATATTTTTACATAAAATAAATGTAAATCATATAAATAATTATTTAAATAAAAAGTCTGGTTTAAACAATAATGTAGTGTTTTCACTATTCATAAAAAAATAAACGTTTTCAGAAAAATAGCAAAAATTCACCCCAAGATAATTTTGATATTCTAAATTTAAAGATTAAGTCTATTTTACAAATTCAAAACATATTTGTTGAATTAATTAATTCAAAATTAATTCCCGTTGTCAAAACCATAAAGCCTTATTTTCAAAAAGTATAAACTATCAAAAGATTGACATGTGATTATGTCTAATTTAAATGTGAAATTAATTATAATGACCTAGATTGTATTATATGATTAAAATATCATATAATTATACTTGAAAAACAATCAAATTTATAATATAACACTATAAATTATTTTGATTAAAAAAATTTATTTTCAGTTAAAATTTAGTACTTTTTTACTATTCATCAAAACATAAAAGTGATCAGAAAACACAAAAATTTTATTAAAACTATATTTTAACATCTCTATTTTAAATAAAATGTTTATTTTGTCAAACAGAATATATAAAAGTGTCATATAGTGTATTTAAAGAGGCTTCGCCAATAAAAGGTCTTAAAATTGCATTTTTGGAAAATACATCCTTTATCAGAAAACTTGAATTTATTCTTATATAATATCTAATAAACACTTAATATGGATGTTAAAATTATATGGAATATATAATATTCCAAATAATGTTAATATTATTCATAACATCTTTTTGAACGACTATTTTGGTAAGTCGTAGGGCGTTCGAACTCGGTGTTGTGTGTAGGTCATGCTATTGAATTACATTAAAAAAACATAAAATGAAATATTGAGGTGTTAAAAACTATCCTAATCATGTCTCTTGATATTGTCGTAACCAATAGTGCAGCAAGGCCTATTCTCGTGCACCGGTTTTTTTTCGAGTCTAGCTCAAAGCAGTGTTTTCGGGTTTTACCTCGAGATACATCTATGCCAGAGCCACCTCTACCTACTCATATCCAGACATGGATGTATTTCTAGTAAAACCCACATAATATTTCTATTACAAATTTTTTTGTATATTCTTATATATTGATCCTCAAATTCTTTCGTATGTTAGTGTTTTATAATCAGATATTTTCTAAATCTAGCTTCAAAGTTTTATATTAAACTTCTTCTAATACCAACTATAACGCCCTGACCCTAGTTACCCAGAGTTGGTGCATTATTAATTTACATTTTCATTATCACAAGATATCATGTCTCCAGTGAACGATAAGTTTATTGGCCTTGGATGTTCAAGATATATTCATAAATTTTACATTACACCATCAAATAAGAAAATACATGGTGTCCCTCTTGAACACACTCATATACTTTGGGCTATCCTTGTATGATAATCATACTACACATATTCAAACCATGGGAAATAGAAAACATAGGAAAGGGGTGAGATCAGATGCTTAGTATGGATTACAATATAGAAGACACTATCATAATTAAACCTATACATTTAAGGCAACGTATAAGACTAAAAAAGAAGACTTTTACACTTAAACTTCAGCATAATATGGAAATGATAAATCAAATAATTATATTTAATTATTAACATTGTTATTCTATTAGTAAAAAAATCACATGTAATTTCAATAGCTAATTTTATAATGGTGGAATGCATAATGTCAGACATCATAACCTCATAGTCAAGGCCTCGTGCATATATTACAAAAAACATTTTTTTAAGGCCATGTGCCAAGACAATAGTTTGTCTAATGAGACCTACCAATGCAATGAAGAGATATATCAGGCTCTTACCATCACCAACTAAGTCCAATGCATTTATCATATGAAAATAATGAAACATTATCTATACATTTGTATTAAAACAAGCATATGAAATGAAAATACATGAACCACAAACCATGAATGGTATAAAAATAAAAAATCTGTAGTCAAACATAACTGATTCAATACATGATGGAATATTGTATTATAAGTCAACCAAAATCAAGAATACAATATAATAAATCATATTTACATAGATGAAAATAATTAGAAAAACTATTTCGGTGAAATATCCCATTTTTCTTGAAAACATTTAAGTGTCTCACTATTTTCCAAAAAAGTCATTTAAAATAGATTTTTGAATCAAAGTGTCCCATACCGCATTGATATTTTAAAAGTATTTTTCATGATAAAACATTCATGTCAATATTAAAAAATCCATAAAACCATTTTTAAAACAAGGACATCAATGAAAATGATTTAGAAGAATAAATCTTTTAAACATTTAAAATGATATTTTAGGAAAAGGGTTCCTAACCAAATGAAATATGCTGGAATAAAAATAATTTAAGAAATAAAGATTTTATAATATCATGAGAATAAATAGATTCATTATATACTATGTCATTGTATAGTATGTACACCATATACAAGTAAATTGGTGCATAACAAAAAATAAGTATCAATGGAATGTAAACTGAGATAAAATCTCTTATAAAGAATATATCATTAGGTTATGAATAAATCAATGACATAATTATGTGTGAAAAATATAAATACACTCAATATGATAGGATATTCAGAGTAAATAAATCAGAGGACATTCACACATATTCTTGTAAAAACATCACTAATGACTTGGATGCTTAACTAAATGAATGAAATTGAGTTAAGATTACTCTTATCGTGTTCATATCGATGACTTGTG
Source organism: Viscum album (assembly GCA_963277665.1). Taxonomy (NCBI): domain Eukaryota; kingdom Viridiplantae; phylum Streptophyta; class Magnoliopsida; order Santalales; family Viscaceae; genus Viscum; species Viscum album. The sequence continues at coordinate 1,612,411,544 of OY728163.1, forward strand.
AATTTTTCAATGGGGGTTATTATGTGTATCAATGGTATATAAACACAAATTTGAGTGTAAATTATTACATAAATTAATAAATATTGAGTTCACACATAATCTTGGAGTAAAATAATCAATGATGTTTGTGTAAAACCCAATGAGTGGAGATTGAAATATGATATTCCCTTACCGATTTGGTAACATATGAATCATACACCCCATGAAATAAGGATAATACCATGAACATTTAAATACACATAAATTAATGTATATTACACAATGAATATAGGTAGGGTCTATACATATACCACACAAAATGTAATAGTGAAAAATATAGCATGAATTTCGCTGGAATAAAATGGGAGATGAACACCCCTTACCTGGTACTTTTCCTTAGTGGAGGGTAAGTTAAAATCATGTGTAATGGTGAAATAATTGTTATTAAATTATAATATAACCAAATACATAAATATGATATCATATTTGATCTTGTAATGTTGCTTTGTTAAAGATATTTCAATAGTATCCTTGTTTTGGGTGATAACTGATTTATTTTCCTTTATATGTTTTTTTACGGATGTCATGTTTTTTATGGAAATGATTTATTTTACTTGTATAAGAAATGGTATTATGTTCTAAAACATTATTTGTAATCATAAAATGAAAATTATTCTTGAATGGTTAATATGGAGAATGAATCTCACTGTGTTTTTGGAGATAGTAATCCATATTTATGCATGAGTGACAATACCATTCAATTCATGGTGAAATCATATGAAATCAGATGATTATATTATATATACAGAATCATTAACATGTTATATTTATTATTTAAATCATTTATATTCTTTATTATACCCATCCAAAAAATGAAGTGTTGAATAACAAACTACACCACGATGTGGAGACGGTAAGTAATACGTATGCATATATGGTGGCTTTGTCATTCATAGGATGGATAGAATAATGAATATGGTTGTACCATATTTATAATAACATAAATATATGTATAATTTACTATAGTAATTATTTTGGTATGTAAACAACAAATAAAGTGGAAGTGGAAGAAGAAAAGAAATTTGAGTGAGGTGATGAAATTATTACCTCTTCTTCGGATGCTTCCAATAGATTTGATCAATTGAGATAAATAGAATGGCTTTATGATCAATGTATGGTCTCTAGGATGATTTGAGGGTGGTTGGGAGGATATTTGAGTAGGTTTTGACTGATCCAAACTGCTTTGGAGTGGGTATTTGGGGAGACTGATAAGTACCCGTTTATAAGAGAGTTAAGGGTCACATTAGGAGAAGCTTCGAATATTTAATTATTATAAAATCATATTTGATTTATAATGGATCCAAAATGAGTTATTTTGAGGATAAAGTGGAAATGAGTAGAGTACCTTTTAACCAACACGTTTTAGATAGGTTTAGGTCACCATATTAACCTTATCTTTTATATTTAACTATTAGATAATTAGTTTAACTTTTACCATGTATTCTAGTATTATTATAATAAATGGTAAATAATCATACTATAAAATTCCAAAATGACCCCAAGTGATTAATTAATGACATATATATCATTATATGAATCCTTTGGATGATCCTGATATTTTTATCAATATTATATCATTTAATAATATTTTATTTGTTTTAATAACTCATTTATGCAAATTTTGACACTATTTAGTATTTGGTTTTTGTGAAAGTCAATTAAGCTTGATGACTTAGAACCAAATAAATTAAATGAATACTAACATTTAATATTAACATATAAAATGTGTTTAATTAATCAATAGTCTAGATTTTCATTTATTGGGGTATTTATGAAATCAATTATTTTAATATTTCATTAATAAGATAGTTACTACATCATCATTGTGTCATAAATAAAACTAATTATTTATTTTATAAAAATTATAAATAAAATTCAATTATGTAGTAAATATTTTTATCTTTATATTGAATATTTTTAGTTGAATTTATCTTTTGTACAACCTTATATTAAAAATGATTAGCTATGAAAATTAAAATTTAACACTTTTAATTATTATTTAAATAAAATAATAATGAATGACCTAATCTAATCCATGTTGATCAAATCAGATCATATTTTAATTATAAGGTTTATTTTGGTCAAAATTAACTTATCCAATAGAATTAGGACATGTGTTAGGGTAATTATAATATCATTTTTACATTTAATTACCTATTTACTTTTTACCGTAGTAAATAAAATCCAAAAGATACTATTCACCCAAAATTATTTTCATCCTATTGAACCATATCGTACATAATGATGTCAACCATGTCTCTCAGATTTTTTGAATTCAATTCACAGATTAGGTAAAATTCCTTTTTATGAAAATTTGAAAATGAGTATAAAATGTCGGTAAAAGACGTTAAAATGTTCAATAAATATTTATACATCAAATTTTATTATAAAAGGATTCCATTTAATTACATTGAACTTATATAGTAATTATTATTAAATTTTTAAATAAAATAAATTTAAACAAAATAAATAATGATTTAAATAAAAAAGTATGATTTAAACAATAACAAATTGTTTTTACTATTCAGTAAAAATTGAATGTTTTCAGAAAAATACCAACAATTCTCCCAAAGATAATTTGTATATTCCAAATTAAAAATGAGTTCTATTTTAAAAAATTTAAAAAATATAATTTGTATTTATTAATTTTAAAAAAATATTCCCATTATCAAAACCAGAAAGTGGTTTTTTGAGAAGTAATGACTATCAAATGATTGATATGTGTTTATGTCAAATTTAATTGTAAAATTATTTCTAATGACAAAATTTGGATTAAATAATAATAATATAATTTAAATATACTTCAAAACCATTCAAAAATATAATTTAACACTATAATTTATTTTGATTAAAAAAGCTGTTTTCAATTAACATTTAGTAATGTTCACTATTCATCTAAATATGAACGTTATAAAAAACACCAAAAATTTATCCAAACTATATTTTTAAACCCCACTTCAAAGAAGAATTTTACTTTTTTCATATTGAATATATAAATGTTTTTAATATTGGATTTAAAAATGTTTCGCCATTAAAAAGAGGTAAATTTTCATTTTTTTAAAAAATACATCTTTTATCTCAAAAAATTAATTTCTTCTTATTTTTTGTCTAATAAAAAATAATATAGATGTTTATATAATATGTAGTATTTATATTTCAAAATGCAGTTGATACTATTCATAATAACTTTTTTAATGGCTAGTTCGGCATGTCGTGGTGCCCTCGGACTCGATGTTTCATGTAGCCCTAGAAATTGAATTACTTTATAAAAATACTTACTATGAAATATTTGGGTGTTAAATAAAACACGTAAATTATTATTAATTTTTGGGTAAATATGATAACATCATATGTGGACGTTTGGACTACTTTCATCTCATTGAAATGTGATTCATTCAAAATTTTATTTAAATGAATTAAGGATGAGTTTAGTAAATTTATATGATATGAATGAAATACTAATTCAACTATAATGATAATATATGTTTAAACATGTTTTATTTACTATCTTTCTTTTAATACAATAGAAAAAACAACATGTATGTGTACGTGCGGCCTATCATCTCCATGAACGGTGTATTCCATTTCATATTTCCATATTAGATATATTATATATATATATAATAAATTTGATATTAATATCATTTTTTACATTGTGGAAATAAAACATTAATGAAATATATAAGAGGATCAAGAATAAAAAGTCAAAAAATATCTGAAAAACAAAGATGATAATACTTCAAACGTAACATTAACATGGAATTGTTTATAAATGTGTAATATAAAGACATAGTAATATCATATGTTATATTATGTATAAGATTATATTCTTTTATGAAATTTAAAATAAACAGATATTTATTATATATATGGTTTGAATGTCTACGAAGAATGTCAAGCCTTAAATTAAGCATTTTCTCATCTCACTTTTATTTTTGTGAGACTTATGCATTATTAAAAAATCATTTTTTATTTTGTTGTGTATAAAATTCACTTATATTTATTATATAATTATAATACTATTATATTTTTATTTACATATTCATTCGATGATTTTTTTTCAATGGGTTTAATGTTCAAATGTTAATGAATAGGAAAATTAATTTTTGGTACCAATTTTCCTTTATCGGGAAACATGCAATGTTATGAATATCTATTTTTCTATGAAGTGTATCTATTTCACGTTCACAAGTTATATAATGAATATAATTATTTTAATTATATTTTATACTTTATTTAGTGTTATTCATTCATATGTATTGGTAATAAATTTTACCCAAGGGGGGATATTTATTAATATAATCTCATCCTTTCTCAATGTGGTTTTTAATTTTGATTCATTTGATAAAATATTATGATCAATATCTAAATAATTATCATGAATTTGACATTTCTGAGGATAATCAATATATCTTAAATTAATGGTAACAATTTTTCAACTCTTTGAGAGATAATATTTTTAAGAAATTTTTTGTAAGAAAATCCAAAATTAATTCACTTTTTGTTTGGAAATATGTGTTCCTCGAAAACCATGTTTTCTAGAAAAATGATTAATTAATTTTAATATTTATTCATTATTTTTCAAAATGTTTTTAACTAAAATGTTTTTCATGATTTCTTCAATAATTATTTCTATTCCATCAATGTTTGTTTCCATGAATATGTTTTTGATTTATTTTATGAAACATCCTTTAAATGTTTTCTATTTAATTTTCTATTAAAACGTCTTAAAAATGTTTTTAGGCTTCCATTTTAGTTTTTCAAGGTTAGTTTTTTAAAAAATATTTATAAAATGTTTTATTTCATGAATAATATTATCAAACAAGAAACCATGTTTTATTTAAGAAATAATTTAGAGGATTTCAAAACCCTAAATTATATGTTATTCTATTTGATTTTCAATGGAATGGATTTTAAAAATGTATTATGATTTAAAAAATTTATTTTCAAAGAAATATTCATTTCCTTTAGAAATATCTAATTTGATATGTGAAAATCATTTACCATCAATGTTGACATCATTTATTATAGTTTATTCATTTCTGGGGATATGATCCAAGGACACAATGTTTTTTTAATTGTTTATATTATATATAAATGTATATTATTAATCCAAGTTCTCATCAATGGTTTATACAATGATAAAATAATTATGAATCTTGATTCTATTCTTGAGTAATCATATGATAAAATTATTATGAAACCTATGTCCTCTTTAGAAGTTAGGATATGATGAAATTTTTATATTACCCATTTCAATTAATGGGTTATGATATGATGTATATGAAACCCATAAATTTTTATGGTCCATGATAGGATAAATTATTATTTATCTTATGGAACATGCATGACTGATTTCATTATGTGAGGCATGGGAACTATATCTCCCTCCAATGCATTGTGTAAATATTTTTAACTTATTATATGGTACTGAAAAATATATTGACATGCATGATCCACAATAACAAACATGTATGTCCTGATCAAAAAATTGGAAACATTTGTGTCTTAGTAAACAATGTAAAATAGGTATGTCCGAATCCACAGTGTAAAAATGGTGTATCCTAATACAAAATGTGAAATAGGTGAGTCTTGATCCAAAATGGGAAACAAGTTTGTCCTGAACCAAAATGGGAAACATGTTTGTCCAAATCCACAATGGTAAATTTATGGGTCCTGACCAAAATGGAAAATAGGTGTGCCCTGATCGACTATGTTTATAGTCTTTGAAGTGAACCTTGACTAGTATGATGTGAATAGTAAACATAATTAAATGTTCACAAATTTTTTTGTTAACTCGTTTTCTAGTCTAAAATTTTATGCAATGTCCTAATTTCATGTCCATAACATAAAGAGTGAACCTATTTTATTTATACATAATCACATTGAAATAAGTTGATGTTTATGCCACATATATATTTCTTATGCTTATGATATGATCACATGGTTCTGGTGATCTATTATCTTATTGTTCATGTATTCTTAACTAGTATTATTTATGTCATTTCTATTTTTTATGATATTTAATAAGAAGGGTGGGATCTTCTAATATTAAAATCATATCCTCATACCCTTATTCTCATGTTATGATTACAAATCTACCCTATTTAACCTTACATTGAATCTATGATCACACCTTTATTTTGTTCCCTTGCCTCAGGTTACGAAGCAATCTTTGAAGTATGATTACATTTGTTGATGATATTTAGGGATATGTTAATGAACTTTTACCAACTGTGATGATTATATTTCCTTGTTTTCAAAGACACTAAAATGTAATGGTCCATGGTAATTTATTTATTTATTTTGATTAATATAAATCTATAATGATGTAATATACATGAATGTTAATCTTGGGTCACTATAGTTTGTATTAAATGAAGGGTTTAGTCATACATTATTAAATAGGATGACAAAGTATTAGTCAAATCCCAAAGAATATTTGTGATGATATTTATATGTATGTGTCTAAGAATAAGAATAGATAGTAATAAATTTAATAATATGTTTCAGGAATTTGGGGTCCTATAAGTAAATTTTCATGATTATGTGGTTTTCTACAATATAATTGTTTATCACACTATGATTTATGGGTTTAGTCAATGGATGGAACTAAAATGATAGTTGGTTAACACTAAATGTTTCATATGTTGAATGTATGTGCATTATAAATTATTTTCCTATGTGGAAACCTCACAAAGAGAATCAAGAAGGCGACATGATTATTGGTTATACTACTAAAGATAATGGGACCATTAACAACTAGCGGTAGGTATGGGATGTTATGTTAGTGTTATTTTCATTAAAAATAAGAAGAATTATTAGACTAATACGCATTCGGATTCTTCTAATTTTATTAACTGTATTGGACACACTAAGACCTCCAATATATGTTATGTTGAAATCTCTCACTATACCAGACCATCTATGGAAGAAAATCAGGATATCCCCAATACTAAATCATCAATCCTTGAGGAAAATTAATCTATAAATAGAGGAAATGAGATTGTGAATCCTGAATTTGAATAATCTCTTCAAGTTGTGTATGATAAATCATTTGGATTGTAATATGATTTTTTAAAGTAAAGTGCTAGAAAAGGAAAAAAAGAAATGCTATACCCTGATGTCATCATTACACTAAGTATAAGAATCACTCATAATGTAGGTAAAATACCAATATTGTAGAATAATTGTTACATGATCCCTAGATGCATGCATGATGGAACAAAACACAATACCCCCACAACCTACCCCTACTACAAATTTACCTAATACCTTGGATCAATCCTCATAATCTTCTTTCACTAATTCAACAAAATCATCAAATGTGGATAATGAAAATTTACTTACTTATAAGGATTGTTAAAAAATAGAGGAGAAGCATTATTTTCAAAATTATCAAGACATATGTATGGAATATAAAGACAATAATTCATTTTGATCGTATAAAAATGGTGAGATGACTTCAGATACCTACCTTGATATCAAAAAGAGGATTTTCATGAAGATTTCTAAAAAAATAAAAAATGACCCAAAATCAATCTTCATTGATATTACATAGAAATGAATTTTTTATATACCTATATATTGTTGGAACCCCCTCTTTTTTTCTCTCTTTCTTGCAACTCAGGTGTTTTATGAAGGATTTTTCAGCATTTTTGGGGATATCACTGTGAGGATTCCCTCTTGATGTTGTTTAGGTGGACTCTATTTTCTTATTTGGAGTAACACCATGAGTGCAGAATACTTTGTCCAACCCATGTATATAACCCCTAGTATTCTTCATTTGCTATAATTCTAGTTCATCAGAATGAATTGTTTCTATTGGTATGATTAACAACAAATCCAACAAATATTGATGGGCATTAATGATGTGATGGTGGCATTGTTCAATTATGGGAATTAATGATTCATGCAACTATGGACTTGAAAAATATTTAAATGAGGTTGTTTCCTAAGGAATAATCATTTCTTGAGGCATTTCTGATGTAGATTTCTTATCTGTTTTTATCTTAATGCTTTATTTGGTGTTTCTATAATTTTTGGATGGTGTAAGTGCATTACACCTTGAAGTTCTTATTGTAAAACTTATTATTTAATATATTTCTTTGGGAAGGAATTGGGTTACGAATTCATGTGATTTCCGCTTAAAAATGATTAGATTGAGGTTGTGGATCTGTAATAAATGATTCACATTTCATATTTTAGGAATGATGTATTATTGAATAAGATTATAATGCATGAGTAATGGATTAATAATAAATAAGGATAATTAAATTTTAAATATTTTATAATTCAAATAATATTTTATACAAATCCTGAAATACATAATCACTTTCAATTTAATTTTTTAGTAATTACTGAAAATGATATATTGTATATAGATGAAATCATAGGAACGTGATTTAATGAAATGATTATGTTTTTATTAAGGGAAGGTATCACTTAGTATGTTCATTATGTTTTGATAATTATGTTTTTATAGTGATATATATGATATAAATACGTAAATTGGATGGTACTGATTACCTCAGAACTGATAAAAGATTTTTTTTGATAATATTCCTTTTTCTATCATGGAAGGAGTTTTCATCATTTTTGAATTTCAGTAATATATTTGATAAACATTGGAATAAGGAAACCCAAAATTTTTCAATGATTATTTCTAATAATTATTTTTATTACAATATTTCAATATTAAACATGATGAGAATATTCACATTCCTAGTAAGGGAAAACCAAGAGAAACATTATGATATATGGGGGATAAATTATAAGTTGTTTTTGACTAAATTTATTGAAATTATAACTAATGTTTTTGAATTTCATCATTCAAAATTGATATAAGGATAACCATATATGGAAAAAATTATTTTAGATATAAGATACTATTTTAAATATAAAAGTATTATCTCACCGTCTTAGGATTTATACATATTGGATAGTGAGTGATACCAATTCTGTTATGATAAAGAATTACCAAATGACCTATCATTCAATTTATGGATCTCACGATCTGTTAACACTTCAATAATAAAAAAATTCATTTTCATCTCACAGAGGATGATATTAAGTGGAATTGGTTATGGAAAAACCAAAGGGTTATATTGTTCTTAAGAAAGGATATAAAATCATGTATGTATATCTCCATGTGAAAAATCTTCAATATAAGAAAAAGGATTTTGGAATATTTTTTTTCTGATTATCATCATTTTTATGATATCAATGAACTATTTCACACACCATTAGTTAATGGTTTGGTTATTCATATCTTTATTTGGATTACTCAATTTCTTCATGATTAGTTATCATTATCATTTTCAATGACTATTTATTCATTTCATCAATGTTCTTATTTTCAAATTCTCCCTATGATATTTTATTTGGAATCATAGATTTTTGTTACATTGATTAATTATTTTAATTCTATTTTCCCTTTTTAAATAATGAATCTGTATTCATTTTTATAATTTTGGTTTCTAATAATAGAACATTCAGTAATTAAACCTTTGAAAACAAATATTATCTTCAAGGGAGAACTAAATTTGGAAGGGGGTTGATTATAACACCATAAGATTATATGATATATATATGTATATTAATTAATTTAATCTTTTTGATACTTTTTATTTCATTTCAGAAAACAATGAATACAACATTTTATATTGGAAATTACAATATTTCCATTCTGTTATACATTATTCCAAAATAATTATTCACTACAAAAAATAATTAGATGAACATTAGGTACATGTAAAACTATGTTATGATTTTATTACACACAATACTGAGTCCCTTCGATAGTATGGGTTACACACAAGGCTGAGTTTAACCAAAATAAAATATACTATTAATATTATTACTAATGTATTGTTGTAGCTTCTACATAGTTGTTTGAATACATGATACAAATAAGAATAACTAAAAGGGATAAAATTAGACTTACACATGTATATAAAATGAATAATTTGTTAATCAAGTAGTTATAAATTAATTTAATAACTAATTTAAAATAAATAAATACCTTTTCAATGAATACAATTTTTTTACACACAAACTCAATTTTATCTAATTAAATTAAACATACGAATTATGATAAATATTTTCAATGAAAGTTATATATTATTTATTTAATCAGCATTTTTGTAGTTATACAACATATTTTATATGTATAATATTAGAATAATACCAATATTATGAGTAAACAAATGTAGTTTTTAAATGGTTAATTTTACACCCTTATAATTGAGAATGCATTTTAAAGCTATTCCTTCATTTTGTAATTTTTAATTAAAAAATTAATATTCATTTTATAAATTAAAATATAATTATTTACCTGTGGATAATTTTTTTTATTTTTTTAAATAGTTTCAATTATTTATGAATATTGAAAAATACTGAATGTTAATTCAAAATTGCATTTTAATATAATTTAATTATATAGAAAAATTAAATATTAATTTCATCATACAGTATTATTATATCAATTGTAGAGAAAATTATCCAATGTATTCCATTGTAATGTATTTTAAATTGAAATTGGATATGAAATATTTTTAGACTATTGGACCCTTATTTGAGCAACTTGACATGGGGATAATGTTGGTGGAATTCCTATTTCAAAAAATTCCCAGAATTCCACTCCTACTCCAATATAAAGTGGAACTCATCACCCAAATTATTAAAACCTATAAAGCTATTTAGAATTTTCAAAAATAAAAATAACATATCCTCCCAACATCCCTCTCATTATCCTATAAGCTTTCCATTTGGAATAAATACAATCTAGGAATCCCTTTATTGAAAACCAAGAGGAGTTACCCAAATAAGAGGTACCATCCTTCAACAAGATCTTTTATTTTATTTTCATTTTCATTCACCACAATTAATCATATTCCAAGATTATATATTAACCTTATAATCCTTAAAATTCAGATATGTTTTTATTCAATGATTTTGACCAACACTTACAAAATCATCTAATAAATATGTAATGAATTAACTATTTGTGTGTATGGCAGACTACCACCACATGAAATCATGCTATAAGTTTTTTACATTACCACCTCTAATGGGAGGGAATTATGATTTTAAATATATTTTCATATGATATATATTATATTTCTATGTATCTATGCATATAGAAATATTGTAATACACATTCCGTTATTCTTTCTATTTTTTGTAAATATGTCAACTTTGATTGTGGATGTATGGATGGACCACCACATCGTTAAAGTGAATTGATTCATTTACATATTTCATGGAATGTATTAATGATGAGTTTAGCAAATTTATATGATATTTATGATATAATAATTATAATATAATTATTATATATAGAAAGTATGCATATATGTCATTAACTATAATTCATTTAATATTATTGGAAAACAAAAATAACATTCATGAATACGTATGACCAACCATCTCCACGAATGGTGTATTCAATTAAACACATATATATTTAATAGATTCTTATAAACATTTTAATAGTGAATATAATGAAATGTATATCATGTTTAACATTTCATATATATTTATATCACGATCTATGTAAGTGGATCAAGAAAAAAAATTTAATACATATATGAAAAACGAACCTGATATTACCTGAAATGTAACAGAAACCTGAAATAATAAATAAATGTGTAATATAATGTCATAAATAATCATACATGGTAATATTTATAAGACTATTTTTCATTTTTAGATTTATAGTAACTTATATTTATTATAATTGTTGTTTGACCATGTACAAATAAATTTAAGACTTATGGTAATGGTTTCCTCATCTCAATTTTATTTCTGTGAGGCATATACCTTATTAAACTATAATTTATTTTATTTCATTATATTAATAATATGAATGTATTTTATTATTATTTTATTTAAATTTCTCTATATTTAAATATCCATTTTTTGTTCCATATTTCATGGTTTTTATGTCCAAAAAGTTACCAAATTGGTAATGTAAGTTTTTCTCAATTACCATTCATTAAGATACATTCCATGTCATACACCTATATTATTTTATGAAGTTTATTGAATTCCCATCAAAATGTTATATAATTTATTTTCATTACTTTAATGATATTTTATGCATTATGTAATGTTATAATTTTGTGTGGATTATGATTGAATATCACCAATGCAGTAAATATTTACTAATATAATCTCATAGTTAATAGATATTTTTTATGATTATGCCTTCATTGATGAAAACATATGATCAATCAATCCATAATTATCCTGAATTTTCATCTCCTTTCGTTATTCATGTTATCTTCATTTAATTATACCATTTTTAAATTTTTTTCTAGTTATGATAATTAAGAAAATGCGTATGAAAATATGACATTATTTCTCTTTTAGGTAAGAAATATATTTTCTTCCAAAACTATGTTTTCTAAAAAAATGTTTTCAAAAGGTATTTAGGCTTTCATTAAAGGTATTCAGTGTATGTTCAGAGGAAAAAATTTTCATGATCTTTTTATGATTTATCAAAAAATATTAATTGTCGTTTTCAAAGAAGGAGTTTTAGAAATTTTTTTCAAAACGTCATTTATATATTATAAAAATTCTTTTCATAGAAATTATGTTTATAACGTTATTATCCTTCCATTATAAATATTAGTATTTATTTTCAAACAAGATTTTTTCAAAAAAAAATCATGAATCCCATATATGATTTCAAGGATATTTTGAAAGGAAATGTGTTTAAAAATGTTTTGTGTTTTGAAAATAAATTTCAAATATGAAATGATTTTTTTATCATGAAATGTATTATATATTTTAAAATATTATATTATATTTTTTTCAATGTGGTTATCAAAAAATTTATTTTTAAAATGATTCATGTTTTTAAAACCTTATTTTTGGAAGAAAAAATATTTTCTTTTAGAACTTTTCAATTAATCTTTCAAAATCTTTCCTCATATAGGGTGTGATCCTTTAATATAGATTGTTATTTACCAGGGATATGTTCCATATAAATGATTCATAATCTATATTTTAATGATTTTTCTATAAAATGACATGTTATTTATGAAACTCATTTCTATTCCACTATTTATTCCATGAAAAAATGATTATGAAACCAGATTCCATTCACATATTATATTATGTTTACAAGATTATAAAAGCTGAATATTTTTCACAAGTTAGCATATGATAAAATTTTAGAAAACAAATTTTATTTCATGGGTAATTATATAATTTGTATAAAACACAACTCTTTATGGGATATGATCTGATTAATATTTTTTTATATTTTGAAACAATCATGTATGATTTCATTATGTTAATCGTGGCTCCTATATCTACCTACAATAAATTGTTAATAAATTTATATCTCATTAGATAATGATTGGGAAGAAGTTTCTTGGATTTATCCACAATGGGAAATAGGTGTTTCCTGATCCAAAATGGGAAAGCGGTGTGTCCTGATCTACGATGGGAAACAGGTGTGTCCTGATGGAAAATGTCAAAGAGTTGTGTCCATATCCCAAATAGGATATAGGTGTGTCCTGATCCATAATAAAAAAATACATGTATCCTAATACAAAATGGGAAACATGTGTTTCCTAATCCGTAATGGGAATCATGTGTGTCCTGAAACTCAATGATTATTAGTTGTATTGTTATCAATAATTTTTACAGTCTTCGGATTGATATTTGAGAAGTATATTGTTATGAGTGAACCCAATTACATGTTCACAACGTTCTTTATCAACCGATTTTCATTTAGGTAAGTATATTCAAAGGAATAATTTTATGTCCATAACATAATGCGCGAACTAATTTTTAATTTTACATGTTCATATTTTTATAATCTGATGTATAATCCAATAATATAAATTTTATTACTATATTAATCTAACAAGTTTTATTTTTGTGATTTAATTATATTTCATGTATCATGTTCTTCCAATATTGGTACTATGAATCTTGAATATGATCTTTGATATGGTGGATATGATATTTTATTATTATGATCATGTCCTCAAAACCTTATTATCAAGTTATTCATTAATATCATTATTGTTTACCCTTACATATCATCAAATATTCCCCCATTCTTTTGTCTCCTTTCCCCATGTTATTATAAAACGTTTTATATTGGAAAAAATGGTTATATCATGAAGGGTGATTTTTATGATATTTTATAATGTTATAAGATTATATTTCCTTTATTTCAAAGAAACTAAACTATTACGGTTTTTATGTATATTTTTTTAATGTGTCGAATATTCATCTAGAATGGTGTAATATCCATGTATGTTAGTCATGGGTTTTTTAATTATATGGAATTGGATCTTTGAATCCTACAAAATATGTTCATTCTTCAATGTTCTTTTTATATATATCTCAACTATTTCACATGAATGGACTCATAAATTTGACATTTTGTGGAAAAATAAATGTGTTTTTTGTGATCTAAGGGTGTTAAATTGATATTTGTTTGGTGATGAAGGAATGTAGAGACTAAATCTACCATGATTATTGAGTATTAATTCATGAATCCTCTTTAATAGTAGTTTCTATCACATCTTTCAATCTTAGGATTTATTAATTTAGGTTATATGATAGATATCTTATGTTTTAGTGTCATTTTATACAACCTAGGATTCCTCATTCCATTTTCCAAATGGATCCAACTCATTAATTGAAAATTCAATGATTTTTTAGGAATTTGTATTCCTAAAAATAAATTATATAATGAAACATTTTTTTCTATCCCATTTAAACTAGTTTCATAAATTGTTTAAAGGAATGATTTATGATTCTTGATATACTTTGGTTTGGGTATATGTTTATAAATGGATTTTTATTTTTGAACTACTGATGAATATATGTTTCAGTAACAAAATTATTCTAAATTTGGGATGTTTGGTTATTGATATATGATATTTCATTGAAATTTTTCAACTGTGAATGTAAATCCTCCATGTGTGTAATATTGAAAATAGGAACATGAGGTACTTATGAGGGGGGTAGATATTTATAGTCCTGGTCGGATGGGTTTTGGGTACCTAAAATGTATTTCCTCTACAAATCAATCTATGATTTGTACAATGATTTTACTTGAAGTTGTCATATCCTATCCCTTGGAAATTTGTTATAGGGATTAATCTCAATAATGTAATTTTTCACCAAAATGCAAGGATGAAATCTTACCCACACCTAATGCATCATTGGAATCAGTTTCCATGTTTTTATATTTTGGAATTGTTATATATTTATTCATTTAAAAGAGTTTTATTGGTTAATGGATTATATACATTATTGTAAATTCTTATTTCAATTTTTTATTTAATACAATAAAGATTATTTTTTCATTAATTTATTAAAATAATCATAATTGGTTTTTTAGATAAACACTAATTTTGGATCACTTTGTGGAATTCATCTTGGATTGTTTTTCTCACACCCTATATATGCCATTCAAAATATATTATCCTTATGTTATCTATTCAT
This sequence comes from Viscum album, assembly GCA_963277665.1. NCBI lineage: Eukaryota > Viridiplantae > Streptophyta > Magnoliopsida > Santalales > Viscaceae > Viscum > Viscum album. The sequence continues at coordinate 1,612,427,063 of OY728163.1, forward strand.
AGAAAATATAGGGCATTACATGGTTGTGGCATGTAACTATGGTAGTGAATTATTAATGTTTAGCGTGGACATTGTGTGGTATCTGAAAACATGTCACATAGTGATGGGTTGAAATGAATTTAATGTTCTTTTTTATTTCGTTTGGGATTTTTATTTGTACTTTTATTGAAGTATTTATATTGCAGTTTTTTAATATATGTTGATATATTATCTTCTATTATAATTTTTTTTTCCAATTTTGGGATGGTTTATTATGTGAGAAATAATTTAAAAACATAGTTGAGGATTCCCAGTCACCCATCGCCAACACGTGGGGATCAAGAACACTCTTTAGACCTTTCAAATAGTCAAAATTGTGGTATGTATTAAGTATAGTATAGGGTGACTACTGAAAAATTGATATAAAATCCCTTTTTTTCATGTTTTCCATGTATTATAATGTTTTGGTAGACATGAGATATGGTTTTTTGGATATAAGGGGTGTCTTATGACTATATATCTATCCATATATCATCGTAATGTGCCCTATGATACTATTGTATTTTGGGAAATGTGACCCTCATATTGAGTTTTATCATAATCTCTATTTATTTGTTATATTCACTTGATTAAAGATAAAATGTATCATATATATGATTTTATATTTTTGTTCATTGTTGTAGTACCATTACCCCTATATGGTTCCCATGAAATTCTTAAGCGGTTGTTACTAATGATGTTCTACGATGAAACCCTCTAGATAATTATAATCATGGTTTAGTGGAATTGATAATGCTCTGTACCATTGTGTATGGTGGTTTACCCTCCCACTATCAAGATACATTAGTGAAAATATGGTTAGGACGAGACAAAATTTATCCTAATATTTTCTAAAAATGAAACCATAATCCTTCAAATGATGAATTTACATATGGAAGTGATGGATTGTTTAGAGAAGAGTGAGTAAATTTTTGACTTTATAGATCCTCCAAGATCTATTATGTTCAAGTGTTATAACATTCTTATTTAAGGCAATAGGAATAAATGGTGGGATATTGTAATTAATGATTAGAAACATAATGGATTAGAATGTAATTTCTTTGATTCCATTTTTCTCAAACAATTTTCCCAGAATTAATGATGATGAATAAATCAATATAATTCCTCACCCATCTACAATGTGAGCAGACTATAATTGAATATTCCGACCACTTCACGAAACTATTTTGTTTCATGCCCATGATTTTTTCAAATTATATGCTAAAGAGTTATAGTTATCATAGGGTATTCGATTATGGGTTTTAATATAGAATTTTACAACTAATAATAAGTATGTGGATAGATCCAAAATGTTAGAAATTGACATGGTAAAAATATCGAGGATTGTTGGGAATCATATTCATCATATGATTGATATCAAAAACTCCAATTATAGGAAGATGAAGTCTAATGATACATTCAGTGGTAGATGATCCATGTTTTATACTTTTGACACACATTTTAATGTTGCTAATATTGGATCTAGGAATTTTGACCACTATGAAAATATAGGGAACTTATGTTTTTTGACCCCAAACCACAAAAAATCTATAACATGTGTAGATTATAAGATTATTTCTTGAATTACATTCACTTTCTATGTAATTTACATAGTGAAACATTATCATCACCAACGATTTAGTCTTTAGTTCATCCAAATGATTCAAAGACTATAAGGTTCTACCCACATGCCTCTATAATGAAGTAGTTACAATTAATGTAATAGTCACTAGTAGAAGATGATGTGGGGAACACTACTATGAGAGGTATTATAAATATTGCTTCATCTGTACGAATTTATTTATTTAGTATTGTTTCCAATAATTCATTTATATCAACAATTTTTTTATCATTATAAAATATTTAATGGAACTCATGCACATTTTGTGTGCATTTGGAGTCCCATCATGGAAATAAGAAGGAGAACTACTTTTTATTTCCCTTATATTATCGTTAGATATCAAAAGATGAGTTATAATGGGATTTTTTGGTTCATAGAATGGATATCAATGATTTTATTATTGATATGGACTATTTAATTTATCATAAAGTAGATATTAAAGGATACAATTTAGGGGTTCAATTTATTAAAACTTATGGGAACTCTTGAGTGTTTCAAGAATAGTTTGATCAGTGGTCCAGGTGAACAAGGTATCCTCTACTAGAAGAAGAAACATTTTTTTCTATATTTTTATATGAACATGCTGACAAACTTGTGGGTTGTGATATTCTTTTAGTTGTTCAAGAATGTTAAAATGTTATACATTGAAATTTCTCTAGAAAATATTCAGATATAGAAGTCGAATCTTCAAATTATTTGAATTTGTAATCATAGATGATAACCATTCCTTCATGCCATATTTCTTTTTGGCGATTTAATGGATTAATGCTTTAGTTGAATGATTTGAAAGATGTGGGATTCAGTAATCCTAGTGTATATTTTAGGTTATCCCCATTTATTTTTACCAAATGTAAGATGAGCCTCTATTTTACAGTATTAATTATTATAAGATTAATCTGGTGATGATTATGAATAATTATCCTTAGCCTCATATTGATGATTTTTTCGATCAATTTAAGTGATAAAAGAGGTTATCTAAAAGCTACCTTTGATCTAGATATCATTAGATTAGAGTCATGTAGTCAAATATTTTTAAAACCTACTAATGGAGAAGTTATTACCAAATTGAATATCATAGATACTCTTTTTTTTACTATCACTCCAACTATTATCATAACAATAATTAACTATCACCATCATTTCAGGTGTTAACTACTTCATTTTTCATTAATGTTTTGGTTTAGTGGTTATGGTACGTGTACTTTTATCACAATTCATTAAATACCTAAAAAATAATAATTATTTAAATATAAAATTTATTATTAATATAAATATTTATATATATTCATATAAAATGGTTTGGAATGTTGAATTACATCACTATTTGGAGAATATAGTCTGTATATACGCACAACTGATATTTTCTTATTTTTTGACTGACAAAACAAAATAAAGTTAAATATAAATTAACAATTACATAATAATTAATATCACATAAATATAATATGAAATTATTTAATCTATTATATAAGTAATCGTTAATTATGGTGGTGGAAAATGACTCATATTACTACTTTAAAGTGGTAGTCCACACTTACACATGAGTGATACATTCATCTCCCATTGGATTGAGAAGAGGTGGTATCATTTTTTAACATCATCATAATAAAATATCATTATATTTATTATTCTTGAATCATAATTTTTCAATGATAATAAAAGTTTATAGGAAGTAAATAAAATTTAAAGATATTGGTTATGATTTATACAACATATATGAGAGACCACATATGTATTACTCTTTAATCCGTGAATGATTGGTCAAATAAGGATATGAGAAGCTTTATGATAAATGGATGGATTATAGTATGGTTTCTGAGTAGTTATTTTTCAATCTATAATTTAAATATGTTGTGAATAAGGGAGGATAATATCTTCCAATTTATATTTGGATGGAGGGCCACATATGAATTTTCTTAAAACATTTCAAAGATCTAAGGTCACATTCATTGGAATGTTGCTAAAAATTCTTGGGTATATAATGTTAATATAATATATGGTTAAAATATCTCATAAAAGTAAGAATAATTTTTTTTAGGTGGAAACAGTATCCTGATCTCTTGGTTTACACCCCATGATGAACACATTTTAACCATAACTATGGTAACAAATTTTATTGTATTTAATATTCTATTTGAAAAAAATTACTCCTCCCATATTATATTATATTAATAATTATCATTCCAAATATGGATTCAATTTTACCATATTCATATTATATATTTGGAATAACTTTTTTTCAATAAAATGTACTAACTATAACGAAATCCCATTTTGGAACAATAATATATTGAGTGTACATATAATTTACTTCAATTCATATGATTTGAAAACCCATAAAATGAAAAATAAAATAAAATAATGAATATTTAATAAATAAATTTCATTGAATGTAGTAATCAATTGATATTAAATTTATTTATTGTGCTAAAATTACTTTTCTTTCACAAAATCAATTATTAGAAAAATGTGTTTTGAATCACAAAAAATGATATTATTATAAAACCAATTATAATAATGATTATATTCTAATTAATAATATTATTTCTAATTAAAGGTTAATTATGTATTATTAATTACAATTTCAATACATAACATATCATTTACATGAAAATAATCGATTATATTTTAAAATTCTATATTTTTACTTTTCAATAAAAAATAAATAATTAATATAATTTAAACATTAAATATAAGATAATATTGAAATTCTAATTTAAATTATTATATACATTTATTAAAATAAAATATCTATAAATGGAAAAAATTATTTATATTCTTTGTGCAAAAAATGTAATAAAACCCACCTTTGAATAAAATATATTATTTGTGAAAATGACTATGAGAAATTGAATACATATTTATTATGTATTAATTAATTATTTAATTAATATTAAAAACCTTTATAAATATTTTTTATAATGTATTTATTATAATTAATAATTTTTAATTGAACATCAATCTTATAAATTATTGTTATTGTATGGTTAATTTTTTCTTGGGGTTGCATGTAAGGCTAGCTATTAAATACTAAAAGTTTATTTCAAAGGTAATATATATAATATATTGTGGCATTTAATTATAGAAACCATAAAATAAATTTAATACATTTTAAATCACCACTTTTATTATAAAAAACAATATATCTTTTCTTTTTTTGCATCCTTGGGATCACATGTATCTTGCTCAAATTTCCAATTCATCTAGAGATCTTTTACAAAGAGAGTTGAATTTTTAGGAAGAACATCATCCTTATATCCCAAGATTTATAACTTCATTCATCTTATGAAACATCATTCCATAGTGTTATAACATATTATTTTGGTACAAATAATTTATTAGGTATACATCTTTTTAGGAGAGATATATAAAACACATTTGTAACTAGGGAGAGGATTGGGGGGAGTGCCTAAAAATATGAAATCATCCCAATAAAATCCAGAATCACAAAAGAAAAAATATAACATTGGATAAAAATTACATTATTTCTAAATCAAAATACCATATTCCAAGGGAAAATTAAAATGATAACCTTCTCACCAATGTACAATTCCAGATCTCTACAATGACTTTCAACATAACCCTTATATGAACTTGAATTTCTATAATTCTTTTCGAATGGATCTAACGTATTATTCCATTTCATAAACAATATCGTGTCACAATATATTTCATCCTAGAACTCCATCAGAGAATATTATAATTCTACACATGTTTTCATAGAAGTATTCATAAATATCAATATAAATTATTTAGTGAAAGCTATTGTTTTAGGAAAACCCGACAAGATGATCGCGTCGATCCTAAAAAACAATTTATCTCTAGAATAGAATATCATTATATCCCCATTATTTTGAATATTTCTTATTGAATAACCATATATATATGAATAATATGATCTAATAAAATAACAATCTATATCTATAATTTTATAAAGAAATTACCATTACTTTTAAGTAACCCTTGGATCTCGATAATATATAATAGAACATGGTACTCCTTGTAAATTTTCACATAATTAATATATATCCTAAAAAATATTATCAAGATAGATATTTTACTTGATAGTAATGATGTGAGCTGATTTCCTAAGGTGATACACTATATTGAAAATATCATTTTAGAGTTTATATTTTTCGGGGAGTCCAATGACAATATCCATGGTGATTTTTCCCAATTACATTTTTTTTCTAGGTTGTAGTTGTAACATCTCTTTAGAATTGTATCTATTTTCTACAAATTATTTATATACAAATTACTGAGATATATACTCTGCAATATATTACTTAATGTTGTCCCACCCTAAATACTATGTCAACTTTCTATACATATTTTTACTTCCACGGTGAATAGATTATGATGAATCTATGAGGTTTTTATAATAGTTAATTCATTAGTTATGGTATCAATGGTTCACATGCTAACTTGTTAAACTTTTCCATTTAACAATAATAATGGTTTAACTAAGGAAATATTATCACATTCATTTTTCACCTCACATTCTCCTTCGATGCCACATTAATCTTCACATGGATATATGGTTCAATGCTCATTCATGAAAAAATATATATTTGTCCCTTCTTCATGACTTCAAGGATTATAATTTTATAATCAAATAATATTGGTTATTATTTTATCATTATTATAGATAAGATGGAATGATTATTTAGACTCAATAAATACAAAACCATATTTACTCCCATGGTCGTAATGTATCGAATAGTCATAATCATTAATCAACTCCAACCATCCTCTCTAGTGCATATTAAAATCTTCATGGGTGAATATATACAGTAATATTTAAATATTAGTATTTAAAAGACACATTTTTGAGTAAAACTATTTCCTCTAAATCAATAATGAATATAACACTGCTCGTAACTCCAAATTACGAGGATGTTAATTATTATAATGACCCTTTTATTAGAAAGTGTTGAATGAAATCACCATATTATTCTATATATGAAAGCACCTCAACCACTATTCTGTTTCAACTGTATAAATAAAAAACCTTTTTCTAATTTGTGTTTGTGTGATCACAGGTTCATTGGCCAACCATCCCATTATTTATATAAAATTTTAATTGTATTCATCTTACCAAATAAACATAACACCAATTTTATTTAACGTAGTGAGATGATTAGATATCCCTAGTAAAAACATAAAAAATCATTGAAAATATCTTATAAATCTAATAAAACTATGGATCACAATCATACTGGATATTTTGGGCCAATGTTCTGTAATTTTTGACCCCAATTGATCCACTAATATACCCTTTATTGCCATTATATACTCCAATAAATAAAACATTCTTTAGATAAAATTTGATCTCTGTAAATTTTTCATACTGATTCTCCTTACTATGGGACATCAAAAAAATATTAATTTTTCCATAATTAACTTCTATGATCTTTGAATATAAGTGATTATTTTAAATAAATACTTCTAAAAATTTATCAACCAAATATCTAAAGACATTATTTGTTAATTCCATCAAGAGAAAGTGTTAAATTATTAAGGAAAAAAAGTATCACTATAAATTCATAGTCTTCATATGTTGAATGAGAGTATTTATTGGGTATTTATTAACATTTAACCATCAACTAATAGTCTGCATATCAAATATCAATCTTGGAAAAATATTTAGCTCCTCACAATTGATCAAAAAATCATTAATACATGGCATATGATTTTTATTATTGATTTTGATCTTGTTGTTTTCACTATAATCAATTTATTTTTGCATTGATATATCATTATTATTAATGTAAATAACAGGGTTCCTGAATGATCATGAACATTACCAAATTAAGAAATTAATAATATTTTCCTATAGTTATTTCTATAGTTCTTATAATTAAATGAATGTAATTATACCTAGAGTCATTGAAATAGTTATATCACCATATATTAGTTCTATTGAAAACTCATATTTGTGATTTGTTATAATAAAAGAAAACTCTTCCAGAATGATATCAAAAAAGTCCCAAGAAATTGGAATATATTTAATTTTTTTATACCAAACCATATAAAATAAAATTATCTTTGGAATGGGAATGAAGACTCATAATGTAGGTGTATTTTATGTTATAAGATCATATTTATCATCACATAGATATAAAATCTCATATTCGTAAAAAATATCAAATGTATATTCCCTTTCTCAGTAATAGTTAAATAATTTATATAAAAAATTTAATTCATACCAAAAATCTTGTCGAATTCAATTAGAGTGAGAATAAAAACATTAACAGGGATCACATTACCACAAACAATACTTTGGTAAGATTCATAGAGTCTATATGAGATCATAATTTCATTAATAGTTTTTGTTAATAAATCGATATCTAATAATTTATGATGTCAAATAATCTCCCTAGTGGGATTTCATGACATTAAGGGATTTATATAACTAAAATAACATAAGATACTTGAAGTTTGGACTGTAATAATCACCTCCTCAACATTATCATTTTTTAATAACTCTAAATAACCAGTAATCATAGAGATCATGAAAAACCATTCATAGTATTTCAAATCATTACACATTCTTTTAGATATATAAAAAATTAGTATTAATTTATGTTATACAAGGCCATCATATATTCAAATCCTTTAAAATGGATAGAAAATAAACTGTGAATTATCCCATGAATATCAATTATGAGTGTCAACCTCGGTGTGTATTAATTTTTCATTCACTTTGAAATTGAATGATGGTGGAGATGTAATCTAAAAAATATTTCTCAAATATTTCTCGGGGTATTTCCCCTAAGTGAATCTTTTCCAAATCCAAATCTACTTATTGTATCTTGATATAGATTCATATTCTTAGGGAAACCGGGATACATTATTTACAAAAACATAGTTTCTTCTCATATATTTAGTTATATAAATTGGTGTTAATATTAAATATTACTCATAAAAGTTGTAAATATTTTCTAAACATTTCCTATAACACCAAAAATAGAGAACCATAGTTTTTATATACTTTTATTACAGTATTTTAGAGGAATATTCAAATAAATTTAATAATAATTAACACTTAGGGACTATATAGGTTTATATGTTTTTTTATTTGTAAATTTTAATACACAATAATTAGATACATAAATGATCTACAACATTTTTTATTATTTTTTTCATAGAAATAAACCTTCTTAAACATTTCATTCATTAAAACGTTCTCTGAAAAATATGGAATATAAACACTATAAAGAGTGATATAAGATTCTGAGTAACAATAAACATAAGATTTATAAAAAAAATAATAAAATGATAATATAATATAACCACATGGTTATAAGAAAATTATTGAGATTTAAAATAATCATAACTAATTAGTAAAATAACATTAATCATGGAAAATGGAATATGGGTTTTTTAAATTAATAGCATATAGAATATGTTTATGAAATCATAAATAATAAATCATGAGACATCGGAATATATAATAAGAATAATACATATGTTTTTGGTATAAAAAGATCCCTAGAAAATGATTTATATAGTAATGGATCACTTTTAATAGGATCATAATTGATGGAGTTCACTCATCATTCTATCATTTACATAGTCACGACCAACTCCCCAGATTGTCTTATTTTTAAAATTTCATTACATAACATGTATCACTCCAAATTATAGTCCTTATTATCTTATAAGGTATCTATTATGACCCAATCAATTTTTGGGATATGAAGGATGCAACCAACCCCTATTTTATTATGTTTCTACTATTACATGTTCGATAATTGAATCACACATCACTTAATGAAAACACTTCATATGTGTTCCATGCTTAAATAAAATAATTACCATACCATCGTGTAATAACTCATGAAAAAGATACATGTCATAAGGAAATTTCATAATAATAACCATACAACTCCCATAGGATGAAAAATGATTGAAATATTGGATCATATAATTATTAAATTACAAAAACTAATAGGATATTTGTATATATTAAAATATCCATAAATAATCCACAAAACATGTCGATGAAAATATATTTTTATTTTAAAACACATACTAAAAAAATAAATTAACAAAATAATATAGAAGAAATGTTATATTAAATTATCCCAAAATAAATATAAACTATTATTGAGATAAAAAAGTATTTATAGTGGAAGATAAATCCATTCAGGAGGTGTATGCTGAAACAACAATTCCTTTCACGTTTTTTTGTAAAAAGTCACAAGTGAAATTTTTTGAAAACTTAAAAAGGTTCATTTTACACATTTCAATGGAAAGTAAAATTTATTATAAAAATTAATTTAATTAATACATTATTAATATTAAAAAAATTATATGAAATATATTTAATGATAATTTGGACATTGATTCATATATTCACAAGAAAATGTAAAAACAATGTTGGTTTGGAATAGAATCATCCTTTTCATATATGGAGTAAATAAAAAGAGTAAAATGAAATAAAAACACTAAATATATAGGAATAGACTGAGTATAATAAAATAAATATGATTTAGTTGATATATATCATTCAATTTCATCATTATAATATTTAAGGATAAATAATATAGGTAAAACTATGATTGTAACATCATACCATTACCTCGTGTATTTTATTAATTTTAAGAAATATATATTCTAGTATGATCAATTAAAATTTATTATAGTTATATATAAGAATCATAATCATAACCCTTAATTATTAATTTCGTTTCTTATAAAATTTCAATAGTCGTTCATTAAAAATCTTTCATTATCATCATCATTTTGGGGTAGAATGCATTGTTTTAAATTTATATTATAGTTTATTGGTTATGGTCCTTTTACATTGATAATAATTATATAGTATAAAAAATTTGAATCATGATATAAATATCATATATATTGAAAATATATATTTATAATTATATATATAATGTGGTGAAGAAAAATTAATTACATCATTATGTGGAGATTATAGTCTGTACACCCACATCAATGACGATTTCTGCTTTTCCACAAATGGAATGAAATAAAGATAAATATTAATTCACTTTTCCAGAATCATTAATTTTACATAAATATAATATATAATCATTATATCTATTTTAAAAACCAACCATGAATGATTGTGGTAAAAAATGAGTTGATTCACTTCGTGGAAGTAATAGTATACATGTTAGCCCGAGCAATACACACACCTCCAATTAGACTGATAAGGAGAGGTAAATGGTTATTATATCAAAAATAATAACATATTGGTATATTTATGATTATTTATTAGTAATTAACTTATAGGTATGATATGTTTTCCGGGAATATAATAAGAAATAAAAAGGAAACATCTGGTTTACAATCTATGCCACTTCTCTGAGAGAATTACCACTAAATCATTAAGCATTGAAGGAATTGTGTTAAAAGAATTTTAAAAACTATAAGATGAAGGGAAGGATTATACTATGGTATTGGGATAGGTATTTTATGATATATAACACTCCAATTATATTAATAATGGTGGATAAAAGGTTCCCTTTTATATGTGAGGTGTGGGAAAAATATGTAAATTCATAAATGATTAAAATGATTTAAGGATGATTTCATGGGAATATGGATATAAATGGATATGGAATTAAATATAGAATATTTTAATGTTTAAATATATTTATAAAATAATAATTATATTCGATTTTTTGGAAATAATTCCCTTATATCTTAGTTTAAACCCCTAGGTAAACCCATTTTACCCTAAACATTAGAAATTAAATTTTACTATTTTTGTTATAGAGTATGAAAAAATTATGTTAAACCAATTAAATAATATTAATATTAATAAGTAAAAATATATAATCCATTTTAATATTTTCCACTTCTATATGTGATAGAATTTAGTTTTAAATAAGCACAAAAACAGCAATGAAGAACTGTTTTAGAAAAAATGCATTTCTAAGCCTTAAAAATAATATAGTTGCATTACATGCCTTGAAAAAAAAATATTTCAAATATTATACTAAATATATAAAATATAAATAGTATTAAAAAATTAAACAATTGTTATAAAATTATCTAATTATGATTTGAACACATTAGAAGAATAAAAATAGTTTTTATAAATATGTTTTTATCCCAGAAATGATTTTTTTCTAAAATAAAATGTAAAGATAATTCTTATTTAATAAATCAGTATAAATATATTTAAATTATAATTAATTCTCATTAATATAAACCCAATAAACGGGATGTTACATTAAAATAATTGGAATTTTTTACAAATATCCATATTTTTTACAACTTTTTTTAAAAAATGTTTTAAAAAAACTATAAAAATATACCCTAAGACAATATTGTTATGTTAGTTTGAATAATAATATACATTTATGAAAATAAAATTTAAATAATTTTTTATAAATAATTAATTTGTTACACAAAAAATTCCATAGAAACCACATTTTAGGAAAAATGTTTTTGAAGCATAAAATTTCTACAAAAAACTAAGTACTTTTTTTATTAGTTCATCAAAAAAATTTCTTTATTTTAAACATTATATATATTTATATAAATTCCATTATTAATATTCATTCATGTCAATTTAACTATTATATTATAATTATTTACTATATCATTGTTTATTTAGACAAGTTGTTGCATGTAATGAAAGTTGTCGAATACTTCAAGTTTATTTCTAAAGAAAAATATATATATATATATATATATAATATTTCAATATTATATTCATAGTTTTAGTTTCATGTTCATTGTGTGAATAATTTATTGTATTCTAAGTCTCACTATATCATGGATGTATGTTTGAAGTTATTTGTAAAAATCAAGCAAGCGGATAGAGATGATTTACTTTATATAGAGATGTGTATAAAGAATCCTTGAGGGTTAAAGACAGTGTAAGTAATTATGAAGACACATTCACTTTTTTTAACATAGACTAGTCTGTTTTAACTATTAAATATGGAACCAAAAATTTATATTATTGTGGAAGAGGCTTTGTGATGATCCTTTTACACACATTATAATTGGTGATTCGATTATAGTATAGATTTTTTGAATCAATGGGAGTTGACACAAAAAATGAGTAAGTTACCCACATTAATGCTAGGTCCTTTAAAAATACATGTGCTATTTTTTCATTTTGTATAATTATTTAATATAATATTTTTAAGTGTAATATAAAATCTATTTATATTCTCAAATACTAGTTTTGATAAAAAAAGATGATTTAAATTAAAAATAAAGAATTTTATTCTGGTAAAATTATTCGACACGTGATTTACCACCTACTCTGGTGTCTCTGCATGGTCCACAAGCCTAAAACAATGTTTTTTTGAAATTTAATAATTATATAGTGTTTATTATGTATTAATTATATATTTTATAAAAGTTTAATTAATATTCCATTAATATTAAATATTAATATTAAGAATATATCATCCAAAATTATATGTCATGCATTATAATATTAGTATAAATTTCTTATATGAAAATAACAAGACTAATTCACGAATATTTTAGAAATTATAATTAAAATGAATAATTTAAAGAGATTATATTAAAATTATAAATTTCCTATTATTAAAGAATTCGAAATTGTTCAAATTAAATCTTTAGATGTGTTATTATTTATACCACATCACAAATTTTTTGACGGTTGGTATGATCAATGGATTAAATAAATATAATTATATGATATATATATAATATCAAAACATGTTACTTCATAGAGCTTAAATTACTAAATGATTTTATTTTATAGAAATATAACTTATTTAAAGTGAAATTCCATATATTGATTAATATGAAAATTTCATATAAAAAAATTAATATAATGTGATTATATAAAAAATTATGGAATAATAGTATTAAATAATGAAAAAAAATAAAATGTAGTTAAGATTTTGATTTATGTATTGTACATAGGTAATCATATCTGGTTTATATGTTTTAAATTTCATTTATTTAAAGGTCAGTAATTAATAAACTCAGCGATATAAAATATTTCTATTGTATTAATATGTGTCTGATTTAGATTATGAGATAGACTACATCATAGTAAATTATTAATCCCTGTATTATATGCCAGGAATGATTATCTAAGTTCTAGTTATCATCTACCATTACTTTGGTATGTATTTTAGGCTATTACATTTAATATAATTATTAAATATAGTTAATACATATTGTGTTTTACAATTATGATGAATTATATTCTTAATTGAGAAATATAACATATGGTAAAGTGATTTGGGTTAGGCTCCCCATTTGAATAGTAAATTATATATTATTCAAAAATTAAAGAGTTAGCTATTATTGGCTCAAAAATTACACAATTGAGGATTGTAATCAGTTTATAATATATGGGTCCAAATTTCCAAATTCCCTTTCTTTGTTATTATATATATTCCAATGATTTGGGATTAATTTAATAAATTTAAAACATTATTTAAAAATGATTTTAAAAATTATATATGGTATTTAAAATTGTTTCAAAAATTTTATAAGTAATTTCATGTTTTAAATATTTATTTATGAAATTAGTATTTTCTTTTCAAAGGGATTATAATATTTTAGAACATTTATTATGAATTTTTGAAGTGATAACAATTCATTCATTCCCTATTTATACTTTTTTATAAAATTCTATTTTTTAAAAAAAATTCAATACATACCCTTTTAAATAAATATACATATCTTTAGTGGTAAAAATTGTTTACCAAATGTTATGTACGGGTAACCATGTATTTTAACCAATATGTAAAGGCAAATTAAATTAAATTTTCAAATAATGTGTTCACTGTTTTAAGGAATTCTAGACTCCCATAATGTAAAGGTAAATTCATTATCATATATGGGTCATCCCATATTCTCATTGATTCTAAATGGGTAATATATGAGTTATTATTCTCAAGTAAATATAATCTGATCCTAATAAAAGGGTGTTCCCAAATCTCATTAAAGTACATCTCTTTGATTTTTTTCATGAAGGAACTACCTTTCTCATATGATAATTAAACATACCAATATATGGGTACCAATTAATTTCTAATAACCACATAAGGGTAGCCTATGCCTCATGCAATGGTAAGACAGTTTGACCAAAAACTAATTAAGTGAAGTAATCGTCAAAAGAAAATAACTATATTAACATTATAGAGAGGGTGTATCTCATGTACGGGTGGAAATCAATTTCCTCAAAACCCCAATCATATTTTCCAAAACCTCTTATAAATCATTTTTAAAGTAAATAATGGAGTTTTTTGTGGAAATAATTAATTATAGTATTGGATACGAGTTTCAAAATTGATATTTACACTTATTTAAACTATTAGATTTTAAAATAATCTAACCGATATGGATTTAATGTGAGATGATTTTTTTACATATAATGTATATGGGAATTCAATTTTTCAGGTCTACCACACGGTGTACTTTTTAATTTCTCAATTATGGATAATCTCAAATCATCTTCTAGAGTTTTTCTAATCCAACTATAGTATATATAAGATTCCTCCTTATGTTATAATCTAGTTCATCGAAAATAAAGAATCGTCTATCTCTCTATATCAACTATATTTTATGGTGCATAAATTTACATCATAAAATAAATACATTGTGGGGGATCTGTGGATTATATTTATTTTAGTTTTGTGAAAATAAAGATTCACTATGATTTAACATCAGTGTTTAAATGGATGCAATTATGTTTTATTATGTAACAATCCATAATATAACAACAATATTGAATATTTTTTTTATAATATTAGAATTCTAAAAATTGACGATTAAAATAATATATAAGAATATTGATAAAATATTTTTATTTAATTATTATGAAAATGTATAATTATATCAATGTGAAGTTATCATGAATATTCACGTGAGTGGTATTTATATTTCATGTTTTAGAGAAATAATTATTTTGAAAATTTATTCAATGTTTTCGAATCTCAATTCAATATTTAAAATTATCCGACCATGATATAAATTAAAATTATGTCATCATAAAGAATTGTCAGTGTTTGTTGGGTCTTAACATGATATTTTGTAAAATAATCAAGAGAAAGCTAAAATAATAAATCACATGTTGTATAATAATGATATTTGTTATTGTAATTATTCATGTAATAAAGAAAGGTATAATATCATGCCATCATGTAAAAATGTTATTGATGGGAAATCATTGAGAATCCTATATATTAGGAAATTGGAATAGATATCATCACATGTTTTATTCATATACATATTTTCCTAATGAAAAAAATATCATATTTAGAAATTTAATCACTCTTGGATATTTTTATCAAATTATTGTCAAAATACTTAATTTAGAAATTATTATTGCTTGTGAAAATATTAATATTTTGTTTGAAATATTTTGGGATGTGTGTTAAATTCATTTAAGATATATATTTTATTTCATATGAGATTCAATATAATGTGTCTTATATAGTATATTTGTTAATCATTTTTGATATTCTCAAATTTAAAATAATAACATAAACCAATTAATGATTCGTTATAATGAAAAAGGCTAGTTATTTTTAGTAAATGAAAATGTAGTTTACGGAGAAATGAAAAATTAAAAAAATAATATTTTTCATTATAAATTTATAAGGATATATATGATAATATTATCTTGTAAAATTTATAAGTTAATTAATGATGATGAATATAATTCAATGACTAATTAAATCATTTTTGGGGCTTTCGATACATGAATTTGATTGATGAAGGTTTGAAAGCCTCGTATTCTGAACGGGCCTATGAAATTTAGTGAAGGATTCCATATATAATATGAAATTACGATATATTGATTTATATACTTAATAATATTGAATATTAACTTTGTATAATTCATGTAATTAGTAGGTTTGGTCGAGGATATTATGGTTTCCTAGGGTTCTAGTTTTTTTTAAAATATGTATGTGGATTCCTGATGTTGTGATAATGGAATAAGGTGCCATTTATCATAATGATGTTGGAATGGGATATTAGATGTGTTAATGATTGAAGTTGTCTTATGCATGGAACCAAGACAGATATAATGGATTGAATCTAGAATGAATTTTTACTGTGTTGAAGGTTAGGACGTTGACATGATAAAGAACCTTTTTTAATAGCATGATTTCAAGATGTTATTTATTTAATTTGTTTCAAACTATGAGAGGTTGTTTAAAAAAATAAACTAGGCCTGAATATTTAGTGTGGAATCATTTTTTGAGTTATAGAGTAAACAGATATTTATTAAATGATGTATGAATTAATGAAATAATGATGTTGTTTCTTGATTCTTACATTGATAATGAAATACATTAGAATAGATGAAATGAATTAATCATGAAAAACAATTTGCTATATAAATATAATATTTTTATCATGAAAATAAAATATATTATAATGTTAATTAATATATAAGTATTTAAATAAATTTTTATATATGATTATATGATTTTGATACTGATGTCGTAGTAGTGGTATCCAGGAATCTCGTGAGACATTGGCTACAGATGAGTCTATGGATAGATATTTTTTTATAGTTTGGTTGTTAGATTCATATATATCATACATGTTTGGTGATTTTATAAAATACCCTTCCAATTATTTTATGGTGAATAACACTCAGTAGACATCGTGAGGTTATTTTCTGCAACATCTAGGTTGGCTATGAATAGATGACTGACTATTCTCTCTATCTTTATACTCTTCGACTGGTAGTATTATATACATGTTAGTAGAGAGTTTATATTATCAAATATATTATTTTAAATGGTTGTAATGGTATATTTTTTTTACTTAACATGTTTATCATGTTATAGTAACAAAATCTTAAATATAGTTATGTTTTGTATAGAGTATGTTGGATGGTGTTATAAAACAATATATACGAGGTGTGATGGAACCTAAAAACTACATAGAAACTATGTGGAGATGTAATCTCAGTTTATGGGATGATATGATGCAGGGGTTTCCTTAAATACTACATTATCTAGTGATTCATAAATCTTCAAATTTTATTTTGAGAGATATATCAAGACATTTGAAATTGGGTAAGAGAAACAAATGAATAGGAAGAGGTAACATGGACCCTTCTTTTGAAATTTTGATATATATTACATAAATATTTTTTTCGATACATGGTGAATGAGCCTTGGGGAGAATGTGAAAATAATTGTAAATCAGTTTGGGTTAAGATTTAGGTTCATTTTTTACACATTTATATTTTGAATGGTTCTTTTACATCTTGGACGAGTGGTTATAATGTGATCCCAGTTTTATAAACATGTTATGCTAAACCAAAATATGAGTATTTTTTTGGTCATAATGAGATAGTTGGTGATCATGATAGAATTCTCTAGATTGAGGAATTGTTCCTAATCTATTAGTTATTCCTGGTAATTATTGAGGATTTATTGAAGTTTTTTCAATTATATTAGTTTTTTGGAATGGTTTCGGGTAAAATCCTATTAATTAAACAATAAAATAGAAAAAACAATTTGAAATATATGAACGGAGGGAACCCACTACACAGGAGAGGCCTAATGGACTTAACGAATTATGAACTAATAGAACTATCCTAAATATAAATGATCAAATGGATCAAAACCTCAATACAAGAATACGGAAAAGACTACTCTCCCACACATATACAAAATCAACAGTGATATTTGTCTATGAAGATGCATCTCCCCCTTTAAATAAGTTGTGTTATGATGGCACAACACATTGTGTAAGATAACCCCTCTAAATAACACTTGTATGCTAAAGTGGGGCTAGATGATACTTTCCATCACACCTATATCTTCTGTGAACTTCCCACATGGAAATGCTTGAAAAAAAAATTCACAGTTGTTTCAACCTGATGTAATGAAAAAGGAAGTAAAAAACAACATAAAATTGGTCAATGCAGGGTGCCCAACCATATTAAAATATTTAATATGGCTGAAGGATGGGTTTCAGCCCACCCATCCCTATTTTGAGGTCACCCAAATATCATTAAATAAAATTTGAAACAAAAACTACCATATTAAACAAAATAGATTCCAACTGCAGAAAATATATCATTAACCAATCAACCAAAATGATAAAAATCCTTGAAAATGTTTCCCTTAGGGAAAAAACTAAAATAGCGAAACAAATCCATAAATTCAATTGATATCATAGACACACTATGTCTTCACAAACTTCAACATCACTCAACATCGAAACAAATGAAATAAACACTCATTTAATACATAAACAGTTGCCGAAGTCAAACTAGATATCACCTCAACTCACTACATCTTAGAAAATTGTGGCCTATAGGATGAAGAATTGGGGATTTATTATCTATCTTATCACATTATAATGCATGAAGTGGTAAATTATGGTGGGATGGGGTCCAGATAGAGTGTTCGGAATGTGAAGGCTCAAATATAGGATACAATATAGTGTATGGAACATGAGAGTACTCATAGGTTTATAGGCAAATAGAGTGACTTGGGCTTAATATTATTATTATTCAATGAATACTAGCTTGGACATGTCAGTTTAAGAAACCTTATAATTTGAAACAAGTTCCTTTATGATTATTAGATATTCTAATTGGTATATTTTTTTATATGTGGTAGATACAAGGAAAAATATAATGAATTATGGTTGTGTGATCAATTTTTTGAGATTGGTAGACAATTGAAAAATGATAAAAATTAAGTGACTAGTTTAATTTAAACAATATGTGTCCTAGGTTATGATATTATATTGATGATTTTTTTATGGGAGTGGATCCAGAGAGATATTCCCATCATGTTATTAAAATATTTTCAAAAAAGTGTTAGAAATTCTCCATAGATTGGATGATTATTACTAAAATTAATATAGAAAGAAACAATATGTGTTCCATCACCAACATATAAATAAGTATGAGGGATCCATTTTAGAGAGTTGGGTATTGTATTGGTTGATGGGGGTTGTGTTATAATTTAATTATAATCATGCACAGGGAGAGAAAATTGGGGTTGTTTGGATGTGATGATGTTGTTTCCGTTATCTCAATTGTGGTGGTTCTTGTTCCTCGTTGTTTATGATAACTTCTCTATTTCTTCTATTTGAGTTTTTTATCCCCTAATAAATACTTTTAAAATTTTTATAACTATAAACTCTATTCATATATTTTTTATTGTGTTCAAAATATTGATAAATTCAGGATAATAATCTCATGCGGTGGCTCATTTATTCCTCATACCATTCTATTCTTTTTTATTTGTTTCATTATCAATGAGGATAACTATTTGAGAGGTATCAAATATAATTCTATCTATTTTCCAATTCCCATAATTTTTAGGTATGTATATTCTGTTAGTTATGGAAGATTTTCATAAATATATATGTTGTGTAAAAAATTATCATATAAATTATAAATATGATTTAAAATGGGTTTAATAATATTGATGCTAATTTTAATTTTAAAAAATTTATAGGGGATATTTATTTTGATGTTTTTAATACGATTATAATTTTTTATAATTTTTTTTGTGATTTTGGGGATGATACTAATGATATTAATATTGATTTATATTTTTTAAAAAGGAATGTTAAATATTATTTAAGTTATTATTATTCTTATACAAGACCATGATCATTCATAAGGGTAATAATGGGTTCCCAATGGTCACATGACGGTGAACATAGATTGTGGAAATTATATAATGTTAAATGAAATTACATTCACACAGAAGGTGGTCACATCACGAAGTTATTTTGGACTCTTTTGGTGAAAAGTTAAATATATAAGAACCTAATGATCAATTAACATTTTCCATAGTTTCGTAATGGAAATCCAGGATTCATAATGATTTTGTAAAGTTAATCTAAAACACTCATATGTGTACACCCTGCTAGCATAATGGTAAATACATCAAGATATATTGTGTTAACATATTTCTCAACTCTCATATAGGCTACCCTTATCTACAGTTGGGTACTTGAAAATTTCCAATTCCAACACAAGTGTGACCAAAGTCTCATGTAATGCTATGTGGGGATCTCCAATACATAAATATGTGTAGTAATCCATATAATCATAAAAATATGAAACAATTATGTAGAGGGCTTGTCTCACATAAGGGCAGTGTAAAATTTCATATAAACCATTTTTTCTTTCTTGGAACCTATTGTGATTCAATTTTATTATAGATGAATGAATATAAAGTGTAAATTAATAGTTTTCATATTTATTAAGAGTGTTCAATTTGATATTTTACCTTACCTAATTTTTTATCATTTAATTGAGCCTTAAATTGAATTAGTTTTAAAAATAAAATCATGGGAAATGAATTTCAACATGGAGACTATATCTTTGTATCCCAAACACCAAATATTATATATAATATTATTGCTTCTTTCTTGGGTCTAGACAATCAAAATTCAAAATATATATATTTTAAAACCCATTATTAGATGATCTTATCTTCTCCCAAATGTGTCAATCCAATGTTTCCAAGATAATAAATTATCTTTCTCTCCCTCTCTCATTTAACATTTTAGGTTGAGCTATTTTTACTGGGAAATAAATATCATGTAGGGGATATTTGGAATTTCATTATTTTTAAAATCTATTTTTTTTGAATTAACCTTGAATTATATACATTATTTAAATTTATTTGATTAACATTGATCACATAATAATATAGAATATTTATACCTAGTGAAATATTGTATGATAATACAAATATTTAAAATGTGGTTGTTGATATGAATGTCATAAAATATTGATAACTAATTATCATTTATTTAGTCATAAAAGGACTAATTGTATCATTATTAAATTATGATAAATATTCAACTGAGGGAAATTTATATTTCATTATGGGGATAAATAATTCATTTAAAGATATTATATCATGTTTTAGAAGCATTATTATCTCTTAAAAATTACTATGACATACATATTGTAGTAATTGTTTTTCTATGAAGATTTGTTAATATATGTTATAGATTAATAGTACAATTTATATTATTATTTAAATAATGGTAAAATATTAACTTTCATGATGTAGTATAATGATATTTATTCTAGATATTTTTTAAAATAACAAGGAGTGGAGAATTTCATGCCACAATGTGAAAATATTATAGATGATAATTATTCAATTATTCATTATATTATTACATTTTAATATTTATAGTCACATGTAATATTCTAGTAAATATTTTTATAAGTAATATTATATAATTATAAGAACATTATCCATGCTTATATATTTTTAACACCTGATTGTAAAAGTTACTATAACTAGAGTTGTTATCTCATTTGGAAGTATTAATATTGTTGTTCGAAATAATTTGGGACTTTTGATTTCATTATTTTGATATATATATATATATATATAATTATATAAATATTATATGATATTTACTATATAGTGTGATATCTATTAATATATTAAATTTCCATGGTTTATAATATTGTAAATTTAATAACAACCTAAATATTGTAATGATTTTTTTTATAAAATTGGTAAGTAGAAATAATAGTCATCGAGACATTAAAGAATTGAAAATAAATCATAAAGAATAAAACCATATTAAATAAATAAAATTATTAATTTGGAATTATATAAGGCTAGGAATGTTGGAATTAAGTATTAAAAAACTCTGTTAATTAATGATTGTAACTAAATTATAGTTAATCCCTAATTCATTGTTATAGGGATGATAAATCACTATGTTTTTTTATAAAGGGTGTAATTACTTATTTGTATCGCCTATAGGATCCTTTGAAATTTTTTGTGGAAGAATACATTTGATATATATTTATATTATATGGTTTTATAACATTTATGTGATTTAATATTATCATTTTGAGGTTTGAATAATGGTAGGGGATTCTAGAAGTTGTGATTGGGGAATGAGTTGGTGGTATTGTGACGATATAGGTGGTGTGGCCTTAGGTTGTGATAGTAGCTTGTGTTTCAAGTTATGATGATGATATAAGAATATAATGTCGATATAAGAATATTATGGCATATATGTCAATATGTGATGTGTTTTCTTTGATGGAACTGAGGCTATTAGAACTCATGGGAGTACATCTTTCTTTAAGTAGTAATCATGCTGAAACATGGGATTCAGTCAATACAATGAATGTTCAGGTTTAATTGTTATATGTAAGGATGTTATTTATATACATTTTTCCAACAACAAGTTTATTTTTTTAACCAATCACTATGAGTGCATATTTTAAGTTGTGTCGTGTGATGATCCTTAGAGTACATTTAATTTTATGAATTGATAAACAAATTAATGAATTAATAGACTTCCTTTTTGATGCTTACATTTGTAATGACATTCATGAGAATACATGAAATGAATTATTCCTTCAATCATATATAATATTATAAAGTTAATATTTTAAGCATTAAAGGAAATCATAAATTAATAATCAAAAGGATAAATAGTTTATTAATGTTTTACATGATGCTTGTAATATTTTGATACCCAATTCATAGTAGTGGTTTCCATGAGTTCCATATAATGTAATTAGTATATTATTATATGGTTGGGTAGTTTTTTAAATAGTGTTTGTGATATTTATACATATAATTTTTGTTTTGTGATTTCATATACTACACTACCCATGTCGAAATGGAGACAAACACCTAGTGGAGTATAGGTTGGTGTTTTCCCCAACATCCAGGTTCGTGATGAATGGATGGATGACTACTCCCTCTGGCCCCACAAACATCTCCTAGTAGTATTATTTGAGGGTATACAATATGTTTATCATTTCCTATAAATTTATATATATGATTATATGTGTGTGGGGTTATTTTAAATATATTTATCGTCAAATTTTATATAATAATATCTACTATAGAAATGTTGTGTATGTGTTGTGATGGATTGTGGTATAATACATGGAATACAAAAAATGGTAGATCTAAAAAACTACATGATTAGTTTTTGAATATTCTCTTAGGAAAATAGGATGATGTGATGCATGTGACACATGATATAATACATAAGCCTATGTGTCTTAATGATGGATTAATTTTTGAGAGAGATGGGGATTAGATATGTGTTATTGGTGAAAAGTGGAAAACTAATGGAAAGTAGTATTGGTGTTCCTTGATTAGAAATTATATTATATATAATACTAATACTTATGTATGGTATTTGGTGAGTAATTAATTTTGATGAGATAGAAATAAAAATAAACCTGCATAGGTAATGAGTTGTTTTTTTTTCTAATCATTAGGCTTTAATATTCAGCATTCACAACATTCATGGGATATTACATGGAGTATCTTACTGTGTATAAATTTAATGATCACCCTATGTATATATACACTATTTTTAACTGATAAATGGAAGGGTGGTGATCTAGATGAATTTTCTAGTTCAAGGATATTTTTAGTAGTTTTGTGAGATTTATGGCCACTACTGTGGATTTTTTCTAGTGTTTTCATATTTTTTAGTTGAATGTTATTACATTATTATAATGTATTGGGATTCATTCATCTTTATTTATGAAAAGAATTTTTTTTATCATAATCATCATATCTATTACCTTCAAAATCCTAGAGGGTAATACATCCCATAAATGTTTATGTTACACCCTCAACGATTATCACCAATCCATGACCTTCTGGAGGTGGGAGTTAGGTATCATTATCATTAATATTTCATTTTCATCCTAGGTGAGGTACCTTTTAGGGTAGCGAGTCATGAAATATAATTTTAATATTTTACAATAAGATTTCATGTACCTTGTTAATGGGATTCATATTCATATTTTATAAATATATTGATTATATTTTTTCATGTGTAAACATCTAGTGTATTGTGTATTGAGTTAAAAATAAATATGGATTAAATATATTGATTTATCAGATAGAATATAATTACAACACAGAATAACTATAATCATCTATTTACAAATGGTAACAACATAATATTGAATGGTGTGAAAAAACCCCTTCTGAATACGTGGTATACGATTACATCCGATCTGTAACTATTCAAGACCCCCATCATCCAAATATGAAGATCATACAAATTACATGTTCCAGGGATAATAGTCTATAGAAGGAAAGTGTTGGGTGACCTAGATATTTCCTTTGGTAGGTTAGAAAATGATTTATTTTTCTTTGAATGTCATATTTTATCAGATTATTAGTGTTTACATGGGGTTACTCATAGTAGTAAAACCCTAACCGTTACGATTATAGATGAATTTTGATCATATTATCCATATGATTGATTGGTCCCATGGTCATATACTAGATTATCAGGCATTTATATCGGATTATATGTACAATATTATTTTTCTTATTTGGAAATATACATTTTTTCCATAATAGAAATGTTGTATTCAAAATTTGTCATAATTTCAGTTTCAACCTATTAAATATATGTTTATATTGGTGGTAATAAAAAATAAAAATCATCAGTTAAATTATTTTTTATAGATAATCTTATCATGAGTCACAAAATTAACAATATATTATGACTAAGAAAATGTAATCATAACATAAAAAAATCATCATATTTGTAACATATGAAAGTTTCTCAGGTATGAAAAAATTATAAGTGTTAGAGAGACACCTTCCAAGTTAACCAAGAATTAATGTGTTCAATAATAATTTCTAATTGATTATAAAGCATAGTATGATTGACTAAATGTTTCAAAGGAACAATATTCCTAATGAAGAACTGAATTTTAGTATACACTAAACTAATTATATGAATATGAATTATAGGGACTAGGTGATACTAATAAGTTCCCATAAGGATCATTTTATATTAATAATTATTTTTATTACTATCTATAGAAATGTTTTGATAATATTCTTGAATCTAATAATTGTTACTTGATGTTTTAAATAGTTTAGAATTGATGAATGATTCATGTAATGTTCAGGTTCTATTGTTACAAAAATAGTATTAGTTAGTAAATGATCATACTATAATAAAGAATTTTCCCTGAGATTCAAATTATGTTACCTTGAGTAACCAGTTGAGTTCATAGATAACTAAATGTAAAATCATGAAAGGTTAATGATTCCTTATAATGGAATTGTTTCAAAAACCTTTTGGGATTTTTAAAAAAGTATAAAATGTTTTTGAAAGGTGTATATGCTACAATACTAGGTTCTTAAAATTTAAAAGGAATTTGATAACAAATATATACATTATAAATATTGTAACATAAAATATAATTCAAAATCAAAGGGAAAAATTAACAATCTCATAGTTTCATTCAAGTCATGAATAAAGAGTTTCTAAATTAAATATTTAAATAAAATGAAAATTTTCTAGATTTGATGAATAAATGTAGAGGATGTGTATATTCATATCATTTTTCTTATATAATTATATATGTTTATCATTAATACATATTTGATACAAAAAAAGAATATAATTAATTATATACTCATGGTTTATGTATCATCATATTCTATTAGAGGTTTTGAGAAGAAGATACAGATTAAAATGTATTGTTGAGGTTAAATTTCTAAACTAAATTCTTTATAAAATATAAATAAATAATTTACATCCACCCATTAGAGACATATATTGATAAATAGTATTTATTTTTGAGTGAATTTCTAAAAAAATAAATAATTCCATTTATGATATGGGATAAAAAAATTTATATACACATACTAAAATAGAATAATTTTTATTTCGTAATAAAAAATTATCACTCTACATAGAATACTATAATGATAATTAAAATGTATAAGAGGCATGTGGGAGTATGATTTAACTTTGAGAACATAAAAGCTAACAATTAAAATTTTAATAAATCCTTTAGTAAGTAATAATATCTTAATATACATGAGAGTTTAGGATATCAGATGGTAATGTGGAATGTAAGAGTTAAATTTAGTTATTCTGAGAAATTTAATATCATCATTTTCTAAATGATTGTAACCATAATAACCAAATTGAATAATGATTTATCCAAATGTAGTTTAGGATTTTTTGGTGAATAGTTAATTAAATAGGTCCATTATTATTCATGGAAAAGAATTGATGGAATTTTTTCCATGTATGATCATGATAGTGTTATGAATCTGGCATAAAAACATTGAATGTTGTGAAGTTATGAAGTTTTAATATGTTAAACGATATGAACATTTGGAATATGATTCATATTTGTTAACCTTATTCAGACTTTACTTATTTATTTATGTTACTCTCTATGTAGTTTAGTTTTTTTATCAAATGATTACAAATATATTTGTTTTTATTTACATATAAATTTAATAAGTTAACATTACACTAGAAAGTTGAATAATCAAATGGTTGACCTAAAATTTTATGACATATGATTTGATAGACCATTACATTTGTTAGGCATTGTGAAACAGTCTTAAAAAGGTTCAAATAATAAAATGAATCATATAAAAGGAAATTGTTTTCCCATTAAATAATTATATTTTTATAATTGAATGTATTGGTATACATTTCATGAAATTTAATGATAATGGAACTCTTAGTGTATGACTTTGAGATTATCCATAATTATTGTCTGTAACAAAAATCTAATGTTCTAATGAAATGTTATCGTTAACATGAGTATGATTTTTGTATGAGATATAAAATAAGATCATAAGGCCCATGTATTGTTTTTTACAATTGTATGATTAAAAATGTATACCACATGGAGTGTAATATAGTCGGTCATTACTATTCTAGGGTTGAATAGATCTTATTTAGTTCAGATTAATAATGTTTGGAGAGATAGAGAGCATGATATCTATTACATTTTGATACCTTTCTACTCAAATCATTAAAACATAACTAATTAGATGGTGGTTGGGTATGTAATTGGTCAAAAAAATGATTGGATCTCAACCAAGATTTGGATTTTCCTCCCTCGTTGAAAATATGATGTTAGTTCCGAAGAATGAGATATAATAGATAGTGTGTTGTCTCACATAGAGACTACATATGATGTTATTGTCTATATGAATGAGGGATATCTGAAATGTTCATCAATAAATGTAAAATAGATTTTGTTATTCATTGATCATATTAGTCTATATATACAGAATTGGGAATTTATGACCTTGATATATAGGGTTGACATAAATTTTATCCCATTACAACACGATGTCTTGGATAAATGAAATTTATGAAAAGTACTTCTAGAATGAGATGTGGTTTGTGGACATTGGTATAGAGATACATTTTCATTATGCTGACAACACTTTGTCTTTTTATATCTTGACTATAATTGATGATTTTATAGTGGCCATTTCTTATATTAATTAATATGATGAATCATAATTATTATTAATTATACTAATGATCATGAGGCCACACATTTTGGTTGAATAAATGGGCATTGTTTTTGACTAGGAGAGTTCATATAAAAGTGTTATATAGTTTATCTATGTGTTTGGGATGCTTAATCAAAAGGAATTTCATGTGACTGGATGAAAGATATGATTAATGATGTATTTTCGAATTTGTTTTGTAGGGTATCCAAAACAGTTATGGATATTATTTTTCATGTTATTGTATATGATAAAATAAAATGTGAGATAGGAAAAGGTCTTTAGGGATTTAATTCTTGTGGGATATTAAAGGATATATATAACCTAAAGTCATATTGTGTATGATAAAAATATTTTACTCATATGTAATCAGGGAATAATCATACGTCTATAAAAATGTTATCCTACATAAGTTTCATGGGTCTATTATTGCCAATAATTTAGGGATATTGTAAGGGGGAATGCATATTTCTATTTCCTGAAAATTACTTCACAATCAAAAAGCATACACGGGTTAGTAGTATGGTCAGAATGAAATAATTTTTCATGCCACCACCTTATTTAGTTTATAAAATTGTATGTAATGACTCTAATAAGTCATATTGAACATTTTCAAGTCACTTTTATACCACTGGCTTTGATAGTTTTTTCATCTCATATCACCAACTTCATATATCAGTAACAGATATTTTAAAATTGTTGTAATAGAATGGAAAAGACTTTATGAATAAATATGATTTATGGTAATGGTATTATATTATGTTTTTAATTTCATTAGATAATACATTAATCACTAATGGTATCCCCTCTAAAATTATAAATGATGGATATCACTTTGGATTGCTTCTTCCCCATCATTCCCTAAGAGGTGATGATAATTACCTAGTCCCTCCACTGTAGGAGTGGGATAAAGAACCCCCCATCTTTCATGGGGTTACTTCCAAAATAATTATTATGATCTTACAACCTATATATTCTTTCACACATCCCTCAAATTACTTTATTTCCTATATTTCCTTATTTGTTTGGAAGAATTCCATAGCATTCCCTCTCTGTCTGGAAGTTCACTGATGCGTCATATCTTATATGTCTAAAGATGGTTTTTTGATTAAGTGGTGATGGCTGTCAGTGGACCTATTTGATTTTTAATTCTTTGAATTTTTGGTTTTATAGGAATGATCTATAGTCAGTCATGTCTATAATAGGAATAAAATGATTTCAATAGAATTGAGTGAGGAAGTGATATTTTCTTGGTCCAGTGCTACATGTGCCTACAATGGATTCAAAATATTCAACTTCAAGTGGCCCTAAAAATTACATATGAACCAATACACAAATACCATAATTATTTGGATATGTTTTCCAATACTCCCCATCACGTTTCAGAATCCCCCAATCATTCGAATGCATAGTAATTTTGTTGATTTTTTTTGTGTTCCTATATTAGAACTCGTACTAATTTCACCCAATTTATATATTAATATATATCTAGGTATAGGTATCATGAATTATAGTTTTTTATTTTTGGATATCTATAAGAGAATAATTTTGATACAATCGTCAAGAGCATTTTCAAAGGTGGGTTTATTATTTATCCTCGTGCAAGCATCACATTCATATAATGGTGGGGGGGTAAGATCGAGATCATTAACTGACTATAGAAGTTAAATGTGGAGGTTTTAGGACATAGATTAAGTGGTTAGAATTAAGTTTCATATTTAGGTGATGTAATTTCATGTTGATGACTCCATTATTCGATAGTCTTGTTCATTTAGGGAGGTAGCTGATCAACTGGGTTCGGGCGATGCAGAAAATAAGGTTTCCTCCAGAAATGAGGTTTGTTCAAGAGAGATTAATCCAAAAGCTGTGAATGATTATAGGATTTTAAAATTTGATTTGGCTATTTTATAATTTTTTTCAATGTCTGGGTCAGAGTGGATTGCGGGTATCTGTGCCTTGGTTCCGTTTATTTCATACAATGCAATATACATTAAAGATGTTATGTGAACTATAAAAGAATCCCTAATAAAGGATTGTTTATAGGTGAATGATAAAATGTTTCATATGATTTATTCAAGACATGATGTGTAAATATTTCCGCTAAATGAAAGAGTTTCAATGTAGTAAATGATTCAAGATAAGTCGGTGAAGATCAGAACATTGATGGGAGGTAACGAGTTAGTTTATTGGGAGGTCCTGTAAAATATTAATCTTTGAAAGGTATGGATATTGAAGTGTAAGTATAGTAATAACCAAAATAATTTTAGGATGATTTTTATTATGATGGATGAGGTATCTATATAAAAAGGAATGTGATGTGTCCTCTAACTATTTATTAGATGATAGTACAGAGGGAGGTTATGATAGAGGGCTTCACAACTTAAGGATGGTGAATAGGTGGGAAGGGAATGATGATTCAGTTTGATGTATTCTAATTAAAAACCTAAATTTCAAATGACTTAATGACTATTCATATCTACCTAATCTAATGGAGATAAGTTCTGAAAAGAAATCTATGCCCTATGAGATGGACATTGATATCCATTTTAATGATCGAGATCATAATGTGAGTGTGAAGAATTAGTGTGGAACCAAACTGATTGAAAGTGATGTATTGAATCAACAAGTTATGACAGGTGGTGTGATGGGAGAATAAAATAAGATATAGGAAGACTTGGTGGTGGGGTATCACAACTACAGTGAGAAAACCACTGATCAGGAAAATCTCAATAAGTGTATGCCTATTGAACTGAAGTAGGAGGCAAGAAAGAAGGTTCCAAAAAATGTCCTAACATGGGATCTTATCCTGAACTATGGGGAAGAAATATTGGTGTAATATCTTATAATGAATGCCTCATAAGGGGGTGATGATAATATAGTTGAGACTATATCTTTTGGAATCTAATAAGTAATAGACATAGCGGATCAACTAAAAATATCATATTTTGGTATGTGAATTCAATGTATGGAAGATAAAAATTGAGGAGTGAATGTAATCATGGGATAAGAAGAATTATTTGTGTAATGACCATATCATTGATGATCTTTCAAAATGGAAAATAGTACCTATTATAAATTATCTAGGGAGATTGTGTCTAATATGATTAAATTATATAAAAATTATTCTTCCATCTCTTATGGTATTTAATGTTTTATAATTTTTACATTCATGAGTTCTCACTTTTCAATAATGTTTTTGAAATGGATGTAATTTCCATTTATTCATGGATTTATAAACCCCACCAACATAATATGGTTGGATTGTATGCCTGTGTGTGGATCTTGTTTGAGGATATCTATTCAGGAAGATATCATTCCCCCATACTCATTTAGGGAGGTAGATGCTAGCATGTCATTGATGAAGAAAATATCATATTATAAGTGTTAAAATAATTCAGATTTATGGATGTTTGTACAAATGAAATGGGGATGTCGTTTATCTAGACTAGGTGATCTGCATTTGACTATAATATAATGAATATAGTTTCTTTTAGAATGATATTTGTTTCCTAATAAAATATGTGTTATATTAATTGACACAAAAAAAAAATCTATTTATCAATGATGAAGACATTATTCACCAAGATGGAAAAATATGGATCACTCTAATATGTTATAATAATTTTACCAATAATCAATAAATGAAACCAATGGTTAGAAAATGAAAATATTTAACCTTGGTTGGAATTTTGGAGAATATTGAATGAAACAATGAGGTTTTATATAGTGTGTATAAAGGGACACGTGACAATTGGGATTCAACCATTATATGATGATTATTCAAGATGACCAAATAAAAAAATAACAGTGATTTTTAATTATAATGTTTATACTTAGTAATGAGAGAGATTAACTAATGGAGACAAGAGAAGCGATGTAAAAAACAAGAAGAGTCATGATGTATGAATCCCATTTGTTAGAACAAGAGAGCGAGGTATTGTCACTATGGTATACCATTGACCAAGCCTAATTAGAACTTCAACAAGTGAATATATAATGAAATATCTTATGTTATAAGGTCGTCTTAGTGGAAATTACAACTCAAATGACGTTAGGCAAGCCACCCAATGAATCTAGCGTTATATCTCATCATACTATTTTGTTGTATTCTTTATTTATAAGGGGATATGTGAAAATGACTTAGTTACATTAATTTTAATTCATTTGTATAAATAAATTTTTTTATACCATCAATCTCATTGAGTAGTAATTTATCTTAATAATGTATTATTTTAATTGAGGTGAAAATTATTTAATTTATTTTTTTGAAAAAAATCATAATTTTAAAAAATGATTTAATTTTTTATAATAAACCAAGGTGTTCAAATTAATATATATTTTAATGATATTTTATGTAAGAAATAGTATTTTTTGAAAATAAATGATAAAATAATTGTCGATTGTCATGTAAAATTTGTAAGTGTAATTGTTTTTACTATGCGTTGTAACCTAATAATGTTTTTTATAAATAATGAAATATATATTTAGAGGATAAAAATTTCAAATTTTCATAATTAATCTAATAAAATAAAAATCAATTTTTAAATTAGTTTATTGAAAATTATAGAGGATAATTTATGAAAATTTCCTAAATTATATTTTTTTTGTGTGAATAATAAAAATAAAGTTTTGGGTTTTATGTATGCTTAATGACATCATAATTATTTCATAATAATTTAATAACCAATTACACAAAATCGATGAACTAAAATATGTTATTTAAAATACATTATGCATTTAAAAATATTTTAATCAATTTCCAAAACCTATAAATGACATTCTAATGATTAAAATGGAATATTTGGTCTTAAAAACATTACCTTTTTTGAAATTTAATTTTCTATTCCAAATGACTTAATATAAAGTTATGCTCGGTTCATGTGTGTTCTTATGAAATTAGAATTGACCCAAATTAAAAAAAATGGGAAAATCATTGTTAAAACAATGGTTTTTTCAACAATTTTGATTACGATGGCCAATATTTAAAAACAAATTAACCAATCCTACACTTTTTATATAAATACACAACCTATTATCCATTTCATTTTACTCCATGTCCATCCTCCATGTAGATATGTTATTTTGTTTCATCACATGTATTCTCCCAAGTGTACTCATGCTCTGATGCTTCCGTTTCTCAATATTTATGAGTAACATTTCATGGTAAGGCTATTTTCATTCTTTCTCTTCAATTCATAATTTTTTTTAATTTCTTCTAAATGTTATGGATAGTCCCATTCAGGGAAATATTTATGTTACCATTTGTTCTAAATTCTGTTTTATGATTGGGAGAACCTTGTACTCTAAATTTATACCCTTTTATAGTGACATTTTTTAAAACCATCATGCCACCAGATATACTCCTCAAAATATCTCTCTCTAATTAATATACTCTATTTTATTTTCCCTTTGGTAATGCCTTGTCGTCTTTGTATTACAATGGTATTCTAATGGACATGAAAATGATTTTTTTTTATTTTTTAACACAGATAAAACCCACATCCGTATTAGTGATTTAAAAATGACATTATTATATGGTATTTTGGCACTTTTGAGATACCATTGTTTTGATATGAAACCCATCCTTAATTCCACTTGATTTATTCCTAGAATGGTTTGTTATGAATTATGTGGATGTGATTAATCAATTTATATTTAGTGTCTTCAATAATATACCTTTAGAGAATTGGGTAGTGAATTTAATCTCTATAGATTATATTTCATAAAATACCTTGGTGAATAATATTTATAATTAACATTTTTTACAATTTTTTGACACACCTTGGAGAAAAGATTATGCAAGTTTCATTAAAATTTTGTGTCCAAATTTCTATATTATCATTTGTGTTCATTTTATTCTGATATTCCCCATGTAAAATTTCTCAAGTTATTACTATATTTGTTTTATTTTTGTGGATATTCCTCATGACCACCTATAATCTATTTCCATTTCATATTCCTCACTGGGCCTCATTATCTCACTTCTCCCATGAGGTATTCCCCCTTTACGTGATATGAAATAAATGTACTTTGGATGAACCCATAAATAATCCTTTCAAGTGAATTTGAATAATGTTTTATATTTTCATGTATTACATTCCTTATTTATAATAAACTATCCATTAAAAGATTTTATATTTTATTCCATGTAATAAGAATAATATGTGATTAAAAGGCGGGATTCCTTACATATGATAATTTGAAGATATTACAGAATATATTTGGGGAAATCTATGATTTTAGATCAGTTTTTTATTTCAATATTAAACAGATTTAATATATTATATTATTATAGATGTTGGGATTGGTTTGTAATCCCTCTTATTGGTTAAAAATGTCTTATTTTATCTGTTATGAAACCCATTATTAGTCACCCATATTTGGGAAAACATTGTGAAAATATTTTCTGACTATTGTTGATTCACTTTTCTGGTTTATTTGGGTACAAATGTAATTTTAAACTTTAGTGGATCATATATAATAAGTCACAAAATTTTATTTCAAGATAATAAATTGTAAAATAAGAACCACATATTCGACCCTCCATTGTCAGTGATACAACTCTTTCCTTGGGACTTCAAATCGAAAAATGTTTTGAAATGATTTGTTTTATAAATTTTATTTATGTTTATTTGTTTCATATTAACAATATAATATAAATATAAGTAAATTTTATACATATATAAAATATGCATATATTTACCTTATATTTGGTATTAGTGTATACATATTAAATATTTTATATGTATGAAACGTTGAAATGATGATTAGTATATAGAAAAATAAAAATGTATGGTTATGAGAGACCCTAGTAAGAAGGTTGGGGGGTTTAAAAGAGTTACCTATTATAATAGTTTTTTTACAAAATGAACATATTCAGTTGATATTTTTGATATATCTGATTCAACCTTATGAAATAACACATTCTTCATGAATATATGAAATCAAATGGGGTGGGTTCACACATTTTTAGAGGATTTATCTCCTGATATGGAATACCACATACTTTCTATGCCTGGTAATTTCCCTGATTCGTATCATATTACATATATTATAAAATTAAGACAACAATGTGGATAAGGTACTTAAATTTTTAGAATAAATATGTAATCTCATCATATTATATAACCATCTTTTTTGAAATTCTGGAAACCCATTTTACTCCATAATGATTTGGTGTGATAGTACGTACTTAAAAAATTCATTTTGAATAGCTTATAAATATTTAACTTATATATATAATTTTCATCATATAATGACTTAATAATATATCTGATTTATAACAACTATCACCCTTCCCATTCCTTAAAACATTTTATAAAATGGTATACCAAATAAGGGATTCAAGAACTCAATTTCTTTCATCCTTCTAACTCTTTTTCTATCTTGGTTGTGTTCTCATTAGTTTTCATTACTTTTCTATTTGAAGTCTATTGATCCAACCCATATAACTCAGATAAATGCACCTAAATAAGACATATTATGGCATGGATGGAATTCATGGTCCACATGGGCATGAAACAACTGATTGTTCATCAAGAATATATATGAGTAAGTGATTTTTCCATAAGATTAATTCAACTAGACAGTTTAGTTAATAAGAATAAATAAACAATTAGTATTCCAAACAACCGATAAGAGTCAAAACCCACTTTAAGACAGACCGAAGTCCTAAAGATAGAATGTCATCATAATTTTTCTCCTAATTACATAAAAGACATCTTCACAAGAAAATCATGTGATAAATGGATCACTTACATCACCCATCACTGGAAACCCCCAAGGTACCAAAAATCAAGAACACCCATCACCTCTAAGTGATAGTTTTACTAAATTAGTGGGGAATAAGAAAATATAAAACATCCAAATGGGGAAATTAGTGTGTAATAAAAACAATAATGATAATATCTCACTAGGAATTATATACGAAGTCCATATTAAATAAACCAAATATTCTATTTTATGAATAAAAAAAGTAATGAAAACATGTTCAAAATTAAACACAAATCATGATTTTCCAATAATTTCATAGTAAATTATACAACAGGTACATAATATAATTTCTATGAAATCATACATGAATATGTTCTATGAAAAAATTCCTGAATAAATAATTTCATAAGTTTTTTCATGTAATAATAAATTCTCAATAATAGAACCATAGTTAGTATACTAGGGGATATGCTATGACATATAATCTCATTCATCTATGTTATACACATCTATAGGTATACACACATCCTAAGATAAAAATCCAAATATGACTCGGAGAACATCCCAATTAATGACCTTGCTTCACTCATCATATTATATTTACTATTTTCGTAATTAATCCATTTTTATGTAGTGCTAAAACAGTTCTAATTTTTGTTCATAAAACCTAAATGCATAGTATTCTATGTGATTTTAGGTAATCAAACATACAAGGGGGTTTCTATTATTTCAATATTTCTCCAACCATTTTAATCATTTATTTCAAATCATATCTATATTCAATTTTCAAAAAATGAATTTTCTATTGAAAACCCAACATTCAATGTTTTTCATCAAAACTCATTCCTTTGAATATATTAATTCATTAAAAACCATTAAAAATTTTATTAATGTTTTATAAATTAATAAACATCAACATATATTAAAAAATAATTATTTATTTCTATTCCATTTTGTTAAATATTTCATATTATTTGAAAATCGATAAAGAATAAACTCAGCACACCCATGATATTTTGAATACGTCCTTCAAGGGATCTGATTGATTCTTCTAAGATCATTTAGACATTCATTTAAAATCAAACTAGGAAAATTTATTTCAATAGATAAGAGTTTCATTATGGGACTACCTACCTCAAGTCATGATATTTATAAACACCCAACATATAATCCAAATCCAAAGAGTTGAAAGGATTTAGTCGATCAAGGGAGAATACATGAATAAAAAATACTAAATAATAATTACTAATTCTTCTTATATATAATAAATGGGAATAGAGAAAAATATACATCAATTAATACCAATGATAACACAACAACCAATGATGTTTTTATTAATGAATCACAAATCAACAATAAAACTATAAGAAAATAAATTACATCATTTCAAAATACAAATATATAGAATAAAATTCCTAATTCATTGGTTTTTATGAAGAATTGGTGTGATATAGAATAAATAAGAATAGCTATATTAAATTGGGTCATAATTATGAAATTTTTATGCCAATACCCTTAGACCCATCAAACATAATCCCCAAGTGAAAAATAATCCCCAAATTATACACGTGAAGCAACATTGTTTGAGAAAATATTCCACTAGGATAAGAATCAGAAATTTAAGGTGTATATTGGTTCACAAAATTAATATTTGGAATAATTAATTCCCATCAATTGGTTTGGCATCACTTTTTGTAAAACTAGGTGCCAACCAAGCCCCCCTTTTGAGATACTTTAAGAGCTACATAATATGAATGAACTATTTGGTATAACAGGTACCGACCATTCATTATCCCACTATATCATGTTACAATATTAACAGTAAATGATGGATGTTTAGTTCTAAACATATTCATATCCATGCACCCTCATATGGGACTCAAACTCAAGGAAAATGTTTTTTTGGGATGACCCACATAGTTTGATACCAATGATGAAAATTTAAAAAACATAAAAAACATAAATTTTCTTATGAGATAATCTCTAATATGAGCCAAGAAAATATTATCATAAAAATTAATCTGAGTATGTAAATTTATATGTATGGATGTTGTATTTATCCCTAATAAAAATTCTTCCTTCCTCCAAAAAGAATATTAAGAATTCTAGTCCATAATGATATGATTCTACTAAACATTCATTAGCACCTCACTCTCCCACATCTTATTATAATCACAAATAATTTTCATTCAACCTAAACAAAAGGAAAAAAATATTTCACAAATCACCTTAAAAAAGAATAATAAATCTGAACTGGATTCTTGGTCAGAGACATATAAAATTCCACATTGGGGTCCTATAAACTTATTACATGTGTTGAGTCTAAAAGATATTAAATGTCATATTTTACATGAAACAATTCATTGATAAATTCATTTTTTGATTAAAAAATCAAATAGTAATCAGCATTACAAATGTGCTTAGTAATCTCAAATTGTATAACATATATCATTTCTAACATCCCCTATTATCCTAGTCATCGGTGACCCATCTTAGGTGAGACACTCCAAAATAACTAGTATTAAACTATGAACTTCAATGAATGTATATATGATATTTCTAATACTCAAATGATATCCATGATTTCATAATAATCAATCAAATAAAATTTATTGATTCCATCATTCCTCACACCACACAAGGTCCCATAAGAGAAACATCACTAATCATAGAACAACATTATTGATATTAATAAGACCAACCAAACATGGACTTCAAGGTTACCATCTTAATTGATGAATCGTAACTATTGTTATAGAAAAACTCAACCAGCCACAAATGGAAATCAATATCTCCTATATAGTCAAGGACACATGCAAGAATAAGTTCCTTCATTGTCTATTTAACTCATTTTATATGACCATCTATCTAAGGATGGTAGTTTTTGGACAACATTAAATGGGATCTCATTGAATCCTATGGGACTCTGAAAATCAAATATGTGAAATTGTACCACCATCAGAAACAATTTCATATAAAAACGCATAAATCAAATTATCTTGTACACATGAATATTTCTCTTGACCTCATCACACAAACGAAATAATGTGAGCCGATTTGTATAATATGTTAATCAACAACAAATATTATTTATTTTCTAGAGAATTAAGTAGAATCATAAACAAAAATTATACTAATATTTGATAGCATTTCCATGTTGGATGTAATAGGGAATAAATAAACCATAATGTCTTCTCGAGATCGACCTTGATTTTTTAGAAGGTATGAAAATGTGAAAAATGAGTTATTTCCTAATTTATACATGGATAATAGAACTTACACCACATATAACAAAAAAATCATTGTGCCTATGTGTACCACTAATAATAAATAATTAATATCCCCTAAAGTTACTATCCTCGTAAGTGACAGAATGAAAAGATAGTTTTATATGGAAATGAATCCATCTGATGATATAAACCATTCATATTTGGTCTCCCTAATATATACAAAATTTATAAGGCCTAGAGATTTTTTATAAATCTACTGATCTCTGATAATCAACTTAATAATGTAATATGTCAACTAATAAATCACCTTATCAACCTCAGAATGATCCACTTGGAATCCCAAATTTATGTGATTGATGAGAGCCTCGATATTGTACTCTTTTGATGATTCATCCTTGATATGGGAAGGTATTTTATAATTCAAATCACCCTTAAAATCAATCCCCATTCCATGATTATGTGATATTAGGGTCAGATACTTTTAGGAAATCAACCCATCACCTATAATATAGATTCAATTCTTTTTTTAGAAGATATAACTAAAATTTTATTAGCTGAGTAAATATTAATCCTTTACATAAAAAATTACTTTCTCAAAATATTTTTTGAATACATCATATATATGAATTTTATACTATGTATGGGATAGTTTTTTTCAAGAGTCTAGTGTTGATGAGGAAGATATGTCACTATGTGGGCCACATGCATTATAACACATCCTAAACCCAATCCAGAATAATTAAAAATATGATATAAACCTAACGAGTCTCTGGAAGAGTCAGCACAAGAGTTGAAGTCAAATGATTCATTAGCTCAGTGAAGTAATCATAACAAATTAGTTTCAAAATTATCTTCACTCCATTTAGATCAAGAGTGGACAATAGAGAATCCAACTTCAATAATTATTTAACAAACATGTGTTAATACCCTTCTAACCCAACAAAACTCTAAACCTCAATGACATACCCTAATTCAACCAATGGATTATCAGATTTCAAATTCATAGAATCAAATTGGATACCAAGTTTTATAACCACACGCCCTGATAAAATCAGCTAATGAATCATGAAATAAAGTATTCAATGTTTTTAATGATGTCAGTGATTTTGTATGATGTATTAACTCTATAAAGAGAATAACATGGTCCTTCTCTGTTTCAGAGTAGAATAATATTTAATAAACAAAAATTATTATAATATAATCTATGTATTGGTGGAATATATTTTTCTTCAGCTCCATAAGCATAGTAAGGGAATTGGTATGATCAAATGTCATAACAAGGTATTAATAGAGATCATACTTTATCCTGAAATCAATCTTATAGATATCAGACTACATGATAAATTGATGGTGGTAACTATAATGGATATCAATATTTCATAATCACGTCTCCCTTTTTATTTAATAAAACGATTAATCAATCAGTGAAAATAAAAATAATTTACTTATCATAACCAGATTTATTTTTTGATAATCATCACACATGAGACAATTCCATTGGCGTTCTAGTAAAATAGCACAAGTGCTACCCATGGTGGAAAACTATATTAAAAGAATCCATTGACATAAATTAATCCATTAAAAATTTTATATATATCAAATTTTCTATATCCTTATTGTAAGAATGAATATATATCATCTATGTACCATTCAATAATTTGATGGAGATATATAACTCCATCCTCTGTGGTAGCCATTAAATGTATGGTGAAAAATCATCTGAAATATCAATATCCATTGGAGAAATACCACCATATAAATATTCCAACATTGGTTCAATAGAAAACATGGATTTAATTCTTACTGATATATATAAGTAGAGGCATAGGTGATCAATACCTTAAGTCCCATTCACCCTAAAAAAATGTGACACAATTAATTGGGGGATATCAGGTTTACCCACTAATGATAACATTATGTATGGGGTTTATGTGTAAAAAATAGTCGATCTTTATAATTTCATCTAGAGAGTTTATATAAAAACTAAACATTTATATACAATCATGATTTCCAACTAAGAGATATCATAAGATGGGAATTAGAGACCATACTCTCTCTTCATCCCTAGAGGAATTGAAATTTCCATCACACAAGGTACAAGAACCATTTATAGATTTAACAAGACTACACTGTATCAATTCATTAATGAATGAGATGCAACAATTCCAAATAGTTTAGAGAATAAATATGATTAAATAGTAATAGTATACATCACCATCATAAGTCCAACATTCGTTCCTTCTAGAGAATCATATAGTACCTGAATATGATTTATTTTTGATGCTTTTGTCTAAAACCCAATTATTATTGAATAATTTTTTTATTATATATATCCTATCATTAATTAATAACTTATTCCTCTATGTGAAATGGGGATAACATAAAAATCATATGCACGATTCATGAGTTTCCATTAGATCTATAGATCTTCAGTGATTCCATGAACAAATTGTTTGAGTGCCCAACTATTCCACACTAAAAACATGTCAGTGGGTCATTATCTGAATTTGTATAAGGTTTATAAAATTTTAATTACATAGATGAACAATAATGGTTTCCACATTGATATTTATCCATATTTATATTCATTTTAATGGGACTATAAAAATACCAGTAAGAGTACAATGAATTACCATCACCTAATAGTTGCAATCCGTATCAATTACTTTCATCAGACCTCTATCCAAATCATATTTATATGTTGTATGATTTATCATAAATACATAAAATTTTATATCTAATCGATGAACCATCTAGAACCTTAGATACATAACTTTTTATTTATATTACCTCTTGTTATAACTAATAATTTTCATCAAAATAATTGTCTGGTCAATTTCCTTTCTACCACCATAAATAATCTTACATCTTGCCCCTTCCTATTTTCATGAGAGGGAGGAGGAATGATACATGGCCTTAATGGAAATTCCCAAGGATCAAATGACTATAAATTAATATTAATGGATTTGATAACATATTGGGGAATGATTTTCACTTGAGATAAAATCAACTGACCCAACAAACCATTAACAACAAAACTGCATTTTGCATACTACTTTGAAACAGAGACCATACATTTCCAAATGACTACAAATTGGTTACATAAAAAACCCTAATGAAAAATAAAAATAAACAAAAATGAGAGTAGCGACTAGAAGACTACACATCCGAGCCCAAATAACTAGGAAAACATCTATTGCTTGTACTAAGCTCTATGATCAATGAACCACAACATCACCAATGTATCATGCCGAACAAATAGAAAAATGATATTCTTTACACTTTCTTGTGTTATGAAATACAACATCTAAAAAATAACCCAATTTCCAATGTTGAGGTGAGTAAAAATACTCAGAATGATTCCCCCAAATGACACCCCTACACACACCACTAGGATGAGACCTTTAGCACATATTGACAAAGAAAATTTATGTGCGTATTTTTAATAAAATTATAATAATTGGTGATGTTTTTAAATGATAACACCCATTTATTTAAATTTTTTATTAAAATAATTGGACTTATGGAATATAGAATAAAAATTAGCAAAATTTTGAAAAGTGCTAAATTTAGGATTTTAAAAAAAAATTATGTCAGGGGTATTTTTGTCATTTTGTCAAAAAATAATAATTCCAAATTATGTGATTTTATATATTATATTTTTCATTTATTCCATTGTTGTCTTCATGACCATGGGAAGAATCGATCATCAAGAGGCTTTATAAAATCAATGCAGATAAATACTTTTTCCGAGCTGACAACGTGGACCCCACCAATGTAACAGAATTCCATCTCCACCTACATGCCCCAAATTGAAGTGATTACACCTGGGATTTCATGAGTACATCTAAGAGAGCCTATAAAATTAATTTTAGGGTCTTTTGATTTCATTGAGGATCCCATTGGAGGCTGTACTTTTAGAGGAATCTACCTAGAACATTCATCCATAAAAAGAAACCTCCAATTAAAGAATCATTACTCTAACAAACGGTGTCCAAATGAGATCAAATGTGGAGGGTGAATGAAAAAAACATTAATGAAAAAATTTGATGCAGTCTTCCACACGTTATTCCCTCAATTTATTGGTAAAAAACACGACAACATGCGGAGGAAATAAATATGCTTATAAAAGGAGAGGAGCTCCAGGCTCTCAACTCATTCCAATCCTTCCCAACAACATCTGGGGAACAAAGGAGAGGAGTCCAAGATCCATTTAGGAATTTAATTTCTTTATTTGGGTTTTATTTTTTGTTTTCATTTCCATTTTCATGCATTTTTGTTTTTTATATTAATGTGTTTCTATTTCTTCTTCCACCCCTTTTCTCTTCCTATTGTAATTTTCATTATCTCTCTTCCGTCATTTCATCGTTATCTTTATACACATCACTACGGAAACTGACTAACTCGATCCATGGACCCGGGAGAGGTTTCATGGTGTTCCTAATCATTGCGCTTCAATTCAAAGTATTTTATTTCTAAATTTGGTGGAGGCAGTAATATTGTATAGGTGCGGTGGTCGTCCACCATGGAACTATTTCCAAATCCATTGATTTTCCTTTATTCATCATTTGCCTCCCTTCTCATAGGCAAACCCTCCATACTATAGAGTTGGTGTATCCATAAGAGATGAAATGGCATTCAGTGAAGGTGAGTCTTTTTGGGATAAATTTCTTGTTTGAGGTGTTATCAAAGTTGACTTTTGGACGAGTTGTGGTTTGTAGTGCTAGAGGCATTCTAAAAGCACATACTCTTTAAATAAAAGGAATGTAATTTATCAATGATGTTTCATAAAATTAATTATCAAATTGAATTTAAACAATAAATAAATTATGAACAAACTTTTTTTATCCAACCATAGGACCAATTGTTTTCTTATTAAATATCATTATGTTGGCTTTTTTATATACATTTTGATTTTATGTTTTCATTACCTTGTTTTCATCTTAGTATTTTCCAAAACCCTTAAAACAATAATTTTCAATAAATTTCAAATACCCAATAAATAGTTAGAATAGGTGAATTATAAATTGTGACTGAACCAACTACAACGCTCCTCATGTGAGATGACCCTAGGCATTCTCTATGCAGCTGTAGAAAAATAATTTTCATTTTCCACGTCATATGACATGCGTGAGTCAAAACTGGAATTGTTGATGGGGAGCTAAGTAGTTATTGTGATCAATTTTCAAAAATTCACATTTTTTTAAATTATTTTTCTTTGATAAAAAATATCTAAATAAAATAATTTCCTTGATTTATTGCAAATAAAATTATTATGCATGGAATAATTACTCACAGGTACAAGAGGAAGAAATAGACTATACCGGGGAAGAACTAAATTGAATGGGGGACTTTCTTATGATTATATTAAAAAAATTTCAAAACGGCCAAGAGAAATGGATCTCACCACATGTTTTTATGAGCATGATCAAAGAACTCTAAATTCAATTTCGAAGATTCAAGGCCATGAAAGAAGTGCCCCCAGATTTCACAGACGACATCCAAGAAGTAGAGGCCAAACTCAAGGTGGAGGATCCTGACTACCTGCCTCCATCATGAGAGACAATAATCCATGAGGCACATTCCACTGATACTGATATTGATCCAGAACTAAATCCAATAGGTGATTCTTCCATGAGCACTACTTTCTGATTTCATTTAATATGATGTGAGCATCACTCCTTATAATTGTTTATTTTTAGATTTAGTCAATCATCACCATGAATTAAAAGAAGATGAGAACAAAAATTCACCTGTTAAGGAACACTTGAATCTCCCTAACTACATTGAACATTAAATTTAGGGAGTAATGAAAGTGAAATAAAACGTTTCACAACTATTAATGAAGGAGGAGAATGCTCTATACTTCATCCTACCCCCGCCATGCAAGTTGTACCATATTGCGAAGGGGGAGGATCCATGGTACTCAATCCATGGAGTTCACCTCAATAAGAATTTATGTATGGATTCTGGGAAAATCTACATGTGGTGGTTTAAATCATGGAAGCCTAATCCACCATTTGATTTTGGATAATAGATGGTACTACCCTCTATAGGTAGTAAAATTATGGGCCAACTTGGGGGATCATACCAAGACTTATCATTACATGGATTTTATATTTCAAATTATTTTTTAGAATATTCTAGTATACGAGCCACTCCTCCTTTTA
Organism: Viscum album; assembly: GCA_963277665.1. Classification (NCBI taxonomy): domain Eukaryota; kingdom Viridiplantae; phylum Streptophyta; class Magnoliopsida; order Santalales; family Viscaceae; genus Viscum; species Viscum album. The sequence goes on from OY728163.1 coordinate 1,612,472,052, forward strand.
CTTTTGAGCTTTAATCACATGATCCCCGTTCTTAAGTGAGTAATTCTATTTTGTAGGTTCATATATGTGAAAATAATGCCTTAAATAGTGGAAGAGGACTTCCGGTTTATTTCAAAAGGGAGTTAAATATTAATGATTAATCTTTGAAACTCGTTAAATTTTTTGTCTAAAACATGTTTTGATCTTTAATGATAATATTGCATGTCCACAAATAAATTATTGCTTTACATAACATATCTACAAGACCTGAATTTCTTCGGAACCCTGTGATGACTTTTTTTATATTTCAATGTAAATGATATTGAATGTGTAAATTATAAATTTGAATGTTTAAATTGAAGAATATATATTGAGATGATGACTCATGATTTAAGGGAATTATATGATTTAAGTTAATGAAATTTCTCCACCATTTTTCATACATTGAATTTCTGAAATTCATTTGATTTGATTTTTTATTATTAATCATGCCATGTGTTATTGTCCAATATCATATGTCTCATTCCAGATAGTATTTCTAGACCAATTTCATCTTATTAATTAGAGAGAATATTTCATGAGTGATCTTGGGTTATGCCACTAACCAGATCATGAATTTGATCATGTCAAAGCTATGACTGTACAAAAACACATTTAATATGATAGAGGAATTTTGGAGAATCCATAATCCATAATGAAAACCTTTACATCAATTCATATTTTAGACCATAGAGACAATGAATTAACTTAGTATGGATGATCCATGTTTCAAGAAATTTTTATCCATTCCTATAATACTCTAGGTATTTTCATGATATTTAAAAAATGAAGTGTGGTGTTAAAGTTAATCATGGTGGAAGGGATGTTATTCATTGTAATGAAAATGAGTCAGGGTTCTATTTTTGGGAATTGTAAACGGTTGTGGAATCATTAATTATAGTTCTTTGTTTTCCCCTCTAGAATTAAAAGAAATAAAAAAATTACAAAAAGAACCAAAAAATGAGGAAAATGTGTTGTGATTTGGGAAAACAATAATCACTGTTTTCCAAACTGATGTTCCTCTTATCAAATATGGTTAGGTGATGGATTTGAGGTTTGTTCTAATAATAACTTTTGAAAAAAGAAAAAAATGTAAAAAAATCATGAGGGTGCATTAATCATTCATTAGGCTTTTCATTGATCACAACCTTACTTTGAGTTTTGGGGGAAGTGGGTATTGTTGCTTTGAATGGGAGAATTTATTTACACATTTTGATATCATGCATTGTACATAAGAGATAAACCACCTCCATTAGAATTAATTTCTAACATCAAATATGACCAAACTTAATCGTTACAATTATTTGAACATCTATTGAAAATTCCTCATGATTTTATGTGGAATTTTCCTTTACAATGTAGAGAAAGTATTTGTTTTACAAGATTGTGGAGAAGCTTCATGTTCTCAATATATAGGCATAATTCTTCTTGATTTATATCATGGGCGATGAGAGTTAAAATTCAATGGTGATATAAATCATGATGTGTAATGTTTAATAATAATGAATTTAGAAACTTCAATTCGTGAAAGAAGAACATCCATCATTTTTCAACAGGGAAAATTAAAATATATGAATTAATTGTTTCTTTAAAAATTGTGAAACAAATTTGATATTTTATGTGGATTTAGGAAATTTTTATTTGACATTGAAAATTTTATGATTTTATTAATTTAGAATTTGAATATTGGTAATATGGTTGTCCTCTGAATTCCATGTTGAGATTTTATGCTTGAGTTCAAGAATGGTTTATGTGAGGGATTATTTTATAAAGAAAATTAACGAGCATATTTTTAATAAAATAATAATTAATTGGTGATGTTTTTAAATTATAAAACTCAAGTATTTAAATATTTTATTCAAATAATGGGATATTATGAATATATGAAAAATAGATAAATTGTAAAATGTGCTTAATTCTAGATTTTTGAAATATTTTTACATCAATGGTATATTTTTATTTTCTAAATAATATAATTCCAAATTGAGTGATTAATATTTTTTATAATATATATTTTATTTCCATCAATTTTGTTTTTCGACTAGGTGTTTAATCATTCATCTAGAGGCAGTAAAAAATCAATGAAGTTGAATTTTTCTTCCTAATGGACAACATGGACTCCATCACCATTACAGACATCCATCATTGCCTGTAGGCCTCCAATTGAAATAATTCCACCTGTGATAGCATGATTACACCTAGGAGAGCCTCTAAAATGAAATTATTATAGTTTTTATGTCATTAAGGTTTTTATTTGAGGTTATACTTTTAGAGGATGCTTCGTGGAACCTTAATCCAGAAAAAAACCTCCAATTAAAAAATTATAACTCATACTACCGGTATCCAAACGGTCTAACAGTTTGAGTGGGAACATACAAAACAATAATGAAAAACATTGATGCAGGGGTCCATGCATGACTTGACTAATAAATTTTTCTACAACGCGACAACTTGTAGAGGACAAAAATCATCCTATAAAAGGAGAGGAGCTTCTACCTCTCCAATCATTTAAATCCTTCAAAACATCATCTGGAGCTCCATATATAGGAGGACACTATCCATTTAGGAATTTTATTTATTATGTTATTTTTATTTTTATTTATTATTTCCATTGTAATGCATTAATATTGTTTATATTAATGTGTTTCCCTTTCTTATTCAACCCATTTTCACTTCCAACTCTAATTCGCATTCTCTATCTTCCATCTTTCCATCGTGATCCCTATGAAAATTACTATGGAAAGTGACTAACTTGAGGCTTAAAACTGAGGGATGTTTCATGATATTCTTCATTACAGTGATTCAATTTTAATAAATTATTCTATTTTTGGTGGATGCACGAATATTGCAATGGTGTGACAATCGTCCACCGCGACACTATTTCCAAATCCATATCATTTCATTGATTCATCATATTTCAACCATTCTCGTAGGAAAATCCTTCATATGGTGGAGTAGGGGTTTATATAAGGGATGAAACAACATACGGTGGAGGCAAGTCTGTTTGGGACAACATTCTTGGTTGATATGTTATCCTAGTTGACTATTGGGAGAGGTGTGGTTTGGTGTGCCTGAGATAGGCTAAAATCAAAAAGTATTTAAATCAATGGTAATTAATTACTCAATGAGGTTTTACAGAATGAATTATTAAATTGAATTTAATAAATAAAAAATTAATTAACGAAACTCTGTTATCCAACCCTAGGATCAAGTGATTTCTTCCCTAATTTCATTCTGTCAGAATTTTCATCAACATTAATATTTATGTTTTCATTACATTATTTTAATTTTATTATTTTCTAAAACCCTTAAAACCATTGTTTTAAATAAGTATCAAAACCCCCCAAAAAAATTATAATTAGTGAATTAGAATTAGTGATTGAACCAATTGCAATGATCCTCAAATGAAATGGCCACATTTAACCTATGTGCTGAATTAGATATATAAATTTTCTTTTCCAATGCCCTACAAGAGGCGTGCGTCACATATATATAAAACGGTTGAATAAAACCGAATAAATAAAAATATAAATATTTCAATAATTTCCAACAAGACAAATACTCCCTTACTAAGAAACCATACCTAAATCATGAAATACAAAAAATAATGCCTTACACCATTTCACCATTTCATATTATTAGAACCAATTTGATCTTGAAAAATAACATGCATGGATACCAAAATACTTATCTTCTCGTCCAATCCAGTTTACAACATTCCAAATCAAGTGGTACATCCCCCCCCAATTATCCTTGCAGGTGGCCCTTCCATCCACTCTTCATCATCTTTTTATAGCGGTATTCCCCACCCACTATACATAATTCCAACCACAAAATCACAAAACATATAATGAAAAATCCAACAACTAAGTGCATTACATACCATAGCCACAAAAACATTCCAACAACTAGTTCATAATCCAACAATCCCTTGAAGCATCATCCATGTGACACCACATTTTCATAATGGATACCCCTTTTATTAAAAATAATTTTCTCAAACTATTTCCATAAAACAAACCATGTTACCTATTTTAAAATCAACATTTTAGAATCCATCAAAAAGAAAATTTCACCGTAAAACCACTTTTACCCTCAAAATCCCCAAAACATTACAAAAGGGATTTCATAACACATTTACACATCATTTACATAATTAAAATAATGAAAAAAATTAATAGTTACAAAAATCACAACTTTTACCCATGTGGAGTCGAGAGAGAATCCACCTAACATTAGGGTTCCGGAAAATTGACCCACATGCAACCACACCACAAAAACTGGAAAATTATCCACTGAAACCACTCTAGATATCCTTCCCTACCATAGAAAAGCCTTAATATCATCACGTAAGGTAAACAAAATCCTATATCTACACAAAATGGTTATAGATCTAAAAAACATAAATAGAGGGATGAATAGTTATAGAGAAAACTAGAATGAACTATTTATAGAGACTTAGTGGAGAAGAATCGGGTCAACCACACAAATAAAACCCTTCGATTTGCTTCCAAAAAAAATTAGAGAGAACCAAAATCCCTTTAGAATAGAAAATACTGAGTGATGCTAAAATTGGAGATATTTTGGGTTTCTTTTTGGAAATCTTGACTATTCCTAGATTTCTAAAAACCCATTTTTATAGGCCGCATGGTTAACATGCACGGTTAAACAAAACATGCACTAACTGTGCACCTACTACTACCTCAACGGGGCATCATTTGTCGCCTCCTCACATTGTTAAACGAAATGTGCATAATCCATGTGTAAACCCACTGCCGACATGGGTTCATCTTTCATGGTTTCCACTAACCATTATCAAACTGTGAATCCTTAAATTGGCATCCCAAACATTTGAAAATCTATCCAAAATCTCCAAACCTATTACCAACTCAACCCAAACACATTAACCACATAAAAAAGAACAAAAAATCATACAATCCTCAAATAGGGGGGGGGGCTAAATTCTCCAAAACAGTGGAATTCCCATCCTCAGAAAGAAGAGAACTATCTCGTTGTTAAAAGTGCTCAGGCCATTTATTGGCCATATCTTTACCCCACTCCCAAGCCTCCTCCTAAATCTCACCATTCTGCGAGAACCCCTAACTGAAAAAATTCATTACCACATAATAACTTTTCTTTTCTTTCCAAAATATGTACTGGCACATGCACCACAGATGCATATGGTAATAGATCACTATGATCCCATCAAATTACATGGTCAGGATCCGACTAAAACTTTTTCAAATGTGACACATGAAACACATTGTGAACTACAATAAAAAAAGATGAAAAATACAATACACGAGACACCTATCCAATCTTCTCAAGTATCTCAAAATACCCAATACACTTCTGAGATTACTTACCCTACTTCCAAAACTGATAATGTTCCAAGCTAAGAGAGATTCTCAAATACGTATTATCATTCACCGAAAAAGACAACGGTAGTCAACAATGGTCTGCAAATTATTTCTAATCACATTGAGACATCACTATCTTCTTTTTGATCAACCTGATCTTATCAATTGTCTCTTGGAAATGGCTCAGTCTGATCAATGAATTCTCACCCATTCATTACCCAACATAGTGGAGAACGACACAGATTCCCATACAATGCCTCAAAATAGATCCATATGTTTTGAAACGTGATAACTGATTTTATAGTATAACTCAATCAATGGTAATATATCCTCCCATGAACCATCAAAATTCATCACATAAGCTCTAAACATATCATCCAATGTTTTTATAATCCTCTTGTATTTTCCATCTATCAGTAGATGATATGTTGTGCTCATCATCAACTGTGTCCCAGGGGCTTACTGCAAGGATTTCGGAAACGAGATGTGATACTCAAGTCCCTATCAAATATAATAAAAACTAGAAAATCATTCCAATTTTCTAGTTACTATATATAGATTTTGGATAGTTATTCTACCGTTTGAGATTCAGGGATCTGGATGAAATTGGCCGACTTTGTGAGACAATCCACAATAACCCCTATGGAATCGTGTTTCATGACCATTCATGGAAAACCTATCACAATATTTATTTCTATCTACACATATTTCCACATTATTATAGTAAACGACTACATCATGTATAATGGCTGTTGATTCCCTGCATTAACTTGTTGATAAGTCAAGCATCTCGAAACAAACTCAGCCACATTACTTTTCATAACATCCCACCAAAACTAAACATTCAACGGATTATACAACTTCAAAATTACACAATGGATAGCCCAGCTGAAATGATGATAAACCAAAATAATTTATTCAAAACAAGACAAGTTTACCACGATCCGATTCTAAAAACAGAAGACTGAATTCACATTTAGTTCCCAATCATCAATGGTCTCCCCACCATTGAGTTTCGACCTCATCTCCAAACACTCATTATTAGATTCATTTGCATCATTAATGAAACCATCCACATCAAGAACCAATGAAACCAAAAAGAAGACCACTCTGAAATCCTAGTCCCCACATTACAACCACAAAGTCGCCTATGACCGACATCAACTGCCACTGATCTAATTCATGTTTCACCACATGAGAATCTAATTTCCTAAAAAATTCATACACCACCCAATTTCCTATAATCAGTTTTTACATTATGTCTAAATAAAACATCTTAAGGTATTCCATCCATCTCTTTTTCATGGTGTTCAAATATCATTGTGAGATACAATGCTTTATGATCCTTTTATTGGAAAAAATCATGAATTTCTCACCTAAAAGATAATGATTCCACATTTTGAAATAAAAAAACACAACTGCCAAATCCAATTTGTGTAGTGGTTAGTTCTTCTCATGAAGCCTCAACTATAGGAGCCATATGCAAACACATGATTCCCCTTTATAATAACATAACCCAACCCAAATCTCGATGTGTCACAATACTCCATGTAACCATCTCAATTTCTGGAAAATCCATGATATGTGCTCATTTAAGGTGCCCCTTTTAATCTTAAAATAATTTTTAACACTAATAATACCATTGAAATTAGATATTATACCTTTTCAAAGCTGATATTGGAGACAGAAATCATGTAAAATCACGAACAAATTGTCGATAATACCCAGCTAGACCATGGATGGTTTGTATCTCGAAAAAATTCATTGGCGAATACCCTGTGATAACAGCCTATATCTTTTTGGGATCAACTCAAACAAGTCTCTTAGAAATAACATGGACAGGTAATCTAACCTCATATATACAATAGTCACACTTGGAAAATTTGAAATACAACCGATGATCCCTCAAGATCTCGTACACTTTCTCCAAGTTCTGCTCATGCTCTACCCTTTTCCATGAATACACTAGTATATCATATACAAATACCACCCCAAAAGAGTATAGATACCTATGAAATATCAGATTCATCAATTTCATGAGCTCTACTGGTTCATTCGTTAGACCAATGGGAATAATGACAATCACAAAATGGCCATATTTTCTTCTAAAAGTTATCTTAGGACTATCCTCCTTCATCATGCACAATTGATGATACCCTGACCTCAAGTCAGTCTTTTTGAACCATTGAGCTCCACTAAAATGGTCCAAAAAATCATCAATGTGTGGAATTGTATATCAATTATTTATCATATCCTGATTAATGCTACTATAATCAACATAGTGTGGCAGAGTTCCATCCACTTTTTTATCAAACAAAACCATAGATTCCCACAAAGACGTGCAAGGCCGAATCATCCTTTTGTTTTATAAGACTTCCAACTGCACCATTAAATCTTGAAATTCAGGTGGTCCCATACTCTAAGGATGAAGTTTAATAGGACTGGTCCTCAGAAAAATATCAATCATAAGCACTAATTCTCTCATTGGTGGAAACAATGAGAATTATTCTGAAAATACATCCATTAATTGATCCAAAACTACCAGATGATCACTCGTCTATACACCTTCCACTGATAGTAATGAAAAAACTACCAACTAATATGATATCAAGACAACTACTGGTGCCAAAAAGCCTGTTTCACCATATTATTCACTCTTCTCAACCCTAAATAGATGTCTAATTCCGTCATCCACCACAGAACTTACCGTTCATGAATATAAATAGATGTGGGTCTAAAATTTCACCAACCAATCCATTAATAAAATTATATCATAAGAATCAATCTCAACCACTAAATAATCCCACATCAATTCAATGCATTCCCCAACTAAACAAAATACTCTACATAAGAATGCTCGACCAACGATTTGACATAGAAAAGTTTGTAGTTTCAAAACAAAAGGCATATTTTACACATGTAAACCCAAAAAATAAACAATTTGAGAAGAAATAAAATAATTGGAAGCACCAGTATCAATCAAAACATGCATCAATGTGGATGTTAAAAGAACCATACCTCACAAATTGGATGGTCCTCACTGATTATCCACCATAACTAGCTCAACTTCAAACAAATGCTTTTGTGCCATGCTCAGCTCTTTTTTTACCTGGTGATGAGTCATGGTGTTCCTCGAATCACCATGACTCACATTAATCTACTATTGAGGGGTATTCTACTACTCCCATCCCATCGAGGCAAAAGTCTAATACACCCCTTGAGGATTGTCTTAGACACCCGACTGTTGACGCTCCTTTTCGTCACAGAATCTAAAGATCGGAAAAGGGAATATCTGAGCTGAAAGTGATTCAACCTTTGAAGAAAACATCAAAAATCGACAAAGGCATGAACAAAGGATCAACAGCAGCTGCACCGCGCAAGTTATCTCACTGTCGCGCAAGTACACTTGCGCGACACCCTTGGTCGCGCAAGTCACTTGCACGACCTAAGTGGTAACCGCCCGGTAACTGCCCGGGGTCTTCTTTTTCCTATAAATAGACCCTGTGGGCCCCCCCATTCAAGAGGATTTTTTTTCAGAAACTCGTATTGAAGATCCTGACGGCCAAGTCTCTTCTCAAAGCTTCCGGAACACTTCTAAGGTAATTTCTTACCTATAACGGAAGATCTAAAGAGAAGAAGGAAGGCCTAAGTGTTGAAACTTATCAACACTTGCGCGCCGACTTATTTCCTTCAATATAACTTGCGCGTCCCTTTTCTGGAAGAACTTCAAGAGGATTCTAAAGGGATTTATAAAGAGTCACTCAAGTATTCTAATGATGTTTGAGAATCGCGCAAGTACCCCTCATGTCGCGCAAGTATACTTGCACGACCCATACTTGCGCGTCGTCGCAATAATTGCGCGCCTTTCAAGACTTGCGCGCCCCTACCTTTTTGGGTGCCCATCATGCCCATTTTACCCCTCTTAAGCCATTACACCATTCCTTTTCAAGATTTAGTCTTCAAGACACTCTAAAATCCATTTATGGAATGATTTCTTGATTTGACTTCCTTATCTAAAAGGAATTCTGTGGAATATCTCTCAAAACCTAGTGATTTAAATATCCTTATGTCACTAAATATGGAGAGTTCATTCATTCAACCTAATCCTTTAATATGAGAGAATCCTTAACTTGGGTCTCCTTTTCAGGAATAATCCCCAGTTATAAATCCTTTAATATGGGCAGCCTTCTTTAGGAGTAAGCCCCAAATTCTTAAAGTTCCCAAACTTGGGCATCCTTCTCAGGAGTAAGCCCCAAACCTTAATCTCTCACCTGGGTCTCCTTTTCAGGAATAAGACTTAGTCATAATTTTGGGCTTCCTTTTCAGGAGTAAGCCCCATGTCCCCTAACCTGGGCCTCCTTTTTAGGAGTAAGTCCCAGTCATAATATTGGGTTTTCTTTTCAGGAGTAAACCCCAAGCCCCCCTTAAATTTATCTTAACCAGTCCTAATTTACCCTTAATTTGGGTTTCCTTTTTAGGAGTAAAACCCAATCATAAGTCCCCTCCTAACTTGGGAATCCTCCTTAGGAGCAAGCCCCAGGATTAGAGTATTCAAATCTCCATAAAGCACATATACCTTTATGGACCCTGTTCCTGGATTTTCTCCCTAAAAGTAAATCCTAAACCTTCATCTATATGGGTAGTCATACATACATAAGCCCCAAACAAATTCTTATGATTGCTTATTTCATGGCACAATTGTCTAATTTTTACCAATACCTCTTGTTTCTCACACCGAGCAGGACTCACGTGAGCTTAGAGTGTAAAAGTAATTATGACATTCTTCTTTGAGCCATCAATCATAAACATCATACTCCATTACTCGAACTACGTGGGTTCTGATTCCTTTTCCAAAACAAAGGATACGTAGGTAGCCCATTTATGGGTTCGATCCCAACTTTGAAATAATCCATGTCCTTCTGAATGACGATAAACTTCAAGTGCCTCACTGAGTGGCTTTAAAACCATCCCGGTCATCATAATGACCAAGAGACTTTTTGTTTCGAAGGATACCATTGTCAAAGAATCTCTAAATAGATATAGAAGATTCTATATTGATGAAGAACCTCGAATACATATAAAAGATTTTCTAAATTTCTTGCATATTTAATCATTGATTTTTAAAACTTAAAGAAAGCTCATTTTATACTTGGTAATGTAATAAGGATTCACGAACAAAACTTAAATCTATAAAGAGAGTCCCGGAGTAGACAATAATTCCACTCAAAAAGGTGTGATGAGTCCGACCTCCCATCCTCTCGACCAATGAAAATTCCTAAGCCTCATTAGTCCACAAGCTAATGAGTGCCTACCTTTGGAAAGTAGGTCCAAACGGATGTGGAATCATTGGATGTTTCCAGTTCTACGAACAAACCCGCTAGAAACCGATCAGAACGTTTGAATCTCCTGTCCAGGAGGTCATCCCCGAAATCCGTGAGGAAACAAAAATGGTGAACCCGACGTGAATCCTTAACCATGTTAAAGTGATATTCTTCTTATTTGTTAGGCCCCTTGGGCCAACAAAGAAATCATTGACATGTGCTCATCCAAAAGATGCAGTGGCCGGATTCATCTTGATTATGTCTGTTATATGGAACGTGCACACTTTTCTCAAGATCTTCTGCAAAATGGCTTTCCTTAAATTCACCCCTGTGAATACTGCTGCTATGAACACCTCTACTGTGAGGTCTGCTGCTGTGAAAACCAATGCTGCTACTCCTGCTGGAACGTCGTCCACTCTGAGGATGACATCACCAACTCAGCGTCTTCAACGCTGGGTTTCTAATGCACTGGTTAAGGAGTACCGTCGCAACGGTACTATCCCAACTCTGGAGGCCGCTCGTCAAGCCCTCCAATTTAACAACTCTACCTGGTTGTCCGGACAACAGTGGCCAACGATCAAGAAGCAGGCGGTGCTGACTACCGTCTCCAACTGTTTCGGGTCGTTATCCCCAGAACGCAATTTCCATTTACTACCTTACTCTGAGGAAGTGAATGAGCAGGTCCCGCAGGACCTTAATTCAAAAAGACAGGAGTCCTTCTCAAGGACTCCCATCAACAATCGCCACCAGACTCGTGCGGTAGTGCGCCCTCAACATGATGAGGGTACCGACTCCAGGCATTCAGCTCAGGTTCCTCGAACCCGAGTAGGCAAGATGAACCGCCAGAGACGGAATCCGCTTAACAATAGGCAGGTTGTCATCCCTGCCATCTCTGGAGAAGTCCACCAACCTAACATGGTGGCAAATAACGAGCAGGCATACACACCTGCCCGTTTTAATTCCGCTGTCCAGCAGACTCGTCTGGCAGCATCAAGCCAATCCCGCCAGGCAATCCCGACGGAGTACTATAGGCAGGAACATACACCTACTTATACATCACCAGTTATTCAGCAGGAACGTCTGACTACATATGATGGATCTCATCAACCGCGTTTGGCAAAGTGTATTCTGCAGGCACATACACCTGCTAATACTAATCAAGCCTACCAATAGTCTCGCATGGTAGCGCACGGAGAAGTCAGTCGGAAAGCCCCGACGACAAACAGGAGGCAGACTCAACTCTCTGCCTCCACACTTGAGTACTGTCAGGATTCACTGACAGGAAAATGAGCACATGAGCAGGAACATACACCTACTCCAAGCCCGGAATGGACATATATTCCTGTTCCGGTGGATGAAGTCACCAAACATATTTTTCCAATGGTGAAAGAGCAGAAGAAAATTCCTGCTTATATTCTGGATGCTTCCCAGGATATCATAACAGCTTAATCATCATCTCAGGGACAGACACATAAATCTATCCCTAGCAGTGGAGTGAAACATCAACGATTCACTCTGGAATAGACACACACATCTGTTCCAGTCCAAGAGGGTTATGGGGCATACTCCCCCATATCATACGAACAACCAAGTCAGGCACATACACCTGATTTGACTGGAGATCGTCAGCCTAACCTGACCATCTTTCCTGATCATGCACATACACCTGCTAAGAGTAACCACTTTCGTTAACAAGTGGTTTCTAAAGTGATTAAGAAGGCATCTAAGAAAAAGATCCGCCCAGCACAGTCAGGAGATCAAAGGCCAATCTGCAACAAGGCCTTGCTCGATGCTGGAGTTCTTGAAGACCTCAGACATTTATCTGTCAGAATTCATGATTCTACTCCCTCAGTTCCCAATAACGGGAACATTAATTTTGAAGGTCTTCAACAGACACTTCCTCATGAAGTCTTGCTTCATGAAAGTTCGGTCAATCTTGAAGTTTCTTCTTCATATGAGAGCCACAGGAACCCTCTGTGTGGTCAGAAGACCAAGGAGCAAGAGATTTCATCTTTTGCTGTAACCCATCATGACGGTCCTCCTCATGGTGATGAACTTCGCTGCGAAAGTCCTCTCCGCAGTAGTGATTCACGTTGTCTCGAAAATTTTTCAGAAGGCAATGTAGTGACGAGAAAGCCCTCTTATCTCGAGGCACTTGAAAACGTAAAGCCAGTCATGTATGATGCTTTACTATCGGCAGGTGAAACTCTTTCTCCATCAGAAGATAGCTTGGGGTTCAGGTTATTCTCCGAACCATCCCTGGGTCATTCATCTTCCAGCATGAATAGTGATCTCTCTACCAATCTTGTTGAATCCGATGAAGCAACAAGGAAACACCAACTCTGGTCCCAACAGGTAGAATAATCTTCATTTAATGATAAAGAGGAAATGCTGAACATGAGGAAAAAACTGGCAAAAGGTGAAGTACCAGTCATGTTTTGGCCTTTGGCTGACTCCCAGTACGACATTCCAAAGATGTTGACGGATGATGGAATCCATGATATTCGTCTCAACATATGGAAGACTCTTTTTTAATTGAATAAGAATGTATTATCTTACAGTGATTATGAAAATCATATTAAGATAATAGAAGGGTTACAATACCAGATTGATTTGGGATCTCTATCAGTCTCTTGGTATCCGAAGGCTGAAAAGCAACAAAGAACCCTTCAACGTTCATGCATCGGCGCACTAAGAAAATTGCGTCAGTTAATTGCCAATGCTCCATCTTATGTTTATATCAGAGGATGGGGTGTTCAAGGAACACTACATTTCACAGTGCTTTCCAGTCAACAAAGCCCGCCGAAAATGGTCTCATGCAAATTTATTGCCTATGGCCGGCCACAGTCAATGGGATTTATTCATAATCAAAAGCTTTCTCAAGAACAGGCTTCAACTAGTTCCTCTCAAAATCAAGTATATAGAGAACAAGTTGTTGAATTGCTCCTACATCAAGCAGGCAAGAATATTGCACAAGCCTCTCGTCTGGAGCAAAAACGTCATCAAATGGCAGAAGTTTCGGAAATCATCCAACGGTCTGTTGAACCAGGTGATAAAAGTGGATACAGGTTAATGCATCCAGCTAATTTCCGAACTAAGATTCGTAAGATCAAGAGAGATTTTAAGAAGATCTCAGACATAGCATGTCAAGAGACACCCCAGCTTGTCAGACTGGGGACTTCTCTAAACCAACCCTCAGAGTCAACAAATGGGATTCGAGAAGTTGAGCGGAAGCAGCAGGAACATCCTCAGTCCACCGGACTGAGGACTTTTTCAAATCCTCAATCCCTCCCTCAGAGAAAGTTAGTATTCTCTCGATTTTGGAATAAGCCTCAAGAGGAACGAAGAGCCAAGCTATCAGGAGATTCTCTCCAAATGACGGTTCTCCAAGAAATTCCTGAGGGATCAAGTCAACAGAATTTCATGTCTCATCATGGACATGGAAGAAGGAAATATCACAGAAATGCTGATAGAAATGATTCCATGCAATATGCATCCATTAATTTCATCAATGTTGTTGCTACTGATTCACCAGAAGAGGCTTAATCAGAGGGATCAGACGAAGAGGTTCCTTCTCAAGAAGTTGCGCATACAGACCTAAATGAAGAAGGTGTGCGCACACGTAATCAAAGACTTACCCAAAATCTGGGTATTCCTTCAAGTAACCCACTTCCCCCTCTCCGAAAAGGATCCAATAAGGGGAAAGGAAAGAATCGGGTTACTTCTCGCCCTTCCTCTGAAGGAGGTCAATCGCTCTCATTAGAGCAAAGATTTGCACAACAGGAGGAAGAAATGAAAGAATTAAGAAGGTTGAATGCAGAACTACTTCAGAGTAGTCTTCTTCTTATGAATGCTGAATTCCGACAGCAGAAGGAATTTGTTGTAACTACTGAGATGGATAAGGAATATCCTCTTTTATCAGTATACCCTCAGAATTCTAATCCTACGGGTCAAACGCAACAACGGTTGGCAGCACTACCATCAGTTGCAGCACCAACCACCACGTCTGTCCAAGCTCCATTCATTGCACCTACCAAAAACCAAGTTCAACCTGATGTTTCTCAAAAGTTAATAACTACTATTGAGTCATTAACAGCTCGGTTAGAAACTATGGAAGGGAAACAGGCGCAATTTCAACCTGAAAAGAAAGTTTACCCTGAATGGGTAGATTCAATTTCTACTCCATCTAGATTTGGAAACCCTGTTTTCCCTACTTTCAATGGATCAGGCGACCCCGAACAACATTTGACGCATTACGTGTCTTGTTGTGATCCTATGATGGGAACTCCAGAGCAGCAAGAAGTAGTGAAACTCAGATGCTTCGTGCGAACCTTGAAAGGACCATCTTTTGTCTGGTATACAAGCTTCCAATCCCGGTCAGTCATCGGATGGGAGGCTATTCGTCAAAAATTCCTTCTTCAGTTTAGCTCAACTTTGCCAAAAACGACAGTTTTCGATCTTACACACTGCAATAAAAGGTATAATGAAAGAGTCTCTGATTTCATTGCTCGTTGGAAGGGATTAACGTATTCCCTGAGTTTAGCAATCCCTCAGGAGGAATTGTTTCCAATCTGTGTGGCAAATTTGCATGACGAATTACGCACGCCATTGATCCCTATGAAATACACAGGAGGGTTTCGAGACCTTACTTCAATCTCTCAACAGATTGAAGATTCCCTTATACAGGCTAAGGTTAAATCTCGTATAATTCCATCAGCTCCAGGAAGGAGAATCGGTAAAGCGGAAACTGCTACAGTTATGCTTAAACAAGCACCTGTACCTATTTCTACTTCAAAACCTTCATCTTCTCGAAGGGCTCCACCTCCTGAACGCCAACAACAAAGGCTGTTTCGTCCAAATGATCAAAAAGATCAACGACGAAAACAATTTGAGGATATGAAGAGTAAAACATACTCTTTCCGAAGTGAGCAAGTTCCTGGTTAATTCATTTCAGCTCTGGAAAATAATTTGGTTCAATTACCAGTGCCCAAGAGGCCAAACAAGGAAGGAGATGAAGACCGTCCCAATTATTGTCCCTTTCATAAAATGTTGGGGCATCCCATCCAGGAGTGTTTTGTCTTTAAAAACCTCCTCCAAAGATGGTCGACTTGGGAAAAGTCAAATTGAACGGTTCTTCAGCTCATGTAGCGTGTATTACCGCTACAGATCCAGAGGAAGGAGGCGAGTGGCAGGAAGTCAAAAGAAAAACTGTGAAAAAATATGATGATTGGATGGTCAGAAAGACAATCAATCAGACCCATTCAATTTTTCGAACACAATTGAAGAAGCCAATTGTGTCTCCTACAAAAGCTGCAGTAAAGCCTCCATCAAAAGCTAAATCCTCAAAAGGGCAGCGCAATTCAAAGAAGAAAGAAGAATCAGGAGAATATGAGTATGTATCAAAGCCTAAATTGTCTTTGACTCTGGCAGATTTCATGCCATCTACTTCAAAGCAACGAGCACCGTCCCACCAAACGGCACAGCCTAAACAGGCTAACCAGGTAGAGTCTTTATCAGATGAAGAGTTAATCTTTGGTTCTGTTAATATGATTCAATTAACAGATCCATATTCCAGTCTTGATGAGCCTGAATTCCCTGTATCAAATAAGGGAATCCGAGGAAGTTCTAGTGGTTCAGGATACAGGGGAAGACGTGGATCTTTCCGAAGCCACTACTCTAATTTTACCCCTGCTAGCACTGTATATGCAGCAGAAACTCGTGGTAGAGCCCTTCAGCGAGCTCAAAAAGAACAAGCAAGTTCTTCTGCCAATGGCCAACTCAGTTTTGGCACAGTTATTTTGGAAGACTGATTAAAGGTTCCATCTTCTTTATCTCAACAAGTAAGTGGATCTAATCAGTCTAATCTTCCAAAACCAAGGATGTTGCCAACTTCAATACAAGATGCATCAGCTTCCAAAGCATCTGCTTCCAAGGTACCTGCTAAACCGCATATTCCTATTGGGAAATGCAGACCTCTAGATAAAAAGTATGATATATTGAAACGCTTGGCCCAAGTACCAGCCACGTTATCAATTTTGGATGCTTTGAATCTGTCAAAATATATTCGGGAAGCACTCATCAAAGCTTTGTTAAGTCCTCAGGAGTTTGAAGCTGAAATTTCTGCAGCTGAAATCTATCACATAGAGAATAATCCTGCAGAATTCCATGTAGTGATATCTTTTACTGATAAAGATGAAGATGATGTTGTTCATGGGCACATAAAACATTTTCACTTATCTGGAAAAGTCAATGGTGTAGATGTTCGAAGAGCTTTCATTGACAATGGTTCAGGAGTCAACCTCATGCCCATTCGTACACTTCGTTGATTGGGCCTCACAGAATCTGATTTATCTCCTTCTACCATGATGTTACAAGGATATGATAAAAATGAACAAGAACCACTGGGAGAAGATACACTCAGAATTCTGTTTGGAGATCTTGTATCCAATTCGGATTTCATGATTGTTGATCAAGACTCAGCTTTCAATATCTTGCTTGGAAGACCCTGGCTACATCAGCATGCAGCTATTCCTTCATCATACCATCAATGTCTCAAATACTGTTTCGATGGTCAAGTTGGAACATTCTATGGTGATAAGGCCCCGTTCAAGACATGTGAGTCTCAATACATTGAGGCGGAATTTTATCACATGAAAGGAATAAAAAAATCTACAATGAAGGAAATCACCAAAGTTAATGCTCCATATGGTTTGGAGAAAATTCCAATAAATTCATTTTCACATTTGAGTACAGATTATGTGTTACCTATCAGTCAAATTGACAAAATAGGCCCAAATAAAAATACTCTTATAGAAAGATCCATAATGTCAATTATGGAGATCGAGCCGGACAACATGGGAGAAATTGGTAACCTACCAAGCAGTGATGAAAGCATAAGTGGTGATGAAGTCCAACAAGTCTATACTTCGCTAATCAGGCCAGAAGAAGTTATAGTAACACCAGAGGTGAATAATGATGTCGATTCTCAATCCATCATCTCCTATTTATTTTCCAAAGAAGACCCTTTATCATCAATAGGGTTGGAAATGGAAGCTTCTTCTTCAAAATGTGAAAATTTTGACATCTCTTATGATCATGAGAATTTCGTTTTTTCATCTACTTTGCAAGTAGAAATGGAAGAAATAACACATGATGAAGAGGAAGAGGAAGATCTTAGAGATGCTCCTCCAGCATTTGAAGAGGGTATCTCTACAACTGTGGATGAACTCATAGAAGTAAATCTGGGTACAGAGAAAGATCCACGCCCCACTTTAATTAGTGTGGCCATGACCCTTGAAGAGCAAGAGATATATATTTCTTTTCTAAAGCAAAATGAAGATATTTTTTCTTGGAATTATACAGAAATTTTTGGGCTTGATCCTGATGTTGCTACTCATCATTTGGGTTTACCAAAAGAACATCGAGGTTTTGAACAAGCTGCAAGAAGAACACACCCAACCTATGTTTCCAAAATTGAAGCTGAAGTGGATAAGCTGATCAAAGCCAACTTCGTCAGAGAAGTTCAATATCCCAAGTGGTGGGCTAATATTGTCCCTGTAAAGAAGAAGAACAGAAAAATTAGGGTTTGCATCGATTTCAGAGATCTTAATCGGTATTGTCCTAAAGATGATTTCCCAGTTCCGATTACAGAACTCTTAATTGATGCGACGACTGGATATGAAGTACTTTCTTTCATGGATGGATATTCCGGATATAATCAGATCCGAATGGCCCTAGAAGATGAGGAATATACAGCCTTCAGAGCTCCTCAAGGTGTGTTTTGTTACCAGGTGATGCCCTTTGGTTTAAAGAATGCAAGTGCAACATATCAACGCGCCATGCATCGTATCTTCAAACCTCTTTTAGGGAAGTTTGTTGAATGCTATGTAGATGATTTGGTGGTTAAATCCAAACAACGTTCTAATCACTTGGATGATTTGGAAGTCATATTCCACAAGCTTCGACAACATAATTTGAAGATGAACCCCTTAAAATATGCTTTTGGGGTAACCTCAGGAAAATTCCTCGGCTTTGTTGTACGCCATCGTGGTATTGAAGTCGATCCTAAGAAGACAAAATCAATCCTTGGAAAAAGTTTACCCTTTACTAAATTATTGAAGAAAGGAGTCACTTACCAGTGGACTGAAGAATGTCAAGAAGCATTTGATGTTCTTAAGAAATACCTCTTCAGTCCACCAGTACTCATGCCACCTGTTGAGGGTAGACCACTTATCCTCTATGTGACAGCTTTAGAGCGATCATTGGGTTCCTTTCTCGCTCAAAAGAATGATGCTGGGAATGAAAATAGTCTCTACTATCTCAGTGGAACTATGCTTGAAGCAGAAACCCGGTATTAAAGTATTGAAAAGTGCTGCCTAGCATTAATCTTTGTAGTTCAGAAACTGAGACACTACCTGCAACATCATGAGGACCAATTGGTATCTCATAATAATCCGCTCAAATTCATCCTTAGTCGTCTAATTCTTACAGGACGTCTGGCAAGGTGGGCGGTTATTCTACAACAGTTTGACATTCAGTATGTGTCTCAAAAGGCAATTAAGGGCCAAGATCTGGCTGATTTCCTGAATGAACATCCTTCAGTGGAAGACACATATTCAGATATTGAACTCCCTGATGATGAAGTTTTCTCTATTCAAGAGTGTCCTCAAACATGGGAAATGTATTTTGATGGTGCTTCTAGAAGTCCAATAGGGAAGAAAATGGAAAATCCTAAATTCAACAAAGTTGGTTTAGGAATTGTGCTCATTTCTCCAGATAAGGCGGTGTTACCTTATTCCTTTTTGTTGTGGGAAGGTGGTACCAATAATGAAGCTGAATACCAAGCTCTCATTACAGGCTTGGAATTAGCGCTTCAAGCACAAGTGAATCACTTAAAGGTGAAAGGTGATTCAGACCTAGTAATCAAACAAGTCAATGGGGATTATGCCATCAGAAAAGAAGAATTAATCCCTTTGTATGATTACGTCAAAGAGTTAATGTCGGAATTCCCTTCAGAACCGACATTTTCTAATGTCCCAATATCACAAAATGCTCAAGCTGATGCACTGGCTAATATAGCCACAACATTAGCAGATCCAAATCGGGACGAGACAACCATCTGTATTGCCCACCGTCATGCAATTTCACCTTATGTTCAAGTCAGAACAGAGGAAATTAATGAAATTAGTCCCATTCCTGAACTGTATGGTCATACTACAGGATGGATGTCACCTATCAGGAAATACCTTAAAAATGTAACACTTCCACCTGATAGAGACGAGAAAGAACAAATTCAGCGATGTGTGGTCAATTTAACTCTTTATGATAGCCCAAACCACCTCGAGAAAATTCTCTACAAACGTGGTTTTGATGGAGTTCTCTTCAGATGTATTGATGGTGAAAAGACAATGGATGTCATAAAAGAAGTGCATGCAGGAGTCTGTGGTGCCCACCAGTCTGGACATAGACTGTCTGATCAAATTCGAAGGCATGGATACTTTTGGCCTTCAATGATACAAGATTGTGTTAATTTTACAAAGAAGTGTCATTCATTCCATGTATATGCCAACTTCATTCATAAACCTCCATAGTTGCTTCATACAGCTAAATACTCATGGCCATTTTCCACATGGGGAATGGATGTGGTGGGACCTTACCCTTCATCTACGGCCAAGCAGTTTAAGTACATTCTTACTACTACTGATTTCTTTTCCAAATGGGAAGAGGCAGTACCTATCAAAGAATTCAGTTCTAAATGCATTGTTAGATTCATCAAGTCTAACATCATTACTAGATTTGGTGTCCCTCATACCATATTGACGGACAACGGCACCAACTTCTGTTCTTCTGAGGTAAAGAAATTGTATCAAGAATACAACATTAAGTCCAACCATTCATCTCGATATCATGCAGCGGCTAATGGCCAGATAGAAGCCTTCAACAAGACTCTTTCAAATATACTACAAAAGATGGTGGATAAAGATAAGAGGTCATGGCCTGATAAACTCTTTCATGCTTTACGGGCTTATCGGACTACCACTCGCAATGCAACGCGGTCAACTCCATATTCATTGGTATATGGAACTGAAGAAGTCTTGTCAATTGAAGTTCAATTGCCCTCACTCAGAATAGCCATTTGTGATCAGTTATCTACAGATGAGCAATCCCAAAAGCGGTTGAATGAATTGGAACAGTTAGATGAGAAAAGATTGTGCTTTGCACCACTTGGAAATCTATCAGAATCGAATAGCACGAGCTTTTAACAAAAACGTTCATCTTCATTCAATCATTCAGGGAGAATTGGTATTGGTTCTCAGAGCACCAATGATACTAGGAAAGAATCCTCCCAAGATTGAACCAAAATGGGAAGGACCTTATTCAATACAAAAGGTCTACTCCAATGGAGTGTATTCTCTAATCTCAATGGATGGAGAACACATCACGACTCCAACTAATTCCAGATTTCTAAATAAGTATTTTTTAAAAACACAAAATATTGTTCCCAGATCCAAAACAATCACATTGGTTCACTTAAGTCCTAGCTACATGAATTTAAACTGTACAACACCAGTTTGTCCTACATGACACTAAACTGTATTATGTCCTATCTACATGACATTAAACTGTACAGAAGTTCCTTATTTGTCTGAGATGACATTAAACTATATTGTGTCCTAGCTACATGACATTAAACTGTGTGGCACTTTCATCGTCCAGCATGACGATAAACTGTAAAAAGTCCCCAGAACTGATATCCTCGTATTGGTTCACCTAAGTCCTAGCTACATGACTTTAAACTGTAAAGCACCAGTTTGTCTTACATGACACTAAACTGTATTATGTCTTATCTACATGACATTAAACTATACACAAGTTCCTTATTTGTCTGAGATGACATTAAACTATATTGTGTCCTAGCAACATGACATTAAACTGTGTGGCACTTTCATCGTCCAGCATTACGATAAACTGTAAAAAGTCCCCAGAACTGATATCCTCATATTGGTTCACCTTAGTCCTAGCTACATGACTTTAAACTGTACAACACCAGTTCGTCCTTGCTATATGACGTTAAACTATACAGCAATGGTCCAGTATGACTTTAAACTGCAACTTCGTCCCACACGACATTAAACTGTGAAAAAGTCTCCTAAACCGTTCAGCATGACCTTAAACCACATCATCCCTGGTCCATGTATATGACCATAAACTAATTTCAAATACCTTATGTCCAGCAAAAAATTAAACTGTGACGTCCTAACTACATGACGATAAACTGTATAAAAGTCCCTTACGTCCGGAAAGACGTTAAACTATATAATCTCAAAGGTCCAGTATGACATTAAACTGCACCATTCACGGTCTATGCATATGACCTTAAACTATTCGCACTTTCGTCCGACATGACGTTAAAATGGTACACTCTTTTGTCCTTACAGCATGACAATAAACTGCACAATCCCCCTTTCGTCCAATATGACGTTAAACTGTATTGTCCCCATCGTCCTAACTACATGACGCTAAACTGTACAGAAAGTCCTCGATATGTCCTACATGACATTAAACTATATTTTTCACCTTCTACATGACACTAAAACTGTGCAGCACCAATAGTCCTAACTGCAAGACTTTAAACTGCATAGTCCCTTTATATGTCCCACATGACATTAAACTGTGCATCGTTAAGGTTATTGTTACCTCTTCTTTCTCACACCGAGTATGACTCACGTGAGCTTAGACCGAACATCAACCATAATACTCCCTTTGGTCCACTAACCATGTGTAAGTCCCAACAACATTTTTTATTAGATCATTGTCCCCAAGAAAAACTTGATCATTAATTCATTCTTTAATTGAACTACACAGACTTTGATCCTTTCCCTCCAGGCTGGGTATGTAGGCAATATCCTAGGGTTCAAGCCCAAAAACAATCTCTTCACATCGGTTCACCACCATCTCATATGATTTGTGAAACCGCCCCTGGAATCAATATCTTTACATTGATTCACTTTCATCCTTGTTATATGATGTTAAACTATACAACACTTTTGTCCGGTATGACAATAAACTACAATATTCTTTGATCATGTTTCATTCCAAAAGACTACATGCATACTTGGTAATGCCTAAACTTTTTATCTTAGGTTAAACCATCATTGCACTAAAGTCCCCTTTCACCCTTCACATGTACGAACCAAATTTGTACAAAGGGTAGTTCTAGAACTACGTGGACTTGATTCCCATCCTTATGGGATACATAGGAACATTTGAGTGTCCCTTGAATCCAGTCCCAAGTCTTTTGGGCCTAACCCCAAATTTCACTTTCAGTCCCTTAGCTGAAAAGTCCTCATGAAAACACACACTGTGTATTCATTATTATGGTCCGAATTCTATGACCCTAAACTAAGATTTCTCATACTTTCGTCCTGCATGACGTTAAAATGCATTTCAAGAACTACGTATGGCTTGATTCTCATTCTTATGAGATACGTAGTGAAGTCCAAGTTTCAATTCAGGACCCAGCCACAACATGATTATGGTTTTCATTGACCTATGTATCTCTATATACATTGGACAATACCCATCTTTATGTGTTATAATCCTAACCTTAAATATTTTCAGATCTTCATAACCTTTTTCATGACTTCTAATCACAAAAATGTCAAACTTCTGAGAATTCTTTTGCCTGACTATGTAGCATGTGCCCATAGGTGGCCTTGCATAAACAGTCCACATAACAGACTTGACAGCCGAAAGATGCTATTTATTTGACCATGCAGCCAATTCCCTTAGGTGGCCCTGCATATTTCAACCCCCTAACGGGTTTGTTAAATAATGGTAACTTCATTCATGGGAAGAATGCCTCTTTTGTCCTTATTTGTTTTAAACGACAGTATGTAGGGATCCGCAACAAAATAGCCATCCTTAACATATTGGTCCCATATCCTTTTTCATGATCTGAAAATTTTCAAGTCTATGGTTTATTCTTCTTCCCTACGTTTGGGTCAGACCTTCGTAGGAGTGATATTCATCCAGTTCTTCGATATTCTTGTTCAGAAATTTCTTCTCCATATTCAAGTACCTCTTTCCATACAACAAACTCTATGCTTTGGAAAATTTGGATCTCCATAAACTTTCATTGGCTTTTAGCACTAGGAAAGTAAATTTCTAGGAGATCTTTTTGCCTGACTATGCAGCATGTGCCCATAGGTGGCCTTGCATAAACAGTCCACATAATAGACTTGTCAGCCGAAAGATACTATTTATTTGACCATGCAGCCAATGCCCAAAGGTGTCCCTTCATATTTCAACCCCCTAACGGGTTTTGTTAAATAATAGTAACTTCATTCATGGAAACTACTTCTTCTAATGCCTTTTAGCTCTTTTTCATATCATTCCTCAGATTCAAATATTCTTAAGCCATAGTTTACATATTTTCTCTCATACTTGAGTATGGTAATTTGTTTTCAGATAAATTTTCAAGGAATTGAATCAATTTTCATCCATTTCGGTCAAAGCTATTTCGACCTTAAACATTAGCCCCTTTATGTCCGGCATGCAGGACATTAAACTGCCCACAAAAGAAAAAGGAACTCTGAATAAAAGTCAGGTTCCAGCTCACTAAATATACATTTTTTGTATGATTTAGGTAATATTGAGCAATTAAAAGGTTCAATGTTTGTAGGATTATTTGTAATAATCCTAGTAAAAATCAAACTATGCTTACTAGGCCCATTGGCTTAAGTAAAATTGAAGCAGGTAATGAAAGAATGCAGGTACAAATGATTGAAGACGAAAGTGTTTTTTCTTCATTGATACACAAGAGTTATAAGGACATCCACAGACTGGAGTCTCTTCTCTTTTTTCAAGAATTACAAGAGGCTTTCAACATAACACTTCATTTGATTTACGACATCCCGAGCGTCATCAGTAACCACCTGGAATTCATTCATTCAACTGGATACAATAAGAGATGTAGTGATACCATCTCTTCTTGGAACAATTGTAAAAGGATGTTCTTGAGTGCGGTTTGAGAAAATTTTCTGCTGATCAAACAGTGACTCTGTTTTTTTCCAAGAGACTTGGAAGATGGATACATGGATTTGAGAATGGAGAATTGGAAGTAAATAGCCATTTGGCGAGAGTACTCTTTTCAGATATTGCTCTAATTCCATGTTTGTCTTCTCTCCACCAACTGGCAGTGGAAAACATTTCAGCCCATGGGTTTTCCATTTTCATATCTGCAAGGAAATGACATAGAGGAAGAATTTGAAAGTTCACACCATTGTTGTTGCTCTTAATGCACAGCATAACCGAAATAGAGGAGTAGCAGTGCAGCTGCATCTCAGGTGTATAATTTTTTGCATTTGGAACATTGACACCTTGCAGATGACCATGACCACACAAAGGCAGATGGATGCTCTGTGGAAAATTAGGATGATATTTCGTAAAGTACTTAGCCAAATCTGGGAGAGTTCTGTTGCAGATATCATAGTAATCATGGCCAATAATGTTCATCATGTCATCAATCCACTTGTTAGCCAGTTCATCAGCCGTTCCAATTCCCTTGGTAACCACTGAATCTGCACAAAATATGAATAAACTAACTCTTAAATGGGTTTATTTTTTCATAAAATTTGCTAAAGAATTTGGAAAAAATGGCTAAGGCATTAAATCGCGCAAGTCTAAAAATGGCGCGCAAGTATCCGTGTGCCGCGCTAGTTTTTGACGCGCAAGTATAAACCGCGCAAGTAAAAATACCTTTACAGTAGCACAACATCAAGGAAAACACTAGAAAACAGAGCAACCTACGCGGCTAAGGTGACCTGCGCGGTGAGAGCTCGAAGGTATGAAGTCCGGAAGTCCGGACACTTATACGGAGGTGAGGCCATGTATTTATAGGCCAGGAAGCCTATCTGCGCGCCGTACCCAGAGCTCTTAAGGCCTGCGCGACGCAAACTTGCGCGCCGACCACTGTGCACTGAAGACTTGCGCGCCACCCTTTTCCTTTGGATGGATTCGATTTCCTCAGAGTCAAATCCTCATTTCTCTCCGGATCCAACTCTGAGGGGGGAATTTTGTTGACGCTCCTTTTCGTCACAGAATCTAATGATCGGAAAAGGGAATATCTCAGCTCAATGTGATTCAACCTTTGAAGAAAAAAAATCCAAAATCGACAAAGGCATGAACAAAGGATCAACAGCAGCTGTACCGTGCAAGTTATCTCACTGTCGCGCAAGTACACTTGCGCGGCACCCTTGGTCGCGCAAGTCACTTGCGCGACCTAAGTGGTAACCACCCGGTAACCGCCCGGGGTCTTCTTTTGCCTATAAATAGACCCTGTGGGCCCCCCATTCGAGAGGTTTTTTTTTTTCAGAAACTCGGATTGAAGCTCCCGACGCCCAAGTCTCTTCTCCAAGCTTCTGGAACACTTCTAAGGTAATTTCTTACCTAGAACGGAAGATCTAAAGAGAATAAGGAAGGCATAACTGTTGAAACTTATCAACACTTGCGCGCCGACTTATTTCCTTCAATATAACATGCGCGTCCCTTTTCTGGAAGAACTTCAAGAGGATTCTAAAGGGATTTATAATGAGTCTCTCAAGTATTCTAATGATGTTTGAGAATCGTGCAAGTACCCCTCATGTCGCGCAAGTATACTTGCGCGACCCATACTTGCGCGCCGCCGCAATACTTGCGCGCCTTTCAAGACTTGCGCGCCCCTACCTTTTTGGGTGCCCATCTTGCCCATTTTACCCCTCTTAAGCCATTACACCTTTCCTATTCAAGATTCAGTCTTCAAGACACTTTTCAAAGCAATTTATGGAATGATTTCTTTATTTGACTTCCTTATCTGAAAGGAATTCTGTGGAATATCTCTCAAAACCTAGTGATTTAAATATCCTTATGTCACTAAATATGGAGAGTTCATTCATTCAACCTCATCCTTTAAGATGAGAGAATCCTTAACTTGGGTCTCCTTTTCAGGAATAATCCCCAGTTATAAATCCTTTAATATGGGCATCCTTCTTTAAGAGTAAGCCCAAAATTCTTAAAGTTCCCAACCTTGGGCATCCTCCTCAGGAGTAAGCCCCAAACCTTAATCTCTAACCTGGGTCTCCTTTTCAGGAATAAGACTCAGTCATAATCTTGGGCTTCCTTTTCAGGAGTAAGCCCCAAGTCCCCAAACCTGGGCCTCCTTTTTAGGAGTAAGTCCCAGTCATAATCTTGGGTTTCCTTTTCAGGAGTAAACCCCAAGCCCCCCTTAAATTTATTTTAACCAGTCCTAATTTACCCTTAATTTGGGTTTCCTTTTCAGGAGTAAAACCCAATCATAAGTCCCCTCCTAACTTGGGAATCCTCCTTAGGAGCAAGCCCCAGGATTAGAGTATTCAAATCTCCATAAAGCACATATACCTTTATGGACCATGTTCCTGGATTTTCTCCCAAAAAGTAAATCCTAAACCTTCATCTATCTGGGAAGCCATACATACATAAGCCCCAAAAAAATTCTTATGATTGCATCTTTCATGGCACAATTGTCTAATTTTTACCAATACCTCTTGTTTCTCACACCGAGCATGACTCACGTGAGCTTAGAGTGTAAAAGTAATTAGGACATTCTTCTTTGAGCAATCAATCATAAACATCATACTCCATTACTCGAACTACGTGGGTTCTGATTCCTTTTCCAAAACAAAGGATACGTAGGTAGCCCATTTATGGATTCGATCCCAACTTTGAAATAATCCATGTCCTTCTGAATGACGATAAACTTCAAGTGCCTCACTGAGTGGCTTTAAAACCAGCCCGGTCATCATAATGACCAAGAGACTTTTTGTTTCGAAGGATACCATTGACCAAGAATCTCTAAATAGATACAGATGATTCTATATTGATGAAGAACAACGAATACATATAAAAGATTCTCTAAATTTCTTGCATATTTAATCATTGATTGTTAAAACTTAAGGAAAGCTCATTTTATACTTGGTAATGTAATAAGGATTCACAAACATAACTTAAATCTATAAAGAGATCCCGGAGTAGAAAATAATTCCCCTCAAAAAGGTGTGATGAGTCCGACCTCCCATCCTCTCGACCAATGAAAATTCCTAAGCCTCATTACTCCACAAGCTAATGAGCGCCTACCTTTGGAAAGTAGGTCCAAACGGATGTGGAATCATTGGATGTTTCCGGTTCTACGAACAAACCCGCTAAAAACTGATCGAAACGTTTTAATCTCCCGTCCAGGAGGTCATCCCCGAAATCCGTGAGGAAACACCGACATAAGAGCATTTCGACAATAACACTATTGATGCCTCATCTGCGTACAATTATGACATGCTTGAGGCTATACTATATAATATATATTGATTTGGATCATATAAAAACACAAAAAACTTCTCTTATTTCTCTTAGTATCTGGAGGAATATACAATGATCATGTCATCGGATTCTGAGTCATAATTCCGCCCTAGAAATAAGTTTCCCACCTCCACTTGAACAAATATTTCTAGTTCAAAAAAAATTAAATGGGTACAAATTTTATTTCCCCACCTGTATCCCCCAAAAGATCATGTTAATCCTCCACGGCCCTATTCACCATTTCTATTTAATCATTTATACACTACACTGCTATCTTGTAAAGAATTTCCTGTTTTAACCCAACCTAATTTTTTTTACATTCAATGATGTACTACCCACCACCTCGGGTGAAAACCGCACTAATATCATAATGTTAGATACATATTATGTTACATCCATGTTCTATTTCTTAAATGGAATTAATCCTTTGTATGCTTAATTGGAAACATATGGGGATAAAAAATTTTATTAAAAAATTCCACAACCCCCCCGATGTCACACCTTGGTCTTTCCACGATGGGACCGCCAACTCACACCCCTTAATGGAATGATGTTTCAACATATATGTGGTTAACTTTACATTCATCTCACCAAATGTTCCCATGAATTCAAATATTCAATTCATTATATTCAACCACTCTTCAACACTTTTTGGATCTAAATCACCACTAAATGTGGGTGGATTATGCCTTAGAAATAGAACCGCATGATCCACATGCATTGGTTCATCCACTTTATTCATATTTCTATAGTATATAATGTTTTCAAAATACTTTTCACAAGATGCAGGTTCACCTGAGGCTCAAGTACAACCCCATTTTCACCAGCTTTCATTGGATGGTCTCTACAATGCCAAACCAGTTCCATTTTTATCAACATAAAAAACTACAATAAGTCCCACTCCCTTAATAAATAAGTGTATATAATTTTCAAATTAAGGTATATAAAACTATCATTACTAGGATTTCACATTTCCCAAGTTTCAGTATTCTGAAAAATCCACCATATTTTGAAAATCAACCCATTTCCAAAATACCAATAGTTTCCATGTTTCAAATCCTTTCGTTTTGAAAACCAATTCATATTATTCAAAATTCACACATTCCTATCATACCAATAATCATTATACCCCAATGAAATATTCAACCTTGTGAGAAGTCATATCTACAATACATTCCATGATCAATTCATTGTCTACACCAATGAAAATGATATATCCAATGCATATAAGTGCCCCCAAACAATTGTGTACCCATCTACCTGGTAAGATGGTGTATATCATAAAATGGTTAGCTACAAAACATTATGATATAAATTCAATGTTCCAATAATCCTACTCCTTTCAACCATCCGAAATCATGGAATAGTCCAAGAATGAATTTAAACACCAAGACCAACAATCAATGCCAATGGATTGAGCAACTACTCACACCTGAAATCCAAGGACCGAACAAACTAGTACCAAATGTAAGATCCCACACCATCACATTGGCTTGAGATGATGGATGAATTCTTCATGGCATTAAGAGAAAATCACATTGTTCCAAAGGATGACAAAATATTCCAAGGACATCAATAAATTATTGGGGGTCAATTTTCTATTGAGATAAAAATAAAAAACCCAACAAAACTACATGATGTGTGCTACATAGAAAACCAAACCATATATTTCTAAAAGACAACCAATTTTTTCCATAACAAATCCAAAATACCAATAACAGTAAACCAAACTCTGAGTACCTATAGAAAGACTAAACAACATGTCCTAAATTAAGGGGACACAATCACTAAATCCACAACAATATCCACACACTAGGCAAAATAACATCATGAAAGAATTATGCCAAATTACATGAAATTTAGAAGACATTACTCTTTCCTATGTCCTGGAAGACAACATCTGCAAAATCATCCATGATTCAATGCAGTGGGTGAGTAAAAATAATCAGTATATTTTCCCAAAATGACTTCTCTACACATTCCACTAGGATGAAACCATTAGCATATTTATATAAAAGAGTTTATATTAAAAATTAAATAGTTCAATAATTTTCTTCAAGACAAATGAACTGTTACCAAGACGCCGTACCCAAACCATAAAACTCAAGGAAAATACAAAAACACAATTTCATAATTCATTTCACTTTAGAAAAACTATTTCAGTCATGAAAAAACACATAAGAATTCAACCAAAATGTTGTAACATCATATACAATACCATTTATTACATTCCAAATCATGTTGTACTTCCCACCCACTTATCCTAGATGGTGGACTTTCCATACACTCTACATATTATTTTTATAGTGGTACTCCTCACCCACTTCAAATCATTCCAACCACAATATCACACCACATATCACACACAAGCCAATAACAATGTGTCTGATAGACCAATGACACAACAACATGCCAATAAGCATTTCATAATAAATCAATACCTTGATGAATCATCCATGTCACATAAAATTTCAATAAAGCAACCCCCTTTTTGTATTTATTTTTCTCAAACGATTTTTATAAAACAACCCAAATTACCATTTTTATAATCTTCACTTTAAAATCCAACAACAAGAACATTTCACCGCAAGACCCAATTTCCTTAAAAATCCAAAAAACCTTAACAAATGGATTCATAATAATATTATCACATCATTAAAATAACTAATATCAAGAAAAAATTAATTTTATCCAAAACCACTAGTTTTAACCATGTGGATTCAAGGGATAAGCCACCTACTTTGAGTCTTCCGGTGAAATTGACTCACAAGAAACCGCGCCACTAAAACTAAAAAACACTCCACTGAATTCACTCTAGATCTCCATACATGCCAAAAAAAATCCTTAATATCATCATATAAAAAACAATCATAGATCTATACACAGTGGGTTTACATCTCAAAATCTGAAAGAGATGGAACAATAGATCTTCAGAAAACCACAACCTACTAAGGGAAGAAACTTACCAGTTAATAATTGAAAAAATCACATAATGAAATAACATCGAATTTAATCCAATTATTTTGGGAGAGAAACTCAAATCCTAGTGAATAAGAAATATTGAGTTATAATCGAATGGGATAATGTTTGGTTGTGTTTAGGGTATCTAGAAATAATCTTGTATTTTCTTTAAAACACATTTTTATGGGCCGCACAGTTTGCCTGTATAGTTAGATAACTCGTGAACTAAATGTGTTCCTGCTGCTTCATCAAAGAAGCATCCTAAATGGCCTCCATGCATTGTTAGACAAACCGTGTGCAAGCCATGGATAACCCCACTGCCTCGTACTATTACAAATCAAATGGTTCCCCCTAACCATTCTCAAACCATACAGCCTTAAGAAGGATTCTAAAACTTTTCAAAACACTTTTTAAACTCTCGCAACCTCTCCCCAAAACATCGCAGGCACTTTAAACACATAAAAATTCATCACAAAGGCTATATACTAGAATATTTGGGTGATAAAATCTATGTTAAGAAACATCATTTATTTATTCAAAACCATTCACTTTTGAAAGTATTGCACTGTACAAAGAGTTTAATGTAATTCCACTGTAATCCCCCATTCTTCTCTCTTATTATTGTCATATCCCACCACCTTTTCCAAGGTTGTTCAAGATTAATTATAGAATATTTCACATTATGGGAATCATAACCCATAGAAATCCTAAATTGTTTCTCAATCATCCCACACTAGTCCTCCATCTCTTGAGGGTCATTTTTCCACTATAATGATGGTGGTTTCTATGTGGAAAATATGGGCCATGATCTTTAACTTTTCCCATATAGTGTATAGACACTATTTCCTAAGAAGGGTTATATTGAACCACTTAGATGAGAGATTAGACCACATGAACCTCAACCACTACAAGGATCTCACACACTGTATGTTATGCATGTTTCTTTTCATCATTTCATGATGCCTTGCTTTTTTTAAACATATTCTTATGAGAATCGTACTAGGAAACATCATAAAATTACAAGAAATCATTCTTCAAGAGGCTCAATATCATCATCTGTAATAATAAAATTTTAATTCGGGAACATATTTCATAGATCAATGCATGAAAAAATCTATAATGAAATCAAAAAACTCCCCAATGATTTTATTTCTAGGTAATCATGGTGACTTATGACTATTTATAAAGAGAGATATCCACGAACACAATCATAACATAACCCTTACACCATAATATTAATTTCCTATATCTTCCAAAATAACCCTATATTTATAATGACATTTAAAATGTGGATAGAACTCTCTCCGATGCCAATTTTCAAGAACCAACCAAGATAATGTGCCTAAATTGAACCCAACTCAATCCCAAATGTCACAAAGGGTGTTCCCAATACAAATATTCTAGTAACTAGAACCAGATGCTCAATAACATATAATATTGGATTATTTCACTAAAATAACTACTAAACAAGACAAATTTTTTAGATATGAATAATTAAAAAGTTGGTATACAGAAAACATCACGAGAGAAAAAACCATACGTATATAGATAAATGTCTCATTTATGGCACATAAACCAAATTAATCACATAAAAGCATCAAATACAACATCCCTAGATCTCTATGTAATATCTGGATCACATGCTTCCCTAGTCACTACAAACACTAAAGTTGAATCTAGTCAAGAAAACACAAAACCTCTATGAATTTGTTTTCCTTTTATTCAAATTAGCCTTATAAAATCTCAAAAAATAATAATTCAAAAGTAATCTATTAAAAAAATAAATGTGGTCTATCACCTTGAATTCCATATAAAACTACTCAATATAATATATATATGTTCAATTTTAAATATAATATGGCATGTTAAAATTTCCAACTTCAGGACAAATAATTATATAATGTAAGCTAAAATTAAAGTATAAACTATTTAAAAAAGATATTTTCCATAAAAAAACATTAACAAACTATTTTCAAATACAAGAAAAGAATAAATAATTTCAACAAGTGTTTCATGTATCAATTAATTTTTAATCAAATCACCATGTTTAATAGATTAGAAGATAGGTTAATACATGTATTCACATGAGTCTTAGAAATACATAGCTCCATGTGTGTTCACAATAACATATTTCAATATTGGGGTGTGTAGAACACCTAAAACAATGAACTCCCTTCCCACTTCATAGATTATTTACCATAATCATCATAAAAAATCCATGTGAATATCGTTAATTTCATTCCATCTCAAATATTTTCAATAAATATTTTCTAAAAATTTCAAATTTCAATTATCAAAATGATCCATTTTTTTTAATAAACCAACATCAAATCACTTACATCACTTCTCCTGGATTTCAAATAAGTCATTTTATTTTGAACCGTGAACCACTTTATTACATATTTTCTAAATAAAGTATTAATAAATTCAATCATCATACCATCCATTCATTTCGAATATATCTCCTAAAATTTAACAATTTATTTGAAAAGTCATTAAATAAATAGATTTAATATAGCCATGAAATTTTGAAAACATGCATCCTGTATTACAATTCATGAATATAAAATCAAATTCATATCACATAAATCATGGAATAATAGTATCTATTGATTGGAATTGAATCATGAAACCACCTTCTTCAATTCATGATATTGACAAAAACAAAACAAATGATCCCCAACTGGTGATTTAAAGAAATAAAATTGATCAAGGGGGGATCCCAGAACATCAATTATAAAATATGAATTCACATTTCATCATCTCTAGAACAATGTATAACAGAGAAAACGTCCACAATAAAAAATATCAAATATGAATCAATGATCAATAGAGACCCATCCAATGAATCTCGAAAGAATATTGTAGCTATAAAAATATCAGTTTGATCATGTAACAAACCATAAATATAAAATCAAAATCATTGATCTATGATTTAATTTATTATAAGAAGGTTGGGTATATAATAACTAAGAATAATTAAAACAAATGGATCATAACTTTGAAAATACTGATTCAACACCCATAAAACTTTTTATAATAACCACAATATAAATAATATTATCCAAAATATCTAAGAATAGTCTCATTTATCGAGGGAATATTCTGCTGGAATAATAATGAAACAATTCAAGTGTTTATCATGTCATAAAATTATGATTCAGAATAATTAATCCATATAAAATAGTTTTCTTAGATATTTCTGAAATCAATGAACCAGAGATGATCCTCTTATAGGGATACTATAAGAGATTTTTTTTGACAAAACATACTTTAACCATGAATGATCCCAATGTCTCAATATTCAAAATTTTAGGGGTATGTCAAATGGTTTTTACTGATAATATTCATAACCATGTACACTCAATTTTCACTCATCCACAAGGTTTATGGTCTTCAGGACTGGCCCACAAAGTTTGAACTATCTCTGATTCAACTATGCACTAGCCCAAAAACCGTCCAAAATTAAAAAATCCACACAAAGAACCCCATATAATTCTACAAAAAATATGAACATGACTAAGGAATTTAATCACCTGAAAGAGAGTGTAATAATGTTGCACGAACCATGACATAATATTTTTCAATAATTTTTAATATCCAAAAAATTTATCTTCTATTTAATATACATGAAAATATCCTTCATAAGACATTAATATATTTTATTAATTTTAATTTTTTTTCTCAACCCATAAATAATGAAAATGACAGATCATGATTACCCATAATAATTATAACACACCATCATTTCAAGAAGGTACATTTAATATATTTTTCAATTAAAATCTTTGTTTTATTTTGGGTAAACAGGTATTATTTGCAGCAGAAGGTTCTGGGAGAATGCATGGCTTGATCAAATCCTAGAGTACAATAAAAGGGAAAATAGTGAAGGCTTCAAAGTTACCACATGGATAGGACTAATTTTATGTGGTAACTTTACATGGATCCTTGTGATCAGTAGGGGCAACATAGTTTACCTAAAACCATGAAACATGATGTTCATGACCGTGAATAATTTCAGACCTATTGGGAAAGATATTTTTTCTTGGTTTGGTAATGGTTATGGAAATCATGCCGCTTAATAGTGTGTTGTCACAATTGTCTGTTCAATTTCCTTTCTACCATCATAAATAATCTAACATCTTGCCCCTTTCTATTGTCACGAGAGGGAGGAGGAATGAAACATGGACTTAATGGACATTCCCACGGATCGAACGACTATACATTAATATTAATGGATTTGATAACATATTGGGGAATGATTTTCACTTGAGATAAAATCAACCGACCCAAAAAACCATTATAAAAAAAAATACATTTTTCATACTACTTTGAAACAGAAACCATACATTTCCAAACGACTAAAAATTGGTTACATAAAAAATCCTAATGAAAAATACAAATAAACTAAAATTATACTAGTGACTATAAGACTACACATCCGGGCCCAAATAACTAGGAAACCATCCATTACATGTACTAAGCTCTATGATCAATGCACCACGACATCACCAATGTATCATGCCGAACAACTAGAAAAATGATATTCATTACACTCTCTTGAGTTCTGAAATACAACATCTAAAAAAGAACCCAATTTCCAAAGTTGCGGTGAGTAAAAATACTCAGAATGATTTCCACAAATGACTCCCCTACACACACCACTAGGATGAGACCTTTAGCACATATTGACAAAGAAAATTTATGTGCATATTTTTAATATAATTATAATAATTGGTGATATTTTTAAATGATAAAACCGATGTATTTAAATGTTTTGTTAAAATAATGGGAATTTTTGATTATAGAATAAAATATAGCTAAATTTCGAAAAGTGCTAAATTTAGGATTTTTGACAATTTTTTATGTCAAGGGTATTGTTGTCATTTCTTCAAAAAATATAATTCCAAATTGTGTGATTTTATATATTATATTTTTTATTTCTTCC
This sequence comes from Viscum album, assembly GCA_963277665.1. NCBI lineage: Eukaryota > Viridiplantae > Streptophyta > Magnoliopsida > Santalales > Viscaceae > Viscum > Viscum album. The sequence continues at coordinate 1,612,508,027 of OY728163.1, forward strand.
ATTATTATATTCATGACCAGGGGTAGAATAAATCATCAAGTGGCCTTAAAAATTCAATGAAGATTAATACTTTTTCCGAGCTGACAACGTGGACCTCACCAATGTAACATAATTCCATCTCGTCCTACATGCCACAAATTGATGTGATTACACCTGGGATAGAATGAGTACATCTAAGAGAGCCTCTAAAATTAATTTTAGGGTCTTTTGATTTCATTGAGGATCCCATTGGAGGCTATACTTTTAGATGAATCTTCCTAGAACATTCATCCATAAAAAAGAAACCTCCAATTAAAGAATCATTACTCCCAAAACCGGTGTCCAAATGAGCTCAAATGTGGAGGGTTAATGACAAACACATTAATGAAAAATATGAAGATGTGGTCCACACGTTATTCGCTCAATTAATTGGTCAAAAACATGACAACTTGGGGAGGAAATAAATCTGCTTATAAAAGGAGAGGAGCTCCAGGCTCTCAAATCATTCCAATCCTTCCCAAAACCCTCTAGGGAACCAAGGATAGGAGTCCATGTTCCATTTATGAATTTTATTTCTTTATTTTGGTTTTATTTTTTGTTTTCATTTCCATTTTAATGAATTTTTGTTTTTTATATTAATGTGTTTCTATTTCGTCTTCCACCCCTTTTCTCTTCCTATTGTAATTCTCATTACCTCTCTTCCATTATTTCATCGTTATCCTTATAAACATCACTACGAACAGTGACTAACTCGATCCATGGACCTAGGGGAGGGTTCACTATTTTCTTAATCATTGCACTTCAATTCAAAATATTTTATTTCTAAATTTTGTGGAGGCTATAATATTGCATAGGTGCGATGGTCGTCCACCATTGAAATATTTCCAAATCCATTGATTTTCCTTTATTCATCAGTTTACCTCCCTTATCATAGGAAATCCCTTCATACTATAGATTTGGGGTATCCATAAGGGATGAAATGGCATTTGGTCAAGTAGAGACTTTTTTGGGATAACATTCTTGTTTGAGGTGTTATCCAAGTTGTCTTTTGGAGGAGTTGTAATTTGTAGTTCCAGAGGCATTCTAAAATAACAAACTCTTTAAATAAAAGGAATTTAATTTATCAATGATGTTTCATAAAATTAATTATCAAATTGAATTTAAACAATAAAAAAATAATGAACAAACTTTTGTTATCCAACCCTAGGACCAAGTGTTTTCTTACTAAATCACATTCTGTTGGCTTTTGCATCTACATTTTGATTTTATGTTTTCATTACCTTGTTTTAATTTTAGTATTTTCCAAAACCCTTAAAACGATAATTTTAAATAAATTTGAAATACCCCCATAATAGTTAGAATAGGTGAATTATTATTTGGGACTGAACCAAATGCAACGATCCTCATGTGAGATGACCCTAGTCATCCTCTATGCAGCCGTAGAAAAATAATTTTCATATTCCATGTCATATGACAAGCATGCATCAAAAATAGAATTGTTGCTCGGGAGCTATGTAGTTATTTCGAACACTTTTCAAAAATTCACATTTTTTTAAATTATTTTTCTTTGATAAAAAAAATCTAAATAAAATATTTTCAATGATTTATTTCAAACCAAATTATTATGCATGGAATAATTACTCACAGTTACAGGAAGAAGAAATAGACTATACCGATGAAGAACTAAAATGAATTGGGGACTCTCTTATGATTATATTAAAACAGTTTCAAAACGGCCATGATAAATGGATCTCACCACATGTTTTGATGAGCATGATCAAAGAACTCCAAATTGAATTTCAATGATTCAAGGCCATGAAAGAAGTGCCCCTAGTTTTCATAGGAGACATCCAAGAAGTAGAGGCCAAACTCAAGGTGGAGGATCCTGACTACCTGCCTCCATTATCAGAGACAATAATCCATGAGGCACATTCCACTGATACTGATATTGAAACAGAACTAAATCCAACAGGTGATTCTTCCATGAACACTAATTTTCCTAATTTCATTAAATATGATTTGAGCATCACTCCTTATAATTTTTAATTTTCAGATTTATTCAATCATCACCATGGAATAAAAGAAGATGAAAACCAAAAATTCACCTGTTAAGGAACACTTGAATCTCCCTAACTACATCGAACATTCAATTGAGGGAGTAATGAAAGTGAAATAAAACGTTTCACAAGTAGAAATGAAGGAGGAGGAGGCTCTTTACATCATCCTACCCCCGCCATGAAAGTTGTACCCTATTGTGAAGGGGGTGGATCCATGGTACTCAATACATGGAGTCCACCTCAATAAGAATGTATGTGTGGATGCTGGGAAAATCCACATGTGGTGGTTCAAATCAAGGAAGATTAATCCACCATTTGATTTTGGATAATAGCTGGTACTACCCTCTATAGGTAGTAAAATTATGGGCCAACTTGGGGGATCATAACAAGACTTATCATTACATGGATTTTATATTTCAAATTATTTTTAGCTTATTCTATTATACGAGCCACTCCTCCTTTTCCCTTTGAGCTTTAATCACATGATCCTCGTTCTTAAGTGAGTAATTCTCTTTTGTAGGTTCATATATGTAAAAATAATGCATTAAATAGTGGAAGAGGACTTCAGGATTATTTTAAAAGGGAGATAAATATTGATGATTAATCATTCAAAGTCATTAAATTTTTTGTATAAAAAATGTTTTGATCTTTAAAGATAATATTGCATGCCCACAAATAAATTATTCCTTTACATAACATATCTACAAGACCTGAATTTCTTCGAAACCCTGTGATGACTTGTTTTATATTTCAATGTTAATGATATTGAAAGTGTAAATTATAAAATTGAATGTTTAAAGTCAATAATATAAATTGAGATGTTGACTCATGATTTAAGGGAATTATATGATTTAAGTTAATGAAATTTCTCCACCATTTTTCATACATTGAATTTATGAAAGTCATTTGATTTTTTATTATTAATCATGTCGTGTGTTATTGTCCAATATCATGTGTCTCATTCATGATAGTATTTCTAGACCAATTTTATCCTATTTATTAATGATAATATTTGTTGAGTGATCTTGGGACATTCCACTAAACAGATCATGAATTTGATTATGTCAAAGCTATGACTATACAAAAACACATTTAATATGATTGAGGAATTTAGGAGAATCCATAATCCTTAATGAAAACCTTTACATAAATTCATCTTTTAGACCATAGAGACAGTTAATTAACTTAGTAGGGATGATCCATGTTTCAAGAAATTTTTATCCATTCCTATAATAATCTAGGTATTTTCATGATATTTTAAAAATGAAGTGTGGTGTTAAAGGGAATCATGGTGGAAGGGATGTTATTCATTTTAAGGAAAATGTGTCAGGGTTCAATTTTTGGGAATTGTAAATGGTTGTGGAATCATTAATTATACATCATTGTTTTCCCCTCTAGAATTAAAAAAAATAAAAAAATTACAAAAAGAAACAAAAATGAGAAAAATGTGTTGTGATTTTGGAAACCAATAATCACTGTTTTCCAGACTAATGGTCCTCTTATCATATATGGTTAGGTGATGGATTTTAGGTTTGATCTAATAATAACTTTTGAAAAAGAAAAAAATGTAAAAAAAATAAAGAGGGTGCATTAATCATTCATTTTGCTTTACTTTGATCGTGACCTTACCTTGAGTTTTGGGGGAAGTGGGTATTGTTTCTTTGAATGGGAGAATTTATTTACACTGTTTGATATCATGAATTGTACATAAGCATAACTCTACTTGATTTATATCATGGGAGATGAGAGTTAAAATTCAATGGTGAGATAAGTCGTGATGAGTAATGTTTAATAATAATGAATTTAGATACTTGAATGCATGAAAGAAGAGGGATTCAACCGCATCGTACTCCGCTAGGGTTTCTCAGAGATCCTCGGTGGGGGGAGTCCGGCGTGCCGCCTTCGTCTTAGTCTCCCCCATCTTCCTCCCTCCCCATTTTCCCCCTTACCCTGGTTCTCCTCAATCGCTTTTGTCTTCTCCTCTTCTTCGCTCCTTCTCGTCTTTGCAGCCTTTCCCCCTGTTGGAGCCATCATTGCTCTTCCCCTACTCTTTCCTCATGGTAGCCGTGTTTCTGACCCCACACTAGTCTGGTGTGCTGGCTTTCTCTTGGATATTTGGGATGAGCAGGTTGATTTCAGTTGGCTTCCTAGGTTCTCGGCTTTCCCTCTACTGGTGATTTCAACCTGGCGGTGCTGTTCCTTGGGTTATTTTTCAGTTGTGATTTTCTCGGGGTTGATGGCCCAACTGGGATGAGCTACTCTGGTGATGCCCTTGATTGATTCAAATGCTGCTCGGGCTTCCGGTTCCTCCGCCATTCTCCCTGGCTTCCTAGAGGCTTTGGGATGTGCGGGTTTTTCGGTTGTCGGTGTTACAGGAGGCGTGTCCAAAGCTGGTTTTCTTCCGAGCTGCGGTGGTCCTCGATTGATGCTTGTTGTGTGTACGAATCATAGGTTCTGAGTTTCCTCTGGTTTTCTAGATGTTTTTCTTATTTTTCATTGTTGCAATGGTGATTCTCGTTATGGCGGTGTTGGCTCGTGATGCCCCGGTGGTGGTCTGACGATGGTGAGGTTGAGTTCCGACTATCTGCCCCGGTGGTGATCAGGTTTCGATGGTGAGGTTTACCGGTGACTATGAGGGTTGAGGCTATCGACTGGTGACAATGTTGATGATGATGGGGATTGCTAATGGGGTCGTCGGCATTATTGGGGATTTAAGTCAGATCTTGTTGCAGGGGGCGGTTTTTGAAATCGTGGTTTTGGTTTAAGCATCTTTCCATTTTGAATTTTGAGTTTGGATGTTCGCTGTGTTTCTGTTTTTTTGGAATGTGTGTTTCCCACTAAGCCTCAAAGTGGATTTCTAGAAAATACAAAAAAAAGGTTGGAGGAATTCATGAAAGAATAACTTCCATCATTTTTAAATAGGGAAAATTAAAATATATGAATTAATTGTTTCTTTAAAAATTGTGAAACTAATTTTATATTTTAAGAGTATTTTGGAAGTTTTTATTTGACATTGAAATTTTTATGATTTTATTAATTTGGAATTTGTGTATTGGTAATATTTTTGTGCTCTGAATTCCATGTAAATTTTTTATGCTTGAGTGCAAGAACGGCTTATGTGGGGGAGTATTTTACAAAGCAAATTTATGAGCATATTTTTAATAAAATAATAATTAATTTGTGATGTTTTTAAATGATAAAACCCAAGTATTAATTTTTTTTATTAAAATAAAGGGATATTATGATTATAGAAAAAAATAGATAAATTGTAAAAAGTGCTTAATTCTAGATTTTTGACAGATTTTTACATCAATGGTATATTTTTTATTTTCTAAATAATGTAATTCCAACTTGAGTGATTAATTTTTTTTATAATATATATTTTATTTCCATCAATTTTGATTGTATACTAGGGGATGCATAATTCATCTAGAGGCAATAAAAAATCAATGAAGTTGAATTTTTCTTCCTGGTGGACAATGTGGGCTCCATCACCGTTACATACATCCATCATGGCCTACATGCCTCCAATTGAAATGATTCCACATGTGATAGCACGATTACACCTAGGATAGCCTCTAAAATAAAATTTTTATATTTTTTAAGTCGTTAAGGTTCTTATTCGAGGTTATAATTGTAGAGAATGCTTCATGGAACCATCATCTAGAAAACAACCTCCAATTAAAAAATTATAACTCAAACAACCGGTTTCCAAATGAGCTAACATTTGGAGTGGGAACATCCAACACATTAGTGAACAACATCGATGAAGGGGTCCATGAATGATTTGACTAATTAATTGTTTTACAACGCGACAACTTGTAGAGGACAAAAATCATCCTATTAAAGGAGAGGAGCTTCTACCTGTCCAATCATTTAAATCCTTCAAAACACAATCTGGAGCACCATATAGAGGAGGCCAAGATCCATTTAGGAATTCTATTTATTTTTTTATTTGTATTTTTATTTATTATTTCCATTGTAATGCATTAATATTGTTTATATTAATGTGTTTCCATTTCTTATTCAACCCCTTTTCACTTCCAACTCTAATTCTCATTCTCTATCATCCATCTTTCCATCGTGATCTCTATGAAAATCACTATGGAATGTGACTAACTCCAGGCTTGGAACTAAGGGAGGTTTCATGATATTCTTCATTACAGTGCTTCAATTCAAAAAAAATTGTTCTATTATTGGTGGATGCATGAATATTGCAATGGTGTGACAATCGTCCACCGCGACACTATTTCCAAATCCATATCATTTCATTGATTCGTCATATTTCAACCATTCTCAAAGGAAAATCCTTCATATGGTGGAGTAGGGGTTTCCATATGGGATGAAACAACATATGGTGGAGGCATGTCTTTTTGGGATAACATTCTCGGTTGATATGTTATCCTAGTTGACTATTGGGAGAGGTGTGGTTTGGTGTTCCGGAGGTCGGCTAAAATCAAACAGTCTTTAAATAAATGGTAAGTAATTACTCAATGTGGTTTTACAAAATGAATTATTAAATTGAATTTAATCAATAAAAAATTAATGAATGGACCTCTGTTATCCAACCCTAGGATCAAGTGATTTCTTCCCTAATTTCATTCTGCCATAATTTTCAACAACATCAATATCTATGTTTTCATTAAATTATTTTAATTTTAGTATTTTCCAAAACCCTTAAAACCATTGTTTTAAATAAATATCAAAAACCCCAAAAAGAATTATAATTGGTGAATTAGAATTAGTGATTAAACCAATTGCAATGCTCCTTAAATGAAACGACCCCGTTTAACCTATGTGTTGTATTAGGTAAATAAATTTCCCTTCCAGTGCCCTACAATAGGCGTGAGTTACATATATATAACTATTGAATAAAACAGAATAAATAAAAATTTAAATAGTTTAATAATTTCCAACAAGACAAATACTCCCTTACTAAGACACCTTACCCAAATCATAAAATCCATGGGAAATCTAAAAAATAATTCCTTACACCATTTCACCATTTCATATTATTTAAACCAATTTGATCTTGAAAATGAACACGCATGGAAACCAAAACACTGATCTTCTCGCCCAAACTAGTTTACAACATTCCAAATCAAGTTGTACAACCCCCCAATTATCCTTGCAGGTGGCCCTTCCATCCACTCTTCATACTTTTTTTATACCGGTATTCCCCACCCACTATACATAATTCCAACCACAACATCACACAACATATCATGCAAAATCCAACAAATAGGAGCATTACATACCATAGCCACAAAAACATTCCAATAACTAGTTCATAATCTAAATATCCCTTGATGAATCATCCATGTGACATCACATTTTCATAATGGATACGCATTTTATTAAAAATAATTTTCTCAAACTATTTCCATAAAACAACCCATGTTACCTATTTTAAAATCGACATTTGAGAACCCAACAACAAGAAAATTTCACCGCAAAACCACTTTTACCCGGAAAATCCCCAAAACATTACAAAAGGGATTTCATAACACATTTACACATCATTATCATAATTAAAATCATGATAAAAATTAATAGTTACAAAAACCACAACTTTTACCAATGTGGAGTCGAGAGAGAATCCACCTAACATTAGGGTTCCGGGAAAATTGACCCACATGCAACTGCACCACAAAAACTGGAAAATTCTCCACTGAAACTAATCTAGATATCCTTCCCTACCATATAAAAGCCTTATTATCACCACATAAGGTAAATATAATCCCATATCTACACAAAATGGGTATATATCTAAAAAACCTAAATAGAGGGATGAATAGTTATAGATAAAACTAGAATGAACTATGTATGGAGACTTAGTGGAGAAGAATCAGGTCAACCACACAAATAAAACCCTTTTATTTGCATCCAAAAATATTTGGAGAGAACCCCAATCCCTTTAGAATAGAAAATCATGAGTGATGCTAAAATTGGATAAATTTTGGGTTTCTTTTGGAAAATCTAGACTATTCCCAGATTTTTAAAAACCCATTTTTATAGGCAGCATGGTTAGCATGCACGGTTAAACAAAATATGCACTAACCGCACACCTACTACTGCCACAACGTGGTATCATTTGTGGCCTCCTCACAATGTTAGACAAAAAGTGAATAATCCATGTGTAAACCCACTGCCGACATGGGTTTTTCTTGAATGGTTTCCCCTAACCGTTATCAAACCGTGCATCCTTAATTTGGCATCCCAAACATTTGAAAACCTATCCAAACTCACCCAAGATATTACCAACTCAACCCAACACACATTAACTACATAAAGAAGAACAAAAATTCATACAAGACTCAAATACGGGGGGGGGGGGCTAAATTCTCCACACCAGTGGAATTTACATCCCCAGAAAGAAGAGAACCATCTCGTTGTCAAAAGAGCTCGGGCCATTTCTCGGCCATCTCTTTCTCCAACTCCCAAGCCTCCTCCTAAATCTCACCATGCTGCGAGAAACCCTAACTGAACAAATTCTTTACCACACAATACTTTTTCTTTGCTATCCACAATATTTACTTGCACGTGCACTACAGAAGCATCTGGTACTAGATCAATACGATCACATGGAATTACATGATCAGGATCTGATTGATACTTTTTCAAATGTGACACATGAAACACATTGTGAACTACAATAAAAAACATGAAAAAGCCAACAGATGAGACACCTTTCCAATATGCTCAGGTATCTCAAAATACACAATACAACTCTGAGATTACTTACCCTACATCCAAAACGGATGATTTCCCAAGCTAAGATAGATTCTCAAAAACACATTATCACTCACCTAAAAAGACAACGGTAGTCCACAATGGTCTGAAAATTATTTATAATGACTTTGAGACATCACAATCCTCTTTTTGATCAACCTGATCTTATCAATAGTCTCTTGGACATGGATCTGTCTGATCAATGAATTCTCACCCGTTCATTACCCAACATAGTGGAAAACGACACAGATTCCCATAAAATGCCTCAAAATAGATCCATATGTTTTGAAGCATGATAGCTTTTATTATAGGATAACTTAACCAATGGTAAGAGATCCTCCCATGAACCATCAAAATTCATCACATAAGCTCTAAAAATATCGTCCAATGTTTTTATAATCCTATTGGATTTTCTATTTATTGGCGGATGATATGTTGTGCTCATCATCAACTATGTCCAAAGGGCTTACTGCAGGGATTTATGAAAACGAGATGTGATACTCATGTCCCTATCTAATATAATCTAAACTAGAAAACCATTCCTATTTTCCAGTTACTATATATAGATATTGGATAGTTATTCTACCATTTGAGATTCATGGATCTTGATGAAATCGACCGACGTTGTGAGACAATCCACAATAACCCTTATGGAATCGTGTTTCATGACCATTCATGGAAAACCTATCACAATAATTATTTCTATCTACACCAATTTCCACATTATTATAGGAAATGACTGCATCATGTATAATGGATATTGATTCCCTCCATTAACTTGTTGATAAGTCAGGCATCTCAAAACAAACTCAGCCACCTTCCTTTTCATAATAGCCCAACAAAACTACACTTTCAACGACATATACATCTTTAAAATTCCACAATGGATAGCCCAGCTGGAATGATGATAAACCATAAGAATTTATTCAAAACAAGAAACGTTTACCACCATCCGATTCTGAAAACAGAAGACTGAATTCACATTCAGTTCCCATTCGTCAATGGTCTCCCCACCACTGAGTTTCGACCTCATCTCCAAATACTCAGTATTTGATTCCATTGCATCATTAATGAAACCATCCAAGTCAGGAACCAACGAAACCAAAAAGAAGACCATTCTGAAATCCTAGTCCTCACATTACAACCACAAAGTCGCCTATGACCGACATCAACTACCAATTATCTAATTCTTGTTTCACCACATGAGAATCTAATTTCCTACAAAATTAATACACCACCCAATTTCCTAAACTCAGTTTGTACATTATGTCTAAATAAAAAATCATAAGGTATTCCATTCATATTATTTTCCTAGTGTTCAAATATCATTGTGAGAAACTATGCTTTAAGATCTTTTTATTGGAAAAAACCATGAATTTCTCACTGAAAAGATAATTATTACACGTTTTTAAACAATGAAACACTACTTCTAAATCCAATTTGTGTAGTGGGTAGTTCTTCTCATGAATTCTCAACTGCAGGATCCATATGAAAACACATGATTCCCCTTTATAATAACATAACCCATCCCAGATCTCGATGTGTCACAATACTCCGTGTAACCATCTTAATTTCTGGAAAATCCATGTTATGTGCTGATGTAAGGTGACAATTTTAATCTTAAAATAAATTTTAACACTACTAATACCAATGAAATTAGATATTATACCTTGTCAAAGCTGATATTGGAGACAAAAATCATGTAAAATCATGAACAAATTGTCGATAATACCCAGTTAGACCATGGATGGTTTGTATCTCGAAAAAATTCATTGGCGAATACCCTGAGATAACAGCCTATATATTTTTGGGATCAACTAAAACAAGTCTCTTAGAAATAACATGGATAGGTAATCTAACCTCATATATACAATAGTGACCCTTGGAAAATTTGAAATACAACTGGTGATCCCTCAAGATCTCGTACACTTTCTCCAAGTTCTGCTCATGATCTACCCTTTTCCATGAATACACTAGTATATCATCTACAAATACCACCCCATAAGATTATAGATATCGATGAAATATCAGATTCCTCAATTTCATGATCTCTACTGGTTTATTCGTTAGACCAATGGGCATAATGAAATTCACATAATGGCCATATCTTATTCTAAAAGTTGTTTTAGGACTATCCTCCTTCATCATGCACAATTGATGATACCCTGACCTCAAGTCAATCTTTTTGAACCATTGAGCTCCAGTAAAATGGTCCAAAAAATCATCAATGTGTGGAATTGGATATCAATTCTTTATCATATCCTGATTAATTCTACTATAATCAACATAGTGTGGTAGAGTTGTATCCAATTTTATATCAAACAAACCTATAGATTCCCACAGAGACGTGAAAGGCCAAATCATCCTTTTGATTTCTAAGCCTTCCAACTACACCATTAAATCTTGGTATTCAGGTGGTCCCATACTGTATGGTGGAATTTTAATAGGACTGGTCCTCCGAAATAGATCAATCATAAACCCCACTTCTCTCATGGGTGGAAACACTGATAATTATTCTGAAAATACATCCATAAATTGATCCAAAACTACCAGATGATCACTCCTATCTACACCTTCCACTGATAGTAATGAAAAAACTACCAACTAATAGGATATCAAGACAACTACTAGTGCCAACAATCATGTTTCACCATACTATTAACTCTTCTCAACCCTAAATAGATGTCTAATTCCATCATCCAACCCAAAACTAACCGTTCATGAATATAAATAGATATGGGTCTAAAATTTCACCAACCAATCCTTTCTTAAAATTATATCATAAGCATAAATCTCAACCACCAAATAATCCCACATCAATTCAATGCATTCCCCAAATAAAAAAATGCTCTACATAAGAATTCTCGACCAACGCTTTGACATAGAAATGTTTGCAGTTTCAAAACCGAAGGCATCTTTTACACATGTAGACCCAAAAAATCAACAATTTGAGAAGAAATAAAATAATTGGAAGCACCAATATCAATCAAAACATTCATAAATGTGGATGTTAAAAGAACTATACCTCAAAACATGGATAGACCTCATTGATCATTCACCACAACCAGCTCAACTTAAAACAAATGCTTTCGTGCCGCGCTCTACTCTTTGTTTACCTGCTGATGAGTCATGGTGTTCCTCGAATCACCCTGACTAACTTTAATCTACTATTTAGGGGTATTCTACTACTCCCATCCCATCAAGGAATAAGTCCAATACACCCCTTGAAGATTTTCTTAGACACCCGACATAAGAGAATTCCAACAATAAAACTATTGATGCCTCATCTACGTACAATTATGACTTGATTGAGGCTATACTGTACAATATCTATTGATTTGGATCGTATAACAACATAGAAAAATTCTCTGATTTCACTAAGTATTTTTTGGAATATACAATGATCATGTTGTCAGATTCTGAGTCATATTTCTACCCTAGAAATAAGTTTCCCTCCTCCACTTGAACAAATCGTTCTAGTTCCCAAATTTTAAAATGGGTACCAATTTTATTTCCCCACCTATATCCCCCAAAAGATCATGCTAATCCTCCATGGCCCTATTCACCATTTCTGTTTAATCATTTATACACTACACGGCTATCTTGTAACGAATTACCTGTTTTAACCCAACATAATTGTTTTACCTTCAATGATGTACTACCCGCCACCTCGGGTGAAAACTGCACTAATATCATAATGTTATGTGCATATTCTTTTACCTCCATGTTCACTTTCTTAAAACTGAATAAATCCATTGTATGCTGAGTTGTGAACGTATGGGGATAAAATTGTTTATTAAAATATTCCTCAACCCCCCCCCAACATCACACCTTGGTCTTTCCATGCTGGGACTGCCAGCTCCCACCCCTTAATGGAATGATGTTTCAACATAAATTTGGTTAACATCACATTCATCTCACCAGATGTTCCCATGAATTCAAATATTCAATTCATTCTATTCAACCACGCTTCAACACTTTCTGGATCTAAATCACCACAAATGTGGGTGGATTCTGCCTTTGAAACAGAACTGCATGATTCACATGCTTTGGTTCATCCACTTTATTTCTATTTCCATAGTATAAAATGTTTTCACAATACTTTTCACAAGATGCGGGTTCACCTGAGGCTCAAGTGGAACCCCATTTTCAGCATCTTACTCTGTATGGTCTCTACGATGCCAACCCAGTTCCATTTTTATCAACATAAAAAACTACCATAAGTCCCACTCCCTTAAAAAATAAGTGTATATAATTTTCAAATTAAGGAATATAAAAACTATCCTAACTAGGATTTACACATGTTCACATTTCCCATGTTTCAGTATTATGAAAAATCCACCATCTTTTGAAAATCAACCCATTTACAAAATACCAACAGTTTCCATGTTTTAAATCCTTTCTTTTTGAAAACACATTCATATTATTCAAAATTCATACATTCCTATCATACAATAAATTATTATACCCCAATAAAATATTCAACCAAGTGAGAAGTCATATCTACAATACATTCCATGATTATTTCATTGTCTACACCAACAACAATGATATATCCAATGCATATAAGTGTCCCCAAACAGTTGTGTACCCATCTCCCTGGTAAGATGGTGTTTATCATAAAATGGTTAGCTACAAAATTTTATGATATACATTCAATGTTCCAATAATCCTACTCCTTTAAACCATCCGGACTCATGGAATAGTCCAAGAACGAATTTCAACACCATAACCAACAATCAATCCCAAAGGATTGAGCAACTACTCACACCTGAAATCCAAGGACCGAAAAAACTAATACCACTTGTAACATCCCACACCTTCCAATTGGCTTGAGATGATGGACGAATTATTCATGGACTTAAGAGAAATTCACATGGTGCCAAAGGATGGTAATAGATTCCAAGGGCATTGATAATTTATTGGGGGTCAATTTTCCATTGAGATAAAAATAACGAACCCAACAAAACTACATGATGTGTGCTACATAGAAACCCAACCCATAAATTTCTAAAAGAAAACCAATTTTTTCCATAACAAATCCATAATACCAATAACACTGAACCAAACATTGAGTACCTATAGAAAGAATAAAAAACATGTCCCAAAGTACATGGACACCATCTATAAATCCATAACAATCTCTACACACTAGGCATAATAACATCATGAAACAATCATGCCAAATTACATGAAAATTAGAAGACATTACTCTTTCCTATGTCCTGGAATACAACATCTACAAAATCACCCTTGATTCAATGCAGTGGGTGAGTAAAAATAATCAGTAGATTTTCCCCGAATGACTTATCTACACATGACACTAGGATGAAACCATTAGAATATTTATATAAAAGAGTTTATATTAAAAATTAAATAGTTCTATAATTTTCCTCAATAGAAATGAACTATTACCAAGATGCCTTACCCAAACCATAAAACCCAAGTAAAATACAAGAAAAAACAATTTCATAATTCATTTCACATTTGAACAACTATTTCTGTCATGAAAACACATAAGAAGTCAACCTAAACGTTTCAACATCATATACAATACCATTTATTACATTCCAAATCATGTTGTACTTCCCACCCACTTATCCTAGACGGTGAACTTTCCATACACTCTACATATTATTTTTATAGTGGTACTCCCCACCCACTTCACATCATTCCAAACACAATATCACACCATATATCACGCAGAAGCCAATAACAATGTGCATGACAGACCAATGACAAAACAACATGCCAATAAATATTTCATAATAAATAAATACCTTGATGAATCATCCATGTCACATAAAATTTAAATAAATCAACCCCCTTTTTTTGAATTTATTTTTCTCAAACCATTTTCATAAATCAACCCAAATTACCATTTTTATAATCTGCACTTTAAAATCCAACAACAAGAACTTTTCACTGCAAAACCCCCTTTCCTTGAAAATCCAAATAACCTTACCAAATGGATTTATAACAATATTATCACATCATTAAAATAAATAATATCAATAAAAAAATAATTGTATCCAAAACCACTAGTTTTAACCATGTGTATTCAAGGGACAAGCCACCTACATTGAGTCTTCCGGTGAAATCAACTCACGAGAAACCGCAACACTAAAACTAAAAAACACTCCACTGAATCCACTATAGATCTCCATCCCTTCCATAAAAAATCCTTAATATCATCATATAAAAAAACAATCCTAGATCTATACACAGTGGGTTTAGATCTCAAAATATGAAAGAGATGGAACAATAGATCTTGAGAAAACCACAATGTAATAAGCACAAAGACTTACCAGATAAAAATTTACACAACCATATAATGAAATAACTTAGATTTTAATCCAATAATTTTGGGAGAGAACCTCTAAATCTAGTGAATTAGAATCATAGAGTTATAATCAAATGGGAGAATGTTTGGTTGTGTTTAGGGTATCTACAAATAATCTTGGATTTTCTTTAAAACAAATTTTTATGGGCCGCACAGTTTGCTTGTATAGTTAGAAAACTCGTGAGCTAATTGTGTTCCAAATGCTTCCTCAACGAAGCATCCTAAATGGCATCCATGAATTGTTAGACAAACCGTGTGCAAGCCATTCATAACCCCACAACCTCACACTGTTACAACTCAAATGGTTCCCCCTAACTGTTCTCAAACCGTACACCCTTATGAAGGATTCTAAAACTTTTCAAAAATATTTTCAAACTCTTGCAACCTCTTCCCAACACATCGTATGATCTTTAAACACATAAAAATTCATAAAAAAGGCTATATACCAGAATATTTGGGTGATAAAATTAATGTTAACAAACATCATTTATTTATTCAAAACCATTCACTTTCGAAAGTATTGCACTGCAAAAAGAGTTTTTTGTAATTCCACTGTAATCCCCCATTCTTCTATTCTATTATTGTCATATCCCAACACCTTTTCCTAGGTTGTTCAAGATTAATTATAGAATATTTCACATTAAGGGAATAATAACCCACAAAAATCCTAAATTGTTTCTCAATCATCCCTCACTAGACCTCCATCTCTTGAGGACCATTTTTCCCCTATAATGATGGTGGTTTCTAATGTGAAAAACATGGGCCATGATCTCTAATTTTTCCCATATGGCGTATAGCCACTGTTTCCTAAAAAGGGTTATATTGAACCACTTAGACGAGAGATTGGTCTACATAAACATCAACCACTACAAGGATCTCAAATACTATATGGTATGCTGGATGTTTTTCATCATTTCATGATGCCATAATTTTTTTAATACATATTTTTATGAAAATGGTACTAGGAAACATCATAAAATTACAAGAAATAATCATTCAAGAGGCTCAATATCATCATCTCTAATAATAAAATTTTAATGCGGGAACATATTTCATAGATCAATGCATAGAAAAATCTAGAATTAAATCACAAAACTCCTCAAACAATTTATTTCTAGGTAATCATGGTGACTTATGACTCTTTACGATGATAGATATCCACGAACACAATCATAACATACCCCTTACACCATAATATTAATTTCTTATATCTTCCAAAACAACCCTATCTTTATAATGACATTTAAAAAGTCGATAAAACTCTCTCCGATACCAATTTTCAAGAACCAACCTAGATAACGTGCCTAAATTGAACCCAACTCAATCCTAAAATGTCACAAAGTGTGTTCCCAATACACATATTCTAGTAACATGAACGAGATTCTCAATAACATATAATAGGGGAATATTTTTCTAAAATAATAACTGAACAAGAAAACATTTGTAGATATGAATAATTAAAAAGTTGGTATACAGAAAACCTCATGAGATAAAAAACCATACGTATACAGATAAATGTCTTAGTTTTGGCACATACACCAAATTAATCACATAAAATCATCAAATACAACATCCCAAGATCTCTATGTAATATGTGGATCACATGCTTCCCTAGTCACTACAAACTCTAAAGTTTAAGCTAGTAAAAAAAACACAAAACCTCTATGATTTTTTTTCCTTTTATTGAAATTAGCCTGACAAAATCTCAAAAATTCAAAATTCAAAAGTAATCTATTAAAAAAATTTATGTGGTCTATATCCTTGAATTATATATAAAATCCTCAATATAATATATATATGTTCAATTTTAAATATAATATGGCATGTTAATATTTTCAAAATTAAGGACAAATAATAATATAATGTAAGTTAAAATTAATGTATAAACCATTTTAAAAATCTATTTTCGATAAAAAAACATGACTAAACTCTTTTCAATGATAAGAAAAAAAATAATTTCAACAACTATTTCATGATTCAATTAATTTGTAATCAAATCACCATGTTTAATATATTAGAAGATAGGTTAATACATGTATTCACATGAGTTTTAGAAAAACATATCTCCATGTGTGTTCACAATAACAGATGTCTATCTTGGGGTGTGTAGGAGAACACCTAAAATAATGAACTCCCTTCCCACATCCTAGTTTATTTACCATAATTATCATCAAACATCCATGTGAATATCATTAATTTCATTCCATGTCAAATATTTTCAATAAATCTTTTCTAAAAATTTCCATTTTCAATTATCAAAATGATCCATTTTTTTAATAACCCAACATCAAATCACTTACATCACTTCTACTGTATTTCAAATAATTCATTTTATTTTGAACCATGAACCACTTTTTTCATATTTTCTAAATAATGTATCAATAAATTCTATCATTAGATCATCCATTCATTTCGAATATATCTCCTAAAATTCAGAAATTTATTTGAAAAGTCATTAAATAAATAGATTTAATACACCCATGAAATGTTGAAAACATGCATCCCGTATTACAATTCATGAATACAAAATCAAATTCGTATCACATAAATCCATGAATAATGGTATCTATTGATTGAAATTGAATCAAGAAACCACCATCTTCAATTCATGATATTGACAAAAACAAAACATATGATCCCCAACTGGTGATTTAAAGGAATAAAATTGATCAAGGGGGGATCCCAAAACATCAATTATAAAATAAGAATTCCCATTTCATCATCTCTAGAAAAATGTATGACAGAGAAAACGTCCACAATAAAAAATATCAAATATGAATCAATGAACAATAGAGACCCATCTAATGAATCTCGAAAGAATATTATAGCTATAAAAATATCAGTTTGATCATGTAACAAACCATAAATATAAAATCAAAATCATTGATCTATGATTTCATTTATTATAAGATGATTGGGTATATAATAACTAAGAATAATTAAAAAAAAATGGATCATAAATTTGAAAATAATGATTCAACTCCCATAGACCTTTTTATAATAACCACAATGTAAAAAATATTATGCAAAATATCTAAGAATAGACTCATTTATCGAGGGAATATTCTGCCGGGATTATAATGAAACAATTCATGTGTTTATCATGTCATAAAATTATGATTCAGAATAATAAATCCATATAAAATGGTTTTCTTACACATTTCTGAAAACCATTAACCAAACATGATCGTCTTATAGGGATACTATAAGAGAATGTTTTTTGATAAAACATACTTTAACCATGAATGATCCCAATGTCTCAATATTCACAATTTTAGGTGTATTTCGTATGGTTATTACTGATAATCTTCCTAACCATGTACACTCAATTTGTACTCATCCACAAGGTTTATGGTCTTCAGGACTAGCCCACAAATTTTGATCTAACTCTAAGTCAACTATGCACTAGCCCAAAAACCGTCCAAAACTAAAAAAACCACATAAAGAACCCCATATAAGTCTAGAAAAATATAAACATGAAAAAGGAATTTAATCACCTGATAGAGAGTGTCATAATGTTGCACGAACCCTGACATAATATTTTTCAATAATTTTAAATATCAAAAAAATTTATATTTTATTTAATATACTTTAAAATATCCTTCATAGGACTTCAATATATTTCATTAATTTTAATTTTTTTTCTCAACCCATAAATAATGAAAACGAAAGATCTTGATTAACCATAATCATCATAAAACACCATCATTTCAAGAAGGTACATTTAATCTATTTTTCAATTAAAATCCTTGTTTTATTATAGGTAAACATGTATTATATTCAGTAGAAGGTTCTGGGAGAATGCATGGCTTGATAAAATCCTAGAGTACAATAAAAAGGGAAAATAGTGAAGGCCTCAAAGTTACCACATTGCTAGGACTAATATTATGTGGTAACTTTATAGGGATCCTTCTGATCAGTAGGGGCCACACAGTTGACCTACAACCATGAAACGTGATGTTAATGGCCCTGAATAATTTCAGACATATTGGGAATGATATTTTTTCTTTGTTTGGTAATAGATATGGAAATCATGCATCTTAATAGTATGTGGTCCCAATTTGTACAGTTAAGAGATCATAGATTGTGCATGGTTTTGAGAAACCATGCAGCAAAACCATGCACACCTTTTTTTATGGGTGAAACATTTAAAATTCCCTAAATAAAACGAAAAAATAAATCATCTATTCTATATTTTATTTATAGAATACTATGATACCTTATCCCATTTTTTTTCTCCTCTTTCCTAGTCATGGTTTTGAGATATACTCATGATCCATTCGACAAATATTTCTTTGTTAGAAGCATTAGATAAATCATGGTATGCTCTCAAATCATGTTTCATAATATTTTTGTTTCACCTCATATCCAACGTTCTATTTATGTGTGATTTCATTCAACCAATTGATAGTGAGTGGAACTATTTAATAGAATTATTCCAAATTACTATAAATCATGGGACACTATTGGATGCAGATATTTCAAAATACATATAGTAGGTAGTCTAGTTGTTTTATTAAAAAATGTGAGTTATTTTCATAGTCATGCCTTTGTGTTGCACACCAGCCATCAACTCCTCTTCCCTAAAATGATTTAATTGATTTCAAATTGATATATTCATGTTATATTACTCTCATTAAGCCTTTACAGGAAATTGGAGAAAGTTTAGATTAATTTGTGACATCCCATGGTAGTTCCAGCTTGAAATTACACTTGTAGTTAATTGATTGAATGACAGGAACTCCCTTTTAATTGATTGGATTTGGTTTTAATAAAAATTTTACCCTATCTATGTAAATATTTATAGAACCAAGGAACCCCCAAATTACATGTCATGATGTGTGATTGGAAATTAAATTGTAGGTAATTTCCAAATTGATATAGGAAACCTTTATCTGCTTCTTTGAGACTTTAAAGTGAATTTACATTCGATTTTTTTTAAATGCATTGATTTATGTTTGTTTTAATTTTCATAATGTGATAAATAAACAAATTGAATAAATTATAATGGGTGGAAATGAAATTCCAATTGTCTCAAGTTTTATATATATATAATAGGAATTGTAAAAATCTTTTTCATATATCAGGATTGATCATTATTATGAAAAGTTAGTGATTCCACATTATATTATTATTATTGTAATTTTTCCATTGATATTGGATGTGGAACGATGGTTATGTGTTCTATTGGTTATGATGTCTCATATTACCTTACATCGAGTGTTGGGAATGGTGTGCCACTCATTTGATTCTAATTGGGTGATTATAATTACACACCACTTTCCTTTTTAGGGTGTTTTGAATGATATGTTACCCTACCTATTTCAAGTGTTGAGAATTCCATATCACATTCATTATGATATTCAGGGAAACTCCCTGTTTTGGAGGTATATCTCATTTAGTCTACCTATAGATTCATGAGTTATGCCTATGTCCATCTGGAACCTTCATTCAAGGTATATGGATACTTATGTCCTCATATAAATAGTATGTATAGGTGGACAATAATATAACTATATATATATATATTATCACTATATATAGGGTTACTGATATAACATTCATTCTATTATATACTGAAGAATGTAGAGCTTCCATGTGTTCTCAAGGAACCTTAGAATGATGGTATTTATTTATTCTTCATTGATTAGTATTTATTTATACATTCACCCAAATTATTTATATACAGTACATATAATACTTATAGAAACTATTGGTGGTGTCATTCTGTAATGTTATCTCACACCCCACTTGGACCACCGTCTATACCTAAGAAGATTCCTTATCTATAAGTATGGATAATAGAAATATCAATATTATATATATTTTATTTGCATTAATTATAAAAATGAAGCATGATAGAAAATCACTAATTATATCCTCAGGATAATAGTGAAGCATCCTTTAGTTTTTTTATAGAATGATATATATTATTAAAACATATTACCCATTTTTCCGCATTTGATGAAATCATTAGGTATCTAACTATACCTTTTTCTTTTTGATATTATTATTTACAGTACCATTTTTTTATCCTTCAATAGTTAATTTTTATTATTATTTTTATTCGTCAACAACTATGGTGGGATAAAGGAAAATCCATTATTGTGTTTGTATATATATCATTCCACTATAATATTTTTATTTATTCATTATGATATTCCATTCTAATATGAGTGTATATTCTACCAAATTTACAACCTATAATAGAAAACTCATATTTTTCCAATCATCCGTATGTTGAGGGGAACATGAGAACACGTGACCCAAATACTTGGGGAACAACATTAGTGGATCTAGGGTCAGGATACTACAAAGTTCTATGAGGAATTTCTTTTCATATTGACATATTATTTGGGTATTATAGTGGATAGTAGGAGTCAATGGAAATTTCTTAATGAGACTATGCCTGGTTTTTGCTAAACCATGTACATGGGAAAACCAAATTTACCAGGCATACTAACTTCATGATTTCATCTGGACGAATTTCTAGAATATATTTTATGAATACTTCATTATTATGTCTCCGAATAATGAAGATGCTAGAGTGATCGTTAATGAGTAGTGAGGAACCATGGATGATATTGAATATTTTTCATGAATATTTTTCTCATTTCACAGAGCTGTAGTAGTTTTCAATGACTCTATCCAATGATAATTTCATGAATGCTGAGAGATTTGGGGATGGGCTTGTATACAGAATACGATTGTTGGTCAACGTTTTTAGTGTAACTACTATTTTGTAGATATTCCACTAGTTTATTATTACTAAGAATAATCTTGGGTAAGTCGATGGTGGAATTCAGGGTGGTTAGACATCTGGACTGACTAGTTGTTCTTCTAGTTCTCCATAGCATCTCTTTGAGGCTACTCATGAAAGTACTTGTAGAAAGGCTCCTCATTATCAGATATTTATGACATGTCACGAGTACAAGAATATAATAAATATAAAACCACAAAATTTACAATATCTATATAAATATAGATGTTACAGAAGGATGGTGTAGATTAAACACTTTTGCAGGACCATTCCATTATTGCATAGTGAGAGGGGATCTATACCTAATCCTTGATCCGGTGTGTCATCAGTAGTATCTCGTTAGACATGTACCACAAGTACCACTGGCCACTAATGCCTAGGATGTTTGCAAGGCATAGGTAATCAGATTCAATATTCTCACTGCTAGCATGGTGGGATTTCTTACAGAAGACGGGATTTGACTCAGGGCCATGGAAAATGGCATTTACATGCAGTGCATCAAATTATGAAGAAGAATAGTTCCATAACATCTATTATTATATATACTATTCTTGTAGTGTATACGTAATTTTATGCGTTTTTGAAATTGGAACGTCACATTCCTTTGTATCTGATATGATTATGGAGCTTTTGTTCCTCAATATCATGAAATTATATGGTTTAATGATTCTTAAAACCCTATTAGACACCCAATTATATATTGTTCTCCATTTTATGTATTTTCCCCATGAGGTAGGTGAAATACCACTCCTTTCCATAAAAATAATGAAATACCCCTCCTTTCCATTATAATCCTACCCAATAGACAATTTAACATCACTCAAACTCTTTAGAGCACGTCTATACTCTGATGTACACACACTATAGTCCTCCCAAATACCCCCATGGTATCAATCAGTCCATTTCAAGCATTTTTTGTCACACACTCATGTAAGGGGTCTACCACAATACACTTTTTATCAAAAAATTCTTCTTGTTATGTCTCCAAATCTCCAATTTATTGTGTTGTGATACATTAATCTATATTCCTGTAACTATAAATTTTACTAATAAACAATTACATAATCCTTTAACCCTATATAATCCTCTGATGATCCTTTATGTACACCTTTTACCTTGCCGATATTTCAAAGGGGATTTCTCATTTTCTCTTTTCCATTCAAGAACTTATTTTATGTTGTTTCTCATAAATTCCATTTTTTATGTCGGGATATTCTCTTAAATATTAATCATACATTAAATCAAATTTATAAGTTATGATATACCCCTTTAAACCTCATTAATTTTCTGATAATACTATATGTACAACAGTTAGCATACATAAATATAGTTAGGATAATTTTAATTTTTCATTTTTTTCATTATCTAATCCCTTCAATTTCAAATTTAAATGTTGGGATTCATATTCTATGTCTCTATCACTAAAAATTTGATTTATTTATCATAATAGAACCTTTTTCAGTTTGATAACTCTTTTTTGAATCTTTAGGTGATGTTATCATGTTGTTGAAATTTCACAGTAAGTTTACATGATAAATAATTTGTGTAGTGAACACCATACATATTTCTTATCAATTGTTTCCAATTTATGAACATATAATATTTTATTTGGTAGTTACACATGTTTATTTCACACTTATTAATCATGGAATGAATTATGATAATGAATGAATCCATTTCGTATGATCATTGTGTATCACTTAATCATTAGAATGAAATGACAGTGATGGGTTCTCCCAAAAATATATAGTGTTCAAATGGATTGGGTAATGTTTATTATCATTATATGTTAAGTTGGAAAATGGAGTGCACATAATTATTGAATTCTACATTTTCCTCCATGATGTCTTAGATGTTTAGGGTAGACTTGTGTTAATGATGTAATGTTTTAAGTTGGTTCCAAATTTTCAATGTTATGATTATCATGTTATATCATGTAATAGTATTCATTTTTATGATTCCCACTCCTTTAATGTTCCACTGATATATATTTTTCCAAAATTTAATGATATTATTCCATGTTTATTTAAAAACTATGATTATTACCTCAACCCTTTTATATGTTTTTCCATAGTTCATCTCATGTAGTTTTAAAATCCAAGGATTTTTAGAAGTGTGTTAATGATATTTTCAATAATATTAGTGTATCCAATGTTCAAGATTTTATTCCCTGCACATAATTCGATAATACATTATAAACATCAATATTATGGGTTTTATTGTGGTCACTTTTATGAAATAAATATTGAATTAATCTGTAATAAATAGAATGGTTTTTATAGTTGGTACAGTGAAAATGTTTTATTATATTTTGGATTAGAATTAGAAAACTCTTGTAAAATCTGTAGTGATAAGTATATGTATTAGAAAAAACCCTAAATTTACACACATATATATATATATGAATAGAATGTTTTTTATACAAAAAATAAATCCCTATCAGAATTCTAAAAGTGGATGTGGTTTTCGAACAAATATATCTTGTGGTTATAATTTCGACAAATTGACTCAATCCCGGCTCAGGGTCACCTGGAACAAGACAACGGGCCATACTACACACATATTTTAACACTCAATGGGGTTATTGTATGGTAGATACATATGCTAATTTTGACACAATATTAATGTAAAAAAATTCCACAAAAATATATTTTTGGAAATAGATCATGGATGAAATATATCATAGCCCAGACATTCAGAAGTTAAAAATAAATGTAATTTATATGTTATCCATTTAAGGTCATTGTATTCCCATTTAGGTGTATAAAACTTTAAATAACCATCCATAGTAGTTCTTTTATTATAAAAAATGGTAGGAAATATATGTAATCAAGTAAACAAACAATATGAGGAGAAATGTGATGACAACCCCATTGAGATGAACATCCTGATGGGAGCAGGAATCATAGGAATTTTCTAGAACACTTTTAGTCAATTTAGGATCTAAATAGAAACCCAGATCAAGGGGATTCTCCAAATCCCCTGAAGATTTAACCAGATGTGGTTGATATAATTATGGGATGAAGGGCTATGAGTTTTAGTGGTTTATCTGATCCATTGATCTTGGAACAATAGATCAACTCCATTGATAAGAGCTTATAAATCTTTCATTTTGCGGAATAAGAAATAGTTCTAAAATATTTTTGTCATATGAAGAGAGAATATGATCTGTGGTTGTCATTGATCCAATATACGAAGTCTTGGGATGAGATCAAAGTGGTTGAGTGGGAGTAATTTTGTAAATGTTATTCGATAATTATTTTCCTCCCACTGTCTAAAATAAAATAGTATGGGATTTTTATTACCTCAAGAAAACCATATGATTTATATATTGGGTTGTATTAGAAGAAATTGACAAAAAAAAAATCCCAATAAGCCTCCATATTTTCAATTATCCGTGTATGAAAGTTTGAAAACATTTTTATTGTCTAAAACACATTCTACGAAAATCCATGGAGATCAGTGAATTTGATTGTTAAGAGAAATTGTCTAATTTGCCTTCAATGTATAAATGGAGATCAATGAATCTAAATTTAATCACGATGATAATATGTTTAATCTGGAGTTTTGATTTCGTGGTCTGACGGAGAAATTAAATGGTTACATGAAATTTCAACATCTTACTTTTCAATGATTCTATAACAATAGCCCATCAAATTCCATATGGGAAACGAAAAAATGATTTTGTTGATGGAAATATGGAAACCTCGCTAAAAATTATCAATAATAGACACCCACTAATGTGGAAGTGGAAATTAATGATCTAGTCAACCGTTAGTGCATTGTTCAATAAATAAACTATGAGTAAACATGAAAATTTGAAAATAAATACATCAATGTAAAGGTTTTAGGAGAAAACTTACAACCTCAAAGGTTGTGTGGGTGATCTTTTTTCCATTACAACAATTAAAATAGATGCTAACAATGAAGTAGTGAAAGGAACAGAAGTTATTCATTTAAAAATATGGAATGTATTTTTTAATTTGAGTTCTATTAATGTCTTCATATCACAAATGTTTATTATAACAATTAAAAAACAACCAAATATAATAAATATAGTGCTATTGGGGAAATGGAAATGGTGAAATTATTGTATTCGAAATTTATAAATCCCTCTAGAATCACATGTGGACTGAACATCCCAAAAAACATTTTCATAGTCCCTTTGGTGTAATTTAATGTAATATTGGTTATGGATTAGATTTCCTTATATAATATAGACATAATATTTTGGGAGAATGAAATAACACTTCAAATATCAAATTTTCCACCAATTCTGTAAAAGTGAAAGGTGGATTATTAATATTCTTTAGCCCCAAAACCTCAAGCATGGATATTATTTCCCTACGAGAAAGTGTATCAAACTCAATTGATTTAGGCAAATAATGAACCATACTTGATGAAATTACTATTTCGAAGGAATACACAGTTGTATTTCATGGCATTCCTGATATCAGATTGGTTAATTTTCAATCTAACGTATACCTATGGTGTTTTCCTTATCTAAGGATCTATAGAGTGGCTATTTTGAAACATGAGGATATATATAAACATAAATATTATAATCTATATAAAGGGTTCATACACCCAAGTGATACATGATTTAGTGCACTAGTCCTCATCGTTAAGAATAAGTATGGGACACTAAGCCATTTAAGTGATTATCATGAGCTCAAAAATATCACGATAAAGAACAAAATAATTATACAATAGATTGATGACTTATTAGTTCCAAAACATAGAGCCCAATACTTATCCATGGTAGATATCTGGTATATATATTTCCAAGATGGGTGAAGAAATAATATCTCCCCAATATTTCTTTTTATACAAATCAAGGGGAATTTTAGATCTTAGTGATTCCATTCATACTCAGCAATGCTCCAGTAATGTTGATGGACAATATTAATAGTGTTATTATAAATTACATTGATAAATTTTTGTATAAAATTATAGGTAGTATTCTAATATACACCAAAAGAATAGAGGAGCACGAATAGAATTAGAGAAATATAATAAATTCCTTACGAAAGTATATGATTTCTTCCATGTATAAATTATGTGACTACTATAAGAAGGAAGTGTCTCTCATGGGGAATATATTAATAATAATTGGGATATCATTAGACCCTTAAATGATTGAGGCAATTGAAAATGGGAGAGGACAAAATCTATGATAGATATATGTATTTTCCTTGGGTGATCCCTATATTATCAATGATTTGTGAGAAATTTCCCTCAATTTTCAAACCCTATAAAAAATCTAATTTTGAATTGATTCAGGTTTTCAAGAAATGATGAATTAAAAGACAACTTCTAGAATCTCAAAATGGGGATTATCACCGCACATATCATCACACATACTATATGTAGTGAACCCTTCATAGTATTTAGGGATACTTTGAAAAAAGGATTGGGCATTCTGTAAATTCAAAATGGTAAAGTGATAGCATATGCAACAAATAGGGGAAATTTCCCAAAAATAACCACCTAAATCTGGATCTAGAGTTTGAATCACTGATCTTTTCATTGAAAATATGGAGACATTATCTCTTTGGGAAGACGTGTGAAATATATAAAGATCACAAAACCCTCAAGTATATATTTAAAAAAAATTATATGAATATATTCCAATGATAATGGTAAGAGGTTTCTAAGGAATATTACTACTCAATAATATATCATCAAGATATAACGAATAAAGTGGTGGATGATCTAATTTTAAAGTCTCTATAAATTCAATAATTGATGAAACTTGAGAGGGACCTAATCATTTTAGATATGGAATGGAAGGAATGGGAACCATAATGGAAGGAATATGATTAATCCATTAAAAAATCATTTCCCTTTAATCTTTTTTAGATGAAGATAATGGATTATCAGAAATTATGTAGAAATTATGATTAATTTAGAAGCCATGATTAAGGTTAAATCATCATATATTGAAATTGGTAAAAGAATTGTGATATTTGGGTCAAAAATATGTGCTCTAGAATATCCTGAGTTAAAGAAAGAACTGTGGGCTGATTCACATAGTTCAACTTTATTCACTAATCTAGGAAGCATAATGATGTATCGAGATCTCCATGAATAGTATTGGTGGTAAAATACTAAGAAGGAGATCACATAATACACATTTATTTGCCTAGTACACCAGTAAGTGAAAAATAAAAGGAAGAATTATACATTGATACGGCAAAAATTACACCGAAAAAGATGGAAATTAAAAAACATGAATATAGACATTATCTAAGGACATTTGAAGATATACAGGGGAAACAAATCTATATTGGTTTTTTTTAATTTTTTTAAAAAGATAGATCACATTCTTAAATTCAAGAGTAGTTTTACCTAGACCAAAATTCACATATATACATCATTGAATTGTAAATATTTCATAGAGTACTAATATTGATTATATTAGATCATGATCTAAGATTCACCTCCATGTTCTTGAAATGTATCCAACATCCTTTAAAAATGATCTATACTTTATTAAGTAATATCATCCTCAAAATGATGTCTAATCAGAGTGGACTACTCATACATTGTATGACATGTTTTTATCATGAAATATCAACATAAAAAGTGCATGTGATCAACATATTACTCTATCCATTTTCTCATACAACATCAGTTTACTCTCAAGAATCAAAATGGATCCCTGTGAATCCCTTTATTGGAAGTGGTGTAGATATACTACTTTTTGTGATGAAGTCATGTAATTAAAATTACTAGGTCCTATAATTATTGATGAAATAGTGTAAAATGTTAATACAATTCAGTTGCACATCAACGCTTCTCATTGTCTACATAATAGTTATGCTGACAATCATCGATGATACCTATAGTTTGATGACAGAGACATAGAATTCCTCTGCAAATATCTATGGAAGAATGTGATGATCTTTGGGAATAAAGGAAACCATAGTACAAGATACTTTATCCCCTATGATATCCTTTAATGCATCAGATATGTGGCATATCAACTAACAATCCCACCAAAACTATCGGTAGTAAATGATGTATTACATGTATCCCTCTTTAGGATGTGTATACCTAAACTCTCACATTTACTCAATCCAGAGGTGGTACAACTGTAGAATGATCATTCATATAATTATAATCTAGTTAAGATCATGGATTGTAGAGAGAAGGTATTATGAAATAAGGTAATAGACCTTCCCACTGTGTTTTACAGAAATCAAAAGATTGAAGAAGTAATGTGGGAATCCAGAAAAGCTGATGAAGCATAGTAACCCTCATCTGATTTAGTGTGGTAAATTAAAATTTCGAAGGAGAAATTTCTTAATGGGGGAAGAATGAAAAGACCCGAACTGTTATAAATAAAATTTCCCCTTTTCATTTATTGAAATTTCTAATCATGTAGTATAGTTATAGAAAACACATAAACTTATTTTTTTTATAATTTCCTATAATGTTTAAAAGGTTTCTATGTATCATTAACATTTATAATATATAAATTGAATGGTGATAACAATATTAGTATAGATATTGGGTTTCAACAAATCCAATTGACTCAGAAAAAGTACATTATGGAAATAACTAATAGGATACAACCCATATGAATCCCATTTACCAAAGATTTCTAGGAAGATAGTATTTCCATCTTTTCCATAGTTAGCCCAAGATAGGATCCAAAAAATTAAGCGTGATATAAATTTTTTACAGAAGTACAAGCTCATCGATATCATGACACAAACCATGTTTGTTGAACCACATCATGAATTTATCACCCTCACACACATTTTTCTTTGTGACATTGATATTCCATTAATTTAATATATATGATGCACTGATAAATATGAATATATACATTATGTCATGTAGAATAATGAATATATTTTAATCATATTATTGTTAATTTGTAAATTATTATAATTTTAATAAAATAAAGTAAATTTTTTATCTTATGGTTAGTATTAGAATTCTATTAATTAATATATGAAATAACAGTTTTTATAAAAAATATCCTAACATAATTATTAAATTATTTTTATCAAATATAAATGATCATATAATATTTTTATGATGTGAAATTTAATTTTTATAAGGGGTTGAAAACAATTATTGTAAAAAAACACATCATTACTAAATATATTTCAATTTTCTATTAAAAGTGAAAATTCACATATTTATAAAATTATTGAGATAAAATAATTATTTCAATTAGAATTATAATGTCCAAATAATCAAATCACGTCTTTTTATATTTTATTAGATGATAGAATTTTCGTGTAAAAATTAAATATCCTATGAATATACTCTGTGTTTTATGACATCATAATGACCTAAAAGTGATGTAATTGTTACTATAAATTGGATAAAAGTCCAAATAATTGTTTTCCATTATACTAATGCTTCATTAAGTTTATTTAAGTTTTTTTAAATCCATTATGAGTCCTCAAAAATGTGTATTATATTTCAGTGTTCTAAAATCATTTAATTAAGAGTGTGACACATGTCCACATAATAAAAAACATAATTTTAATAAGTTTGTATCATGGAAATATAAAATAATAAAATCTATACCATTTTTATTAAATCAATTTAAAAATCCATGTGATGGTTTTTGGTTTTTTATACTTTTTTACATAGAGTTCAAAACATAAATAATAATGCAATTTCCTCATTTCCTATATAAACCAACCAAATATACCATTTATCTTCACCAAACATACTTGTAGAACATCTATATTCTTCTATTAACATTATATAGTCCTCAAAAGGCACCCTAATGTCTCATGTAGTCTATCACATGCATTAAGAGTAACACACTCAAGTAAGGGATCCACCACAATACTCTTTTTATTAAGAATTTCTATTTGTTTTGTCTCTTAATTTCATTTTTTTTATTTTTAGATATGTTATTAAATATCCCACTTATTATACATTTGATGAAAAAATATTTATAGACTCATTTATCTTTAATAAATATTCCCATTATCCATTATCTACACCTACTGCCAAGTAAAAATTTAATAATGGATGTATCTATTCTCTTTTCCATTCAAGCACTTATTTTGTGTAATGTTTGATATATTCAATTTATTAATTTTGGGTTATGTTAATTAATATTTATATTACATAAATTTAATTTCCATGGGATTAAATAACCTTTCAACTCTCATTAATCCTTCCATATTTTTAATGTATATCATTTCCATGATGACATATAGTTTTGATTCTTTTTATTATTCAACTATATTTATTATCTTATGCCTTCTATTACCAATTTATAATGATGGGATATGTTTTTGAATTTTAATATCACTATAAATTTTATTTATATATGATGAGAGGCACTTTTCACTATCATCAAGACATTTTTAATAATGTTTATGTGATGGTGTCATGCTACTGAAATTTCTCCACTGGATTAAATGTCGTAAAATAGTTTTGTGAATACCATAAATATTTCCTTTCATGAGATAAAAATTTATGAACATATTATTTTTTATTTAGGACATACAAATATGTATTCCAAACACCGTAGTATTTTTATTATGTAGGATGATGAATGAGCCCATGTTGTATGATCAATCGAGCACACTTATGTATGAGAATGAAATGAATGTGATGGGTGTTCCAAGAATTATATTGTCCTACAATGCATTAGGTAATGGTTAGTATCATGATATGTCATGTTGGGATAGATAGTGAACCCTATTTCATTATGGGGCTTTGTCCACCATGATTTCATAGAGGTATATCCTTGAACAATGATTATGGTTTTGTGTTTTATATAATTTCCACATTTCTGAAGTTATGATTTTCATGTAATATAATTTCATATTGTACCAATTTAAGATTACATCTCCTTTTCCCCATGAACATGCCTAAATATGATCATGTATAACCTTCTCTTATGTTTATTCCCTTTCTGGGCATTATATGTCACCACTTTCTTATGTTTTCATAAGGTTATCAATTACTATTTTAAAGGATATGGAAATTTAAAAGAATGTTTTCAATAAAGCTGTTGTAACCCATGGTCAAGATGTTATGATATGTAAATAATTCGTAAATACACTAAACATATTGAAATTTTTTGTGGTATAATTTGTACCTTTATCTAAATAATCCTAAGATAATGTGGAATAATGAGTTGGGTTTTTATTCCGCAAATATTTATGGCATGACTTGTAGAAATACACATCATTCATACTACACATCATGACACATCGAACCACAAATCACAAATATAAGGAAAATCCGTGTGGGCATACATTCAATATAAATAAATTGTATAAGACAATCACACATTATGTAAATCACACCCTATGTGATAGAAAAAACACATAGTATAAATATTGTATTATATAATTGTATTTAATCCGATATAAAGGGAAAATCATATCATATATTTTATGTGTAATTTATATAATAAACACTGGATTTGGATTTATACTAACTAGGAGGGAACAAATTCTGTATCCCTGTCAATACATGGCATTTCTATAATTAATACTTATTAAAAATAAATTTATTACATTTATTTAAAATTTTGTAGGATGAGATTATTTGGAATAAAATTATGATAATGAAAAAATCAAAAAATTAATATTAATTTATTAAATCAATAATATTTATCTTCATAATGAGACCCAAATTTACCAAATTCTATAATTTTTTATTTTATAGGTTTTAGGTTATCATAATATGATCATTGATAGAAAAATAAATGCTAAAAAGAGTATTATCAAAATCCAAGAAATGAAAACATAAAATGAATGTCAAAATATAGCATACCTATATCATGTGTGAAAATAAACGACATCTTCATTTTCATAAATGTATTATGTTTGATGAATATCCCCAAAGAAACAATCGATGGATTCCTTCTACTACGAGATTAAACCTTATATATGCTCTATGAATTTTTTTTAGGATCTCCATACTTTGATGTTGTTTTACCACATTCAAATGAGTTTGGGGGGGGGTTAGTGTTCTGGTCAATGGCCAAAACACCAAATATTATTAAAAATTGAACGAGTTACACATATTTGAAAGAATAAATTTTGTTAACATCCCTAACATAGAGCGGGAGTAACACAAGAGGGTGATCATCCATCCAATGAATTGAATGAGAAACACCCAAAGTGGAGATCCCATCAGAAATCTTGTTAGCTTCCCGATAGTTATGTCTGGCGATGAAGTTGATCTCGGAAAGCGATTTCAAACAATCAATACATAGAACAGTGTGTGGCCAAGAAAGATGTTTTTTGTCACTCCAGCTGGCCTGAATGAATGTAGTGGGGTCAATATAAATCTAGATATTTTTCCAGTTTCGATGATTGAGAAAAGAGATGGCATGTATAACACTCACCATCTCAGCTTTTAGTGAGAAATCAAAGCCAGATGAACCGTAAAAGCATCCAAGGGTCTAATATAAATGATTTCATTAAGATAGCACCGCAAACTACTAGACTAGGGGTTCCATTGGAGGGACCATCAACATTTACATTAATCCATCCAGTGGGAGGTGGCATCCAATATACTTCAAAAGTATATTTAGGATGAGGATACTTTCCCTCCACCCCAATGCGACGAAGGATCCCAAAATCACGAACCAAGTTGCAGTATTGATCCTCTTAAATCGAAGCCGCTTCACG
Organism: Viscum album; assembly: GCA_963277665.1. NCBI lineage: Eukaryota > Viridiplantae > Streptophyta > Magnoliopsida > Santalales > Viscaceae > Viscum > Viscum album. The sequence continues at coordinate 1,612,541,534 of OY728163.1, forward strand.
GATGTCCATGAGAATTATCATTATACCAGAATTCATCTTGAATAAGTTTTTGCAAAAAAAAAATAATTTCCACCATACCCGATTAAGTGGAGAATCTCTACGACCACTACATGAAGAAGATTTTTAATCTGTTGGGAGTCGGAAGCATTCAAGCACTATTTTATTTGAAATGTAATGGAACTATCTAGCAACTATCTTCATTCGAATATGTCAGATATATAATTCCATAGAGAATCTGTGGTATCACAAGAAATGAAAATATGATTAATATACTCATGATATTTATTACACATGCGGCATTTGGAACAAAGGGTGAACCCAAAGTTTTGTAAACAGTCATCCATGGGGATTATATTATGTGCAATTCGCCAAACTAATGCAAACCATGAATGTTTTGTCTATGATTTATTATAGTTTTTTATCTAGGATAAGTTACTGTAATCATTGATAAACATATGATTATAATAATTTTTAGAATCGAACATTCCATTGTGCGATGCTTCCAAAATCATAAGATCCTTTGTGGTAGTGAAGGGGTAGTTCTCTAAAATTTATTTAATATCATCCAGAAGGTCAGGGTTAGTTATGCTCATAATGTTCTTTATGTATTCATGGTTCAGAGCATGAGGGTGGTTTCTCCTCATCAAAGAGGACAAGGGACCTCCAGTCCAGTTGTCAAACCAAAATCTTAAATTTGAGTCTGTGTTAACCATCCATATGGAATTAGTAGTTTTCATAACCAAAAAATTGTTTTTCAATAGGATGGTTCACATCACCATATATTTTCATTCTAAGCATGTTTCATTTAATGAAATAATTAATCAATATATTAAAATATTATATATTTTCTTTCCTATTAAAATTATCATTGAACATATTCACTTTTTTAAGTAGCCATGATAATTTCATTTTTAATGTATTTGTATCTGATTGAGACCATGTGAAGTAGGCCGTGGTATGTGAATGCATCATTTTAATGATAAATTGTGATACGAAGTCCACATTAGCATAAAAAGGTTCACAAATTTTTAAACCACATCATAGTGATTCTTAAACATTATGTGTACACCCAATAATCTCCGACATGAACTAAAATAATTGAAGGAATTTATGAACAACAGAAAAATTATTTTGGAAACTACCCAAACACATTTGGATATGGATTTATAAAAATATTTTCATTTATGAACAATAAATTTTTACAAAACATGATCCTTTATATTGATGTATAACTATGTTGTCATTTATTCATTAATAGTCTTGAAAAAATATAAAATCTTAGTTTCATATCTGTAAGCAAAGAGAAAACTCTTGTAAATCAACATTTCTACTCAAGGTAGTAAGGGTTATTGCGTGACCTACATTTACTCCTATCACCCAAAAAACATGTCCACCATATGATATATCTTATAAATCATTTTTACCCATATAAAATACCTTCTCCATGATATCATGATCCAAAATGACATAAAAATATCCAATATATTATGGGATAGCCCATCCCTTCTTGATTCTCTAAAAAATTATATCAGATAGATGCTTATATTACTTTTCATTCATTTAATAGATGACCATCTCACATATCCCTCATAAAATAATATGAACACATAATATTTTACTCAACTATTCATGGATATGACTATCCCTGGTCTAATTTAATTATGCGATATTGGTACCTATTTATTATATGATTAGAGAAAATTTATATTGATTACACTCAAACATACAACATGACCAAAAACATAAACAGTTCCCCCATGATTAACAATTTCCCTTTGGAATTGTGTATATATGGTATTAAAGAATAATTACTGTCATTTTAGTTATATTTTATTACATAGGTAATGGGGACTAAATATAATTATATGCCCGTAATATATATCAATGATTACACAATGTTCCATAAGATATATATTTGATGGTCTATCCATGTAATGGGTCGCTACTTATTTCCTTATGAATCTAATCTATGTTTATTAGATACCAACATTTCTAATGAGGAAAATATTTTATTCACTATTATCTTAACATATCACCGAAACCCATAATATATTGTGATTATCAATGATAATGGACAAGTCAAAATCATCCATTGATGGGATATTTTTTTACCATTCATATAATGTATAACAAATGTATATGAATTAAGGATAAATTGGTGTTTCCGTTATTTTTAAAATTATTAAAAATTATATAGACATCACATTAATATTTCAATTATCAAATACCAAGTGAAATAATGTGACCCTCATATTGTTTCTATAGTAATGGATTCATCATAAATCCAATAGATCATCATCTATATTAACATGACTAGTACATACATCACCCATCTTAACGAGATCCTATATGATATGGTATTTTTGAAGGATGTTTTTGGTTCTTTTGTGAGACAGTGGATCCTTATCCAGGTCTATAGTTCCAGTGTTTTCACAGTATATATTGATATCTTCCTTAATGATAAGAACCACCACAAGTTCAGATATGAATTTATTGATCCAAATAGATTCCTTCAAAATTGTTTATGTTGTGTTATAATGATCCTTAATTGAGTTGAATTATATGTTTTATTTTTCAAAACACTGCTAATAGATTACTCACCATTTTAGAAAAACTAAAATCTATATTGAGATATCATATAAAATCTAATATATTTTAAACTATAATATATTTAACATTTTTGGAGATATTTTCCACTCCACCATAACATAATAACATATCAGTATACCCTCGAATGTACATAATAATTTTATTAATATTAATCTGAAAACTGTCACAAGGATTGTATTGGTATATAATTGTTATTATAATAGGTATGGTAAAAAAGGGTTGAGTACCCAACATGGAAGACATGGCTGATCTTATGGAATATTGATAGGAAATTATATCAATAATTTATTTCTTTTTATAATGATACAAAAATCATCCAAATATTTTTTCATACAACACTAGTAATGTTCCCATCATATCTTTGTCCATCCTAAACCATATTTTATCTTTACCAATTTATATATCACAGATAAGATTCAGATGTTTCTTATGTATTTATTTATAGATCTTAATACCAAGTATATATGCTAATTCAAACATGTATTTCATTGAGGAGTTTTAACGTATATTTTTTTCAATGAGTTAAGTTTTGGTATTTCATTTTCAATATGTATTATTTCATCAAAATTCAATATATGAAACACCAATATGCTCTAGAGAATACAGTTATAAAAAAATATATTTTCATAATTAAACCAATATTTTTATTTCATTATCAAATTGAATATTATACATCCATGAGATTTATTAAATACATAAATGGAATATTACATTTTCATATCATAACACACTCATTTCAATCATAAATAATTGCGGGTTTTATCAAATAAACATCCGAAATAAAATTCCCTTAAAGAAATGTTGTTTTTAAAAACATATGATATATCTCAGAAAAAATTATCTATTATGGAAATAAATATTTTAATGAAAATTTTTATCTCAATTGGTGAAATTCATTCTTCATAGTTATCCATTTAAAATATCATATAAACTTTCTACTCAAGGTATGATTTATAGGTAAACAATAAACCATCCATGTCAGTTTTATTATATAAAACTTACACTAACCCTATAGGTATTACACCTTTAGCTGAATCCACCGAGATCCAAAAATGTTCATTCTGTATTGAGTTCCTTTCAGATTCCATAGATTTAAACTATTTTTCATAATCAAAACATATAATGGACTATTGAATCTAAATGTCCCTTATACTTTACAATATTCATTTTTTATCGAAAATTTTTGAGTAATTATTTTATCATTATAGATGATTTTTTAGAGAAATTATTTTTTACATGTTAGGTTCATAGTTTATGAATGTGTATCCCAAACCATGTAGCATTATTAAGAAATAATATGGTCTTGTTGTTGTTTATGATAGTGATGTTTCAATGAATCTTCGTACTTTTAGAGATAATTTCCAAATGAACCATAAGTATTATCAATTATATAGAACCGGGAGAATAGTTTATAAAATCATGCAGTCAAATTATGTTATGGGATTAAATTAATCCATATATTATATTTTATCACAAAATACATCCTATTAACCCCATTATTTGTCTAACATCTTATGAACTCAATCTTACATGTCCCTTATTGATATTTTAGAGATAAAAAATATTTGTAGTGTTATTCCATTAGATTTTTAAGCAATCTGAGATTTTTTAATTTTTTCTATTAAATTTAATATTCTAGATACTTTTTCTTTTCCCACAACACTGAATATTTTTTTATATTAAATGAATATGTTTGGTTTTTATTATATGAAAGCACAATTTTATATCTCAAAACATGAAACACATATATTAGCTTGAATCACTAGAAACACTATGATTTCATTTTATTAAACACAATTTTGAGTCTATTTGACATATAGAGATACACACAAGGCCATGTTTAATAGAACTATAACATACAATTAACATTATTATTAAAATATTTTTATAGTTACCACCTAGCCGTTACAATGAAACTTACGAATAATATTAACTAAAATTATGAAAACATAATTTGTAAATGTATATAAAATGATCTATTTGGTAATATATTATTTTTAAATGAGTTTAATAACAATTTTAAGAATAATGAAATTTTTTTCAATGAAATTTTTTTTATGTACAAATACATTTTAATCTCAATAAATTAAACAAAAACATTTCAATGAATTTATTCAATGTATTTTATATAATATATATAAAATAAATTTTTAGACACACATATAATATATTTGATAGTTATAGGTTAAAAATAAATCCAATTTTATGGATATAAAGATGTATTTTTCAAAAAGGAAAATTTATTGTCTTTCAATGGAATTTTTTTAAATGTAATTTTGGGAAGTATTATAATTATTAATTGAAAAAATAAAATTAATTTTTGAAAAGGAAATATCAAAATTTAATTACTGTGACTTTTAGAAATTTTTTGGAAATATTCTTTTTTGATGAATATTGAAAAATGATGAATATTAATTCAAAACATATTTTTCGCATACATTATATATATAGTTACTGTGTATATTAAATTGGTTTTAATGTATAATTAGTTAAATTATGAATGTATTAATCCAATTTAGGTCACTTGGAACAAATTTGACATTGAAATTGATAATAAAAGTAATTCAAACGTTTGTACAATTATTCGAGCAACATGAAATTGAAAAAATTAGGGTGGGAATCCTTTTTCATTATTTTACAAGAATACTACTCCTCCTCCATAATAAAAAAGGAAACCAAAACTCCTACATTTTTAAACATCTCATTCCGTTATGCTAAGACAATAATTATCAAAATATCCTCCCAAAATCCCTCCCTTCATCATTGAGTCCTTTTTTTGGGAAGATATCTCTTGAGGAATCAATTTTTATCAAACCCATATTGGTTACCCAGAGAAGAGGTAACATATTTCTACATGATATTTTATTTATTTTTAAATATAAACAACTTAATATATTATATTACCATTATTAAATAATTACTTATAAACCATACATATTTTTAGATGTTTTAATTCAATGGGGTCCACCGACAGTTACACCCATTTCGATTTAATGGGTAATAAAGAGGCCATCTAAGTGTACAGCAGACTATATCCTTGCAAAATGATGTCATTCAATTTTTAATTTACCCACTATCATGATGGTAATTATGATGTGAACTATATTTTAAAATAAAAGATATGATATTTATGATTTCTAAATTAATTTGTAAATATAATTGAACACATAACATTTTCTTTTATTTTGAGTCAATATGATAACATTGCATGTGGACGTGTGGACTATGTTCATCTCAATGAAATGTGATTAATTCAAAATTTTACAGGAATGTATTAATGATGAGTTTAGAATATTTATATGATATGAATGAAATAATAATTCATCTAGAATGATAATATATGAATAAATATATTTTATTTATTTGCTATCATTCAATACAACCAGAAACTAAAAACAACATTCATGCATATGTGCGGCCTACCGTCTCCATGAATAGTGTATTCCATTTAATATTTTTATATTTTATAGATTTATATATATATAGAATAAAATTTATATTAATATCATTTTTTACATTCTAGAAATACCAAAATAATGAAATATATAAGAGGATGAATAATAATAAGTCAAAACATATACGAAAAACAAAGATGATAATACTGGAAACATAATATTTACATGGAATTGTTGATAAATGGGTAATATAATGACATACTAATATCATATATTATATTACATATAATAATATTTTCTTTTTTAAAATTTAAAAAAATATTTATTTATTATATAGGTGGTTTGAATGTCTAAAAAGAACGTCATGACTTAAAGTGAGTGTTTTCTCATCTCGCTTATTTTTCCATGAGACTTATGCATTATTCCCCACTCATTTTATATTTTGTTGTGTGTATAATTCCCTAGGATTTATTATATTAGTATTATAATCATATATTTGTATTTACATATGAATTTGGTGATATTTTCTTTCATTGTGTTTAATGTTCAAAAGTTATCATATCAAAAATGAAATTTTTTGTATCAATTTTCCTACATCGAGATACATGACATGTTATAAATATCTATTTTAATGTGAAGTGTATCTATTTCCTGTTAACATGTTATATCATCAATATAATTCTTTTAATGGTATTTTACACTTCATTCAGTGTCAATTTTTCATATTTATTGGGAATATGAGTTACTAAAGGGGTGACCATTTATTGATATAATCTCATACATTATCGATATGGTTTTTAATTATACTTTATTTGATGAAATGTTATGATCACGGTCTAAATAATTATCATGAATTTGACTTTCTTACAGTTAATCATGATATCATAAATTAATGGTACAATATTTCAAATATTTGGATGATAATATAATTAAGAAAACGTTTCTATGAAAAGATGACAATAGTTCTCTTTTTGTTTAGAAATACGTGTTATTCCGAAAACAATGTTTTCTAGATAAAAGAATATATTTTTTCAATATTTATATATAATTTTTCAAAATTTCATCAATGGAGATGTTTTTCATGATGTGTTCAACATTTATTTCTATTCCTTTAATGTTTTTTCATTGAAAAGGATTTTGTTTTTCAAATCTTCTTTTAAATAATTTCTATTTTATTTTCAATTAAAACGTCTTCAAAATGTTTTTAGAAATTCACTATATATTTTTAAGGATAATTTTTAAAAAAAAATCAAATTTTTTATTTCCTAATTTTTATTATCAAATAAGAAACCATATTTTAATCAGGAAATGATTTAATGGGTTTTAAAACCATAAATTATATGTTATTCTATGTGATTTTGAATTAAATGGACTGTAAAAACGTTTAATGTGTCTGAAACGATATTTTCAGTGAAATATTAATATTTTCAAGGAAACAAAACTTTTTATTTATTTTAATTATTTATATTATGAATAATTGTTTATTTATTAATCACATTTATCTTCCATTGATTATACCATTATAAAATCATTATGAATCTTTCTTCATTTCAAGAGTTATTATATGATGAAATTATGAGAAAATTTTTTTCTTCACAAGTTAGGATATGATGAAATAATTGTAGTACCGATTTCATTTTAAGGGTTTTGATATGATGTATATAAAACACACACATTTTTATATTTCTTGATATGATGAATTATTTTTTATTTTATGGAACAAGCATGTGTGATTTCATTATGTGATGGGTGAAAATTATACATCCCTCTAATGTGTTGTTTATATCTTTATACCATATGATATAATAATGTGAAACATATTGACATGAATAATCCCTAATATTAAGCATGTATGTCGGGATCAAAAAATGGGAAAGAGGTGTGTCTTAGTCCACATTTTGAAACAGGTGTGTCATGATCCACAATGAAAATATAGGTGTATCCTGATACAAAATGAGAAATAAGTGAGTCATGATCCATGATGGGAAACGGGGGTGTCTTGATCCCTGATAGGAAACATGTGTCTCCTGAACCAAAATGGGAAACATGTTTGTCCAAATAAAAAATGGTAAATAGGTGTGTCTTGAACCAAAATGGTAAATAGGTGTGTCCTGGTCCACTATTTTTATAGTCTTGGATATGAACCATGACTTGTATAATGCTATAAGTAATCCTTATTAAATTTTCATAATTTTATTCTGTAACTCATTTTCTGGTCCATAAGTTTTTTGAGATCCTAATTTCATGTCCATAAAAAAATGTGTGAACCTACTTCTATTTAAAAATTTTCCCAATAAAATAAGATGATGTTTATTCGACAAATATATGTCTTCTGCCTGTGATATTTTCACGTGGTTTATTTTATTTTTTATCTTATTGTTCATATCTTTTGAACTACTATTATTTATTCCATTTCTCGTATTTAATATATTTGATATGTATGGGGGGATATTATAATATTAAAACCATATCTTCATTCCCTTATGATCATGTTATGATTACAAATCTACCTTGTTTAGAATTACAAAACGTTTAAGTTCACAAATGTCTCATGTTCCCTTGCCTCAAGTTATGAAGCAAATTTTTATGTATGAGTACTAAATTTGAATCTATTTAAGGGATATGTTGATGAAATATTATCGACTGTGAATATTAATCTTTTCATGTTTCCAAAGACACTAAAATATTATGGTCTTCGGTAATTTATTTATTTATTTTACTGAATATACATCTAAAATAATGTAATATCTGTGTGTGTTAATCATGGGTCACTATTATTTGTATCAAATAAATTATTTAATCATACATTCAAAACTAGGATGAGAAAACATTAGTGAGATCTATCGGGATATTTTTGAAGATATTTATAGGGATGTTCCTATGAATAATCAAAAATTGTAATAAATTTAAAAATAAGTTTCATGAAATAGGCATCCTAAAATTTATTTTTCAGTATTATGTGGTTTTTTACATTGATAAGTGTTTATCACCCTATTATTTCTTGTTTTATTCAATATATTAAACTAAATAAAACATGGTAAACATGAAAGGTTTTAGATGTGGAATTTAGGGGCATTATAATTTATTTCCTTAGTGGAAACCTCACAAAGGGAATTTGGAAGGCAATATAGGTATTTGATATACTGGTAAAGATAAATAGGAAGTTAACAACATGCGAAAGGTATGGGATGTTATGACAATATTATTTACATTAAATTTAATAATAATGATTATATTGATAAGACTTATGATTGTTAAAATTTCATTAACTCCATTGGACTTACTAAGACCTTCAATATATGTGATGCTGAAATCTCTCATAATCCCAGATATTCTGAGGAAGATAATCAGGATATCCCTAATACTAAATCATTAGTCTTTGAGGACAATAAATCTATACATAGAGGAAAAGAGGTTGTGCAACCTGAATTTGACGAATATTTTGATGTTTTTCTTGATAAATCATTCAAATTGGAATATGATTTCTAAAAGTTGAGTGCTATAAATGGGAAAAAAAAGATTGACACTAATGGATTACTTACACAGAGTAGTAGAAACACTCAGAATGTTGGGAAAATACCAATATTGAGAGACCAATTGTTACAAACTCCCTTGCCTCCATCCTAAAGGAACAAAACACAATACCCCCACAACCAGCTCCTACATTAAATTTACCTGCTACCTCAGATGCGTCCCCACACTCTTTTTTTACTAATTCAGATGAACCATACAGTGATTATAATGAAAATGACTATATATATATGGATTCTTATAAAATAGAGGAGAAGTTGGATTTTCCAAATAATCATACTTATGGATGGAAGATAATGTTAATACTGCATTTCAGTAGTATAAAAATGGCGAGATGATAGATAATACCTACCTTGATATTAGAAAGATGATTTTCATCAATATTTATAAATAATTTAAAAAAGACCCAAACTCAATCTTCATTGATATCCCATGGAAATTAATTTTTTATATACCTCTGGATTGATAGAACCCCTTCTTTTTTGGGGATTTTTCCTGCATATATGGTGTTATATTCTAGATTTTTCTGCATTTTTTGCAACGTCATTGTGAATATGACCTTTGGATGTTATTCAGGTAGATTTTGGTTGCTTTTAGGAGCAGAACTATGAGTGAAGAATGCACTATCCAAGACATGTATATGACCCCTAGAGTGCATCTCCAGCTAGAATTCAGGTTCCTCAGAATGATTAGTTTCTATTGGGATGATTAACAACAAATACTTTTACCATTCATGGCCATTTTGGATGTGATAGAGGATTTGATCAATTACCGAAATTAATGCTGGATGCCACTATAGACTAGTGACATCTCTAAATGAGGCTTTTTCTTGAGGTATATGCATTTCCAAAAGAATATGTGATGTACGATTCCTCATTGTTTTTATCTTAATGTTTCATTCACTGTTTCTATAATCTTCTGATGGTTTAAGTGATTTACACCTCAAATTTCCTAATGTAATATGTCTTATTTAATAAATTTATTTGAGCATGAATTTGGTGACCAATTGATTCTTTTTACTCATAAAAATGATTGTGTTGAGGTTGTGGATCCTTAAAAAATTATTCACATATCATATTTTAGGAATGAGGTATAATTGAATATGATTATAATGCATGAGTAATATTTTAAAAATAAGTAATAATTTTCATAGTTTATATCATTTTTAATTCAAATATTATGTTATACGAATCAAGAATTATATAATAATTTTTAGTATATTTTTTTAGTAATGTTAGAAAATGATATGTTGAATGGATATGAAGTCATAGAAAAGTGATTTAATAGAAAAGTGTATCTTTTATACAGGGAAGGTAACCCTTAATATGTTCTTTATGAGTAGATAATGATGTTTGGATAAATATGTATTTGATATAACATAGTAAATTGGATGGTACTGATTACCCCATTAATGATAAAGGATTTTTTTTCAATTTCCCTTATGCTATCATGGATGAAATTTACATCATTTTTGAATTTCAGGAATATATCTGATATACATTGTAATAAGTAAACCCTAATTTTTCCAGTAAGTATTTTATCTAATTAATGTTATTACCATGTTTCAATATTAAAAATGATGACAATATTCACATTCCATGTATGTGCAAACCAAGAACAACGATATGATATATGGTGGGGAATTCTATGACATTTTGGCGTATAGTTAGTGACATTATAAAGAATGTTTTTGAATTTCATCTTTCAGAAGGGTTATAAGGATAACCATATATGGAACAGATTATGTTAAACTTCATATTCTATTTTATAGATTAATGTATTATCTTTCCATATGAGGATTTATACATATTGGATAATGAGTTCTACCAATTATATTGTGAAAAAGAATGATGTAATGACATATCATTCTATTTATGGATCTCATGATCTGCTAATGATTGAAGAATTAAAAATTCACTTTCATCTCATGAAGGAAAAGATTATGTGGAAAGTTAACATGGAACAACCAAATGATGAGATTGTTCTTATGAAAGGGAATCAAATAATATTTTTATATCTCCATGTGAAAAATCGTCAATATTATCAAAAGGATTTCGAAATAATTTTTTTTATTATCGTCATTTTTATTATATCAATGAACTATTTCACACATATTTATTTTATGGTTTGGTGATTCATATCTTTATCTGGATCATCCAATTTCTTGTGATTAGTTATCTTTATAATTCTATATAATTATTTAATATTTTATTCAATGTCCTCAATTCCAAATTCTTCCTATGTTATTTTATTTGTAATACAAGATTCTAGTTATAATGCTAAACAATTTTATTTCTATTTTTCCATTTTGAAATAATATTTTAGTATTCATTTGTACAATATTGGTTTCAAATAATAGAACATTTATGCATTAACCTGTTGATAACAAAGATGAAATTTTATGGAGAAATAAATTTAAAGTTGGGTAGATTGTAACACCATAAGATTCAATGAAATGTATATATTTTAATTAAATTTATATTTTCATTATTATTTTCCTTTCGGAAAATAATTAATATAAATTTTTATATATGAAATCACAAAACATCTCTTGTTTTATACACAACCCCAATGTGACTACAGACACAAAAAAATGCATAGATGAGATTTAGGTATATATTAATCTATGATATGATTTTATTACACACAATACTGAGTCCCTATGATAGTGTGTGTTACACACAAGGCTGCGATCAACCAAAATCAAATATTCTATTAATAATATTATTAAATTATTATTGTAGCTACCACATAGTTGTTGGAATACAAGCTAAAAATAAGATTAAGTAAAATGGATAACATAAGATGTACACATGTATATAAAATGAATCATTTGTTTATAAATTAGTTACAAATGAATGTAATAACTATTTTAAGATAAATAATCATTTTTTCTAGGAATACTATTTTTGTATATAAAAACACAGTTTTATCTCATTAAATTTAACAAACGATTATTGAGGATTGTTTTCAATAAAATTTATTTATTATATATTTAATCAATATTTTTAAACTAATAAAATATATTTTATAGGTATATTATAATAATAATACTAATATTAGGAATAAAAAGATTTATTTTTCAAATTATTAATTTTACACCCTTTTAATAGATACTACAATTAAATATATATTTTTTTTAAATTTTTTAGATTTTAATTGAAAAATAAATCATCATTTTAAAGATCAAAATTTAAAATATTATATTTGGATAATTTTTCTTATTTTTCCTATAAGATTCATTTTATTATGAATAGAGAAAAATATTGATTGTTAATTCAATGTTTCATTTTCATTAAATTTATTTATATAATAGAATTATATATTAATTTCATCTGAATGTATAATTATATTAATTATAGAGAAATTTATCCAATATATTGGAATGGAATGAATTTCAAATTGAAATTAGATATGGAAAAATTTCAGACTATGGGACCATTTTTAGAGCCACTTGACATGGGAATAATGTGGGTGGAATTCCAAATTAAAAAATTTCCTAGAATTCCAATCCTCCTCAAATATAAAAATTCAATCATACATCCAAATAATTCACACCAAAAGAGAAGAATATATTTTTCAAAATCAACAAAAATATCCTATCAACACCCCCCATTATTTTATAAGCTTACCTTTGGGAATAAGTACAATCAAGGAATCCCTTTTTTGAAAACCAAAATGAGTTTCCCTAATAAGAGGTAACATCCTTCCACAAGTTCATTTAATTTATTTTAATTATCCACCACCTCAATTAATCTTATTCCATAGTTATGTAATAACCTCATAATCATCAATATTCTCATATGCTATTATTATATGTTTTTGATAAACGGTTACACAAACTTCCATATAATGGTTAATGAATTAACAATTTCTATGTACGACGGTCTACCGCCTCGTGAAATGATGTTATTTATGTTTTAAATTACCTCCCCTAATATAAAATAATTATGATGTTAAATCTATTTTATATGATATATATTATATATATGATATATCTATGATTCTAGAATTATTTTATAACACATACCTTTATTATTTCTATTTTTTTGTAAATATGACAACTTTGTTTGTGGATGTATGGACCACCGCATCCTCAAGGCGATGTGATCCATTTACTCCATTCGTGGAATATATTAATGATATGTTTAGTATATTTATATGATATTTATGACATAATAATTTTACTATATTGATAATATATACATATATATATGTCATTTACTTTAATTCATTCAATATGATGGAAAAACTGAAATATCATTCATGAATACGTACGACCAACCATCCCCACGAATAGTGTATTCAATATAATATATATATATATATATTATAGATTTATATAAACATTTAAATAGTTAATATATATGAAATTTATAACATGTTTTACATTTTTTAAATATTTATAACATGATCTATTAAAGTGGATCAAGAATAACAATTTGAAACATATATGAAAAATGAATCTGAAATTACTTGAAATGTAACAGTAACATGAAATTATAAATTAATGTGTAATATAATGTAATAATAAAATAATATTTGGTAATATGTATACGTTGATTTTTATTTTTTATATTTATAATAAACTTATATTTATTATAATGGTGGTTTCAATGTGTATGAAAAAGTCAATACTTATGGTAATTGATTTCTCATATCAATTTTATTTCTATGAGACATATACCTTATTCAACAATAATATATTTTTTGTTGTGTACATTCCTAATAAAAATGTATTGTTTGATTATTATATTAAAATTTATATGTATTTATATATCCATTTTTTCTTTCTTTCATTAGGTTTATGGTTAAAATGTTACAAAATATGTAATGTAATTATTTCACTATTTTTATTCTTTGAGATACATTGCATGTTATGCTCCTATATTATTGTATGAAGTTCATTGAGTTCTAGTTGAAATGGTATATCCTGAATTTTCGTATTTTAATGATATTCTTTGAATTATGTAATGTTACTATTTTGTGTGGATTAAGATCTAATATCACCGAAGTTGTAATTTTTTACTACTATAATCTCAGTGTTTATTGATATTGTTTATGATTATGCCTCCATTGATGAAACCTTATGATCAATAAATCAATAATTATCTTTAATTTTAATCTCACCTGGTTATTCTTGTTATGTTCATTTTATTTTACCATTGTCCACTTTTTGGTAGTTAAGATAATTAAGAAAATGGGTTTGAAAATACGACATTATTTCTCATTTAGGTCTGAAATCTGTGTCCTTCCAAAATCAGGGATTCTAAAAAAATCTTTTCAAAATGTTTTTCATGCATTCATTATACGTACTCAATGTATTTTCGATGGAATATATTTTCATGATTTTTTCATGATTTATCTATAATGTTTAGTAGCTATTTACAATTAGGTTTTCTAAAATGTTTTCAAAATATCATTTATATATTTAAAAATTAATTTTCAAATAAATGATATTAAAAAAGTTTTTATATTTCCGTTATAAGTGTTAGTAGTTATTTTCAAAATAGATTTTTAAAAAACAAATCCATGAATCCATTATATGTTCTCAAGGATACTATGAAAGGAAATTAGTTTTAAAGTGTTTTTTGCTTCAAAAATTTATTTCAAATACTAAATGATATTTTTATCAAGAAATATTCTATATGTATTTAGAAATAACCACTATATTTTTTTCAATGTGGTTATCAAAAAAATGGATTTTTAAAATTATTCATGTTTTTAAAACATTAATTTCCAACAAAAAATCATTTTCCATTAGAAATTTTCTTATTGATATTTTAATATCCTTCACCATATAAGGTGACATCCTTTCATATAGATTATTATTTACTAGGTATATTATTCATGGTAATAATTAATATTCATTATTATAATTATTTATGACAAGATGGAAAGTTGTTTATGAAACTCATTTGTAATCTACTAGTAATACCATGTTAAAATGGTTATGAAACAAGATTTCCTCCACATGTTATTCTATGTTGACATGATTATAAAATGTTTATATTTTTCAAAAGTTAGCATAAAAGGAATTTTTTATTAAACACATTTCATTTCATGTGTAATTATATAATTTTTATAAAACACATAACTTTTATAGGTTATGATATGATTAATATTAGGTTATATTGTAGCATAATCATTTATGATTTCATTATGTGACTGTTGGGAACTATATCTCCTTCAAATGAATTGGGAAAATATTTATATATCTATAATTAATGATTGGAATGTTGTTTCTAGGATTGATCTCAAATAAGAAATAGGCGGGTCCTGATCCGAAATGGGAAAATATGTGTCCTGATCTTTAATGGGAAACAATTGTAGCCTGATGGAAACTGGGGAAAAAGGGTTTCCAGATCCAAAATAGGAAATAGGTGCATCCTGGACCTTTATTGTTAATAGGTGTATTGTGATCTAAAATGTTTATAGTTTCGGGATTGAAAAAAGACTACTATATTGTTATGAGTGACCAAATTATATGTTCAAAATGTTCTTTATCGACCTGGTTGCATGTAGGTATGTATATTGCATGGCCTAATTTTATGTCCATAACATAATTTGAGAACGTATTTCTAATTTTACATGTTCATAATCTTATAATATGATGTGTAATCTAATAATATAAGTCATATTCCTATGATATTCTAACAAGGTTCATTTTTGGGATTTTATTATGAATCATGTTTCATGAACATACAATATTTATATAATGTCTCTTGATTATGATATTTGATATAATGGATATGATATTATATTATTATTATCATGTCCTCAGACGTATGTTCAAGTTATTCATACATACCTCCCTTGTTTACCCTTACTTATCATCAAATCTCACCCCATTCTTATGTCTCTATTCCCCATGTTATGATTAATGGGAATATATTGAAAAACGGGTAATATCTTTAAGGGATATGTTTACGATATTTTATAATTTTATAAGATTATGTTTCCATGCTTCCAAAGACACTAAACTATTATGGTCCTTAGGTATAGGTTTTTAATGTGGTGAATATTCATCTATAATGATTTAATATCCAGGTTTGATAAGTATGGGTAGTTGTAATTTTATTGAATTGGATCTAGAAATCCTATAGAATGTGTTCATTCATAATTGTTATTTTTTATTACATCTCCACTATTTTACTTGAATAGAAACATAAATTAGAGAATTTGTGGAAGAATCCACGTGTTGTTTCATGATCTAAGGGGTATTAATTGATATTTTTTTCATGAAGGAAGATAGAGACCAATTCTACCATGATTATTGTGTATTTAATTAGATATCCTCATAGATAGTAGTTTATCTAACATCTTTAGAACATTGATTTATTTTTATTTTAGGTTATATGAGAGTTATTTCATGGTTTAGAGTCATTTCATACAACCAAGGATCCCTCTTTCCATTTTCCTTGTGTATTCCACTAATTTATAGGAAATTCAATGATTTTGAGGATGTTGTATCCATGAAAATTAATTATATAACGAACTATTAGTGATTTCTTGTTAAACTAGATTCTTAAATTGTTGAATGGAATGATTTATGATTCTTGAGATATTATTGTTTGGGAATATGTAGTTAAATTTGATTTTCTATTGGTACTATTGATGAAAATTTGTTTCAATCAAATTTTTATTCTGAATTTGGGAGGTTTTATTATTGATATATGATATTCCCCTGAAATTATTTCAACTGTAAATGTGAATCCTCCATATGTGGAATATTGAAAATTGGAACATGGGGTACTTATGAGGGGGGTATATAGGTACATACATGGTTGGATGCGTTTTGGATACCTGAAATGTATTTTCCCTAAAATCTATCTAATATTTATAAAATGATTTTATGTAAAGGTATCTTCTACAATCCTTAGGATTTTTTATAAGGAATCATCTCCATAATGAAATTTTATTACCAAATTTCAAGGATGAAATCTAACCCACACGTGATGCGCCATTATAATCAGTTTCTATGTTTTTATATTTAGAAATTGATATTTATTTATTCAATTAAAATTGGTTTATTTGTTAATGTATTATAAACATTAATGTAAATATTTATTTCCATGTTTTGTTTAATACATTGAAAACTATATTTTTTTCTTTAATTTATTCAAATAATAATAATTGGTTTATTAGTTAAACACTAATTATGGAACACATTGTGGAATTCATCTTATATTATTTTTCTCATTCTCTGTATTTACCTATCAGCATAAATAAACATTGTTTTTTCTAATGATAGAAAACATAAGGTATTACTTGGTTTTGGAATGTAAATATAATATAGAATTGTTGAATTTTAGTGTCGACATAGTGGGGTGTTTGACAGCATGTATCATGGTGATGGGTTTTACAGTAATATTTGTCCCTTTTTATTTGGTTTGGGATTTTAATTTGTATTTTCCTTGAAGTAATAATATTAGACTTTCTGAATTTGTTTGGATATATAAACTTCTTTTTTATATTGTATTCTATTTTTGTTTTGTTTATTGTTTAAAAAATAATTCTCAAACACAGTTGTTGATTCCGAATCACCTATCGCCCAGTCACAAGGACCAATAACACCCTTTAGACATTTCCAATAGTCAACATAGGTGTATTTATTAAGGAACAAATGGTTGATTCATGATAAATTGATATCAAATCTTCTTTTTATCATGTTTTCCATGTATTAGGATGTTTTGGTAGACATGTGATAGGGTTTTTGGGATATAAGGGGTGTCTTATGACCTAGAATTTATCCATATCTCATCGAAACGTTCCCTATGATACTATGGGATTTGGTAAATGTGACCTCCAATGGCCCAAAAGCCTTTATTTTTTATTCATTTTGAGAATCCACCTTTTAAGGGGTGAGGTGGAACCCTTACATGGCCCGTATGTGTAAGTATTACATGGCCCATAGAGAAATTCAATGCCCGTAGGCTTCAAAAATTACATACAACCCAGAATAACTACTTGGAATAGCTCCTCCCCAGCATCTTCATCAGAAAATTATCTCTCCACCTTCTCATGGTTGTTCGGTTAGGCTTTCCCATGCATGAACAAGCTTGTCCCGATGGAAGGATCCATACCCTCTCATTCCTGTAATCTATTTAGCTTCAGTTATGGTGAATACCCCTTGCTCCTCCTCCTTCTGAAGTTTTTTCCTTCTAGGTTGTCTGGTTTTTCATCTACACTTACGGTGGCCTAAAGGCCTTGAGGTGGCCCGAAGGCCTTACTGACCCAAAGGTCGGGGTGGCCCAAAGGCCTTAAAGGACTCATGGACCAAATCGGTGGCCCGAAGGTCCATACAGGGGAATATTCCCAACTGCTACTGTTCTAAATAGTGCCTCCTATAGTACCTAATATAGTACTTCTATAGCCCCTACTGTAGTTCCTGTTATAGTACTGGAAATTAGCCTTCTCTTGGATTTGATCTTGGGTGTCCTGGATGAACATAAGAATTCCTCACCAATCAGACTGATGCTCCTGTGCGGGGGAAATGGGACTATCTTTTTGAGTTTTATCCTAACCTCTATTCATTTCTTATGTTCACATAATTCATGATAAGATTTATCAAATTTATAATGGTTTATTTTTGTTCATTGTGGTAGAACCATTCCCTATAGAAGTATCCCATGAACTTTTTTAGAGGGTGCTTCTAATGAATTTCCATGAGGAAACCCTCCATATAATTATAATCATATTTAAGTGGTATTGTGAGAGCATTATACGATGGACTATGGTTTTTTACCTTCATAGTATCACGAGACAAATGTGAAACTAGGGTCCGGATGAGATAAAATTTATCCTAACAGTTTCATCATATATGACCATTAACATTCCATTTATGGAATTGCCTATGGATGTGATGGATAGGTTTGAAAATATTGAGTAGATTTTTGAATTTATAGAACCTTTAGAATCTATTATGTTTAAGTATTCTATATTTATGATTGAAGGCTATAGAAGGAGATGGTGGGACATTGTAAATTTAGAAAACAAAAATCATGATGGTTTTGAATGGGATTTCTCTGATTCCATGTTTTTTCATATGATTTACCTAGAATTGATGATGATGACTAAATCTACATATTTCCTAAACCATCAACATTGTGAGATAACTATAATAGAATATGCCAACCAGTTCCCAAATATATTTTTTTTCATGCCAAAAATAATTTCAAATGATTTGTTAAATATCCATAGTTTTCATATGATATTCAATTATGGATTCTCATCCAAATATTTTCAACTGATACTGAGGATGTGGATAGTTACTAAAGGTTAGAAATTGACATGGTAGGAATATCCCACATAGTTGGGAATCTTATTCCACCTAGTAGTGGTTTTAAAAACTCTTATGTTAATAAGGGGCGGTCTAATGATACTTTCAAGTGTAGAGGATCCCAGTAGAATACATTTAACAAACATTTAAAGACTTCGAATATGGGATCTATAAATTTTGACCAATGTGATAATATAGGAAACATGTGTTTTTTGACCCCACACCTCATAATTTCTACAACTTTTGTGCATGATAAGGTCATTTCGTAAATTTCACTCACTCTGTTTTTAATAAAATTTAATGAAATAGTATCATCACCACACATGTACTCTCTGGTTTATTCAAATGATTTAATGACTACAAGGTTCTAACCAAATTCCTCTTCAATGAAGTAGTTACATGTAATGTAAGAGTCTCTAGTTAAAGATGATTTGGTTCATACTATTATGAGAGGTACTGTAAATATTTCTTAATCTATAGTGATTGATTTATTTGGAACGTGATCCAATAATTCCTTTATATCAATGCAAATTTTTATATTTTTAAAATATCCAACGAACCTCATACCTATTTTGTATAAAGATTGTGACACCTCATGGAAATAATTAAGAGAAGTGTTTTTTTATTTCCAATATATTCTATTTTGATATTAAAAGATGAGTTATCATGGTATTTTTCTATCACAACATGAATATCTATGACTTTATTACTGATATGGACTATTAAAATTATCATAGAGTGGATATTTATTGCTATCATTTATGGGTTTAATTTACTACCACTAATGGGAGATCTTGAGTGTTTCAAGAATATTTGAATTTGAGGTCCAGGTAAACAACACATCCTCTACTAGTACAGGGAACAATTTTTTCATATTTTTAGTTGAACGTGTTAACGAACTTGTGGGTTGTGATATTAATTTTTTGGTTTATGAATTTCCAAATGTTATTCATTGTAATTTCTACAGAAAATATTCAAAGATAGAAGATTAATTTTCATATTATTTGATTCTATAAAATTAGATGATAACCATTCCTTTAAACCATATTTCATTAAGGGGATGGAATGGATTAATGATTCAGTTGAATGATTTGAATGCTTGGTGTTTCATTCATCATAGTGTATCTATTTGGGTATCCCCATTTATTTTATCCAAAAGGAAGATATGTCTCTATTTTATTATGGTCATTATCTGAAGAATAATCTAGTTATGATTATGAAATATTATCCCTAGCCTCTTGTGGATGAACTTTTTGATAAATTAAAGGGATTAATGGGTTTATCTAAAAGGTACCATGGATCTACATATCTTTATCTTATATTAAGGGGGTCATATATTTTTAAAACCATCATATGGAGAAGTTCTGACCACATTGAATATCTTAGATTCTATTTTTCTTACTAGCCTTCCAACCATTATCATTACCATGATGATTCATATTATCCAATTAAAACTTCATTTGATTATTATTGTATTCACACATGACATTCTAGTTTACTGGATATTTTAATATGTGCATTAGATTCAATTGATATTAAAATTAGGACTCTTGTGGGATCACTTCCTTTTTTGTAGGTTATAAAAATATTACTTCATGATTTCACATGTAATTTTATTATGAAATGTATTATTTGATTGTGGAATTTTAATAAATTATGAGAAGGTGGAAGAATTCTATTCATGGGAGTATCTATTGAATTAATTTTTGATTTGAAGCTTCAAATGTTGGGAAGATATTATCAATGTCTTGTAAATGACATCTTGAGTCATTTTTTCATCATTGTAAACTCTTACCAGGAAAGGGGTAAGATTTATTTGGCATTCTTATTATCATAATTCCACTAAATATTTTATGAAATATATGGCCTAAAAACATATTTAAATTAACCGAATGTATGAAAGTAATATATTGTATTTTGTGATTATTTATGTTTGGGTTTCTATGTTGTTCTTAAAAAAAGAAAATCATGTATTGGTGTACGGATCTCATCCTGTTTTCAATATTAGAATAATTACCACAACCATCATTTAGAAGTTATATGTGCTATTAATTTACTATATATATGGTGGAATTTCATATTCATGTAAATGATAAATTCTTATTGTAACCAGAAGTGTTTAAGTTATATATATTCCCATAATAACCATAAACTTTGTTAGAGACAATGGGTGGATTGTCTTATATAATTCATATTGGACATTATCTATACCTTATGAAATGGAAATGATCCTAAAGTTACTCTATGTAGAACGTTTCATTCTCATTTATAGATGGAATATAAAGATGAATATAATATCAAGATAATCTTTTCGTTGATACACAAGGATGTGATGGTGGAAAATTTTGTTGTTGTACTAGCTAGTTCGTAGTTGAATCCATCGCATGTACAATTCAATTTCTTAGCGGAATAGTATGATAAAGTGTACAAGAGTATTAGGATCTCTTTATTATTTGGGGAGACCATTTTTGATTGGTATCTCTCCTATGTATGTATTAATTATTTTAGAAAAAATTATTTTATTATTTTATATGCGAGGAACGAAGGGGTGTAGAATTTTCAATGCTCTTAGTGGTATATTTATTTTTGTTGAAATGAAGTAATACATTGATATGAATAATAATCATTATGGGCCATGTTTTGAATGAAATATTGTATTTCTTATCAATTTTTTATACTATTCATTAGATTAATATCAAACACCAAAGCCTTGTGGATAGAATCATCAACTCCCAATGGCTATCTAGAAATAGGATATGGTGTCTATGGATTTCATTAATAGGTTACCCGGGTCTCCCTAAAAGAATAATTCCTTACAGGATATGATTAATCGACAATAAAATTCTTCTCATTTCATTCAATTTGAGACACCACAATGTTTGAAGAATCCATAATAGTTTACAGTCATGAAATCATGAGGTCATATTTGGTGAGTTATACTAATAATTTAGATATGAATCTATACATTTCATCTTGGATTTGAATAGTCCTCTAAAGGTGTTGGTATCCCATGTAAAAAATCCGAATGGCTTACCATCTATTAATATATGATTAGATGTACTACTAAATTATGTTTTATTAGGATATGTTCTACGATTGTGTCATATACTTTATAGGCCCTTGGTATTACTTCATGTGTTATGATAATATCACTTATAAAAATATGAATGTTTTTTCATCATAATGGATTCCTTTTAAGTTGTGTATAGTTCACCATGCATGTTTCCTCATTATTTGTTAATGTATGGCGAAATTTTACTTTTTGGGGCAAGCATTGTTTAGTATATGACAATGAAAATTCATATAATTTTTTATTGAGTGGTGATGGATCAATATTTGTAGAAATATTTTATTTATTTTCAAACCTTCAATGGTGATTTTTTTAGGTGAATGGGAGTTCTTCAATGATTCACCTCAACATGGTCATAATCATCATAGCATGAAAGGATAATTAACTATGATATATGCAGGATATTTTTGGATCACTATGTTTATAGAAAAGGTCGATTATTATTTATATTTGTGGACTTTGATGATTTTAATGTACACATTTCCATGTTTTATAGCTTAAGAAGAATCATCTCATTCCCTCTTATATTCTAATTAGGGAACAACTTTATTTGGAACCGAAATGTTTTGTTTTTAAATAAAGAGTTCATATTGGTTATTATTTAGAAAATATTATATATTGAATTTATTTTAAATTAGTATTAGTTTTGTGAATGAATAGAATGAATTATCATGATACAAGGGAATAAGTGTTAATGATGAGGGGTATATGGGCTAATTGTTTTATTTATCTATCATCTATAGCTATAATTTATTTGGGAATAACATTATATGGTGGTTAGTACTATCACATACTAATGTAACTTTCTGGTAACAACTTTCCTTTTTACCATATTTTTTTAATTGGTCTCTTGTCAACCAGGGTTATAGTTGTGCTATTTTTGGGGTTTTTCGGGTAAACCATATTGTTTTCAAATGGTTAAGTAAAACGATGTGGAATTCATAATATATCATGAATAATATGGTAGATTTTGATCAGGGGTGTATCACATTGTTATTGAAAAATTATCCCAAATATGTTGATAATATAGATTATAAAACGTGGTGAATGATTTATCATCACATTTTGTCAAATCATGTGACGAGATTTAATTAATAGATGAATTATTTTTTAAAAGCTAAATGACTAAAATTAAACACATTATTCATCACACGGTTACATTTCTCTACCATACAAGTTCTCCTTAGAGATTTTGTTATGATTAACTATTATAGTGAGAAATTATGATGGAACTAGAGTAATTGGATCAAGGAAACTAAAGGTAGGATTTCATTCCTCATTATTCTTCATCATTTTTCTAGAGCTAATTTCATCTTCATGAAAAAATCTTTGCATTGTTTAATGATTTAATGTTTTTTCTAATATTTTAATTTCAAGAAAGGCAGGTTGATATTCGATATACCAAGTTCAGTATGTGTTTCTCTCAGAAACATCATGGAATGTGGTTTAACATGGGTTTATTGATCATTAGTTTATTGAATTTAGTTTAGATGATTATGATTTCAAGGTTTAGGGTATACCCTTTCTTACTTGGAGCACTATTTCAAATTTCTTATAGACCCCTCTTGATTATTTGAAATTATAATTATCTGGAGATATGTGGTTTAATTAAATGATTTTATTAATAATCCATGATATGTTTCTCATTTTAAATTTTTTTCATAAATTATTTAATGATATGACTAATGATTCTTGAAATGTGATGGTTTGTGATTATTTATTAAAAAGAATTTTTTCTTTGGTGTTATTAATGGAGAAGAATATTAAATAAGTTTTATTGTGAATTTGGGTAATTTTACTATTTATATATGATATTCCATTGAAAGGATTTTAACATTGAATTCAAATCCTTAATGTTTGGGATATGGAACATGGGATCAGGTTGTACATATGAGAGGGATTCATTAGGAAAATAACTCTTGTTTTTTTATAGCTATAAATTATGGATTTATGATACAATTGTATCTAAACTATGTTATGATAATGGGTTCATTTTTGGGATGTTCTCAAATCCTTTGGATGATTATTCTATGGATTCACATATAAAAGAACATCATTTCATTGAGGTGTGAGTTTCTTAGCTAACCTCGACATGTTGGGTCCCATGACTCTATTTTTATATAGAACTAGTTTCATATGGGTTTGTATGATTTATTTACAAAGTGGATAATTATGTAATATTTCAAATACTATTATGTTAATGGTTATTTACATGATTTGATTTAAAATGTAAAAACTATATTTCATGTCTTAATTTACATCAAATGATCATACTTGGTTAATTTATTAAAGGATGCTATTGAAAAACTTGTTTAGATATTATTGGGGTGGTTTTCTCAAACACTGGAAATGAATTTTTGAATAGGCAGGCACTATATTATCAAACAATAGAAATAGAAAGTTGTCAGATTAGGGTGGAAGGAATCCATGCTAGGGGTTTTTAGAGATTGGTGGTGACATGGAGGAAGGATAACCCACATATCACACATTGATGGGTTTTTATTTATTATTTTATTAATTTGGATCATCTATTTTGGATTTATCACTTTCATTAGAATTGAACAATATGTCAACCATTGTATCCATTTGGTTTTGTATTTTTTTGTATTTAATATATTAATTTTATCTTGATTTGTTTTTTGTGGAGTATATGAATACCAAATAAATAAATTGATTACTAGTAACTTATCACTATCATATGAGGATTGGGAACACCCATCGTACATTTCCATTGGATGGATCAGGTGTTCGAATTATGGTGACATAGGTCAGTTCATGAAAATAACTAAATATAGGTAGTAGGTTAATCTCATATGAATTTTATTTCATTACCATTATCCACAAAAAATCCATATACATCAGGTTCATTATGAATCATAATATTTCATAAATGTTATTGGTTATCTTTTCATGGTTCTTCCTCCATAATTAATTATTGATGAAACTCAACATTCATCTCAGAAACACCACTTTTATTGTAAGTATATCCAAGGATAAAGTTCCTCCCGTAGAATAACCAATCCATGTTTTGACTCCAAAGTAAAATACTATCTAATTCCCTAAAATTTATTGTTAAATGGAGTGGTAGAAATAATATACCTTGGCTTCATTTTATTAACCAACAAACACATATTATTAAGAATTAGTGACTAGTTTTTTAGAACTGGGTCATCATTTGAGTTATTTCACACCATAAATTCCCATCAAAGACAAACTAAATTGTTTAATATACATATATCATATAATTTATTTAGGATTAATTATTTTGGAACTAACATTAGAGTACATGAAACACTTTCAATTGTATATTTTTATAATTAAATAGGAAGTTCACATAGACACATCATTAATTAAACAATATACCATTGTGTATGATACCTCATTTCAAGAATGAAATTCCATTTTTTCCATTCAAAACAGAGTGTGTTTTTAATAATTTCACAATCTATTAGATTAATGATGATATATTATAATAATAATTCACCATCCAAATCCTATATGATAATATTAATAATTTTACCAAGCTAATTGAATACTTCCATCAAAAAGTATTTGAAATAATTAAATATTCATAAGTAGGTTTCATAAATAATTCATATCCATACTGGCTATAGTCAGTAGTAATGGTTAAAATTACCTAAAACTACCACCTACTTGAGTACACATTTGTCCACCCACATCAATATGTACAGGAACGTATAGTAAAATATCTTTTATTCATTTCACTTAAAAAAATTTACTTTTTCATATTACCTAATAAATATGATTCATATTTTTCCCTCAATTCATAATCAATTGAGTCTAATGATCCTTCATTACAATGTTTTTAATGGGTTTATAATTTAAATGTATAAGTATATAATTCCAATGATAAGTGGGAATAGAATCAACCAGATTATTATTATTGTAAATTTTATAAATTCAAATATTCATATATATAATGTATGGTCCATTTATTATGTTCACAATGCTATATAATTATTTCTCTATTATATACATAAAATCTATTGTTCTTAATGGAGATTAAAAACAATGTTTTTTGAAAAATAAAATGATATCAAATTCATGTTAATGGTGGAAATATAAGAAAATTCCTCCAAATAATATTTTAATTCACTATATATTGATAGACTATAGGTTCTTGAATATAATAAAGTAACTATTTATCCATTAGGAATAAGAATATATACCTCACCCTTGGGTAATTACCTTCTATATTTGAGTCTCTCCATTTCAATGTCAATATATGGAACACACCTAGTATCTAATACCCAAGATTATGAGATAGTATATTTAATATATATATAATTTTCATTTATATTTTTATATTAGTTCTTTTTTATAATGCTTATCAATCCTATTTCCAATGTATTATTGTTTTATTAGTCATACATACAAAGGAACAATCATGTTATGATGTGAAACTCATCAATGTAGTTATATGGGTTGAATATATATCTAACCAGAATATTATTAGTTCTCAAATAGATTAGTGGAAAACTCTTTGTATGTATCCATCATATAGAAAATAAAAAACTATATTCATATAGAATACCAACCATTAGTGTTTCTCATTTCTGTATCACACAAACAAAAGTCAATAACAAAATAACATAATTCAATCCAACATAACCCCAATATGGTGCGAATCTACCCGATTGGGTTATCCAATGTCACTCATTAACTAATTTTCATAAACCATATATTTTTTTGAAACCTGTTATGACATGAAACTACCGAGTATGATGTTAGATTTCTTTGAAGGCACTACTTTGGAAAGAATCTCACACTCAATATTTTGAAGGGTTTTTCTTTTGAAAACTCTCACTGATTTAATATCCATCATATGAATAATAAAATAATAACATTATCAACTTATTAAATCCTCTACTTCCAACATTTCAAAAAAATTTAATGATGATTCTAATGATTTAGATTTGGAATCCTTGTTGAATCCACCAAATTAAAATGTTCAATATAAGTTAATGTGATATTCATTATAAAACCAAAAAAATTATATTACTCACCTAAAAAATAAGAGAATTATATTACTACATATATAAATTTACATCATTAATACACTAAATGAATTATTCAGATAAATTAATAGAAATATATGAGATAAAAAATTTCTTCATGAGTAGGATCAAAGTGATTGATAGTAATCCCATATCCTTTCTAAAAAATGCATAGGGCATGTGGTTAGTGTGTAGTGGAACACCGTGTACCTCTCCCCAGAGAGACTTTACAAATGGGATAATTCAATTTATGATATCTGTAATAGAAAATATAATAAAAATATTTTAAAATACTATACTTAAGCTCAAAACTCCAAAAAAAAGAGAGATAGAGTTAGATGAAAAACAAAAATTAATGGAGTCATACCTATGATCTAGTAAAATTATCTATCTCATATAAAAAATTTATCACATAAATATACCTATATAATATTGATATTTAATAAAAAAATATATTAAAACCTAAATATTAAGGAATTGAATAAATGAAAAAAATGTATTTTCCCAAATAATAGAATATAAATCTGAAACATTTATATTTAACATTGACATGTAAAATAACTTTTTTCATGTTCTAATACTTATCAATCATTTATAAAATTACAACCTATAAGTAAATTTATTAAAATAATTTCCTAGATATCATATGAACCATTATGGAATTCCCCTTGCTAGGGTCATTGATGGGATCCCATTTTAGATTGACAAGATTCATTCTTTAACGATCCATTTTGTTATGTAAAACTCCCATATATAACACATGGACCAACAATGGATGTTGTTATGAAATGCATAATGCATTCTAGAAATGGTACATTATGAACATCACCATAGGAAGATCATGTTGCGATAAATTTGATTGTCCCTATCGAATTTATAGTGAATAACTACCATACCTAGAACTATGGTTTGGTGATGGAAATGTCAATTTAATTATGGTATCCACACTAACATAGAGAAAACCTGGTCATAGTGAAATTATATTTTCATTGAATCCCATATAGATACACATTATTTTATTTGATGAATGAGGATTTCACACCCCTAATGGTAATTAGGGAATAATTATAATACAGATTTTTAGATGAAAAAAACATTGTATAATATATCAAAATAGTTCCCAAAATGTGGCTTGGGGATCCTCATAAACTAATGGGGTGTTATCTCTTTCACTGTGAGTTATAAATAGAGCATCGTGAACCGGATGATCTTCGATATTGGAATGTATCCTTGAATTGTTTGACATGATGATTCATATCCCTTTATTAATACATGATTAAAATATTTAATTTAATTAATTACATCAGAAGTACATAGTGTATCTATATATGTTAATTCCCAATAGAACTCCACTTGAACCAATTAAAGAAATTTTTATGCATCATTAAACCCATTCATAATGGATTCTTAAATAGTAAATTTTGAGAAAGGAGGGATGTGGAATTTGAATTCATCATATTAATGTAAAATAGAAATTGCATTGCATTATTATCCCTAACCATAACATTGAACAACTTTGGATATTACATGGAGGTTATGACTTTTTTATTACAAAACCAACATAAATTTATAGTTATTCGATGTTTTCATTGATCATGAACCTGATCAATCAATGTATGTGTTGGGATAATTTAATTTAATAGTTATTGCATAATGTTTTTGAAAAAAATTATTAATAATTTAAATATTATGATACACATATAATACATTTATCATTTATTATGTATGGGTATATATATTTTTGGTTTATTTTATACAACCCTTAACCCTTGGTACATGTACCAATGAGTGAGTAGGAAAATGTAAAGGATGATGATTCTAGTGATATGATATATTTTATTAATAAAACATATGTGAAGACAAACAAAGATATATATTGTTTAATAGAAGAATGTTTTAACTTTTTCTAAACATTTTATCATAAATTTATTTCCCCTTGGATCAATGTTGGTTGATTATTTACTCAATAAACAATCCATTAGATTAAAATCACAAGATCATATCACATCTTCATTTTGTTTTTAAAATTTATCATTGTTTAAATATTTATATGATTAATTATTTTTTGATTAAATCTGGTCACATGATATAAATAAAGTAGAAAATATATAAGATAAAATAATATAATTCAATTATATATATATTGTCACATATAGTTAATTAATCATTTAAAATAAATATATTATTTAATATAAATCGAATCAAAATATAAATAATCCTACACATAATTTAAAAAAATTTAATGAATGAAAAATGCTAATTCAAATATTTGCATCCATTAATTATGTTTAAATACATCCATAGATGAAACTATTGGTCTGTCCCATATTAAGATAATTTCATTTACCTTGGAATCATATGTAATTTTTTGGTTTAGGTAACCATTGTATAATTAAAACTATATTATCCTATAATACATGGTGTATCATGGAGGCATGCATTATATAAATTAGATTTTATGATTTTAGGATTGGTGAGTCTACTTAATAGATTATTGAAATAGGATTTGAGGAAGTGGTTAGCATAACCTACCTAAATACCTTTAAATAATTTTATAAAGCCAATATATGGGCTGTTTGAATGGAATTATGGATCCTTTCTAGTATAATACCCATGAATCATAATATTGAAATTCCATTTGTGAGGGTATTTAGGATTTTATAAAATAGAGAGAAACTAATAAAAAAAATTCTTTAACACACCTGGTAATCAAGGAAATTTACCAAAATCATCATTAATTTGTTATGGAGAATTGAAAGTCCTTAAAACATTAAAATATACCTATGATATATTATAGAGAATAAAATATCAAAACAAACAAAAACTTATATTAGTGGTATTGGTGAATACACATCTTACTATTCCATGAATGATTTTTTTGGTTTTGGATTCCCCAGTTTCTACTACTCATTATCAAGAGTCAATTGAGTAGGTAAAATAATTTATCTAGAAACACATGGATAATAAATTTGATATCTAGAAAGTAGTTATTTAATCAATGACAAATGAGAACCAAAATATTGATGAGAAGATGGAATAATACAAAATGTTTTCAAATATATTTGATATCGATTAGGAAAAATCAATATAAGAATGGCACATGATATACTTTTAAATCTTTGTAAACTAGATAGAATAAGTTGTTCCGTCTGGACCCATGTATTTATGTTTATTAGATACATTTTATTTTGTAAATTTCAGGTTTCCAGATAAACATGTAATTTTCCAAAAAAATCATTCTCACTTCGATTTCATTAATCATCCATAGTTTTATTTGGAATTTGAATATGAACAATTTATTGAATATTCTATTGAAACTAATTATCCATTTTCATAAAGTCATAATTCCTAAAAAAATTCCAATTTAAGGTTATTAAGTGGTTAGGAAAGGAAAAAACTCTAAATACCCACACAAAGGCAAATTTTTTATTTCATCTTAATTATATGAAAAAAATGTTTCGATATATGTTAATGAATAAGATGTTATTTGTTTTACATTTATAAAAAGTGGTAACTATAAGATAATTTGTCCGTCAATTAATCATAATGGGGAATATTTATCTATGAACATTATCCAGTGTAATATTTCCATTTATATAAATTATATATTAGATACATCTTGTGGTTTATATATTTGAACACAAATATTGGATCTAAGGGGATTATGGATTATTTCTAAAGTCAAGTAATGTCTTAGATAAATCAACAATATATGAATAGTTTCATGTGATATAAGAGAGTACCATATCCTATATTAAACTAGTTCATTTATTAATTTAATGAATTAATAGTATATATTCAATGTAAAAAAAACATAATTTATGTATTCAGTATTGATATAGATGGATTTGTCTTCAATAATTGATATAAGTCTTATTATTTCTATTAATATAACATATTTTATGGTATAGATCATTTTAATAATGGGGTTTTCATACTAGTATTTAAATACTAAATAAATGAAATTGATAAATAATTTAATTCAGATAACTTATATCACACTCAGTTGTGGTATCAACGGTACTACCTTGTAGATAACACTTCGTTGAAAAAATGCTATCATATAGGATACTTAAATTAATTTATGTTTAGTCGCTTATATATATATATATATTATGCTAGTTTATACATAAAAATGGCCACATCATTATTCAGTTTTAATGGTTAATGAATCATGGATATCCAAGAATTAGTTCATAATAATGATTGTAGGACTTTGTCGATAGAGGCTATAAGTGGATACTCTTACTACATAACATTCACAAACGAATAATTATATACAGATATATATACATAGTAAGTTATAAATATGATTACCTTGAAAATCTAAGGAATAAAATGAAGAAGTAGAGAATCATATTTCTATGATGATAAAGAATCTATTGTTCAACTATGGTGTGAATTATCTTAAAAAATACTTAATTGGTTATCCTAAATATTTTATAATATTACAAAAAATAATTATTCCTTGTACACTAAAATGAAATTATTTTAATGTAATGTGGAATAAAAGATTATTGGACATTTTGAGATCATTGTTATGTCATGTGAATATTAAATTACCCTTTTGTAAAATGCATTATAGACTCTAAAACATGTGATAAAATGAGTTCCAAATAAAGATGAAAGAATAATCCAATATGAATTAATCCATTGAATGAAATGTTTAGATTCACATTTTTATGAGGGTAGATTAGAAGCATTTTTATTGATAATGTTTATAAATAAAATGCATCTTGAGACATTATGTGTATATTTAAATGATATCCCAAAGAAACAAGGGGATATTATTCATACATTCCCATTAATAGAAATATTGTAGTTGAAATACATGACATCTTACATGAGAGGGAAACATTATTCAAATGAACCATTGAGATAAATATGGACCGCTATGAAGGTGTGGCTAAAGATAAAAAAAATTGACAATGAGATAAAATCTGTAAGATGAGCTGGAATAAGTGGTTCAAGTGAACAATGACTACTTGGGATCATCAGATAAATTTAATAACCACCTAAATATGGTTTTATAGTCATCAAGAATGCTTCTACACTACTAATTTAATATAATGTACCTCTATCATATAACTAAGAATTTAATAGTTAATATACTGTAATGTTGAATAAATCCATTAATTCTAAAATGGATTCTATCTTCAATATTATATTTAGGTTTTTGTAGATTCATTGGTTGATTTAATCATACTAGTGTAAATCCATACATAATAAAATGATTTTCGTCGATGGAAATGGTAGTACCTATATAACATGAATGATTGATTAATGTGTTAAGAAATATCAAGCCATAGACTTTTCAAATCCTTTTAACCTTTTTCTACGGTAAAATGGATGATAATTTTACTTTACATAGAGTTATTCCAGGTTTATGGGAATTTTAAAATTGTTGATAAGTTAGATTCAATTGATTCATACCTATATAGATAAGGAATATATTACAAAACTATAATGGTTTATGACACAAAATTATTCCAATATGCTATGTAAATTATACATAACATTTTATAGGTTGAAGTAGGAATCTTGATCATGGAAGACACATTTTGTTAAAACAATTAGAGAATATATTTTTATAGAGAATGAATCTAATTCCTGTAAATATAATATGATTAATTTCATTTTGGTATTTTTCGTAAGATAAAATTTTTATGTTATGATATTAAAGGGATATGGGATATATGTCATGAAATTACTTAAGATGTGGTTAAGAAAATATTTCTTCATGAAATACATGGGTGAAATAGACTAAATTCAAGGGATTAAGACGCATCATTACATATATAGGAGGATATATAGACTAGGACATGGTACTCAAATTTAAATTGTATTTATCATATTTAATATTGAAAATAGTGGATAGGATAATATTTAATTTTAATTGGTTTATATATGTCACATAAGATGTTCGATCAGACTTAAATTTACAGGGAGAGAAAATGTGTTGAATCAACTATGTTTGAGTGATTAGATTTTTAATGAATTTATTTATATATACTAAGATAAATGTTTCAATGGGATTGATAATTATAGGAAGGTATCATATAGACCATAGTGAGCCACATTGAATGGTTTTAAGGATTATATTAAATTACCTAAGGAATTCGGTGGATAAATTCATTGTTTATAAAGAATTTGACAAATTCGTTTTCAGTGGAGAAATAAAAAATAGAGTATATATAAATCATAATGATCTGAAATCATAGATATGAAATGTTTCTATCCTTAATGGTGGAGTTTTAATATTGGATATTTATATGAATCTAGTGGTTGTAATTTATATAGAATAATCCAGGAATATTTTAACTTCTAATGTATTCAAAGAATATTTATGATATAGAACATTATTTAAGTGATTGATAAATCAGTAATTAGTAAATAAGTCATTACTATATAATTATATAATATCTATATACTGGTTTTATACATGTATCTTAGACCACAACATTGAAAAATGAATAAAAATCCAAACAATCATCTGTTTTTGTATTTTTCATAAAAGGGATGATGTTATATTTAATAGAATAGACACATATGAAGACATAGTGGACTTATTATCCATAACATTTCCCAGTAGAACACATAATATCATGAAATGTCCTGATAATTAAATTCTGATAGTTGTTAGATATAGTGAAAATAAGGTTATGTTGTTGACGGGGTCCTTGAAAAAAAAAATTTACTTTAAAATAAAAATAAATAAATAAAAATTGTGTCACAGGATAAAAATTCTTTTGAAAAACATTATTGCAATATTTTTCCTAGATTATTTATCACATTGAATGGTTATATTAGTTTCCTAATATAATTATTACCTATAAATATTATGACAATATTATTAAACATATTTCCAACAGTCTAGATTATATCTACCTAATTTGAAAAAATGATTCTTGGATATTAGTTTATCAAGACACATGAGAAATTAATACTTGTTCATATAGAATTTAATCTTGGTAATCTCATAGAGGATAGATAATGGGGGAATTAACTCTCATAGAGTTGGGATTATTATTAATGAATATAATAAAATTTATAATTTGATACTTGGAATTATTTTTGAAAATACATTTTCAATGAGATATACAATATATTTGGAATATAATAAGATATATAAAAATTAATATATAATTCAAGAAAATTTTTCCCCTTTTGTGTTAATCGAAGAAGATTTAATTGGATAGATTATTATATTATAATAGTCTAATCTAATCTATGGTCATGGTAGTTAAACATCCTATTTATTTCATATACATAATGAAAATAATTGAAATATAATGTATAATGATACTAGTATGAAACATGTTGATGATATATTATGAAAAAATATTTATATTATATAGTTCTGTTAATGGGATGATATTTTTCCTTGATACATTATCATTTTTCTCAGGGTCTTACATGACATGTTTCCAGATGAAGATCATTTACTTTATGTACGTTCATGTAATGACCTAGTGAAATTGGACTATTGGATCACAAAGTATGTTTATTATGAATCTCAATTAATTCAATACGGTATTATATTTTGTGTATAAATTTTATTATTTTCTTTTAAAATAATATTTATTCACATTACATTGATAAAAAAATCAATCACCAGATATTTGATTTTGTAATATGTATGTTTAATATAAAAAACTCAAATATCTAATGACTGTGTTTAGTAAATATAACATTTATTTGATCTCTTTTTAAATATTCACAAGGTAATAAATAATTATTTATTAATTAATCAGTTTCAATATAAAATTAACAAAGATTATTATTTGGTTACATAAATATTTAAATATATATTTGTTTTCATGTTGAGTGAATATAATATATTATATCAATTTATTGTATGTATAATACTAAATATATTATTTAATTATTTTTTACATAATTTTTGATAAAATCATAGGGGGTAGGTGGGATGAGTAAAGAACTTGATGGAAATTGTTTATTAATCAATGAATTTAGATCATGTTATATAAATATAATAATAATAATTTTATTATTATTTTTATTTAACATGAAGATTTCTTGTGATAAATAATTATATAAAGGGAACTCATGTAATTATAAACTATGGTCCCTAACTATTCATTTATAATTTTAATATTTTAGATAAGACAATGTTTTGTGTACAAAAAATTCTCCCAAAGATTTATCTATTGTTGTAGAAATAATTCCATCCTCCTTCACATTCAAGAATGTATAGGGATAATTAGATATATCTTACTCGGTAAATAATAAATGACACATGGTATTTATTTCCAAGCATCTAGCATTTAGAATACTAAGAGTAATGTCATGTGATTCAGAAAGGACATGTGGATACCATTAGTATAATTACATATTTGGTTATCCATAGTAAAAAAATATAAAAAGAGAAGAAACATGATTGATCAATGCAAAAAAATAATAATTATAATATTTTGTATTATTTTTTTGTTAAATAAATTTTAAATTTGAATTAGAAAGACTCTTACTAGAAATTTTCTTCATTTAATTATCCAAGTAAATCATGATTTTCCTATTGGATTTGATGAATGTTTATAGATTTCATCAAAATTATCCATTTGAAATGATGAAATTTATTATACCCTACTTTAAGGCTTATGCTAGGCCCCAAGACCTTAAAATAATGGATTTATAGACATATTTCAATTTTTTACATGTTATTTATTTATTTTATATAAATATCTTTTTAATTACATGTTTGAAATCATAATAAGAAATTAAAATGGCGGGTAAATGATCCACTTGGTTTTAGATTACGTAAAACAAATTTCATCATTTATGAAAAATCATAAGTAAAATATATATAAATATTTGTCTGATATCAAGATATGTGAAAAGGAAGAAGTTGAAATTCGTGTAAATGTGGAAAAATTACACATAAAATACACATTATACCATTCAGAATCTCCATGCCTTATTCCTTGATACGTTTAATGCATGTTTGTGTGTCTTTGGTAATATGTTTTCAAAATAAAGATACTTATAAAGTGTTATATTTAATTTATTATATTGTTGATATATTTTTTTAATTGACTGATTTTAAATGTTATGTGTTTTATATTAAACAATTGTTATGTTATTAAAATTTAAATTACATCAGTAAATAATATGAAATAAATTATAATATTAATAATTATAATTATATATTATTTATTTTATTAATTATTATAATTATTGATTTGATTTGTAATTTTTATATACTAATATTTATTATCATTACTAATTAATCTATTATAAACAAATTATATCAACTATTTAAATATATATATTCTATTTTTTGTGGAACCTTCATTACATGTGTCCTCTCCCCCTTTCCTGTTTTCCTCCCATAATTTCATATTGTCTAATTAATCCACATTTTATTATTTAATATCCAATTATGTTGACATTTACACTTCATTTTCCAATTTCACCACTCTCACAACGTCTCTCTACCAGAAAAAAGTCCTTATCCATAGGCTTCCATACTTTTACTATCTCTTATCCAACATGAAAATGATCCCCTCCTCCTTACCAACTTCATCCCCTCCACCTTTTAAACATCCTAAATAATTTTGTGGTATTTTGTTGTGATTTATTAATTAATATCTTCTACCTCAACAAATCATAAAGATCGGACTTTTCATCAACTTTCAACTTCTCAAATTGTTCACCTTATCCTCCTAAAATTTCATCATTTTATAATTACCAGCTATGGATCTTTGATATCCATTACTAAGCCTATTCAAAAATATCAAGTCAAATTCAATTTAAAAAAGAACATGATTACTATAATTATTATTCATTAGGGTTTTTATTTAAATTGGAATTACTAATAGTTTATAGCCCTATATATATAGGTTATTAACAAAATAAATGAAACACAATTTCATAAGGGATTGTTGTGGTTTAAGGATACATGATTTTATAGTGTTGTATTCAGTATGAATTTCAATCCTTATGAATCTATAACCCTATAATTTTCTCATAACCGTCTTCAATATTTTATAATATCAATATATCTATGATATTTGTTTTTTTAACATTTTTTATATTACCTGTCATGTTATCATTATTTATTTTTAACATTATAAATTTTACAAAATGTTATTTTTAAATATTCTAAAACTATTTTATTGTTAAAAATTATTCACATTATGTATTTTTTCGGTTTCACATATATGTTCCATGGTAATGTTACACAATTATTTTTCCCAATTGTAATATTACTAAGAAGTGAAACGTTAATGGTTGTTGTAATCCATATTTTTCTCTTATGTTTTGTTAATTGCAATCATGTCAATCTATATTATTATTAAAAATTAGTAATTTCTAGAATTTCACATTTCCTCTTACATTTCATATTTTTATTTTATAATATCCTGTATGATGAAAACCATGAATATAATGAATGAATTGTCCTATATAAAAACACTAAAATCATCATGATACATCTAGAAAATATATTTAAAAATATCTTACCAGGTTCCTATACTCTGAATCTATAACTGGTACTCAATGTATTTGACCCAAAAGATACGAACACGGTGATCTCCTATTAATAGGTGTGTGTGAATGTTCCATTACTGAAAATTTCATGTAATGATGATTTTTTATTATTAGATAACATTTTATTAAAATTATGTATATATACTCCCATAAAAACGACATTTAAATTTTTCCCTTCCAATCAATAAATTTTTGAATTTATTATATAATTTTCAATGATATGGTGCATATGGATTATGTTGACCATGAGACTTCAAAAGAGACCATGTTACGAGGAAAACTAAACTGGTTTCAAAAGTTAGATTATGGTTATAAATTATTTAATATGTTTCTTTTAGTCAACAATATATTATTACAAGTAATTCATTTAATTAATTTAAATATTTATTGATAGATATATATAATATATCTTATTCATCACAATCAAATGATACCCCACACATTGATGTAGTGAAAATATTTTTCGTTATAAAAACTAAATTACAAGATACAAAATGCAAGTCATTATCACCAATACCATTACATGGTATGTTAATATTACTTATTATATATATATATATATATTATTTAGTGATTATCTTATCTAACATTTGCCTATTTTACCCTTTTTATAATATACACTCAAAAATTTAAAATTTTTTATATATGAATAGATTCTAAAAATCTATAAAATATAACCTGAAGAATCATTAAAGACATAAAAAATAATTTTCTTATAAATTTTTTATATTTATGTTGTTAAATATTTAAAAATTAATACCAAACACATCATGAATTTCATATTTTTATTTAATTAAATATTTTTAAAAAATATCCCAGGAATATTCATACATTTTCAAATAAATACATCGAAAATTTTCCCCAATGAATCTCTTTCATATATTTAATTTATTAAATTACCTCAGTATACATGAATTTTTTTAATGAAATTTAAATTAATATAATTGCAAATAATATTCTCTAAAATATTTCAAAATACTAACCATTTTTGGTAAATTAGAAAATTCATTAAAAAACAATTCCTAAAATATAAATTAAATTAAAAAAACTAATAACTATTAAAGGTGAATAATTTATATTGAGTGATAATAAATATAATAATTATGTTAGAATTATTATTATTATTATTGAATATTGTAACTGTTGTAGTATTATTTTATATTTATTAACAATATGCTTCAATTTTATAAAATTACACTTATAATTAAAATTTAGTTTTAAGATCATCTATAAATTCTATTCATGATTCTATATCATAGAAATAAATTTATATTTCCACATAATATATTTCAACACGTAGATAAATTTTATCAAATGGTAAAATTTAGATGTCTTAGTATTACATTGTTTCCCAATAAGGTTTATTATATTAAAAAAATATAAAATAAAAATCTAACACCTTTCTTTATAGTCATTATATTTATTTGATTATTATGATAAAACTAAAAAAATGTATTTTTGATTATTTTCTAACAGATGAAATAAATTTAATACTGAACAACAATTTTAAATTATTGAGTCATCATGTGTACATGTTTTCCCATATGATATATATTTTTATAAATTAAATTATTTTATGTATCCACTTATTTATTATAATAGAGGAACTATTTAATGCCCCGACCCTAGAAGCCTGGAGTAGGTGCTTTATTTTAATACATTGGAATTAGTTCAAGGAATAACATCCCAAAAGACCGAGTAGTTTAGTAGTTTTGGAGAACCAGATACATATAAAGGTTAAACAATACAACTTGAAAAATAAATAAAACATATATTTTTAATTGAGATCATCAATGACTCTATGTTTATCCATAAACGTCTGTCAATATATACCACTTCATTTATTTTGTAAATGAAGCATATAAATGGGTGAGTTAAAATTCACCTTAAGGGTAAGAAACACCATAGAAAATAAAAAAAAAATATAATATTCATGAGGAATAACTAAAACACATGCCTTTAATAAAAAAATGTAACACAATATGGAAGGAAAATGAGCTGAATAAATAGTTACATAATAAATCATATTCGTGGGTATTATACTAGTCTAATAACAACATTAAATATCAATAATATTTTCATAATTTGGGAAAGAAATATTCTAGTAATCATAACCATACCATCAAGACCTCATTCTAAGACCATAAATAACCATTTTATCAAGTCTGGGTGCCATTACCTTGGTTGTCTTAAGAGACCTACCCGTTAATCGAGGGGCTATAATGGGCCTCTACCATCATATAATAAGTACAATTAATATCTAAAATTAATGGGGATAAACATAAACAAAATATAAACTCATATTGAAACTACCATATGAAATTTAAATAAGTTTCCCTAGTCATTAAATGTATACACTAACCATTCAGTGTATTATAGGGAATGGTATCAAGACATAAAATCAACATTAAAACAAATCAGAAACCATTCAAAAAATATTTCTTATATTAAATAATATTATATATATATCTATGAAATAAATTATTCCTAAAGTATGTTGACATAAATAAATATACTTTTAAATGAGGACACTAAAAAATGAGGAAATAATCCTTAAACATTCCTAAATGTCTTATACCACCTTGAAACATTAAAATAATAATCCCTTATAATATTATGAGAATATGGAGAATCTTGATATGATATAAAAATGATAATAACACAAAAAAAGTTAGATGTATGTGTTGAACCAGGAATATATCTCAAAAAAGATAAAGTGAGATGCAGAAATTCCTTTTTTTACCTTGGGAAGAAGATTTCTTTTGGAGAATCATTTGTATTTGTCATGAAATAATATTATAAACAATTAGAAGCCATAAAATATAAGTCAAGGACATTGAAATTATATTTTATAGGTAATTAAAATCTTATTTTTCTTAAACCAATCCAAAAGGGTTTTGTACGATTCTTTATAAATAAAACATTTAAGTGCAGTTTATGGAATTATTTAGAGTGATTTTAAAGCGCAAAGGAATGTTTTCTCTCATATAACAAAAAATGAACCAAATTAATTTTTTCACATTAGAATGTGTGATTTTATAATGATAAATATGGCTTAAAATATATTATATAGGGAACTTCAAAATAGGTAATAAATAAAAAAGTTCCTTGAATCGATATTGGATTTCATGAAGAATTTTTTAATGATCCTTTTAAAATTTATAAATACCCATAAATGAAACTATAATTATAGTTGGTACACATATATCGAATATTAACACAAATTTATGAGTATTAGATACGAATAAATAAGAATATCATTGTTGTGAGTGAAGAATAAGAGCATCCCCAATTAAAATGGTGGTTTCAGTAGAAAGTACAAAGAAATTTGTAATCAATGGATTCATATGACCTGAAATTAATAATCATTAAATTATATGTCTAATATAACAAAAATATTTATATTCATGATATTCCATATAAATGAAATAATTTATACACCATACACAACATGTTTTTGTGAATACTGAATATCTTATAAAAATGGAAGTGAGATAAAGAAACCCTTACCTTAGGTCTGACGGTGTGCGTCATTTATTTATAATGTCCTAGATAACAAAATAATGTTCATTATTCAATATTTAAACAACCTATTCTAAATATAATTTATTTATTATATCCATATTATATTCATTCAGTTAATTTTTAAATGGATAAGAGGTTCAACTTCATTGTCTAGGTATGTTTATATCGTGATTGGTATACTTATATACATGAATGGAGAATCATGTAAAATGTGGATGGTTGTCTATAAATTAATTTATATGTCATTAGTGAACTTCTATAAGGATACATAGTTGTAAATTCCATTTTTTACTAGTAATGATGATAAATTATTTTATAAATTATTTAATGATAACTATTTGGGTTAATTGGAGGGTTTTGAACACAAAGAACTCATTTTGTTTTATAATTCAAAACCACTTCTACAAAAATATTTCAGAACCATACATGAGAAATTATTAAAATATTATAGAAATTTTCAACCATAAAAATTGTTTAATGACCAGAATTGATTATGGTAATATATATTTAAAACATATCGTCCTTGAATATGCTAAATTAGCACATCTCGAATGGTGTTTTAATTTTTAGTATAAATGAATGGAAAAGGAGATATGATGAATAATTATTTTCTTATCATGAAAAAATTTCTGTACATGTAACATATGAGAATCATCATATAATTTGTATTAATGTAGGTAAAGAAAGAAAAACATTGGGACTCAAAATAAAAGAAAAGTTATGAAATACCTTATGAAAAACTTGGCTGCCTAATAATGTTGATTAACATTTTATAAAATTTGTCAATGAGATAAAAAGGGTAATATCATAATTATTACTTAAAATGGACATTAGGGGGGATATGTAATGACTTATACCATCATTATACAATATAAATTAAGAATAATAATATAAAATGAATTCTTGAAGAATAAAATGGTGGTAGATTTCTTAACCTAATATAGTAACTGTTATGACATGAAGGTTTTGTCATTGGGTGATTGAAGACACGTTTCGAGGACTCCAATGGATGTAAAACTACCAATTATTTGAGTATTATGTGTGTGGAATGAATTAAAATGATATAATGAGTGGGTATTTATAGTAAATGAGAAGGATCTTGTAATTAATTTGAAGGGACACCTTATTATGGGTTTTTTCCAAACCATGGGATTTATCGTGGTATTTTCCCGTGGTAATAGTAAATTGGGACACCTAATGTCATATTTTACTGTAAAAATGGTTACCATCATTTTCTATTTATTATTACATCATTAAAATATCATTAAACATTACCAAAACTCAAAACTGCATTTTTAATATTCACTAAAAATTCATGTATTTTAGAAAAAACCCAAAACTTCACTCCAACCATTCATAGATGTGTATAATTAAATTATTTAATCCATTTATTGAGATTATTTTTGTAAATATTTGGAATTTAATCTTTAAATAAAATCCTAATTTATTTAAAATAATCAACTTTAAAAATATAGCACATTTTACTACATCCTGAGAATTTAATCATGATCCGATAAAATTTTTGTATAAACACAATATAATAATGTAACAATTTATAATTACTTGTTATAAAAATAAAATTCCAATTTATATTTTTAAATTAATCATTTAATTTTATTTATATTTTTTAAGACATGCATAAATTCCAATACTAATACTATGATTATTTTTCACTTATAATATGTCGAAATTATATTTATACATTCATGGGTTATGTTTCTACTTTTTACATGGTTTACTATTAATTAATATTCAGAAGTATTCATACATGTATGTTACTATTCATAAGTGTATGTTTCTATTCATAAGGGTATGTTTCTATTAAAGAAAAATATTGACTGTCCTATTAGACTTTAAATATCTTACTTAAAGAAACTGTGTATGTTAGTTTTTCGATATTTAAATTACAATCATAAAAATATTATGTTTATTGGTTAAGATATAATAAAGTATTATTTTGTATAGACTCTTGCTTCATTAATTCTATCTTAAATATATTTGTAAATTCTTTTAGTGTTACATTATTCCCCCTCAAAATAATTTAATCCTCACTATTTGAAATTGAAATTTTACAGATAAAGGTTGATGGTTGAAAATTCCCTTGTGAGAAACACACATCATAAATAGAGTTAATAAAATATCCTCCTAAAAGGGTTATGGAAAATGAGGTGGTCACCAAAAAATTATGATTTTTAATGGGGTGACTTTGGTTGGATGTAAAAACCTATACATAGAATAAAAATCTAACTATGATGTTTTGATGGAATGTGATAGTGAACATGTTCTGATGAATGTTTGATTAATACAAAACTATAAACTACTATAAATAAAATTAATCGATATTATCAAGGATTATGATAATATTAAAACAATTAAATTAGTCTCTTTTACTTGACTTGAGGAATTATTCCACTATATAAGAGTATAAAAATAAGTTTTAATTTATTAACTCATCCTTTAATTTCATCTGGAACTATATATTCGTCACAACTTAGTACATGTTAAACAATATGGTGATGTAATAAAATAAATTATAAAAAATCATACTATGTTCAACATAAAATATTTCTTGAATGGTTAAACATTTCAAAATATAATGATTCATCACTTTACATTTAAGGTCTCTAAATTTACAAGATGAACTTATCATTAACCCTTAATCAACATGTAGAAACTTTAAATGTTTCCATTCCAAATAAGTGATTAACTTCATCATCTATCATTTGGAAATATTTTAATAACTTGAATTAACATTAATCCCATGTTGGAATCATGTATTATTCTATATTCATTATGTAATATACATATTATTGGACATATTCCTTAAATACCAATATCCTTTAAACTCCTTCCATGAAAGCATAGACAACTTATTTATAAGTCAATAATTTGTTCCAAGGTAGTTAGTACATATTCAAAAAAATCATTTCTTCATCATTATCTCAACA
Source organism: Viscum album (assembly GCA_963277665.1). NCBI lineage: Eukaryota > Viridiplantae > Streptophyta > Magnoliopsida > Santalales > Viscaceae > Viscum > Viscum album. The sequence continues at coordinate 1,612,586,422 of OY728163.1, forward strand.
TAAGATATATATTAAGTGTTTTCTTTCCCTCAATCATGCATTTTATAAAAAGAAAAATTTACAATGATTATTTATTCTCGGTACCATTTAACATATGTTTTCTAATCCTTAATGAAAACATTTTGTAGTACAATCCCCATATATTCAATAATTATTATAACTATTACATTACACACACAATATTAAAATTACATGATCCATAACAAGGAGTATTAATCATTTTATTTCATATAATGTCGCATCATAACTTGATCATTTTACAGCATAATCATTTGGGTTATATTCCTTTGACACTTTGGACATTGTCTCTCATAGTGTACCATCTCCTTTTAGATGAATAATTTTACATTAGAAATATTTTTCTTACCTTGGAAATCATGAACTTGGTGTCCTTTCCCTCCACAGTTATAACCAACACCCATTCCCTTCAATCATTTACTAGGTTGACTCTTTCCATAGTTATCACATGTGGGAAAACACTTATTTCCCTTCTTCCTTAATACATATTAAACCCTATCTTCCTTTTCTTATTTTTCATCCCTTAAAATCCATAATAAATAGAAAATTATTTATATACCTTGTTAAAACATGATATTATTTCATCATATAATGAGGACACATGTGAGAATATCTCCCTTGAAAATGATTGTTTATGACCATGAATGATATGATCCCACATAATATTTTTATCACATGTGTTGGTGATGATATCATTCCTTATTCTAGTTTCCATTTCTAAAAAAATGGAAAAAAAAATATTATATTATGAATAATGATGTATAATATCAACTTAGGAAAATACTTAACATAAATTGAAATCTTATCTACAACTAATATCTTAATCATAAACATGGTTTCTGTAAAGAAAATCTTATATTTAATTCCTCCATCATGGTTTTTATTGAAAATGTGATTTATCCTTATAATATCCCTCGAGAGTACCAAAATAGGTGTGTAGTAAGTCCCATTGTTATGTACCATGATACCCGAGTCATGCCCGAAACTCCTTGACGGAGTTGTTACTCCATGTTATATCTGTGCCTGAACCACGTCCATATGTAGTATAGAAACAAGGATGTATTTTCTAGAAATATCCACATAATGAATTAAATACCAAAATTCCATTACATTCTTAAATGATTATCCTCAGAGTGTATCTTAGGGTTCTGTTCCCAAATCATTGATTTCTGAATATATATTCCATGTTCTCTACAAAACATTATTTGATACAATTTGAAACGACCCAACCCTTGAAGGCTAGAGTCGGGGAATTGTTTTAATAGATTGGTATGATTAAAAGGATTCATAACCACAAATACTTAATAGTTTTTTATATTTTGAAAACCGGATATGTACAAAGGTTCAATATTACAACAAAACAATAAATACAATATACATGTTTTGTTGGGAATATCCACAACTCTATGTTTATCCCTGCAGGTCAGTCATAACTAACTTATTCAGGTTCATATAAAATTAAAACACAAGAAGGGGGTGAGCTCAAATTATTAGTAAGGGAATTAAACTCATTTGATGATAAGATAAACATAAACATTAGGCATGGTGAATAACTAAAACACAAGCCTTTAAATATAAATCTGGACACATTATGGAATGAATTAGTGCTGGATAAATAATTCTATAATAAAATATAATCATGGGTAATATGCTAGTCGAATTAAAACATGAAATATCAATAATATTTTAATAATGTAGTAAATTCATTTCACAGACATCATAACCATACCATCACGGCATCAGGTGAAGACCATAAATAACCATTTTGTCAAGGCCTTATTCAATGACCTAGTTTGTCTCATGAGACCTAATGATGCATCGAGGGGCTATAAAAGTCCCAAAATGTAACATAATAAGTTCATTTAAATAATATTATGAATGGATATAGTAATAAAAAACATATACACTCACATTGAAACTAACATATGAAATGTTAACAACTGTCCCCCGTCATTAACCGTAAACACTAACCATTAAGAGTAATATGGTGAATGGTTTCAAGATAGAACATACACATTCAAACAGATAGAAAACCCTTCAAAAACATATATTGTAGAAATTTTTATTGGATATAAATTAATATGAAATAAAATATTCATCAATGGATGTTATAATATATAATTATACTTTTAAATGAGACAATTGAAATAATATGTGAAATAATACTTAAAATATCCAAAGTGTCAGATACCACATTGAAATATTAAAATCATAATCCCTTAGAATATCTTGAGAATAATAAGTATATTTAAATGATATACCAAAGGGAATTACATAAACCAAAAGTAATAATTATGTGGTGAATAATGACTATATCTCATAAAAATTAATGTGAGAAGATAAAAAATCCTTTTTTACTCTAGAAAGTAGAGTTCATTTGTAAAATAATTTGTATTTTTCATGAAATAAGATTGTAAAAATGGATATACCAGAAAATAAAAGAGAAAATCATTGAAATTAAATTTTATTCATAAATCAAATCTTATAGTGGTTAAATAATTCAAAAGTTGTTTTTAAATAATCTATAGAAATAAAACAATGTAGTGAAAATTATGGAATTCTTTAAAGATATTTTGAAGAAAAAAAGGCTTATTTGTTTTCATAAAAATAGAAATGAACCAAATAATATATTTCACTCTAAATTTTGTGATTTTATTAAGATATATTTTTTTTAAAATTGATTATAGAGTGAACTTCAAAATAGTTCAGAATCTAAGATGTTCTTTGAATCGAGCTTGTATTTCAGGAAGAATATTGGAATGATCCTATCAAAACAAATAACTACACATAAATGAAATTATTATTATGGTTGTTAAAATATATAGAATATTAATAAATAACATATGAAGAATACATTATAATAAATAATATTAATATTATGGTGGGTTGAGAATAAGAGCAACCTGAATGAAAATTGATGTTTTTTTAGAAAAAATTTATAACTTTATTATCAACAGAATCCTATGTCCAAAAATTAATAATCATTAAATGATATGTTCAATATCATGAATATATATATATTAATGATATGAATCATTAATGGATGTATATATAAACCATACATAAGTAATTGTAGTGAATACCGAATATCTCATAGAAATGGAAGTGAGATGAAGAAACCCATACATTAAGTATGATGGTGTTCTCCTATTTATCTTAATGTCCTAGATAAAAAAAATTAGTTATTATTTCAAAAAATTCTTATAAAGTTATTTGATTCAATATAACCTTATTAATATAATTCACGACCTTTTTGATTGGGTAAGAGGTTACATATCATTGTTTGGGTCTGTTTGTTTCGTGATTGGTATACCTATATATATGAATGGAGAATCATGTAAAATGAGGATGGTTTTCAAGAATTGAAGTTATATGTTATTAGTGTAAATAAATAATTTACATGGTGGTAAATTTTATTTGATTACTAGGAGTGGAGATGAATCATTATATAAATTATTTAATCATATTTATATGGGTTAATTGTCAGTTTTTAACACCAAGAACTCATTTTCCATTATAAATAAATACCATGTTTAAAAAAGATTATATAACCATATATGATACATAAAATATATATTATTGTTTATTTCAACCATAATAACTGTTTCTTGACCAGAATTGAAGAGTGTAATAGAAAGTGAAAATCATCATCCTTGAATTTGGTAAATTAGCACATCTCAGATGGTGTTTTCATTTTTAGTATAATATATTGGTAAAGGAGAGATGATGAATAATTATTTCTTTATAAAGAAAAATTTATAGTGAATACTTGATAACAGATTCATATCAAAATTAGGATTAATTGTTTTGATGAATGAAAAAGAAAGGTACTCAGAATAAAATATTTGTTGTGAAATCCCTTACGAAACACTCTGCAGCCTATCAGCATCACAAACAAATTAATAAAATTTATTGATGAGTGAAAATGGGTCATTCATCATTAATAAATAATATGGATAGTATGGTGGGATATGGAATGACATATACCATCATTATCAAAAATCAATTAAAAATAATAACCTAAAATGATATCATGAAAAGAGAATGGTGATAGATTACCTTACATTATAGATTAACTACTGAAACATGATTTTTGGGACCTTGGGGTTTGAAAAAACCTTGGTAGGACTTCTTGGAAGGTAAAACTACATATGAATAGAGGATGATGAATTTGGAATGAATGGAAATTAAGGAATGAGTGGGTATTTATAGTAAATGTGAGGGAGTTCTTTATTAGTTTCCAGGGACACATCATTAGTGGTGTTTGAAAAACTAAGGGATTTCCCATAGTATTTTCCAATGGTATTAGACAATTAGTACAATTCATGTAATATAATAATTAACACAAGTTTCCTAACATTTTATATTAATTATTTCAACATTATGATGTCATTAATCATACTGAATACACAAAAGTGTATTTTTACTATTTACAAAATATTCATGTATTTTAAACTCATCTCAAAAATTTACCCCAACCATTCTTTGACTTGTAGAGTTATAAAATTAAATCAATTTTTTTAAAATAATTATATAAATACTTTAAATTTAATTTCTAAGTTAAATAATTATTTATTACAAAATGAACATCAAAATTATAAATTGTTTTATTACATATTTAGAAATTAATCAAGGTCCAATAAAATAATATTATAACCATAATGAAACAAAGAAAAAATTTATGAAAAAATTTTATGAAAATATATTTTAATTTTAAATTATTAAAATAATCATGCAATTTTAATTAAAATATTTATGAAATACAAAAAATACCAATATTTATACCTTGATCACTTCTTCACTTATAAGATGAGTAAATTGAATTCATACATTCATGGGTGAAGTTTATATTTTTTTGGTCGATTTAATATTCATTTACATTCATTACAAATCAAAATGGTATGTTACTATTCATAAGGATATATTACTATTCATCAATAAATATGTTTGTATTATCAGACTCTAAATATATTGTTGAACGCAATAGTGTATTTAAGTTTTTTCAAATTCAAATTGGAGAAGTGGAAAAATAATTTTTATTGGTTAGGTTATAATAATGTATTTTTTTAGAGTCTCGGTGTTTCATATATGATATATAAAATTTATTTGTATTGTTTTGGGGTGTTACAAAAAATTTCATCAATATTATTTCTAAATAATACGAATGCATTGGTGAACCATCACACATATTTATATATTGGGATACACAATTACTTTTAGAAAAAATATTTAAAAATATGGTGGTAAAAATTTTCATAATTTTTCACTATTTTTTTCATTGGTTAATATTGATTCGGAGATGCTCCACCATCAACCTGAATACACCAGAAATACCATTTTCAACAAGAATTGTGAGTTTAAAATAACTCTAATGAACATTTTAAAACTTGTAACTCAATTTTATTTTCATTTATATGTGTTGAATGATTGATAAGACTATCAACATAGGTGGTTCTTCCTCATATATTTTGACTAAATAGTAAAAAAATTCACTATATTGAAATTTTGATACCAATTGATGGGAAATAATCAAAATTTAATAAGAATTATTTTTATAAAACTAAAAATGAAGTGAATAATAGAATACAAGTTGTTATGCAATGATGATAATTTTTATTTTTCTGAAATCAATAAATTGTTATTATTTTATGTTTTCATGAAAATTCTACCAATGAATGAATTTACTATTGTTTTGACCATGTGGTTCCCATGAAAATAATTTTAACTCCATAATTATTTAAAAAGTTATGAACAATATATTACCAATGTTGTGGGTGTGAAAAACACCATGTCATTTTCTCTAATCAGATCAAGATTTGATCACATCACATAAATCTCTAAATTTGAAATTACAATTTTTGAAATGATGAAATATTAACTATATTATTAAAAAATAACATACCACATTTTAGATTCCTAAGATTGTGGTTGGGGAAAGTCTATATCATGATAACGAAAAATACATAATTAATTATTTAAAAAGTTGTGACTAATACCATATACATGGAATCCATCATCTAAACCCTCTAGTGTAATATACACAAATATTGTAAATATTTCAAGATGGATATATTGACATAATAATTCATAATTTTACCTCTTTCATTGTCTCTTCCAAAATACATAATGTTAAAATGTGGGTTTACTTTTAATTTTATATACATATTCATTCCCTAGATTTAGTTTTAATGTATTCTTGATGTCTTGATCAATGTATTATTGTCGATTTATGTAAAATGACAGAATCACACAGAAAACATTCTCCAACATTTAAATAAAAAATAGTTGAATGATGTGGTTTACAATGGATTACAAGAGGCATATATTAAAGGTAAACATAAAGAGGAATCATATGGAAAATTATATTATTTTTCATTATTCATCCATTGGAGGTTCAAAGTATATGATTCAAAATTATCGTGATATAATATAAATTTTCAACTGGTAAATATATTATGATGTATATATCACATATACGTGAGACCAAAATGGGATTTATATATCCTGATAAAATAAAAAATGTAAAACATTTTAATTTTACTCAAATGCAATCTATAATATTTAATATAACAGTTTATCACATAATAATTTATTTTTGGGAAGGAATTATATTGAGAAATATCTGAGAAAGTACGCTTCCCATATATATATAAATTTAATAAAAATAACTGAATTACTCTTTACTATTATTATTTTTTAATTTCTATTAATATTATTCTATAATTTAAATTGTTGTTTATATAATTGAATTCAAAAAATCATGTTCTCCTATATTTCATACTCTAGTTTTCCTCAACTATTAAAATAAAATTTCCTCATTGCTAGATATTAATAAAATAGAATATATTGAAAATCCAAGAAACAACGACCACCCAAGATACTACATGGTGGGAAAAAATTATTAATTCATGGTCCACATTGTTGAAATAACCCACATTCATCATGTATTAAAAATAGAAGATGTATATTGTTTTCCTCAAAAATATTATTTTATAGTAAAATTATAAATGAGGATGGATTTTTTATATATAGGTGAAGAGATACACGTAATTATAAATTGATGAATGGGGGTTCACTTGATAACATGTATATTATAGCTTTTAAATCCATGTATTTAGATAAAATATCTAACTCATCATCATGTAGATACTTGCATCTAACATTGTTCAACCAAATATTGTTTTCAAATATATCGATAAAGGACATGATTGTTTGACCATTGACCATTATGAAGTTTATAAGACCAATAAAGATAAAAATAATTTCAATGAGATTAAAATGTCATTTATCTATATATATATATATATATATATTCATATGAATCTATATGGAGAATATTTAGTTATGAGATCCATTTCAGGTTCCCCTATTTTAAAGATCACATTTTCATCTAATTGGTGAGAAAATGATGACATATAGTGATGGTTATACCATTGAGGTTATTTTAAAAAATAACACATTCTATAAAATTATATTTACATTAATGTTAGATTCATTTTTACTATAACCTAAATAAATCACATTTACAAATTTCAAATTTTTTTATAAAATTTATATATAATAGATGTTATAGAAAACGGTATCTTTAACATAGACATTTTTTAATTGGTCTTTTTTATTATACCCCCCAAGATAGAGAACATTATTATATGAGGGAACTTATTAATATGTTAAAGGGACCGACATGTTATGAATGAATATTAGCTATTTATCATTCCTTGCATCTCGTTTATTGACTTTTTTTCTATAGATTAGGTTTACATCAATTTAATGATGAATGTATATAAGATATTAAATAGGTTTCCATTATGGTTACAAGAAATTAATTGGATAGATTAGTTTACAACATGATTTTATCTAACAGAATTTCAAAACATTTTAATGTTTGTTGTGAAACAGAACATTTTATTTAAGGGTATATTCTCAACATTCAATGTCAGAGATAAAAATATGAATTATATCCAAAAAACTAAAATAACAATTTTTTAAATCACGAATTTTTGAAGATAATGATGAGTTTTTAACTATTTATGAAATAAATATGAATTAAGTAATTATTTTTACATTTTATTATTTTCTACTGAACCATTTATAATGATTAATTTTTTGATATTGCTTTATTATTTATTCATATATGTGTTCTTATGTACGTACTAAATATTCATTATATGTTTTATCAAATATATTGATCTATAACCACTATATTTTCTCCTCTTATTATTTATTCAATTTATATTGTATTATGGAAATGGTTAGGCATGTTTTCTACTTATTTTTTTCATTTTCTATAAATAAATTATTGGAATTTTATAGAAAATCACATACATATACCAAATCTTCCAAATACGATTCTTAATAAACAATATTTATTCCTTGTACCTACCTAATCCGTCTTTAAATATGCATAATATAGTTTCTTGTATAATTGTATTTTTACACTTTTTTCCAAAAGTAATTATATTTATTTATTACATAGTGTATATTATAAAGTATTTACCATATTTAATATTGATTTTTTCTAATATATAATGTCAAAAATTTTACCTATGTTATATATTTTTCAAATGCTATGTCAAAATTTCAATAAACTAAATATAATGGTTTTTTTATTAATGTGTTTTTTTCAATTACACTTTTCTATATTATTATTTAATAAATTAATGTGCACCAGAATTTTAAAAAACAATGTTTCGATGATTACTATTGAATTAACTATATATGAATATTTTTTTCAATTGTGTTATATCCATATATAATTTGTTATATCCAATATAATATTATATTCATTTAATATGTGTTATAACCATTACTATATATTTTATACACATTACTAATATTTTTTCCACTAAAAATGAATTGTATCTATAATATGGATTATAGAATATATTAAGTAACTATATCAATTACTAAAATAATATCCAATGGTAATGTGTTTTATCCACTGCTATTGTTATATCCCCTGTTAATGGGGTATATTTATTACTAATGTGTTAGGTCCATTATTTGACATAGTATTTATGATAATGTGTTAAATCCTATACTATTAATTTATCCATTTATATGTTATTATTATATCGACTCCTTTTGGATCAATTGTTATTATTCTACACTTAAACCATGATGGAATATGCAATTACATTTTTACTAACTACTTCTAATGATTTTGTATTCAATTATATTATAACTACACAAATTAGATGCTTATGTTCTTTCATCATTATTATAAACTGTATCTATTACAATATTTATTATAATGTGTTATATCTAATCCTTTTATTATAATAACTTATATATATTTATTTGAAATAGGTACATCAGATTTCAGCACTAAAACTATTATATCTTCTTATATCATCACTTAATGTACATAAAATAATAATAAATTACATTTAAATATATAATTATGTATAAATTATATATAATTATATCATATTGTATTAGTTTTTATTCATTTCTACTTTTTATATCCTAGCTATTGTTATATTATTTACAAATGTGTTCTAACACTACCAATTTTTCATATCCACAACTAATATTATTAACTCCATTAATATTTTATATCCATAGCATCTATTATATCCACTATTACTATATTATATTGACTACTACTGTAATTTTTTCTACTAATTTTTTATATCCACCATGATTATTATGTCCTCAATTAATGCGTTATATCCACCTTTAATATGTTATATCCACTATTACATATATTTTCTTTGATAATGTACAAAATAAAATACTATCATTGTATCATAATATTTTCTTATATTGATTGGGATTTTTATTTACTTATCTCATTATGGAGAGTGCACCAATATTCTAAAAAACTATATCTAATCATTTTTTCTACCATGTTAAAACTACATATAACCAATTTTAATGTTATGCCGTCCTTTGGAAGAACTATATATAATTATATGTTATTTATAACATGTTATATGCATTTATACTATTATAACATCTTATATTTTCTTTATATTAATAATCAACATTTTATTTGATTACTGAATCTTCTACTATTATATCCAATTCTACTTTTATTACCTATAATGTGGTATATCCACTACTATTGTAAAACGTGTAATATTTTATCAATTGATGATAATTTAAATTCATATTTCAGGAAGAACTAATATGAATTATAAATAAAAGGTATGTAAATTATACATCATTAATGTATTGAATATATGAAATATGTTATCAGAAGGACACAAGTTTTTCTTGTTTCTAATATAACTTATCTCATTTTTCAATAGAAAATACATTTAGTTTTTTATTTAATAAAGTATCAATTTTTTGAAGATTATTATTAAACCACAAAAGAATATATATTAATTCATTTTTAATGTTTATCCATAGACACTACATAGTGTAATAATTAATAACACTATCCACTCAATAATAAGTATTTCACCCACAACATGTTATTCATACTAATTACCCATTATTTTCATATTTAATTTTTCAATATAATTATGAAAAGTACTAATGAAACCCACTATAAATCATACAGGAAATTTATATTATTGTATAATTATTTTATAATTCTTTAATATTTTCCACTAAATGTATCATTTTCCTTTGACAGATTCAATACTAACATATGAACCAAAAATATATATACATTACTACAAATTTAAAATATTTTTTATTAAATGGATGATCATTGAAATGATATCCCCATGTATCTTATAGGTTAATTATATACAAATCATGAAAATATAGTAGATTTAGAAGAGCTCAATTCTGATAGAGATTCCATTAATGAATAATTAAATTGGTTAAGTAGTAATCTTATGGATAAACAACATGAAATTACCAATATTGTATCATCCACCTCTAATCCGATGTGATGTTTTTTCTTTAATGGATATGGAGGGATTGATAAAATATTTTCATGGGGATAATTAATTTCAAAACTATAATCTAATGTTCATATTTTTCTTGTATTTTTGTAATGTGGAATTACATATCTACTATTCTCAGGTTGTAGAATAACTCATTAGAGATTTTTATTTCATTTATTTTTACTAAAGATCTATATTGAAATATCCAACATGGTGGGGATCTCTCTAAATTAATGTCATATGCATAACATATTATATCGTATTATGCACTAATATTTTGTAAATATTTATTTGAAGAACTCTATCATTCATTAATAGACTAAAGATCCCAAAAAATTCCAAATTCTAGAAATTTACCTTTGGATAGTAAATGCATTATTTTCTGTGGAGACATTACAAAAATATTAACTCACATACCAATTGATATAATATTTTCATGTTTAAAAAAATATTATATTTGGAATCATTTTCATGTCCTTATTTTGAGGAAAAAATAATTGATCAATTACAAAAAATATTTATGATGACTTACATGGAATGAAGAATATTACATATAATATTCTAAAAAATATTCATTGTAAACATGGTGTAGGATCTGATGGTGGGGGTGAAATACCAATTCCAAAATAATGTCTTATTACATCATTTATTAATCTAGTTGATGTAATTTTCAAGTGAACCAATCCAAATTTTTTTATTAACTTCTACAAAGTAAAATAAAAGAAATTGAATTCTGTATTATTTTATTTAATGTCCTTGGATTTTACGAGTGTGTTATTAGTAATTTTTAATCTTAATTCAACTTCATATGAGCATTGAATTGGTTTGGTGGTATTATGGGCGTTTTTGGTATATTTCAAAGAGTTGTAGAGGCCTTTCTGAAGGTTCTAGACTTGAACATAGATTTCCCAAACTATGTAGACCTTCTACTAATGAGTTTAGCAAGTGGCAGAAGGACCAATGAGGAATCACTACTAATGTTCATGGTTTATCAAACTACAAATATAATCTTGAAAAACCATACACATGATCCTTTTTAAAAAAGAATTTTTCACACACAGTTTAAAAAATAATGGGACCAAAAAATGAAATATCCTAGGAGAGGTAAAACCTCTACAAAATTGGATCATGTTTTTTATAAATATGTTTTTTAGAAGGGGAATCTAAGAGTCTCTTAGAGAATTGTTAAGAAACATTGAAAAATTCTGAAATAGGGCATTTTAAATTATTCTGTTGACATATGAGAAGCATTTCAATAGGGAGAGATTTAAAGTAACAACAAACCCCTTCATTCACTCTCTTCATTGCATGAAAATAAAAAAGAAATATTTCTCCATAAAAGATGTGAATGATAATCTAATTTGGTTAAGAGAGTGCGTCTCAAAACTTGGAAAATCCCACATTCATCTTTTATAAGAGGTGAACCAATCCCATAATGGAATCTTGAACAACGCAAAAAGAGGGTCACTCAAACCAAATGTGTCTCCAATTATGTTCCCATGAAATGCAACCATCTCTGTTAAATCCAATAATTTCTACTTTGAGATCATTGGAATGGCCACATGGACCATGGAGATATTCCACTAATTCACTATTCTATTCTTATAAAATATCCCCATATCCTACATGCCTCATATTATTCCTCAATTAACTATCAGTTTTTCATTTATGTGTGATAAGAAAGGGTGCAGTCCAGAATAACTCAAGTGTGCAGCCTGAATTATGAATGTTCTCTATAATCTTAAGTCTCTTAAAAATAATATGGTCTCTTACTGTGTTGTTGCAGTGTAAAAAATTCAGTATGTTATCAATATAAAATACCTCAATAATTTTAGAAACAATATATTGTCCATTTATATGATTTTTCACATGGATTACCTTGTTTCAACTTCTCCAAATTACATGAATCAACTCCCCAAATCCTACCGCCAAAAAAATTGGAGTTTCCTTGAGAACTGTATATGAGAATAACATGCATGAAGTCCTAGAACTAATAAGTGTACATATTTTGAACCGCATATAAATCGTAAATAACTCTCCAAATGGAGGATGTAGTTTTACAGAATAAGAAAATATAATCAACATACTCCTTCATTTGTTTATGGAAAAGGAAACATTTTGGATCAATGGGAAATTCCCACATGATGTAGGTTGTCATCGACCCATACCTTATTGATATAGAGTATCTGGATAAATGTATATATATATGTAATGAGACACTTCTAATTAACACCTATCCATTTATAGATTCCATAGACCAGCTGAATATAGAAATTTATGGAGTAAATAATTCTATTTTGGGATGGTTCCTGAATAGGAATATCATCCTTTTTGAAAAACTCATAGTTGTAGACAGATGCATCTAAATCACCTAGAAGAAGATATGGGTTGTCCATCTAGTCCTTCATTGATATTTTGTGGTCAATATCTTAATATGAGGAGTTCCAATAAATTTTTCATGATAGAAAGTATGTGGTGAATACATGTTAAAAATCTACTTAGATTTCATGTGAATATTTTGAGCAACATTCATCAAACTTGGAAAAGTGGAGGACTCCATGTTACTTGAATTTCCTTAAATCATCTTTTTAATAAATATGGATATATGGAATCAAAAATATTTAGAGTGACCATTTATTGTCATCTATGTAAATTTATAAAAAATATGAGGACTAAAAAATTCATAATTTTTTATGCCAGAACCACCAAAAGTCTATGGAAAGAAGCACATTTTCGTAGAGGCTATGATGAAATTACTTTTTATAATGCTTTCAAACCAAAAAATTTCATCATAATAATCATGTTTGTGGATTTAATAACTATGTCCGGCTAAGAATTCAACATAATACTATATAAAATTTGTAACTATCATATTATATATGTAACTATTAACATTGGATATAATAGAAGTAATGGATAATGTAGTGAATATTAAATATATATCTAAAGTATTATGAAGACATCTCCATAACAATGAGGGAAACCTTAGATCCCAGTAAGATTCATGTGAGTGTGCTATATTGTGAAATCTGAAAAAATACATATTTCCTATTATGGAATGATTATCAAGAGATAAATATTCTCCAATCAAAATGAAGTAAACAAACATCATATAGTGTTTTATTATAACCCAAAAATCATTGTTTACATTAGATATTTTTGGTAGTCAGGGGATGAATTCCAGGGTGTGGTTTTCCCCTTTCAATTATTTTATTAGGAATGGTTACAACATCCTATAATATTTCTATATCGTATACATTACATTCTGACATAATAGGAACTGTGGCGTAATGTTAAAAACATACATTTTCAGGTTGTCTCATTAGAAATATTCGTTTAGATTTTTATAAATCATCATACTGCTACAATGAATATGAAATAATAAAATTACATCTTCATATAATAATTCCACCTTAAAAAATGTAATATTTTTTCTTATTTTTTTGATGCTACAAATCATGGTCTTCTCATCCTCTTGTTATATAGTATGTTCATATGTGTGGCTATTATCCCAGATCCATAGCCTGTCAAGATTGGAAGTAGACCATGTGGTGTCCAGAATTGTGTACTAACTCACAGTAGAATGAGAGCCATAACCAATATAATTATTCATCTACATAGAGATGTCAATAATGTCAAGTTTATACCAACCTACAAGGAACCTGAATCAACCCTCCGTTATATGGTTGTCTATTCCCGGTTAGTTCTAGAAAATCCTCTTCATTTTGGATTTGGTTTGGTGGATGGTCCCACATTATATATTATCTCCATTTTCATAACAATTTTTTGATTTTGGTAGGAGTTCTATTTTGGGGGATTGGTAGCATGTTGAGTCTCTTTTGGAGCCTCATTATAGTGATCTGAAACCGGTACTAAGATGTACTCTCTTAGCTGCTTTATAAGAGTGAAAATTTTTATATTGTCAACTAATTTTGATTCAGGGTAGTTACATTACTTTTTCTCAAACCCTAGAATTCTTTGAGAGTCTACTAATGTAGAATTTATTGGTATATAATTTCATATTTCAAAATATAGATTCGAAATAATGAATTTTAGTAGGAAATCCTCTTCTTGCATAGATATGGTAGAGGATGAAATTTCCAAATAAAGGGCCATCAGATGATAGTCTTCTCTAGGATTACATTGCTTTTCTAACATAGGTGTGTTTTCCATTTTCTAAGGAGTGTCATAGGAACCATTATACCAATGTTCTTTCTACTCAACCCGTTTTCCCCACTATGTGCTTTTACTACAATCCTTGTCCTATTTAACTCCCATATTTGGATCACTCAAAATTCTTGAATTCATTATCTACTAAATAGACCATCTTGCATCTTTTTCCCCCTTCTTATACCTCTTATTATTAGTATGTTTGACCATCATCTGAAGAAAACAACCATTTTTAAAATCAAGACCCACCATTTTGAAATGTATACAAAACTGAAGAATTTTATTCTGAATTAAATGATGGCTTCATTATGTTGATCATTTATAACCAGAGGGACTTGTTTTGGTGGAATTAATTAAATACTAATCACAATATGTACCCTTGAATACCGGATGTTGTCTCTATTTATAGTCTACATATCTATATTCAATGGGGTGCCTATTATAGAACCTAAATTATTATATATTTTGGGGTGACAATAGTTTCAATGAATCCCATGAGTCATGGTATAGACCTCTGTAAAAGAGTTTCATTGATTCAAATTGTTTAAATTCTAATCCCATTCAAACATTCTAAAAATTTATTGTTTGATGTTGTTGTTTCCATATCACCAAGACACTTCGAAATCTAAATTCCCTTAAATGATGACATGGAAGTATAATTTTCCAATAGGAATCACCATGCATTTTTGAAATATCCAACAAGGAGGGATCTGATTTTTCAAGTCAGTATAAGACGAAGGCTTTATACCTATTCCTAAAAGATATGACCCACGTTTGAGAACATGCAAAGCACTTGTTTTTGGTTTATAACATCTGGATCAAAAACCTCTATGATTAAACCTAACCCTAGTTGTTTAATTATAGGAGGTTTCATCTCATTCTACCCTTATTATCTATAGATGAGTCATATATATATGGAATTTCATTTCAAGATATATGTATTTTTATGCCATCTAACAATGAATTAATGGATCACTAATAGAATGTTAATTTTTATTAGGCCATATCAAACATCATATTGATTAATCCTAGTTCTATCCTAAATGGATGATCCTAGGATGTTTGTTGGTGTAGAACCAATCCCATCGACTTAAAATCATATTGAATCTCATTCTAAATAAAATATGTATTTTGTGTTAGGAATGGTTCTATAGATTCTTGTAGTGGTAGATCGACTCATTTAGATCATTGGTGTGAATCAGGTATTACTCCTCAATGGGTTCAAATATTATCACAAAAAACTTTAGTATGTGCTCCTTATCATCAGAATATGTTAATTTGTGTTCTTAGTAGGACTTTTTCATATATTTATACCCCTATGAGTCCTATTATTCATTCCTGATTATATTTATTGTGTGTGTGTGTGTGTGTATCCCAAGAGATCTATGAATGATGTTCGATCAATTGTAGATTTGTGACGGAAATGAATCATGATTTATAAAATGTGCGGTATATCCATTATCCAATATATATATATATATATATATAACGCATGTATCATTACTCAGGGAAAGTTTATCAATCTATATGCACTATTTACCAAATATGGATGACTCATGGATTGTTTTCACATATACAAAGACTATAGCATTTAGATGGATAGAAAAACGTGTTTTCATGCTGTCCAATGGAGGATATATGTTTTATACACGTATAGATTACATTTCTTTTTGTATGTATATGGAATGAGTAAATCTAGAATCTTTGGACCTAGTTTATGTTTTTTGGTTATTTGATATATATATATATATCATATTTAGGATTTTATTACAATTTTGGAATGACAAATTCTATATTATGATCATGTGTAAAGGACCATTGGTGATATCCTACTTGGTTTTTTTACTCTCCCCCCTACTCAATAATCTATGTGTGTGTGTATATATTTTATGACATGGGATCCGGTGATGGGAAATGTCAGAAAAATGGGTGGTTGAGAAGGTTTAATAAGAGGTGCTGGAAATTATTGGATGGAATTTGACATAGGAATCATTTATTTAATACCATTATATCTTATCTCATACATTGTTCTAACCCCTTTGGGAATCCCTATTTTTCATATTTTGGATTACATTAGTGACATAAAATAATGTTATTGAATCGGTTAGTACTTTAAATGTTTGATTATTTTTTGGTAATTTATTTATTCTTTATTTATTAACTCTATTGTCATTTCATTCTTTTTAATATGATATTTACTTGAATAAAAGAAAATAGTCTCACTAAAACATCCCCTATGTCTCTCACCCCTACTCGGCAACCACTTCATATAAAGAGGCACACTTGTGGACTTGTAGAACTCTATCAAACACACTTTTATATGGGTCGGGTTGTAAACAATAATGTTATATTACCATGTTCACTAACATGATTCATTTCCGTTCCATAATGTGTGATAGGGTAAAAATAATATAGGATAGTTTGGAATCTATTACAGGACATGTATCAGTGGACATCCATCACTATTTAGTAGACCTCAAGGTTTCTGTTAATGTTAGAAATTATTCTCTTGTTCTTTGCTATTATGTTTTACATAACTCACATAGAGTACTTAACATAATGTTGGAATATTAATTTTTTGGATTCGGTGTCCATACATGCATCCTGCTGGGTCATGTTTGATCACATTCCATATTACCATGTCATACATAAGTTAAATACCATAAAATTGTAATTCGTTTTGGATTTATAATATAAAAATTTCGATTATTATTACATTAATTGTTTAATTCTATCTTATATATTCTATGATTGATTATATATATGCAGTTATGACTAATGTGTATGTATTGGAAGCCTATATGGGTAAATGGGTTGTTATTTTGGTTTATGCCTTGTTATTTTGGGTATCCAATTGGGTGTGACCTTATTGTAAACCATTACATGTGTATTTGACCTATTATTGGACATTGTTTTTAGCAGTTATATTTTTGAAGGATTTGGTTTGGAATTTCAGGAACATGCCATCTCATTGACGTCTTATTAGGAAATTTTCACCAATTTTTTAGTGGGAGAATTCATCTATGCATGTTCTCATTTTTATTCTAGTATATTATGATTTTGAATAGATCCATACTAGACTTTTATTGAATGTACATATATACGATGAAGGATCCTACATGGTTTAACAGACGATAGTCAAATATTCATGAAACTTCCAACTATAACATCCCCCAATTAACATCCCTTGATTTTATGGAATATTTTTTTCAATTAATTTGATTTTTTGGTTATATTTCATTATACCCAAAAACAACATTATCATTAATTTCATGAAATAATGATTTTCTATGATAGTTCTCATGAAACATTTCATAGAGGATTAGTGAACCGTGAAATAGTATTATTTTATATATGACATTTATAAACATGCCATTAAAGAGGTGGGTATATTGAGAAATAAGTAATGTATTAATTGTAAATATAAATTTCGTACAGAATATTTATTTATTTATTAAATCATATTAAATAAGAAATCAACATCATGTAATGTAATTTTATTAATAAAAAAATTCTTTCATCAAAAAAGTTTTTGGTATATTTTTTAAGAAAATATTATAACAAATTTATAGTACGTTTACAAAATTTATTTGAAAAACAAAATATAAATTTTAAAATAAATTTATTGATGTTAACATATGGTGAAATTTATTTATTTTTAGAAAAACATATATTTTTCAATAAATAGAGAAAAATAAATATTTTTTGGAATCAATTTTTTTCAATAAAATCTGTAATTTAAATGCCCCATTACATTTTCATGAAACATAAATATTATTTAGTTATATTTAAAAAACATATTTATTTTTGGATGAGCTTTATATTATATCTTACTATAAGTCTTTTTTTGGGGATAATTTGTTTTCATGAAAAAAGATTTAAAGTGCATATTATTTCTATATTATACTTAATTAAAATACCCTCCTAATTTTTTTAAAAAAATTAAATAGATAAATTATATAAAAATAAATTTTAATTTATATCTATACAATTATTATTATTATACATAATGTTAATATTAAATCATCCTATTCTTGAAAAATACACTAACTAAAAACATTTATTTTTGTCGTGTCTAGGGGTTTTGTTATAAATTTAAAAATACCAACATTAATAAAAAAAAATTAAAAAATAAAATTAATTTTTCAAATAATAATATCAAAATTATATTAGGGTGATATATTATAATTTTCCTAAAAAATTAATTTTGTGATGAATTTTAAAAATTAATGATTTTTAATTATAGACATCCTTTTAAAAAATAAATATAATGTTAAATTATATATTAAAATTTTTTTATTTAAAATTATTTAAATTATATATATATACATGTTATTAAAATTCAGGTCATTTATAAAAATTTTATATGATTTTTTTTAAATAAAATCCTTCTCAACTTTTGAACATTAACCCTTTGAAAACACGCATTGGTATCATGTCTGCATGGGTATATTTAAATTAAAATTTTACAAATGAATTTGTTTAATTTTAAAAAACAGTTTCAACATTTTTAATAGTAATAATTTATATTATATAACATGTTTAAATTTTTTTAATCAAAATTAATAGTTATAATAGTAAATGTGAATTACCACATTTAAGGTAATAATGGGTTTACTGTGTAACAAACAAAAAAGATAATGTTTGATTACATTGAATTTTTCTGGTATTTATTTTATTTTTGTATTTTGAAATTATTATATTTATATCTTGCTAATAATACATATTAGAACTATTTTTATGAGAAAAAAATGGTTACACTTTTTTATTTCAAAAAATTACAATGCGCCACTCACCTTGCCTATAAAAGACCAGCCCTATCCTCCCTTATTTACTCTTTAAAATAATTTTTTAATACAATAACAGCATATATTTTTTTTTTCATCCCCCATTTAATCCAATAATATTTATTTTCGGAGTAAATCCAACCACATAAGGTTTTTGGTGCCAACTTAAGGTTATTTCTTGAAGAAGATGTAATGTTCTCAATGAGTGTTTTAATATTATTTAATCCTTCGAATCATTCAATTATTATAATAGCATGATTAAATAATAACCTATTTATATTATATATACTGGTTTATTTTTATGATAAGCTAATGAATTACAACAATTTACACCTTAATAAAATGTGTTACGAAATAATCATTCCTGTGTACAACAGACTACATCTTAGAAAACTTGTATCATTTTTTCCATTACAACCACTCATAGAAGGATATAATGATGTGTATAATATATATATTTTTTCTATTTGTATCATTATTATAAATATATAAAAATTATATCATATAATACATTTTCATTTTCATTCCTAAGGGGATTCAATAATGTTGGTAATGTCTATGGAGAACTACCACCTCATGTAGTGTTGTGATGGATTTTCATCAACACTTTACATGAAAAATAATAAAGATAAATACAATAAATATATATGATATATATTAAAAAAATATTAATGAAATATTTAAAATTAAAAAAACATTAATATATTCTTTAAAAATATTACAATTTCACTCACTAAAGGATGATAATGAAATCCATGTTTGTACGGACTACTACCTATACAAAGTGACATGACTCTCTCATTCCATCACCACATGTCATGGATGATATGTATAAAAATATTTAAACAAATAAAAATTAATTTATGATATTATAGTAATTTTTTTCATATAATGTATTAATTACCTTCTTTCCATAGTGATCCCTGAAAAAATGGAAATGTTACTAATGCATATATATGACCTAGTATCTCTTGTATCGTATCATTCTTCATTTATAAAAACCAAAAATATTGAATGGTATTAAAATAATTATTTATTAATAAATATGATAATTATTTAATTATTATTACTCTTCCTGTGATTTAACCATGATCAATTTTAGACGATCAAAAAGAAATAAATATAATCATATATGTAAAATAATGCAGTTATTACCTAAAAAGTGACTTTAACAAGGATTTTTTAACAAAAAGTTAATGAATAATATATAAGTAAATCTTATATGGATTGATATATTTAATTAAGTTACAATAATATATTTATTATGGACTCGTATTTAGTATATAGTTGGTTCGAACATGTACGATGGAGTCATGACTTATGGTAAGGGATATTCATCTCACTATTATTGTCTGAGACATAAGCCATATTCACCATCTATTTAATTGATATAGTGTATATAATACCAATGAATGTATTTTATGAATATTTCCCTTATAATTTTTTGGATTAGATATTAATTTTTTTCAATCACTTTTACGAGGATAATTTTTCAAATATTACAAATGTGGTAACCGTTTTATGTTACAAACTCATCGTTTATCCTGATATATTACAATTATGTCTGTAATGTTGAAATATTATTATCTTACTATCAAGAATTATCAAGAATTTTATTATCCTATATTTATTCATGACATTTTCATATAATAATTTTTTTTCAACACATTATTACTTAAAATAATTGAGGATGTTTTTTAAAAAACATCCTCAATATTTTTCAATTTAGTAGGAAAACTATTTTATTACCAAACCATGTTTTCTAAAAAAGTTTTGAAAATTTATTTTCTATTATGATTTTATTTTCAAAATAAATTTTTCACATGATTTAATTTTGATTAATAATTTTAAAATGGAATCATCATGCCACTTTCCACACAATTCCCATTTGTCTTTTAATAAAAATTCGAAAATATTATTTTTTTATCATACCCATCATGAAAAATATATACCATTGTAATGATCTATAATTTAATTAAGTTTTCCCCTAAAATTTTTAAATTTAGGTCTTCAATAGTATATATTATTTAATATATCTTATATTATATTATTTTAAATAAATTATTTCAAAATTAAAATTATTCTGGTATTTTTTTGATTTAAAATGAGTTTATCAATGTGGAAACATTAGTTTTCTAATGTTTATATTGAATTTTTAAAATATTATGTTTATCATCATTAATTTTATTTGTAATTAAAATTATTTCCAATAAATATTTTATGAATTTGATATTTTAAAAATAAATTTTCAATGAATAGCACTATTCCTCAAAAAATGTTTGAAGTGATCATTAAAAATCATTCTACATATAATATGACATACATTAAGGTAACAACTGTTTTGATGGATCTATGAACAGAAAATACCATTCATATTCATATGTGGAATTTACTATGATGGATATATTAATATGAAACATATTTTCCTCCACATGTTATATGATGATAATATACATATGAAACCTTCTGTTTTTCCATGTGTTATACTATTATGCAACTACTAAATGACTATGAAACCATTAAAAATACTATAGGATATGATATGATGATTTTCTTTGAAACCCGTATTATGTCATGGGTTTTTATTTGGTGAATATTTTATTATACATTGGAACAAATATATATTATTTCAATTGTGTGATTGGTGGGACTTATATATCTCCCTAATTCATTGGTTAATGATTAATGTCTCATGATATATATTGGAATAGAATGGAGAAAGAACCCAGTTTAGTAGGGGAATTTTTCTGCTATGATTGTCTTGGGATATAACCAAGACAACTTATATTTCTCGAGAAGTGAACCAATTCACAATGATACCATTGAGAGTGAGCATAGAAATCTATTGAAATGATTTTCTATTCTAATGTGTATACCAAAATTACATGTCTAATGAAAATTTTATGCTCTCATGAATAATGTTCTTTGATTCCATTATGAATCATATCTTTTTAACTACTAGTATTTATTCCATGATTTAAGATTTTAATCATTGATATATAGGCTATGGATTTAAAATTATATTCCCATATTATCATAACAATTATCTAATTCTATTTTTACTAATCTACATTGATTAAACATAATTAGAATATATGCTCACCCTTTATTATGTTTTCCTTCCACTTGTTATAAGGAATGGTTTACAGTAGGGTATATTTGTGGAGAGTATTAAAAGGGAAGACATTTATGGGATAATTGAAGATCATTAATAATATAAGAAGATTGTGTTGACATTATCCATAGAGATTATACTATTATGATACTTGGGAATTTGTTTTTGTAATGTAATATATATTCAAATAAAAATATGTAATATCTATGTATAAAAACCACGGGTCGTTATAGTTGGTATAAGGGGAAGTGATTAGTTTTCTATTTGAAACTAATACAAGACATCTTTATTGATATACCTAGGAATATTTGTAAGGTTATTTATTTGTATATATCTATGTATAAGTCTAAGTATTACTCATTGTATATGAAAAAATTTATAATTTTTTTTAAAATATAGAGAAAGTGATTTCCCAAAAATTACAACCCTTTTTGGATACTATAGGTTAATGAGGATCCTGTTTAGAGGTACTTATTGGAAATAAATCTAAAATTGGTTCGTTGATCAAGACTCGATAATGACATGGTACCCAATAATGGTCTTTACCACACATCTAACTTCGTACTCTTTGGTGATACTCTATAGAAATTCCAAAAATCATTAGAATCCACTGTGAATGATATAAATTGGGGATGATCATGGATTCCCTAGGTTATCCTAGGGTTACATTGATTTCAAAATTATTATTGATTTAAACCTCCTCTAAATGTTTTCATAAAATTTGGGTTTCTATTATGAATAACATTTCTCACATTACTATTTTTTTAGCCAATGACCTAAGCTAGAAGAAACATCATTAACATTTAATGTGATGGAATTTTTTTGATGAGAGGCCAAATTGTATAATGATGTAATTGAAGGATATTTTTATTATTTGTAATAAATTATCACATAACATAATTCATAGTTTTTTCCTCATCCATATATGTGAATCACCAAATAACAGTAGGATGGTTTTTAATGATAGTTCATGTCATGGATACATGAATAAAAGAAGATATTTGTTTTTATATTTCACAAATGTGTAACGAATCATAAAAGGAAATGTAGTATAGGGGAGCAGAGATGATTTGGTTGTGGTAAACAATGACACCAACAATGTAATTGAGGATAAAAAACTGAAAAGTTTAGTTACCGTGGAAATTATGGGAATTAATGAAATAGTTTCCCCAAAGGAAAATTCTAATGATGAGAATATGCAAGGTTTTATATTCAATGTTTTATATATTGATTGTGAATATAATATTAATGATATATAAAAGTAATGTGTTATTAAGGTATAATATGATGAAGCCTTTTTAATGGTTTATGAATGAAGTATAAATATTGAAGTGTAAATGTATTTTTATTCAAAAATTATGAAATATATAATGATTGTTCAGTATATTTAAGACATTATGTATTTGAAATAATATTATTGATGGTTTGGATGACCTTGAAAACCAACTTACTAGTAAGATGGTATTTCATAAAAAATACTCAATTAAGTTATTTAAATACCTTAATATGATTCTAAAGGAGAGATAATGATGTTGGGATACTGTGGTGATTAGTATGGATAATGTAAATTGGAAAATATAGATCAGTTTATAAATGGATAATGATATGATGAAAAGTGGGTTATGATGTCATTTAGGGAGTTTGAAACATTATTAGTTTTAACCAATATTGAATAATGTATTTTTTCAATAAGTTTTTTTATTAATTCTTGTTGTTACAGTGATTTAAGAAAATATATAACTATGTTATTCATATATTATGTATGTGAAAATCAAGAGATGCATAAATAAAATTTAGGGATTAATGTTAATATTATAATTAAAGTTTTTTTGAAATTGTTTATATTTTTTTAATTCTAGATTGTTCATAAGGATAACTATTTATGAAGTTGTATTATATGAACATTGAATGAGGTTTTATAGACAAGGTACAGTTTCCCTATATAATTTTTTTTCAAAAGTAGTGAAAATAATATAGTTTTTATAATTACTGGAGATATTAGGAGAAATATATCATTATGATATGGATATAATTTATTTCTTAATAACTAAAAACCTATTTCTTTGAGTAAGATTTTGGGTGGAAATTGATCAATGAACAATGAGAAGATGAAATTGTTCCTATGAAATAAAAATATCTCAAGTACGTAAATTTTCATATATTCTTATAATATATGTTAATGGAATTACTCAACACTCGTAAAAGGATCATGAAATCAAAAGTATTTCTTATATCCTTTAATTTGATGATTCAATTGGGCCCATAACTCACCACAGATTTGTTTATTCATGGACATTATTCTTCTATGGATCACCCACAATCTTGTAAATAATAATCCCTATCATATTCTAATATTATTTATACATAGACTCCATTTAAAAATATTCATATACCAATTATATTGTCCTAGGTAAAAACATTGTTATGAATTACATTAGGTTACCTTCATGTTTCAAACTTCCCTCGTAAGGTATTTTTAATTATTCATTTTAATAGTTTCGATTTATATGATGGAATTTTCAATTGTTTATCCTCTGATGACCTTGATGAATTTAGATGATGACATTAATTCTAATGGGGTATAATTTAACCTCATGAGATTTTATGTTTTTTTCAAATTTATTTAAATTTATATATATCATACGTTTTATGTAACACTGAATTTATCTTGCATTACACACAAAAATGAGTTCTTTTTACATCATGGATGAAAAATTACACTATGCATCATTGAACCATGAAATAATATATTTTAAAATATGATAATTATAAAATATTTTTTAAATTGGAAGGTATGAATAGTATTTACAACATTATGAAATTTATATATAAATATATTACTGAATATAAATTAAATTATAAATTCTTAGAAAATAATCATATAATTTTTAGTAATGTAAATAAATTGTTAATACATATGCATTAAAGAAAAAATATTTTCATTTAATTTTATGAGAATATATTATAAATAATTTAAAATTATTTCTAAAAATTTATTTGATAAAAAAGTCTTCACATTTTAAATCATTACATCAAAATTAAATAAATGGGAATTTTTTTATATTTGTTAGGAAATGTTTATTTTTTAATTAATAGTGATAAATACAAATCATTGTTAAAATATCATTTAATTAGGATAAAATAAGTAATCTAAATCCCCCACCTTTAATCTAGCATAATTAATATTTATTTATATTTACTATAATTTATTAATATGAATTTAAATTATATTCGATTTTAGTATACGTTTAATTATTAGTATGAAAACTGTTCTTTTGTAATCTATGTTAATGTGCATAATGTTTTCCCATTTTAATTAATTAAAATAATAACTAATGAGGTGTGATTTAGAGAATATTTATATACTATAAATAAATAAAATATATGTTATATTCATCAAATTATTATTATTAGACATAAAGATGATATAAAATCATTTTGGGCTAGAAAAATACACTCCTCGAAGACCTGATTTTTCATCGCCACTACAATTTTTTAATATATTCTTAAAAGTTTTATAAAATTTATTTAATGAAATAATATTCAATATCTATTTATGAATATAATTATTATATTAGTTTTTAATTTATACAATTCTCTAAAAGGATTAATTTTTTGATGAGTAATGAAAAATATTGAATTTTAATTTAAATCGGCATTTTAATAAAATTAATTTCTACATTAAATTATATTTAAAATATTTTTTAAATTATAACTAGTCAAATTACATATCTATTATTAAAATTTATTTACTTTTATTAATTTAAATATTGATTATTGTCATAAACACTTGGTAAATATTAGAACATTTTATTTTTGAGTACCTAATTTCTCATCACATCCCATTGATTAACATTAGTTTTAATTATTTCACATCTGTGAATGTAATTTGTGAAAATTTATTCTATATATGGACTCAAAATAAATAATTTTGTAATAAAATTTAAATAATGTCTATTCTAATTGAAATAGTGGAAGCAGTATATATTAATTATTGCAGTTAAGGTAAAAACATTTTTATCTAAGGTTAAACTAAAACAATAATGGTTAAAAATGAAATAAACACTTATCTAAAATATATTATATCTCTATATATCATCCTAATAATGTATATTTTTAGATAATTAACCATTTGGGATTCTTTTTTCATGTGGAAAAATGATGTTACACCTATTTCATTTAAAAAAATTACTAGTGTGCCACTCACCTCACTTATAAAAGGTCGCATAGTCTTTTTTATTCTTCACACCATAAAAGGATTTTTTTTACAACACTGGTAACAATAACATTAATAAATACCTCCTTCAAAAAAATTATGCTTATTTTTTCATAGTTATAATCTAATAAGTATTTCTGTGAGATCATGAACATGTTAAAAGATGAAGTGGAAACATTCTTCAACGAGTGTTCTTATATTATTTCTTCCTCCACCAACATCTATTCTAATTAAACCGTGATAATAATAAAAATCAATATATTATATATATTGAGATTATTTATTTTAATTTAATTTTCTAAAACCATTCCCACTTCCATGAATAGGGTTATTTAATTGTCATTCATGAGTATGGAGAACTACCACCTCACAAAGCAATGTCTTCCATTATTTCCATTACAACCCATTACAGTTGAGTATGATGATGAATTTAAAGTATATATATATATATGATATTAAAAACATACTTACACCTCATTATCAAATAATTCTTATGTACCATGTTACATTTTATTCCCTAGGGGATACAATGATGATGTTCGCGTGAATAGTGGACTGTAGCCTCGAAAAGGGATGTAATTTGTTTTCAGTAATTCTTTTATTGGAGAATAATAAGTATAAAATTCATAAAAATATATAAAATTAATGAAAAAATATTGATATTAGTTAAATTTTTATAATTATTAAATAATAACATATACTTTTATTTCATACACATTGGCTAGATGAAAGACGATAATGCCATTCTTGTACGCGTGGACTACCACCTTCAAAAAGCGATGTGTCTCTATATTTTGATAACCAAACCACCATAATGATATTAATAAGTAAATTTTAAAAAATAATATTTTATTTAATATATTATGATCTTTATTTAAGGATAAAATATTACTTACAACCTTTCCTTAATGAACAGTCATTAATAGAAACGATACTCATGCGCACCTAAACCCTAATGTATCCACGATGGTAACAAACTTCATTACTCAAAACCAAATATCTGGTATTTTAATAGAAGTAAAAAAAATTTGAAACATAAATATTATTTAATAATTACTATTCTTAATATTATGGAACTGTTTTCAAATAATGATGACCTAAAATATCCAAAATAGAAAATATACAAAAAAATGTCAATTATTACTATAAAAGTGATGTAAACATGGAATTATTAACAAAAGGATAATATATTGGAATAAAAAATTTATATATTATAAGATATTAATAATTAAGGATATATAGTATAATTATAAAAATATTTTATTTATTATAAATGAGGTTCGAACATTTATGATGGATGTCAAGATATAACTTGAGGGATTTATATCTCATTTTTTTCATTAAGATAAAATCCATATTCACCAAGTACTAATTTGATGTGGTGTATATAATTAAAATGGATAAATTTTATAATTATTATCATGAATATTATAGAGACTAAATCACTATTAAATTATATATCTTTCAAGGGTAATTTGTTTTAAATGATAACAGAGTCTTAGTGCATTTTTGATAAAATCTTATAATTTATCAAGATAGTTTCTAATTTACTCTCCATCATGTATATATTATTATATAAATCTCAATAACAATCATTTATACTCTCATAATAGGGAATTTAATATTATTTTCATGTTATATTACCATTTTACACCCTTTGGTTCTTCAAAAGATTGAGTAATTTTTTTTAAATAAAATTTTACTTTATTTCTCCAATATATCAGAAATCTGGTTTCTTCTAAAAAATGATTAAAAAAAAATCCACATTATTTTACTAATATCATATGAAAAATAAATTAATTTTAACCATGTTATTAATTTAATAAATTGATTACAAAATTAATATTAATGTCTCTTCCCTGATTATTCAGATTTGGCTTTTAGAGAAAATATTGGAAAAATATTTGTTTTTAACATGCACGATATGAACAATATTTATTAATTTTATGGATATTAAATTATTTCGCATTCTACTTATAATTTTTCAATGTTTATTGTAAATAAATTTTTCATTAATTTTAATTTCTATTTAGATTTTTCATAATTTATTTCTAAATGAATTTGTTTTTTGAAAATGTCTTAATCATTAAAAAGTGTTTTCCAAAGTAGAAATTATAAATTACCCAATAAATTTTTGAGGTGATTTTCTAATGATTACATTATAATTATGAATGTTTAATTTCAAATATTATTATTTCTAATATAATATATGAATTTTAAACATTTAAATGTTATTTTAAAGAAAATATATATTCATTATGAAATTTTCTAACTGATCAATAAAAATCATTACCCATTTTAGATTAAATAATTTGATTTATCTTATTATTTTATTGGGATATAAAAAATTCATATAATTCTTATTCTTTGTCTATATGGTTTTTGATGATAATATGATTATGAAATTTTTTTTATTTCAATGGGTTATACCATGAAAAAATAGTTAGGAAACTCAAATATTTTTCCATAGTTTGTAAAATGATTATATTATGAAATTATTATTAAACATATCTATTATACACATGGTATTATATAATGAAATTGTTTGAAACCCATTTCATTTAATAGGATATTCTAGGATTAATATTTTATTATATTTTTCTCAAATATGTATGATTTTAATTATGTGACGGGTAGGACCGATACTAACCTTCATGGATTGGGTAAAGATTTATATCTCATGACATTGAATGAACTATAATGGCGAGTAAACCCAATTTTGTAAGGGAATTTCACCTATATTAATTTGTTTGTAGTGATGTTTGACTATTAAGTTGTTTGTGATAGTGAAACCTTTACACCATTATTTCTTTTGTAGTGATGCCCGACTTCCGTTGAAATGATATTATGGAATTATGTGTATTTGATGGTTATATTTCTTATTCTAATGTGATTCTCTTAGGGATCATGTTATTGTATTATTTATGATTCATATCATTTGAGATTCTATTATATCTAGAATGATTCAATATTTTGTTATTTCATATGCAAGGTATGGTTTTAAAATATTTTTATCATGATAATATAACCATACGTTTATGTTATGATTATATAACCCTTTCTTACCATAACTATACATATAAGATCACCCTTTATTACGTTTTCCTTCCCAATGTTATCAAGAATGGTATTATGTAGGGTATGTTTGTGATGAGTACTAAATTGATGATCAATATTGGGAATTTTTGGTAACTTTCATGAAATTATATGATTCTGTACCATATATCCAAGGATAATAAATAATTATAATATTTGGGTGTTATTTGTTTAATTTAATTAATATTAATCCATAATTATTTAATATCAATTTATGAAAAATATATGTCTTTGTAACCCCGTATTTTAGAGTACTATAGGCCCAAAGGATTTATGATATTGGATTCGGTCCATTGGGAAGATATTTGACCTAATAGAGACCCTGGAATATATAATAGTTAAGATGGTGGAATTTATGTTTTATGGAGAATATTTATGATGGTGTGATGTAATGGTTTAGGTTGGTAGAAATAATGGGATGATGTTATAGGCTATTGATGACAACTTCATTCAGGATTTCATCCATGATGAACTGATGTTAGACCATGCTTAAAAGTAGATGGAGCTCCATGATGGAAAGATTTTGGTTTATGTTTATTCAACATGATTCCTTGTGGTGATTCACATTATCCCTAATATAATAATGATGGAGGTGTAGAATCAGGTATGTTTTAGAATGAACTTTATCCAGTGCTAAAACACCATGTTGGGATCTGGGATATATGGAAATACATTTCAAATGATTTATATGTATTTTATGACATGGAAAGGTATCAAGGAAGATAGAGGTGAAAATATTATTGAAACATCCATTGGTTCAACTGATTCCCTCTCTCGCATAGTTCAAATGTTCTTGTAATGGAAAAAAAATATCAAGGGATATACATATGTGCATTATTAAATAATAAGTGTA
The DNA here is from genome assembly GCA_963277665.1 of Viscum album. NCBI lineage: Eukaryota > Viridiplantae > Streptophyta > Magnoliopsida > Santalales > Viscaceae > Viscum > Viscum album. Next base: position 1,612,617,524 of record OY728163.1, read on the forward strand.
GATCAGTGGATCTTCAACTACCTCTATGGGATGTAACTATGGTATGTATTTTAACTATTTTTGTAATGGACATAATGTAAATGAATAAACTATTTATATTATCCATTATCATTAATTTGGAAAAACCAGTCATCTGAAGAGGTTCTATAATAATTTATTTAGGATTGGTACAACAATGTTAGTTAGTGGTTTAGTTAGAGGAACTCTGTAATACTTTTGGATCCCACCAGGATCGTTGAACTATGTGACTCATGAGTGTATAGATTGTCATGGAGTGGCTAATTGCAGGGTATATATAGTTGATCAGGCTTTTATTTATTACAGATAGAAACCTTTGATGGTTTGAGGCATGGTTCTAACCATTTATGCACAATCCCTTTCATTGTACAATAAAGTTGAATATTAATTCTTCTTGAATATTTGGTTATTCAAAATGTATGAGCAGATAGGTTTTGATGATATTATTATCCTGACCAATATGAATATATACTGTGAAAACATAAATTATTATCAAATATGGGTATCTTTTACATAGGATATATGGGGGAAGGTCATGTAGAATAGTGAGTGGGATTTCAATATAGGCAGAGTAGGACCAAATCATCTAAAAAATAATACTTTTTATGAAATGTTGTTAGAATTATCCATATATTTTAAAAGATAATAAATCCCTCATATTTTAATCAAATGGTAGACACCTAAAAACGAGTCTTTATATATAATTTTGTTGGGTTTCCTCTAAAAATATATTTTGAATTTGAAATAGAACTCTTTCCTAATGCATGTCCTATATTGATTTCACTATATAAAATGTAACCATATAGTTTTAAAGAGATCAAGGTGAACCATGAAGATAATGATGTTAAGGACATCCTCAAATTAAAAATTCACCTTGGGATTCTCTTTTTTTGTTCACTAGGAATTCAGGTTATAATATTTTGATTTATCTAGAATAAATGATGTTTAACTAGATAAATTTATAAAATGTTTACCCATTTACAAGGATTTATGAGCTGTTTGGTCTATTAAGAGGATCCCAGTTTCATTCAATTATTTTTCTAGGTTATGAATACCATAAAAACATTTTAAAGAAGAAATACTATATATAACATTCTGAAAAGTACACAGTCCATGTGAGTATATTGTTATTACTTTTTATGGTTTTTCCTAGAAATTATTATATCCCTCATGAAAAATATCTTTCACCGATACATAGACTCCATCGTTATTATGTTAATTATTGAAATTTTTATATAATCAATGATATAATAATTTTATACTAGGTTCCTTGAGATCAAAATGATTATTAATTTGGAACATCAAATTAACGATAAGTGATTTAGGTGGTGATTTTTTATAAATAAGGAGTGTTTTCTTAGGAAGATTTTTTCCTAGAAAGAATATCTTCTGATCTTGAGAAATTGGAAGTAGATATGTAATTTCCCTGGCCATGTAATGTAGTGAGTATTTTTAGATTCCTTGTGTTTTCTAAATACTATATAAGGAAAAATCATGACTATTTTCCTTGAATATCCAATTAACACACTTACATTGAAGTTATTCAAGCTCGAATTCAAATATTCGTGTGATGGTTCCTTCTTAGAACTGAAGAAGATATTGTTGGCGTATCTGATTATGATTCGTAATATCCTAGTGTTGGGTATGAAATTTTTTATTACCTATAAGGTGGTGTCTAGGGATATTTTCTATTGCAGTGCGATAGGGATTGTTCTTATGGGTATCGTAGGTTATAAACCCCAAAATTGAACAACCCTTCTCATGACAGGGAATTTGAATATTTGGTTCATGCATTTAATTGTTGGAAACACTATATCATTTGTGAGAGATTTATCATATACACATAACACTACAATCTACTATATATTTACTCCCTCCATGAACAATATATTCATCTTAGTAGTTATGTATAATAACTATTTTTTTCTCATTTTGATATGGATTATGTTCGCAGGAATGGGAACATCATTTCAAATTCTCTTAGTGGAAAGATGCAAATATGTTGGTGAGAATATGTCTAAATGATTTTCGGTTCACTGAAAAATGTGCATAAATGAGATTGATGGGAAGTGACTTTCACACCATTGGTGTTCACAAACTTATTATTGTAATTTGTGGAGTCCAGAAATGAGAAATATATATTGTGTATAATAATTCCTAATAGGATTTTAGCATATGAATCTATTTAATGTTATACTATAGATGAAATTGGTGTGAGTCTAGTTTAATATAGTGTAATTCTTCCTTCTCCAATGATAGGAGTAATTGGGAGCCTATTATGAGTCGTAATGTTCATTGAACCTATGATCAACCTAATGTATCATGTTGTTAGATGCAAATTTTAAGAGAAAAGGTATTAAAAGATACATTGTAGGATTAGTCTCTTATTGTCTGACTTTTCAAACAATTGAGGTTGAGAATCAAAAACAAAGAGGGTTGATTCATAAACATACAGATCTTGTTTGGATGTGAGATTATATTATTATGGATATAATAAAAGGTTTTACTAGGACCTTTAGCGGTTGAGATACTATTTCTACTGATGTGGATTTGTTGACCATGGAGGTGAAAATTTTGCTGATATGGGAGGCTAACTCCCTGGACGTGATAGTAAAACTCTATGTTTGAGATATTAGGATGTTTTTTAGAGTTATTTTGAGAATGGAATATTATATTTATTTCTCATTGAAATTATGGATTTGGAATTGTAATCCTACGGTGATACAGACTCACTAAAAGCTTTGTGTGGATTTTCATCCTCAAACTGATGAGAAATCATAGGGAATGATACAAAAATAATAGTACATTCTTAATGAGTGTGATATAAATTTAAGAGGATTTTGAGATGATTAGTTGGTTCTATTAGAGTTCTCCAAAAAAAATAGTTTCAAATCATATATTTATATGTATCTGATTGTGGAAATTTCTAGATATTCAAGTTATTTAATCAAATGATATAATAATTCTAGTTACTATTTTGTTGATCCACCTAGTATGGTATTACAGATATTAGATTGTGTATAGTTGATTCAAAATAATCTAGTGGTATATCCAAATAGATAAGGTTTATATTCTTATTGAAGGAGTTAACTGTTTTAGTTCATTGTGGAAGATTAACTTTTCGTACTCGTGTCCCCTATGTTAGGGAACATGAATCTGAGGAATCAAGGGATATTGGAACTATAGTACCTTGGACCATTTCAGATAATCAAATGCATTTGGATGGTTTCTTATTAGTTGTAGTTTTCTCAACATTATCATTTTATGAATAATGTGTTCAGTTTGTATTAGATTCAAAGGTTTGATCCCAGTCATACACAAGTGATCTAATGAAATGATGCTCAATTGGAATTAGATGAGTCATTTGTTGAGTGGCCTATTTTGATTTTGGACCAAATATTGGAAGTTATTTTTTAATATTGTTACTGTAGTTATAATATTATTGAATCATAAAAAATCAAGGAGAATATTGGGTTTCAGGTTTTGATAATTGATCTTTGTAGCCTAAGAATCGAGAAAGATTCATATATATGAATATTTGGGATGATAAGTTTTTAGAAGAGGATATTATAATTCACAACTTTTTTTAGGTTTGTTACGAGTCAATTTCTTCACAAATTTTTCTTTTTTTAGCTTTGAATTGGTAGATCTATGAATCTTGTGGTTCTAGTTAGTTTTATAGAGTTTTTCTTATTGATTTTCAGGATTCATTGGTTGATCATTGTTTTCCCAGACATTGAGAAACCTCAAAGAATGCATATAGATAGTGTCCTAAGAACCTAGGGTGATACACTATAATGGAACATGGTTAAAAAACCCATTCATACTCCCATGAAAATATATAAATAATTATCCTATGGAAAAAAACTCTGGTTGGTTCATGGTCTGACTGACTATACAACCAAACACTGTGGCTTCTCAGAAGAGGAAAAAAACATCACACGGTTGCTGATAATTTTTCAAAACGGTGTGAACAAACTGTTTTCATATAAATTAATTATCTATAAATATATTTTACAAAAAATTAATCACCGATTTTGAAGGGATATTTTCCTATTAGATATCTATCTTAGACCAGGAGACACCTAAATCCTTCCTCAGAAAATTCATCTCCTTCTATGCTTGATTCAGGTGGATAATTTTATATATCTAGTTTGTATTTAGGTATGTGATCTGTGGACCTATATTAATCAATTTTCTTCTCTATCATCACTTCATCCTATGATATGATTCATATATTTGAAATTCCATCTCTTAGTTAATTGTTTATAATTATATCTAACAATGAATTATTGTATCATTGAAATAATTGCTCATGATCTTTAGAATATAAAAGCTACTATTTGATCAGTCCAATATATAGTTTCATTGAAATTTAGTTAGGGTTATGTTGGTGTTTAAACTTTCACATGGACTTAAAATATTCGTTAATATCATTATACTACCTCTTTTTGTTTTATTTGAGAATATTTTTTTGGATTCTAGGATTCTGAGCTCGGCCTAACTAGATCTTAGGTGGGAGTCGGGTAGCGTTCCCTAGAAGGTTGAGAGTTTTTTTTAGTTAGAATAAGATAGATTGTACATATCATTATATCATAACTATAAATTCTCTTATCATGATTATTTTTCTTGTATGTATATCCCTGTGAGACATATGTGTGATGTCTGTTCAGATGTGGTGTTTGTGTAGCCTATGAGACATATGAATACTTTTTTGCACACCTGTGGATATTTATTGGGTTAGAATATTAGTTTATATGAAATTATGATTGATACTTCATCATATATATATATATACAAAAAATTTTTACCCCTAAACATGATGATTGAAAAATATATTCTATTTACTTAAGAAGTATGTGTCAGATGTTTGGACTGTAGGTACAAATACCTTCCCTGTAAGAGAGATATTTGAAACATGTTTTTAGTGTATCTAATAAAATGTAAATGTGTTGAACATGGATGGTTCAAATTAATTATAGAATGGTTCAATTGTAGGTAGTGTTGATCTCTATTTACTAGAAGTATATTTACGGCTTCCCTAATATAATTTTTTCTTATTTATGCTCTCTGTACATTCATGTGATACACCAATATATCATATACACTTATGTAAAGGAATATATGAGCTATCCTACTAGGTTATATACTCACAACATAATCGATCATCTAGTGTTAATGTAGATTTTATACCCTGGTATCTAATGAAGGGAAAGATCCCTATGGTGGTTGGTTGAGCATGTTTATTTGGAGGGTCCTTGAATTATAGGATAAACATTATCTATGGTGAGTGTTTCTGTTTTCCTAGTATTCTTATCTTGACTATTGATTCACTTCTTATAAGGATCCTAATTTTTTATGTCTCTTATTATTTAACTTACTTTTCATAATCCTGTTTCATGATTTGGTATGTTATGTGTATGATGCTTCTAAAATTTTTAATTCATTAGTTATTTCTTTACTGTATAGTTTTCAATTCTTTATACTCTTATGGTTACCTAATATTATGGGATGACCTCCCCATGTTGTCCCTCTTGGCACTCACCACATGTCAAAATCATCTTATTTATCCGGATGTGTGAATAATGATATGTGTTACTTCATTATAAACCTGATGATTCTGGTTTGGGAGTTATAGATTCAACCCAAGATATTTGTGATTAAGAAAATAAATACATGTTATCGTTGGTATATAATGAATAGAAACTGTATCTTTGATTAGACTCAGTATGAATCATATTATTTTTAAATTGGCTAATCAAAGAATACATATACATCATTTTTTTTAAACAATATCATTGTCTATTGTTTTTTTAGCCATAAAATTACATTGACAATTAGTTTTCTAGTTATATTTCTTAGAAATTTAGATCAACAATTTTGTTTGTGTAATGGAACACTTTTAATTGTTAATGATTTGGGAGATCATGTTATAAATGACCAAATATTAACTTGAACACCTTGTGTTTAATAAGATGTTTTTTCTACAGATTAATATAACACATTCAACATTATGATGTGCACTAAAACTCCAATGATGATTGTATAATTAGTATTTTCTTATCCGATGACTAAATAATAAAATCCAAGGAAACTTTCATTCTTCAGTTATGTTGAAACTAATAATATATTTTGTTCTGTGGTCTATTATAGTTTTTTTCCTTTTGTGATACAAGGAAGGTTGTTTAAAAAAATTTGTTTTATGAATATGTACATAAATGATCAAGATGTACGAATAATAATAAATAAAATATTTCTAACATATATTATTCGTAATATATTCTTCTTATATTTATTAATTTTCATTCTAATAAAGAATTTTTTATAATTCACCTCTATTCTTGCCCAAAATTTGTATCCCCATAATTGGATCGAGATTTTAAGGCAATTCATGGAATAAAAATTTATTATGATGACACTACCAAATTCCATGTTAGAGTTCTTAACTAACAGAATAATATATCAACAAGGTAATCTAATGAATTTTTTTCATATGTATTTCATATTGTTTCTAATGTATGTTTCAATTAAATAATTATAATTTCATTTAATATAAAATAATTTTAATAAATTTCATTCTATAATATATTTTACATCTGAAAACTAAAACGATTTAGACATTGTAAAGATGAAAATTTATCACATCATTATAATATAAAAGAAAACATATTCATATTATGTAATCTATTTTTTCTAATGATCCTAAAAATATGCCTGATCCTTTTTTTAAAATAATGATTCAAATATCTATTGGTGTTCAACTGTTAATAAAAAATGAATGGACATATTTTTGAGGGATTCTATTATATTGTTGATATGATTCATAAAAAATTCTACAAAGTCTTCAGAACAAGTTATTCAGTGCAGTTATGTAGATATTTCTTATAAAGAGTTTTTTCAATATTATTACTCAATGTCTGCTATTAACTATTGTAATTTAATCATCATTTATAAACAATGACCCTATACACTTGGTATAATTGTTTATTTGATGAATCTTGCAGAAACACTGATTTCAAAAGAAATCAATAGTTGGTACTAGTATTAATTAAATTATGAGTTCAATTTTTTTTGAATGTTGTATATATAATTTATAAGAATATTTCTTATATTTATGATGTGATTATTTTTTTATTTTCAATTTATATTATTGGACATCTATAATATTTTCAACTAATGATGGTTGGTAAAAATTAATGTTGTATAAGAAATATTATTTAATAGGATGGATATTTTAAAATATATAGTTATTAAAATGTATTATTACATTTAATTTAAATTAAAAAAATACTCTTCATTAAATTAATATAATGTAACACCCTGAGATTTGTGACATATTATTTTTAATTAATTTAATCTCCTGATATTTTCAATTCAAAAAATATAGTAAATAGTTTTTCACTAAGTAAAACATCCCTTCACATGAAACCGAAATGGTTTATGTTGTACGAAACACAAATTTGAGTATATTACACTAAACAACAAGGTTTCTGTACATTACGCACAAGAGTGACCTTCCAGAAGGGATTGTGTGACACGCAAGACTAAATATATCCAAAATGTAATATATTATTAAAAATATTATTATAATGAGGTATATCCAAGATTATACGTTTATGGATATTAATATTATTAATTAAATTATGAAAATATTTTTTTAATATAATATGAAAATATAGTTTAACAATTTATTAGAAAAGAGTATGAAATATGATTGAATATAATGAAAAATATTATTATGGTTAGAAAGCTATTTTTAAATAATAGATTAAATTAATTAAAACTCATGATTTATATTAAATTAATAAATATTTTATATATACAAGTAAAATATTTTTTAATTTCATCCAATGTATTTTATATACATATGATAAGAACAAACATAATTTTAGGCTTAAAACCCGGTATTTTTATTATGGTATTTTTACCGCCTTTAATGGAGAACCAATTTTAAATGAAACTTTTATCTCTTTTATAGATTCAATATGTAAATATAGAAATTATCTTAGGAATATTTAGATAAAAATATGGTTTGGATAAATTTTTGGTATATTTATGTACGGTTTCATATTTTAATAAATACTTCAAAATAATGGATTTTAAATCAAAAATTCTTTTTCATCTAATATTTTGTATAATATTTTTTTTAAATTTATTGATAGTTTATTTACTTAATATTTTTATTATTTAATCCAATATAGGTGACTAGAACCAATTTCACATTGATATTCGATGTAAAAACATACCAAACATTTGGATATTTTTGTGTTAAAAACCAGCAATCTTAATCTGTCATCGGTATTAATTTTAATTAAATTTATTACATTTATATCATTAGAATTTAGAAAAATGATTTCATTATTTCAAATTATAATAATTTATTATTTATTATATGGTAAAAAAATTAAAAAAATATTAGTGATTGTGATTTAAATTAAATACATCTATTAAGAGAAAAATAAATTTAATAATGTACGAAACCGTAAATATATGACCAAAACATAATAGAAAAATGTAAAACACCCATTTATGGAAATTTTTAGTCCATGAATATTTTATTCTTGAGTTTGGATGGTTTGTTATGATGATTTAATGTAAAAACGTGGGTAAACCTAACTTGTTTTAAAAAATGCCAACTATGCCTTTTTCATTCCATATAGTAGAGACCACCTCTACCCACTTCGTCACACCTATATTGACCCTTGGCTCACCGAAATTATAATACATTAAGATCATAACATACATCCCTTCCACCTTTAATCCTTACCTATGGCAGAAGAAAAATCAAGGAAGCCTTTTGGAACAAACCTAAAGGAGCTACCTGTTTAAGAGGTAACATCTTCACTAAGGCTACATTATTTTATTTTCCTTCTCTAACCCCTCCAAAATATTTATTATAATAGTATATAAAAACAATATAATAATAATAATACTTGTATTTGTGTTAGTAAATGGCTCAACATACACTAATACACACTTCAATCTAATGGGTAATGATGATACTATTTCTATTTACAAAAAACTATTACCTCACAAAATGATGATAGTTTATTTTTCTATTACCACCTACCATGGTGTCAGTTATGATGGAAAGTATATTTATATATGTCATATATTATATTAATTATACCTTATGTTTATTTATTATTTTTTAAAAACATATCTTTTTACTTTTCAATTGTTGTCAATATGATACTTTTGTTTTAGGATGTGTAGACTACCGCCCCTCAAAATGATAGGATTTGTTCATACACTACAGGGATTGTATTAAAGATGGTTTTTTTAATACATAAGATATATATTATATCATAAATATAACCAAAAAATTATATATAAATATATTCGTGTATATTCGTTTAACATTTTTATTTCATAAAATAATTAAACAGAAATATTGTTCATGTGTATGTACGACCCACCGTCTCCATGAATGATGAATTCTATTTCAAACATATATATTTTATACATTATTATAATACAATTATATTTTCAATTCATGAAATTTTTATCATATTTTAAATACTATAAAACATTCATTTAATAATAAGTTACTAATATGTGACAAATTAATAAAAAAGGGAAGAATAATGTTAATATTACCCGAAGTGAAACCTTAACATTGGATAGTTAAAAAGGGTAATATAAGGTTATAATAAAACCATATACGGTATTAAATATATTAATATTGTTATAAAATATATTTAAAATATTTTTTTATTATAGTGGTGGTTTGAATGAGTAGGACGAGAGTCAAGATTCAAGCTAAGGAGATTTCATCTCACTTTTTATTCCTGTAAAATATAGGCTATGTTCGAAACTATTTCCTATTGTGTGTTGTAATTATGGAACCATTATCATATTCAATGTAAATTATACCAAAATTTATGGGTACTAACATATCATTTCTATGAACTTTTATTTAGGGGGTTTAGGTCTCAAAAGATAACAAATCAGTAAAAAGGTTTTGTCTAAATTTACCATGTTGGATTCTCCTATTTTCATATGCACCTAAACTCTTTTTCAAGGTGTATATACATCCATATTACATGTTCTAACATGAATATAATTATTTAAATTATATTTTATTATTCATGAACATCCATTTTTTTCATTTATATTATGATCCAACGTTACCATATTATTAGAGTATATTGAGACGATCTCAATACTTTTCAAGATGGTTTATGTTTATGCTTCCATTGATGAAATATAACTATCAATAACTCAAGAGTATTCATTTTCAAATAGTTTTTTATTATTTATTCATGTATTGTTATCATTTTAATACTCTTTGGTACATAATATATTCATTAATGTGTTTTCAACCAATTTCAAAATTACCCTCACTTTGTTTGGAAATATATGTTCTCTAGAATGGATTTAACTGAATATTAAACCATTAAACTACAATATCTAAAAGATATTGTTACCCTTTTACGTTTATGAATCCATTTAATGTAATCTTCTTAATAAATTCCAAAAAATATATTTCTCTATCATTTTTAACATGAGAAAGGAATGTTTTTTTATCTTGTATGAGATTTTTGGATTTACCCAATGTCAGTATTTTTAGCCTTAAAATGATATTTTAATAGGTTAATATTTAGGAAAATGTTTTTAAAAATATAGTTCATTGAACTTTTTTTCATAAGGTTTTCAAAATAATTTAATAAATTTTCAAAAAAAAAATATTTTTAAATAATTTTTAAGCGTTGTTTACTTGTTTTGATGGAAAATAACTTGTCAAATGTTTTCAAGATCTATTTATATGTTTTCATATTATTTTCATTGAAATGGTTTCCAAAATGTTTTCAACCCACATTTAGGAAATTTCAATTAAAATATCATTCAAAACGTTTTTAATATATATATATATATATATTTCAATTTATTTTAATGGAAAATGGTTTTTGAGGCATTTGTAGGATTTATTTATATGTTTTCAAACTACATTCATGGAAAATAGATTTCCAAAGGTGTAAATGAAATATTTATATGTTTTCAAATTATTTTCACAGAAATAATTATCAAAATGATTTTAAGGATTCTTGATATATTTTCACTGTGTTTTAAATAAAAATGTTTTGAAAATGTTTTGAATCATATTTGATATGTTTTTAAGGAAAATCTTTTTCATGGAAAATGATTTTCAAATGATTTCATGTATTTTTTAGAATTTTTAGAGGAATTTTATATTGAAATGATTGTAAAATTATCTTATTTATTAAAAATAATTTTTCTTATATGAAATTATATTTTCCTCATGAATTTTATTTTAATGATATTTCAATTTTATTTTCTATATAAGATGATATTCGTTGATGTTACTCAGGCCTTCTAGGAAATGATCTAAATGATATATTAATATCATATCTATGAATTGGTAATGATTAATTTCATGGTCTATATAAAACTCATTTCACTTTCATGGGTTATATTTTTATGAAATCCATTTTTCATTCTTGAGATATGATTTTGATTAAATAAGTATAATTTTTTTATATTTTTTGTAGGTTATGATATGATTATATTTTTATGAGGCCCATTTTATTACATCGGTAATGATTTGATTTTTAATGATATATTTGATCATGTATATATGATTTCATTATGAGATGGTTGGGACCTATATCTCCATCTAATGTAATGGTTAATGATTTATATCTCATGAGATAGACTAATATGGTCATTCGGATGAACCTTGACAACAAAGATGTCCATTGATCTGAACCGCGACTTCTAAGATGGTATGTGGAGTGAACTAATGCCACTAAGATAGCCATGGGAGTGAACAATGACTTCCAACATGGAATGAGTAGTAAACTCATGATACATAAATGTCCAATGAGAGTGAACCATGACTACCAAGATGGTATGGGGAGTGAACCTATTCTACCAAAATTGTCTTGAATTCTTTGTCTTGTCTAGTATGGAAATCATATTATATTGTTAACACATTTACACAATTATATGTTTTATTCCAATATTATGATTTCATCGATTATGTTCTTTATTTATTTATGATTCATGTCTAATTAACTACAGAAAATAATGCTGTGATTCTTGTTTATGAACATTTACATGTAGGGTATGATCTTTTATTCTCATGATCACATTCTAATACACTTATTTCCAGGATCAAGGTAATAAGTATCACTTGTTTACATTTATTGAGCATCTAAGATCCCAAATTTCCCTGATTCCATCCCTAGGTTTGGAATATATATTTTTTGATTGATATGTTTAATAGGGGTGGCAGTCTTGGTGAATTTAGTGGGGGATAATGTTACTCATTCATGTACTAGTGTTTACGTTTCTATGATTCCAAATTGAACTAGACATAAATACGATCACTGGGAATTCTCTTCTATAATTTTTTTTAAAAAGGTATATAATGTTAATGTTTCTAAAAAAGGGAGTCACTATAATTTTTATCAAAGAAAACATATTGTTATCCGTTGGATACTATGACAATAAAACCATAGTGATATCTACAGGTATATTTCAAAGGTTGTGTCTAGATAATGTCTGTAATGATTCGTATTAGGATTAATAAATTATTATGAAAATATTTATGAATATTCATAAGGGATATTGTGTGTTTCATTTTAGAAAAAAATCCATTTGTAGATACTAAAAGTGGATTTGAATCTGGTATAGATTTACCTAGGGGTAATAATTCCAAGAAGGTGATTTGGGCCTAACGAGTCGTAATCAGTTATGAAACTATTGGCCTCATTGCACACCTGGTTTGACATTCATAGGGGATATTTATCAGAAATTCACAAAAAATTCATAAACCATCATGAAATATTTAAATATAAGTTGGAAATAAAAATAATAGGATGAAACATGGGTGTCATAGATTAAGAAAGATGGAATTGTATCCTATTAGTAATTATTTTCATGATAATGTGGTTTTATGTTGTGATAATTAACTATAAAACTATGATTCTAGATTCATTCTATGGCAGTAATTGGATTGAACTGAATTATTGGTGAATGTTATTTAAGATTTTTTGATTATCAGTCATGTGGGATGCTCACTCGAGTGAAATATGATGAGATCATGCCTAATAATATTTCAAAGAACATGATTAATAATGATTACCATAACCAACTATCATACTCACTCTGTTAGAGAAAGTTGGAATAATCTAATATATTGGGTAATAGAGACTATGGATGATAGAATATATGGTTTCCTTTTTTTTCATGAATATGGAATAAATTGGCTAATTTAATGTCTTAGATGGAGGAAAAGATGATTTGATTGTGGTAAAGAAGTGAACAAAAAATGTGAATGCAATGGAAAAAATTGTTTAGTTCATTAAATAGATTCAAATGTTATAATCACATAAACACCATCGATGGTTATGTGTTTGCAGTGTTGAAAAAATGGTCATTATCCAATCAAATTTTCCAAGGGGAATCTTCCCCAATGGTGATGAAACTGTTGCTAATCAGCTTATCACCATAATGGGACAACTCACTCCATGTTTTGAATAATAACCTTACCTGTATGGAGAAACCTGATCCACAACACAGTGGATCGATGTTAGACCGATTCATGGGGCGACAACCACCAAAAATCAATAGGACTATCAATACATTTCTAGTTGAGCAATGGATATGTTCTTTAGAGAAAATATTGCATTCTTTGGGGAGTAGAGAAAGGGAAAAGTTGATGTGGTAGTTTATCGCCTCGCGAGAGATGCAGATCAATGGAGGTCATTAATTCAAAACACAAAGGAGGATTAGGAAGTATCTAATATAGAATAGATTGAGTTTAATGATATTTTCATAGAAAAATACATTCCTCCTAACCATCGAATAGATATGGAATGAAAATTTCCGAGTCTAAGGCAAATGAAGGATGAGAATGTTGCAAAGTGTGAGGCTAACCTTACAAGGTTAGTAAGGCATGCAGTATATTATATGCGTAACCCAATGAGTATGATTGATTGATTCATTGATGGGGTAAAATGTTTCTCTGTCGACCATTAGTCTCACAATTCTTCTATTCGTACAAAGATATTGTATCATGTGGTATCAAGATAGAAAATGAATTTTCTTTTTCTTAAGAATTTAAAGAAAATAAAGAGAATACTAGATTTGAAGAACACTCTAGATATTGAAATATTGGGAAGAATGAAAATGTTGAATACGAATCCAATAGTAAATGTGGGAGGAAAAACCATGTTACTTTCTTAAAGGGAATTGGAATCTGTTATATTTATGGTGAAAAATGCCCCCAAGCTTATGATTGTATAGAAATGAAAGAGGATTTCAATGTTGAATGATACTATTGTATATAAATGGAGAATTATGGAAATGAGTTTCATAACCACCAAGGAAACATACCTCCAAAAATTCCAAGGGGAAAGGCCAAGATTATGCAATCACTACTGCTATGGTTGATTCTCTGAAAGTTGTGGTGGAAGATAATTTAATGGTTTTATGAAGTTTACCCAATACTTTATCTGATTCTAGATCATCATATTGCTTCATATATTCCCAGTTTGCTACGAAAATTAGATATTTCCAAATCGATTAAACAAGGAATTTGTTAGTAAAAAATCATAAGTGAAGAATCATGGAAAAACAAATTTGTGAATGAGTCCACATTGGGGCATATATATGTTCTTTATCTATTTATCTCATCACCATACCCATTACATAATTGGATATTATCCTTAGTATGGATTAGATTTCAGACCATGATTTGAAAATTTATTGTAAGAAGAAGGATGTTACAATTTTCAATGATGATAAGGAGTACCTTATCTTTAGAAAATAAATTTCACCACCAGATTCTAATCTAAATCCACCCCCAGTATCTCTAATAAATTCAATTAATAGGGTGGAAGAAAATGAAGTAACTATGGGTGAGGAATATAATGTTCAAATATAGGACTTACCTTTTGTGTGATAATGTGTTGATGTGTTTCCAGAGAATTTACCAGGACATCTTCTAGAACGATAAATTGAGTTTTCCATTGATTTAATTCCTGCTTCAAGGCCTATATCAAAGACCCATTATAGAATGGCCACTGTGGAATTAGTGAAACTAAAAAACAACTAGATGAATTGAGTAATAATTGATTTATTCTCCCTATTGTTTCTCCATGGAGAGCCCTTGTTCTTTTTGTTAAGAAGACAGATGGATCTATGGGGTTGTGCATTGAATGCAGGGAGATATATGCTATAACAATAAATTACAAGTATCACATACCTTGGACTGATGATTTATTCGACCAACTTCATGGAACTCAATACTTTTTAATTATTGACCTTAGATCTGGATATCATTAGTTTTCTGTGAATAAGGAAGACATTCTGAAAACAACATTTTGAAATAGGTACGAGTATTACATGTTTACAATAATGCATTTGGACTGACTAATGCACCCTCAGTTTTCATGGATCTAATGAATATATTGTTCACTGAACACCTTGTTGAATTTTTAGTGGTATTTATTGATGATATCTTTGTATACTCAAAAATCTACGAAGATCATGAAAATATATTGTGCCCTATTTAAAATCTTTCCGAAGAAATGAATTATATGGGATGTTTAGCAAGTGTCAACTCTGGCTTCACGAGATTTATTTTCTCGGCCATATTGTCTCTATGGATGGAATCTCTAATGATCTTTCACAGACCAAGGCAATAGAAGAATGGCCAGCACCGACGAGTGTAATTGAGGTGCATAGTTTAATTGATTTGTATGTTATTATCTGCGTTTCATCCAAAATTTTTATCGATGGAATAACCCATTAACCAAGATCACACATAAAGGGGGAAAATTTATTTGAAAAAAAGGGTGTGAAGATTGTTTTGAATAACAGCTGATAAGATTATCTAATGATCTTATCATGACTCTACCATCAAGGGATGATGGGTTTGTTATTTATAGTGATGTTTCAATGAAAGGACCTGGTTGTGTCCTTATATTGAATGATAGTGTTTGTGATAATGAATCATGATAGCAAAAAATTCATGATCAGAATGATCCCACTCACGATCTTGAGTTTTCAGCTATAATCTTTTCTTTGAAGATATGGAGACACTGTCTCTATGGTAAAAAATGTGAGATATATACTGATCACAAGAGTTTGAGGTATATTTTCTCAAATAAATACCTCAAAATGAGTCAAAATAAATGGATTGAACTACTCAACTATTATGATTTCACTATACACTACCACTCGGGAAAGAAAAAAAAGGTGGCAGATACATTGAGAAGAAAGGATAATAGATTTTTGTAAAAGATGATAGTTGAAAGGGATCTTATGTTCATGGATCTAGTAAAGATGGATATCTGAATAATCATGGAATGTGAAACATCAGTTATATTTAAAATGGTGGCTAAACCATATTTAATGGAAAGGATTAAATGTTCCCAAACTAATGATGTGGACTTTCAAAATAAAATTAATGCTGTGAATGATGGTAGATTGATAGACTTCATATGTGAAGATAGAATTTTGAAATTTGGGAAAGGAAATATGTTCCTGATATAACTGATCTAAAAATAGAATAATTGGATGATTTTAATAGCTTCAATTTCCCTATACAGCCTGGTATCACTATGATGTATAGATATTTGAAGGAACATTTTTGGTTGGAATCATGAAGAGAGAGATTGTGGATTATGTGTCACTATGTATGGTTTGTCAATATGTGAAGGCGGGATGACAACATCCTAGAAGAGTTATGCAACTTTTTCCCATATTTGAGTTGAAATGGGATGATATTACAATGGAATTTCTAATGGGACAACCAAAGACACTTTGATGGAATGATGCAATATAGGTCATTATTGATCATCTTACCAAGTCAACACATTTTCATGTAATAATAGAAGATTTACCAGTTGACCAATTAAGAAGACAATATATTAATGATGTTGAAAGACTTCATGAAGAACCCATATCGATTGTTTCTGATATGGATCCACGTTTTACATCAATATTCATGATATGTCTCTAGAAGGCCTTGGATACTGAATTTCGTTTGAGTACTGGCTACCACCCTCAATATCATGTACCACTAGAACAGAATATTAAAAACATAGAAGAAATGTTGAGATCTTTTTCACTTGCTGTGGGTCAATATTTACCTCTGGTATAATTTTCCTATAACAATAGCTTCCATTCATGTATTCAGATGGAATCATATGAAGCTTTATACGGAATCAGATGTAACACACCAACATGTTTGGATTATGTTGGGGAAAGAAAACTCGTATGCCCAGAACATGTTGAGGAAATAATGGAAAAGGTGAAGATTATCGACACCCACATTCAAGAATCATGAAGTAGAAAAAAGTGCTATGCTAGTAACTGAATGAAAAAATTTGAAATTTTATGTAGAATAGCATGTTTTCTTGATGTTATCTCCATGGAAGGGTGTTATACGATTCGATTGGAATGGAATATTAAGTCCCAGGAACAACAGACCTTTCTAAATTCTAAAATGAATTAGAGTTGTATCATATCATTTTGAAATGCCTCCATGTCTTTCCAATGTTCATGATATGTTCCATGTATCACTGTTATGAAAATACATTTTTGACCCCATGCATGTAATCACTAATGAAGAAAATAGAACAAACACCTGATCTATCTTATTGTGAAGAGCCTATCAATATTCCTTCTACCAGAGAACCAGTGATATTAAACTGAATGACTCGTCTGGTGAATGTTCTGTGGAGAAATCACAAGATGGAAGAGGAAACGTGGGATCCCAATGTACTTATGATGAAGAAAAACTAGAATCATTTTATGAAAAAATATTATTGAAATTTTGAGGAAGTATTTATTTGAATGAGGAGATAATGTAATACCACAAGCATCCACTGTACGTTTTCCCTTGAATAATACAATAGGTTGCGTTGTATACAACTATGAGTTTTAACACAGCACGACCAATCAAACAAGCTGTTATGAATAGTAATAACCACATTTTGAAATTTTATAAATTTTATTTTTCAAAATGGACTTTTTTTTTGAATTTGGAATATCGAAATTTGATTAGGGTTAATTTTTTGTATTTTTCAGAAACCTTTCAATTCATGATGAATTGTGAAAAATAGTGTGTTATTATTTAAAAACGACTTTTTATTTTAATAATTAGTAATTTTATGTAAATTTATATTATGTAAAAATATATACATAATACCTATTTATATTCAATGTAATTCATTGGTTTCATTTTATAATAAAATTAGTTATATAAAGTTTTATTTCTTTTTTCTGTCTATTACCCATCTTCTAGGAACACTTGAAAATTTTCATAAAACCTAAATTTACTGATTCTATGAATTTAATTTAAAAAATCTGAGATACACGGTTTACATTAGTACGTAATTAGTGGTTCAATAAGGTGAAAATAATTTTCTTTGAATAATAACTTTTGACTTACCATATATTAAAGTAAATATGGTAATTGAAGGTAAAAATGATATTATAAATAAACTAACACGTGTCCTAATTCTATTGGAAAATTTTATTTTTTCTAAAATCAACCTTAGGAATAAAATATGATCTTTTTGGTCCACATGTATTATATTAGGACATTTATTATAATTTTATTTCAAGAAGAGTTAAAAGTGTTAAATTAAAAGTTTAATAACAAACCATATTTAATATAGTGTTATTCATAAGATAAATTCAACTATAAATTTTCATTATAATTATAAAAATAATTCCTATATAAAGGTATTATATTTATAATTTTTAGACATTAAATAGTTAAATGTTTTTACTTATGCAATGTTGATGTAGTAATTACCTTATTAAGGAAATATTAAAATAATTGATATTATAAATAGCAAAATAAATATAAACTGAGTCTTTGGATTAATACCATTAATTTATAGGTTAATATAAAATTTTAGGGTTTATTAAATAAATTATATTCGAAGTGATAATGTTGTTATGACATTCAAAAAACAAAATACCAAATATTCTCAAAATTGACTAAAATGAGTTTATAAAACAAATACTATATTATTAATTGATATAATATTTCTAAAAATATAATGTTCGGCCAAAGGACATAGATAAGTTTATATATATTAATAATGAACCACTTGGGGTTCTCTTGTATTTTTATTTTAATTTTATTAACCATTTATTATAATAATACAAGAGTACATGGAAAAAGATAAACTATTTATCTAAGAGTTAAATATAAAATATAAGGTTAATATGGTGACCGAAACCTATCTAAAACCTATCGGTTGAGATTTTTTCGACCCATAACCACATTTTCCTCGAAATAAATCATTTTTAGTGATTATAAACCGAATATGATTGTATAATAAAATAATATTTCAATCATTTCCTAAAGTGAGCCTCACCTATATTATTAAAGTTACATCCCATTATCCAAAAATCACACCTCCAATTCCATTATTCTCAGCCAACCCCTACCCTAATGTCCTAAAAACTACCCTCACATCGACCTAGTTTCCTTTAATTGATCATAAATCGAACCTAATGAGCCATTTTGATGAACTCAAAAGGAAACACCCGAAGAAGAGGTAATATTTTAACCACCTCTTTCAATGTTTTATTCATCCATCACTTCCTATTTTTTTTGTTTCAATAAAAAAGTAATAAAATTAGTACCTTATACATACATTGATTTTAATATAAATATGGTACAACCATATTAATTATTATATTCATCCTACGTATTAAAAATCACCATACGTGCGTACATATGGCTTACCGTCTCCAAGTCATGGGGCAGTTTGTTTTTCAAACACTTCATTATTTGGATGGGAATAATAATGAGTATAACTGATTTAAATAATAAATATAACATATAATGGATTGTTTATATATGATATACCTTCCAATTACAGATATTTCTCTAACAAAATAATGATATTGTCCCTCCCGCATACGTACGGATTACCGTCTCCACGAACACGATGAGATTCATTCCCCATCATAATCATTCAAGAATAATTTTCATTTTATGATTAAAAATAATGTTTAAGAACATTATATAATTATTGATATGATTAATTTACTTCTTTCCAATAACAAAAATTACTTACGTAATAAAAAATATAATGGAAAATGAATCAGTTAAAACTTGAAACAATTTTACTACAGAAATGTTATTAAAAAATAAATATTAGAAGATCATATATGATATTAGATATATGTATATAGTTCCATTATAATTTAATAACTATGTGTTAACCACTATACAAGAGTTTTCCATACCATCGACTAATTAAAATTACAAGGTAAGGGTTAATTTTACAATCTCTTTATTATCCGAGGTTGTGTATACGCGAGTATCTACTATGACCTCTTTATCATCAAAATCCATGTTTCTTAAAAATGTATTCCCAAAAATTTTACAATTCAAAGACTATAGGTAAAATTAATTTATACCATTATTTTAATTTTTATAAAATGTTTATTAAAGAATATTTCAGTTGTTTTCAAAACAAGGTACCTCATGACCTTTTCGACAAATTAAGGTAAGAATGTATTTTCTAACTTATATGGAGGGTGCAGCTATTTTCCATATTTATAACATATTTTATGCTTCCATTACAATCTAATAATAGTATTTTAAATATAAATAATTTCTTATATAATCATGTTACCTTAAAGTTGTTTCAAAATAGAATGAGCTATTTCTCTAAAATAGTTTTGGATTTCATATATGTCAACATCTTATGATGGATATTACAATTATTTGGAGATGATTTATTATGATAAAAATCATCAATATTGTATTGATGGTTTTGTGATATGTTTGACTGTGAATGTGTTATTTTTATAGCATTCATGGTTTATATTCAATGTATTATCATTTTTTATTCTTGTTATAATAAAAAAATTTATGTTATATTTTATCCTTTTCATATGTGGAATGCATTGGATTAGTCAGTTACGGGTGGAGCCTTTTATATCTCCTCGATGCATTGGTTGGTCTCATGAGACAAAATAATGTCTTGGCATAATGCTTTGAAAAACTCTTATTTGTAGTCTTGGAACGAGACCTTGACTATGTGGTTATAAAGTCTGGCATTATGCATTCCATCATTATAAAAATGGATATTGATATTACTTGTGACTATTAAACTATTATAATATCAATTTGAATATTTAAATGGAATTATTTTATTTATCTTTTCCATATTATGATGACATTTATGATTATATGTCTGGTGTTTTGTCTTATACATTGCCTTAAATTTGTAATCAAATTGATGAACGTTTATGAAATATTTTTATCCTTACTAAGCATCTTAGCACACCCCTTTCTATGTTTTATTTTTCCAATTATGAAAAGAAGTATATTGCGACTAAACTACATGGATAGTCTAATGAATATGATTGTGTTCAAAGGATACAAGGTTGTTGTCGTTTTTAATTTTATATTGTAATGTAAAACTTATGTTTGCGTCTAGTACTTCTAAGGCTGCTAAACTGGTCATTATTTCAGAATTTGATCCCTTGTGATCATTAAAATTTTATGTAATAATGCACCAACTCTGGGTAACAGGGGATGGGTTGTTGGACTGATTATTATACCCATACAAATAATTTAGTTTTGAATAAAAAACTACACCATTATGTGGAGATTGTATGTTGTACATACACACCTATATTGAATTTTTCCTTCATAAGATGAATAGAATAATGAATATTCTTATACCTTATTCATAAAAAGATATAACCAAGTATAAGGTACTAGAGGTATTTTTTTTGCAAGGTAACAATAATGAAATATAATGTAGAATAAGAAAAGATATTTGAAAGTGGTTATAAAATAATTACCTCTTCTTCGGATGTTTAATTTTTATTTGAAGGAAAGGGGTCCTTAAGAAGTATTTCCGCTCAATTTAAGGCCATTAATTTGAATTGGGGAAATATGGGATGAAATTTAATTAGTGGTTGGCTGAGAAAATTTCTTTAGAAGATTGAATTTAAGTTAAGGGGAAGTACCAATTTATTAGAGAGTTTAGGGGAACTTTAGGAAAATCATGAAATATTAATTTATTATAAAATTATTTTCATTTTGAAATATCTTTAAATGGATTTATGTTGAGTATAAGGTGTGTATGAGTGGAAATCCACTCAAAAATTTTCATTTAGACATGTTTAAATCATCATATTAACTTTATAATTTTGATTTAACCCTTATTTAAATAGATTAACTCTTAACATGTCTTCTTGAATTTTTATACTACAAGGTTTATATATTTTTGATAAGTTTCCAAAATAAAATAAAGTGGATCAATTATGATATTTTAACATGATACTTGTTAGTTGGAAGAACCATATATTTTTTTGACTTTTATATTGTTTAATAAAATAATATTTATTTTAAAATATCATTTATGTCAATTTTTTTATTATTTAATACATGATTTTATTTAAAAGTCATGACAACCTCATTATTTAGAAAAATAATAAATTTAATCAATCCTAACCGGACATATTAACCTATAAAATTACTAGATGGCATAAAATGTTTGAAATTATATTTATTATAATATTTATAATATTATTTTTTTAAATAATTCATTAATAAGGAAATTACTACATCATAGTTGTGTCATTAATAAATTTA
Source organism: Viscum album (assembly GCA_963277665.1). Taxonomy (NCBI): domain Eukaryota; kingdom Viridiplantae; phylum Streptophyta; class Magnoliopsida; order Santalales; family Viscaceae; genus Viscum; species Viscum album. The sequence goes on from OY728163.1 coordinate 1,612,640,160, forward strand.
ATTATATAACATCTAAAATATTTAAATAAAATACCATGATATAGTAATGTTCTTTATCTATCTAATGAATTTTTACAGTCTAATTTATCTTACGTATAACCCTATAATTAAAATGATTTAGTAATTAAAATTTGATTTTATCACTTTTAACTCTTCTATAAATAAAATAAAATAAATTTCCTAATCTACCCAATGTGAGTAAAAAAGAATCACATTTTTATACTGAGGTTGATTACGGACAAAAAACACTTATCTAATAGAATTAACACTTGTGTTTGGGAAATTTTACATTATTATAATATTATTTTTACCCTTAATTTCCCTATTTAATTTTAATCGTGGTAAATAAAATTCAAAAGTTACTATTCACCAAAAAATTCATCCTATTAAAACAAATTTTACTTACTGGTGTCAATTTTGTCTCATGGATTTTTGAAATTTAATTCAAAGAAGTTGTTAAATTACTTTTTATGAAAATTTGCAAATGTGCCTAAAATGTGGGTAAAAGATGTAAAAATGTTTGATAAAATTTTATATATCTAATATTATTATAAAATTACTCAAATGAATTAAATTGGACTAATATAGGTATTATATATCTAATTTTTATTTAATATAATTTTAAATTAAAAATAATTATTATTTATATAAAATTTTGGTATTAAACAATAACGCAATGTTTTTCACTGTTCTGAAGAAATTGAAACTGTTCAAAATTATACCTAAAATTCACCCTAAGATAATTTTGATATTATGAATCCAAAAATTTAGTCCATTTAGAAAAATAAAATTAATAAATTTTCAAAATGTGGTTTTTACTATTCATACCTACTTTTTAAACTCCTAGATTTATTTGTTGTGGTGTGCTAGAAATAAATGTTGCGTACAACACAAGCTATTGTATTATTCAAAGATAAATGTATCATGGAATCCTTGGTTGATACAATTAACATACAGTTTTATATCAATCATTTATGATAAATAATTTATTTAATTACTCCTATTGGGGAAAATGGCATCATTTTTCACGCATGTTTTCATTTTAGAATTGTTGTCCTCTTATCTAAATTCTGGTCACATGCTATACATAATATTAACCATGATATAAATATCATATATATTGATAATATATTTAATTATAGTATTATATAAAAAATTGATATTGAGAAATTATTACAAAATTCTTAGAGATGGTAGGCTATACCTAAACACAATCTTCATTTGAATTATTTATAAAGAAATAATGGAAAGAGAAATAAATAATAAATACACATTAATTAATTAATAATAATAATAATTTATATTAATAAATATTATACTTATTACCATCCATGTAAATATTAAATGAAAAACATTGGGCATCGCTACATGGAGGCGAAAGTCCACAGATATACACAAGCGACATCCCTGATTTCCAATAAATTTAATGGAGATATGATAGATGTGATATTATATTTATAGGATAGTGGATAGGTCATATATATATGATATATTAATTAAATGTTTTAGTAACACTGTCTGTGTAAAGCTTAATCGATAAATAAATCACATCGCTTTGTGAGCAGGTAGTCCGCTATACAAATGAGTGACATTATTATGTCCCTTACAGAATGGAATGTAAGTCAGTATATGTGAAATTATAATTGAATAATTATAATAATATCATAAATATCATATAAATATGTTTAATACATCATTACATCAACCCTTGAATGTTTTTTTTTGAATAAAAACATCATCGGTTCCTGAGGTAGCAGTCGATCGTACTCATGATCAACAATTTCATTTTCTATTTGATTGAAGAGGTAATGTATATAGGTTATTAGATTAACATAAAAATCTCTATGAATTTATTATATAATTATTTTTATTCTATAATATTTTTAAAATAATACAAGGAGTTATATGAAAAATTAATATGAAAAGGAATAGTTAAAAATGTTAACTATTCTTCGAGAAACCTCATTAGGTTTAACCAAAAGCCTATCTATACTTGAAATTTGTTCCAAAAAGTCGTATGGTATCTAGTTATTTATGTAAGGAAGATATTGGTGTAGTAAATGGGAGAAACAATAGAATTGTGAGTGTGAAGTTTGAATGAGAGTGGGTGGCCTTTATAAGAGGGTGAGAATACACAATTCTTTATTTTTAAATTACTAAATTATAGGAACATTTTAATAATGAAAAAAATACAATGAAAGGGTTATTCAAGAATCATTGATATTAAAGAGTCAAAATATATCCATCCAATTTGTTTTTCATGTTTTTATATCATTATAACCATTATATTTTTCACTCACCCTGATAAAAGAATTTGTTCGTTAATAATATTAATTAATTTTTAATATTTATTATATTCTATATAATAAAAAATGAGATAAAATTATTATATAATATAAATTATGATTATTAAAAATATGAAACATAATATCCCAATTTAAATTCATTGAACTGGTGGAATCTAATGTCATATTATACACACACACATGTAAAAAAAGGGGGTTTCCAAAGAGAAAATTCTCATAAATATAGCATGTAATAATATCGATATTAAATATGAAATTGATTAAAATAACCTATATCAATTAATTTTTAATATAATTTATCTCATTTCACTTTATAACATATTTAAAATATAATTTATTTTAAAAAATAATTTTTAAAAATGAATTTTCCAATTATAATTTTATATTTATCACAAATAATCATAAAATTTTCATTATAAAAAACTATAAAAATTCACTCAAATTTAATATTAGCATGTAGAATTAAAAAAATTATCATTTCTTTAAAATAATTTTATTAAAATTTGTAAAAAAAATAATTTTAAATTATGTGAGAAATGAATGACTAAATATTATTTTAGGAAATAGACTATTTTCAGAAAACCTTTTTTTAAATAATTTTATTATAATTTTATTTATAATAAATTGATAAATATAGAATATTTTTTATATATTTATAACCCATATATTTTACATTATTTAGTAATTACTATTCATACCCTAAAACATAACGGTACCGTTATAATGCTCAGGTTAATAATAATATTTTAATAGTGTGTCGTTTTTCATTCAGACGCGGTGTTTTTTGAGTTACACAATTTTGAATAGATTTCATTTATTTAAACATTATTATATTATAATGTATAATGGTGGTACCTTATCTTTTAAGCATGTTGTTTTTTCATATATAAAATTAAATATAATGTTCGTCTTTAATAATATTGGGGAGTTACACAACATACACTGGGATTTGAAACGCCTCAACACACCATTCATTAAAAATAGATTTAATGAAATTAATGGGTTCCAAATCCTATATAGATTAGGTTAAACCATTCATGAATTGAAATTATTCGGAACATATGGCATAAACAATTCTAGATGCGATACCCTTTCACAACGTGAATGTTTCATTTAGAAATTTCCAATAGTCAATCATTCACATCTCTCCCCTCTTATTAAAACAAACAAATGTAGTTAAACTTTCCAAAAACATAAAACATAAAATTAATGAAATAAAAAAGTTGAATTAACAAATACCAAGGGAGAAATATTCTCTTTACCATTAAGATTTACATTGTTCTGAGGCCGGAACAAATTAGGCCATTGATCACATATAATCTTTTCTCATTCCAATGATTCCACTTCAACCTGACCATGTGGTCATAATACTTGAACAATGGAAATAGATCTCCCATGAAGTGTGTTTTCCTACCTTTCAAGAAATTATACCGGTTTATGAATAAAAGATTCATATATCTCAATATTGACCTGATCCTAACATATCACTTGTTGTGGATCAGGATGATACTTTGTTATATTGGAAATCTAGAATACATTATGAACAACAATAAATCATGAAATTATTTATTACCAGTATGAAATAGTTCTAAACCATTCTAGAACCTAAAATGGTTCTACATATTATAGAACTTTCTTCTTTTTTTACGAAATCATTGATATCAAATTTTATGTGATAGTTTCAACAAATCGTGGTCACAAATATTAGACGATAAATGTCAGTTATGATAATGTTCATACATGTATTGTCTTATTTTAAGATTTCCAACCACTTCTAGATCATCTAATTTTTTTGAATTTTATCATGGCCTAGACTACGTCCAGTGAAAGATGTTTCACTTAGTCTCAACCAACATAAAGTATAAATTCATGTTTTTTCAAAAAAAAGCCTCAAACACATGAATATGTATTTTATCCTAATTGATGTGATTATATGTGAATTCATCAAAAGGTTAATGATACGCCCATTAAACACACAATGTCCTTGACATATGCTTATAGAATATCCTCAAATGTTTGAATAGTTCATTCCAAATTTCCACCTCTCTATGAATAATTTGTTGTTCTCATAGTCAGTTGACTTCCAAGAGCCTATTGAGACAATCCCCATAAATAAAAAGACAATAAGGGATATTTTTCAGATATAATTAAAGATGGAGGATGATTTGACCTGGACACTTATTTTATATAAATTTCATCAAATTCTCCTTCCATGTTATATTCTTTGATAACGGTAATGTGTGCAATGATGGTATGTAGATCCACTACCACACTTATAACATCATGCTATAATAATACCCTTTTTAAAACTACGATACTATCCATCTAATTATGCACCCAATTTCATGAAGGTATAATAATAGTCTATATGATATTAGTTGCTTTTTGACTCTCTAATTTTACCTATTGGAATGTTATACATTTCATCATATAGTCTGCAGTAATGTGTTTCATACCTATAAACCAGAAAATTGTTTTCATAAATCTATACATTTTCTAAACACATGGATTAATTTCCAATTTATAATGGAGGTATGTGAAAAGGATATTTTCCTAAAAATAATGGGGAAATAAAATTTGATTCTAAAAGAATAACATATAGATTTCATCTTATGTCTAGTAACAAAATTTTCTACTATTTATGATTGACCAAATGGAGATACAATTAGAATAAAATTTCTAAAATTATTTAACTATATTTATCAATCTTGAAATAATACATATTAGAATTAAAACTTCATTCTCACCCTACGTATCAAAATATTAATTTATTTCACTATTCTTACTAGTCAACTTCCATTAGTCATTAAATACATAGACAAATTTGATATATAATTTCAAACATAAAAAATCTACAATAGAATTGCAGTTAAATTTTGTTTATAATAATTTGAAATCGAACATAATGAGGAAAAATATCTTTTTTCATTTCCTCATGGTTAAGTATCACTTTGAAAAGATGGATTTCAAACTCTTATGGTTAGTGAAAACATTGATGGTCTCTCCAAATTGGTAATCCCTCCAAATAATTAAGGCATAGAGAACTAAAACTAATTCGTGGTCATGTATAGTGAAATTATTGTCATGAACTCACAAGTTCCTCAAACTATAGGCCACAAAACAGTCTCCCTACATGAAAACCAAACCACGACTAGATGTAGATGCCTCATAAAATACCAAAAATAGACTATATGGTTCTTGAATGATTTGGGTGGGTTCTGAGTTGTGATGTGCATTAAGTACCAAAAATCATTTTTTATACATACAATTATCATGAAAATGGATCCACACTCCTTATTAATTAATATATGGGAAACTAAGTTATTATGAAATCCAAAAAATTGTAGTGAAAATAGCCTTCTATTTCTTGAAACTATTTACCTCAAAATGATTCATTGGTTTTTACAAAATAGATTTTATTCTAAATTTAAATGGTTAAATTATATTCATAATTTTTAAATTACACACTTAATAAATGGTTTCATTCTATCCATATGTCACATATAGAATAATAACATACACATGATTTTCCCACAACAAAAAGTGAAAAATTTATAATTTCACAATATGATCAATTATATATTGATACTATACTATAACATCATCAAAAAAAATAAAAAAAATAGGATTCAAGATACTTGTTAATGATATGATTCATAAAATCCAGGAATAATATTTTAGTAAGAGGATAATGATTTTTTTATTATCAGTTGATTCAGAATATTATAATTAACACATAAGTGGTGAATACCATCGACATTCTTTACGAATAAAATTGGCGAAAACCATGTTGATACACTAGGATAGATAAATCCTTTACATTACAACCATTTTATATATAATTTTAATTCTAATAGATAATTTGGATACATTCTATATGATGGTAATGAAATAATGGTCATTCCATTAAGTATGAAGATTGTAAAGTCTATCTCCATATCTAGTGGTAACCTAAAGAAATTGGTTATAAAGACATCCATGTATTGATCCTATATTTAAGGAAGATTGCCTTATGTTTTCTCATCATATACATTAATGTTCATTACTTCTAACTAGATATATATTGTTCTTATAGCTATAATAAAAGTTCATTATCTACATATAATTATATCTCAAACCCCCTTGAATATGTGATTGAAACCATCAGGGAATGTATATTCTACCTGACTCATATAGTAGTCGATTTGAGATTTAATTCCTACCATCCAGTTCATCCCAGAATTGATATAAAAAACACTAATCTCTATGACTATAAACTTCTTAAGAAACTACAATACATCTATGATAATGAAACATGGTGGTCATTTTAATCCTCTTTATTCCTACTACAAAAGGGGTGTCTTAATAATAATAACATGATGTATCTTTTACATGTGAAATACAAATCATTTAAACTCAGAAGTTAAAAGGAATTAATTTTATGACAAAGTTTAAAACACAACATGCATTTGATTGTCTTTTATAAGAACGCTACCTACCACCATGGGGGGACATGGTTCCTCCCTGGAAATTTCATTATCTTCTTTATATAGTTTTGGATCATCTATCATGAAATATATATTTATTAAATTCCAAGGTTCCAACGAAAAAACAACATATTCTTAGAAACATCTTATTTCACCGATGATTGTGGACATAAGCTAGTCTAATTGATCTTTTCCATCTGAGAAAAGAAAAAAATAGGCTTTATCAAGACTTTTCACCTATTGATCTCATAATATTTTGATAATACATCTTAATGTCCACAGTATCTCTATAATGGTAGAAATTTCATGGTGGTTCATTACATTATTTATTTTTATTCATTAATTAACCTCAGTGAAAACTACCCAGTTGATAATCTGATCATGCAAGAAAATTTACTAATTATATAGCTTTATTCTGAGGGGTGATTAAAATGTGAGTGTATAAATCCATAATTCTCTTAATTATTGCACTAGTGATAATTCATGTATCATTGGGGAAAAATAGGGTACTTCTAATGGATTTCAATAATGATCAAATTCATTTAATATTTCCCTATGCACCATATCCCTATAACCCATATTACAGATTACATCTATCATGGATCAAATATTTTGTGATAATCCATTCTCAAACATCTGCACCTTCAAAACAAACTTTATATATAGTACAATGGAGAAATTAAAAGTGTTCATAATTTTAGCTACATTATTTTTCACAATGAGGTTTTTCTGCACCAAGATGAAGAAATATATTATTCATCACATTTTTAATGTTCTCATGGAGAATAATTTTTTGATATATTCCGTAAACTACACCAACATAATTACATGGTCATCATTGGATTGGATAGATAAATCAACCAATTATCACTTTTTATTTTCAGATATATACATCTCCAACATAATCGTTAACCCTCTTAGTGTACCATTAAAATCAATTAATCTATTTATTCAATTGAGGGACACCACTTATTTTTCATGTCTACAATCCACTCAAATCACACATGGATTATTCTTCCAAAAATTAACTTAAAAATCAGCTTCCTCGATGCATCATTTTGATTTCACCAGTCAATTGCATGAAACAAAAAACAATTAACTATACAAAATTTTCATGACTAATGGATCATATCGAACCATATTCTCATAAAATTATTCATAATTACTTATACATCATTAACTTTGTGTAAAATTGATAAAGAGAACAATACACATTGACCATTTCCCTATATCAATTTATTACCTGAATAAATTCCAAAAAATGATAAACAATTATCATCTCAACATTAAAAAAATACTACCATCATTTCGAGAATAACCGATTCTAAAAATTTTCATAAATAATTGAAAAAATAGATGAAATATATATTCCAGGTTTGATGTTTTACTAATTCATGATAATCAATGATTATCAGATAAACCCACACCGATGAGATAATATAACCTTAAGATATGTCTTTAAAAAATATTCCCAGATTCCCTCTTAACAAGGTGTACAATATAAAAAAAATTAAAAGAATTTTAAATAATGTTTTCAAGATCTAGTAGTCATATATCATTGCAACCATCCAAAATAAAGGGATGTGGAAACAAATTCCATTTATAATACCTTTCACCTCACCCATTATCTTGGGAATAGACAGAGGTTCTAATTGTATTGGGAAAAATCCTTATTAAAGAATAGGCTAGAAATCAATTCCATGTTCTTAGGAATAATTTGCGTATGATTATCCCACTAAAGATAAAATAATGTGAAAACATTGTGCATTAAATATTTAATATAACATAATGATGTATTATAATAAACCACATAACTCGATTAAATAACAATATTGAACAAAATCATATTAATGTGGAAATGAAATAATGAAGCAGTTTTAAGACTACAAAAATAAAAACATTGGAAGCAACGTGGAACCATACCTTCCCATAATGCGGACACACCCTAGATAGAACTTCAATAAAAACCAACATATCATCTATCACCACTATATAAGTATGGAACATGAGTCTTCCATGTATCTTGATAGATGAAATATGAAAATGAACCATATTTCCCATGTTGGGAGTGAGAATATCATTCCATATGATTACACCAAATGAATACCCAACACATTCCACTTACATGAATTGGAATGAAACTTTTATAAAAATTAGATGGTATGGAGATAAATAGTTTATTTCAAAACCATATGGAAATATCATGTGAAATAATAAATAATTTTTTGGAAAAATTTTATAGTAGCTGGAACATTCATTCAGATTCCACACCACATCCCAGACATGATGTATTCATCCATGGACCTCCCTATACCCATGAGTTGTGAGTCATCATGCCACCAAGCCATCACTTGGTTACCCAATTTGTTGGCGGATCTTTTAACTGTGATTCATCCCAATTATAACATTAATTGAAGGTGGTGATTCCAACCATTATTGACACATATAGACGGGAACAAACTACAAAACCATTATTCCAATTACAAAATAAAACGTTTATGTAACCAAGATATTATATTTAAAAACCCACCCATTTGAAATCAGCTCAATCATGGGGTTTCTAAATTAATATAATAATAGAATTCCATTAAGTATAAAAATAATTTAGGAATGATCTTGCCAACATGATCGAAAATGGAAAAGTAGAAAATAATCTACCTAACACGATTATTATTTTACAGTGTATCTTTGTATATTCTACATATCTTCTTAATTATTCCTAGTCTTATATCAAATCATAAGAATATTTTATCATCGTAAACCGATATCCATATATATTCTCTTATACACTGGTCTATGGTTATATCCAAACAACTAAAGGAGATCAATGATAATAATGGATGAGTTTACCCTAACCGTTTATTTTATTAATGAAAACTCAAATATCTATTTCCAATACATTATGATAGTAAGAATTCACCAAAAACCACTTTGGGAATCCCTGGAAGTCAAGAGGGAGAAATTAATGTCAAATGAGAAATACTACACCCGCATTTTTTTGTATGATTGGCCAATCCCATTGTATTAATGATGTGAAACGGTTCCACATAAAGAATTCCTTAAGAAGACAATTACATTAATATTTGTGTCTCCTAAACTTTTTTTTTGAAGATATTTCTATTTCACAACATGAATTTGTTTCTCATCCTTCATGAATCAATCGAAATAATTCGTGCATTGTGGTTCTCCATGGAATATTCCCCAAAAAATTCATGATTTGAATTTCATTAATGATGTGATTTATTCTTATATAAATTTCCCGTAGTTAGACCTCAAGTACTACTCATATAATAAAAATAAAAAAAATAGTTAAATATTTCAACAAAATAAAACGTAATAGTACAAGAATAATAATGTGGATTAACTCAAACCATTGGATATACATAACCCTTAAACTCTAGGCTCAGAGTCACATATTCCTTCCTCATAATTTTCTATTCATCCCCTTCCTCTTCCTATCTTGTCCACCACTCCTCATCATTCATCCCCACTCCTCCCCCACTGCTTGATAATCTCTTATCCAATGATCATAATGATCAATATTTTATTATAAAACACGTTTCTCATCCCATGAATCTCTTGTCAATATCACTTTAACTTCACTTCATTCCTTTTTTTTCACTAATAGTCCACACTAACTAAGGTGGAAAATTATCAACCAAATGTGTATCCTAGTGCGAAATACACCCAAAATACAGGAATTTAAAATGGGGACCTTTTCATCCATATATGGATGCCTAATAAAAGTCCTCACCATTTTTTCAACATCAAAGTCCATCTCCAACCATTTACAAGCCTCTACCCAACCTTCATAGACATATCCAAGCACTCAATTTTTTGACTCGTAACATCAGGTCTTTTAGACTATATTTAGGCCAATCAATTATTTCCCAACATGACCCATGACCACTTTTTCCTTTATAATATCAAGATATTTGTTGAATTTATGGATTAAATTGGGCAGATACATCAATAAAATTTCATTTAGGTTTCCAACGAGATGTTCAACGAGTTATTTCTTGAGTCCCTAATCACCTTTTTGCTCAACATCATCCATGTATCCATCATATTTAGAGAAAAGCATCGGTAGCCCATTTTAGGTGAGTTTAGAGATTGAATAGGGTTATTATATTCATATTTTTCTTCCTTTACAAAATATGTAGCATTGAGGATGGTGGAATCAATGATGTATATGATGAAGAACTGGGCAACGAGTTCCCATGACACCTTATCCTTCCATGATCCGCATATTGAAAAGAAAACCCATCTTAGGTGTTCCACTCTACCAATCATTCATCAAGACCTATCCCATGCATGGATAATTGTGTGATGCATCCCATGGGGTAGTCTGTCAAATTGATTTGATCATACTTTTCAAAGCCATGAGAGTCCCAATGGTGAACATGGACCCCTAATAAGTTATTTATTACAAGGTCCATTATAGAAGTTCATGTATAAATCTTATGAGTGGGATTACCAACTTGAAATTTACCAAGTCTCACTCATCACTGGGACTAACACAGTCTATTGAACTTGAACTTGTCTACAAAATAGGGCTCTTTTGAATTGTGTGGGGGAATTATGATCAGGCCTCTAAGTAAATTTTCGATTCTGATGAAACATTGGTTACTAATGTAATGAAATCCAATAATAACCATTCTATACAATATAGGATTTCATGAATACCTATTAGGACTGAGAAATCTCATTATACAACCGATTATTTCCCAACCTAGATCACAATACCCACATATAGCCAGACCCTACTGCCAGACATTTCTCTTGGAGAGGGGATGAAATTATATGTTGGGGAAATCCATTGTGTTTTTGAGGAAAGATCTCCATTGTACGATACCTTTAGGTCCCATTTATCAATACCATGAAAAATTGATATTATACACCCCCACATATCACCCACCCACATTCTTCTACAGTTGTGCCAGCTTCTGGTTCTATTCTCCTCCCATCAACCCTATAACCAAGAACAGCCACCATCGAGCTTCCTGTAGTGATATCTGGGCCTCCCACCCAAAGAGACATTTTTAAAGAGAATTATTAATGGGTAAAGGTACCTATTATATAGAATCTATATGAGGTTCCTATCATCGATCTATCTACTAGACACTTTTCTTTAATCCAAATCATCACCTCACCTTCCCTAATGAAGACTGACACTACTACATGAACCACAACACCTATATAGTCAATCTTTACACCATCCAATTATTATATAACAAATATAGACATTTATTGGAATATCCATCCATCGATCACTCAATAGGGTACCACAAACACTGATGACGTAGATTATTCACACTATTCTTATATTTTTTTACTATATAGCCCATAATTCATCATTATTGAAGTATTTTTCACTATACTTCATATCCCATATTTGTGTAATTTAATTTAAATAATAAATGAGTTACTTTTTCTATTTAATGATTCTCTTCATACTCATTACTTATTATACTTTCATAAAACTGTGATATATCCTATTATTCTGTATATTCTCTTACTTTTGATCCACCAACATAGATTCTAATTGTCCTTCCTCATGAGGTATTTCCACATTGTGGTTTACTTCTAGGACCACCTTTGGATTTTCCATCTATAGTTAAATAAATAATGTTCTTCCCAAATGAGTGGTATGTTCTATTCTTTTTTTAGGAGGTGAATTCATTGAAGATATTGCTGGATCAAGAAGACACTACCTCAAGTACCAGCTATAGGTCAATAATTTCTATGTGCATGTACTATTTATACTAATGTTTTTCAGTCTGTTTGGATTATTTTTTCATCATTAGAGCTTTATTGTTGTTTAACAATAATTTAGTATCTTTATTCATAGTGGGGTTTTCAATTCATTTCATTTCCTTGTAGAGGTTTAGTTTATAAGATAGTTCCTTTAGGTTCTCTATTGTTACTATGGACCATGTATATATATGGGATTACATTTATATTAACTATTATATATTTATTTAATTCAATACATTCATATTTTATATATACTATGAACTATTAATCTCTGTAGTATAATAATTATTTTTATCTAACATTATTGTAGGTAGTACAGATTTACATAATCTTCTAACATTTTCCCACATGTTATGTTATACCTTTTAGGATGATATCAATTCCGTAAATAAATTTAATTATCTTTATTAAATATATATATCCAAAATAATTTTTATCTTTCCCTAATTACTTCTAATCTATTGGAAATATGGTTTATTTGTATGTGTGAGGAGAAAATTTCTGAGATTTAATATATTTTCATTTTGAATTTTTCTAATTCTTAACGTCCTAGAATTATTTTTTCTTTTAAAACATTATTTAATTAAAAATATACTCAAACCCATGTAAATTAAATGGAATAATTAGATGTAAATTCTAAACATCTTCCATTTATTATTATTTATAATATTAACACGATTTATTAGTTGACTATTTAAATTTTGATTCCAAATTCTAGATATTCTTATTGATTAAATTATTATATATAGTCAACATGATCATCATATTTTGTTTTAAAAAAAGAGTAGATCCAAAAATAGAGGAAATAAAAAACAATGAAAATATAGGGAAATTCTAAAAACAAAAGTTGCATACTATAATACATAGCATGTTTTTAAATTTTATTGAGGATATGTATGATAGAAATTTCACCTTATATATGGGATTTGACTCAAGATTACAAATAATTTTATTTTAGTATTACAATATATTATATATATATATATATATATATATATCATAGATAGAGATCAAAATGGGTTGTGTTATGGGAAAGTGAAAAATAACCATTACGCGACCATTAAATATTAAGACAGATCATAAGGTGTTTGGTGGTGGATGAGAGACATGTATTAAACAAGACTTATAAAATGCAGTTTTTCTTCTTATGCATTAATGACACATTGATAAATATTATTTGATTTATTAGGAGTGTTAAGATGATAAATTATAGAGAATTTTATCCATTACACATCCCATGATTTCCATGAAAAATTATATAGTGTTTACTCATGCTATGACCTTGATTTTAATTATCTACATTTATACAATCATCCTTAGTTTCATTAAAATACTAATGATAATTGTAACACCCCGAGATTTTATGAAAAATATTCTTTTTAATTTCATTAATGTCTTGTGTTGTATGCTACACAAAAAGGAGCTTGCACAACACGCATCCTTTACTTGCCTTTCATTACACGCAATCACGACCTTCCTTGATAGCGTGTGTAGTACGCAATACCAAGTTTCACTAAACAACAATATCCTATTAAAATATTATTAAAACTAGCAGGTATGAATAGTAATAACCACTTTTTGAAATTTTGTAATTTTTATTTTTCAAAATGGACTTCATTTCTGGATTCAGAATATCGAAATTAGCTTAGGGTAAAATTTTGGTACTTTTCGGATAACTTTCATTTTCTGATGAATATTGAAAATTACTTATTTTAATTAAAAACAACCTTTTTAATAGAAATAATTAATAGTGATATATTATTAATTTTATTGGTTTTAAAGTATATTTAGAATATATTTTTACAATTTAATACAATGTTGGTTATTGGATGTAATTTCACATTTAAACCAGACATAAACAACTGTCAATCTTTTGATAGTTATTATCTCTTAAGAACACGCTATTTGTTTTGAAAACGGGAATTAATTTTTAAATTAATTAATGAAACTGATATGTTTTGAATTTGGTAAAATAGACATCATTTTTGAATTCATAATATCAAATATAGCTTAGGCCTAATTTTTGGTATTTTTCTGGAAACTTTCATTTTTTGATGAATAGTGAAACCACTAAGTGGTAGTTAAAAAAAATGAATTTTTCATAAAACATAATTTTACATCTTCTGTGAGTGGAATTTCAAAAATCAGAGAGACACAATTGATGTCAGTAAGTAAAATGTGGTTCAATGGGATAAAAATAATTTTTGGTGAATAGTAACTTTTTACTTTTTTTACCATGGATAAAAGTAAATAGGATAATTAAGGGTTAAAATGATATTATTATTACCATAACACAAGTCCTAATTCTATTGGACAAGTTTAATTCGACCAAAAACATCCTTATGAATAAAATATGACCATTTAGGCTCACATGGATTAGATTAGGACATTTATTATTAATTTATTTAAAGAAGGGTTAAAATAGTTAAAATCAAAGTTTAATAAGTAAATAATTTTTAATATGGGGTGATACATAAAATAAATTAGACTATAAATATTTATTAGAAAGCTAAAAATATTTCCTACATAATGGTTCTTTATTTTTAATTTTTAGATATTAAATAATTTAATTTATTTATGACACGACGATGATGCAGTAATTATCTTATTAATGAAATATTGACATAATTGATGTTATAAATACCCAAATAAATGTAATTTGAGAATTTTTATGAACTCCACTAATATTATAGGTTAATATGACATGTTATAATTGATTTAATTAACTTTTTTTGAACTAATCATTCTGTTATGATTTTCATAAAAATTAATTACTAAATAGTGTGAAAATTGACATAAAATAGTTTTTAAAACAAATATTATATTATTAATTGTTATTTAATTCCTATAAATCTAATGTTCGGCCAAATGACTTAGATAAGGTTATATATATTAATAATAAACAACTTGGGGTTTTCATGGCTTCTTATATTAATTTTATTAACCTTATAGTATTAGAACACAAGAAGACACGGTAAAAGTATAATTATTTTACTTAATGATAAATCTAAATGATAAGGTTAAAATAGGAACCTAAACTTGTCTAAATTCTATTGGATGAGAGGATTTAGACCCATCCCCACCTTATCTTATAAATGAATCAATTTGGAGCTATTTAAAACCGAATTTGACTTTATAATAAAATAATAGTTTTAGTTACTCCCAAGGTGCCCCTCTCCTCCCTTATAAAAGGGAACCTCCTCCCTCTCTTCCTCACACCACTTTGAGCCTTAAAGATCGGCCAATCCCTTCCAAATTCCCTTCTATACTTCCCTAAAGAACATCCTAGAGGTTCAGGTCTTCCTCAATGACCAATTTTAGTTCCCTACAAAGAGATCTCAAAGAGGCGCTTCAAAGAAGAGGTAATGTCCGTTACCGATTCTTTCATCTTTATTTCTTCTTCCACTTCCACTTCTTAGGTTGTTTCATTATGAAGTAATAGAATCAGTATCACTTATATACAAATATGTTATTATAATTATGAAACAACCTTATTTAACCATCTATCCATCCTATGGAAAACGAAATCACCGCGCCTGCGTACTTACGGAATACCGTCTCCACATCGTGGTGTAATCAATTTTCCACCACCACCTTACTTGGATGGGTATAATGGTGTACATAATAACTATATATGATTATTGTAAAGTGATATTGATTCTGAAATAGTATATATACACTCAAATACAATTCCATGATCATGAGAACTATATCATCACTCGTGCGTACGTACGGACTACCGTCTCCACGACGCGATGAGATTCATTCTCCACGTTAACCATTCATGAATGATTATAAAGTATATATAATAATTAATAATGAAATATATGACATAATAATGATCCTGGATTTTTGTTTATATATATGTATGTCATATACTTAATTCCATTCAACTCAATAAGGAAAAGAAAACAGCGTTCATGCGTACGTACGGTCTACCGTCTCCATGAACGGTGTATTTCATTCCATTTACTGATCTATTATATATATATATATATTATGAATATATATTATATATAAATCATGTATTATATTCTGGAATTAAGTAATCATGATCTAAGTAATCATATGAATAATTACAAGTCAAAACACAGACGACAAATGAAACGATTTTACCCAAAACGCTCTTTAACATGGAATTTACAAAAGAATGGGTAATATAAAGCCATAAGTGAACCATATATGATATAATAACAATTAGTATGATTATTGAATAAGTCAATGACATTATTTAAATCATTATACAGGAGGTTCATTCACATACTAAGCAAATCGGACCTAAGGTAAGGCAAAATATCACAATCTCATTTTTATCAAAGATTGTTTATACTTTGGTATTTACTGGGGTGTATTTTATCATCCACATCCATGTTTCTTCAGTATGTAATATTTATATTCTTCTAAAATAGTTTATATACAATTTTAACCTTTGGTGTGTTTTTAGTAAATGATATAAAGGAATCTTTTGTCGTTTTTCGTATGAGGTACTTTTTGACTTTTCCGACAAAAGTACGAGAAGAATGTTTTTTTAACTTATACGGCATAAATGAATTTTTAAAACATTATTTCCAAGAAGCATCCTTTAAAAGTTTTCAATTTTATTTTTAATCAACTTATTTCAGTTTAGAATTGTATGACATGTTATGAAAGGAAAAGTGTTTTTGAAGAAGAAATGATATTTTCCTCAAGAATTCATTTCAAGTCTTTTATCAAAACCATTTTTCATCTAATTTGACATTATTTCATATGTGTATGTTTCAAGTATAATGTCATTATTATTTACATGGTTTCACTTTTCTTATTATGAAATGATATCCATTTTTTTATATGGATTATGTGATGATGGGATGATGTTTATGAAACCCATTTTATTCATTGGGTTATTATGAATGATGTATGTTTATTTTGTGGAAAAAGTAAGAATGATTTCATTATGAGATGGGAGGGACCTATATCTCCCTCTTATGCATTGGGTAAAGATTTATATCTCATGATATAGACATGCCTGGAATGGCAGGTTAAACCGGTTCAGTAATACAGGACTGAAATGAAGAGTGAACTCGATTCAAAATAGGACTTTGTCCACTAAGATAGTCTTGGCAGCAATGTCTTGGCTACTATGGAAATAATTACATGTTCTTAATGGATTCCACAATTACATGTTTTATTCCCATGCTATTTTATCATGAGTGATGTTCCCTTATGATATATGCCTTACGTACTTCCATGATTCCTATCTTTTCTCAAGATTTTGATGATTAGATTTTATGTTCAAGATTTTGCATTCAAATGTTTATGAATTGTTTTATGTTCTCTATGTTTACCCTTATTCGGCATTTGAGCTCACCCCTTTGATGTTTTCTTTTCCCCAGGATATAAATAGAGGTTTTAGGTAATAAAAAAAGGGGAAGATCTTTATTGGGAGATGTTGAAGATCTTTCACCACGATTAGAAGATTTTATTCCGAGTTTCAAAAGACACTAAACTATTACAGTCCTTATGTGTCTGTTTTTCTTATGTATTAAGTATTCCGCAAAAGTAATGTAATGTCCATGTACGTTATGCTTCGGGTCTCTACAGTTGGTATCAGAGGAAAGGTTTAGTCACCCTTTGGAAACTAGGATGCGAAAACGTTAGTGAGATCCCTAGAGATATTTCTAAGGTATGTCTAGGGATGTCCCTAAGGATAAGTATACCTATAGGATATAGTCCTAGAACTATGGTAACAATATTAGATTAAACCAAAGATGTTAGATATTGAAGTAACTCCCCCTTTATTATGATTTTTTCCTCTCACACTATTCTTTTTGGGTTTTAGATGATGTATGGAACCCGAAGGAACCGTGTTGATCAATGCAATGGAAAATGAAATAATTGTCCTCATGAACAAACAAATGGTATGGGAGATGGAGTGCAAAATCTTATTGCTATACTTACACAAGCTATGAATCATTTTGGACTTCCAAATGAGCATAGAAGGAAACAATATTCTATTGAGTCCTTCATGAGGCAACGTTCACATTCTTTCAGTGGGTCTTATGATCCACTTGTTGCTGAACAATGGATTAGTACTACTGAAAAGATATTTTCAGTTCTTCAATGTTCTAAACTTGATAAATTCATCTTAGCAGTGTATCGTTTGGAAGGTGATTCTAATCAATGGTGGAATCTTATCAAGAATATGAGGCCAAGAGATGAAATTGAGTCCATGGAATGGGATGAGTTCAAGAACTTATTTTTCAATAAGTACTTCCCTCGTATTCTTCGAACAAAGATGGAGAAGGAGTTTCTTGAACTAAAGAAAAAGGATGACGAATCTGTTGGTATATATAAAGCGAATTTTACAAGGCTTGCAAGGTATGCATCTAGATTTATCATCCAACCTGAAAGTAAAGTTGATCGATTCTTCAGTGGCTTAAAACAAAATCTTCGAAGGGCATTAGCTATGAGAGACTTCAGTAGCTATGAAGAAATTGTGCGTTGTGTTATCAAGGTAGAAATGGAAGTTGGTGTTACTTATCCATCTCATAGTTTTGACAAGAAACGAAAGATGGAGTTCAAGGAGAAATCTCAGAATAATGGTGAAAAGAAGATGAATGTTTCCTTATGCTCAAAGTGTGGAAAGAAGCATGGTGGAGATTTTCTTACAGGGACAAGTAAATGTTTCAAATGTGGAAAGGAAGGTCATTGGGCATTTGAATTCCGCAATGATGGGAAGAAGATGCCTAATGATGCAAAAAAGGGAAGGGATACACAGAATGAACCTACTACACTTCAATGCTTCAAGTGAAAGGAAATGGGGCATTATGCTAATAAATGCCCTAATCCAAGGGTTAGTGATGATCGACATGAGAAACCACTTAAGGCAAAGGACAAAGGGATGTCACATGCGATCACCATTGGCGATGTTGAATATGAAAACGATGTGGCGGAATGATTAATTTTCTATGTAATGGGATTCCATAATAATGTTGTATATAGTATCGTGGAATATTGGAATATTTATGTTTTTGTCTATTGTGGTTTTCAATAATTTTATGACATCGGTAACCATGAAAAGTGATTGAAATAGTTTTGGAAGGCAGATGATATGCACATAATGAAGTGATAAAGAGAATCTAATATGTTTGATAGTATTCATGAGATCATGATTGATATAAGGACTAAGTGATATCATGGTTTTAGGATATAGAATTTGAGGATTTTGGTATGTCGAAAGTGTTATCTTTTAACTGAATTCATGTTTTCACTATGGTTCAATTGATATTCATTCTTCAAGAGAATACATGATTAAGGTATTCACATGTTTGTAATTTGACCAACAAGATATATCGTATGATATATGGGGGATAAATGATGGCATTCACGTGATCATTTTCTTTATACTATGAGCTTGGACCGAAGTAGTTTAGATAAGCCTAAAGATTGGAATTGATTATGTTGGACATAAGTTAGTATTCCTTAAGGATAAAACTTTTTTGATATTGATGATGGGATTTTATAGTAATATAGCTTTAGAAAAAGGACAACCTGTAGGACGGATGACATCCCATCGCGTCGGACACGGCTGTGGGAATCGAACCCACAACCGAAGTGCGACTGGCCTTTATCACCTACCACTGGCCTACAGGAAGTCCCTGTTTAGTAGAAACTAGTTTTATTATATTAAGCAGTATGATATATGACGTATAAGTCCATTTTAGGAACTATATATGATTAATCTCACTATAGATGGACTTATGTATTTTTTGATAACATTTCTAACCTTTTGTTTGAGACAGATGGAATGACCCATCATTCTATCACATGATCTGCTAACACATCACGAATTAAAAATTCAACTTCATTTATTTAATAGATGAAGTGGAAATTGTCCAAATAATGACCAAAGGTGAGACTATACCAAAATCACGAAAGTATTTATTCTAATTCCAATTTCATCAACTTTAGGGAAATGATCTTGAAAACCAAAAATGTTTTCCCTGTGCTCTTATATCTGATGAATCAGAAGGTACCTTAGATCGTCAAAAATTTATGGCTTTGTGATTGCTGGCTTTCCCATATCCATGTTCTCAACCACTCTCCATCAGAACATGATGGTTAGATTTCTCTTCCATATCCATATTTTCACCAATGTGGAAACCCAATGATTAGTTTATTTGGGTAACCGTTACGTTTCATACTTTTTTTTAAATATTGGTTTTGGTATTCCTTTTTATTATGTGGGTTTCTATTAAATAAACTTTTGAATAGTAAACCATTTATAACCCCGACGAATATCGAGGGCGAAATTCATTTTAAGGGGGGTAGAATGTAACACCCCGAGATTTTATGAAAAATATTCTTTTTAATTTCATTAATGTCTTGTGTTGTACGCTACACCAAAAGGATCTTGCACAACACGCATCCTTGACTTTCCTTGCATTACACGCAATCGTGACCTTCCTCGATAGCGTGTGTAGTACGCAATACCGAGTTTCACTAAAAAACGATATGCTATTAAAATATTATTAAAACTAGCCGTTACGAATAGTAATAACCACTTTTTGAAATTTTGAAATTTTTATTTTTCAAAATGGACTTCATTTCTGGATTCGGAATATTGAAATTATCTTAGGGTGAAATTTTGGTACTCTTCGGATAACTTTCATTTTCTGATGAATAGTGAAAATTACTAAATTTTAATTAAAAAAACCTTTTTATTCGAAAAAATTAATAGTGATAAATTATTAATTTGATTGGTTTTAAAGTATATTTAGAATATATTTTTACAATTTAATAAAATGTTGGTTATTGGATGTAAGTTCACATTTAAACCAGACATAAACAACTGTCAATCGTTTGATAGTTATTATCTCTTAAGAACACGCTATTTGTTTTGACGACAGGAATTAATTTTTAAATTAATTTTTGCAACTGATATGTTTTTAATTTGGTAAAATAGACATCATTTTTTAATTCATAATATCAAATATATCTTAGGCCTAATTTTTGGTATTTTTCTGGAAACTTTCATTTTTTGATGAATAGTGAAACCACTAAGTGGTAGTTAAAAAAATGAATTTTTCATAAAAATTATTTTTACCACTTCTGTGAGTGGAATTTCAAAAATCCTAGAGACACAGTTGATGTTTTTATGTAAAATGTGGTTCAATGGGATGAAAATAATTTTTGGTGAATAGTAAATGTTTTCTTTTTTTAACCACGGTTAAAAGTAAATAGGATAATTAAGGGTAAAAATGATATTATTATTACCCTAAAACATGTCCTAATTCTATTGGACAAGTGTAATTCGACCAAAAACAACCTTAGGAATAAAATATGACCATTTAGGCCCACTTGGATTAGATTAGGAAATTTATTATTAATTTATTTAAAGAAGAGTTAAAATAGTTAAAATCAAAGTTTAATAAGTAAATCATTTTTAATATGGGGTTATACATAAGATAAATTAGACTATAAATATTCATTAGATATCTAAAAAGATTTCCTACATAATGGTATTTTATTTGTAATTTTTAGACATTATATAATTTAATTTATTTATGACACAACGATGATAGAGTAATTATCTTATTAATGAAATTTTGACATAATTGATGTTATAAATACCCCAATAAATGTAATTTGAGACTTTTTATGAACTGCACTAATTTTATCGGTTAATATTACATGTTAGTATTGATTTAATTAACTTTTCTATAACTAATCATTCTGTTATGATTTTCACAAAAATTAATTACTAAATAGTGTCAAAATTAACCTAAAATAGTTTTTAAAACAAATATTATATTATTAATTGTTATTTTATTCCTAAAAATCTAAGGTTCCTCCAAATGACTTATATAAGGTTATATATATTAATACTAAACAACTTGGGGTTCGTTTAACTTCTTATAGTATGTTTATTAACCTTATTGTACAAGAACACAAGAAGACACGGTAAAAGTAAAATTATTTTACTTAATGTTAAATCTAAATGATAAGGTTAAAATAGGAACCTAAACTTATCTAAATTATATTGGATGAGAGACTTTCGACCCATCCCCACCTTATCTTCGAAATGAATCAATTTGGAGCTATTGAAAACCGAATTTGACTTTATAATAAAATAATAGTTTTAGTTATTCCAAAGGTGCCCCTCTCCTCCCTTATAAAAGGGAACCTCCTCCCTCTCTTCCTCACACCACTTTGAGCTTTCTATCTCGGAAAAACCCTGACAAATTCCCTTCTCCACTTCCCTAGAAACATTATAGAAGTTCTGGTCTTCCTCAAAGACCAATTTTAGTGCCCTAAAAGGATATCTCAAAGAGGCGCTTCAAAGAAAAGGTAATGTCCGTTACCGATTCTTTCATCATTATTTCTTCTTCCACTTCCTCTTCTTAGGTTGTTTAATTATGAAGTAATAGAATCAGTATCACTTATATACTGATATGTTATTATAATTATGAAACAACCTTATTTCACTATCTATCCATCCTATGGAAAACGAATTCACCGCGCGTGCGTACGTACGGAATACCGTCTCCACGCCGTGGTGTAATCTATTTTCCACCACCACCTTACTTGGATGGGTATAATGGTGTACATAATAATTATATATGATTATTGAAAAGTGATATTGATTCTGAAATAGTATAAATACACACCAATACAATTCCATGATCATGAGAACGATATCATCGCTCATGCGTACGTATGGACTACAGTCTCCACGACGCGATGAGATTCATTCTCCGCGTTAACCATTCATGAATGATTATAAAGTATATATAATAATTAATAATGAAATATATGACATAATAATGATTCTGGATTTATGTGTATATATATGTATGTCATCTACTTAATACCATTCAACTCAATAAAAAAAAGAAAACAGCGTCCATGTGTACGTACGGTCTACCGTCTCCATGAATGGTGTATTTCTTTCCATTTACTGATCTATTATATATATATATTCTGAATATATATTATATATAAATAATGTTTTATATTCTCGAATTAAGTAATAATGATCTATGTAATCGATATGAATAATTACAAGTCAAAACACAGACGAAAAATGAAACCATTTTACCCAAAATGCTCTATAACATGGAATTTACAAAAGAACGGGTAATATAAAGCCATAAGTGAACCATATAAGATATCATAACAATGAGTATGATTCTAGAATAAGTCAATGACATTATTTAAATAATTATATAGAAGTTTCGGACACATACGAAGAAAAGTGTACATAAGGTAAGAAAAAATATCACAATCTCATTTTTATCTGAGATTGTTTATACTTTGGTATTTACTGGGGTGTATTTTATCATCCACATCCATGTTTCCTCAGTATGTAATATTTATATTCTTCTACAATAGTTTATATACAATTTTACCCTTCAGTGAGTTTTTAGTAAAAGATATGAAAGTAATCTTTTGTCGTTTTTCGTATCAGGTACTTTTTGACTTTTCTGACAAAAGTACGAGAAGAAAGTTTTTTAACTTATACGACATAAATGGATTTTTAAAACATTATTTCCAAGAAGATTCCTTTACAAGTTTTCATGTTTATTTGTAATCAACTTCTTTCAGTTTAGAATTGTATGACATGTTAAGAAAGGAAATGTGTTTTTGAAGAAGAAAGGATATTTTCCTCAAGAATTCATTTCAAGTGTTTTATCAAAACCATTTTTCATCTATGTTGACATTATTACATATGTGTATGTTTCAAGTATAATGTCTTTATGATTTACATGGTTTAACTTTTCTTATTATGAAATGATATCCATTTCTGGTATATGGATTATGTGATGATGGGATGATGTTTATGGAACCCATTTAATTCATTGGGTTATTATGAATGATGTATGTTTATTTTGTGGAACAAGTAAGAATTATTTCATTATGAGATGGGTGGGACCTATATGTCCCTCAAATGCATTGGGTAAAGATTTATATCTCATGAGATAGACATGGCTGGAACGGCGGGTTAAACCGGTTCAGTAATACAGGACTGAAATGAGGAGTGAACTCGATTCAGAATGGGACTTTATCCACTAATATGGTCTTGGAAGCAATGTCTTGGCTACTATGGAAGTCATTACATGTGCTTAATGGATGCCACAATTACATGTTTTATTCCCATGATATTTTATCATGATTGATGTTCCCTTATGATATATTCCTTACGTACTTCCAAGATTTATGTCTTTGCTCAAGATTTTGATGTTTAGATTTTATGTTCAAGCTTTTGCATTCAAATGTTTATGGATTGATTTATGTTCTCTATGTTTACCCTTACTGGGAATTTGAGCTCAACCCGTTGATGTTTTCTTTTCCCAAGGATATAAATAGAGGTTTTAGGTAAGAAAAAAAGGGGAAGATCTTTATTGGGAGATGTTGAAGATCTTTCACCATGATTAGAAGATTTTATTACGAGTTTCCAAAGACACTAAACTATTACGGTCCTTGTGTGTCTGTTTTTCATATGTATTAAGTATTCCGCAAAAGTAATGTAATGTCCATGTACGTTAAGAATTAGGTCTCTACAATAATATCCCCATTAGTAATTGTGCTATTTTAAATTATATATTTTACTATTCAGATTCAATGAATGTATATGGTTTGGAATAGGTATACAAAGTATGATCACTACTCCATTTATTCTACTTGAGTGATGGGATAAAATTCATAGTGTGGTGATTTACAACATGGTCATTAATATCAAAGGAATTTTTTAGAAATTATAGTTAATGAATGGGGGAATTTTAATAAGGAACATGAACATTTAGGAATGACTTACATTCATTTGAATGGTGACTATAGGTGATCAAGACCTTTTTACAATGCTTGGTTCCATTTTCATGTTTATAATAAATCTTCCATGCATGATATTGTTTAAATTGAGAGTCTCGTTGAGATATTTTTTATTGAGCACAATAATTCATTCATCTGTGTGGGGTTTGATAATTTAATTTTATATTTAAATTCAGGAATCCGTTTTTGAATTTATATAGGTTTTATACTGTTATTCAATGAAATATGAATGATTTTTTTAATAAATTGGATCTCACTTTATAAAATAGTTCTATTAAAATCATTAAAACTTACAGACTATTCACATCACAAATATGATTAATTGTGTATATTTAAGAAATACTGAGCTCTAGAAAGAGGATGAATAATCCATTAATCCAATACATGACACATGTTATGCAGATGATAAAACATTAATGATGAGAAATAAATTCACAATGTGAATCTCTTGTAATCCTCCTCTGATAAACCTTTGATGAGGACTATTAGATCCCATGAATGTCTTTTAAGACATGAATCATAGAAGATTTAAAATCACCATAGCCATGAAATTCAACTTCACTCCATGAATATTGTTAACAATTTGAATGTTACAATAAAATATAGATCTCACGCATGATCAAAAGGTAAACAGCCTTAACATCTTAAGTTATCCCTATATATTTATTTATAGGAACCTTTAATGATCAAAAGAGAATTTTGGGGATGATTTTTTACAATTTTAATTTATTTTTTTCTCTAATTTTATGATTGTTCCTCAATATTACTATCATACCGATGAAGCATTTAAACAATTTTATATGAAACCATTTTCATGTTCAAATCCAATTATTATGTTTGTTGTTTTTTCAAGTAAGATGTTTGATTTAAATTGTAATTTATGTCCATTATTTGATTAATTTACATGCCAATTACAATATTCATATTATACATGTCTAATTATTCCATCCCTATTTGTAGCTAATCAACATTGGGTCAGATATTGATTTTATAGTTAGTAATGAATCAATTAATTCACAAATCAAAATCCGGGAAATCTTTTGTCTAGGAATTAGGCTAATAAATCACATTTACACCATCTATTTGTATGATATTTATATGTATAATTGAAATGTGAGTAACCTATCCTAAATGGAATGAATCAAGTTATGAACTATATTTTTTTTTATTTTATACTTTTGATGTTTCACCAAATGCACCTAGGTTGAAAACAACCAGAAAACCAAATATTGGCTCTCATTGTTTGTTGGTAGAATTTTTTCATCAAGGATAATTGGTGATTTGGGAAGAGATTAATGGACTAATCCAAAACCCATACCATTCAAGATTTTGGAACACCCTCCATACATGCTCCCTAAAAATTATATTAAAAAATTCTTTAACCAACTCCAATTTAATCTATTTGTTTACATTATAATCTATCATCACTGAAAACACTTGAGTAATTCACTCCTAGTTTCGATCTCTAAGACACACCAATTTTAATTGACTCTATTGGGGTTTGATCTGATATATCCATTGTCAAGCACAAATTCATAAAATTGTTAGTTTGGATAATTTATAGAATTTCAATCTGATCTCTTGTAATGGAATTAAAAACATCATGATGGCCCACACATTCACAATCATAAGTTACTCACTGTCACAAACATCACATTTTCTATTCTTTCATTTTTACGTTAAAGTAATAATAACTCAAAACAACCAAGTGATCTATTATAAAATAATAATTCATGGTAATGATTATAATATATAATTTTTTATGATATAGAGAGAGATTCAAAATAGTGATAATCATATTTTTCAAATTTACAAACTTTTTTATAATTCAAACTCTATTAATATTTATCATTTTAATATTGAAAAAAATTTCAATAAATAAATTCAGTGATATCCATGATTTTTCTCATTTTTATTATATACTAATCCCAAGTTTAATTTCAAATTTACATCCACATTAAATATGTTTTAACATAAAACATTAATGATACATTATTAAAAACAATAAATGTTTTATATGTGTTTTTTTACTTACCAAATGATTCTATAATCACTAAAATCAATGAAAATAACCCAAAAAAATAAACTAAGAATTTTCAACACTAATAATGTAAATAGATAAATGAATAAAGAACCAAATAATTCTTTACATAAATGAGTTTAAAATTGTATAAAAATGCATTTCATAAATGCAATATAATTAATAATAGTTTATAGAATCATTAAAAAAATTTAATAACTTACTATTTTCATGATGAAAATCATTATACCATGAAAATAGGGAAGCAAAATAAACCCGATAAAATCGGAACATTATACATATGTATGGGATATTTAAATTCATCCAAATGGGTCATACATAATAATAAAACAATACATAAAATTATGTTGTACATTTACATGTGGTGTAATGGAAAGTTGTAATATATATATGTTGTGTAAAGGTAAAATCATTAGTTGTGTAAAGTTAAATCTTACATGACATAAGGGTAGAATTGAATGTCCATAATTGTGAAAATGTGTGATTAATCCATGCATCATGGTATATATGATGTTCAAAAGGTTGTGTTAAGGTATACACAATGCTATGTAAAGGTAGAACTGAATACCATTCCCTATGTAGGGGAACTATAGAAGATAGGTAAGGGTGAATATATATAGGACTAATTTTATAACATGGTTTAAATTACTTTTCTAAGGGTTAATAAAAGTGTAAACATGCGTACAAAGGCAAGACAACATTTATAAAGACAGAACAAATAGTTTAAAATCCTTGAATGAGGGTATATGTAAGTTGAAATAATGGTAAACTAAGAGATAAATAAGGTTGTAAGTAAGATTATATGGCTTACATATCTGTATGATAAATTTAACATAATTTTAACACATAATATTGAAAACTCAAATAAAATTTATACAAGGAAATGTGTAATAGAAAATAGAAATTATATATATATTAACTAGAAATTACATATGGGTAAAAGAAGGTATATATGTCATGTGTGAGGTTATGGGAAAAGTGTCAAAACATTCATAATTTTAGTGAATAACTAAAACATTCTATATAAGGGTAAATAAAATCATTAGAAAATTAATTTACACCAAAAATAAATAAAGATATTAATATGAATAATATGAATAAAGAAAAAATAAATGAACCATTACAATTAAAAATAAACAATAAATCAAAATTTTATGATATAAAAAAAATAATGAGAAATATTCAATCCTATTTTAGTTTGTTTTATAAGTAATGAAACACCACAATGAAGAATTTCCAAAATGGTTATAGAATATGATTGTGTACATATTACAAAATCATCCCATTTGGAGAAAACACGAGGGTTAGTTACTTATATTTTTTCTCATTACAATAAAAAAATGTCATATAATTATTTATGTTTATGATTTCAGGTTTTGTTACCTTCTCATATATTTTATTTATGATTTCAGATTTAGGGTGCAACAAATTGCCTCAAATTGTTGTCTATGAATTTCAATGGTAATTTTTGATAATCAATTAAAGATATTTCTAAAAAAATCATTTGACCATAGATACAACATCATTAAGGTAAAAATAATAAATTTCTTTGTATATATATTTCCAAATAGCCTAAATATATAATACACATTTATATTATTTGTAATAAAGAATAATTAAAAATTCATTTTACCATCCAAATTTTATTTAACGAAGAAAAAAATATATTATTTTGTCTTATTAAATAATTTCTTCTGACACTAAAAATAATTATTCAATATCTAAATAGAAGACATAAATTTTTTTCATCATTTGAAATGACACGGTTCAAATTTCCTAGATTGAACGGTCCAATGGAAATATAACAATTATATACTAACAATTTTCAATTATATTTATAAAATATTTAATATAAATATTCATTCTATATTCAGTAAATATATTCGTCAAATAATATTATATATAATGATGACTATGTAATATATTTAAGAAACATTATTCAGGAAGATGAAATTGTTGACACATCTTCCATGACTACAATATGTCTTGTACATTCTTATATTTTATTTTCCATTCTATTATTTTAAAAAAATCAATATCAATCGATGTATTAACCTTTTATTATAACATGAAAATATATATTTTTATCACATGTTTAAATGAATGACCATGATCTATAATGCAATACATATGAAATATGTATTAAAATTACATTATAAAAATATAAATAATATTTTTGAAATGTTTACATTTTCATATATAGAGATCAAAATATTAAAACGACTTTAAAATACTATGGAGTAATGTGAGTGATGTATGGAAGAGATTTGGGTATGTATTTTACAAACCAATTCAATTTGGGAGTGTGGAGTGGGGATGAGAGGGGTTTCCTTTTATATGGGTGGGAGAGCACATAATTGGCATTTTTTTTGAAAAGAATCAATTACAACCATATTTATATCATAAAATATCATCCATAATGGGATTTTATGAAACTATAGAAACTCTTCAGTCCACATATTGCTATAAATGGGGTTTCATCATGTCCTTTGGCCATTTTCACCCTCATCCTTTTAGTCTAAAAAATGATAAATATATTTTTTCATTAATCATGATAAATAAATTTTACTTGTTTTACTGTTAATACTGGCCAAAAATTAGGTTTAAAATATTAAATAATATAAATTAATACTATTAAAAACATGTAATCAATTTGTTCAAATTCATTTCATATAATTGGGAGAATATAACTTAAAATTTTACAAGTATACATTATGATAAATGGGTTTCCAATGATAATATATGCCTAAGAATTGAATCTATTAATTTGAATATTATAAATAAAAATGAATTAAATGACATAAATTAGTTAAATTGTGACATAATTGAAGAAATTCCAATTTAAAATTAAAATTAATTTTAATTTAGCATTATAATTCCTTTAAATGAATATGATGTTTTCAATTAAAAATCATTACTATAGACTATTCATAATTTTTTTTCTATTCTGAAAATTCTAAAAAATTATACCCCTTTTAATTTTTTATATAAATTTCAAATGATAATTTTTTATCTTGTAAATTATCTATATGATTTAAAATTTAATTTTAAATTTTTTGATCAATGGATGACTGGACATCATTTCTGAAAATGTATAGTTTAGAAAAATTTCATTCTTATTTAAAAGGGTTATTATTTTGTTTATAAAAATAAGATGGATATTTAATATGTTTTATTCATATTTAAACTATACAAATTTCATAATTTATTTATTATTATTCACACTATCCAACATTAAGGCCATGTTAAAATTGTACTATTAACAATAATATATTAATATATTATCGCGTTTCATTAAAACCATACGTAATGTGAATTGTAATCTATCAATGATATTTAATTTTTTTAAAAATAAATATAATGAAAATTCTCAAGATATTAAATTTTACTTTAATAATGATATTTTGTTTCATATATTCCAATAAAAATGATGTCCCAAATGAAAAATATCATGTTGATACATTCTGCCCCATTAAATAAAATGTGTCCTTGAAATTTAATCATGATCTCACTATTTAAGGGTTTGAAATTTGAAAATAACCAAATTGAAATCTTGCATCATTACAAGGATTAATTAAACCCCATATTTAAATGTTGGAAAGAGATGTGTGAAGGCTATATAGATTAATTACAGAAATAGGATTCCATGTTAGAGAATATAGTTTGAAAGTAAATATATGGAAATATTATAAAATGATGTATAATTATAGATATTGTTTGGTATAATTGATCCCAATAAAGTGGGTGAACAAGAGAAGGATAAAAACCACAAAAATATATATCTATAAAGGGTAAAAAGACCATTGATTCATCAGATTTGAATGTATTAAGATTTTTTCCCAATATCCCTCTCATAGAGTTAAGGACTTCTTTTACTATCTCTGAATGTATTTAAATATTCCTACTTTATTTCATTTAAATTCATATGAATCTTCCAGCATTTGGTTATTATTTTATTAATTCCAACTTCATTTCTTACTCGAATATATGAATATCCAAAATTAATTATTATACCAGAACATTTAATTGATCATTATAATGGAATGAAATTCATCATGTCTCAAGATACTTTCCAAAATAAAAATGGTTAGATCATGTTATCCAAAAACACCAAGAGTTAAAATTAATCCATTTAATATATAGTTGTCATTAAGACATCTCAAAAAATATATTTTCCAAATTAAATATTCAAATCTTTTTACAAAAGATCACAAAATAAATATTATATTCCATAGACAATATAAAGTGTATATTAAAGTGGTTTTCCAAATACATGAATAAATTTATCAACATAATACATTTATGAAAACATGATTTCATCATAAAATAAAATATCTTGTAATAAAATATATTCCATAAATCCAATCATGCTATAATCCCCGACAATGGTAAAAAAAATCAAATCACTAACCTATTTAATGGTCGTGAATATTGTAATAGAAATATATATATATATGAACATTAACTCATCATCATGAAATTATTAATAGTTATTTTCCCCCAATCATTTTCTTTCTAAAATGGTAAAATATCCACTGAAACACTTTTCCCAATCATCATCATAATTTAACATTTTCTTTAATATTCATAATGAAAAATTAATCCAGCATAATCCTTAGGAATTTTATAATTATTAAAAGTAAAATACAGTTGGTAAAAATAATTCTATAACATTATTCCTATATCGAAACACATAATAAATGTAATCATTATACTTCATCCCTTTTAATATCATAATGTTGACCTTTACCCATTAAATAATTATGGGGTATATTACATCAGGGCTTGGGATATTAATATGTGTAGTTCACAACCTTTTTATATTTGAATCATTGAACTTTGGAATCTTATTTCATTCCATTGAAATTAGTATAATTGTTTCCTTTCTCTCCATAATTTTTGGTATCTAATATTCCATTAAAGTATGTTTCATGGTGTTTTCTCTACAATTATGACAATTTAATAAACTCTTTTATTCCCATCTTATGTTTAACCATCATTTCCTCTATTTTAATCTTATTTTAATTAATCCCTTAGAATCCATTAGACTTGGAGAATTATTTCACTCTATTTATATCATATTATAATAAATCCTCTTATGTTGAGAATTATTTGGACCCAAGTGACCTTTTAATATTTTGATTTTATCCATCAAATATATTGTCAATCATTTTCATTGTACTAAATATGTAGAATGTATCAAGCCTTGCTAACCTTGTAATGTTTTCATCCTACATATAAATAATTTAATCTTATCTTTGTCTTAAACATAATAGTTGACACTCTAAATGAACTCATTTATTTCATTGATAATTCATTTCCAAGAAATGTTCCATAAAATCCAGTTATTCCAAAAGTGTTATTTCCTCTTCATCCATAGTATTTTGTATCAATTAACATTAATAATCAAAATATATTGAGGGATGATAAATTTCCATGTTAAAGTTCTCCTGTTTATTACTAAAAAAACTAGAAATTTATTCTCTTCGTAACAGATCCATCAGTCAACTACAAATAGGTTTTTAGTTCCATTAAAAATTAGAGGTTTTTATGCATTCAGTGGATTAATATTGCATCATAAGATTATGTATCAGTAGGACACACAATATGGGCATGGATATTACTCATATACTAATTCGTCTACCATCATATGTTTGTAATTATTGAACTTCTAGATGTAGTTACTAGTAAAGGTTCATTATCTTTATGAGGATTACAATATCTATAGGGATTAAATGCCTTTATATGTTTCTCATTCCTTCCTCTAGGTGTCATTACCAATTAATGGAATACACTAGATTATATACAAAATTTACGAACATAATATATAATCGCATATCTAGTGATAAACATAACATATATTGATAAATGTATTCATGGATAAATTCACAATCATGAATACGATTTTATTGGAAAATTTTCTAATCCCAAAATATTTTCTAATCATTCATAATGGGTTTTAATGAAAATGTGAATTAACCATAGAGTATGCTCAGTGAGTTTCAAAATAGGTGAGAATTTATTATGGTTGTTATTAACCAATTGATGCCTGATTCAAAGCATAGTGAACCATTTTAGAGATATAATACATAGGTGAAATTTTTCCTAAACCACAACCACATGTTTAATCCATATGGGGAATTATTTCTTAGAAAAAAACATATTGTCTTCCTTACCAAAAAGTTATGATGTTATTCTATACATATCATCTATTTCAATCATAGTTTTATGTTCTGTTAATTATGTTTTCATAAATCTAGTATCAATTTTTCCAACAAAACATCCTCTTATTCAAACTATAGTGACACTTAAACAAGTTACTCGGAGCCAGTGTATAATTAAATAAATAGGAAAAGATACAAGGAATCACATCATGAAAAAATGTATAATTTAGTAGTCTTGGTAAATTAGATACATACATGAATGTATCATTGTAATTGAAAACAGAAAATAACATAGTGTTTTATTTGATAATTTCATTATTCACCACACCATATCTCTATATATCATCCACAGAACATGTCATGGTATCATAGGGTTAATGAATAATAAGAAAAGGGTGAGCTAAAATGCTCGTTATGGGTAAACATATAGCTGAATATATCATTAATAAGTTTTTATAATCAGTATTGAATGGTAAATAATAGAAACTAATTAAATTTAATAAATAAACTATGCATTATATGGAAAAATAAATTATATAGAATAAATCCATAAAAATAACCACATGAGCGTGAAACATTTCATTGGATATTAAAACTAATAAAATAATCACATGAAATTTGATAACTGATATCATAATGAGAGAATAAATAGTTTTAGTCACCATAAACATTATATTAAGGCCTCATGAGAAGTCATCTTAACATCAAGGCCTCATTCCCAGACATCTTATATGAATGGTTAAGACCATAACCAAATAACTAATATGATTTTATAATGACTCTAAATAATGAATCAAGGTGATATATATCACAAGGCCCCACCCATAACAAAAAATGTCCAATTAATTCCTAAAATTAAATTTCTGATGCATAATTAGCATTAATATTCATATTTCAAATAAGAATACAAAATGTTATCAATTACACCACTTAACAAACATACTCATAAATGTTCCAAATCAATATGAGTGGTATCAAACTGATACATCCCCAATCTAATTTATCATAATCCATACAATGAAATAATAAGTATGGTATATGCACAACATATCCTGAGGTGATTATTAATAAAGTAATATTTTCATATTGTTGATGAATATAAATACCATAAAATGATCCTTAAAATTTTTTGAGGAATATAAACATTATATTTTAAAAGGACCCTTTTTAAACAAAAAGTTCACAAAAAAATTCCAATATACACTACATGGAAAATAAAACTGAAATCATATAAAATATATTATTAAACATTTAGTGTTAATGATGGTATAAAATTATGCCTATGCCATACACATTAAAATAATGATTCCATTCCAAATTTTAGTAAAAGCCAAACATGCATTATTTTGAATATGACTTGAGTCTTCCACTCCATAATTAATATTTTTAAATATTTTGTCTAAAATTAAATTAAATAAATATTTTTTATAATGATAAAAACATTTTGAAACCAATTTAATAAAACATAAATTTTCATGAAAAATGATTCAGGACTGAAGAGAGAAATAATGTCTGGTTCTCAGAAATACATTTTCACAATTATTTTAAGTACCAATGAGTTTAAAAATTTATATTACATGAAAAGGTTTTTGAAAACCAATTTTATTAGAAATAAAATATTTTTATATTATAAATAGAATATAAATATCATGGGACAGTTACATAAAAATATAAAAAATAATTATGAGATTTTGAAATAAACCCTTAACCCTTTGTCAATTTCAGAATTATAATAACCATTATACTAGTAACATAATGTGACACATTATATAATATGATAATATATATATATTTAATATAAAATTTGAAATTTGAAATATATACACAACACAAATAAAATATGTGGTTGATATGGCATAGGTCACCGAGAAGTAACTAGGAGACAAGAAACCATTACCACTTTTTTGAATTCAATCACATGTGTCTGAACCTAATTTATTGTAAATATTGATTTATTAAAAAAACCATTAATGAACTATATTAATGTATCTCATGTAGTTTTTGACTTAAATTTACTATTTTAATACTCATTTATTGGAACTTATTTGTTAAAATCACGGTTTCACTTTATAATTGCATCAATTTTCATGCATGTTTTAGTTCAGTATTCATGGTTATTTTAATAATAACATGGTCACATATCCCATAAAAACCTCCTCATGATTACATATATGTTAAGTTAAAAATATTCCATCTAACCAATATTTTTACATCCAATTATCTTGATGGATTCCTTCAGTTAATCGCTTCAATAATTAGGAATGTTTTATCATTAGTTTCTCAATAGATGATTCTAATTAGGTTTAAGATCACATTACCTTCTATAATGGTATTAGTATGTTATCTCAATATCTTATTCTCTTATTTGAATCAATAGATGATACATAATTAGTGGTCATCGTTGGACTAATGGAAGGTTTTGTAGTAATTTTCCCGTATGATATTAGTGTTTTATATTTTATTTTCAAATATCTCACATGCTAAAAATTTCCACATGTCACCATAAAATGTGTTAATATTTTTTAAATAATTTTTAGGTGTTTAATTACTCCCTTGGGAATGTGAATTTTTTTTATTGTATGCTGCCATCAATGATATTTACTCATTAGTGGGTGAAAAATTTAATTTCCCTCTTTTTTGTAAGGGTTTAAAATAGAAAACATCGCTTAATTGTTTAGCTTGAATAGGAAATCAGTTTTCCATGATTTGATAAAAAAAGATTAATTTGATTAAATTGAAGTTTCTCGAAAAGATATTCTACTATTTATATACTTTTAAAACTGTATAGTATAAATTGTTCACCGTTGGTGATAATAGGTTAAATGATTATAATTTTTGAGAGGTAAACCCCGATTGAAATTATTAATAGTATTCCTTGATTAATGGATATAAAAAAAGTTAATATTTTTTTGAATGATGTTCGTTGAACCCTTATGTTTGGTTTTAAGGCATGAAGTATCACCCCATGATACTCTTATCAGTTCAATGGGTATGACAATCGCAATTCCTTTATATAGGAAGTTCATCAAGGCAACTCACCCCTCCATCTACAGTGATGATAATGATGTATCAAATTCATATGAGATTAGGTATTTTAACATTGGATGGAGCCTATAGATTATTAGAATAGTTATGGATTCCTACGTTTCACTCAAGGTCTCAATGGAAAGTAGTATCAATATATATTATATTATTATAGCTGCTTAGGGCACAACTACAAGGAAACACACACATGCCACATAGCCACAAATCCAAACTGGAAGTCCATAGCCCCCAAATGGATAGTCTACCAATATAGAACCTCTTATATATATATATATATATGTCCCAGTATAGACCAAAGCTCGTAGGAATTTTCAACTATATTCAGACTTGTCTGTAGTTCCACCAGCTTTCCCCCACTACCGACTCCTTACTGTACCATATGCATCCTCTATACCAGTTTTCATTGAGATACACACCTATGAGATATGTCACCACCATAGTGTGCCGCAATGCTAACGAGCACCTACAAACCCACATTTCATCACATCATATCCCACACCACACAACATTCGACTCCTCCATTGCGAGCCTTCACGCATCCAATGACCACCCATCAATATTCTATAATGACCAAAGTACTGAGGAATCCCACATGTCATCAAGCCTAACTTGTCAACCATGGCGATTAACCCTTGTCATCGTACAGGTGGATTGAGACCCACCATCCTACAAGTCTGTTGCAGGGACTATTCCAGCATCCTCATCCAATAAATCTAGAAATATTGGGTGTACTATGGTTAAATCTCTCGTTTATGTATGATTATGGGATTTCCAGAACCAGAAGGCGAAAGCCCCAACATCTAGTATCCATAAATATGACTAAATATGTCTTAAAGTATCTATTTCATATAAATCAACTATATTATATATGATTTCATATATGTATATAGATATATATTTATACATATGGTTACCTAGATCAGTCATTTCAGCCTATGCCAAATCAGGTAATGTAATCCATGTTTCCATTTGGAAACTAATCTAAATTGTATTTATTTTTGATCATTTTTTCCATTCATTATGAATAAATTCAACATCTATATATTAACCAATTCAATTATTTCATGACTGCTTGGAGATAGAATACAGTGATATATCCGACCCTACATAAACTACATTTGGTACATGAGAAGGCTCCTTTCCTATAGGTGTGGATAAGGAAAATATCCATGTTATATACTATTGATTCATTTAATTATAGAATGGATCATGGGAGAAAATGAAGAATCATATACAAGAAATGCTAGTGGTGTAATATTATAGTTTTTTATTCTTGTATAGAATAATGTATATGCATATACCATGTGTTCTCTACAGCCTTCTATTATATATGTACATCACATGATAGAATTTTCTATATGACTCTACTTATGTATTTTAGTTAATTATTTCCTTTGTTTGTTCATTTGTTATTCAATACTCAGTTTGGGTTTTTATTTTTTGATATCCGAGGTGATATAATATGATTCTACTATAGTGTATTTATTTATTATTATATATGTGACAATATGATTGGGGGGTACAGTACCCCCACCATTCCACCGTTGACCATTAGCACAATTTTTCATCCTTTAGCATATGGTGACGTGTGTTTGAGACCATGTGACCAACTAGTTGTGGGCACCGTAATAATTGATAATGGGTCAGGATTTTTCAAAGTGGTATCTAAGCTTTATTTTTAAATTATCATACTATTTTGGTATTATAAATGAGAGAGTAATATAATTTAATTTTTTAATGATAATGTTCATCGATGTTTCTAAGACACGTACATGGAATACACAAATTACATGTGATATGTTATTTATTTTTGGGATTTCTCTTGTTATAGTTGATAATATGTAACCATTGGGAAACTAACATGTTTTTTTGTTATAATTATTGATATTATATCAATTATTAAATTTTTCATTATCCTTGAACCTCATTGAATATGTATTTCTTGCATCATTATAGAAACTTTATAACTAGAATTCGTTGAATTTTTCCATGAAATATCTACATTATAAATGAATTTAACTATTGTATTTATTTTAATGGGTTAAGTGATACATATTTATATATGATAACACTTTTATATGAATGTTATAATTTCCTTTATTAATGTCTATACCTAAATCTAAATGTTTTTTACCAAACATATTGATGATAACACCTTAATTGGTCTATTATAACATGTTATCGGTTTTGGATGTAATTGATTCATAGACTCAAAAATGTTTTATTAGGTTCCATGATTTCTAATGTAGATTTATAAATTAATTACTTATATAAATCCTGATGATGATTCACATAATAAAATCAATACATATGCCTTGTTACATTAGGAAACCATATTTAAAGGTCATGGTGTCGTTAAATGATACACCAATTACAATTTGTAAGGAGTATGGATTTTAAAAATTCTAAATGTAAATATTTTCAAATGAACCATAAATAAATATAAGACTAATAACAATATCAAATTTAATAATTTAAATGACTTTTTACCTCTAAATGAGATTCCAATGGAAATTTAAAGGCGGTTTTCCTCTATAATGTTAAATTGAAACTTTAAATATCACTAATTATACAATGTGATATAAGACATAAAACAACGAACATCCTTAGTAGTCTGTATTAGATGGTGTATCCTTAGTTAATATGACCTATTATTCTAATTCCCACTCAAAAGGCCCTATCTTATAGATTAGGAAGGGAGATGTGTACATTTCTATATGAAGGTTGTATACTTATCCTATTAACCATATGAATTATTTTTTAGAAATTATTCCTTTATAAGGAATGTATTTGGAATTTTAGAATCATTCAACAATGAAATCCTCAAGTTGAATGCTAGGAGGGAAGTGATAAACATGTTATAGAAGGTGGTGGTAAATTAGCCACCATCAATACCACGTATAGTGACTCATATGGAAATAGATTCCATTCTGTATATGAGAACTGATACCTAGTTTCATGAGGATTTTAATTATTTGATTCAATCAATGTGAGGTGTAGAATGAATATGGGGGAGTTTACATAGGAAGTCTAGTAGCAACATACTCCAAAATTTTCAAGGGATGGTGGGATATACGATTCTGATTCGTGGTCGGAGTCCATGATTCCTATATTCAATCATCTGGTGACTCCTCTAACACAGATTTTCTAGATCACTATCAATATAATATGGAGTTATACCTAGAGATTATTCAATTTAATTACCTATGAAGACTAATATCGAGGCATGATATAAATAGACTTTCAAATGGTATTCTACAACTACATCACTAAATATTCATTGATGGATGACAAAGATACATTTTATACAAATTTATATGATGGAGACATGTATTTCATGGAATGTACAACTCCCTTAATTATGTAATATTGGTTTTCATCGACTCAATCAGGTGATGTCGTTATGACCGTTCAAATATTTGAGGATGTTTTGGTTCATTTGAATTAATCACAAGTATTTCCCAGTTTACCACTATTTTTCAGAACATCAATTCGAAACTCATTACTAATTGGAATTATAGGGATATTGAAAGTGAGAAGAAGTGTAGTTTTGTCCCCAAACGTTTTTTTGGTTATTCAAGATGATAGAATTTGCAATTAAATTATTACCGAGATGGTATTATAACCCAAACATCTCATACTGATAGGTTCCTTATATATTATGACTACTGTAAATAGGTACACACAAAACCATAATATATTCAATATCTATTGGAGTGAAGAGGTTGTGGTAGGATAGGGTATACCCACTACATGTACTTGTACTTGTTTCAAGAGAGTGATGATATACATAGGATTCTTATAACCATCAGAGGGAGCCTACTCAAGGAAGTCAGGTTGTGACACAAGACTATGGTATAGAGAAATTACATGCAATTCATCATATGTTAGAGGATAAGAGCATGTAACCATCTACAGTCCGCGGTACTATTCTAGTAGCATGTATATTATTTTATAAATTATTTGACATAGGTGTGTCACTCACTTTTATCTCTATAGAAATTTTATTGTGTCTTGGACACAAAATTAGATTCTTTTGTGGGTGATGAAACTTGACTCCCCATGGGAATCTAATCAAACAATGTTCACCATTTTACGATTTCCCCTATAATATAAGCATGTTATCTCTTCATATAGAAGAAATTTATACAAAATATTTATAGTTTTATGTAAACCTCAGAATGGACTATTTAATTCTCTTTCAATCCAATATTTATTTTTTTCATCATATAGTGATGTTTATATCACAAGATGTTTGAAAACATGTTAAAAAAATTAGAATTTGATGTCTATGTGTCTCGATCAGGACCTAATCATATGCATCAGGACTGAGTGAAAACCCTAAATATTCAATATATTCCTATATGGTCATGAATTATGACCTAGTCTATTCTATCATGTGGTACATCATTTATGGCACATCATCTGTGATGATTTTTTAGCGGTATATGTAGTATGTGAGGTAAATTTCACCATTTATCTTGGTCTATGAGTGGTGTGAGTGTCTATTCCTCCTTTCATAATGTAACCTACAGAGATATTGGATCCCACGAAGTAGTTGGATGAACTTGATAATATTTTTTTAATCTAAAATGTAACCTATACATGAGGTTCTCCAGTCCCTTTTTCCAAAAATCTAATAGTAAACTTAAGATCTACATGGATAAATGACAGTTTAAATATATTATGATTTAGAATGATTATTGATTTCTTCCAATAAGAGACCACATTGATTATCTATGAGTAGAAATGTTGTTCTCTAATACTGATTTGAGGGTTGGATATCATTTGGTAAATTCCATGTCTATAGAAATAATTCATATATATTTATGGCGGTGTTATGGAGATTATATGATTTTGGTAATGTTTTTCAGTATCAGGAATGATTTAGTATTCGTTATAGATCTTATAAATAATGGTTTTCACCT
This sequence comes from Viscum album, assembly GCA_963277665.1. Classification (NCBI taxonomy): domain Eukaryota; kingdom Viridiplantae; phylum Streptophyta; class Magnoliopsida; order Santalales; family Viscaceae; genus Viscum; species Viscum album. The sequence goes on from OY728163.1 coordinate 1,612,681,677, forward strand.
TTATATTGATTCACTCCGGTAATACCTAAAGAATAAATCTTAGTGTATTCTCACACATAACACGTCCATGGAAAAAAAACTCAAGATATAGCTGAACAAACTAAGAGATAACAAGATTTTTATATATGGTTGAAATTTCCACATCTTGATCATAAAATTTCAATTTAGAGGTCAAATCATCTCAGGGTTAGGAGTATGAGTAGACCCAGAGAAGGGGATAGATGTAGTTTCCTAGGATCATCACATGAACATCATTGATATACAAGTTTACTTACGGCATAACATGTATTAAAAAATCTTTATCAACGATTTATCACATAAAAAGATTATTTTAGGGTCTTGAATAAGAGGGATATGAAATTATTCTTTTTACAGGATTATGTCAAACCCTTTTAAAAGTTATAGTTAAGATTGAATTTAATGTTGATGCTAATTTTTCTAGATCTATGGAGGATCTAAAATTTTTAGTATAAAAGAACATGTATTTTTCTTGGGGAGGTTATGATGTAGAATAAGTGAGTCATAATATACAATTTTTTTTTCATTTGAGGCCCCATGACCAAAATTAGTCAATGTCAGACCTCAATTTTTAAATTTATGTATATTATCTACGTTTTTGGAGAAATTATTAACATGAGGACCATTATTTTATTAACTAATCAAGAAACCCTCAAGTATATCTTTACCCAAGGTGATATGAATCTATGGAGGCAAATGTGGGTTGACAACCTAAAATCCGTTGATTTTAGGCTTGGTGACAAGCCCTTGAAAGAAAATGTTTTGGCTGATGAAAATTGATGGATGACTCTAGCATAGGAGGTTTAGGAAGCTATTGTCATGTGGTAGCTCATTTCATTTTCTTCAAAGATTAATTTGGAGTTTTAAGAGTATTAGAAGAATATATTCCTCTCATCCATTGCAGTGACCTCTACCCAATTGCAACAAGTAAATAGAAGAAAAATCTCATATTCCATGTGAGTACTCCGAATATAGAAAATCAAAAATTTTGATTCATCGACATGCTGTACTATGGATGAGGAAGATAACTTATGTGTACACGGGTCTTCCTAGGTCCCATCCAACATCTAGAATGAATTGATGTGGGAATATGATTCATTAGATTGGTTAGTAAATCCTATGGTCACCAAGATTCATCATGAAATACATATCGTTTATTGGTGTCTTTGAAACAAATGAGGGATATTCATATTTAGTATTGAGTATTCCACCTTTCCGGAGGTGAAGGTAGAACAGTAGAGATAGCATAGAAAATCTACATCCATTTTCTATTTCTAAGTGAAAACTGAATGATTTCACCATGGATATCATGACTGGTTTTCCGAGCATTCATATAGTTATCAATATATATTGGGTAGTCATCAATTTGTTGAATATGGTCGAAAAATTTATACATATTATAGAAACATTCTCAGTAGATGACCATGAAAATTTATACATCGAGGAGTTCAAACATCTTCATGGAGCTCAAAAAATATATGTTATATAATATTAATTCTCTCATCATTTCATGGTTCTAACAGGGAGTGTATAATTTCTATGGTACATAGGTTATTATAATCCAGACATCTCAACTTCATACCATTGAATAAATTTAGTTTTAGTTTTATGTGTTAGATGATATTCTATATACATGTGTTCATGACTTTTCGGGTTCATGTAAGGGACAAAAACCGTGAGTTATATTCACTTATAATAAAATATTTCTAGATACCATATAGAAGGATCATTATGATTCATTATGTCTTAGTCCATGTTAATAAACTATATACTAGTAAAAGTTATAGGAATAAGTTTTTCTTCAACCATGTCTAACCTAGGAGAATGCATAAGAAGTCTATCTAATCATGAATTGCATGTTAACAGCTCAGTCCGGAAAACTGTCTTATGCCGATCAACACTAATGAAAAATTGACTCTGAGGATGGGGAATATTGTATATTAAATGTTTTACCTAGGTTTTGATGTCTACAAATTTATAGGAAGGGTAATAATTCACCTCAATTTTTCTGACATTTGGACATTTTTGAACGAATCAGACTAGTGAATTACAATATAGGGAATCCATAGAGATACAGTTATACATCTGATTTCTTCCTCCTTCTTAACGATTCCAGTATTATCCTAACCTGTATCACATTTTACACCATGATGTGGTTGATTTATATGTTAATTCATCTTCTGATGGTTATCCTATGTGAATTGGGGATCGAACTATGAAGACAATCTGATGTAGGTTAGTACCCCTGATATGGGTTCTATGGAAGCAAAAAAAAGTAATAAAATATACATGGGAGTGTGATTCTAGTCTATGAATCCATTTATATATATTCTCAAAGGTGATCCCTTTTTACCATCATATATAAAACAGTGAGATGATTATATTTAAGAAGGGGATTTTTTAATGACCTCACTTATCATAAATATAGGAAACATTTTTTTAAATTAATCCATTGTTTTATAAATTAGAATATTCTGGATGGACTATAAAATATTTCGATAAGAATTAAGGATTTTTTAGAACCCATAGTTATATAATATAGACAAATAAGGTTGGACAAATTGTTTGTGCATGATTGGTTCTAAATGTGTGACCCAACAGTGGGGGGTACCCAATTAAGAGGATTATCCAAATATTTTTTTAAACTATGTGAGCCAGGATGAAATCATGTGTGGAGTGGAGAAATTTGAATCATTGGATATTTTCATTATTTTATCATTGATATACATACTATGAACCTTGAAAATGTGTGTGGTTCTCTAGATAGTGGAGGGATCATGGTTACATCATGGTTTGTACAAACATGTTGAAAACTATACAATAATATTTTTATAATGATATATATTCTCATAAAATGTTATTTTAATTGATGAAAAATATGTATTAATTCTTATTTTCTAGTGATATTATCCTTATTCATTCCACCATGAATACCTCATCAGGCTTCTATATAGGTTTCTTAATAAATTATCTATCTGACCTCTACTTCTACTTCTGATTATCTTGTTGGATTCATCTGGGCATAAACATAAATCCTTAGGCTCGTTTAATCATTACTATTTCTATTTATGATTATATATAAGGACCCGAACTTATTTCATACATAATCTTGAATTTATTCAATAAAACACTTCATTATACATTTATGATCTTTTCAAGTTTAGAGATTTAGAGAATTAAGACAAAACATTCATAACATTACACATTGTTACATAGTGGATACCATAAAATTAGTTTCCATTTTCCTCAGAATATAAAACATTAAAACATAAAACAAGACTCCTTGACAATTCTTCAACATTTAACATGTCTTCCTTACTTGTATTATTCATCCATTAACCTGTGAAAAATCATTTATAAACTTGGGATGAGCACAAAATCTTAGTAAGGTATGAAAAAGAAGGAAAAATCACATTAGTCCATGAGTACGCATGACGTATGAAAACATTTTCAAAAGACATGCTTTCCACCCATAAAATCTTACATTGTATAACATGATATTTACACAATATCCACACAAAAATAATTAAAATCATAGAGGTATATTGGTGCATTACTTACATAATCTTGTAACCATCTTGGCTACCTTAAAATTTGTAACCCTCACGGCTACCTTACTTTCTGTAACCATCACAGTTACACTTGGAGTAACCATACGGCCGACCTCCAACTTACTCATACCCAATGCATTGGAGGGAAATATAGGTCCCACCCTTCATCATAAACAATTCCCAATAACCAAAACATAATCATACAACATAAACAATAGCATAAAAACATTGCCTTTGAATCTTATAAAACAGAATTTTAAAAGAGGATTTTAGAAGAAAAGTCCCTTATAAACATCATATACTTGAAGTGAGACTTAATTGAGTGGATGGAATATTTATATACTCTGTAAATACACATAATTAAACGTAATATAAACAGAACCCATCACACAAACAATTTAAATAGCACATAAATTATAAAGTAGAAGGTTAACCCAAAGAATGGAAATCGGGTTAAGAATTCCCTTACCTTGACTTGTCTTACTTGAAAATTGTTTAAACCTCCTGTATAATGGTCAAAAGGGTTTTATTAGTATTTTACAGAAACATGTTCATGTTTATAACATCTTATATGTTCATTTCATAACCTCATTTCATCCCTTATTTGTTAGTATTTGGTTCCTTGCATTATTTTGGGTGAGTTCTTTTGTGATTTTCACAATCGGTTCATGGTGATTCGTTCTTGTTGATTGGAAGTGAAACTCCAGAATTGGAATGGAGTAGTATTTACATATTTACAGTACCATAAATGATACCATTTATCACTTTGATTCTTTATATGATGATGATTTATAAGTTAAAATATTAATTATGTTCGTTTAGATCATTTAAGTGGTTCCGTGATAATTACAACCTCATTTAGTCTAATAAATTTGAATCATGAGTACAAAAGAATTCCAGAACCTTATATGAGTCATAAAACATATATTATAACCTGGTTCAACCATATAAATGGTTTCATGACCAGACTTGAAATAATTAGTGGAAATTGAAAATACATCGTCCACGATATCGGTAATTCGACACAAATGGACAATGTTTTTTGATTCTTTAAATAAGTGAGAGAGGAGAGGAATAATGATTTTTAATTTTCCATAAACATGAAAACATCCAGAATATACATGATTCTGGAGATTTCATGCCTCTTGGATAAGAGGGGGTGAAGAAATAAGAGGAAGGAATCGTGAAATAAAGAAAACATGAGAAATTTATTACAAAAAATTCGGCATCCTAACGGCACCTCTTAAAATTTCATAAAAACAAGATTGATGAGAGGAATGGAATATCTCATCAATCATGAAAAATTTGTACAGTAAGGGGAAATATTTAATTAAATATCCCAACAATAGACAAAGGGAAAGGAAGAGAATAACATAAAATGGAAGGAAAGAATGAAAATGGAAGAGTATGTTTACCTCTTGATCTCTTCTCCTTGAGATCCTTCTTAAGGGATTTGATTTTGGTCTTTTGGTGAGACCAGCAGCTCTAGGACGTGGGGAAGAAGATTGGGGAGGGAATTTGGCAGAAATTAGACAATTCTCAAGGCTTGAGAGGTGTGGGAGGAAGAGGGGAGTGAGGGTGGTATTTATAGTGGAGGAGGGGAGGTATTTTAGATTATTTTAATCATTATTATAATATTTTTATCAAGACTATGAATAATCTCAAATCAAGTGGCCTTAATTAGTGAAAATATCATGTGAGTTCGAATAAAGTGTCCTTGCATCACTTATGATGTCATAAATAGTGCATTTTTACTGATAAATTGATTATATGGTATTTTACCGTATTTCACTATTCACTGAAAATTCAAGAGTTTCAGAAAAATACCAAAACTTTACCCCAACCATTTTTCGATGTGTAGAATTCAAAAATGAACTCCATTTTTCAAAAATAATTTTCTAAATATTATTAATTTAATTTTTAAATAAGGTCACAGTTAATTCGAAAAATAACAATATTGAAGTGCAATTCGTTTCATGTGACATTGGAAAATTAATTAAGATCCCATTATCCTATTGCCATGGGAAAATAAAATAATATTATTATTTTCTATTCATGAGGTCATATTACTATTCATATTACTATTCATAAGGGCATGTTACTATTCACTAAAAAAACAAGTTTGTTCCATCAGACTCTAAATAACATACTGAACACAATTGTAGATGACAGTTTCTTGAAATTCAAAACATAGAAGAAATAAAATTATGTTTAAAGGATACTTATAAATATATACCTTAAAAAAAATTTCAAGCATTTTCAATTTATTTTTAGAAAACCTTGGGATGTTACATTATCCCCACCTTCTTGAAATTGCGTCCTCGCAATTTTATTTACTTATTAAACAAGTGAGGGTGCCTTGATCAAGGTGTCCACTCGGTTTCATCGTCATATTGTTCACGTAGGTAGAAGTCCCATGCATTACAACAATGATTTAGAGATCCTTCAAAATCATTTGATTCCTCCATCCAAATACACCTCGTACAACATGGGTCATATGGGTGTTCACAGAAAAACAGTTTTGGAAAATAATCATGTATGACATATAATTCCAAAACATCTGATAAAACATGATTTCTATAAAATAGTCGGACCGAAATTGAGTTGAAACTTTCTATTATTGGTCCTTTTAAAATACCATAAGTTTTTGATGTGAGACTATAGTTTAAAATAAAATATAAATAGGTTGCACAAGGGTCTCCTTCCTCAGCACCATTTTTAAAATCATAATATGCTTCAAATTCTTGTGATAAGGTAAAATATTTGAAAATACCTTGATAATATTTACCTTTCTTGAAATTATGTGAATATTGTGAAAATAGTATTTGTCTAAAAACAACCCATGATCCACGATGATAATGAGGTATAGAGGAGGTGTTTGATATCTCAAAAAACTGCTTGCAAGTGAGTTGTATGCTAGAAAAAGTTTCACAATCATCCGAAGATGACTTTGCAATAATTATTGCAAGCATGTCATCAGGAAGAGATAGGAATTTCGTTTGAGATCCTTCTCCTTCCATTCGTAACCGACTTTACTTGACCTGAACCAAAAAAGTTATAAAACAAGGATTTAACTGAAATAATAGATATAGGGACTAATCACGTGTCTCACAAGAACTCCTAATCCCTAAAGTTGTCTAAACAGACCTTTGATACCAACTATAAGGACCCGAACTTATTTCATACATAATCTTGAACTTATTCAAGAAAACAATTCATTATACATTTAGGATCTTTTCAAGTTTAGAGCTTTATAGAATTAAGACAAAACATTCATAACATTACGCATTGTTACATAGTGGATACCATAAAATTAGTTTCCATTTTCCTCAGAATATAAAACATTAAAACATAAAACAAGACTCCTTGACAATTCTTCAACATTTAACATGTCTTCCTTCCTTGTATTATTCATCCATTAACCTATGAAAAATCATTTAAAAACTTGGGATGATCACAAAATCTCAGTAAGGTATGAAAAAGAAGGAAAAAACACATTAGTCCATGAGTACGCATGACGTATGAAAAAATTTTCAAAAGACATGCTTTCCACCCATAAAATCTTACATTGTATAACATGATATTTACACAAGATCCACACAAACATAATTATAATCATAGAGGTATATTGGGGAAATAATTACATAATCTTGTAATCATCTTGGCTACCTTAAAATTTGTAACCCTCACGGCTACCTTACTTTGTGTAACCATCACAGTTACACTTGGAGTAACCATACGGCCGACCTCCAACTTACTCATACCCAATGCATTTGAGGGAAATATAGGTCCCACCCTTAATCATAAACAATGCCCAATAACCAAAACATAATCATACAACATAAACAATAGCATAAAAACATTGCCTTTGAATCTTATAAAACAGAATTTTAAAAGAGGATTTTAGAAGAAAAGTCCCTTATAAACATCATATACTTGAAGTGAGACTTAATTGAGTGGATGGAATATGTATATACTCTGTAAATACACACAATTAAACATAATATAAACATAACCCATCACACAAACAATTTAAATAGCACATAAATTATAAAGTAGAAGGTTAACCCAAAGAATGGAAATCGGGTTAAGAATTCCCTTACCTTGGGCCTGTCTTACTTCAAAATTGTTCAAACCTCCTGTATAATTGTCAAAAGTTTGTTATTAATATTTTACAGAAACATGTTCATGTTTATAACATCTTATATGTTCATTTCATAACCTCATTTCATCCCTTATTTGTTAGTATTTGGTTCCTTGCATTATTTTGGGTGAGTTCTTTTGTGATTTTCACAATCGGTTCATGGTGAATCGTTCTTGTTGATTGGAAGTGAAAATCTAGAATTGGAATGGAGTAGTATTTACATATTTAATGTACCATAAATGATACCATTTATAACTTTTATGCTTTATATGATGATGATTTATAAGTTAAAACATTAATTATGTTCGTTTAGATCATTTAAGTGGTTCCTTGATAATTACAACCTCATTTAGTCTAATAAATTTGAATCATGAGTACAAAAGAATTCCAGAACCTTATATGAGTCATAAAACATATATTATAACCTGGTTCAACCATATAAATGGTTTCATGACCAGACTTGAAATAATTAATGGAAATTGAAAATACATCGTCCACGATATCGGTAATTCGACACAAATGGACAATATTTTTTGATTCTTTTAATAAGTGAGAGAGGAGAGGAATAATGATTTTTAATTTTCTATAAACATTACAACATCCAGAATATACATGATTCTGGAGATTTCATGCCTCTTGGATAAGAGGGGATGAAGAAAGAAGATGAAGGAATCATGAAATAAAGAAAACATGAGAAATTTCTTACAAAAAATTCGGCAGCCTAACGACGCCTCTTAAAATTTCATAAAAACAAGATTGATGAGAGGAATGGAATATCTCATCAATAATACAAAATTTGGACAGTAAGGGGAAATATTTAATGATATATCCCAACAAAAGACAAAGGGAAAGGAAGAGAATAACATAAAATGGAAGGAAAGAATGAAAATGAAAGAGGATGTTTACCTCTTGATCTCTTCTCCTTGAGATCCTTCTTAAGGGAATTGATTTTGGTCTTTTGGTGAGACCAGTAGCTCTAGGACGTGGGGAAGAAGATTGGGGAGGAAATTTGGCAGAAATTAGACAATGATCAAGGCATGAGAGTTGTGGGAGGAAGAGGGGAGTGAGGGTGGTATTTATAGTGGAGGAGGGGAGGTATTTTAGATTATTTTAATCATTATTATAATATTTTTATCAAGACTATGAATAATCTCAAATCAAGTGGCCTTAATTAGTGAAAATATAAAGTGAGTTAGAAGAAAGTGGCCTTGCATCACTTATTATGTCATAAATAGTGCATTTTTACTGATAAATTGATTTTACGGTATTTTACCGTATTTCACTATTCACCGAAAATTCAAGAGTTTCAGAAAAATACCAAAAATTTACCCCAACCATTTTTCGATGTGTAGAATTCAATAATGAAATCCATTTTTCAAAAATAATTTTCTAAATATTATTAATTTAATTTTTAAATAAGGTCATAGTTAATTCGAAAAATAACAATATTGAAGTGCAATTCGTTTCATGTGACATTGGAAAATTAATTAAGATCCCATTATCCTATTGCCATGGGAAAATAAAATCATATTATTATTTACTATTCATGAGGTCATATTACTATTCATATTACTATTCATAAGGGCATGTTACTATTCACCAAAAAAACAAGTTTGTTCCATCAGACTCTAAATAACATACTGAACACAATTGTAGATGACAGTTTCTTGAAATTCAAAACATAGAAGAAATAAAATTATGTTTAAAGGATACTTATAAATATATACCTTAAACAAAATTTCAAGCATTTTTAATTTATTTTTAGAAAACCTTGGGATGTTACATTATATTTATGGGATATAAATATTTCCTATTTTTAGGGTACCGGTCAAAAACACCTGTATTTGTAATGAAATATTATTTCATATAAAATTAAATTCATTAATTACTTGTCTTCCAGACAAGACAATGCAATGTGTTAATTATATGGAACACTAAGTCATATTTGTGAGACATGAAAAACTGATTTTGGATTTAACTACATGAAACCCTATGTTTGGATTTTGTTTCACTTAATATTAAGTTCCTTCGACATCTTGTGTTACATATAATGCGATGTTTTTGGGAACAATAATATAAAAATAATTTTGTTATTTAATATGATATGTATCGAATAGCTATTAGAATAGGGAGTATGAACAGGATTATCAAAACTATGAAAACATTGTTTACTAACTTTTATATAATTTTTTGGTAACAAATTAATTTTAAATTAAGATAAAATAATGTTGAAAATAAAAGTAAACATATTTTAAAAAAAAGTATATTTATGCAGGCTATTGTTTTTATAAATACAATAAACAAATAAACTTTTGTGAATAATTTTAATTAAATATTAAATGAAAATTTTATATTTCATCATATATTTTTTTCTATAAAGCTAATTATATTAAATCAACATTTCATCCCAAAAATGAATTTTTCTAAATAATAGTTTTTTTTCATTTTTATAGCAGTGTTTTATTAAAAATAAATTATGAAATATTATAAAATATTTTTTAAAAAATATATTTATTACTATAATTCATAACTGAACTGGGGATCATTTTTATATTTTTCTTAGATGATTTTTTTCATTAATGATGAGAAATATGTCTTTTTATACTAATACTGCTTATTCATTTAAATAATTAAATTTGAAAAATTATATTTTAAGTTTTATTTAAATAATAATTAAATAAATTATATATCATTAAATCCAATTTAGTTCAATTGTATCATTTTTTATTGAATTTATATATAATATATTATTAAAATATTTATCATTTTTACTTTATAAGAATCCTTTCTTGTTACGTCTACATGATTAATTTTAAATTATTTTTTCAACATCTCGTAATAAAAATTTTAAAAATAGATTCCATATTTGGAATAATACAAATATATAATGTATATTAAGGACAAATTAATTTATTATCATAATGATTAGTTAAAAATGTTAATATTAATCAATATGACCAAGAAAAAAATTAGGTTACCACTACACTAAACATTAAAAATAAGGGTAAAATGACATAGGATCTTGTACAACACCCACTGGATAAATATATTTTGACTATAGACATTCATGTATAAAATTGGGTGAATTATTTATTCTATTTAAGGTAAAAACATTGTTACACCAATCTTATTTTCAAAAAATTTGATTGTGTCCTCTCCCCCACTTATTAAAGGCCACCCCCTCTTCCCCAATATTCACACATTCAAATCTAATTGGTTCAGATATGAACGTTAAAAAAACTTATAAAAATCCATATCATCATCCCATAATCTTAAATATTTGAATATATCCCTCAAAAAATTCTTTTTCAGAAAAACAAAATGAGATACCCGAAGGAGAAGTAACGTTAATCAAAGAATGTTTTTTATTTCATCCTCAAACCAAATAATTCATTTTTATATTGTGATTAAATAATAACTTCAGTATCTGAAATAAACTATCATGTCGTTATGTCAAGGTATTGACCTAAAACACTACACACTTCCACTAATGGGACATGAGATCATCATTCATGTGTAAGGTAGACTACCTTCTCATGAACTAATGACATTTGTTCATCAATTAATACATTTCAATGCAGGTAATAATTATTGATTTATAGATTATATATGATATATGTGATTTTTATTATTTTATATTTCATATTTAATAATAATATAACAAATAAATTCTTAATTTCCATTTTGGGGTAATATGATAATGTTTTTCTTGTGTTTGACAGTCTACCACCTGATGATGTGATATGATTCATTCAAGATTTAGAAGGATTATATTAAGGATTGATTTACTTATAATATTCCTTAAATATTATTTGAAAATTAAGAAATAAATAATTGTGTATATATATAATATCTTTTTTGTTCTTTAAAAAAATTAAAATGGAAATAACATTCATGTGTATACATCGTCTATCATCCCTATAAACAATTTATTTCATTTTATACCGACCAATTTTATGACTCACCATAAATTCATATAGAATAAATATATATGATTATTATGTCATTATTAACATTATGTATATGATTAAATCGTGATCTCTTTAAGAGGGCCATGAATTATAAATCAGAACATGTACAAAAATAAAACAGTAACTACCTTAAACATGAAATTATCTTGTTGTAGTTAATATCTGATTAATATAAAGTATTAAAAAACCATATATATTATAATATATATTAATAGGATTCAGTTATAGTGTTATAATAAATTTATATTTATTATACATTTGGTTTGAATGAGTAAGAAACAAGTTAATACTTATGGTTATGTGATTTTAACTATCACTTTTATTTCGAAGAGAATTATTCCATATTAACCAATAATTTAATTTTTTTGGTTTATATATAGACCTTTGAAATGATATTTCCTAATATATCTTATTTCACTGAAATTAATATTTCCATTGATATTATTTTTTCCATGAGATTTTGATTAAAAATTTATTCAAGAAGATTCGAAATTTTGTTTCAATTTTCATTATTTGAGACTTATCTTCTATTATGAACCTATATTTTTTATGATGTTTATATAAATCCCATTTTAAATGTAATTTAATGAAATTATTTTATCCTCATGATATTTTATAGTTCATTTTATGTTATTCCATCATGGTATATTTAGTACCCCTGGTTTCTAGCATAAAACCCTTTCTTGATTTTTTCAGGGTTATAATCTTTATGGTTGGTGGATGGGAGTTTAGGGAGAACATTGGAAGTATTAGTGAGGCAAAAAGGAAGTTTCATGGGTGGTGCAAGGTTTGTCTAACTTTTCCAGAAAACCATGTGTTTTTTATCCTCTTAAGGGATTGTCTCCCACACAGTTAGAGTAAGGATAGAGAGACCGTGCGAGGAAGCCATGTGAGGGTTTTAATAGGTAGTAGCTGATGCACAGTTAGTACATAGTTTTTCTATCTATGTGAACTAACTGTGTAGATGTTTACGTGACATCATAAAAAGTGGATCTCAAATGTTTTTTCCTCTAAGTAGCTCATTTTCTTCTATATTTCCATAAAAGGGGATTGTGCTTCTCCAAAGGCCAATGAATGTTCTCACATCAATCCAGTGGTGATCTGAAGGCATTCATTAGTGAATCGATGCTGGATTCATGAGGTAAACGATTATTCTTCGTCGTTCAGGATTTTTTTCATAGATAAACTAAGATCCACATCTCCTCTTCTCTTGGTTTCATTGATCTCCTCTTTTTAATGGTATATCTAGGTGTGTGGTTTCAAAATATGATGGTACATGGTCTTGATCATTCTAAGAGAAGATTTATAAGGTGGGTTCTTGAAGAATCAACCTTGTTTCCTTGTCCGTTCATTGTTCATTGTGATTTTTGTAAAAACCTTATATGTAAGAGGATTCCATCTCGAATCCACATAGTATAACAAATTCAAATGATTTCAAATTGAATGCATGGTGTAGAATTGATTGTGATTTGATTATTAAACACTTGTTTTAAGCATTCATGGCTAATGGTTGTGTAATATGGAAAAAATTGGGGATTTTAAATGTATTCTTGGTTATTGGTTTTATGAAATGGGTTTTAAAAAAGGTATTTCTCTATATCAATTCCACATAAATGTGAATATATGTATTCAGTAAAAGGGGATGTTTAATTGAAATGATATTTTTTATTTAAATTATTTGTGATTTATTTTTCAATAAAAGTCCATTTTGAGAGATGTGGTTGGTTTTGGGAATGGAAATATTTGTCATAAACGATTGGGTGCGAGTTCATACATTATGAGCCCTTAATAAGGTATGAGTAACATTGCGGTATAAGGGACATGAAACTAGATTGGGGGAATGTGTTGTTGGGACACATGGTAATTGGATGAGAGACCTCTCATGAGTATGTAACTTTCAAACAAAGAATGCATGTGTGGGTTTGTTGCGAAATATGGAATAGGTATTCCAAATGATAATAAGAATTGGTTTAGAATCATTGAATAGTTATTTTTCTAGAAAACTATATTCTTAGAAATTTGTTTCATATAGTTTTGTTTTTAATTGGTTGATGATGTATTTTTAAACTTTTTTATATTTGGTTATAAGTTGTGTTGGTAATTTATTTTATATAATCTGTATTATGTAAATGTAGATAAATTTTATATCATAATGTCATGAGTATGGAATTCGTTGGGGGAAATCTACTGTGTTTTATACATACCCCTTATTTTTTACTTTGGTGCTTTGGTAGATTCTATATTTTGGGACAGGTGAAAATGTAACTTTTCCCATGTTCTTATCACTACCTCATGATGATGGGGCTATTCGAAGATTATGGAGCTTGGAGCTGTATAGCATGAAGTCTGGTGGTATTTTGAGAGTCTGGAATGGTTTATCAGCTGTGTAATTTGATATGTGGTTATTCTTCTACTGCTGCACACATTGATGTGGGTGTGAGATACATAAAATTGTGAGTTGTCTTTCTTTTTCTCATGCATCGTCTGTTTAATGGTTTACTGCTTATATCATGAAGGGAATCACATCCACCACTTGTATTTGAAACACATTTGCATTTATTTCCAGCCATTGGAATCTTAGATATGTCACTTAAGACCATGTAATGACTCATTGTATCCTCGTGCCAATGAGAATAAATTATTCATTACAAATGGAATCTGTTTGGCCCTTCATTTGTGGTACAAATGTTATCTCCTTGTTTAGCCCTTACCGAAAAAGTAGTCTTCAATGTTTTTGGTCTTAGAGTTGAAATTCCTGCTTGTCTATTCCACAGGCTAGAATATTGTAAAGTAGTTGTATTGTTAGAACATAGAATGTAATGCATAAAATGATGTATCTGACCCCAATATTATTGACATCATGTTACTAAGGAGTTGGGTGCATAATGGTTTTGGAGACACTTCTTGAATGGTGAAAATATAATTGTCGTGGGTTTACCGAATGAGACGAGAATGCCATTAATTTTAGTTGAACGAATTATCTCTAAGATTTCATATTTAATTTGGAGTAATGATTTACAATTTTGTGCAAGGTGTAAATTTTTAAAAAACTCATAATTTGTTTTCAAATGAATGCTTCTTAAACAAGGAAAGTTATTATATTTTGAATATGGTTTTGTTTTCAAAATATGGAATGAATGATTCAAAAAAGGTTGAAATAAAAAGGGTTTTTTTTGAAAACAAATTGTGGTGATAGTGATGTGAGATAATTTTAAATGCTAATACATCAGTTTCTAGAATGTGAGATAGACAGAGATTGTTGTGGATTTAGAAAATGATACTCGGTAGGTGGTGTCGAAACTAACCCAAAGAAGCTGCAGATAATGTGGTTACTGCTAAACCATAGTTGAACCAAGAGGTGGTTTAGAGTATTTTCCTTAATTTTATTGCTATGGATATAGTGAACCAGAGGAATGATCCAAGGCATGCAGATCATTCTATCTAGTTCATTAATAAGAATCCACCTAACTACTTGGGGATACTTTGCCTGAAATTGTAGAGTTGTGGCTGAGTAGGATGAATCGTTGCTTCAAATTTATCGGCACAACAGTAAAGCTAAAGGTCAATCTCGTGACATATATTCTTGAGGATACTTCCCTCCAGTTTTGGGATTTAGTGGTGCATGATAAATTGGATGAAGGCCTTACATGGGAGGATTTCAAGGAATTGTTCGACCTAAAATTATATCATCACATGTTCAAGATCCAAAAAAGACGGATTTATTCGGCAAGAAGAAATAGAGACTCTCTATCACGTAGTATGTGGAAAAATCCAGGAATTTGGTACACTTTGGACCTGGATATGTTACACGTGTGTCCTTAAAGGAATTAATCATCGAATTGGGGCTACAACATTAGATTTGATCGAAGATTGTAGTGCTCTGTATTACAGATTATACAGAGATGGTGAACCGAGGGACTGTGGCTAAATGTGTTATCTCAAGATCGATAGGATGAAGTATGATGATACCCACATTGAATGGTTGGATTCATCAACTAGGAAAAAGTGGAAAAGGAACACATATTTCCCAGGTCGGAGTGAAAACCAGACAATGGTATCAGTGAACATTACTCCATGACCCCAGAACAAAGCAGGTTAATTTCAATGTGGTTTGCTTGACCGCATAAATCTAGAGTTTATAGAACAACCTAAATCATGTCATAATTGCAAACATAATGTACATATTCAAAATTATTGTTGTTGTGCTCCACGGTCAGGGGCTCAGGACACTTCTTTAGTGTCACGGGAATCTTATGCTTATACAAGGAAAGGAAAACTGAATTGGTCTCGTCAGCAGAATAGAGCTAACCATGGTGATTCTCAAAATACCATGACTACTCAACAAAGTCAATCTCAAAAAGGAAATCAGTAGAATTGTTCGATATGAATTAATTGTATGGAGTTGAGCATATTTTGGTGGATGATCAAGTTGGACCATTAACTTAGAGAGGTACGATTCATTTGAATTTGACCCATGTGCCATTGCTCTTTGATATTGGTGCATCACATTCATTTATTTCATCTCATGTAGTTGATTTTCTTGGGTTAATGTTAGAAATGATGCCCTCTATTTTAAAACTAAAAACTACTCTCGATGAAAGATATTGTCCTGGCTGTGCGTGTAGAGCATGTGCTATAACTATTTTTGTAGCTGAGCTGAAATGGGTATACTCAATTTTAGAAATGGATGACTAAAATATAATCATGGGTTTGGATTGGTTCACTACGTTTAAGTCTCACATAAAATGTCATAGGATAATAATTAGATTCAAAACTAAGGATGAAATCGAGCATTTCTTAAGAGGATAGAGAATGCTAAAGAAATTTGAAAAGAACTTGTTGACACCAATAGAGAGAACAATCTCATACCAGTCATAAGATTTTTCCTATGAATAAATGTATGATATCGACGTAAATGATTTTTTAGAATTTGTGGTTAAATTTATATATGTATTTCTTTAGAAATTCTCAGGTAATCCACCTATAAGGTTAGTGGAGTACATGATTGATATTTTTCTAGAGACAAGTCATATTTCCCCACCGTCTTATAGGAATCCCCCAATAGATTTAATGGAATTTAATGTATAGTTGGAGGAACTAGAAATAAATAGTTTCATTTCCCCAAGTACATCTCTATGGGAATCACTGGTCTTGTTCATAAAGAAGGTTGATGTAACCCTTCGACTATGTGTTGATTATCGTAATCTTAACCAAGTTACAATAAAGAAAATATATCCACTTCCACACATTGACGATCTATTAAATCAGTTAAGGGGAGGTCACTAGTTCCCTAAAATTGAATTGTGATCTGTATATCACCAATTGAGAGTTCAGAAGGTTGATATTCCAATGATAGCTTTCAGAAGCAGATATGGACACTATGAATATGTAGTCCTGGATTTTGGTCTAAAGAATGCACCAATAGTTTTCATTGATTTGATGAATCAGATATTTCAGCAATATCTGGTCTATTTTTCTTTGGAACTTGTGGTATAAAACATGCTATATTCAAAGACAAGGACCGACATTGAGAAACACCTAGAAATGACATTAAAATTTTGGAGAGAACAATATTTGTATTCAAAATTATCTAAGTGAAAATTTTGGATATATGAAGGATGTTTTCTAGGCCATTCAATTTCGTAAAACGGTATTTTTATCCTGAAAAGAGAGGAGCTATTATCTCATGGAAACCACTGAAGAATGGCATCATGGTACGATGTTTTTTAGGGTCTATTTTGTTACTACCGATTCCTTGTGAATGATTTATCATGACTATATTTCCCAACAAAAGCTCAGGAAAAAATAAATGCTCTATTCCATTGGACAAAAGAATGCCAAAAATTCTTCTTAGAACTAAAAGGTCATCTTCCATCAACACCAATCTTGATTTTTCTGGAATCAGGATTGGGATATGTCATTTATTGTGATAATTTGGGATTAGGGTTGGGAATATTTCTTATGCACGGAGACCATGTGGTTTTTTATGGTTCAAGGAAGTTGAGGTGTAATAGTCGAAATACCCAATACAAAATTTGGAGTGAACTACAGTCATAAATGCTTTAAAGACATAGCAACATTATCTCTTTGGTGAAAAACTAATTGTGTTCACGAATCACAAAATACTGAAAACCATCCTCTAATAGTAAGATTTGAATATGAGAAAATGGAAATGGATGGAATATCTCCAAAAGTTAAAATTGACTTGATTTATACATGAAGAAAAGGGAACACCAAAGGAGAATCATTGAACATAATTTCATATACTTTTTATATGAATGAATATGAAGATAAATGGCTATTTGTGTCTCCCTTAGCTAACATGTATGTGGAATGTGAAAAATGAGGTGTTGTTGCTGTTTTTTTCAGCGAATGTTGTTCCTGATTTGGTAAATGTTTTCAAAGAGCCATAATCAGCTAATGCAGAATATCTAGTTATGAGTTAGAAACACAATAGTGTGGAGACCAGTGAGGGCTATAATGTTGTTGGAAATTTAGTTATGTGATTTGAAGATCATTTAGTTGTACCTATGGCTTTTCCGGAACAACTCCTTCATGATAACCACCAATCGAGATGAGTTGTACATCAAAGTTCAAAAAATATGTATAAGGAATTAAAGGAATAGTTTTGGTGCAGAGACATGAAAATAAAGGCAATTGAGTTCATCTCGAGGTTCGTAACTTGTCAATAAGTGATAGTGTAACGCCCCGACCCCAGTTACCCAGAGTCGGTGCATTACTTCGTAACATTGGCATGATCACAAGAAATATCAAATCTCGAAAGACCGATTGGTTTAGTAGCCTTGGAAACACTAGATATATTCATAAGTTTTACATTACATCATAAAATGAAAAACTACTACAACAACATATTGTCTCCACAGTCCACACTATAATCCCCTCATAATATCCCTGCAGGTCATTCATAATTTACTTCTTCACTTCCTGGGAAAAATAAAACATAGAAAAGGGGTGAGCTCAAATGCCCAGTAAGGATAACAATATAGCGGAAACTTTCATAAATAAGAATAAACATTTAAGGCAATGTATAACTAAAACAAAAGCCTTTTAAACTTGAACTTTCAACATGGTATGGCATAAATAAAATGAAATAATGCCATTTACTTGTTCACATGGATATTCTACTAATCGAATAATCACATACAAAATCAATAACCACTTTCATAATGTTGGAATGCATAATGCTAAACTTTAATTACTTTTCAAGGCCTCGTCCCAATACCTTGGGGCTAACTGTAACCGGAACCCAACCCGAAGTGCCTCTAATAACCGGACACCAACCCGGAGTGCCTCTAATAACCGGACACAATTTTTGTATCATAATAAATCAACTTCAAATAATCATAAAACCCATCAAAGGATGTTGACATAGATGAAATAAAAATTCTTTTTAAAGAAATATCTCCTTTTATTTTGAAATCATTTAAGATCCATATAAAATCAAACATTTTCTTTGAAAATGATCTTATAAGCTTTTAAGGGAAGCTTTGACGATTTTATAACGGCGGAAAATAACCGCACCCGCCGTATAAGTTAAAAAAAACATTCTTATCTTAATTCTGTCGAAAAGGTTAAAAAGCACCTTGTTTGGAAAACGACGGAAAGATTCCCTTATAAACCTCTTATAAAAAGTCAAACAAGGGTATAAATGACTTTAACCCATATTCTATTAAATATTAAAAATGTTTTGAAATACATTTTGAAGAAACATGGATGTGGATGATAACGAGATCTCAGTAGATTATTACGTATAAACAACCTCGGATAATGAAGAGATTGTGAAATAACCCTTACCAGTTTGGTAACTTATGAAACATACAACCCATGAAAGAGGTATCATACAATGAATATGTAAGTACACATAAATTAGAGTGTATTACACAAAGGATTTAATTATTGGCAGTACATACACCACACAAAAGGTAATGGTGGAAATATGGCATGAATCTCACGGGAATAAGGAGTGAGATGAAAACCCCTTACCACGTTAATCAACTGAGTCGTATGGCCAAAAGTTAATAACCACCAAATTATTTACAGAATAACATGAATATGATAATATATATCAAATGCCAGTACACAATACACCACTTTCAATAATTTAGTGGCGAATAACGGAAATCTCACGGAATTGAATGTGAGATAAGAAAAATCCCTTACCTTGTACTTTTCCTTGGTTAGGGTAGGTTAACCTCCTGTATAATGGTGAAATAGTTGTTATTAAATTATACAAGAATCATATATATTAATATGATATCATATATGATCTTTTAACATTGATTTGTTAATAATATCTTAGAATTATCGTCGTTTCGGGAGTTAACTTACTCATTTTCTTTTATATGTTTTGTTACATAAGCCATGGTTGTTGTATCTTATTCATATCCAGAATGATATCTAGTCCTTAAACATCATTTTTAAATCATCAAATGATAATTATACTTGAATGGATATGATGGAGAATGAATCTCATCGCGTTCGTGGAGACGGTAGTCCGTACGTACGCACGAGCGACAATGTCATTCTTTTGATATTAAAATAATATATAAATGGATGGTATATCATATATACAGAATAATTAACATGTTATATTTATTATTTACATGAGTTACACATCATTATTATACCCATCCAAATAATATTATATTGAATAACAATTACACCACGACGTGGAGACGGTAAGCCGTACGTACGCACGTATGTTGACATGTTATTCAAAGGGTGGATAGAATACTGAATATGGTTGTACCATATTTATAATAACATCACAGTATATGTGAGATACTGGAGTTATTATTTTAGAATGGTAAGAACAAAGGAAGAAGAAGTGGAAGAAGAAATGAACTTGGAGAAGGGTGGTGAAATCATTACCTCTTCTTCAGGTTCTTCCTTTTGATTTGATCAAAAGGGCTCCTTAGGATGGCTTTCTGATCAAACTAAGGCCTCTAGGTTGTAGTGAGGGATGTTGGGAGAGTATTTGGGCAGAGTTTGGCCGAACCAAAAGGCTTTTAAGGTGTGAAGAAATGAGAAGGAGGAGTGCCCTTTTATAAGAGGGGTGAGGGGCACCTTTGGAAAAGCTAGAAATATTAATTTATAATAAATTCATATTCGGTTTCTAATGGCTCCAAAACTTATTATTCAAAGTTTAAGGTGGGGATAGGTCGAAAACGACTCAACCAATAGAATTTAGATAGGTTTGGGTACTTATATTAACCTTATCTTTAAGTATTAACTCTAAGTTAATTAGTTTCACTTTTACAATGTCTCTTTGTATTTTTATATAATATGGTTAATAAACTTACTATATACATCCAAGAGACCCCACGTGGTACATTAATGATTAACCTATCATGATATAAGTCTCTTGGCCGAACCTTAGATTTTTAGGAATTTAATATCAATTAATAATATAATATTTGTTTTAAGAACTCTTTTATGTCAATTTTGACACTATTCAATAGTTGATTTTTTTGAAACTCATAACAGATTGATTACTTCGAACAAAGTCAATTAAATCAATCCTAATATATCATATTATCCTAGAAAATTAGTTTAATTCATTAAAAGTTTCATATTATATTTATTTGGGTATTTATAATATCAATTATTTTAATTTTTCACTATTATAGTAATTACTGAATCATCATTGTGTCATAAATAAAATAAATTATTTACTGTCTAAAAATTATAAATAAAATATAATTATGTAGGAAATCCTTTTAGCTTTCTAATGAATATTTATAATCTAAAAGCCAACATATATAACCCTATGTAACAATTGTTTTTCTAAAAGATATATGCTTGTGTCATTTTTGTATTCATTTTAACTTAATTAAAATAAAGTGTCATTATCACTTACAAGTGGATCCATGGGGTCCCCAAATCGACCCAAAGATGATCATGGTCGAACATGTATCAACCAATAGGGTTAAGACACGTTTTAGGGTAATTTAGTATTATTATAATATTATTTTTTAACCCTTATTTACCGGATTTACCCTTAACCATGGTAAATAAAATATTTACCGTAGTAATTATTCAAAATGTCTAAAAATAAAAGTCACCTATTTACACAATTTGAACATCCTGATTCCAAATATGGAATCCATTTTTCTAAATTCAAAACACAGAAGTGGCAGAAATTAATTTAAAATTAATTCCCGCTGTCAAAACAAAAAGCGTGTTTTTAAGAGATAATAACTATCAAAAAATTGACACTTGTTTATGTTCGGTTTAATTGTAAAATTATGTACAATGACCAACATTATATTAAATGGTAAAAATATATTCTAAATATACTTTAAAACCACTCAAATTCACAATTTATCACTATTAATTATTTTGATTAAAAAAGTTGTTTTTAATTAAAATTTAGTAATTTTCACTATTCATCAAAATATGAAAGTTATCTGAAAAGTACCAAAATTTCACCTTAGGCTAAATTTGATATTCCGAATCCAAAAATGAAGTCCATTTTAAAATATAAAATATATATAACTTCAAAAAGTAGGTATTACTATTCATAACAGCTAGTTTGATTGGTTACGGTGTGTTAGAACTCGAAGTTGCGTACAACACACGCTACTGTTTTATTCAAAGGAAAGCGTACCGTGGAAGCTTGGGATGTTTCATTTTAAATTTTTGATGTCCCCATTTAGTCAAAAAGTTTAAAATATTGTATTTAAAAAGGTTTCACTATTAGAAGTTGATAAAAGTGAAATACTGAAAATGAATCTGTTCTTGCAATATGACTAAGAAACTCATAATAGGGATTCTAAAATTATAAGGATTATATAAAGTTCAAAATGTAGTTAATACTATTCATGACCTCTTTTAATGGTGTGATTGAACTCGGTGTTGCGTGTAGTGCAAGTTATTGAATTATTTTTAAGAAATAACACACTCTGAAATCCTGGGGTGTTACATTCTCCCCTCCTTCAATAAATTGCGTCCTCGTAATTTGAAATTGTTCTTCGAAAATAAAAGGTTGAAAGTAGAAAATCTATTTGTGGGAAAACCCACATCGGAAATTGGGTTACTAAAAATTAGTCTTAATATGAGGAAAAGATAAATGAATGGGTCACCACCAAATTATGATCTCGATTAGGAGAACATTGGTGGCAATTAGAGACATATAATTGGAGAAAAAATGTGAATATTTATAGGTAGTGATTGAGATCATCAATCACAAACAAGTGTATAATTGAGGTCCTTAAATTCATCAATCTATGATGATTTGAAATACCATCGGTTCAACAAAACATAGGGTATTAGGATAACACATTTTTGACGTTTCAAAATATCTTAGTTGAAATCCCACATCGAAAAATGAATTAATGAGGCCTCTATTTAAAATAAAGAGTCGAACGTATGAAGATTACCGAAAATAACACATACTAGGGTTCCATGTAGGAAAATATGGATATGGAAGAAAAATATAACCATAAATTATCTGATGGAGAGTGGTAGAGAACATGGCTATGAAAAGGCCAACAATCCCAAAGCCATTATTTAGTGATGATTTAAGGTATCATCTAGGAAATCATTTTTGTTATAAGTTTCTTTTCTTAATGTTGAGGTATTTATTTATGAGATTGGCTAAGATCATAAGGAGATATACTTACTTTATAATTAGTGTTTTATCCATTAATAAATTTCTACCACAAACTCATCTTTCACTCTAAAAGATAATAGAATGTAAAAATAATTCTATTTACACTATTAATATAGGGTTCCAAAATAAACGAATTTAAAATTCATCTACATGATCTTTTAATAAAAACTACATTATTTAATCTAGGACATCTCATGGGCCCGTGGTAGGTGATACACCCTTGTCGCCCTTCGGTTGCGGGTTAAAGTCTCGCAGCCTTGCCGGACGCGACGGGTGGCCGCCCGACCTCCGGGTTGTCCTTTTATGGCAATCCAAAATAATCCAAACTAGAACTATCCAAAATACTTCTGTCCAAACTGACAGTCTAACATTTATAAGGAAGGTAAACATAATATAGATCCTTTTTACCCCGTAATAGCATATGAATACCTTCATCATGTATTACCCTATTCCTTATTGATTACATTCATGCTCCCTTATTCCATATAGAATGATGGATATACTTCATTAATCCAAAAATGTTTTAAACCCCAACAATGATGGAATATACAAATCATTAATCAGTTCCAGGGTAGTCAAGAATATCCAATATAATTTATTCAAAACAATCACATATTATTCCAAAATCACTACCTCAGTATCAGAACTATATTATGATTTATCATTCTCTCAACCATATATTTTCCAAAAATTTATCCTACTATTGAGTCACTTTTCTTTGTTCCACACAATCTCAAGTCCTTAATGAAATAGTACTGCAGTACAATCCTTATATACTCCATGATTATTGTAACAAGTACATTGTTGATACAACACTCAATTTACATAATCAACATAAGAACTCTAATCATTCCTCTTCATCTGTGGTAGTATCATAACTTGATTATTATCCAATTACATCATTTGCGGCATAGTCTGATGACTGGGACATAGGTTCGCGTAGTGTCCAAACTCCTTGCAAATGAAGCATTGTACATTTGAAACCATTTTCTTACCCTTGCAGTCACGTTCTTTGTGCCCTTTTCCTCCACACTTATAACAAACTCCCATTCCTTTCAGGCAAGTTCCAGGGTGTTTCTTTCCACAGTTACCACATATGGGAAAATTCTTCTTTTCCCTCTTCCCTTTATCCATCTTTCTCTCTTCCATCCTTTTCTTCTCTTTCTTCCCTTCAAAGCCATAGGACTCAGTAAACTCTTTACATATCTTATCAACACATGATATTATTTCTTCATATGATGATAATACATGGGAGACTATTTCTCTTATAAATTCTAGCTTAAGACCATGAAAGATATGATCCTTCCTTCTCTTTGAATCATGTGTATTTCTGGAGTTCTCATTCCTTCTACTGGGTACCATTTCTAAACAATGGCATAAACTAGATCAGTTTATGAATCAAAATACATAATCCCATACTTATAAAACACTTAACATAAATTGAACTATTTATGGATATAATCCATAATCATAAAAATGTTTTCTTTGAGGAAGTATATACTCATAAACCCTTCATAATGATTTGTAAAGAAAATGAGAGTTATCCTAAGCATACCCCCCGGGAGTGTCGTAACCAAGAGTGCAGCAAGGCCCGTTGTCATGCACCAGTTCCCGTTCGAGTCTAGCTCAAAGCGGTGTTTTCGGGTTTTACCCCTAGGTACATCTGTGCCAGAGCCGCCTCTACCTGCTCGTATCCAGACAGGGATGTATTGCTCGGAAAACTCACAAAATCTCTACAATACCAAAATTCTAGGAAGTTCTTCTATACTAATCCTCAATGTTCATCTTAGGTCTACGTGCTCTAATCAGAGTTTATCTAAATCTAGCTTCCAAGGTTTGTACTAAACTTCCTCTGATACCAACTATAACGCCCCGACCCCAGTTACCCAGAGTCGGTGCATTACTTCGTAACATTGGCATGATCACAAGAAAGATCAAATCTCGAAAGACCGATTGGTTTAGTAGCCTTGGAAACACTAGATATATTCATAAGTTTTACATTACATCATAAAATGAAAAACTACTACAACAACATATTGTCTCCACAGTCCACACTATAATCCCCTCATAATATCCCTGCAGGTCATTCATAATTTACTTCTTCACTTCCTGGGAAAAATAAAACATAGAAAAGGGGTGAGCTCAAATGCCCAGTAAGGATAACAATATAGCGGAAACTTTCATAAATAAGAATAAACATTTAAGGAAATGTATAACTAAAACAAAAGCCTTTTAAACTTTAACTTTCAACATGGTATGGCATAAATAAAATGAAATAATTCCATTTACTTATTCACATGGATATTCTACTAATCGAATAATCGCATGCAAAATCAATAACCACTTTCATAATGTTGGAATGCATAATGCTAAACTTTAATTACTTTTCAAGGCCTCGTCCCAAGACCTTGGGGCTAACTGTAACCGGAACCCAACCCGGAGTGCCTCTAATAACCGGACACCAACCCGGAGTGCCTCTAATAACCGGACACCAACCCGGAGGGCTTACTTTTACCAGTCCCTAACCTGGAGGGCTTACTTTTACCAGTCCCCAACCTGGAGGGCTTACTTTAACCAGTCCCCAACCTGGAACATACTTGTCCAACACATTCATATGAAGTAAAGATTGAAATATAACATAAACATTCTTATTGGAACTAGCATATGAAATGTCAATACTTTCACCATAAACTATGAATGGTATAAAAATAGCACATCCACAGTCAAACATATCACAAAACCTTCAAAACAATATAGAATTTTTGTATCATAATAAATCAACTTCAAATAATCTTAAAACCCATCAAAGGATGTTGACATAGATGAAATAAAAATTATTTTTAAAAAATATCTCCTTTTATTTTGAAATCATTTAAGATCCATATAAAATCAAACATTTTCTTTGGAAATAATCTTATAAGCTTTTAAGGGAAGCTTTGACGATTTTATAACGGCGGAAAATAACCGCACCCGCCGTATAAGTTAAAAAAACATTCTTATCTTAATTCTGTCGAAAAGGTTAAAAAGCACCTTGTTTGGAAAACGACGGAAAGATTCCCTTATAAACCTCTTATAAAAATTCAAACAAGGGTATAAATGACTTTAACCCATATTCTATTAAATATTAAAAATGTTTTGAAATACATTTTGAAGAAACATGGATGTGGATGATAACGAGATCCCAGTAGATTATTACGTATAAACAACCTCGGATAATGAAGAGATTGTGAAATAACCCTTACCAGTTTGGTAACTTATGAAACATACAACCCATGAAAGAGGTATCATACAATGAATATGTAAGTACACATAAATTATAGTGTATTACACAAAGGATATAATTATGGGCAGTACATACACCACACAAAAGGTAATGGTGGCAATATGGCATGAATCTCACGGGAATAAGGAGTGAGATGAAAACCCCTTACCACGTTAATCAACTGAGTCGTATGGCCAAAAGTTAATAACCACCAAATTATTTACAGAATAACATGAATATGATAATATATATCAAATTCCAGTACACCATACACCACTTTCAATAATTTAGTGGCGAATAACGGAAATCTCACGGAATGGAATGTGAGATAAGAAAAATCCCTTACCTTGTACTTTTCCTTGGTTGGGGTAGGTTAACCTCCTGTATAATGGTGAAATATTTGTTATTAAATTATACAATAATCATATATATTAATATGATATCATATATGATCTTTTAACATTGATTTGTTAATAATATCTTAGAATTATCGTCATTTCGGGAGTTAACTTACTCATTTTCTTTTATATGTTTTGTTACATAAGCCATGGTTGTTGTATCTTATTCATATCCAGAATGATATCTAGTCCTTAGACATCATTTTTAAATCATCAAATGATAATTATACTTGAATGGATATGATGGAGAATGAATCTCATCGCGTTCGTGGAGACGGTAGTCCGTACGTACGCACGAGCGACAATATAATTCTTTTGATATTAAAATAATATATAAATGGATGGTATATCATATATACAGAATCATTAACATGTTATATTTATTATTTACATGAGTTACACATCATTATTATACCCATCCAAATAATATTATATTGAAGAACAATTACACCACGACGTGGAGACGGTAAGCCGTACGTACGCACGTATGGTGACATGTTATTCAAAGGGTGGATAGAATACTGAATATGGTTGTACCATATTTATAATAACATCAATGTATATCTGAGATACTGGAGTTATTATTTTAGAATGGTAAGAACAAAGGAAGAAGAAGTGGAAGAAGAAATGAACTTGGAGAAGGGTGGTGAAATCATTACCTCTTCTTCGGGTTCTTCCTTTTGATTTGATCAAAAGGGCTCCTTAGGTTGGCTTTCTGATCAAACTAAGGCCTCTAGGTTGTAGTGAGGGATGTTGGGAGAGTATTTGGGCAGAGTTTGGCCGAACCAAAAGGCTTTGAAGGTGTGAAAAAATGAGAAGGAGGAGTGCCCTTTTATAAGAGGGGTGAGGGGCACCTTTGGAAAAGCTAGAAATATTAATTTATAATAAATTCATATTCGGTTTATAATGGCTACAAAGCTTATTATTCAAAGTTTAAGGTGGGGATAGGTCGAAAACCACTCAACCAATAGAATTTATACAGGTTTGGGTACTTATATTAACCCTATCTTTAAGTATTAACTCTAAGTTAATTAGTTTCACTTTTACAATGTCTCTTTGTATTTTTATATAATATGGTTAATAAACTTACTATATACATCCAAGAGACCCCCAAGTGGTACATTAATGATTAACCTATCATGATATAAGTCTCTTGGCCGAACCATAGATTTTTAGGAATTTAATATCAATTAATAATATAATATTTGTTTTAAGAACTCTTTTATGTCAATTTTGACACTATTCAATAGTTGATTTTTTTGAAACTCATAACAGATTGATTACTTCGAACAAAGTCAATTAAATAAATCCTAAGATATCATATTTTCATAGAAAATTATTTTAATTCATTAAAAGTTTCATATTATATTTATTTGGGTATTTATAATATCAATTATTTTAATTTTTCACTATTATAGTAATTACTGAATCATCATTGTGTCATAAATATAATAAATTATTTACTGTCTAAAAATTATAAATAAAATATCATTATGTTGGAAATCTTGTTATATTTCGAATGAATATTTATAATATAAAATCCACCATATATAACCCTATGTAAAAATTGTTTTTCTAAAAGATATATGCTTGTGTCATTTTTGTAATCATTTTAACTTAATTAAAATAAAGTGTCATTATCACTTACAAGTGGATCCATGGGGTCCCAAAATCGACCCAAAGATGACCATGGTCGACCATGTATCAACCAATAGGTTTAAGACACGTTTTAGGGTAATTTAGTATTATTATAATATTATTTTTTAACCCTTATTTACCGGATTTACCCTTAACCATGGTAAATAAAATATTTACCGTAGTAATTATTCAAAATGTCTAAAAATAAAAGTCACCTATTTACACAATTTGAACATCCTGATTCCAAATATGGAATCCATTTTTCTAAATTCAAAACACAGAAGTGGAAGAAATTAATTTAAAATTAATTCCCGCTGTCAAAACAAAAAGCGTGTTTTTAAGAGATAATAACTATCAAAAGATTGACACTTGTTTATGTTCGGTTTAATTGTAAAATTATGTACAATGACCAACATTATATTAAATGGTAAAAATATATTCTAAATATACTTTAAAACCACTCAAATTCACAATTTATCACTATTAATTATTTTGATTAAAAAAGTTGTTTTTAATTAAAATTTAGTAATTTTCACTATTCATCAAAATATGAAAGTTATCCGAAAAGTACCAAAATTTCACCTTAGGCTAAATTTGATATTCCGAATCCAAAAATGAAGTCCATTTTAAAATATAAAATATATATAACTTCAAAAAGTAGGTATTACTATTCATAACAGCTAGTTTGATTGGTTACGGTGTGTTAGAACTCGAAGTTGCGTACAACACACGCTACTGTTTTATTCAAAGGAAAGCGTACCGTGGAAGCTTGGGATGTTTCATTTTAAATTTTTGATGTCCCCATTTAGTTAAAAAGTTTAAAATATTGTATTTAAAAAGGTTTCACTATTAGCAGTTGATAAAAGTGAAATACTGAAAATGAATCTGTTCTTGCAATATGACTAAGAAACTCATAATAGGGATTCTAAAATTATAAGGATTATATAAAGTTCAAAATGTAGTTAATACTATTCATGACCTCTTTTAATGGTGTGATTGAACTCGGTGTTGCGTGTAGTGCAAGTTATTGAATTATTTTTAAGAAATAACACACTCTGAAATCCTAGGGTGTTACAGATAGAAACACATCAGAGACATGAAATTATATTGCAGCCTTTACCTATCCCATTGTGGAAATGGGAAAAGATTGAAATGGATTCTGTAATAGGTCTTACAGGAAAAATCTTGAAATACAATTCCATAGTGGTGATAGTGGATTGACTTACAAAGTCAACCAATTTTATCTTGATTCATGAAACTCATATAGTTGAGGATCTCTCTAAAATATATATCCAAGAGGTAGTAATTGGGCTTGGTGTGCCAATGTCAATAGTCTCAGAGTGAGATCTGAGGTTCATGTTTGGTTTCTAGAAATCCTTACAGAATGCCCTTGGGACTCAGTTGACTATGAGCATGGTGTGTCTTCCTCAGAAATACGGCCAGTATGAGAGGACAATATAGAAGTTGGAAGACATGTAGTAGTTTTGTGTAATGGATCTTGGTGGCTCATGGGAGGAGCATATACCCTTGGTGGATTTCTCCTACAATAACAACTATTATAACATGATACACATGGCTATTTTTGTGGCACTGTGTGGATGTAATTGTTGTTCTCCACTATGATGGGTGGAAACTAGTGAAACATCACTAGTTAGTCCATGACTTATCCTAGAAACAACATTGAAGATCCAATTGATCAGAAAGAGATGAAAGATAGCTCAATGTTACCATAAATATCAAGAGGGCCCCCTCTGAAGTCTGTTGTCCTTTGCAGCGAGTGACAACATTTTCATTAGGATATTTCAATGGCTAGGATGTCGTCATTTTGGGAAACAATGAAAGTTATCTCCAAGATACATTGGACATTTCGTGAAACTGAAATATATTGGTGAGTTGGAATATAATTTGGAATTACCACTAAGGTTTAGTACGATGCATCAAGTATTCTATGTATCTCAGTTGAAAAAGTATAAGCATGATCCTGACATGTGATCAGATGTGATCACATAGACATAGATCTAGATGATTCAATTTTATATATCCTAGTTCAGATTTTGGATAAGAATGAGAATGTATAATCTGAAAAAAATCATCAATCTAATGCGGGTTTTATGGAAGAAAGGTCGGATTAATGAATAGTCATGGGAACACAAGATGGAGATGAAAGAGAAAAGGCTAGAATTAATTCAGATCGGTGAGGGTTTCCTACTTCCCAAGGAAGGAAAGACCAATTTTGGGGAGAATAAAGTACCCCATGTTTCTTTTATGTAACCCTTACATAATTTTTTTCATGGTTATAATTTTTATGGGTGATAGATGGATGATTTGGGAGAACATCAGAATAAGTCATCAGGAAAAAAGACGGTCATATGGGAGATGCATGGTTTGTCCAACCATGCGGCCAAACGGTGAATTTTTTCCAAAAGACATAGTGGCTCCTACACGGTTGGGGAACAGTTAGAGTGACCATGTGAGGAAGCTGTGTGAGGGTCATCCTATGTAGTAGCTAATTCACGGTTAGCGTGCGGTTTGTCTAAATGTGCGAACTAATAGTGAAGATGATTATCTGAGATACAAAAAAGTGGATATCAAACGTTTTTCCCTCTATGTGGCTAGTTTTTTTTCAATGTAGCTATTACATGGGATTCTGCTGCTCCTAACGCATATGAAGGTTCTCACATTTATCTGGAGGCGATCTGAAGGCTTTCCATCGTGATTCAAAGCTAAAGTCTTGGGGTATGCATTCATTCTTCTTTTTTCTTGATCTGTTTCATATATCATCAATGATCCACTTATCCTCATCTCTCAGTTTCATTTATATACTCTCATTATGGGTATATCCACCTATGTGGATATGAAATATAATGGGATTGGGACATTAAATTTCTAGGAGATGAGATATAAGATGTGTTCTCGAAGAATCAACCTTGTTTCAATGGGTGTTATTCATTCGTTGTGGGTTTTCTCAAGACCATTGATGTATGAGGATTCCTTCTTGACTCTACATATTATAAATTACTATAATGATTTAAAATTGAATTTGTGCTATTTAATTGATTGTTATTTGTTTTTTGAACACTTTTTTGGAATCATTCTTGAGTGATGGTTGTGAACTCTGGAAAAATTGGGGATTTTAAATGAGTGTTGAGTTTTTGGTTTTAAAGGATATGTTTTAAAAAAGGAATTTACTAGATTGATGTCACATTAATGGGAATAGATGATTTAAATAAAGGGGGCTGTTTTATTGAAATGAAATATTTATTTGAAATTTTTTGTGCTTTGTATTTTAAAAAAAGGTCAGTTTTATTAAAGTTGTTTTTTTGGAAGTGAAAATATTGTGCATAAATGATATAGTGTGAGTTCTTGTTTACCATTCCCATAGTGTGGGAAATATACCATTATGGTACAAGGGACGTAACCCTAGATCGGGGGAGCGTATCATTGGGACACAATGCAATTGGAAAGGATACTACTCATTAGTATGGAACTGTGAAACAAAGCATAAATCTGTGAGTCTGTTGTGTACTATGGAATTGGTATTCCAAATGAAAAGAAGAATTGGTTTCAAATATTTTTTTAGTTATTTTCTTGAAAAAATAACTTACTATAAATTTTTTAATTTAGTTTAGTTTTTACTCTGTTTCAAACGTTTTTTATTCTTATTTATATTTGGTTATAAACTATTTTGGTAAATTGTAATATATAAACTGTTTTATGTAAATGTGTACAACATTTCTATCTTATTGGCATGGGTAGGGATGTCATTGGGAAAAACCTACTGAGTTTTATACTCACCCATGCTTTGGAACATTGGTTCTTTTGTAGATGTTATCTTCTGGGACATGGGAAAAGGTAACATTTCCCATGTTTTTAGAACTACCTCGTGATGTTTTGGCTATTCAAAGATTGTGGGTCATAGATATGTAGAGCATGAAGTCTTGTGTTATTTAGAGAGTCTTGATTTTTTATCCGTTGTGTACATTGATATATGATTATTCTTTCGTTATTGCACACATTGATAGGGGTTTGTGATACATGAAGTTGTTAGTTGTCTTTCATTTGTTCATGCATGATCTAGTGAATGTTTTTTGGGTTTATTTGTAATTTATTAATGGGTAAATCATCCCCCAATTTTATTTTAAACCCTTTAACATTTACTTACAACCATTGGAGTATTGGGAATGTCGCTTAAGGCCATTTAATGACTTTTTGTACTCTCAATACAATGAAAATGAGCAGGTTATTATAGTATTCATTATTCAAAAGTAATAAAGTTATAGTATTTTATTTCTACAACATCATCATTTATCAAGATTTATTATGATATAATCACAATTTTTTAAATATTAGGTTCTACATATCAATAATTATCATTACTTTTAATATCCTATGTCTAATCATGGTATCTTCATGTAAATGTACCATTTTTACTCAATTTGGTACTTATAATAATGAAGAATTTTTTTAATAAAACAATACTTTATTACATTTTTTGGTCATAAATATGATTCTTTACAAAACCTTGTTTTATATACATGTTTTGAAAACTATATTAAAATTATACTTAAATCACATTTTCATGGAAAAGTATATTTAAATTGTTTTATGTTTTAGTTAGCTTTTAAATTACTTTTTAACCATTCTCTATATGTTTTAAATGTTGTTGGTTCGTAATGAATTTAAAATAATGATTTATATTAAAATGTATTTTACCTACTATTTATAGATTCTTTTATTTGTTGTCAAGGGTATATTGAATGAAAAATATTTTATTTTTTTCAATATTCTGTTATATGTTCTTGAAGTTATTTTCAATGAAAGATATTTTCAAAATGTTTTCTATTTTAAAAAATGTTCTTTAAAGTGGAAAGGTTATTTTACTTATGAAATTTTAAAACTGATCAAAATAATTATCCATATAATATGAATTATTTTGATGCTACAAATGCCTTTATGGGGATAATATCCTAGTATAAAATTAAAATTATTTCTATAAATTTTTTATTTTTTCATGAAATGAATTTTATGAAACCCTTATCTCTAATATATGAAACATCGTACTATAAAACTTATGAAACCCACTTCATTTCATATATTATTCTATAATGAGATGATTGTGAAACTTATATATATTTCAAAGGTCAAATTATGATGAAAAGTTTATGATGAAAATTTTATTTAATTTGTTATTATATGATGAATTTTTATGATATTTTCTAACACAAATATATGAATTAATTATGTGATGGGTGGTACCTATATAGCAATCCAATGAATTTGGTAATGATTTATGTCCCTCGTGATAGAGAATATACTATAATAGTGAGTAAACCTTGTTTAGTAATACTGGATGACAATGAGGAGTGAACTGAGTTTAGTAATATAGGTCTAGAATGATGACTGAACTTTATTAGTAATATGGTGATGTAACAAGAAGTGAACTGGTAAAGTAATACATGGATGTAATGGGGAGTTAGTGTTTTTCAATGATTGATAGTATCAGCTATGATGTACTTATCAATATGGCATTACTGCTATCAAATTGTTCTATATGATAATGTGAATACAACCAATTACATTTCTTATGGTAATGATATGCTATCATGGCTACTAATCGTTTATATCATTATGATTCAAGAATTAAAAACTAATAATATTTATAATAATGAATATTATGACCATTGATATGAAGGGTATGATCATATAATTTTAATCTTCATTTTCTCATACCATTATGTTCATGTTATTCTAACATGCCTCCTTTATTTATGCTTATTAACAATCTGGGGTCACTATTTTTCTGTTTCCTTTCCCCGAGTTGTGCATAATGGTATTAAGATTGTGTAAAAAAATATAAATGAT
Source organism: Viscum album (assembly GCA_963277665.1). Lineage (NCBI taxonomy): Eukaryota > Viridiplantae > Streptophyta > Magnoliopsida > Santalales > Viscaceae > Viscum > Viscum album. The sequence continues at coordinate 1,612,716,156 of OY728163.1, forward strand.
CTTTTGGAAAATTTGAATATCTTGCACCAAGATAGAATTTTGTGGTCCATGTTTTTAAAGACACTAAACTATTACTGTCTTTATACATGAACTTTTTAATATGATGAATATTGATATTAAATGATCTAATATATAGGTCTGTTAGGCATGGTTTAATGTTGTGGGTATCAGAGGAATGGTTTAGTCAACATTAGGGAAACTAAGAGGATAAAACATTATTGATATTCATATAGATATTTCTAATCATTTGTCTAGGTATTTTCATAGGATAATTCTATGTATGTGTAAAAAATTATGAAAATAACCTATAATTTAGATAAAGGATTAACAGATAGTTTTTGAAGAAATTATATCTATTTATGGATACTATACGATGATTTTTATTTTTAAAAATATTTCTATATGGTAAAAACCCTAAGAAATATTGTATTTATCTAAACATAGTTTGGAACTTGTGCACTACAATGTTCCACTATCCATATATTATTGGAAACTAATGGGAGATAGGCATTGTAAATTCTCAATCTCTTTATGAAACATCATGAAGGAATTAATTATAATATTACTATGATTAAACTAGGATGAACCTAATGTGTGATGTAATAAAAATAGATTTTTCATTTAGAAATCCTATTTCTAATTTTTCGGGATTATTATGTTTCACACTATTGATTAGTGTCTCTCACAAAATTAATTTTTTTATAAGTAATATAAATAACTAGAAGAAACTGGTTAACATTGAATGTGAATTATTATTTGATGATGATCATAAAAATATTATGATAGATTTAGTAAGATATATTGTCATAATTATTAACTAGTTTTCATGGACAATGATTACAAATACATACCTTAATCAAATCATAGACTAACCAAATAAGATGAGGAAATATTTTTTTGATAGATCAGGTAAGGGTAACTACAGGGGATGTTGGATTTATTTTCCTATATATAAAAAATGTGGGAAGTGGAACTAAAGAGAATGTCTCAATGAAATGAAATTATGTATTATGTATGGTGAAAAAGGCCACAAATAAAGTAATTATTGATGGAAAATGAATTTTTTTAGTTTATTCAATGTATGAGAATATTGGTCTACCTATGTTATTATCTACATTTGAATGATTTTAGTGTGTAATTTATGGGAATTATGAAAATCAATGTCTTAGTGGGAAATATCATGAAGGATGTCACCAAGGTTATAAGAGTAATGGATTTTATATTGATGATGAAGAGTCCTGGTAGAATATATTATAGGTATGTGTTTTATTTTATAATATTGGATAAATTTATTTTCATTAATGTTAGTTCATGGGTAATATTACATATTTTTATTAAATGGTTATTATGTAAAAATATGAATAATCCAAGTATATATTTTGAGAATGAAGTGGTATTATTTCAGTTTATTTGTTTTGGAATTTATAAATATTTTTATATGAATCCTGATGTATTTTTTTATCATTAATTATTTTAAAAATATATTGAATGGTGATGATGGACTAGGAAACTCATTTATTTGAAATATGAGATTTTGATAAATATAAGGTAACTCTTAATGGTTTCATGATGCCAAGAATCTTTTTTTCTTGTATAATTAGATGATTGATATGGATAAAATAATTTTGATAGTATTGATGTCCTTGGAATATATAAAAGAGGGGTTGAAAAATTGAATTATGTTATCATTTATTATTTTAACTACATTTTGGGTTTTAATTAATATATCTAATAATCTTCGTACGAAGTTCAGAATCAATATGAATTTATGTTTTCGAAATAGTTTTATAGAAATTTAGGTTATTATAATGTTTCAATAAAATACATGGTGAAAGTATTAATTTTTTTTGGATTTGACAAAAAAACGATACTTTATAATATATTGTGGATCAATGTGTATCGGATTTGGTTAACTGGTTTATAAAATTTTGGATTTTAAATTTTTATAAGTGTAAAAAGGTTAACCATTTATTAAATGGTTTAATTTTTTTTTTGAAATTCGTTTTAAATTTCAAAATATAATGTTTCAATATAATGGATTATGAATATTAGATAATTGATTCTAATCATTATTCATTTATCATAATGAAACAAATATGGAATGAAACATCATTATTTCTAGGGATCTATTTACTTGTTTGTGACTCAGGAACAACAAGTTCAAATTAATTTTATGGAGTAAAAGATAAATTAAAAATTTATCAAGTCACCACTGATTAATGAGATTTTACTTATAAAATGGAAAGAAATAATGTATATATATATTTTGATATAATTAACCAAGATTAGATAAATGATCATGGAAATAAATGTTATCATAGTACATTCATTTATGATGAATCCTGAATTCCCTTTGATAATAATGATTTATGGTTTACTAGTTGTTAACATTCTCTAGATGAACCAATTTCGTATAATCAGTGCTATCTATCCCTATTTTTAATTATTTACTCATTTCATCAAGGTAGAAATATTCACTTCACATCAATGTTCTCATATTTGTAAACCTAGTTATGAGTTAATTTGGGTAACCATTATATTGTTAACATTATCATTATTTGAAATTTTTTAATTTTTTATTACGATTTTGGATTAAACGAAAGAAACATTAATGTATTAAAAAAATTATTTCCTTGATGAATTTGATTAAGGAAATTTATTTTTAAAGGGGGTGACTACAACACCATGAGTTTTTATGAAGTAATATTTTTTAATTAAATTAAAATTATTTCACTTATTTTAATACACAATACATATTGATAGTATTTCATTATATACAACACCATGTTATGATTAGGATACACGCATCACAGAAAAAATATTTTAGTACATAAAACCATATGTTTGTCTTTTTTCACACAAAACACTGAGTTAAATTGATAGCTTTTATTACATACATGATCGAGTTTTACCGAACAAAAATATACGATTAATATTATTATTTAATATTATATTTTCCTATAAGAATTTGGAATGGATGTTATGAAATTTATTATATAAATATGAATATATGGTTCAATATTTTTAATATAATTCATTAATTAAAAACTATTTTCAAATGAAAATAAAACAATTTTGAAAATAAAAGGATATATTTTTCAAAAAAAATTAATGTAGAACTGTTCATAGATATCAATAAATCTAAGAAACATTTGCGTAATAATTTTAATTAAATATTCATTAAAAATTATATTTTTTATTTAGTATTTCTTCTAGACAATAAGTAAAATTAACACCATTTTTACACTAAAAAAATATTTTTTATAATTAGTAGGTTATTAACCATTAAATGGAACACTTATTTTAACTATAAAATATAACAAAATTTCAATTTTTATTTTAGAAAAAAAACATTATTTTTAAATGATTTAAATAAAATTTATCTGAGGATGTTTTTTTAAATATTTCTAGAAGTTTCATTTTTTATGACCAGTGAAAAATATTTAATTTTAATTGAAAAAATCATTTTTATTTAAATAATTTATTTTGTAAAATTATATTTTAAAATGGTTTTAATGTAACCTTACTACAATAATAAATATTTTAATGCACTATAGGTCATTGAAAAAAAATTATTTTGAATTTGGATATAAAAACATAGTAAACGTTTTACCATTTTCAATTGGAAACACCTCTCCCTCATTACATCTGCGAGGATAATATTAAATTAATTTTCTCCATTTATATTAATGTAATTTTAAAAAATGTTTTAAATATATTTAATTATAAAAATTTATAATGTCTAATATGGTCAAATAAATGTTTCAACACACCAATTTTTTTATAAAAGTACTAAAAAATCAAGGTGATGAGGAGATAAATGAGTTTCCAAAGGGACTAATCATTAAACAAAATGAACAAACGACCTAAAATATGTACGAAACCCATTTTATAGAAATTTATTTACGTATACAATTATTTTACGGAGTAAAATATTGTTACACCTAACTTATTTTCAAAAATTTCATGGTGTAAACTCCCACACTTCTAAAAGGACACTCTCTCTGCCAATCACTTAAGACCAAAGAAATAATTTCGATTTAAAAATGCCTACTCAAATAACTTATCAGATTAACTCCCTTCATTATAGTAAACTAATTTTTAGTATAAATCCATCTATGGATTTCTTTTTGTGAAAACATAGTGGAGATACCCAAAGAATATGTAACATTCATCATTGAAGGTTTTGATTTTCTTTTTTCATTATACCTTTTAAATTATTTTCATATCATGGTATTATAATATCTTAATTTTCATAAATACACTAATATGTTATAAAAAGATTTTCATGTCCCACAACACCCCACACATCAGTCGAATGGGATATATAATCATCATTCGTGTGTACAACGTGCTACCGCATCGCAAATTGATTTCGTTGTATTTCAATTTACGTCTTTAATTGTTTGTAATAATGAGAAACATATTGATTTTATATGAAATATATGATATACATGATTTTATAAGCTTCTGGAATAATTATATTACATATGAGTTAATTTATATTTTTTTCTGTTAATATGATGACAACATCATCCATAAAACTTATATCATCCTTGTGAAGCGAAGTGATGCATTAATGATTTACGTGGAATGTACTAAGGATGTGGAAAGTAATAATATGTGAAATATATAATTTAAAAATTATACTGAAATTATAATATATATCAATATATATATCAAATTTACATTTTTTCTTTATTTTAATACGATATTAAAATGTAAACAACTTTCTTGTGTTTGTACAACCTACCTTCTGCATGAACTGTGTATTTCATTTTATTCCACTAGATGATATGAAGAACTGTAATGAAATAATATATATATATATATTATTTATATCACGGTAACCATTATAGATATTATAAATTCATTATAAAAGAAAGAGATCCAAGAATAACATGTGAAAACATGTACAAAAAATAAAGTTGTTATTACCTGTTACATTACTTAAACTTGTAATTTTTTGTAAACTAATTATATAAAGACATAATAAAACCATATATATTATAATATATAATAATATATTTCTGTGATATATTTATAACAAATTTATATTTATTATATATGAGGTTTGAATGAGTACAACGTAATTCCAGTCTAAATGTAAGTTGATTTATAGTCCCAAATTTACATCTAAGAGACTTATTCAATATTCACCATTAGTTTCCTTTATGTGGTGTGAATAACATCCTATGACAATCTAAATCATCAAAAATCATGTTTTAACAATAATAATGTTTTCCATTTATGTTATACCTCTTGAGTATTATGATACAAATGTTATTGAAACTATAACATATTTTTCTCTTAATTCTCTTTCATTGAGACGTATGTTAGGTTATGCATCAATATTATATTATAGAGAGTATATACAACAACATTTCCATTTAATATAATGGTTATATTCATAATCATGATATTTTATGTTTAATTTTTGGTTATTCTTTAATGGGTTTTTGAGTTAAAGTTACTAAATTGAATAGAGTTTATTTCTACAATATCATCATTTATCAAGATTGATTCTGATAAAGTCAGCAATACTGAAATATCATGATCTAAGTCATAATAATTATCTTTAATTTTAGTATCCTATGGTTATTAATGAAATCATCAATTAATTGAAACATTTTTCTAATGTTTGGTACTTAGATAATGATGATTTTTTAATAAAATCTATCATTATTTTCTTCTTTGGTGAGATATCTTCCTATTTCAAAAACCATTTATTCAAAAAAAATTACTTTTAAAAATTTTTATATATTAAAAAGTGTTTTCAATGAATTTAAAATCTTCCTTTATAAGTTATAATGTATATATTCAATGAAAATTATTTTGAAAAATGATTTACAATTTTAAAAGGTTCTACATTTATTTTTTCAAAATAGATTATATGTTTTCAAGGATATTTTAATTGAAAAAAATAACAATTTCTTTAATTATTTAATAAAGGTATTTTGTTGGAGGAATAGATATATTCCTCAATAAATTATATAAATTATCAAAATAATTTTTCATCTAAGATTACAAATTTTTATTCTACCTATACCTAACTTAGAATAGAATCAAATTATACAATTTATATTCATTCAATGAATCGTTTAACATTTTATGGAATAATTTTTATGAAACTCATAGTTCTTTCATGTGTTAAACAATAATAATACACTTGTGAACCCCCATTTTTTCAGCGGCTGTCTTGTAAAAAATGATTATAAAACCACTGTATTTTGTGACAGATATTGTATGATAAATTGATTAGTATACCCATTTCTTTTCATAGGTTATGATATGTTGAATTTTTATTACCATATAGAAAACAGATGAGATATTTCTTTATGGTCAGGTGGTACCTATATCTCATTCCAATACATTAGGTAGTATTTTACATATTGAAAAATATTGATGGAACCTTAATAGGCACTAAACATAGTTTATTTATAATGTAATGAAATAAAGGTTAACCCGGTTTAGTAATACTGGGTTAAAAAGGAATTAAAATAAATTCAGTAGTACAAGGCTATAACGGGAAGTAAACATGGTTCAGTAATATAGGGATAGAACTGGGAGTGAACAAAGTTCAATAAAAAACATTTCCAGCAATTATGGTATTGATAGTGAACCAAGGCTAATATTAAATTATTTTCTATGCTCATGTTTATTTCAAAAATTCCATGTATTATCCCAAATTTATGTCTCATTGATTATTTTCTTTGATTTTGTTATGATTTATTTATTATGAATTGTAAATATTTATGCCCTGTTATAATATTACGAAATTTAATATATAGATTGTTATATTCCAATTTTATTCTCTTGTTCTATTACACATGTATTTATTTTATTCTTACATACCTCCTTTAGTTACCCATACTGAGAATCTGATCTCATAATTTCTTATTTCTCCTTTTATTGGGTAATTAATAATGTTTTTCTGTAGGATTACTAAATGGGATTCTCATTTTGGGTAAAATTTATGGTATTTCAATATGTTACTAAATTCATTCTCATTCCTCCACATACACGAAACTATTACATTCATTATTAATGTATAATTGTAATGTGTTGAATATTGGACAAATATTTTTTAATATCATTTTATGGTAAGACATGGATGTAAAATTTGGAATCTGAGTAACAGATTAGTCAGTATTTTCAAATTAGGATGAAATAAATTTCACAAGATATTTGAGGATATATCTAAGGAAATGTATGAGGATTTATCTAAGGATAAATCTAAATATGAGTAAAAATTAGAAAAATTCACTATAATTTTGTTAAATTAATGAGATAGTGGTTTCTATGAAACCAAATAACTTTATGAATAATATAATTAGATAATGCTATGGAACAAATTTATATATGGGTAACAATCTGAAAACAAATTTTTGAGCTAGACTCGATCAGGAAATGGTTCCCAAAAATAGGCCTTTTTGCACAATTATATTGAAATTCATGGGGGATAAGTTTTTAAATTCAAACACTCTTTATGGAAATTCATTAATAATTTCAATAAAATATGACAATTAATTACCATGGATGAACCTACTGTGTCATCTATTAAATAAGGTGTCATGACTTAGACATTACATAACTTATTTTTCTTGGTTATTTGGTTAAAAAGTTTTTATTAATGTTTCTAAAACAGTGATTTATAGTTTTAGTTAATGGTGGAAACCCAAATTAAGTGGGTTAACACTGAATTTGATATGATTTTTTATGACCATCAAATGGGAAATATAACTAGGGTAACAGATTTTTTGATTTTTCCTAATCAGTTTTAATAGAATAGTATTTATGATGTGTACCATAACCAAATATCAGACTCACCAAATAAAATATTAAAGGTGTTTCCTAAGATACTAGGTGTGGGTAAACACAGTGAAAAGAGTATTCATATTCCTATATGTCAATATTGTTCAAATTTTGAATCAGGGTAATGCGTCAATGGAATTAGAAGATGCCTTATGTATGATAAAGAAGGCCACTGGGTATGTATTTTCAAATGAAAAAAGAATAGTTTAGTTAATGAAATTGATGTGAATATTAGTCTTCTAGTGGTATTATCTAAAGATAAATTATTTATGTGTTCCATGTATTGGTATTATGAAAATCAATGACATAGTGGGAAATTACATTAAGAAAATCAACATTTTTGTTAGAGTAATGTTTTTATTTATGATGATGAATAGACAACGAATAATAATTCAATGGTATGTATTTTAGTTTATAATAATGATAAAAATTACATTAATGAATTTTGATAAATGATTAATATGTCATATTTTAATAATGGTGAATTATCAGATGATATGTTTAAGACTAGAAAATGGATTTAGAATGAAGTTGGACGTTGGAAGAATTTATGTATTGGAATTCAAGAATTGTATTGAATGAATAATGAATTATATTTTATTAATTATGGTTTTGGAAAAACATATTTTGTTGTGGTAATGACCTTGAAAATTGATTTATGGGAAATTTGATTACATGATCAGGGTGACATACCCCTTAATATGTTCCTAATGTAGAGAAAATTGTGCTTATCATTGATTAAGATATGATTTATATAGATAATGAAAATGGTTGTGAATTTATTGCCTCATAACTAATAAAGGATTTGTTGATAAAATGGTTTGTGATTCATTGAAATTTATTAAATCATTTTTAGATTAAATAAATATATTATTCAATTTTTGTTCTATTCATTGATTTATGACGTGTGAAAGTCTTTAATATTTTTTTGGGTAATTCATGTTATTATCAAATTTAAAGAATATATATGATGAATGTATTCACATGTTTTATATGTGACAATAAATAGATACATTGTTATATATGGGGGATTAATGTTTAGGAGATTTAATAATCATATTTATAAAATTATGGATTTTCATTCTTTAGAAGGATTAGAAGGTTAACTAATTATGAAATGATTTATATTGAAAATTGAATGTTGTATCAATGATTAATGTATTATTTAACAAATATATATTCATATATATATAATCATCTATGAAATCATTTATCATTGATGTTACTTAAATATAGATAGAATAAAATATATTTCATTCTTTGGATATTTTATTCCTTTAGTGCATCCATCACAACATGTTCACTATTATTTCTTATAGTATGAATTAAGGTGAAAATGGCCAAGGAAAAACAAATTGATGTTATTAGGCTTATATAATTTGATGAAATAAAGACATTATATGTTGTCGTTAATATTACAAAACATTATGAAAATGATCTACGAAAAAAAAATTATCTCAATAAGTTCATTTTTGAATAATAAAATGGTCCCTTTGACAAACAAAAATTTGTGTCTTTTTTGAATTAAACGTTTTCTAGATCACCCTTTCTCTTATGATTAGTGAACTGTATCACTATCTATAATTATTTGTTATTTTATTCCATGTCTAAATCATCACATCCCAGATATTTTATCCTATGTGTTGTCCTAGTTATCATTCACTTCGCGTAACCATTATGATTCCAAACATTAGTTATTAATTGATGTTTCAATACTCACTTTTACAATGTGGGTCTATATGAATCATACATTAAATATTTAAATCATTGACTCTATAAAATTTTTTCAAGGATTAAAATAATTTAATGGGGGGGTTGAATGTGATATGAAACGTTTTTATGAATTAACTATTTTTTAATTAATTAAAATTCAATCAACGATTACATTGCATGAAACACCTTGTTATGTTTTCCATATTGGACACATTAATATGATGCTATATGATACCCTAATTTTATTTTTTAGTAAAAATAACCAAATGTTCAGATTGCATCAAACACAATAACAAGTTACATAGAAAGCTTTTGTTACACACAAGACCATATATTACCAAACAATAAAACACAATTAATATTATTATTTAATATGATAGTAAAGAACAAGAAATTTAATGCAAGGTACCAATAGCATTAAAAATATTATGAAAATAATATTTATACAAGTTAATATATTTCATTAGTGTCTAATTGATTACAAATGAAAATAACTCATTTTAAAATAAATGGATATCTTCTTCCAAAGGAATATTTTTACTCGCACTTTTTGTAAATAAATATATTATCCAAATAAAATTTGATAATAATTTTATTTATATTTTTAATAAAAAAATTATTTTCCATGTTATATATTTTATAGGCATGAAACTTGAAGAAATTATATTTTACTCCTAAAACTGTTAAAAGAACTCTTTTCCAAATTTTAGGGGTTCAGTTATTTTTAAATTAAAAAATGAAATTTTAATAAATTTTATTTCCAAAAATAAAAATCATTTTTAAAATAATATTTTCAAAATTTTTATAGGGTTAATTATTGGTATTTTCGTTTGAGATTCATTTTTTTGATGAATAATGAACAATGATGAATTTATATTAACACAGATATTTTTTTTTCAGTAATTTACGCTATAATATTATATGTTAAATTGGTTCTAAGGTAACATTACTAAAATTATACAACTTTTTAAATAAGTTAGGTCATTATTATAAATTTATATTTAATTTAGTTGTCAACAAATTTGTAAACACTTAGACATTTTCACTTTAGAATCCCTTCATTATTATCATATATGTGGGACGCATTTTAAATTAATTATCGAACACTATGTGAATGGAATTTTAATAAAATGTATTCAATATTTTAATCTTCATAATTTATAATATCTAATAATTTTAATTGAATTTTTTAAAATAATTATTAGTGAAAACATTTATAATTATTTATAGTTATCAACATAAAAATTAGTTTACCATAGGACTAAACATTACTATTAAGTTAAAATATTACATTTTAAAATAAAAACCTTTTGGATGGACATATTCATACATTAATCCTTTATTTATTCAATTGAGTTCCTAATATAGGGCTTTATATAGGTAAAAATGTGGTTACACTTAAGTAGCTTTAAAAACCACCAACTAAGTCATCTCCCTTACTTATAAAAGGCCACCACCTCTTCCCCTCTCATCACATGACCAAAATCAATTGATTCTGAAAAATTCCTTATTAACTTCTCAAAATCCATCACTTTATCAAATATAAATAACATAAGTATTAAATCTAACTAATTTGTCACTTGGTGCAAACCAATAGAAGAAACCCGAATAAGTGGTAACATTTATAAATGAAAGTTTTTGTTTTGTTGCTTCCTGAAACCACTTATTTTATATTTATATATTAATTATATAATAACTATAATATATGAAATATAATTTTATATTTTTATTTTATGGTTACTTTATAAATTTTTTCACACATCCATCAAATGGGGTACATAATCATCATTCATGTGTATGATAGACTACCACCTGACACACTGATGACATCCATCTTTCATAACAACATTTAAATATTGGGAGTAAAAATTTATTTGTATTCTATATATGATATATATGTTTTGTGATTTTATCATTATTTTATAATTATTATATACATTTCAATGCATGAATTCGATTTTGGGGTATATTATAATCTCATTCTTATGTACAGAGAATTACCACATCACAAAGTGATGTGTTTCATTCATGTATTTTGTGGAATCTGTTAAGAATTAATTTAATAAAAATATGTGATATATATGATTTAATATTATAAATATATTCTATTATAAATATATAATTTTTTCCCTATCAGTAAATCCGATATGAAATGGAAACATTGTTCTAGCATACGTACGAATTACATTCTCTTTGAATGGGGTATTTTTATTTTCAATATTTTAATATTTTGACTCACAAAAAAAAAAATAATACATATGAAATTTTTATAATTTTTATCGTTTTTAATATTATTAAATCATAATCTATGCAATGTGTCCAAGAATAATAAATCAAAACATGTATGAAAAACGAAGAGGTGTTTACTACAAACATAAATATTACATACAATTGATAATAAACATGAAATATAAAGTCATAATGAAAAATATATTGTACGATATATATGAATATGGAAATTTTATATATGTATAATAAATATATATTAATTATTAATGATGTTTGAATGAGTAATATGTAATTTTATACTTAATAGAATAGGATTTCTAGTCATACATTTAATTCTGAGAGACTTAATCATTATTCACCACGCCTTTATTTTGTGTGGTGTATATAATTCAATGTGATATATAATGAATATAACTAATTTCATGATATTTAATATCTCCGTATATTTTATCCTTTTATGGGCATTATGATTCAAATGTCACTCAAGCATTAAGCTTTTTTTCTCAATTTTCATTATTTGAGACTTATGTTATATTATGAACCAATGATCATTAATGTTGCCTATATAAAAACCATTTGACATGTAGTATCATGGAATTTTTCAACCTCATGATATTTTAAGTTTCATTTTATGTTATTATTTAATGGGGTTCATTATTCAATGTCACCAAAGTTGTAGTACATTATTGATGGACTCTCGTCGTTTATCAAGAATGATTATCACCAAGTCTCAATTTTTTAAATATCATTATCTAACACTAATGTATTATCATGAAATTTCATATCATATGGTTCTTCATGATATATTAATGTAATATATTCAGTTTTTCACTCTTTTATAATTATCATTATTATTCATATAAATTATGAAACAATAAATTACTTCATTCTTTAGTAATTAATTTATTTTGTTACAAAATCATGTGTTCTAAAAATGTTTTCCAAATAGTATTGATATTATAATTTCAGAACATTTTCATGTTCAAGGATTTTTTAAATTTTTTATATTTTAAAACTTTTTTTAAATTATTTTCAAATCATGTTTTATATGCTTTTAAGGTTAGTTTTGATGAAAATGATTTCACAAAAAGTAAATGATTTAAATGTGTTTTACATTATTATCAAAGAATAATTTATATTTTTTCATGTATATTTTGAAAAAATATATTTAATTGTTTTTTCAAGAATCATTTATATGTTTTTCATTTTTTTTCAAATTAATTGTTTTTAAAAACAGTTTATGTCTTAAAAAAGTGTTCTTAAAAGGGGAATAGGTATTTTCCTTAATAAATGTTTAAAATTAAAAAAAAAATCTTCATCTCAGAGGACATATTTTGATGCTACCTATCAACGAATTTTGATAATGTCAAAGAGTAACATTCATATAAATTCTCTAAATTGTTTATTTTTTGATGTCATGAAGTTTGTTAAACCAATTTCACATACATGGGTCAATCCATGTTAAATTCTTAATAAATCCGGCTTCTTTTGATGCATTATTATATTATGAAATTATTATAAATACTAACAGTTTCCCAAAAGTTTTATTATGATGAAATTATTATGATACCCTTTTCACTTAATGTGTAATGATATTAAGAACTTTTTTGATCTTATAGAACAAATATGTATAATTTCTTTTTGTGAATGGTGGGACCTATATATCCTTCGAAGACTTTGGGTAATGATTTCTTTTTCTCAAGAGACAGACATTATTAGAACATGGTTAAATTAGTAATTGTAACAATCCAATTCATTATCAATGGAAATTTCCGTCATATAATTATGTCATATATTATAATCACATCCAATCACATTAATAACATAACACAAACATTATTAATGAATAATTATTTATATAAATGTAATTTTAAGATTTAAAAATAATATACCAAAGGAATTGATAATTGAAATTTGGAATAGTAACATGACCCTTCTGAATAATAAATTGTACAGTTTAATAGTAACCTCAACAGTGATAGTATAAATAAAATTTATCAATATTATAAGTTATAATATGATATAAAGATTTCATAATACAAGTAAGTAAATATTTTAACAATTATTAATTAATTGTTAGTATTTTTGAAATTCATAGATATTTAATTATAATTTTATGAATAATTGTATTATTTAAAAGACAATTTATTTTCAAAAAATGTATTGATAAATTATTATTAATTTGTCTTATGAATATAATATAATATTAGGGTAACCTATTTAATAGTTTAATGATTTATAAAAATAGTTACAATTATAAAATACATTTTTAGAAAATTATGTTTTTAATTAAAAATTAAATTTTACAAATTTAGATAATTATTCGCATAAATAGAGTTCAATTTAGAATTCTAAAAACCAATAAATGTTTAGGGTGATGATTTGGGATTTTTTTGGCATACATGGATTTTTGGTGAAATATAAAATACTGTAATTTACTGTATATGTACATTATTAGTTAAATAAACTATTCATTTATTCATGGTAGTTGTATGAATAGTTTTTTTGAACATATATGATCTAATTACATTATTTAGTCTAAATAATAATCAATATTTCTTTTATTCAGAAAATATAAAATTAATGAATTAAATAATTATAAAATAACCCTCTCCTCCACTCTAAATACAACCCCTCACCACCTCTTCTCCTCACACCTCAGTAGTTTGGATCCTTGACCAAATTATTCCCAACACACTTACCAATTATCCCCTTATCATCCATGATCATTAATTCATAAAAACTTCCCAAACCAATCTCACAAGGAGGTTCTCAAAAATAAGGAATCACGAGGTAAAAACCTCATCCATTCTCTTTCAATTTCTTTTCATATTCTTATATTTCCTTTTATTATCCTCACATCCCCTTAACATCGAGGAAAAACACCATTATTTTATATATACTATTAATATATTTTATTTTGGGAATAATTCATCATCAAATATCTTCTCATCTTTAATATTTTACGAAAGAAAACATCATCTATGTGGTGTTGATTTACTACCTTTATAAACAATGCAGTTTCATATTTCAACTTGATACCAAAATTTTGTCATGAAATCATTTTAATTGATGAACTGAATTATATAATATGTATTAAAACATATTTAATGTTATTGAACCAGTATATATACATGATATTTAATAATATAACAATACTATATTGTGATGACGAAAAAACACTAAATAAATCTAATATATTATAAATAATTATTTCTATAATGATCAATACACATATTCGAAAAAATAGTATTCTAATATTATATATTACCATTAATAATATTAATTTTTAGTTTTGTACAACTATCCACAATCTAAAAGATATTCCATACACATAACGAGTAAACATATCATGAAAACCAAAGAATCTAACACTCTCGAACGATGAAAATGAATCTCATAATCCATCCAAATGGGTATAAATGAACTTAATAAAATTAAAAATAATAATATACATATAAAAATTGTTATGGAATTATTAATTAATAAATATAACTTTGTTATCCAGGAAATTAAGATCAAGTGAAGGACCCCTTCAGACTTAAGGTAATGGAATCTACCGAAACCAATATTGTACTTTCAGGTTATTCATTATATCTTTTAACCAAAATTAAATTCTAATTTATTATTATTAATTTATTTATATCCTTATTTTTTTGGTATAATCATATTTTTAATTGGATCTCTACTCAATTCTTCTAGACATCCAATCTCGATTTAAGGGAACTTCTTGAATTCTTAATTAATATCAAGTGAACTCAAAAATTTGATTTAAGCTACCATTATTTTTTATAAAAATATTCATATAATTATGAAAAAATTAGGTCTTACTTATAGTTATATATAAATTATTACTCCCTTTTGTTATGTATATTCCCATTAATACATTTCCTTAAACCGCAATATAATGTTTTAATTATAATGTATCGTTAATACTATTTTTTCATGTTACCAATTCTGTTTGAAATATATAATCATGAAATATTGCTATTATAATTTTCTAATGCCCATTTATGATTTAATTATATTATTTATTTTTCAATTTTATGATACACCCATTTATTATGTTTTTAAATGATAATGACACCCAATTTTTTCAGGGATAACAATTATGCCATTGTTTGATTGCTTATGTTTGATTAATTATGTGGGAATAATATTCCAGAATATATTACTATTGATGATCCAATATATATATCCAATGTTTTGGTTAATTTTTAGTATCATGAGATGTTATGTGCAATGGTATTGGTGTTTAGCCTTGATTCGTTTTCTATATGAAATGAGTATAATGGTTAGAGTTGAATTTAGATCCTCTATGTGCAACATTCCTTGATTCATGCTAATGTTAAGATTTGTATTGATAGAACATTTATATGATTCAATTAGTATATGGTCTAATGGTCTATATGTTATGGTTTTTTATGATTAATCATGGTCCATTCCTTTTTAAATCATTATGTTATTCCTGATAATGCATGTGAAATGATTTATTTTAATTTTTATTCATTTACTGGGATTTTTTTTCTAATGTATGTACTCATTTCATCACCATGATTATCATATGTCGATGTAAGGGATCAACGGAATTTAGGATCATAAAGTGGATGATAAATTATGAAATTTTATATTTTTTTCCATGATTTCATTTTTATGTTCTTTGTATTCCAAGACAGTAGACTTCATGATCCATGTCTTATAATTTGATATCTAATTTTGCTTAAAAAAATTTAATGTTATGTGTAAAATAATAGGGTTTCTATAGTTGGTATAAGAGAAAAAAATTATTAATTTTTGGAGACCATTAATAGATAACTATAGTACGAACCTAATGGATAATACTAAGGGTAAAATACATATATAAATTTTGGTATGTATAGAGTAAGTATTTTATCACGAAAATATGTTTGTATCGGTATACTACAAGTGGATATGGTTCTGGAACAGATGAACATAGTCATAACAACTGCAACATGGTTTTGGGGGTGACTAATGGTAACCTGGTACACAACAACATGTCTTACTACACACATATTTCGATACTCCCATGAGATATGCTTTCGAAAATTCATAAGATCATTATAAACCAGTATTAAGGGAAAAAATGATGATAAGAAAATATATTAAGAAACATATCATGGATATCGAAGATTGAATCCTATGGAATCAAAAGTTATGACATACATTCCTTTACAAATTTATCCTTTTAAAGTTCAAAGTTTCTATTTATTATTCTCATTAGTTATGTATTCAATCTCTCTAATTTAACATTATTTTTATATCCAATTGATGGAAATATAAGAACATTTTCCAACAATCGATGTGATTTGGAATGTGAGTATTTCCCTAATGAAATGAAAAATATGATGCAATGGGTGCTCTATTTTTTATTACCATACATTCTCAATTAGAACAAGTTATTAAAAATAACATGATTCTTGTGGAATTCCCTCCTTCTCCCTGAAAATATCATGTTCTCGTCGAATACATCATATAGAAAAGGCCTCCCATGTTTTCTAGATCTTAATATCCACTCCTCATATTATAGTGTATTTACTACAATGAGAGGTTATTCTAAATCCTACAGTGTTGAGAAGAATAGAACGTTGTGATCGTGGTATATAATTTGGATGGGGAATCTAACCAGTGGTTGAAATTGATCTAATATATGAATTAAATAGAAGAAATTGATTCCATGGTTTGGGAGAAAATCAAGAAAATGTTTGTCAATAAATATTTTCCCCAAACCCTCTATCTCAAGTTTGAAAGAGATTTCATTGGACATATGAATAAAGATCAATCTATATGGGCCTATAAATATACTTTTACATGGATTTCATGATATGTATCATGATTTTTTATGAACACTGAAATCAATGTGGATTATTTATTTAGAAGACTAAACATGAGTGTATGAAAATCACTGGTTATTCAATATTTCAAAATTTATAAGGATATTTTCAATTTTTCCCTAGAGGTTTATTCGGAGATCATAGACTCTCAATAGTCTCCTAGGACCAATGAAAAAAAATAGAAAATATCGTCTAATATGGGTGGCTCTATAAATAAATCCCACGTTGGAATGAATACTGAATATCCCATGTGTTAAAATTGTGGGGAGAATTATCCTAGGATGTATATAATGGGAATTAGGTAACGATTCAAATGTGGATTAATGGTGAATGTAGTTATGTAATACAGAAGTAATATGAAGAATCACATGTATTAATAATAAAAAAGGATACTTCAAATATATTATTAGCCTTTAGTTTATTGTTTCATCTATAAGTAACATGGGCATTTTTCAACCATTTTCCAATTACGAGGGTTGTCAGACACAATCAACGACAACCTCCGAGGAAAAAAGGAAAAGACATATGGTAACACTATTGCAGAGGTGGATATAGACACTTATGTGGTCATATGTACAGTGGTTATTAATTAAAGAATATTTTATGTACTATTTGATTATGTTTTTACACATTCTTTTATATCGTCCATGATTACTATAACTATTCCATCACCAACATGAAATTTGGAGTTCTATTAATTTTTGAGAATAGATAATGAGGATGATATTGAATCCAATTTACATAACTCCTCCATGGTTAATTTTTGTGGACTATACCTCCCTAAAAATATTATCATACATCCATTTGTAGAGTTTTATTCTATTTTTGGAATGTATTGGATAACATTATAAAATAAAATATCAACTGTTGGGAAATGGATATATCTCTTCATATCCTGAAGCATCCTCAAATTCACCACAAGTGTAAGGATGAAGTTAAATCTATTTCAAAATCATCATATCATGTGTGAATATTACTACCTTATAGGAAATAATTTCTCACTCGAACGTTTGAGACAACAGAGATAACCATGCTCAATGAAATTCGTATTGTGAGGGACTACACTTATGTATTCCCAGAAGAGTTTCCTAGTCTTTCTGCTGACCACGATGTTGTGTTCTCAATGGAGATTATTTCAATAACTCAAACTATATCATATACACCTTATATAATGAACACTTTAGAGCTGGAAGGACTATAGAAGAAATTATAGTATAATCTGGATAAGGGTTTCAAACACCCAAGTACTTCACTATAGGGTGTTCCAATCCTCTTATTCAAGAACAAGGAGGGATAAATGACCCTCTAAATTAATTATCGTGAGCTCAAAAATTCAAAATACATACCATGCATCCCCTTCAATATAAATATTACATGTTCGATCAGCTTCATGGGGCCAGTTATTTCACTATGGTGGACCTTTTACTAGGATATCATAAATTAAAGGTGTAGAAGGAATATATTCCCAAGTCTTCCATTTGAATGAGGTTTGTACAATACGAGTTCATAGTGATGTCCTTTAGAATCACTAATGATCAATCAATTTTCATGGATTTAACGAATAATATCATTAGGGATTAAATTGAAAAAAAATTGGTAGTCATTATCAACAATATTTTGATATACTTCAATAGAATGGAAGAACAAAAAGAGAATTTTAATACTATAATGATGATTTCTTGATGGAATAGAGTGAATGAAATGTACAATAAATGTGATTTTTTTATGGAGGATTTATCAATAATAGATATTTTTATCCCTAGAAAGAGAATATATATGGACCCTTTCAAGACATAGTCATTGGAAGATTATCCCAAGACAACTTATGTAATTTAGATCCCTATCGTTCCTGGTCCATATGGGTATTAATGATGATTTTTGAAGAACATGTAATTAATTTTAATCATAATAACAATTTTTACACAGAAGAGTGTGACGTTTTTCTAGACTCGCTAATGTGAGAAACCCCTTATGGATCACGAAAAGAGGCTTATCAATATTACAATACTCACACTCCCCACATGTGTAGATCTATTTGTGGTGTTGATCAATTATGAAAAGAAATTATTAGCATTTTTTCTAATGAAAAATTATAAATGGATAGCCTATTCCTTAATAAAACTAGAATTACATGTGTAAAACTATACCACACATTATTTGGAGTTGGCGTATGTGATCTTCAGGTTGATAATCAGGCTACATTATCCATATGGGGAGAAGTGTGGGATATATATTGATCATTGTATCCACATATATATAATCATACAGAAAAATATTAATATTCCTAAGGGAATGTGGTTAGATCTCATTAAGGATTATGAATACTCAATCCACTACCACCATGGTAGGGAAAATAAGGTGGTGGATTCTCAAAGATGAATGAATCCTGAAACATTATCATTGATATGAATTTTGATGGATCAAATATTCATAGACATATATTGCATGGAAATAAAAATCCATATGGTTGGAACATCCTCAATCCTTTCAATAATTATTGATCAACCATCCCTTGTGGATATAATAATTGATTCTCAATTAAATGATGTGGCAATTCGAAAAGGTATTAATGATTTATGAAATGGGGAATACTCTGAGTTCAAGATTGGTGAGGATAGAGTCATAATATTTGTGTCTCCACTATGTGTTCCATCCAATCCATAGCTATAGAAATATATTTTGAATGATGCACTTATATCAACATTATCTATTTACCCAAGGATAAAATATTTGTTTCAATAACTCTATGAGAAATTCCGTGGGGTAATATGAAAAAGAAGACTGTTGAATATACCTAAATGTTCCTGATATATCACCAAGTGAATTATGAAAGGAAAACGTCTAACTACATGATGCAATCATTAACCATATAAAAAAATAAAATTGGAATGAATCATCATGTAATTTTCCACTAAACAACCAAATACGTATAGTGGAAACAATGCTCTATGGGTTATTATGGATCATCATAGAATGAATGATCGATTTATCGCAATGTGATAGGGCTCGTCACAGGTTTAACATTTAGGGATATATATCAAATAAGAGGTAAGGATGAATGGAGTAACAATATCAATTGTATTCTATTGAGATCGGAGATTCACCATGATGATTGGGAAAGGATTTTAACATGCAATAAGCGATGTGTTGAGCTTATGTACAGTCTATCATCCTAAAACTAATAGAAAATCTGCGAAAACTATTCATAAAATTGAAGACATGTTCACTGTTTATTTAGTAGAATTCAAAGGAGGATCTGACCCAAATCAACCACTGGATGAATTATCCTATACCAATTGATTCCACTCAACCACTTAAATGGATCCATATGAAGTTCATTATCGGAAAAGGTGTATAACATCGGCATGCAGGGATCAAGTCAGTGAAAATAATCTTATAGGATATCATATAGTCATAGAAGTAGTGGAGAAGGTGAAAACCATTCAACAACTCATCCGGGAAGACCACACCCATCAAAAGATCTATGAAAACTGACGTTGAGTGGAGCAAGAGATTAAGGTGAGAGACATGGTATTCATTTATATTTCTTCATTGAAATGTATCATTAGATGTGGGAAGAAGAAGAATCTATGTCCCAGGTACATCTTACCCTTAGATATCCTTGATTGTTTATAAGTTTTAGCCTATCAACAAGAAATTCCACCAACCATGTCTCAAGTACAATTTTCATTCTACGTATCCCTTCTGAAAAAGTGCATACTAGATCTTTCACGTGTAATAACAACATAGGAGTTATAGTTTCAGAATAATCATTATTGCAAGGAGTGCCCTGTGAAGATCATGGATCTTAGAGATAACATTATACACTAGAATTCTACTCACATAGTCAATGTACATTGGGAAAACCATAATTTTGAAGAGGTAATATGGAAACTCGAGAAAGTGATGATGTATATAAACCCAAATTGATTTTTACCTTAGTGTGTAAAACTATTTTTTGACAGAGAAATTTCATAAGAGGGGAAAAATGTAATAATCCAAATTATTATCAAAGGAAATTACATTAATTTAATTATTTCAAGTAGTATAATTACAAAAAATAACATGAAAAAAAATAAAATATTTATAAAGGAATAATTAATGTAACAAAAGGAATATCTAGAATTTATAGTAAACATACTAAAAGAATATTAACATGAAATTTGGAATAGTAACATAGACTTTTTGAATATTAAACATGAAAACTATATAATAACCTCACCAATGATAGTATAAATAAAATTTATCAATATTATAAGTGGATGTATGATATAATTATATCATAGTAAAAGTAGATAAATATTTTAAAAATTAGTAATTAAATTCAGTATTTTTTTAGTCAAAAATTTTTGTTAACAATTTCATAACTAATTTAAAAAATTAAAATAAAAAATATTGTATAGAATATATCCACAAATTATTATATTGATGTTTTATGAATATAATGTAATTTTATGTGACCTTAGTTAATGATTAAAATTTCTATAAATTATTTATAATTTAAAAATATTTTTTTCAGTTATTTTTTTATTTTAAAAATAAATATCTCAAATATAAAAAACTATTTTCAAAAAATGGTGTTTATTTATGAATTATAATTGTATAATAATGGTTAAGGTGATATTTTTGGATTTTTCTAAAATACAATAATATTATGTGAATATAAAAATACTGTAATTTACCATATATATTCCTTATAAGATAAATACACTATTCATTAAGAAATGTATTATCTAAGCCCAATTATTTTATTACTCAAAAGATCTATTTACTTTATATAGTCTCAATAGTCATCACACATTCTTTTCATGATAAAAATAATAAACCAATTAATTAAAAAATGGGAAAACAACCCTCCCCTCTACTAAAAATCTAATCCTCAACTTCAGTTCTCCTCACACCTCTCAATAATTTGGGATTGTCCAAATTACTCAAAATATCATTTGAGAACCTCTCCCCAATGTACGTCAGATATTTTTTTCAACCAAAGAATAAAATTAATATTCTATGGAGGTTCTCAAGAAGAATGAATCAGAAGGTAAAACCATCTTTTATTTCAACTTATTTTTATTTTATTTTATTTTATCATATTTTCTACACATAACCTTGTCCTAGTGGAATGAAAACGATAGTATATTATATATATATTGTAGTTTTATCATATTTATGGAATAATAACTCATTAAATATTATATTGTCTCTATAATTTTAAAAATTATAACACGGTCTCCTAGGTGAGGATTTACAACCTTCATAGATGAAATCCATTCATATATAATTTCCACCATCAGGGATAGTCATGAAATAATTTTGTATAGTTGAAAAATATTATATTATATATACTAAAAGATATATAATTTTATATGTACTAGATATAAATTATATTTTATAATATAACAAAACTATATTTTTATGATCAGATGATAATAAATTAATCTAAATGATTATAATTAATGACTTATCTAATAAATAATTCTAAATTTTGGGAAAATGGTATTTGATTATTCTATAAGTTCATTAATATAATATAATTTTAGTTATTGGATAGAAACTTCATTTCACATTATTTTTTATACATAAATACAAGTATGGTGATCATGAAAACCCATGAAATTGACGCTCCCCAATGATGAAATTGAATATCATAGTCTAATAAAATGAAAAAAATGAACTTAATAAAGTTATAATAAATCAAATACATGTTTAAATAGTTATAAAATTTTTATTAATTAATATAATATGATAATCCAATAAATAAAGCTCAAATGACGAAAATATTCATTCTTAAGATTAGTGATTCTACCCGAACAACCTTTATTCCTTCGGGTTATTCTTTCTCTCTTTTTCCCCAAATTAAATACTATTTTTTTATTTACATATTATATATGATTTTATATGTTCTAAAAAAATATATGAAGATCTTTTCGTAATTATTTTGTGGATATATACATGGTTTTAAAAGATTACCTACTAAATTCTTCCCAATAAGAAAACCGTATTTAAGGGAACTTTTTGAAATCTTACACAATTTCATGAGAAATCTGTTATCAATTTTAAGATTAAATAATTTTTTTAATATCATTTATTTTATAATAAAAATTTTATTTGTTCAATTCTTGTTCTATATAAATATTATCCCATTTTATATTTTAAATTTCTTTTAATATTTTCCTTAATGTGCACTATAATGTTTAACTTATAATGTATCTTATATACTCTTCTTATACGTTATCACATTATTTTGAAATCACTAATAATGATCGATTCATATTATGATTTATGAATATCCATGTATTATTTAATTTATTTAGTTCATGTACACTTTTATAATATTCTCATTTATTATGTTTTAGACATGATTAAGATAACCAAGTATTTTCCTAGGTGAACCATATGTTTATGATTCATTTATTATGTATATTACTTTTTGATGAATACATATTCATGAAGATTTTATAATGTGTAAAAATAGATAATAGAATAAATAATTGGATAATTTTTTGTCTCATGAGATCTTATGAGAAACGATGTAGGTTTTCATCCTTGACTCGTGCTCCGCGTGCAACGGTCATGGTGGTTAGCCTTGACTCATGATCCTCTATGTGAAACAAGCCATTACTCAAGATAAATTCATGATTTATGATTCTATCACATTACTATGATTCCATTATTATATGTTCCCATGTTCTATATTTCATGATTACATATGTTTAATTATTTCATTTTCCTTTTTATATCATTATTGTATGACTTCAAATCCGTGTTCTATACTTTATTATAATGAATATTCTCTTATAGTGATTTTAGATCATCCCTCTATTCATGTTTTTCCAAAGTTATCCTATAAAGATGTTAGGGATCAAAGATATTTAAGAGATCATAATGTATGTTGAATAAAAAAATGTTTTATTTAGTCCCATTTTTTCTGATTTATGTTCTATGTCATCCAATACACTAGACATCGTGATCCATATATAGTAATTTTATGTTTAATTATCCTTGAAATCATGTATAACTATGTTTAAAAGGATAGAAACGCTATAGTAATAAAAAATAAAACATAATGTGAATTTTGATCAGTAATATAAGATAGGAATAATGAGTGAACTCTATTTCGTAATACATGGGTGGAATGATAGGTGGACTCAATTTAGAAAAAAAAATTGAATAATGAGTGACATCGGTTCAGTAATCTACATCATATTATATGATGATCTATAGAATGAGCCTTAAAAAATATGAAATTATTTTAAATTCATATTTAGTAAGAACATAGTTGATGCCTTATGAGAATGTTATTATCTCGTCACTCATGATATATTTTTCCATATGATTCATGTATTATCAACTGCCAATATTTATACCATGATTCAAGATGTTGATATTTGATATGCATTGTATGATATTATAATATTTTGTTAATGCGATAATACTAATATTTTCATGTTATGATTTCATGTCTCGTTTATTTACCCTCACTAAGCATATGATCTCACGATTTCTTATGATTCCTTTCGTCATGTTAGGAAGAAATGATATTAGTAGGATTAGTACATGGGATGATCTTTGTGGGAAATAATAAAGATATTGCATTAGTGTAGAATATTGTTTTCCAATTTTTCCAATGGCCCTAAATTGTTGCTGTTAATATAAATATACTTTTTAAATTTTATAAATATTCATAGAAATTATGAAATATCCATGTATGTTATGCTTCGATCTCTATTTGGTCCGTTCTTATGATTTCATCTGTTCTTCTTCAAATCAAAGGCTGAAACTAGACTAGTGTGCACATAAGGACCTATGGAAGGTGGTCTAGTAATTTTTCCTCACACCCTAGTTGTTTTCATATTACTTTCTGATGTGACTCAAGCTATATAATCCCACATGTTTCTAAAAAATGTGATATAATTTCAAAATTAAGTGTTCTATGATAATTTATACTTGTATACCCATGCTAAAAAATTAGCGGATGGTGACATCATTGATTTTGACCCTTTATGGTGTGCCAAATTTAATTTCAATTTTTTTAATAAATTTATAAAAAACAAACACCATCTAAGTAATTGGATTGACAGGGAAATCAAATTTACATTCTTTGATAATCAAATGAATTTAGTTGATTAAGTAGAATTGGGTGGAGTGGCCACACAATGTGTAATTATCCTTTAGAAGTAAACATTATAAATTGATCACACATTTATATAATGTGTTAATTGAATATGTTGTTTGAGTGTTAAATTCTCATTGTTATTATATTTAATATACTAGGATTTTGGGATATGGAAAAATTGATAAGGGACTTATTAAGAAGGTTGTTTCACACTCCCTTTGTTTTGGTGGTGGGATTGATCTATGACACCATGATACACTTTTTTGAGAGTTGGGTGAGATGTTCCATGTTCATTGTATAGGTTTTCGGTCATGAAGGCTCACCCAACCATTTTGAGTGATGGAAAAGATGTCTCTCATTCATATGAGATTCATTGATTGTATCCCTTTTTTGGATCATTTATCCCATTATACTAGTTATGGATTCTTATGTTGAGTTGTAGGTCCATCATGTAGCTAATATCCAATAATATTACTACATATTTCATAATATATCTTGTGCATATACATTTATAAATATTGATTATTTTTACGTCTATCTATATATATAAATTTGTGTGCATGGATACACATGGTTACTAAGATTAGACATTTAGGCCTCTTCCAAATTTAGTAGATTCTTCAAGGTGACCTTTTTAAAAATGATCCAACTAGTATTTATTTTCCAACAATATTTAATATTATTTAAGCATGAAAAATTCCATATTTTCACCATAGTTGAATTATAACATGACACATTCAGTGGTGGCCTGCTGTGTTTATCTCACAGACAACTCGAGATGCATTTGGTACACAAGTATAATTCATATCTACCGGTCTGGATAATTTCAAGAACCCTATAGTAGATTCTTGATTCAGTTACATATATCATGGATCACGGAGACAATGAACAAATCATATGCTTGTGATGCTGGTGGAAAAATATTTTTTATTTTTTTATTTTTTTATTGAATTATGTAAATGTTTATCCGCTATGTTAAATTTTCCCAATATTATGTATCATCATTCCATGGAATAATCCTATATATGACTCAACTAATGGATTATGGATTATTATTACAGTTTCAGGGTTTTTTACACTTCTATGGTTGGTTATGGTATTTTCTTCCATAGTTTTGTCTGATATATTATTCCTCAATTACATTCTGTTCATTTATTATTAATGTTGTTCCAATCTGATATGATGGAATAGTCCACCAACAATACAACCTTAGATCCTCTATATTCTTCAAATTCATATAGAATACGGGAAGGCATGTTTGAGGCCATGTGATGAGCTGGCTTAGGGAACCATTTTACACAATCCCACGGTGTGATTCTACACTTTATGAGGAAAATTATTTCTAACTTTTCAATGTACATCATGAAATGTAAAATCATTTTATGTTATATCAGTTATTGAATATTTTTTAGTTTTTAGTTTGTTAATATGTTTTATGAATTTAATGACGAAGATTCACATCATATAGTCAATTAATTGGACTATTATTCATTCAAATGTTACTTTTAAGGATTTGTATTCCCCGGATTCATAAAAAAATCATTTTACAATAGTTACAAAATTTTTTTCAAAATTGGGTTTGTTTTATTTGTATTATCATAATTTATGTCATTATATTATACTTAAAATTTAATTCATTGTAAAAATATTTAATATTAATTCTATGACACTATATCCTCTGTTTTCTTTCGTTGAATGTTAAGCTTTTATCATTTTTGTTGTAGTTAGAAAAAATGGGAAATAAAATAATTTCAAGTCTAGGAGAAATAATAAATTATTTATTTGTTTTTATTTCTTCTATAGACTCTAATGATAATTTAAAATTTTGTAGTGTTTTCTTTTGAGATTAAAAATCTATATCCTTTCCATTGAAATGTAACCATACAGATTAAAATGATATTAGAATTATAGTCCTTTTATTTTATGTACCTGTTAATATTTATCAATATCCATCCATTTTAATTATTTATTTTATGTTAATTATATTTTATTTAAACATTAATTACTATAATGATTATAATTTGAGATATCTATTTGATTAATGTTTTAATTGACGTGCTTGAAATTTGATAGAATGATTAAGTTATATGTCATGAAATTTTACTATAAATTTTAATTCCTTTAGCTTTATAATAGATTATTTTTTCTTTATTTATATTTTGTTACAAAAAACACACAATTAGTAACTTCAAAATTAAAATTACATATAATATAGATTTTTATTGAAAATATTATCGTATATTAACATGATGATAACCTTTAAAATTGTATTTACAAAATTTTCAATATAAATGTAAAATTTCATAATGAATATCGTTCAAATTATATTCATGTGAAATAATAAAAATCATTTTAAATTGTATTATTTTTATTAGCTAATTACAATCTATAAATATTTTTAAATTAAATAATATATGAAAAAAAATGTAGAAAAGTTTTTAATAGATAATCATCAATTTTTAATATGATTTATATTCACATATTAATATTATGATTAATAATATTAATATGATATATATGTCTATGATAATTGATAACAAATCAAGAAATCATATAAATTAAAAGTTTTTTACTTATGGTAGTTCATTTCATGGTAATATAAATTAATTCAAATGCATCTATCCTTTTATATTTCAATGGCAAACAAGATGAGATGATGCTTTTCACATTTACTATTTTTTGACATTATAACTCATAGACTATTGATTATTTCTCTGAATATAAATAAATATTAAATCATGTGCAATTTATTAGGGAAATATTAGTTATATTAAAGATAGAAATTATTATTTACATTATAAATATAATATAAATGAAATTACTATTAATAATAAGTTTAAAATTACTACTAGTGAATAATATTATTATTAATGTCATATTTTTAGTAATATATATATATATATATATTATCATAATACAATAAATTTGATACCCAAATATAGAATAAAAATTTTTAATGGATGTTTTAGATACCTCAATTATAAAATATTTCCTTGTAAAGAGTCTTCATTTATATTTATTGAGTTACCTAAATTAAATTATTCTGAATAAATGAATTTTTATTAAATATTTGTTTTAAAACCCCATATATATACACGTATATTTTTATATATATATAATTTCACTATGTTGGATAAAAGTTTATTTAAAAAACATTCTAGAATAAGATTGCATAAAAATTTCTGTTATTAAATAAATTTTTATATTATATTTTTTATTATTTTACTTAATTATTAATTAATATTTTATTTTAAAATTTTTTTGTAACAACAACTGATTAATATTTCTTTATATATTTTATCTTTTTTTGAAATCTATAACCATTAATTTGGAAATTTACCCTACAATTAAAAAAACATTTATGTTTCCATTTTTTTTCTAAAAATATCTATTTTGATATATAAATTTAGACATTTACCAGCATAAAACATTTTCTTGGAAAATAATAATATAATATAGATCCTGAAGAATATTTTATTAAATTATCCCATGTTTTAAATGTATTACAAAATATATATTTATAATTTTTTTTGTTTTTTTTACTTTTGAATGAATTATTTATGATGATAGGTAATCACTATCATATTGTTGATTAGGTGGATATTACTATGGTATAAGTAGATTTAATAAAACCAATTTTGAAATCATTTATACGAAATGATATGAATTTGGAATATATGATGTGTATTTCCAAATAATTCATTTTAGGTGTGCATATTTTGTGACATTTTTGGTTGGTATAGGAGAGTTCTCATATTATGGTCCCCTAGACTGGTGTTTTGTTTTTATGTATTTTTATAATTTTCTTGATCAATGAAAATTTTCATCAATATCATAATCATTTTTGAAATAAAATAATAATATTAAAATTAGTTTCAAAAAATATTAAAACATATTTTTCATTAATTTATTTGAGTACTTGTATTTTAGAACAATATCATTTTGATAACTACATTTTGTTGTTGTAAAACTTCTTATTTACCAGAATTCATGATTCTTATTAATTAATGGAATGTTATTATTCTTATTTCTACTAAGATATTTTTCTTGTGAGTTGTTGGTTTGGGCCTCGACTATGGCCCTACAATTGAACTGATAATTCTTGTCTTGGTCACATGGTTTTGATTCGAGCTTCTAAATATTTTTCATCATTTAGATTTTGGGTGGAATCCATTTTGTTTTATGAATGAGGGGTTATCATATGAATCATTAATATATATAACTGTAATATCATGTATAGTGAAGATAATGTCATATTCATTAGAAAAAATGGTCATTTGATTGAAATGAATTAGAAAAATGGGATAATTATATATTTTTCAATAATATGGTTGCACCATAAGATACATATAGGTATGTTAATCCTAATTAAATAATTAAAAACCATATAAAGACATAAAAACATAAAGAAACTATTTATCCTTATATATTGATTTATACATAACTTTTAATTTTTTTTTAAAAAAATTAAATAACTTGTAATAATTGAAAAAATTATTTTATAACTCCATTAATAGTAATGGTTTAAATTATATTTATATAATTTAAATACTATAAATAGTATATTAATCAAATTAATATTAAAATTATGTAATTATTATTTTTTAGTGGCATGCATTGGAAAATAATTTTCAAAAACCACATAATATATATTTTTATATTCTGAAAAAAAATATTTTAAACACATTTCAAAAGGATTAAAGAATATTTAATAAAAATAATTTTTAACATTTTTTCAAAAATTTCAAATTATATAATTATCTATTATTGTTTTTTTGAAATTTGCACATATTTAATATTTTTTTATTCCTATTACTAAATTCATATATATATATATATATATTTGAAATAAAATTGAATTCAAAAATATAATTTAATATAGAAAAATTACCATAAAGATATAAAAAGGAGTACAATTTGTGAATATTTATACTACAATTTAACATTCAAAATTATTAAATAAATATTCCAAAAAATAAATTAACAAAATTTCTATTCTAAAGTTTCACTCTAATTTTAAATTATATTATTTTACTTGAAAAAAATATAAATAAATCACCTTTAAATTTTCATTTCAATATTTTATTAGAAATATTTAATTGAAATTTTTTATAAATAATTGTACTAGATTATTAATTAATTTTTTTACTAAAATTGAAGACAACATAAGAAAAATTTTAATGGAACTGTAGCAAGGGAATGTTGGGGTATGTTGTAAAGAAAGTTTCATTCGATGTTCCAGTGGAACTTCCACTAGAAATTCATGTTTAATTTCTAGTGAGACTAAAACTAGACCTTCCTATAAAGCATTCATAATATGGAAAAAAATATATAAAACTAAAGAATATATTAATTGGAATTAAACTCTAATAATTAGATTTATATTTAATGAATTTATATTAAATATGAATTATATGTTTTACCTAAGTTCTATAAATATAATGTAATTTTAATTTTATAAATATATAGAATATATGATTAAATATAAATAAAATATTTAATTATTACTAAAACTAAATTTATAATAAATTCAACGATAAGATATATTGAATATTTTTTTTATAAAATAACTATCAATATCAATAATAATTTCTTTAGGGAAGTTCAACTAGATGTTTCATAGTGACACATAGGTATATATTTATAAATTTATAGCATAGATTAATAAAAAATTAATGTAAATATATTTATAATAAATTAGAAGATATAAAATATGAATTATATATGATATATTGTTTTGATAAATATTATGTAGTTTTATATTTAATAGTATATTTTAAAAATGAATAATAATGAAAAAATAAAATTACAAATTTAAATAAATTTATAATAAAAAAACATAAATTATATTTTTAATATATATTGAAACCATATGTTTTGAAAAAAATTATATATTCAATAAATTGATTTTCTTTTAGATCTTATATCGGATATTTTATTGGATATCTGAAAAAACAATAAAAGTATATATATATATATATGTTTATATAATAAGAGAATTTAGTTGAAAATTTAAATTTTTATAATTATATTTACAACAAAAACAACAATATAAATTATTTATTATATTTTGTAAATAATTTTTATAAATAAAATATAATTTCCAATTATATACTTTATATTCTGTTCGAAAAACGCATCTAAAATATGAAATTTCAGCTAAATGAAAATTTATAATAATTTCACTTAGTTGATATATTTATAATTTATTTAAAATATATATATTAATAAAAATTATAAATACATTTTGTGGAAATTACATTGGAAGATATAATGGACGTTTCTATGGATGTTTCACAATACAAAAAAACTATATATTTACAAAACTAAAGAATATATTAATAGATAATGTATTTTAGTAAATATATTTATAATAAATTCAATAATATGAAGTATTAATTTTTTGTAACAAAATTTCTATAAATATAAATTTATTTAAATTTTATGAATGCATATTCTGTATGAATAAAAAATAAAATAAAATATGAAATTATAACTAAATATAAATTTTTAATAAATTAAATAAAATGTATATGTAATATATTTTTTATAAAATATATATTAATAAAAATTATCAATCCATTATGTGGATGTTTGATTGGAAGTAAAAAAGGATGTTTCAGTAAAAGATACATAAAACAAAAAAAGAAAATATTATATAAAATATATATTATATAAAATTAAATCCAAATTAATATATGATAGTAAACAAAATGGTAAAAGATATGTTATATGTTTGTTGCATAATTTTTATAAATAAAATTTAATTTACCATTTAAGAATGTATATTCAATATGAAAAAAAATTAACTAAAAAATGAAATGATAACTAAATATAAATTGATAAAAAAGGGAATTATATTATATTATTGTAGCTTCTAGAAGCTTCCCGCATGGATTCAGAAAATTGTATGGTTTTATATAGCATCGTAGTTGGGGGTACACAAGTTTTCTAAAACCGAGTGACCCCAGTCACAAGCCTCTGTAGCCAACTACAGGTTTAGGGTAGAGCTCATTCACACTGTCTACGCACTGTTATACAGACCACACACCAATCTATGTGTGGTTCCCCCTTATAGATTAGGATTGGAATACAATTGGTGTAATGTTGGGATAAGACTTCAACCAAGACACTATCCATTGTAATTTCACTGTAAATTATATTTTACCCATCCTTCAATATATAACATTCTTTCATTTTAAATCTTCTTACTCTATTGGATAAAATGTTCTCATTCCTCTCACGAGTTCAAAATATCAATCAACCCATGAATCCAAGTATCTCCCTCATCTGTTGTCTAATTTAAGATCTATTTAAGGCATTAGATTTCATAAGGGGTTCAATCATTTCCTATCCCATTCTATCAATGTTTATCATTGAATTCAACATTTATTTAGGTGAAAGATCATTTTCCATATTTTTAGGGTGTTGGATCATGACATTTCTCTCTTCTAATCGACTCTGAATATAAGGACAACATTGAATGGTGATTCTTATTTGACCTTGAGGTATGTGGTCTCATTTTATTCTGAGTGAGTTTTTTTGTTAAATAGCTATGTTATTGTGCCGCACCTCCTACCTTTCCACAAATCTACTTTTGGTTGAGACCATCATGTCAATTATTTCCTTCCACCTTAATACCGACATATTGATTATTTTTTAGTTTATTAGTGGGGGTTTATTACATTTATGAAATCTTCATTGTTGACCCACATATAATTTTCATCATTTGATAAGTTTCTTAAATACTGAGAATGCCTATTCATCTTTCATCTTGTATTTTTAATGAAATCACTAATGATATATACTTTTTAGTTGAACCAATTAACCAATTAATTGTTTGGACCAACCTATATATGTAATTCCCCATGTATTCCATTTATATGAAGACCGTGTCTCCTTTTTTCTGACCCCTATGAGCATATAAATGGTATTTCCAAGTATTAGTAAACATAAAGAGTTAAATTGAATTGATCATTTGGGATGGATTATGCATGATGGTTAGCTTTACCATAAATAAATTGAATTGTTTAAATGGAATAATTAAAGGGTTCTAAGGCCAATCCAATTGTTTCATTCCTTATTAATTTCATTAAATAAACTATAATTCCTTATATATATATGGTCCTGATAAAATTATCACATGAGGGTTAATACATCATAAATTTTATTAAATATATGATTAAGTAATTATAAATGATGGAATACAATGGTAAGGGTTATGTTGAGGATGGTGGTATCACACTCTCAAACATATATTTTTGACCATGATGACCTGCACCACTGAAACTAGTAAGATATTAGGATTTACACACTACGTCCCCTGATATATTATTGACCTGATGGATCACTCAACATATTTAGTGAAAATCATTATTTATCACACTCATTATGATATGTAAGGAATGTATGATGTCTCTTAATCTTATAAGAACGTTAGAAAGTTCAGAGATATATATGTAATTCCTCCTTCCAGATAGCACTAGAACTCTAGGAATACACCCACATATATCTCATGTACATGGTTCATATATGTGGATGGGATATATATAATAATACTATATATATATAAATTTATACTATATATATTTAGTTACTCCTTAGACTCTTATTCTATCCATGATCTGAAGTGTGTAGACACACCATATTCCATATAAGAACCTAAGTGGGATGATAATTTAATTCAACATTGTTTTTTATCATGGTATTACCTGAATACTATTTATTTATGATCAGTACAAGGATTATGAGTAGAAATTATTAGAGGTGGACCACTAATATTTTTATCTCACACCCTACTCATGCTACCTTTGGTACTTCAAAAGATCACATATCTCCTTGTACTTATAAGGGAAACAAATCTTCTATAATTTTTTTTCATTTTTTCTTAGAGATGGTTAATAAGAGAAGTCTACTGAGTATATGCAAGAGAGATAGTGGAGCTGGTTTTTTTTTGCATCCTTCACTTTTGTAGTCTTTTTAAATGTCGGCTCCGCTAGATCTATTATATATATATGTGATGAATCCTTTTACATGACACTACATTGGTGGTTTTTTTAATTATTATTAGTCTTTCACATATTTATTCTTCTTTTACTTATTTATTTTATCAATGTTAGTGCTTACACTACGATAGGTTACTGATTCAATCTTTGGTGACTCTTTATGTAATTATTCCCCTATGGTCTTCTGGTTGATGTTATTTGATGTGACACTATGAAATTATGGAACAATATCCTACCGAACAACCTTTACACCCTCACTGGTATTCGATGGTCTCTGGCATATGGGGAGGTGTTCTTGAGGCTATGTGACCCACTGGCTCGGGGCTCTAGTTAAGTGAACCCCGATTGGGCAATCATTGGTCGTGTCAATCCCTTATTTTTTAATGTTTGCTGATTTATTCCCTTTTTATAAATGATGAATTTCTTGATGAAGATTAATAAATAATTGAATAATTAAAATAGATAAAAGTAGGAGCCAAATCTTTTGATCGTCAAATTTTTTTAAATGATTTGTTAAATTAATGAATTAAATTATGTAAATTTATTTATTCATAAATTGATCAGAAAATATATCCATGAAGTATTATCTTTATATTATATGAATCAATGTTAGATACCCTCTAGTGGTGAACCACATATGTTTCAAAAATATCTGAATGTTTCCATATGAATTTCGGGTGCTATAACGTTAGATCATATCACCTAAATCATTCACCATTGATCACAATGAGTGTCACATTCAAAAGATTCTATTTTATATCTATTTACTAGATAATGTATGGTTGAAGAATATTTATATCTTTTCATGGGTACATTATTTGAGAATGGATCCCTCTAGGGCTTTGAGATAATCCTCCAATTTTCATTGTGCATAAGAATGAAATGAATTGGGTATATTGAAAAATAATATATCTGGGTTTATATACTACTAGAGTTTGAAATATATAATTGAACATGCTCCCTTGGTAATTTACATAATCCATACAGATCGCCGTCTAAATAATAATAACATTATTATTTATCGACTTTCATTAATCTCATGAATAAAATTGAATACTCTTTAATCAAATAATATTCAATATATATTATTTCTCATGGGACATATAAATTCAAACCAAAATTCCTAAAAATTATTTATCATAACTTGGATAATGTAAATTTATTTTATAAATAAATTTTAATCAATTATTCATGAGTAAATAAAAAATTATTTTATTCCCGAAATAGAAAAAACATTTTGATAAAATATGCCACTCAAATAACATTCTCTTAATTATATGGTGATTGAATAAATGGTATCCTGAAAACATCAATAAATATTAACCCAAATATGGGAATAATATTTATTCAACATGATAACTAATAAATAGTAATATGTTATTTAACTGAGATTATGGATATAGCTATATGTGATCATATATGCCTCTTTCTCAGTCACATTTGATATTGTAGCCTAATATCCATGGGTAGAATCTAGAAACATACCAATGTACCCATAGAGAAAAAACATAATGAAAAATTTACATAATAACACGTATGGATGATTATTGTGTAATGTAATTCCATTATTAGGATATCCCTAATCAAGAAAGATACATGCTAGAAACACCAACCAATTTCTCCCACCCCATCCAGAATAACATGTACCTTGGATTAATCATGGAGAGACCATCCCACCATAATTTGATAATTTATTTATAACATTACTCCAATTGAAGGGAAACCAACCATTTTAATCCAACACCTATGGATTCCATGTCCACATATATCTCATTGATCACATTAGTCTTTTTCTAACACATTTCCACTACTAGACCAACAACCAATGGGGGAATGAAAAACTGGTTCACACTAACCATCAAACCACATGAACATCCTTTAATGAATTTATGAATGTCCATATCATCAGTTCAAGAAAGGTGATACCCCATGAACCCTCTCACATATTTTTTTTCAATATCTATCATGAAATCTTCTAAACCGAATAGGCATACACTTCTGTACTACCCATCCACACAACCTGACTCATACTAACATTTTTATACAACATTACATAACGTATTACATGCCTAAATCTCTAAAAATACCCCCACCACCTATTAATATCATTAGGATAGAAACATATTATTTATTATTTCCAACAATAATGACATATCACCAATGATATGGAAACCGACATGATCACCCACTACTCATGAATCTCTACCAAAACCATGGATCATATACACCTGATCTACCAATTCGGTATATGATCATCTAGGATAAAAATTTATAATAACATTGGTACCACAAAACAAATCAATAGGAAAAGGATTTCTAGGAATCATTCCATCCATAAATATGACTTTCATATAAGAAACCACATATTATTTACATTATGAAATCAAAATGGATCTCCATGCATTTACTACCTATCTAATAGGTTATCTAATTAATCGATACCCAATTAAATCATATAGCAATGATACAAACCATCATGGTAATTCATAGTCATAGTCCAATGACACTCTCAAGATACCCTCATATATTACTCAAAATAGAAATATATAGATCCACATATGAATTCTTTTACAATATACCATCTATGAAACAAATTGACCATAGTTACCCTCAGAACTAGCACCTGAATTGATCTGTCCAATACCCAAAGGGTGTTTTCGATCTCCAAGTCCTGGAGACAAGCACTCTGGAATCAATAGAAACCTATATGAAATTATTTATTCAATATTTTATAAAAACATGACATATATATACACACTAAAATTAAGGAGAAAATAGATAACTAAAAATATATTCCATAACTGTGAGATGATAGTGGAATCAAGAAACTCTTAAAATTAGAAAAATTTATAAAATACATGTCTATAAGAAAGGGAAGAAAATGAAAAATATACTGCATGCGATGGAATGGATGAAATCACACCCACTCACCACCCTTAACAAAATCCAACTGACAAAAAACCTCACTCCCTCACTGTATAGCCTTTCATTTCTATGTTATGGTAGTCATACAAAGGACTACACACCATAGAAGTGTTGCGCAGGGTGTGAGATAACTAGCTCAATAGGATCCCACCCAGGTGTTCCATACCTTGTCTCTGTATAACTCTTTTGTTATTCTAATTTTAAATAATTCATTGAATGATATTTGTAATGTAGTTTTATTGAAAATATATTAAAATTTTCAATTATATCACATTTCTAAAACAATAAAAAGTTTATCAATTTCAATGAATATTTTTACATATCATCTTTAATAATAATTATCATTCATATGAAGGCTAAAATAATACAAAGTCACAAAAAAAACAAAATTAGTAGCTTGGGTATCACAATTACAAGGAATACAAATAGGTTAGGTAGTAGAGTACTCATACCCATTAATATATGAAACAATTCTCTACGGTACCTGATTCCAATGATCTATACTCAAGGACCTGGGATACACAAAAAAATGTGAATCCCTGATATCATATATGTATCTCGAGACAATAATCAACAACCTAGGACAATAGGAACGCCCCAGAAAGTGAACCCCCATAATTTATGATGACTTCAATCTAAACATTCCTCCTAGTAACCAAGGTAACCCATCTGCTTGATTTCACAATCATCTCATTATTTCAAAAATCATTTCAAAACCTTTTCACAAAATTCATTATCATAGTTTCAAATAACCCTTTTTCATTTAAATTTATCAATAATAAGTTAAAACCCAATTTTCATTTAAAACCATTTTCAGCACACATAAATAAATAATTCTAATTCCTTAAATAAATTAGTTTATAAATAAGAAACAACAAGGTTCATCAACATAGCCCATAGATGGAACCATTTACCTCGAACATGGTTCGAACACACCGATAATGAGAGTCAACATAAACAATGACACAATTATGTCTACAATTGCCATATAATCCAATCCACAAGTCTTAGGATTGATTAAATTGAGAAATATGGCTGGGTAAGAAAAGGAAACACCACATAACTCGTGAAAGAATGTGTGTCGCACAATGACCAACAATGGAATGACCTTCAGAAAGAGATCACCTAATAAATATAGAAGAGTACAAGAGACAAAACAACATAGGTCAAATATAACTAAAAATTGGAACCCAATGGTGCAACTACGATCAATGAAAATGAATAAGGGTGAGATCACTTAACCATAGATACACAACACAAATGAAGTGAATACTGAATTATTGAGAGATCGATCTAGAATCAATGGAGTTTCCCAAAACAACCAAATATGAATTTGGATTGTGATAAATGGAAATGTGGTATTCAAATGGTCACCCAAAACCCCAATTGTTCCCTAAAACATAATTTTTCATGTAATTACATGGTGTGTGATTCTATTACATATCATGAAGTTTATGGTTCATAAGTATGCCAAGAAATAAATCACATATAATTAGAATTAAAATAATTAAATCATTCATGATGTGAAAAATCTCTTCACGTCGTGTAACCTTTCACTATGTGAAGCCTTTCCCAACATTCAGATAGTGACTCTTACACATCATGTAACTTAGTTACACGATGTCAAATCCACCTTCATCCAAAAGAAAAATTCTGTTAAAGGTAAGAGTCCAAAAAATCTATAAATTCATCGCAATTGGTATCCATTAAATCACTTCTCATCCCTATATATAAAATAAGAAAAGAATCCCATGATGATATTAAAGAAATTCCAGATATATCGGTAACAAGATGTTATAAACTCCCGACATTAATGATTTCTCCTCCCTGGGATGTCATGTGGAATATTTAATCCCTAGAAAAGGATGAGGACACTAATCCATAATAATTAACTCACATTACCATGTATCATAGAAAATTGATCCTTAATTCCATAGTACATTGACTAACAAAATAAAATTCCCACCCAAGATAGTCACATGAGTGTCAAGGTTCGCAACCAGTTTTTCAAAAATAGAAACATCTTGCTCTAACTAAATTTTTTCCAAACTCAAAACATGAACATGATCAATATGATAAGTCTAATGATGAGATATGTTGAAAATATCATGAATACCTTTCTTCTAAATATACAATCCCAATAGATAAGAAACCATTCTATGCCACATGATGACCTCTATGGGTCCAAAATATATTGGAACCAATTTTCCCTATTTCCCTATCCGATAGTGACCCAAACCAGGAGAAATATTCAATAAATCCTTTTCAAAAATGGAGACCTATAATGTATTTTCCGCCAATATTTATATTTTTTATGTTGATTTTGGTTTGTAAGAAGACAACGATGTACATCCGGAATCCTTCCTGATCTATCTTGGAACAAACATGGTCCAACTAATGATTCTTCTCCCACCTTCACCCAACAAATATTTGATCTGCATGTGTGACCACACAACACCTATATAGAATCTACTGTAATCTACAACTATTATCTATTTTACTAAAAAATATTTACTAGTCCCATAGGTATATTCCATGATCCAATAAAATCCAATACATATGCTTGAGGCATATCCTCAAGGATATGAATGACATTCTATGTCTTACCGCTTGTATGTGGATGGTATGTTATGCTCCTCCGGAAAAGAGTTCCTAATACAAATTGGAGGTTCCTTCAGACCCATGAGGCAATCCAAGTATACATATCTAAAATAATTGAATATGGAGTCTCATTTAACCTCATAATCTACTATAAATATAGCTTACCTAGTTCTTCAATCATAGTGGTATCCTTGATGGGATTGAAATGTGATGACTTCGTCGACCAATTAACAACCTCCAACATACCATTCATCCCTATAGATTCCATGTAAATCCAAAAAAAATTGATACCAACACCCATTTCAAGTCCAAAACTAGAAGATTCAATGAAAACATGAGGGCTTCATATTCTATTCCTTTATCTGTTGGTAGGTGTCATAATGGGACACATAATCTGTGATGTTAGGATTCATACAAGGCCACCATAATCACTGTATCATGTCATAATACATATTTTTACTGAATAGACGATTGGAAAAAAATGAACTATTACAATAAAATTATGGTGAAATCCACACAGATACAAAGACAAAATCCCACCTCCCAATGTGGAGTATACAAATATAAAGAGAGAGACCAACCAAAAATTTTCTGCCCACTATAAATGATTTCTTAATCATTATAAACTCAATATCCTTCTAGTAACACAACAAAACATATTCCATGAGAGTTGATTAAAACTAAACAATGGTCAAAATCATACCTGATACACCATCCAGAGTGTCTAGGTTTGACTGAGAAAAAATCCATACAAGGATCTATTACATCTTCATTCTACAATAGAATGTTTTAGTGCCTTTTTACTAAGAGATTATGCAATGAAAATCCCTTTCGCCAAGGTACATGTGATATTGATGTCAAACATATATGCTATGATACTAGCCATCTCTTTATGAAATTCATGTATTCCTAAGAAAATATATATCTCAAAATCTTATAATTAGATAAGACTATGAACTCATCCCCAAAAAATAGTGCCTCTAACACATAAGCACATTCATAAATATAGGATGATCTAAATCATGAGTGGGGTGTTTTTTCCCTTTCTGTCATATCTGACAAGAGTTTTAAGCCAACAAATTGGAAACATGTATAAGCATGCATCCCAAGCCAACACTATAAACATTGCAAAACACCTTCTATCTCTTATCGGGCTCCAGTAGGATCATAATTGGAGCCTTTGTCGGAAGTCATATCAGTTGATCGAAAATAGATCACCACTTCACATCCAATGTTGAGTTAACTCCCTTCCAGTCCAGACATTTCAAATATGACAACATATTAGATAAATACATAAAACCTTTGGTGGTATATAAAAAGACAAATGATGCACAGATTTTCAAATACAATATGTGGTTCCTTTAATGAACAAATAGCCTTCAGCTTCTCTTGACCAACTGATAATCTGTATTTTTAAAGTTTTTCCCTAAGAACATCACTTCTAGAATCCAGAAACTGCATTTTTATGTAATTTCAATCTATGGTTGACTTAATATAAGTTACATTACCAAACAAAGATGGTATAGGTGGTCACAGTTAGATTTCGAGTAAACGAGTATATCATCAATGAATTGAATGACCCTAGGTCACCTAGAGTGGGGGAGGCAAATTAGGCTGTCAGATTTTTTTCTCGTTTATTGGATCTTGTTCCCATG
Organism: Viscum album; assembly: GCA_963277665.1. NCBI lineage: Eukaryota > Viridiplantae > Streptophyta > Magnoliopsida > Santalales > Viscaceae > Viscum > Viscum album. The sequence continues at coordinate 1,612,758,064 of OY728163.1, forward strand.
TTGTTTACACTCTAATTAAACCTATATGATGGATTTGGGTAGTAATTAAAGCAATCACACACAGAAGGACAACATAACACTTTTACGTGGTTCACCACTAAGGTCTAAATCCAATGAGTATAGACTGAAATGTTGTCGTTCATACCTAATTCCACTATTGTTAACTTGCTATAGATTTAATGGTTCAAGTAAATTCACACTATATTAGTCACACTGCCCTTACAAAATATTAGGGAAAACTCACTGCTTCCCTCAGATCACTTCTGTTAACTCCCCCTGGCTCACTTTTCTAGGTAATGTCACACTCAGTTTATTGACAAGAAGGTACCTTCAATGGAAAGGCATGATAGTCTTCATATACTGTTCAGCGTGAGAATTTTCGGTCATCTATTTCCAAAGTCGATGCTCATTAATGTTAAATCTTATTCTCCAGCGCAGTAGCCAAATGTACCAAGACTACTTATTCATCATTTCCAGAATCCAAAATTCCTTTGTGATTTTTCATGCATAGAAAAAAAACTCACTAGGAATCATCATAATCAACACTTATTCTTCCATGTGTGCATGTGACCATGCATGTGACAAGATAGATATTATCTTCCTCTACATTCATTTACACATGTGCACCCCCAATTTTGGATTCTTCTCTTCAATGTATTCATGTATGTAAATGCATTCATGAATGCATACACTTCTTATTCTACTTTCTTTTGTGAAAGACCAAATGGGTATGGGTCTTTTAAGAACACACACAACCTCCTTTATCCTATCATTATTACATGATTCTAATATGCTTCATTTTTAATTGTCTTATTCTTCTAATTATGCATCTAAATGTATTCACTCACTTCTGATCACCATTCATAATTTTCCTTTTTCCCTTCCACAACACACATTGTCCACATTTATTTGATTATATTTATATGTGTGCGGTTTTATTCAAACATCAATGTGTGCATTTTGGTATGGCATGGTGTTATTTTTCTCCTCTTACACAACATGGGTATATAGCTCTCTTATGAACAAGTGTGCTTTTCTTCTACATGAACCGTGATGATTCGCAACCCCACCAGGAGTCCAGGATGTACGGGCCCCCATCATATAGTAACTGCAGACCCCCTTCACGTACCAAGGGGTACATGGATATATTTGTTCATAGGACCTCCTCTTCACAGAACCAGAATGGTACCTGGTACCGTTACCTCACAAACCTAAAATGGTTCATGGGACTCTCTTCATAGAACAAGAATGGTTCAAGACTCTCCTTCCTCGCTTAATGAAGCGATATGCATTTCCTTGCTTTAGGATCCTGAGAGGTACATAGAACTCCTTCTCTTCATGGAACCAATGGTGTTTTCTGTTTACTCTTTACAAACCCAGAAGTGTTTGTGGATCTAGCTTGTCCTTTGCAAACTGCAATATCAGAGAGAGTCTGTTTCTCAAAATAGGAGCCCTCAAAACCGTGGGAGCTGTAACATCTTCTCTAATTGGTGTATCTCATTTTATATGTAGAGATCATATCTTTTCCACTTCCAAAATTTGCATGATACGCTCTTCAAGAATCAATCTTGAATAACTGATATCTTCGGTTATTTAATATCTTCAAACCTACATGGAGATATGCCACATATATTGGATGATTAGGTTTTCAAACTCATGTCCTTATTGTTTATCATTAATGTATTGAAGATGTCATATATCACTTTTTGAATCCCTTCTCGAATCCATGTGCCTTGGAAATGTTGTTTTCCTCGGCCAGTTTTTCATTCATCATTTCATTTGTATGCATGAAAATGTAATTTCTTTCATGTGATCATAGCATCCATATGATCACTGTGAGATTGAACTAAGATCAATCAATCCCTAGAGTGGTTAGATCATCGTTTGACTTGAGTACAAGTTTACGTGTGCATGTGGGTGTACAGAGGTTGAAGACAACCTCAGTGGAGGAGATCGGATGATGCTGGTGGAGTCATACGTGGACCGAGGAAAATGAATGGCTCATATTATATCATTGGATGTGGGATGCGATGTGTGGATGAGATATCAATGAGATCAGACGGATGGTCGAGATTGAATCCTTATTTTTAAAATATTCCCCATATCAAATCATGACATGTATTTTAGCATCGTTAAATTAAAAGATGCCACAACATCATCCCAGATTAATCCTCTCCCCCCTCTGGTGCCTCCACACACTGGTTCATAGTGGGAACACTCTTAGCACCCACACTGCCTCCTCAGGAGTGCATCTCGCACCCACTACGCATACCCTAGGGCTTATATGTGGCCCCCGTGTGCCTCCTGTGGGCTGGCCAGGCTGGCTTCACTATGGGCACGGTAGAACCCAGTAGTTCTGCATGATCCCCGGGTGGAGGCTAGCTGGATGGATAGTAGGCTATCCCTCATTTTTATGTAAGTAATATAAAATTACATAGTTTAAAACAATGTATGCATTTAAATTCCTGGCCTCCTTGCAATTCCACTCCTCCTCACACTCTATTCTTCTCCTTTTCTATTACTTCTTCCAATGAACAATTATGATTAGTCCATCAATCAAATCATGGACTTATCACCTTTCCTATGTGGAGTGTTCTTGGGAAAATTTTATTCTACAAAAGAATTCTGATTTCTTCCCATGGTAGCTTCTTCATTCTTAGCTGGATTCTATGATCTTTTGTTCTTAACAACTCTAGACATATGTTGAGATAAAAATGCACTATTCTTGTGACCACTCAAAATGTATACATCATAGATGTTTTATAGAATTACAAATGTATTTGTGGTATAAATATTCTTATGGATTTGTTGGTGTTTCTTTTTCTTCTCGGGTTTTATCTCTTTTGACATAGGCTTCCTCTGTGCTATTTCATTTAAATGTTTTTACCAAAAATGCAGTGTATAATGCTGAAATCTATTGTAGCACCAACAATGAACCACAAATATTCTCTTCTTGATATCTTATATATATGGGTGTTGAGACATCATCTAAAAGTGATGTGAACTATCTCAAGAACAATATTCTAGATCCTTATTCCTATCAACACAATCCATGATTGAATGTTTCTTATTCTAACCTTTCCTCATTCATAATTGGTTATAATTTTTCTTCGAACCTGTAAATTTAGTTGAAGCATATTTCGAAACAATAATACATGATGATACGAATGGTACCTTCACTTTCTTAGCTTCTTCTGATAGATCAATGAGTGAATTCACAGTCTCCATATAACATATTAGAGGGATTTTGGCTTCATAATCCTCTGGTTAGAATAGAATAGCAACATACATTGTTTCTTGAGATGGATAATCATGTTTTTTCATAATATTCATGTCAAAAGGTGGAGGTATTTCAGCTTTAGAATCCTCCAATGAGCATTGACTACAACAATATATTGATTAATTATTTTGTGAAGTCTCAATATGAGTCTTCTAAAGATTAGTCATCTAGGATTCCAATTTTAGATTGTCCATATTGAGGATGATCTTCTGATCTTCAACCAAGATCATCTTCTCATCATAAGCCTTTTTTAATCTTTGAACCCCATCTTCATGAATCTAGACATTAGTTTGAGATAATGAGTCATGTTTATTGAATTTCATTGATGTTTCCTCCAAATTTAGAAACATGACTTCAATTATATTTTTACACTCATCATTAAGATCATCGGTCTTTTATTTTGGAGTCTTATCGAACCATCTTTCTCTTCAATTGATTTAATTCATCTCAAGAGCATATAACATTATGACACTTTCTTTTCCCTGAAATCCTTTATATTATCAGCTTCCCATTCTAGTTGAGTGGTCTCATCCTGCATACATAGAAATATTCAATTAATAGTAGCAGCTATTTCTCAAGGAATATCATTTATTTAGGTTCTTAACTTCTCTTGATCACTTGAAACAGAGATAGAAGTTCCATCTCTATCTCTAGTAGAAACCTAAGACACATTATATTTACTTCTCATGCCTAATATTTCATTATTATTTTATGGGTGTGGATAACCATGCATTTTATCTTATTTGGCCTTGATAGAATTCATCAACCAGTTCTTTTTTTCCCTTTTCATTCTGGCCTTGTTGAGTAAGGAATTATGATCCGAGGTAACTAAACATTCATCAAGGCAACTCATTATTTTTGAATCAGGAATGAAAAACTAAAATCCATTTATGAATACAAGTACTATGGAGTATCCATCATACATAAACCTCGCTCTGATACCAATTAAACGACCCTAGGTCACCCTGCGTGGGGGAGGGGGTGAATCTGGGTGTCAACTTTTTCTCTCGTTTATTGGATCTTGTTACTATGTTGGGAGGAACCAAATTAAACATGTATGATGAACATGTGAAATAATTAAAACAATCACATAAAGAAGGAAATAAAAACACTTTTACATGGTTTATCACTAAGGGATATATCCAAGGGGCATATGCTGATAGGTTATCAGTCATACCTAATTCCACTATTCTTTACTAACTATGGATTACAAGGTTCAGGTAGAGTCCCTATATCCTAGGAACACTGTAATTTCTATAGTTCATGGATAGCACACTACTTCCCTCAGATCACATCCATTGGCTCCCCCTGTCTCCTGCTCAGGGTAAAGTCACCCTCAGTTTATGGACATGAGGGTCCCTTCAATGGATAGGCTTAAAAGTTTTATTTTCCTATTAAGCATGAGAATTTTCTTGCATCGAGGTCCAGAGTTGATTCTCATTAATGATCAGTCTTCATCAATAGTGAATCAACAATATATACTATGACATAATATTCTTCTTGTCCAGAATGAATTTTTTTTTGGGATTGCTCATGCACAGAAAAATAGATCACAAGTCATCGTCAGAATCAACCCTTCTTCTTCCATGTTTTCACTTTACCATGCATGTGACAAGTTATATATGCTCTTCCTCTTCACTTATTTACACATGTACACCATCTTTTTAGGATGCTTCTCTTCAATGAATTCATGTATGCATGTGTATGAATGAGTTCATGAACCTAATATTATAATTTCTTATGCGAAGGGCCAAATGGGTATTGTTCTTTTAAGCACACATGTGGCCTCCTTTATCCTTTTCTTATCACTTGCTTAAGGTATTCTTGGTTATTAATTGTGGTTTTCTTCAAATTATGCATATGAATGTATGCACTCACTTCCTGTCACCATGAAAAATCATCCTTCTCCCTTCCTCAACAAACATTTTCCACCTTGATTTGTTTATATTTTTTAGTATGTGATTTTATTCAAACAATTATGTCTGCATTTTGGTATGACATGGTGTTCTTGTTCTCCTCTTAAAAACCAAGGGTGTATATATCTCTTATGTCCAAGTGTTCATTTCTCCTCTGCAAACCACGATGATATATAGCCCCTCCTTGCACAAGGGATGCACGAGAATCCATAGAATAGTAATTGATGACCTCCTTCAAGAACCAATTGGTACGCGGTTTTATTGTTTCACGAGACTTCCTCTTCATAGAAGTTGAATTGTATGCATTAATGTTTCCTCACAAACCAAAAAATGGTTAGTGGGACTCCCTTCACAAACCATGAATAGTTCACGGGCTTCCTACCTTGCGTACCGAATTGGTACTTAGTTCCATGCTTCATGAACCTGAGAGATTTGTGGAGCTCTATCTCTTCTCATATCCAGAGTGGTTTTGGGATTACAATTAATGAACCTAGAACATATCACGACACTTACTTTTTTTTGAAAACTGTAATATTAGAGAGGATATGTTTCTCTTAAATGGATCCCTCTAAACTTTGGGAGCATCAGCCATTTATTGAATCATTGGGTCTCCTTTTATAAGTAGGGATCAAATCTTTTCCACATCCAAAATCCACAGGACACTATCTTCAAGATTTCGTCTAAAATAACTGAGATCTTCCATTCTTTAAAATCATTAAACCAAAATAGAGATATTCATGTTTCCTTTTTCAAACTCGTGGCCTTCTCTCTGATCGTTCCTGTATTCATGATGGCATGTATACCTTTTTGAATCCCTTCTCAAAACCACATGTCTATGGGATCTTCTTCTAACTAGTCCATTCATTAATTCTTCATTTCATTCATCTGTATGAGAATGTAATTGAATTTATGTGATCGTAGCATCCATAAGATCGCCATATGATTGAACTGTGATCCATTAATTCCTGAAGTGGCGAGATCTCCCTTCGACTCATGGAATGGTTCACGAGTGCATGCATGTGTTCAGAGGTTGAAGACAAAATCACTGGGGGATATCGAACAGTGATGGTTAAAACATACGCGGCATGGGGAAAATGAATGTCTCAGATTATATTGTTGGGCGTGGGATGTGATGTGCAGTTGAGATCTTAGCGAGGTCAGATAGATGGTCGAGATTTCATCTGAATTATTAAAACATTGTCCCACATTGAAACACGGTGCATTTTTTGGATTCATTAAAAAAAAGTTTCCTTAGCATCATCCTAGATTAATTTTCTCCGTCTCTAGTGCCACCCCACACCAGGTCTCAGTGACCGCACTCTTAGAACCCACACAACCGCCTCGAGCATGCATCTAACTCCCAATATGCATACCCTGGGGCGTATACACGGCCCCCATACGCCTCATACAGGCTAGACGAGATGGCTTCCCCATGGGCGCAGTATACCGAAGTGGTCCTGAATGAGCTTCAGTTCGATGATGGATGGTTGGCTAGTGGTGTATCCTTATTTATATGTAAGGCTTATAAAATTAATCAGTATAAAATTGAGTGTACGTTGAAATTCATGGCCACCTTGCAATCCCAATCCTACTCACACCCTCTTCTTCTCCCTTTATTCTACTTCTCCCAAAGAACACTTAAGATCAGTGCATCAAACATCTTAATTCCATTCAACATTTCACATAGGAGAGTTCCATTATTCATGTTGATCGTTGTTAACATTCACTAACACCCATTTAAAACCAATACATTATTCAAACACAAGGACATTCCAAAAATAACATTACTATAAATGTGTCATGATAATGATGGGTTAACTGATTCCTTAAATCAATAAAAATATAGAATCATTAGAGTTAGTAAAAGGCATAAAAAAATAATCAAAACAGTTATACATAAACACAAATCTGTCTTCAGTATATTAGACTCTTGACCCCTGAGATGATGATAACCCAACAATACATTAGTATTTGAAAAACCTCATTACCCCTTTAACTAATCAAACCAAATCATCCACAATAGCCAAATGAAATTTTTTCTCAACTGTTATCCAATTAGACTTTGAATATTCTAAACACAACCATAGTGAACTATCTTATTTATTTTGAATGAGAAAATGGGCTTCTCGCTGTGAAATATATAGAAAATGAAACCCTTTTACAGTAGGTCACCCAATAGATTCTTGAGATATTTTAGGTCTGTTAACGCCATACAATAAAAAGGTATTGATATTGGATGCATACCTCAAATTAGGTCAATTGTAAACTCTACCTCCAATTGTAGAGGAAGACTAAAAAAGTCGTATTGGAAAACATCATGAAATTATAGAAAAAATGAGAAGGTCAACAATAGGAGAAAACTCATCAGGATCAAATTCTACAGCTAGAAAAAAACACTCGATATATGGGTGAGATAGCCCTTCTTGTCTTGATATTGGGACCCACTCCCCTTGAAACACATGATAACTACCATTAGTAGTATGAAATGAAACACAACAGTGATAAAAAATCAACATTATATCGATGAAAGATAAGCGAATCCATAATTATGATGACTAAAAATACATCTTAATAAAGAATGAGAAAATATTAGACCAATACTATATCAGTAACTGTTAATGATGAATAAGGTCACCAGAACCCATTATCTTTACACTTTTTAAGAGGTGATTCTAACTCCATTAAAAACGCAATATATTATATTTAACGATTAATAATATCAACAAATTGTTTCGATATAAACTAGTGGGAGGCACTAGTGTCAAATAATGATAATTCTACAAATGAAATAATAATGATAGTACCTCTCAAAATTGTTTTACTAGTACTTATTTCTGTGGTACACTCATCTACTAAATTAAAGTTATTAACTTTTTAGGCATGTTGCTAGAGCCCTATAGTCATTAAATATTCTGACTGCATGAAAATAGCCTTGGGAGCGGATAAAATCCAACCACAATGAGGCTTATTCATGGACTAATATAATCATTTAATATAAACAAAACAACCACAGTTGTTCCATGTCTTCACTGAAATTGGGAAAAAACGTCCATTTTGTCAGGCCATACCACAATGATAGCTATCTTGAGGCACCATACATGCTATAATAGGTGGTGTAGTGGAGGCTCACTCATGAGACCCCCTTCCACCACTTCTATGATGATCTTGACACTTAATTTTCATCCCATTCACACAAATAAATTTTCAAATAGATTGATGGGAATAGTTGTAAAAAATAATCATCCCTGCCATATCAATATCTATCATCATAGCTCTACCTACCATCTATGCAAAGTTAAAATGTCTTAACATTAATAATTGTGATCTGATATCCGATCTCCAACCCTATAGGTACATTTTAGCATTTAGATGATCATTCTTTACCATGTTTAGAGAAAAATGTGCAGGATAAACAAAATGATTGGTGTAAGCTAACAATTAATTCCAACCCAATGGTAAATTCTGGAACATCATAGACTTCTCCAATATCAATTACACTAGATAAAAATATTGGAAGAACATTGTTTTGAAGCCCTTATAATATAGATCCATTTGTATGTCTACCTCAACCATAGAATCACACCATCACATTCTATAACCCTCAATCCGAAATATTGCACACTTTACTATGATATTCTCAGGTCAATCTAGGAAGTGTAAGATTTTATTGATTATATCCATAATTACATCAACCCTTTGGGAAACATCTGTTCCATCAATGGATGGGGGCTTCACGTGCAATAATTCTCATGGTCGATCATTCACTCTACCTGATATTGACTATACATCAACAACTACATTTTTAAATCATAGTGCTTCTTGAAAATAGTAATAAATACATGTATGGTATTCGTAGTGAGATTTTTAACCGCATACATATTCCCATGTGGAGCATCAGCTACAAATTCATGAGGATCTAGTGGAGGAGGTATCTGAGGCATACAATTGCACACTTAAAGAGAAAGATTGATCAGATAAAAATGTAATTGTCATATCAAACCAGAAAACCAATTAGAAAAAAGCTATAATTTTATACAAAAACCTATAATAGAGACAAATATTCCAACATCTAATGGGAACATGTGTCTCATCATGATATGAGCTATCTAGAACTTATGGATACACACCTCTAAAGTCCCCAAAATATTATCTCCAATCATACAGAAGTCCTAAGAAATTGGAACATGAGGAAATACATCATCAGTTTCTATATTGAAATGATCCAATAAGAGAAACCCTCAAAACATGCACCCAACCTGATTTGTCACATTCCCAATTTGAATTCCTAACCCCCATGGGATGCTGACAAGCACCTAGGCATTTATCAACAATCCATATGGAGATATTTCTCTCGATCATTACAAACACATGGATTTTATGTGAACATAGAAAAGAAAGAAGAAGGAGAAGACGATAAATATAGGCCATAACCTTGATAAGACATCCAAAAAATAACTATTAAATGTGGAAAAAATTAAAAAGAAAATTCTAACTACAAAGAACCATATAAAAATAGACACTCTAGGTGATGGAATAGATGAACTCCAACTATCTCACCACCAACTACCATATCGAGATGAAATGAATCCTTGCCATCTCACTATAGATTATTTCCTTTCCCTAAATTGAATACAAATAATGGTATACACAATACCAAATAGGGGCACATGGTTTGATCAAATAGGCTCATTAGGACCCCACAATGGTGTTCCATAGAAATTAAATCTATAAAAAATATTGTATGCTCATTTTTCATTAAACATGGAATGATCACTGTAAAGTATTTTTAAAAAATTTGTGGTAAAAATTTCCGATTATACCTCATTTTTGAAATATAATAAGGTATATCGACTGCAAAGAACATTTTTCCATATCATGTTTCATAAGAATTTACATTCAAGTCATGGATAATATTTAACAAATCCAATGAATTCAAGAAGAAAATAGAAATACACATGTCACAATACCAAAGAGGTAAAAATAGTATAGCTAACAGATTAATCATACCCATTAATTTATTATGTAGTGCACTACATTACGTAAATCCAATGATCATAAATCTTGGACTAAGGATACACCCTCAAAAGTTAAAGACCAATAACAGATATATACCAAGATATAATAATCTACACTCTAGGACAATAAGAACACCTCACAATGTGAACCCCTATCATGGTTGATGGAATCAAGATGAACCTTCAACCAAATTACTCAATGTATACCATGTGATCATTTTCATATTCATATCAATGATTCAAAAATGATTTAAAACACATTTCACAAAAAAATTAATAATCCTTGAAAAGTATTTTTTTCATTTACATTAATCATCAATCATGGAAATCCATTTTATTTTAACACCCATTATATACAAACACAAATAAATCATTCATATTCCTTGTATAAATCAATCTATAAAGAAGGTGTAATATGGTTCATATGTTTTGGCTAGAGATGAGACCACCTACCGGGAAATCGGGTCTCACATGCCTGCTATGGGATCCATACACAACGAATACCCAATAACATATTGGATTGAAATAGAATCCAATACACACATAATAAGATTAATTATGATCAGATAGAGGGTCCATGGGGAAGAGGAAACACCACATACCTCAAGAAATAATGCCCACCGAACCACGACCAACAAATGATTGGCCTTTAGAATGAGATTGCAGAACTGATCTAGAAGAGGCCGAGAGAACACACCAACATAGATCAAAAGATTTGATAATCGCAATTGAGGGGAAATAACATTAAAAATTAAAACAAATATGTTGAATTATCACTTACTCAAAGAGAGAAAATAGAGTCCCAATGAAGATAAAACACTAAATTTATCAATCTAGAAGGAATTAAGTCTCCCAGAATCAACAAACATGTGCTTTGGTTTTAAGGAAATAAAAAATTGGAATCCAAATCATCAAAAAAGACCTTAAAATCATGAAAAAACATTTCATTTTGGGGAATTACATGACATGTAATTATTTTATTGGTCATACACATCATCGTGTTTAAGTACACAGATAAATCCATTGCATCATATTAAAAATAAGTTAAATAAATAAAATATGACGTGAAACAAATCTTCACATTATATAACCTTTCATAGAATGAAGTCATTAATGACAAGAATCTAACGAATCTTACACATCATCAAACCTAGTTACATTATGTTAAATCCTCATACATCCTATATAAAATTTCTGATAAAGTTATGATTCTAAAAAATCTCTTACAAAACATTATAGTTATACACTCATTTCCTTCTTGACCGTATACAAACAACGAGAAAAGGAAATCCATGACAATATTAAATACATACCAGGTTGATTGGTAACCGGATGTTACAATATATCGTAAAAATTATATAATGGATATGAAAAAACATAGGTAACATATAATAACTCCCATGTAAACTATCTCTTGGTAACTCACCTGGTATGTCTCCCAGATTATTTTTCTCACATACATGTATCAAGAGTCATATATTAAATCTACTTCCCCACTTTGTAAAAATATCCCCCACTGAGTATCAGTACATTATAGTCACTCTAATGGACTAGGTATTATATTTTAATATATAATGAAATCATATTATGTTTGTTCATTAAAAGTAAACCATAGTCACATGGTCTATTATCACAGACTACCACAATGAATCTATATAGTACAACACTGTATTAGTTTTTTTTAAACTTCATTTAATAAAAAACATCAACTTCCACCCAAATGAGGTAAAAAACCACATGTTATAATTCATGTAGTAACTCTCAAAAGAAACTAAATATTTTTTCACCGAGGGATTCTATAGCCACTATCACAGAACATCTCATTGTAAGATCCACCTGAACTTTCAGAAAAATTAATAAATTTATTCAACAATATATAATTCCACTAATATTATATACAGGGAAATTACATATTAGTTGTTGTTAATATAATAAATTGATTAACCCTTGGTCTTCAATGAAACCAGTCATGTATATTCATGTTATTGTAATATAAATCACTTGTTAAAAAATGATACATGTATACAAGCCTATTTAAAATTTATAAAGATTCCAAAAAAATATAAATGCATTAAAAATACAAATCATCATAATGAAATATATAATCAATAATAAAAAAAAAACAACAATCCAAAATATTTTTTAACATGGAAATCATCATGGAAAACTTGTTTGTAGTGCACCAGTCCATGTTCCAGAAAAAGCAATAGCATAACCTTCTCTCAAGTCTTCCATAACCAACATAGTAATAAACAATTTTATACCATTTTTTGGTATCCCTCAGTTGGAGAGTGATTTATATTGTTCTATATGGTGTACTGTAGTTACTATTAGAACACTAGGCTACAATCCAGGGGATGAAGACTACCAGTTTTAGTTTAATGTGTTATAATGTAAAAAAACACCCCCAAAATAGTGTCGAATAAGTGGATAACCATACTATATATATAATAAATAATCATATTATGTTAAATTAATCAAAATATTAAAAATGTTATTCCAAAAATAAAATGTATACTATTATAATAATATATTTATACATCCCAAAGAATCACCAATTAGGATGATCATATGTAATAAATAGACATCCAAAATAAAAAACAAGGATTCTTTTATAGCATCCATATTAGATAAAACATATCAATCCCCAATTATTCACTGATATACTAGGAAAATATCCTGAAACCTCAGGAAACTATCCTCATTGAACCTGTGAACAATATGATGTGGCAAGGATCCCACTTTTCATAGTTTTATAAGCATTATTTCAGTAAAAACTTTTATTCCAATAGAAATGCATTCCCTTACATAAAAATTATATATAGTTTATTAATATTTTATAAGATCAAAATAAATATACATTCTGAAATTATAATAAAATATGAACTGATAAATGTTGAGATCTAAGGGGAAACCCAAGTTTGAACAATTAGCTTCAGATAGTTCCATATGTCCCTGAGCTTGTCATAATGGACACCGAGTGAAGAGCAACATTTTACCAATGGAACACGTTATAACATCCCATGTTTGGATGATGTTCTTTGGAATTTGTACTTGAAAATCAGAAAAATTGAAACAATGATAGAGTCACTTGGTAAATATCACATCTCCAACTAGGGGGAACCAGATATATCCCTATAAATATATTGAATGCATGAACCTTTCGAAAACACAACATAAACATGAACTATATTAGAAAAATATACACTATGAATAAACATGGATCACCTAGAAACCATATATTATTACAAATATTTTGTTACAAATCATCTTACTAAGGAACCATATAATAAAATTAGACCTAGGGAAAACTCAAAATCTACCAAAAACATTGTCAACATCATAAAACTTATGAAAAATCATCTCCCCCTTGAAATAGATATCATAAAACATGTGGGTAACACCCCAACAGGTATATATATATGGACGCCATTACTTATGGGTCATATCCGACCCCATATGTATGAACACTAATTTAGCATATCACTAACACCCATTGGAAACATAGTGCCCCATGAAATCATATCACATTTTCCTTGAATCTCAAAACCATCCAAAAGTAGTACTAGGAAAATAATAACTATGGTCACATCAAACCTATAGTTATTAAACATTCATTTCATAAATCATATACAATAATAATAAACTACACATTCACAGACTCTAATTCACACCAAAAACTACAAGTCTAACCATACAAGACGGTCAGTAATAAATACATAGAAAAACTATCCTATGTAGTCCTATCAAGTGAATAACCAAAACCAATAATTAAAACCATGATTGTATATCCATATAAATTATTTGGTTCTGTTGTTATCCAAGAAATAAAAAATTCCTACCCCCCCCCCCCCCCCCCATACTAACCATCACTATTGTCTACAACCATCAATGACACTAAATATTTCCCTATAACACATCATTGTTTCATAACTGAATGTGGACTCTTTAAATTCATTCAAATCACTCTTATGATGACCATAAAACCAAGGGGATAAATTCCCTATAGAAATACATTACAAGGTTATGGCCTAAAAGTCCTCAAAAGTAATTCTAAACCATTGAAATATCATAGGGGTGTACTCAATCCAATCTCAATTATCTATTTACGTGGGTTGTTTAATTTGCACAACCATTCATAATTCCAACCCTGTATCTACCCACACAATTAAATACAAATTCATAGATGGTGGAATCTGGGCCATCTCCCTAATAATCTATCTCTATGATTACAAGTCATCCTATATTTCATATATCTTATCCCGATGACAATCATATGCATCCAAATAACTGTTACTGATCATGGAGAACCACGTGGACATATCAAAATGACAAAAATGTTCTAATCATATAACTATTACCCCTTATCGTAACATTAATCTCATCACACATAATTATAATCATGTACTCATCCTCTGAACATTGAAACATCACTATAGTGCTTAGGGGACCATCAGGTCCCCTGAAACATTGTTTATTCCCATAGACATCAAAATTATTTGAAACAAATCTATATAATTCTTTTATCACCTGTAGTTGTTAAAACCCATATCCCATTAATATGAAAACATAAATAATCTATAATTAGATTTTTAGGGAGTACCTGCCTTATTTGATGCTACTCCATTTATGAAAATTGAACAACCACATCCTAAGCCTTTATATGCTTCTTACTATCCCATAATACCACATTTTAAAAACAAAATACAATATAAATAATTTTAACAATTTATATAATGTATTTAATTAAACATAAATTTGTATAATATATTTAAAATTCAATTATCCATCTTGTCAGTTGAAAAAATGACTAAAATAACTAAAAAATATATCGAAAACTCTAACACAACAATATGAAATGGACATTTAGTTAACTTGAGATTAAGTTCATTTTTTTCTAATTTAATCATAAACCTTAAATAAATTGACTCAAAAATATAAGTCTAATAAAATTGTGAGATAAATTATGCATTTATTCTCATAGGACATCCAATATAAATATAAGGAAAATTTAAAATAATTAAAGACGATTTATACCACGATTTTGGGGAAATTATATAGAAATATCTAGAAAAAATCATTGTGTAAATTATATAAGTTAATGAAATAATTTTATAGAATATAAAATGGAGAATAATGTTACTTAAACAATAATAATTATCTAAGAAAGCATCAATTTAAATAGGATATCAAAGAGGGGTGGGGGGTGACCCTGCGAAATATAACCCTCCGAAAAAATGTTTTACTAAGAACCAAATGTTGAAAATTTATAAATTAATCATCATACAATATTAAATATTGTAGATACCCAAAGCTTGAAGTACATCGACATAACATTACTTTAGTGGAATAATTAATACAAAACAAAAACAGACACACAAGTACCGCAATAGTTTAGTGTCTTTGGAAACTTGGAACGTAATCTTCTAATCGTGGTGAAAGATCTTCAACATATCCCATAAAGATCTTCCCCTTTTTTTATTACCTAAAACCTTTCTTTATATCATGGGGAAAAGAAAATATAAAAAGGATGAGCTAAGAATGCTCTGTAAGAGTAAGCATCGATAAAAAAAACATATCATATACATTTGAACTTAAAAACATGAACATAATATTTAAACATCAAAAGCTTGAGAAATGACATAAAACATGGAAGTACGTAAAGAATAGATCATAAAAAACAATAAGAATGATAAAATAGAATGGGAATAATACATGTAATTGTGGCAACCATTAAGTACATGATATGATTTCCATAATTTCCAAGGTATTGCTGCCAAGACCATCTAAGTAGACAAAGTCCCTTTCTGAATCGAGTTCACTCCTCGTTCCAGTCCTGTATTACTGAACCGGTTTAACTTGCCATTCCAGCCATGTCTATCTCATGAGATATAAATCATTACCCAATGAATTGGAGGGAGATATAGGTCCCACCCATCTCATAATGAAATCATTCTTACTTGTGCCACAAAATAAACATACATCATTCATAAAATCCAATAAATAAAATTGGTTTCATAAACATCATCCCACCATCACATAATCCATATAAAATTAATGGATATCATTTCATAGTAAGAAAAGTAAAACCATGTAAATCATATAGTCATTATACTTGAAACATACACATATTAAATAATGTCATCATAGATGGAAAATTGTTTTTATAAAACACATGAAATGAAATCTTGAGGAAAATATCCTTTCTTCTTATAAATCATTTTCTTTTCACAAAATGTCATTCAATTTTAAAAGAAAATTATTTTGTTGAAAATAGTCATGAAATAATTTGGAGGAATTTTCATGAAAATAAGGCTTTATAAAACAGAAAAAATCCTTTCATGTCGTATAAGTTAAAAAACATTCATCTCGTACTTTTTCCGAAAAAGTCAAAAAGTAACTCGTATGAAAAATGAAAAAAGATTCCTTTCATATCCTTTACCAAAAACTCACCGAAGGGTAAAATTGGATTTAAACAACTGTAGGTAGATGGAAACAATATTACATATTGAGGGAACATGGATGTGGATGATAAAATACACCCCAGTAAATACCAAAGTATAAACACTCTCGGATAAAAATGAGATTGTGATATTTTCCCTTACCCTAGGTCCGATATGCTTCGTACGTATCCGAACCTCCTGTATAATGATTTAAATAATGTTATTTACATATTACAGAATCATATAAATTCTTATTATATAATATATGGTTCACTTATGACTTTATATTACCCGTTCTTTTGTAAATTCCATGTTAAAGAGCATTTTGGGTATAATCGTTTCATTTGTCGTCAGTGTTTTGACTTGTAATTATTCATATGACTACATAGATAATGATTACATACATACAAAATGTAAAACATGATTTATATAAAATATATATTCATAATATACATATATATAATATATTGATAAATGGAAAGAAATACACTGTTCATGGAGACGGTAGGCCGTACGTACGCATGAACGTTGTCTTCGTTTCCTTATTGAATTGAATGGAATTAATTTGGAGACATACATATATATATATACATAAATCCAGTATCATTATTATGTTATATATTTCAGGATTACTTATTATATATAATTTATAATCATTTAGTAATGGTTAATCATTGAGAATGAATCTCATCGCGTCGTGGAGACGACATTCCGTACGTATGCAGGAGCAAGGATATCGTTCCCATGATCATGGAATTTTATTGGAGTGTATGTATAAAATTACAGAATCAATATCACTTTACAATAATCTTATATAGTTATTATTTACACCATTATACCCATCCAAGTAAGGTGGTGGTGGAAAATAGATTACACCACAGCGTGGAGACGGTATTTCGTACGTACGCACGCGTGGTGATTTCGTTTTCCGTAGGATGGATAGATGGTGAAATAGGGTTTTTTCATACATATAATAACATATCAATATATGAGTGAAACTTATGTTATTACTTCATAATGAAACAACCTATGAAGAATAAGTGGAAGAAGAAATAAAGGTGAAAGAATCGGTAACATAAATTACCTCTTCTTTGAAGCGCCTCTTTGAGACCTCCTCTTAGGACACTAAAATTTGTCTTTGAAGAAAACCAGGAACTCTAGTATGTTTCTAGGGAATTGGAGAGGAGAACTGGTCAGGTTTAGGCCGATCTTGAATGCTCAAAGTGGTGTGTGGAACAGAGGGAGGAGGTGCCCTTTTATAAGCGAGGAGAGGGGCACCTTTAGAATTCTTAAAAATATTAATTTATAATAAATTTAACCCCACTTAAAAACAACCAAAAATGACTCATATTCGAAGATTAGATGATATAGGGTTGTAATATCATCAACCAATCAAATTTAGACATGTTTGGATCTTATTTTAAACCTTATCATTTTGATTTATCCTTTTTTAATCTATTTATGTTTAATTGTGGTAATAAAATTCTAAATTTTAAATTATAACAAATAATTACTTATTTGTTGTGAATTTTCCATAATTGTTTAATATGTAACATTATAGACCATATAAATTTAAATTTATAATTTTTAAATATATTTGTGATTTTTAAACAATTTTATAATATGTTATTTTTATAAAAAACAATAGTGTCAATTTTGACACTAATCATTTATTTGAATTTAAATAAAATATATACAGAAGATATGTTCGAAATAAAAGATTTTATAGATTCATAAAAGGTCATATGTATCTATAAAATTATTGGATCATATTAAATAGTTCATATAATATTTATTTTATTATTTTTAAAACCTATTATTTGGATTATCTGTTAATAAAATAATTACTACAACATTTTTGTATAATTATTTAATATACTGGTTTGTTGCATAAAAATTAAAAATAAAATCCTATGATGAAAAAAAATCTATTAAATTTCACAATAATACTTTTACTAGAATTTATCATATTAAAATCACAATATTTAAATTGTTATATTTATTAAATTATGAGGGTGACAACTTTGGAATCTTTAAAAATAAAATAATATAAGTGTCATAATCACATTCATAAGGCTCCAAACGGTTATATATCAGGTCATCGGATGATTAAGGTGTAGATATATACTACCAATAAGGTTTGGTCAGTTTTGTGGTCCTTTTAATGGGTATTATTATTTCAATAAAAACTATATTACTTATTTTACACTTAATAAATAATTTTTGTATCATTAATGTATCACCATTAATGACAATTATTTAATCCCTAAAAATTCTAAATAAATTATCATGATGTATATAATTTTATTATATTTCTGGATACTACTCATGTTCGATGTTTTATGATGTCTATCACTAAATTAAAATTATTATACTTATAAGATTTAAGAGAGTGACATGTGGTCACTTTCTTTGGTTTTATTAATAATTAAATTATTTTCCTTGTAAAAAGTCCATAAAATGGTTCTAATCCGACCCTTAGGTTATATGGGTCTACTTTTAGCCATCAAATATAATTTTTTCATGTGTTAGGGTAATTTTATAATATTATATTTACCCTTAATTTCCTGATTTACCTTTAACTATGGTAAATAAAATTTACCGTAGTTACTATTCGTAATTTCCAAAAATAAAAAGTAGTTTATTAACATAATTTGGACCCACTGATTTCAAATATGGAATCCTTTTTTCCAAATTCAAAACACAAAAGTTTCAGAAATTAAATTAAAAATAATCTCGTTGTCGAAAGAAAACGGGTTTTTCTTCAAAAGTTTGCAAAAGATTGAATTGATTTAACCTACGAATTTAATGTAAAATAAATGATAATGACATACATTATATTAAATGGTAAAAATATATTCTATTTATACTTTAAAGACATTCAATATTATAATTTAACTATATAAATTATTGCGATGAAAAAAGTTGTTTTTAATTAAAATATAGCGTGTTTTTACTATTTATCAAAATATGAAAGTTACCAGAATAATATGAAAAATTTATCCAAAGTAAATTTTTATTTCTTGATTCCAAAGAAGAATTTTATTTTGTCAAATTGAACTTATAAACATATCAAAAACTAGATTTAAAGTAGGTGCGCCATCAAAAGGTGGCAAAACTGTATTTTTTGAAAAATACTTATTTTACACGAAAAATTTATTTTTCTCTTATACCATGTTCTAGAAAATTTGTAAGATGAATAATAATGTTATAAAATTAAAATTTTAGTTAATACTATTCATAACGGCTATTTCTTAATAATATTATAATAATATATTGTTGTTTAGTAAAACCCGATATTGCGTACAACACACGCTGTCGAGGAAGGTTGCGATTGCTTGTAATGCAAGACAAGTCAGGGTTTCATGTTGTGCAAGAATCCTTCATTGTTTTGTAAAACAGAATCCAACCATATTTCATTTATACATTGAATATATATATATATACTCAATGTTGCGTAAAATAACTATTATAAAAATTGTGTGTAACATGATCCAAGAATAGTGTTGCGTATACTGCAAGCTAATACGGTGTTGCGTATAGCGCAAGGTAATATTGGTGTAGCATACAACACAAGACATTAATGAAATTAAAAGAATATTTTTCATAAAATCTCGGGGTGTTACATTCTACCCCCCTTAAAATGAATTTCGCCCTCGAAATTCATCGGGGTTATAAATGGTTTATTAATCGAAAGTTTCTTTAATAGAAACCCACATCATAAAATGGAATACCAAAACCAATCATTAAAAACTAAAGTATGAAACATAACAGTTACCCAAATCATCTAATCACTGGGTTTCCACATAGGAGAACATAGGTGAAAATATGGATATGGAATACAAACCTAACCATCATGTTCTGATGGAGAGTGGTAGAGAACATGGCTATGAAAAATCCAACAATCACAAAGATATTGATTTGTGATGATCGAAGGTACCATCTGATTAATCGGATATAAGGGAACTAGGACAACATTTTTGGTTTTCAAGATCACTTCCCTAAAGTTGATGAATTAAAATAAATACTTGCATGATTTTGGTACAATCTCACTGTTGTTCGTGAATTGGACAATTTCCACTTCATCCATTAAAGAAATGATGTTGAATTTGTTATTCGTGATGTGTTAGCAGATCATGTGATAGATTGATGGGTCATTCTGTCTCTTTCAAACAAAAGGTTAGAAAAAGTTATAAGTCCATCTTATGGTTAGATTAATCGTATATAGTTCCAAAAATTAACTTATACTTCATATATAATACTGTTTAATAAAATAAAACTAGTTTCTACTAACTAGGGACTTCCGGTAGGCCAGTGGTAGGCGATAAAAGCCAGTCACACTTCGGTTGTGGGTTCGATTCCCACAGCCTTGTCCGACACAATGGGATGTCGCCCGTCCTGGAGGGTGTCCTTTTTCTAAAACTACATTACTATAACATCCCATTAATAATATCGAAAAAACTTCTATCCTTAAACAATACTAACTTATGTCCAACATAATCTATTCCAATCTTTAGGCTTATCCATAATACTGCAGTCCACTCTCATAATATAATGAAAACGATTACCCGTGGTTTAATACCATCGTTGATCCCCATATATCATATGATATGTCTTGTTGGTCACATTCCAAACATTCGAAAGCCTTAATCATGTATTCTCTTGAAATATGAATACCCATTGAACCTTAGTGAAAACATGAATGCAGTTAAAAGTTAACACTTTCCACATACCAAAATCCTCAAAATTCTATATACTCAAACCATGATATCACTTAGTCCTTATATCAATCATGAGCTCATGAATACAATCAAACATCTCATTATCTTCTTATTCCTTCATTATGCGCATATCATCTACTTTACAAAAATATCTGAATAACATTCCATGGTTACTGGTACCATTAAACATATACTTTCAAATACTTTTAGGAAAAAAATAGTTTAGCAATCCTTAGAAGATTCTTTCTTCCATAGTACCATTAACTATAAAACATAACTCTCGATAAACATACAATCATTCCACTACCTTCTAAAACAACCGACTAAGCTTCAACACTTCTTTCAGCTCATATATCATTTGTAGTCTCCTCATCATCATACACATAAATAATACCCATATGACCATGCTGATTCTCTTCATGATATTTTCCATTAGGTAATTGGTTTGCATAATGCCCGTACATTCGACATTTAAAACATCTAATCATTGTTGATGTCATAGAAAAACCATTATCCATTACCATGGTGTTAACTGATCCTTTTCCATTGCACTTACTGGATTTTTCTCCTTTTTTTCCACACCCAAAGCATCTTCTAGTTCCTTTGAAACAATCTCCCTGATGCGTCTTCCCACATGATTTACATGAGGAAAATTGAACATTCTTTCCTCTATGATCATCATGAAACTCCATCTTTCTCTTATTATCTAAGTCGGGAAACTTACCAATGTTGAGATTATTGATCATATTATGAGATTGCTGATTAGGAATAATAATGATTTTTGGACTTCCAAATCCCGTTTCATTTGGTTTCTCATGAAGAACATCATTCCATTGTCCTTCATATCCTCCATTATGATGAATCTTCCTATTTCCAGCAATTTTCTAAAACCCAAAAAGAATAGTGTGGGAGGAAAAAATCATACTAGGTAAAAAATAGTAAACGGCGAGTACCCTCAATATCTAACAACTTAGGTTAAATTCTAATATAGTTACCGTAGTTCTAGGACTATATCCTATACGTATACTTATCCTTAGGGACATCCCTAGACATACCGTAAAAATATATCTAGGGATCTCACTAACGTTTTCACATCCTAGTTTCCAAAGGTAGACTAAACCTTTCCTCTGATACCAACTGTAGAGACCCGAATATTGATGTACATGGACATTACATTACTTTTTTAGAATACTTAATACATAACAATAACATACACACAAGGACCATAATAGTTTAGTGTCTTTGGAAACATGGAACGTAATCTTCTAATCATGGTGAAATATCTTCAACATCTACCATAAAGATCTTCTCCTTTTTTTCTTACCTAAAACCTTTCATTATATCTTGGGGAAAAGAAAACATAAAAAGGGTGAGCTCAAATACTCAGTAAGGGTAAGCATGGATAAAATAAAACATACCATATAAATTTGAACTTAAAAACATGAACATAATATTTAAACATCAAAAGCTTGAGAAATGAAATAAAACATGGATGTACGTATGAAATAGATCATAATGAAACATTAAGAATGAAAAAATAGCATTGGAATAAGACATGTAATTGTGGAAACCATTAAGCACATTATATTATTTCCATAGTATCCAAGGCATTGCTGCCATGACCATCTTAGTAGACAAAGTCCCTTTCTGAATCGAGTTCACTCCTCGTTCCAGTCTTGTATTACTGAACTAGTTTAACATGCCGTTCCATCCATGTCTATCTCATGAGATATAAATGTTTACCCAATGCATTGGAGGGAGATATAGGTCCCACCCATCTCATAATGAAATCATTCTTACTTGTTCCACAAAATAAACATACATCATTCATAAAACCAAATAAATAAAATGGCTTTCATAAACATCATCCCACCATCACATAATCCATATAAAATAAATGGATATCATTTCATTATAGGAAAAGTGAAATCGTGTAAATCATAGAGACATTATACTTGAAACATACACATATGAAATAATGTCATCATAGATGGAAAATGGTTTTGATAAAACACTTGAAATGAATTCTTGAGGAAAATATCCTTTCTTCTTAAAAATCATTTTCTTTTCACAAAATGTCATGCAATTTTAAACGAAAAGTATTTTATTGAAAATAGTCATGAAATATTTTGGAGGAATCTTCATGAAAATAAGGCTTTATAAAATAGTAAAAATCCTTTTATTCCATATAAGTTAAAAAAACATTCTTCTCGTACTTTTGCCAGAAAGGTCAAAAAGTAACTCGTATGAAAAACGACAAAAGATTCCTTTCATATCCTTTACTAAAAACTCACCGAAGTGTAAAATTTGATTTAAACAATTTTAGATGGATGGAAGCAATATTACATATTGAGGGAACATGGATGTGGATGACAAAATACACTCCAGTAAATACAAAAGTATAAACAGTCTCGGATAAAAATGAGACTGTGATATTTTCCCTTACCTTAGGTCTGATATGCTTCATACGTATCTGAACCTCCTGTATAATGATTTAAATAATGTTATTGACTTATTACAGAATCATATTAATTTTTATGATATAATATATGGTTCACTTATGACTTTATATTACCCGTTCTTTTGTAAATTCCATGTTAAAGAGCCTTTTGGGTAAAGTCGTTTGATTTGTTGTCCGTGTTTTGACTTGTTATTATTCATATGATTACATAGATCATGATTAATTACATACAAAATTTAGAACATGATTTATATATAATATATATTCAGAATATACATATATATAATATATTGGTAAATGGAATGAAATACACCATTCATGGAGACGGTAGACTGTACGTACTCATGAACGTTGTTTTCGATTCCTCATTGAATTGAATGGAATTAATTGGATGACATACATATATATATACATAAATACAGTATCATTATTATGTCATATATTTCATGATTACTTATTATATATACTTTATAACCATTTATGAATGGTTAATCATTGAGAATGAATCTTATCGCATCGTGGAGACGGTATTCTGTACATACGCACGAGCGAGGATATCATTCCCATGATCGTGGAATTTAATTGGAGTGTATGTATAATATTACAGAATCAATATCACTTTATAATAATCATATATAGTTATTATTTACAACATTATACCCATCCAAGTAATGTGGTTGCGGAAAATAGATTACACCACAGCGTGGAGACGGTATTCCGTACGTACACACGCGCGGTGATTTAGTTTTCCATAGGATGGAAAGATGGTGAAATAGGGTTGTTTCATACATATAATAACATATCAGTATATGCGTGATACATATGTTATTACTTCATAATGAAACAACCTAAGAAGATGAAGTGGATGAAGAAATAATGGTGAAAGAATTGGTAACGGAAATTACCTCTTCTTTGAAGTGCCTCTTTGAGACCTCCACTTAGGGCACTAAAATTAGTCTTTGAAGAATACCAGTACCTCTAGGATGTTTCTAGGGAAGTGGAGAAGAGAATTGGGCTAGGGTTGTCCGATCAGGAAGGCTCAAAGTGGTGTGTGGAAGAGAGGGAGGAGGTTCCCTTTTATATGGGAGGAGAGGGGCACCATTGGAATTCTTAAAAATATTAATTTGTAATAAATCTAACCCCACTTAAAAACCACCATAAATGACCCATATTCTAATATTAGATGAGATAGGGTTGTAATCGCATCATCCAATCAAATTGAGACATGTTTGGATCTTATTTTAAACCTTATCATTTTGATTTATCCTTATTTAATCTATTTAAGTTTATTTGTGGTAATAGAATTCTAAATTTTAAATTATAACAAATAATTACTTATTTGTTTTTAATTTTAAATAATTGTTTAATTTATAACATTATTGACCATATAAATTTAAATTTATAATTTTTAAATATTTTTGTGATTTTTAAAAAAATTTATAATATGTTATTTTTATAAAATAACAATAGTGTCAATTTTTACACTATTCATTTATTTGATTTTAAATAAAATATATACAGAAGATATTTTCCAAATAAAAGCTTTAATAGATTCATAAAAGGTCATATGTATCTATAAAATTTGTGGATCATATTAAATAGTTCATATAATATTTATTTTATTATTTTTAAAACCATTTATTTGGTTTATCTCTTAAAAAAATAATTACTACAAGATTTTTGTATAATTATTTAATATACATATTTGTTGCATAAAAATTAAAAATAAAATCCTATGATGAATATATATCTATTACCTTTTACAATAATACTTTTAATCAAATTTATCATCTTAAAATCACAATATTTAAATTTTTATATTTATTAAATTATTAAGGTGGCAACTTTGGCATCATTTAAAATAAAATAATATAAGCGTCATAATCACTTTTATAAGGCTCAAAACGGTTATATATTAGGTCATTGGATGATTATGGTGTATATATACACTACAAATAAGTTTTTGTCAGGTTTGTGTCCCTTTTAATGGGTATTATTATTTCAATAAAAACAATATTTCTTATTTTCCACTTAATAAATAATTATTGTATCATTAATGTGTCACCATTAATGACAATTATTTAATCCCTAAAAATTCTAAATAAATTATTATGATGTAGATAATATTATTAGCTTTCAGAAGACTATTCATGTTCGAAGTTTTATGATGTGTATCACTAAATTAAAATTATTATTCTTATAAGATTTAAGAGAGTGACAGGTTGTCACTTTCTTTGGTTTTAATAATAATTAAATTATTTTCATGGTCAAAAGTCCATATAATGAATCTAATCTGACCCTTAGGTTATATGGGTCTACTTTTATCCATCCAATAGAATTTTGGCATGTGTTAGGATAATTTTATAATATTATATTTACCCTTAATTACCCGATTTAGCATTAACTATTGTAAATAAAATTTACAGTAGTTACTATTCATAATTCCCAAAAATAAAAACTATATTATTAACATAATTTGGACCTACTGATTCCAAATATGGAATCCTTTTTTCAAAATTCAATACACAAAAGTTGCAGAAATTAATTTAAAATTAATCCCGTTGTTGAAAGAAAACAGGTTTTTCTTTAAAACATTGCAAAAGATTGAATTGATTTAACCTACGAATTTAATGTAAAATAAAGGATAATGAAATAAATTATATTAAATGGTAAAAATATATTCTATTTATACATTAAAACCATTCAATATCATAAATTAACCATATAAATTATTGCGATGAAAAAATTTGTTATTAATTAAAATATAGCGTGTTTTTACTATTCATAAAAATATGAAAGTTACCAAAATAATATGAAAAATTTATCCAAAGTAAATTTTTATTTCTTTATTCCAAATAAGAATTTTATTTTGTCAAATTTAACTTATAAACATTTCGAAACTTGATTTAAAGTGGATGCGCCATCAAAACCGGTAAAACTGCATTTTTTGAAAAGTACTTATCTAACCCGAAATATTTATTCTGTTCTTATACCATCTTCTAGAAAATATTTAAGATGAATAATAATGTTATAAATTTCAAAATTTAGTTAATACTATTCATAACGGCTAGTTCATAATAATATTATAATAATATATCGTTGTTTAGTAAAACCCGGTATTGCGTACAACACACGCTATCGAGGAAGGTTGCGATTGCGTGTAATGTTAGCCAAGTCAGGGTTGCATGTTGTGCAAGAATCCTTCGTTGTTTCGTATAACAGAATACAACCATATTTCATTTATACATTTAATATACATATATATATACTCAATTTTGCGTAGAATAACTATTATCAAAATTGTGTGTAACACAATCCCAAAATAGTGTTGCGTATACAGCAAGCTAATACGGTGTTGCGTATAGCGCAAGGTAATCTTGGTGTAGCATAAAACACAAGACATTAATAAAATTATAAGAATATTTTTCATAAAATATCTAGGTGTTTCAAATATAATAATATAAGATATCATCATAGTGTGATGATTACATTATGGTATGATTCCTCCTCATTTGGCTTCGTCACATGGTGGTGTGCAGAGATCAATGAACCATAAACCTAAAAAGATGGGTTTACGCTCATCCAACCACCATTATGATTTACCTATTCATTCCCATTATACAATTCCGCTTATATAATAACAACACTCAAGGCTCACATCCTTCATGGTATGGCCACCCTACAACATGGAATGACCACCCTTGGAATAGTAGTAATCTACCTGTCAATAAGAAAAATAATTAAAAGTTTTAGGCCAACATTCCCTTTCTCTATAACATACGAAGGCACACAAAAAACTCATATTCCTAAATCAATATATAAAAATATCTTCAAGAAATTTCACAACCCATGAATTTAAAATTTCAATCTGAATTCTAAATAAATTCAAAAATACGTTCCAAAAAATATAAATACTATCTGAATTAAAAAATATATATTGGAAAAGTATTTTACTAGCTTCATAAAATATTTCAATTAATATATTTTTAATGGTACTTAGACATTGAAATATGTAACAATACAGTATAATGTTTTTATCAATGTAACATGGAATTATTCTCACCATGAAATGTTTTCCAAAAAATCAGTGAAGATAGATAGAAATAGTACATTTCAATAGTCTTCAACAGTGAAATATATGATGTATATAATGTTATATAGTATGATTTATGTTTACTATGATTAAATATCAATGAATATTGTAGGAACCCAGAACTTCCTTTCAGGTATTTTTTCATTTTCTGTTCATTTTTCAGAAAAAATGGAATTTTTGGAGGTTGTGTAGGGGTGAACAATTCGAGGGAGGTCTAAGGAAACCTTGCGGTCAGCCCCGGAAACTAAGCACCCTTGATAGTGGGCTCTGCACGGGCAGCGCACGGGTTGTCAAGACGGGCGACCAAGCCTTGTGAAGTCCCTAGATGAGACAGTAGCACCTCCACGGTTGGCGCACTGTTTTCCAAACCGTGTTGGGTAACCATGAGGGCACAGAACGTTAGGGTTTTTAAGTCACATACCACTCGGTATTTCCCATTCCTCCACCATTCTTCCTCCAACTCATGGCTCACATGGGAGTTGCGATTTTCTAGGTTTGTGGAGCTCCATGGCTCATTTTGGAGGCAAATCAAATAGTTTTATTGGCGGAACAAAGGCAGTTATCATCAGGTAAGTCCCTCCTTTGGTTCTTTGATGTTTTGGTTAGTGTTATACCACATCCTGACTTAGTTTACTAGATCTACAAGGGATTCCTGTAGATATCAGGTTGTGTTGCTTTTGAGTGTTAATGTTTTACATTGCTGAAGATAGGGAAGGGGTTTTAATGTGGTATTGAGGAGGTTTTCACCCAGTTTCGAGTGATTTTGGGTAAAGAGGTTGATTTCCACAAACCCTAAGAGGTATGTGGTTTGTGCCTTCTGATTTAAGGTCCTTTAATTGTATGTGAAAAACCACAAATATCCATGAATGGGGTATTGGGCGTTTACCATTTTTAACCCTGTTAATTTCCTTCTTTGCTTGTGTGTGCAAGTAGAGGTTATTTGTATGTGAATAGGGTTGGTTGCTATGCATTGCAGGTTTTTCCCATGCATGTCCTTCATATGACCATTTGGTTCTTCTTAGAATGTTTTGTTTCTTTGTTTGATTCCCATGCCTAGTATTATAGGATGGTGTCACTGTTGTTCTGTTATGTTGTTGTGTTTTAGAATGCTAGCCATGTAGTTCATGACATTTACCATGACCGTTATGAACTGCTACACTTTCTTGACATACACAGGGTAGTGAGAACCTGGTGTATAGAACATATGTAGAATTGAAGTTGATGGCTTCTCTAGAGTGTCTTTATAATTATACGATGTGAGACCACATGGGGAATTGATGTTGAGTGCTTCCCCAGAGTGTATGTAGTTCCTCAACGTGGGCCACATGGGGAATTGATGTTGAGTGGTTCCCCAGAGCGCCTTTATTATGATACGAGACTATATGGGGAATTGTCAGTGAGTGCATCTCCAGAGAGTCTATCCTTAAGCTGAACCATAGGGGTTAGACTGAGAGTGCTGCCTAGAGGGCTGCTTATACATGATATGTATGACCAGAGGGGATAGGATGTGGGAGCATCCCAGAGGCTTACCTGTTTGTTAGCTCCTTGCATTTATCTGTTTGGTAGGACCATAGAGGATAGGCTGTGAGTACTTCTCAGAGTGTTACCTGTTGTGATTATATTCATTGTTTAATTGTTTCTTGATATCAAAAACAATGTATTGTTACTGTTGAGTAATTATTTCTTCACTGCTTTCTTCACTTATAACTGCCATATATTCAAGGACTGTTAGGAACAGATCTTGTGGTGGTTGTCTACTAGGATTCGTCTTACACAATATTTGAGATAGGCTTTTGGGCCAAAACTAATTATATTGTTTCATGTATAGATATGGGAAAGCTCCCTTCTACTTAAATTACTTGACTTGCTATGGACTGGATGTCATGAGACCAATTTGTGGCTTGCGATACCAAAGAGATTATCTGTTTTCTTTTATACTTGTTTTATAACTATATTTCAACATTGTTATTTGTTTCTATACTTTCCTAGATATATGTTTCATGCATCATTTTATATATAAGCTCCAGTTTATTCTATCAGTCTTCCACAATTTATTTTTGTATGAGATTTTTACTTCTTCTCCTCCAGTATGTATTGGTTTACTTCCATTGTGTACTCTTCCAATGAGGTAAGAGATTCCCCACTATCACACCATGGACCCTCACTTCTAGTCGAAAACCTCTGGTGTTAGAGGAAATGAACTTGAGGCCATGTGACCAACTGGGTATGGGACGCCTCTGGGTGGTTTCCAGGGTCGGTATTTTACAAAGTGGTATCATAGGCAGGTTTTTTCTCATTAATTACTATTTGGAGCCTTTATCCAAGGACAGTAAGGGATATGTACTT
This sequence comes from Viscum album, assembly GCA_963277665.1. NCBI lineage: Eukaryota > Viridiplantae > Streptophyta > Magnoliopsida > Santalales > Viscaceae > Viscum > Viscum album. The sequence goes on from OY728163.1 coordinate 1,612,788,339, forward strand.
GGTAATAAGAAGTGTCTGGGAGTGGATAACACATGTACATGGAAAATAAAATCTACCTAATTGATTTCAATTTTCATCTGGTTTTCAAACATTCAGTTGATTTGATTTTCACTGTTGGGTGACTCACAAGTATTGTACTATTATAGTTGATGTTATTGAGGTTCTATTTCTTTCACAACCTAATGGTATGAGGGTATTCCATCTCATGAATCATATATTCACTTTCTATAAATTGCATGGAATCCATTATTGCCATGTCATCTAGGATGCCTTAGCGGTTTCATGTTGTTGTGATAGATGTTGTGTAGAATATGCATGCTGTTGTGATAGATGTCATTATAAAAATATCTATTGTTTGATAGGGTATTTTTTTTGTGAGTTTTTTTTGAATAAATTACCAACATTGGTTCTTGAGGTGTTATGGGCTCTCATGAACAATAATTTGGTGGATCATTAGCTTACTTACCATTGTTATAACTTGTATATAATGCCAAACTTTGATTCGCGGGGAGTATGGGCTCTCACGAATTGGAATTTGGATCTTTCAAAATTATTTTCAGTGTATCTATGGGTTCCATAGTAGTTTCATGAGGCATACTGTCATGAAAAACCCCGAATGCACCCCATATAGTTTTTACTACATGAAATGTGTTCTTCTATTCGGGAAGAAACAGTTTTTCTTAAGTACACACCGTGTACTCATTGAACACGCAGTGTACTCTTTGTAAACTCCATGTTCACCTATGTTTCAATCCAAGATATTCTTGATCTAGGGTGTGCATATGACCATGCAGAGTCATGCCACCGAGACGTCCTTCGGTTGTACGCCAGCCACAAGGTGGTGATCAGACACCGGGTATAGATAATCAGGGATTCTTGCATATCCTCATATTGTTCCAGTCTTGGCACTAGCATTTGTCGATGACCCAGGGGTTGCTGCTTAGTTCAGTGAAGGCTTTGAGAGTATAATTCAGACCATTCATGGAGCACCACCTCCTACCATGTAGATGAAGGATTTGATGCGGGTCTTTCAGAAGAAGCATCCTCCCACTTTCGTAGGGTATGGGGGACCCAAGGACACTGAGACATGGTAAGAAGCCATGATGATGATTTTTGAGAATATGGAGATGACTCCAGTGAGGAGGGTCAATCTCACTACCCATATGCTTCGGGACTCTTCCAAGAGGTGGTGGGATGTGATATCATTACTGGGACGCGAGAAGGTTATTGCGTGAGATGACTTCCAACGCATCTTCTTTGACTACTTCAATCCGAAGACCTTGAGTTCCAATCGAGCCTGAGCGCTTATGATTTTGGAGTAAGGGTACTCCTTTTGTTATGGAGTATTCCTCTCGTTTCACCTAGATTCAGCGTTTCACACCCTTCCTAGTATGAGATGGGTTATTTATTGCAAGGATGTTCGAGGATGGCCTCACACAAGACATCCACTCTCAGGTGAATATCATCTGGTTGACTTCCATCACATCCATCATCATCCAGGAAGTGATTACAGAGCAGAATATAAGGGAATCTAGAGTTGTGAGCCAGGGCGGCTCAACATCCAGAGTTAGTGCTTCCCCAGCTGATAGCCAGAAGTTCCACTGGGAGACTACACAAGGAGATCTATGTAGGCGGGATGCATATTATGTTATCTAGGTGGTGTTCTAACAGTGTAGGAGAAGAGGTAATTCGAGGCCATAGTTCCCGAGAGACTCATTGGAGTGTCGATCATGCGGAAAGTTGGGACACCTTTAGCATTTTTGTCCAACCTTTTCACCAACAGATGGTGGCAGGGGTTCATCTATGACTCCTCGTACATGAGCAGCACTACCAGTTTCTCACCAGTCTGCAATCTGGAGTTCTTCTGGCCATTCAGGCTGAGGTGAAGATTCTGGACGAGGTGGTTAGTCCCTAGGATTTTAGTGACTTCAGGGCGGATCAGCTCAGAGTGGTCAGGCAGGGGCACATGGACGTGGTACGGGGTAGAATTTTGCAGTGGAGAAGAACCAGAAAGAGCATGATTCCGTACCTTCTAAAGTTCAAGGTACAATCTTAGTTGGCTCAGTTTTAGATTCTGGTCTTTTCGATACTGTTTCTAGGCATAGATTTATATCTATCTATGTTGTGGGGATCCTAGGTCTCTCTATCTTTTCTTCTTCTGATGTTTTGACACTAGAAACTCTGTTGGGGACAAAAACATTTAGTGTATGTTAGCACAAGGTGTGCCCTCTTGAGGTGGGTGGGTGTCACATCCTTTGGGATCTTTATATTCTAGAGATGATATGCTATAATGTCATTCTCAGAATGTACTGGCTAGTTCCCTTCAAGGTAGTTGTCCACAGTTATCGCTATAGGGTGAGTTTCATATCACCAGAGGGTGGATCTTTTTTTCATAAGGATGATTAGGATGTCCAGGCGAGCAGAGCAGGTCCAGTGCATCATGGATTGGGAGAAGTTACATCCTAGATTGCTAGACATTTTCTGGATGACCAGGGACTTCACAGTTAGACTTTCCTCTAGTGGTGGATTGTTTTAGAGATGTATTTACAGAGAACTTTTCAGGTTTTCCTTCAGAGCGTGAGGGGAACTTCTCGATTGAGCTTGTGCCAGGAGCATAACCATTGTCCATTCCTCTTTATTGAATTTCTACACCAGAGTTGCAGGAGCTTAAGAAGAAGCTGGAGGAGTTGAAGGAAATGAGTTTCATCCGACCTAGTACTTCTCTGTGGGGTTCGCCTTTCCTGTTTGTGAAGAAGGAAGACGAAACCCTCATGTTTTTTGTGGACTACCGGAATTTGAACCAGTTAACAGTCAAGAACCGATATCCATATCCTAATATTGATGATCTCTTTGTTCAGCTTCAAGGAGCTTGTGTATTCTCAATGATTGACTTGAGGTCTGGTTATCTTCATTTGCTAGTTAGACCATCGGATATACCTCTTATAGCCTTCAGTAGCATGTATGGTCTATACGAGTATTTGGTTATGCCCTTCGGTCACACAAACACACTAATATTTTTCATGGCACTGATGAACCGAGTGTTCCATCCATACTTGGATTTCTTCATGGTGGTCTTCATGGACGATATGTTCGTGTACTCTCACACTTGACATGACCATGCTACCCATATTGACATAGTTTTGAGTACACTGAGGGAGAATCAATTATATTCTATGCTCCCAAAATTCCACTTCTAGATGAATTAGATTCACATTTTGGGTCATGTTATCTCAGAGGTTGGAGTGTCAGTAGACCCAGAGAAAGTGAGGGCAATAGTTTCTTGGGAGTAGTTGATGAACATCATTGAGCTGCGAAGTTTTCTAGGGATTACTGGATAATATTGGAATTTCATAAAAGACTTCTCACACTTAAGAGCACTGCTGATGAGTCTGAATAAGAAGGGTGTGAAGTTATTATGGTCAGATTCTTGAGTGTCAGCCATTTAGAAGATGAAATTCAGGTTGACTTCAGCACCACTACTAGTCTTTCCAGACCAAGCCAAGAGCCGTACTGCTTACTGTGATGCATCAGGTATCAAGTTAGGAGTTGTGCTTATGAAGGGAGATGGAGTCGTTGCCTACGGGTCTCAGCAGTTGAGTACACATGAGAGGAATTACCCGATGCATGATCTGGAGTTAGAATCTGCTGTTCAGGCCCTACGTTGTTTGAGACATCAACTTCTGGGAGAGCATTTTTTGGTTTTCACCTACCAAAACAGTCTCAAATACATCTTCACTCAACATGATCTGAATTTTAGACATCTTTGGTGGGTAGAGTACCTACAGTCTTTTGACATTGAGCTTTCTTATATGCCTGGGAGTGGCAATGTAATGGATAATGCATTGAGCATGAGAAATTAGATATAGGGAGCTCAAGAGGCCAGCAGTGAGTGGAAGATTATGGTTCAGTTTTCTGACATGCATTTTGGGGTGAACGAAAGACAGGGGAAGAATTTTCTTTCTTATGTGGAAGTTACCTCTACACTTCATGATCGGGTGTGAATGAAGAAGCTATCATACTCTAATGGCCTAGTCCTGTGGGAAAGTGTGTCCGGATATGACCCTATTTCTGTATGAACCATAGGCGAGGATGAGATCTTGCATTTCTATGGATGTGTATGGGTTCCAGTGGACATACGCGAGGAGATGATGTAGGTTTTCCATTCCTCAGTTTGGGCAGTTCATCTTGATGTCACCAAGATGTATCGTGATCTACACCATCAGAATTGGTGGCCATGTATGAAGAGAGGTGTTGCTAGTTTTGTCAGGAGGTGTTCCACTTGTTAGTAGGTGAAGGTAGAGCATCAACGACTGGCAGGGATTTTTCACTAATTACCCATTCCCGAGTGGAAGTGGAAGGATGTCACAATGGATTTCGTGACCGTTTTGCCAAGGTCACATCGAGGGAATGATGCAGTTTGGGTTTTCATTGAAAAAATCACAATGATTCCTCACTTCTTGCCGATCAAGGAGACCTTCAGGGGTGATGAGCTGGTAAAATTGTGCATACATGGGATTTTACATCTTCATGGAGTTCCACACTCCATCATTTCAGACAAGGATGCATGTTTTACATATCAGGTCTGGCAGGGGCTTTAGAAGGCATTGGGTACACATGTAATTTTGAGTAAAACATACCACCCCCAGAAAGATGGTCAGTTCTAGTGTACGATTCAGGTGCTTGAGGACATGCTTCGAGCACGCATCCTGGATTTTGGAGGTTTTTGGGATAAACATATACCTATTTTACAATTTTCCTACAATAATAGTTTTTAAGAAACTATACATATGGAACATTATGAGGATTTGTACGGTAGGACATGCTGAATACCCTTATGTTGGATAGTGGAAGGAGAGGTAGAGTTGCTGGGACATCGTCTTGTTCAGGAGACCACATAGCTGATAATGTTGTTTTGACAGAAGGCAACTACTACACAGTGTCGACATAAGTCTTATGCAGATCAGCAGAGACGACCTCTTGAGTTTGAGTTCGTGGATCAGGTTTTCCATCATGGCACACCGAGGCTGCGTCAAAAGAGGATTAAGAGACCAGATATGATTTTCCAAGGTACGTCGGGCCCTTTGAGATGTTGGAGAGATTTGGGCCGGTTGGATATTGGTTGTAGATACCTCAGAGGTACCGGTGTATGCATGACATCTTCCATGTTTCACAGCATCAACATTATTTTTCAGACCCGTCTCAAGTCATTCACCCCGAGTAGTTTCACCTCAAAGTGGAGGTGTCATTTGATGAGAACCCTATATGGATTGTGGATCATAGTACAAAGGTTTTCCGTGCCTGGTATGTTCGCTTGGAATGATTGTTATTGCAGCACGGGCGGGTGCAGGATGAGACTTGGTAGAGGGGGGCCGATGTACGAGCATAGTGGCTGGAACTATTTGGGGTTTCTTCATCTACGTCGCGCAAGGGATATTCGGGGAAGAATTTCTTTAAGGGGTGAAGTTTTTCAGAACACAGAACTTCATTTTTGGTATGTTTTCCATCTGTAGTCATTTTTGAGAATACTAGGTCTTTCTAGAGGTTGTGTAGGGTTGCATGGTTGGCGCACGGTCTGAGAAAACCTTGCGAACAGGCGAAGAAACCAAGCACCCTTTACAGTGTCCTCTACACGACATATGCATGTGTTTTCAAACCATGTGGGCAAGTCATGTGATGTCCCTGGATGAGACAGTAGCAACTACACGGTTGGCACAGGTTTTTCCAAACCATGCGTGTAAAACCTTAATATTTTATGAAAAATATTCTTTTAATTTCATTGATGTATTGTGTTGTATGCTACACCAAGATTATCTTGCGCTATACGCAACATCGTATTAGCTTGCAGTATATGCAACAGTATTCTTGGATCGTGTTACACACAATTTTGATAATACTTATTCTACGCAAAATTGAGTATATATATATATATTCAATGTATAAATGAAATATGGTTGGATTCTGTTATACGAAACAATGAAGGATTCTTGCACAACATGCAACCCTGACTTGGCTTCCATTACACGCAATCGCAACCTTCCTCGATAGCGTGTGTTGTACCCAATACCAGGTTTTACTAAACAACGATATATTATTATAATCTTGGTATGAACTAGTCGTTATGAATAGTATTAACTAAAATTTTAATTTTATAACATTATTATTCATCTTAAAAATTTTCTAGAACATGGTATAAAAACAAAATAAATTTTTCGGGAAAATAAGTATTTTTCAAAAAATGCAGTTTTGCCGCATTTTGATGGTGAACCCACTTTAAATCTAGATTTTGAAAAGTTTATAAGTTCAATTTTACAAAATAAAATTCTTCTTTGGAATCAAGAAATAAAAATTTACTTTGGATAAATTTTTCATATTATTCTGGTAACTTTCATATTTTGATGGATAGTAAAAACACGCTATATTTTAATTAAAAACAACATTTTTCATCACAATAATTTATATGGTTAAATTATAATATTTAATGATTTTAAATTATAAATATAATTTATTTTTAACATTTAATATATTGTATGTAATTATCATTTATTTTACATTAAATTTGTAGGTTAAATCAATTCAATCTTTTGCAATTTTTTAAAGAAAAACCCGTTTTCTTTTGACAACGAGATTCATTTTAATTTAATTTTTGCAACTTCTGTGTATTGAATTTGGAAAAAAGGATTCCATATTTGGAATCAGTGGTTCCAAATTATGTTAATAAGCTACTTTTTATTTTTGAGAATTATGAAAAGTATCTACTGTAAATTTTATTTACCATAGTTAATGGTAAATAGGGTAATTAAGGGTAAATATAATATTATAAAATTACCCTAACACATGCCAAAATTCTATTTTATGGCTAAACGTAGACCCATATAACCTAAAGGTCGGATTAGAATCATTTTAAGGACTTTTGACCATGAAAATAATTTAATTATTATTAAAATCAATGAAAGTGACAACATGTCACTCTCTTAAATATTATAAGTATAATAATTTTAATTTAGTGATAAACATCATAAAACTTCAAACATGAATAGTTTCCAGAAATCCAATAAAATTATCTACATCATGATAATTTATTTATAATTTTTAGGGATTAAATAATTGTCATTAATGGTGATACATTAATGATACAGAAATTATTTTTTAAGTGGAAAATAAGACATATAGTTTTTATTGAAATAATAATACCCATTAAAAGGTCCACAAACATGCCCAAAACTTATTGGGAGTGTATATATACACCTTAATCATCCAATTACCTAATATATAACCATTTGGAGCCTTAATAAAGTGATTATGACACTTATATTATTTTCTTTTAAATGATGCCAAAGTTGTCACCTTCATAATTTAATAAATATAACAATTTAAATATTGTGATTTTAAGATTATAAATTCCAGTAAAAGTATTATTGTGAAAGGTAATATACTTATCTCCATCATAGGATTTTATTTTTAATTTTTATGCAACAGATGAGTATATTAAATAATTATACAAAAATGTTGTAGTAATTATTTTATTCAGAGATAATCCAAATAAATGGTTATAAAAATAATAAAATAAATATTATATGAAATATTTAATATGATCCACTAATTTTATAAATACATATGACCTTTTATTAATCTATTAATGCTTTTAGTTCGAACATATTATCTGTATATATTTTATTTAAATTCAAATAAATGAATAGTGTCAAAATTTACACTATTGTTATTTTATAAAAATAACAAATTATAAAATTGTTTAAAAATAAAAAATATACTTAAAAATTATAAATTTAAATTTATATGGTCTAGAATGTTATAAATTAAACAATTATGGATGTTAACAACAAATATGTAATTATTTGTTATAATTTTAAATTTAGAATTTTATTACCACAAATAAACTTAAATAGATTAAATAAGGATAAATCAAAATGATAAGGTTTAAATTAAGATCCAAACTTGTCTAAATTTGATTGGTTGATGAGATTACAACCCGATATCATATAATATTTGAATATGAGTCATTTTTGGTGGTTTTTAAGTGGGGTTAGATTTATTATAGATTATTATTTTTGAGAATTCCAAAGGTGCCCCTCTCCTCCCTTATAAAAGGGAACCTCCTCCCTCTCTTCCACACACCACTTTGAGCCTTCGAGCTCGGCCAACCCCTGCCCAATTCCCCTATACACTTCCCTAGAAACATCCTAGAGGTCCTGGTATTCTTCAAAGTCCAATTTTAGTGCCCTGAGAGGAGGTCTCAAAGAGGTGCATCAAAGAATAGGTAATTTCCGTTACCGATTCTTTCACCTTTATTTCTTCTTCCATTTATTCTTCTTAGGTTGTTTCATTGTGAAGTAATAACATCAGTATCACTCATATACTGATATGTTATTATAAGTATGAAACAACCCTATTTCACCATCTATCCATCCTATTGAAAACGAAATCACCGCACGTGCGTACGTACGGAATATCGTCTCCATGCTGTGGTGTAATCTGTTTTCCACCACCACCTTACTTTGATGGGTATAATGGTGTAGATAATAAATATATATGATTATTGTAAATTGATATTGATTCTGTAATATTATACATACACTCCAATACTATTCCACGATCATGGGAATGATATCCTCGCTCGTGCGTACGTATGGACTACCGTCTCCACGACACGATGAGATTCATTCTCAATGATTAACCATTCATAAATGATTATAAAGTATATATAATAAGTAATAATGAAAAATATGACATAATAATGATACAGTATTTATATATATATATATGTCACTTAATTAATTCCATTCTATTCAATGAGGAAACGAAAACAACGTTCATGCGTATGTACGGCCTACCGTCTACATGAACGGTGTATTTCTTTCCATTTATCGATTTATTATATATATGTATATTCTGAATATATATTATTTATAAATCATGTTTTACATTATTTCTTTATGTAATCATGATCTATGTAATCATATGAATATTTACAAGTCAAAACACGGACGACAAATGAAACGATTTTACCCAAAACGCTCTTTAACATGGAATTTACAAAAGAACTGGTAATATAAAGTCATAAGTGAACCATATATGATATCATAACAATTAATATGATTCTGTAATAAGTCAATAACATTATTTAAATCATTATACAGGATTTTGAGATACGTACGAAGCATATCGAACCTATGGAAAAGGAAAATATCACGAATCTCATTTTTATCCGAGACTGTTTATACTTTGGTATTTACTGGGGTGTATTTTATCATCCACATCCATGTTACCTCAATATTTAATATTGTTTCCATCCACCTACAATTTTTTAAATCCAATTTTACCCTTCGGTGAGATTTTAGTAAGGGATATGAAAGTAATCTTTTGTCGTTTTTCGTACGAGTATCTTTTTGACTTTTCCGGCAAAAGTACGATAAGAATGTTTTTTTAACTTATACAGCATGAAAATATTTTTGCTATTTTATAAAGCCTTATTTTCATGAATATTTCTCCAAAATATTTCATGACTATTTTTGACAAAGTACTTTTCTTTTAAAATTTCATGACATTTTGTGAAAAGAAAATGCTTTTTAAGAAGAAAGGATATTTTTTCTCAAGAATTCATTTCCAAAGACACTAAACTATTACGGTCCTTGTGTGTATATTTTTGTTATGTATTAAGTATTCCTATAAAGTAATTTAATGTCCATGTATGTCAATCTTTGGGTCTCTATAGTGTGGGGTAACCGTGCGACCACATAATGTTAGGGTTATAAAGTCTCGAGCCATTTGGGATTTCCCATTCCTCCACCATTATTCCTCCCACTTGTGGCTCATACAGGAGTTGCGATTTTCCAAGGATGGGAGATATCCTTTGCTCGTTTTGGAGGAAAATAGAAGGGGTTTCTTGGAGGGTTGAAGGCGGTTCTCCTTGGGTATGTCCCTATTTTGGTTCGTTGATGTTTTCGTTATGGTTAGCCCTCTTCCTCTATTAGTTTCCTAGATCTAAAAGGGATTCATGGAGATATAGGGCTGTGTTTTCTTTTTGGGTTAAAGGTTGACCTTTTTTATGTTAGGGAATGGTTTTTATGTTGGTTTTGAGGAGGCGTTCACCCGGTTTGGAGCGTGTTTGGGAGAAGAGGTTGATTTCTCCAAACCCTAAGAGGTAGGTGTTTTGTGCCTTCTGATTTAAGGTCTACGAATTGTATGTGAAAATCACCAATACCCATGAACAAGGTATTGGCCATTTTCTGTTTTTAACCCTATTAATTCCTTGCTTTGCTGGTGTGTTCTAATAGAGGTTATTTGTATGTGAATAAGGTTGATTTCTTTGCTTTGGAGGTGTTTCCCATGCATGTTGTATTTATGAGTGTTTGGTTCTTCTTAGATTGTTATGTTACTTTGTTTGTTTCCCATGCCTAGTATTGTAGGATGGTGTGACTGTTGTTCTGTTATTTTGGTGTGCTATATAATTCTATCCAAGTAGTTCAGGAGGTTTACCTTGGACTTTATGCGCTTCTACACTTGCTTGACATAAATAGGGCCATGAGAACCGGGTGTATAGACCATAGAGAGAATTGACGTTGATGGATTCTCCAGAGTGTCTCTATAATTATACAATGCGAGAACACTAGGGGTATTGACGTTGAGTGCTTCCACGGAGTGTCTGTAGTTCCTAGATGTGGTCCACATGGGGAATTGATGTTGAGTGCTTCCCAAGAATTCCTTTATCACGATAAGAGACTATAGGGGGGAATTGACGGTGAGTGCATCCACAGAGAGTCTATGCTTAAGATAAAACAGAGGGGTTATATGGAGAGTGATGCCCAGATGGTTACTTGTACTTGATAGATAGGACCAGAGGGGATAGGCTATGGGAACATCCCAGAGGGTTACCTGTTTGTTAGCTGCTTGATTATATCTGTTATGTAGGACTATAGGGGATATGTTGTGATTACTTCACATAGGGTTACCTGTTGTGACTATTTTCATTGTTTAGTTATTGATTGATATCTGAAACTGTTGATTGATATTGTTGAGTACTTCCTTGTTTAATACTTTATTCACTTTTACCTTCCATATATTCCCTGAATGTTAGGAATAGAACTTATGGTGGTTTCCTACTGTGATTCGTCTTACAACCTATTTGGGCCATGCTTTTGGGATCAAAAAGATTATATCATTGAGGTATAGAAAAGGGAAAGCACCCTCCCACATTAGGTACTTGACTTGTTGTGGGTTGGAGACCATGGGACAAAGTTGTGGCTTCTGATGCTGATGAGTTTATCAACATTAATTGTAACATGGTTTAGTTCTTTATTTCATCATTTTTTGTTGTTTAGCTACATTCTTAGACATATGTATCATTCATCATTTTATATATGTGCTCCATTTTATTCTATCAGTTTTCTGATGCTTATTTTTTGAAGAGATTATTACTACTTATGCTCTTGTATGTATTTGTTTACTTCCAATGTGTACTCTGCCAATGAGTTCATAGATTCTGCACTATCACACCCAAGGCCCTTGCTGCTAGTTGGTGGCCTCTTCCATTCAAGGAAACATGCTTGAGGCAATGTGACCAACCGGTTATGGGACCCCTCTGGGTGCCTTCTGGAACCGGGACGTTACAGATATATATCAGCATAATACATTAGAGTTACATTGGGATGTTTTTAAAACTATCCTAATATTCTCGGGTCATACTAGTGATATGTTTTTGGTATATGGAACAAAATATGAGCTACTGTTAAGGGGATGAACCAATAAATTTTTCTATAAAAAATAAAAATGCTAATAAGTCATATTATGTATAATATTTTGGTTTGAATGGTGGTAAAATTACATCGGTAATCTCAAAAAACCCCACAATTTTTATTCATCAATAGAGAATGATTATGTAATATATTTTAATGAAACTGAGGAATAATTATAGATAAGAAACATTTTCTCAGATCATACCATCGTACCTATATGTAATGACGATTTTATATAAATTGTGCAAAAATATGACAATGTTACACACCAACGAGCCTATGTAACATAAAATGAAAAACATATACTTTACAGGTATCAAATTTTGAGGGGAATTAATCAATGAGGTGACATAAATGTTACCCTTGTTGTAATAAAAGTTAAAATAGTAGGCCCATTGAATACATTAATATCATAGTAAAAGCACTATTCTTATTTCAGAACTAATATATTAATATTGTATAAAAATATTTTTTAATTTAGGTGTTATTTTTATGAGAAGTGGTGTTGTAATAATAACATTAACATGTAAATTTTATTAATATTTCATGCAGACATTTTGATATATATAGCTATTTAACGTAAATATATATTAATAATAATTATTTCACAAAATATGGTAATGTCCTTAGTTTTTATATCATATAAAAAGAATATAGTTGTTACTAACTATAATGAGAACTTAATGATTATATAATTGTAATCTTAATCATATTTCATATAATTTAGATAAATAATATAATTGAGACATATATTATGATTGAAAATGAGGTGTGGAGGGATTGTAAGAAAAAATAATTCTTTATATGGTCTTCACACTTAGATGTCTCATGTATAAAATAACATAATAGATATCCATCTAGAATTGAATTTTTTTAGTTCAATTGGTTTTATTGTAAATAAACATATGTATTAATCTCTTAAACAGATTTCATTGTTATTATATATGATAGAAAACATTGATGTGATAATAAAATAAAAATATTTTATGTGTTTTGTGGGGAAATTTATATCATTTTCATAACTAATTATATGATATTGATTGAATGATCATTATAAAATATGTTTTAATATGAGTAAAAGAATTAGATATGACAAGACCTACTAATTAGGATAGTTGTATCATTTTTAAATATCGATCCATGATATATGATGTTATGTCTAAATGGAATAGAAAATAAAAATTCTAAAAAACTCTAGGAATTGTTTTGATATAAATTTGTTTATTATGTTTTTTTGAGATATCCTGATTTAAATATAAAATAATACAAAATGATAGTTATTATGATAGGTTTTAATTACTATGGATAAAGAATATCACTTTAGGGACATTATTTTTTTGTGGATAGAACACAAAGTATGTGGGTACCACTCACTATTGTCATGATAAGGGATTAGATGTTCACAAACTAAATTCATCCAAAAGTTATACTAATTGTGATGAATTTTATTTTACTACAATGTGGTCCATACATGAGCACACTATTTAATGTGTGAGCGCCAATGATAAAAAAGTAATTTTATAATATAATTCAATTATATATAATCCATGATATGAATAACAATAATTTAATTCAATTATCATTGAAATAATATTTTATTTATGTTAAAATTAGTGAATGAAATTAATGTACACAGATTGTTTTAATATTATATTAATAACTTCACATCTCAAAATTTATCAAATTTTTTTAGATTTAAAAAAAATTTATATTTTCATTTTTTTTAAATTAAAATATATATTAATTTAATTTTTTTCTAAAAAAAATATTGTAAAATATATATTCAAGCACACAAACACATCATTTTTTCACACTACAGAGTTAAAGTGTGCTTTTTATAAACATTACTACATAATAAGTAATATAACAATTTTATGTATTCACACAACTTTATTATTTTTAGGAAATTTTAATTCACATAATATTCTTCAAAATAATATTATTATAACATATTAAAAAATAAATATAGATATATTTATATGAATTTACTCAAAAATGTATATCTATATATATAATTTATAGTATATATATTACATTGGAAAATTACACCTTAAATTCATATTAGCCTCACAGTGTGTGTTTATCCGTATACATATACATATACAAATTCACACACACACACACATATTCAAAAAAACTTCCATGTTTGTGTGACCTTCAAATTTGGACTATCAATTTTTATAAAATATACATTATATATTTAAATGGATATTTTCATTAACAATTAAAATTTATTATTTACGTATTAATATTTATTCATTTTAATTTTATATATAATATCAATCTACAATTTTCCCCTAAAAATTTTCACATGGAATTTACTGCAGAAAAATTAATTTTAAATTTTCAATGTAAATTTACATATTATATTTATGTGATAATATAATTTTAGTGAAAACTGAGACTTCAAAATAATATTAATTATTTAATAAAATTTTAAATATAATTAAATAATATAATATTTACCCTGAAAAGTTAATTGAAAATATATACAATAATTTTACATTGGAAATGTTCTTGAAACATTTCCAAGGAAATTTTTAAAAGAAATTTTTTATTATTAATTTCATTATTGATGTATTTTCATCTTACCTTTCTTCCAAGCATTTTAGAAATAAATATTCTATAGATATTTTTAATTTATTTTTCATAGGTTTATTAACATTAAAAAATTTCACTAAAAGAGTCTATTAATTTTTAAGTGTTAAAATAGAATAAAAAATGCAAGCATGTGTTTATTTAAAAAAATTTAAATTCTTATTTCATTAAAATTATGAAAAAAAAGTTTTTATACTTTTCAATCAAAATGTATATGCATTTTGAACTATGATTTTCAAGTAAAAATTTTCACAAACATTTTCCAATGAAACTTTTTAATAAAAAGTTATGGTTAAAATTTATTTTTATTATTATTTATGAATCAATATTTTAGCTTTATTATTTTAAGTATAAATATAAATTGAAAATTTCTTATGGAAAATTTCAATAAATATTTCTATAAGAGATCTACCCAGTAATATTTCATTACATTGATTATTTATATATTAATATAGTATCATTAAAATATAAAACTATCCATTTATTTTGGATTTATTTCTTCAAATTCATAGAATTCATGGTAATCTCATATTTGAATGTGAATATTGAGTATATATTTTCGTTAAAGACTGTGAAAATTTAATTAAAATTGATAAATTTCTAGTTTATGTGTTCATAAACTTATATTTATTTGTATTTATATACATGAAATATTTTTGAGTATTATATTCGCATGATAGATATAAATTTTCAAAATAAATATTCATTTTATATTTCAATGGTAATTGTGGGAGTTTCAATTGAAAATAAATTTAGTGTAAATGTTCCATGATTAAAAAAAGTATATATTGTTTCTTTCAATGATTTTTTTTTAATTTTTTAATTTTAAATTTGAATTATTCAATATGGGTATTAATGTAATTTTAAATGAATATTTAGAGGTATTTAAGCATGTAAGAACTAAAAAATTCGAGTTTAATTTTAAAAAAATTACTTGAAATTAACAAGTATAGATTTTTTTCTGAATACTGATTGTTTTAAGGTTAGTTATGGGTATAAATTATTAAGGGTGAAAAATATTCATATTAAATTTTAAATTTAATATTAATATTATATATCATTGTGTATGATTTCATTAAAAATAATAAATATTAACTGAAACTATTCATTGAAAATTAAAATGGATATTTACACAATTATATATAAATATAATTATTTTGATATATATATAGAGATATAAAAAAATATTAACATATAAACACACATACCCATATAGCTATATAAAATAAATTAATATGTATAATAATATTTTTCATTCCGAAGTATATTTATATATAATAAATAATAAATAATATATATATATAATTTTATAAATAATTTTAATTAATTTATTATATAATAAATCAAAAAATATAAATGATTTAAATTATTATATTATAAAAAATATATTATAAAAATTACATATATGTTTTTATGTTTGTGAATGTGTTAATATAATAATAATTAATGGATGAGATAATAGAAAAACCTATTTCTAGGATATTTTTGGGTTGAAATTGGTTTAGATGGTCAAGTTGGTCACCCCAAAAAAATATGATATAAATTTAGGTATTTGAGGAATAACCCAAACCATTTATTCACAATCCACCCATCCCATGAAATTAATGTTAGATAATATGATATAATACTTATTTTGGTCTTTCATTTTGGTTTTACAAAACCTCCCAATAAAAATATGTAACCAAAACATACTTAGTTGGACCTGTAATCAGATCCAATGAATAAAATCATTGTTCATAAATACATGATGTACATGAAAATTGAATAAAATCACCAATTATGTAACTATAACTCTATCAAAAAAATCATAGGATGAATGATATTATTAAATATAAAAATTCAAATAATCAATATAATAGTGAAATTTACAAATTTTCTTTGTTTATACTAAGACCCAATCCATGAGGGGGATAATGGGGAAATTTTATTCAAGAAAATAATACTATTATAATTAGTAAATTTATTCAGAAACTATTTACTTACCCTTCTACTTATTGTAGATTCCATATAATACCACTTGTTATACCATCAATTAATCTATAAAAAATGTATTCATATATACATCATTGCATTCATGAACCCTTCACTTGGTCAAAGACACACACTTCTTTATCTAATAATTCTGGTGGAAATTGTTCAATTTTGGAAAATATTAAAGTTAACTATTATGTATCATAGATAAATACATTTTAAAATCTATATAAATATTTTTTATGAAATGGGAATAGTCTATCATGTTTTGATTTATGAAATTAAAAAGTGATGTTCCAAAAATAAATTTCTGGGATAAAGTTTGGATTAGAAATATCCAAATATTGGTAATGTTATGTGGACTAGATGTTATGTGTTTGAAGGGTGAAATGGTAATTCTTCTGGATTGTGGGGAACATATGTTAAAATATATATAAGTTTTTATTTAATAATTTTATTAATTTTAGGATTTCTTGTTATGGAATGATACGTAGATGTAACATGTTCATACATAAGTGTAACTTGCATCTTTACCACGTGATGGTGGTCAATCCAAAAATGTCTACAATTAATCAAAATTCAATGTGTATAATGACGGGACGCCCACATGGGTTAAATGGTGTTCAAACTAGATTATAATCACCAACCCACAATGAAAGTTGTGTTGGGCCATCAAAACAGGTTCTTCTTATTCATGTTGGTTTTATATGAATATTTTCTATCTTTTAAATTATATTGTAATGTGAAAATATTTAATCATGTAAATAGAGAAATAATTTCCTTTGATATATGTCAGGATAAAAATTGAGCAACAAAAAACATAATTATTCATTAACCACTATTATTTAAATCTAATGTTTTATCTTGATGTTAAATTTGGTTTGTATGAGGGTTGTCAACTCAATATGGTGATTTAAGTTGTTTTGTGTTAATATGTTATAATAATTTGATTTCCTGAGATTATTATTATTTAATATATTCTAGATATGTTTTCAATTATTTATGTGCATATGGTTCCGTATATTTTGATATGTGTTCCACTAATCCTAAAATAGTTTATAAATATGTTTAATAATTATTGTTCTTCAACTAACTAGGAAAACATTAATTTAACATTATCCCCTCATTTTTATTTTATTCAGTTTGATTTATTATTTCCATGTTTTTTTTATTGAATAAAATAAAATCAATATATAAAATATTTATATTTAAAGTTGGAAAAGATGTTAAAATGTAAATTGAGTTTTGGAAAAAGTTGCATAGGATGACATTTGGATTGGTATAAATTTAAATTTCATTAAAAATTATTTTTACCTTATTAAATATTAATAACACAATATAGCTAATAGATTCACTTATTGACATTTATGATAATTCTATAATGATAAAAAAAATGTGTCCATAATGTAGAAGATACTTCTAAAATGAATATCAGAAGGAAGAAAGCTGAATTAACACATGATTTAATTTTATATTTTTGTGTGTTATAACTATTTATAAAAATTATTTTTATAAAATATGTGATGATACTAAATCTATTTTCAACACTCTGGGACTTAAGGGAGGTAATTTTAAAACATTACATATTTCATATGGGAAGATAATATTCATGTTATTAGTTGTTTGAAAAATTAATCAAAATAAGATATCTAGAGTAATTATTTTGACTAAATCATAAGAAACTAAATGAATGACGAAGATAGAGTATGTTATGTCTAAGGAAATATTTATAAGAAATTGGAATATAGATGATGGCATATGATTTTTAAATAATTGACTTTGAGTTGTCCAATATTTTTCCACTATGGTAACAAGAGGTACCTCAATGATCAATTCTAGGATCTTAGGGTGATTTCTACAAAGGCATATTTTATAATTTTAAAATTATTTAATTATAAAACTGTAGATAGTTATATTTTATTAATATGTTCCAACCATATACTAGAATAATGTATCATTGATTCTAAGGAACCATTAAACTCAATGATGAAGTGGTTTTAAATTGGTATTTATATTTATAAAATGTTAGAAAAGCCTCACCTAGAGGGAGATGAATTCTCGAGAACCCATTGAAGGGTTATTCAAATATTTGAATGTCAAATGATTATGATTTTAAAATTATTGAGAGCTTGATATATAATCATTCAATCCAAGAATCATATTATCATTATTATCTCAATGGTGTCTGATTTTTAAATTCCTTCAGATATCTAATGAAGGAAATTAATCCAGGTTACATAGATATGAAAAAATGTGCAGAAGAAATATGTTTTATCAAATAAAAATTCCATGTAAATGAACAATTTCCATATGAAAAAAATATTGGTGTAAAATTTTAATTGGGAACATTAGTGATAAGTATATGTTAGTTATACATAAATGGTTATATTAATGATCGATCCGATTGAGTTCAGATGTTATGAGACATGTATAATTGAAATGTAATGAATGAAATTATTGGATTTTAATATAATAATTCCCAAGTATCAAGTTTTATAGATTTTACACATGTATTAACAGGTTTAATAAAAAATATAATCCCGTAGTGGGTAAATTTATTTTTTAACATTCATTAATAAGTAGGACATGACTAAAACATCACCAATACGAGAACTCATTCTATTGGTCATACATTATTTGTTGGTGGTCATTTTAGATTGTTAATTTTTGGAGGGCCATTACATTGGGATTATAATGAGTGAAATAGATCCTTAGATATTTTAGGCTAAAAAAACTACATATAATATTAATCCAACATGTGAGAAAATAAATAAGAGTTAACAAATTATGCATATGAAATTATATTCTTTAATGTTCTGGGGATATTAAATTTAATTATTTCATGGTGGTGCTCAAATATGATATAAAAACCCTTATTTTTATTCAAGTAAGGAATCTTCCAATGATACTATGTTTTTCTATGATTTTCTTATGATACATGAAATAATTTTTTCAAAATGAATATTTCATTCTCGGACAACATCAATTTAAAAAATTACCATTTTTAAAAGTAAAATGTTGGGTTATTGTAATGTCAAAAATTAAAATAGTCATTTTTGTTTCATCGATGTTTTCAAACCTAGAAAATTTTTCTTCCAAATGTTTTCATCCTTTTAAAATATAGACCAAACGTGGATAAATTATATATTTTACCAATAAATAGTTTCATGATGATAACTCACATTCTAAACTATAACTATGAACTATCATGAAGATTCAAAAATCCAAAAACCAATCTATATTATAAAAAATATATTCTATAATTAATGATATATAAACCCTACCCTAATCAAGGTTGTGTTGTATAATCTTTACAAACCATTATTTTTGATATGTCTGGGATGTGAATAAAATAGTATATCCTCAAAATGTACCCACACATCACTGAAATCACCAATAGATCATGTACAACATCAACAAATATATATTTTTCCAGAAACATGATTTTGAATGAATGATAACATCAAGATATTAAATTAATCAAGGTTTCATAGTGGTCTATATAGTATTTGGTATTATGTAAACTAACACCACCTATTAGGTTTGAACCACCTTATATAGGTATAAATAAATGTAAAATTACAATCCAAAAATGAATGACCATCTGAAAAATTTCATAAATGGTTGAACTTTTATAACGTTCATCTTTAATATTGATGATGAATATCTAATAGTTAAAATTCATTTTTTGTGAAAAAATCTACATAATCATAACCACATGTCAATTGTAACCATGAATGATAGTTGAGGAAAATTATTTTGTCCAAAAAAGGGTAATCATATAACATTATATAATTATTCTATACCACTAAAATTTAGTTTCTCACATTATTTCACAATAGATACAATGTTATAAAATATAATGGGCTAAAGCACCATTTCATGGATATTATTTTCATAAACATTTCAAACATGAGTCAAATAACATAAAGTAATTTGTAGAGAGAAAATACGATAAAATATGGAATGTTTCCAAGAATTTAGTAGTGTTAACTACATACCAAAATCAATTTTTATCTATAATAGGAACACTAGATGATGTAAAACCATATGATTGGATATTGGTATTGATAAAAATTCTTGACATGGATGTTAAATAAAATACCAATAATGTATTATTTTGATAAATGGGTTTCAATCAATGCAAATATGAGGAATATGATATTTGAGAAATCAACACATTAATTTTGTTGAATATATTTGAAGAATATCTTTGAATCATACCACATTATACAATCTACATCCTCCTTCAACTAATACATGTAATTTATGTAATGAAATTTTATCGTAGTACGCCTCTCAATTATGAATAAAATATTTCAAAAAAATACAGGGAATCAATCTCATTACCTATATTTAACTGCAAAATATTTGATTTATTAAAATTTCTAACCTCTTCTAGGATCATGGTATCTCCAACATTTATGAGAAAAATGTAGTACATGGTAATTTCAAACCATTTATCATAGTGTGTTATCCCAGTAGATCTCATGAACTTCTATTGTGATTTTTCTCCATATGAAAATATAAGTTCTTTATATTTATCATTTAATGCTCATTTCCCTAATCGTAATCCCCTATGAATTCATACATGTAAATATTTCATGTATTTTAATCCTTGAAAACACCATATAATATTTACTCTAATCTTACATTAAAAAATAATTTTATTTCATCAGTATAGATATCCCTCCTAAATTGTCAAATAATTATGTAAAAATTTGATGTTTATTCAGTTTATGATGATCATATAAAGATATAATTCAATAATTTTCATTATTAGATATGTTTTTATCCTTCCATTGACTCTCTTCAATGACACTGAAATTATGAATTCCGGAAACCCTTCAATAAATTTTATCACAAATTCAAAAACGAAACTCATTTTCACAATATCCCACATTATAACACACATAGGACATTTCATCAGGCTTTCCACCTCTCTAATAATTCAAAAGGGATATAGGAATGTTCTTTAAATACATTATTATTGGTGAAATGAATATTATTCTAAGACTAAAATAATTTCCAATGTTCATCAGCCAATGTATATGCGAGACTCCGAATTATCCCATTTTCCATGAAATTTATCATTTCCACCTAAATCACCTTGGGGAACCATAAATATATATTCTCTTAAATATTTATTTTTCACATAATCTATCATTTATCCTCATGATTAAACTTTTATTTTTCAATATAACTGATTGAATCATCAAAATCTACTTTCCCTTCTGAAATAAGAACATATATATATATATATAAACTTCTAAATTAATTACCATAATTATTAGATAAAAATATATTATATTAACTGGTAAACATATTATGTATGCATCTCTGTAGGTTATAGGTTTGAAAAATCTTAGGCAAGTGCTTTATAAAGAAAACCCATACATTCTATATCATATTATCAATGAATGTTACATATAAAACCTATCCCCTTTTAGAATAAATCATATTTGGCTCTCATATGTCAATATACACCTTATCTACCAATTGGATTCATATTTATATACCTTATACATATATGGACAAACCACACTACATTCAAAAGATACAATATTCATGAATACAATAATCCACGAATCTAATATAATAAATACCTTTACTAAAAAGTAATTTAACTTATTTGAATGGTTCTATCGTATAATATAAATATAATTAGAAGTTGAATAAAAAAACATGAATCATAAATATTTATGGATTTAAACATTCATTTTTATGTGAAGAAAATTAATTTTACATTTCATATGTAGAATAATCAATCTAAATGGAGATATGATTGTTAAGGTCAATGATAATATGAACTAGATCTTCCATCTTCCATAGGTAATATATTAAAAATTAATCCCAAGATGGATTTATCATGATCCCAAGGCCTTTAATGGAGTGATGGATCCTATATCCAATGATAAATGGATGTTTAATATTTAATTGAGTATTTATAAGGATTTCACGCATTACGATACCCCAAAAAAAGGAATCACATTCATTATGCTTCCATCCTCTCCGCTAATTATTTAATAATGGGTGTCAAAACATGGAATGTATAAGGCTCAATCTCATCGAACACATTTTATACAACATGTTATTTTGTTATCTATTGAACACATTAATAAAGATAGTGAAATTAAAAAATGCTCTGAAGAAACCATCTGATAGGTATGTGGAAAATGCCAACATTCGATGAAAATAATAACATAATGGTAAACATATTCAATGATATATCCAAATAAAATATAATTATATTCAATATGATATTAATATTTCATAAAATATAATATCCATTTTATTGAAATTATTTTCAATTATTATTTTATATCAAAAAATGTGATATACATTGTTCAACGGTGTGCCCATAAATCTCTCACATACCTTGATACCTCATAAATAATAATAAAAAATATAAAAAAATATTAACGATTCCTTCTAAAAAAATAGCTGTCTTATGAAAACCTTAATTTTTTTTATAAAATCCCATTTTTAAAAAGTACACCCGATTTAATGGATTATATATGTAACTCATTATGCAATAATGGTATTGTCATAAATAAGTAATTTCCAATTCATCGATGTATCAATGTATTTTCCTTTATAAACGTATCAATTCTACCTAATATACTAATGGGACTGTTGTCACCTCCATCAAACATACTCATATCTCATATGAGCATTCCAACTACAAGACGTATCCAATAAATCGTATGTATAGTTATATAAACCCATTTCATCTAAAATCAAGAAACTACTTGAAATGGAACAATTTAATACAGTGTAAGACATATAATGTTTTTCCAATACATTAAACATGATTGACATAGTCAAAAGTCACATTACATTCCTTTCATCAAGTGGATAAACTCATCAAATGTCCTCATATAAGTAGATGATAACATAAAATGTAACTTAAAAAAACATAGTCATTAATTTTAATAGCCCAATCTAATAAAATGAAAGATTACATTTCCCTATATAAAATTTGAAAATATTCTATTTTGGTCATTCTCTAAAAAATGAAATTATCAATTACATGCCTGACCAACACCTCATTAATGAACTAAAAAATAATTCGTAATAACGATATCAAATTATGTTGATTCTCATGCCTGGTATCTCACCAATATTAGATAATATGTATTTAAATAATTAATTCCCACCATGTTATATAAACGAATGACTGACATTAAATGGGATATACTTGGCATGTACGTATAAATAATAACTCTCATCTTATTATATAACGAATCCCTTTCGTAAGATAATAAGAATATATCATCAAAAATAATAATACTCCATGAATATCATTGATTACGGAACACTAAAATTCATACATTAAGGATATACGCTCATTCTAGAATCAATGTGTAACGCCCCGACCCCAGTTACCCAGATTCGGTGAATTATTACTTAACATTGGAATTATCACAAGAATGATCAAGTATCAAAAGACCAATTAGTTTAGAAGCCTTGGAAGTACTAAATACATTCATAAAGTTTACATTACTTCATAAAATTAGAACCACAACAACATAGTCTCCATAGTCCAACACATATCCCCTCATACTATCCCTGCATGTCCTTCATAAAATACTTATTCACATCCCGGTAAAAATAAAATATAGAAATGGGTGAGATCAGATGCCTAGTAAAGATAACAATATAGTATAAACACTCATACATATGCATAAACATTTAAGGAAATGTATAAATAAAACAAAAGCCTTTTAAACTTGAACTTTAGCATAATATGGCAGAAATAAAATGAAATAATGTCATTTACTTATTCAGATGGGTATTATACTAATCGAATAATCACATGTAATATCAATAACCACTTTCATAATGATGGAATGCATAATTCCATACTATCATAACCACGTAGTCAAGGCCTCGTGCCAAGAAAAAAAATAATATTTTGTCAAGGCCTCGTGCCAAGACACTAGTTTGTCTCATTAGACCTACCGATGAATTGAGGAGCTATAGTTGGCTCCACCCATCACTTATTAAGTCCAATGTTTTCTTCATATGAACATGTTTAAACATAACATAAACATTCGTATTAAAACTACCATACTAAATTTAAATACTTTATCCATAAACCATGAGTAGTATAAAAATATAAAATCCACAGTCAAACATATCATAAAATCCTTAAATACGATTTGGAAGTTTTGTTTCATAATAAATCAACTTCAAATAAACATAAAATCCATCAAAGGATGTTGACATAGATGAAATAGAAACTATTTGAGAGAAATATCACTTTTTTTTAAATCATTTAAATGTCACATAATTATAAAAGAAAACATTTACTTTAAAAGTATTCTTATAAGCTTGTAAGGGAAGCTTCGACGATTTTATAATACCAGAAAATAGCCACACCCACCGTATAAGTTAAAAAAATACATTCTAACCTTAATTTTGTCGAAAAGGATAAAAAGGACATTGTTTGGAAAACAACGGAAAGATTCCTTTATAAACTTTTTATAAAAAGTCAAACAAGGTTATAAATGACTTTAACCCATAATCTTTAAAATAGTAATAATTTTTTGAAATACATTTTTAAGAAACATGGATGTGGATGATTAAGAGGTCCCAATAGATAATTATGTATTAAAAACCTTGGATAATGAAGAGACTGTGAAATGAACCCTTACCTTGTACATTTCCATGGTTTAGTGTAGGTTAAATTCCTATATAATTATTAAATAATTGTTATTAGATTACATAATAATCATATACAATATTATGATATCATATATGATCTTTTAACATTGATTTGTTAATACTATCTTAGTATTATCATCGTTTCGGGTGTTAACGAATTCGTTTTTCTTTATATATTTTGTTACATAAGTCATGTTTGTTATGGATTGGCTGTAGCTTATTCATACCCAGAATTATCTCATGTCCTTAAACATTATTTATAATATTTAAATTAGAATTATAATTGCATGGATATTATGGGTAATAAATCTCATCGCGTTCGTGGAGACGACAGTCAGTACGTACGCACGAGCGACAATATCATTCTTTTGATATTAAAATAATATATAATTGAATGGTATATAATATATAAAGGATAATTATAATGATATATTTATTACATAAATAAATTAAATTTCATTATCATACACATCCAAATAATCATGTTTTTGAATAACAATTACACCACGACGTGGAGACGGTAAGCCGTACGTACACACGTATGGTGACATGTCATTCAAAGGATGGATAGAAAATGAATATGGTTTTACCATATTTATAATAACATCACGGTATATCGAAGACACTGGAGTTATTATTTTATAAAGTAAATAACTCATAAAGAATAAGTTGAAGAAGAAAGAAACATGAAAAATGGTGGTGAAAACATTACCTCTTCTTCGGGTTCTTCTTGGGATTTGATCAATAGGGATCATTATGTTGGCTTTCTAATAAAACTAAGGCCTCTAGGTTTAAGTGAGGGAAGTTTAGAGAATATTTGGGAAGGGGTTGGCCGACCCAAAAGGCTTTGATGTTGTGAATTAGAGATATGGGAGAGTGCCCTTTTATAAGTGGGGTAAGGGGAACCTTAGGAAAAGCTGGAAATATTATTTTATAATAAATTCATATTAGGATTCTAATGTCTCCAAAGTGGATTATCTAATTTTTATGGTGGTGATGAGTCGAAAACACCCCAAACAATAGGTTTTAGATAGGTCTGGGTCACTATATTAACCTTATCGTTTAGTTTTAACTCATAGTTAATTAGTTTCCAATTTACCATGTCTCTTTGTATTTTTATATTATATGGTTAATAAACATACTATAAACATTCAATCAGACCAAGTGGACCAATAAAGATACACATATACTTGTATAAGTCTTTTTTCCAATCCATCTATTTTTAGGAAAAAAATTTCAATTGATAATATAATATTTCTTTTAAAAACTCTTTTATGTCGATTTTGACACTATTGGGTATTTTGTTTATGATAAATTCATAACAGCATGATTACTTCGAAAGAAATTAATATAACTAATATTAATATGTCATATTATCCTATAAAATTATTTTAATTCCTAAAAAGTTTCAATTTACATTTATTTGGGTATTTATAATATCAATTATTTTAATATTTCAGTAATTATGTAATTACTGCATCACCGTTGTGTCATATATAAATTAAATTATTTAATGTCTAAAAATTATAAATAAAATATCATTATGTATAAAATCGTTTTATATTTATAATGAATATTTATAATCATATTTATCTTACATATAACCCAATATTAAAAATGTTTTAGTAATTAAACATTGATTTTAACTATTTTAACTCTTCTTTGAATTAAATAATAATAAATGTACTAATCTAATCCAAGTGGACCTAAATGATAATATTTTATTCCAATTGTTGTTTTTTTTCTACATAAACTTTTCCAATAGAATTACGACATGTGTTATGGTAATATTATTATCATTTTTACCCTTAATTACCATATTTACTTTTAACTGTGGTAAATAAAAGTAAAACGTTACTATTCACCAAAAATTAATTTCATCTTATTGAATCACATTTTACTCCTTGATATTAACCCTATCTCTAGGATATTCTAAATACCACTCATATAAGCTTTAAAATTATGTTTTCTGTGAATTTGCAAATTCTCTTAGGAGGTGGGTAAAAGATGGGGTAAAGTTCAATAAATTTTATATATATATAAATTTATTCTAAACTAACTCCAATTAATTACAATGATCTTATATAGGTATTATGTATCTATTCTGACCTTAATTAAATTTAAAAAAAAATATTTATTTAAATAAAAATTCGTTTTTAAACTATAACTCAGTGTTTTTTCACTATTCATCAAAAATTGAAAGTATTCAGAAAAATACCAAAAATTCACCCTAGGCTATTTTAGATATTCTAAATCCAAATATGAAGTCCATTTTGAATGATAATATTTATAAAATTTCAAAAAGTGGGTATTACTATTCATAACGTCTAGTTTGATTGGTTGTGGTGTGTGTTGGAACTCGAAGTTCCGTACAACACACGCTACTGTATTATTCAAAGAGAAGTGTACCGTGGAAGTTTAATGTGTTACATTCTCTCCTCCAAATAATTTCATCCTAGAAATTTCTAGAATTGTACCACATGAAATGACTCGGGTGATTCTTCATCATAAGTTCCCCGGGATCCCACGTTGCCTCTTCGATTTTATGGTTTCACCATAGAACTTTTACTATGCGAGTTGTCCGGTTTCTCATCATTTGTTCTCTTGTATCAATAATCCTGATGGGCTCTTCGCAATAAGATAGATCGGGTTCCAGTTCTAATTTCTCATAAATGAGTACATGCGTTGGGTCAGGCATGTATTTTCTCAACACTGATACGTTGAACACATCTTGAACTTTGGGGAGACTTGGCGGTGTTTCCAAACAGTATGCTATAGCCTCAATTCGTTCTAGAATTTTGAAAGGTCTGATGTTCCTAGGAATCAATTTAACTTTCTTACCGAAACGTATAACTCCCTTCCATGGAGATACCTTCATGAAACCATGATCTCCTACCTGAAATTCCAAATCCTTCCTTCAATTGACAGCATACCTCCTCTGCCTACTTTGAGCTTCTTTGATGTGGTTTCAGATTACCTTCACCTTTTCCATCGTTTCCTCCACCAGTTTTGGTCCTGTGAGTTTTTATTCACCAACTTCATCCCAATAGGTTGGTGTGCGACATCTATTTCCATATAACTCTTTATATGGTGCCATCCGAAAACTTAAATGGAAGCTATTGTTATATGAAAATTCCACCAAAGGTATATATTGATCCCACATACCCTGAAAGTTATGTGATCATGATCTTAACATGTCTTCTTATGTTCTAATAGACTGTTCGGATTGACCATCTATTTGAGGGTGGTTGGTAGTGCTCAAATGAAGTTCAGTATCCAAGGCCTTCTAAAGACTCTTCCAGAATCTTGAAGTAAAATGGGGATCACGATTAGAAACAATTGATAGGGGTACTCCATGAAGTCTCAAAAGTTCATTAATATATAGTTTTGATTGACGTTCCAGTGGTATATCTTCTCTTCTAGCAAGAAAATGTGTTGACATGGTAAGACGATCAATAATAACCCATATTGCATCGTTCTTTCTAGGATTATTTGGTAGTCCCATGACAAATTCCATCGTGATATTATCCCATATCCACTCAGGTATGGGAAGAGGTTGCATGAATCATCCAGGCTATTGCCTTCCGGCTTTCACTTTTTGAGAAACCATACATCTTGACCCAAAATCAGCAATCTCCCACTTCATGTTGTCCCACCAAAAATGATTATTCAAATATCTATACATTTTGGTGCACCCAACAATTCCATTTTTAGATCAGGTATATCGTGAACACAATGTCTCTTCCCAAATATACAAATTCCATCTTCATACACAAAGTTGCTCAGTTTCCCATCATTCACAGCTTTAATCTTCTTTTGAAACTCTTCATCATTGGTCTGAGAACTATTTATCCTTTCTAGTAAAGATGGATTCGCAACCAATTTTAAAAATTATTTAAGTTTCAGCTTCCATGGTGATTCCCATATCCATATTTACGAGATCAATGAAGATAGGATCCTTTTCATCCCTCATATTGTTCAAAACACCATGATCCTTTCTACTAAAAGCTTCTGCTACCTTATTTTCCTTCCCTGGGTGGTAGTGTATCGTGCAATCATAATCATTGAGTAGTTCAAGCCATATCCTTTTCCTCATGTTGAGTTCTTTCAGTTAGAAAATATATTTTAAACACTTATGATTGTTATATATCTCCCATTTTCACTATAGAGACAATGTCTCCATATATTCAACGAAACGATTACAACAGCTAACTCAGGATCATGAGTAGGATAGTTTTGATCATGAATTGTTATCTGTCGTGATGCATAGGAAATAACCCTATCATTCTGTATAAGGACACAACCAATTCCTTTCTTCAATGCATCACTATAAATAACGAACCCGTCATTCCTCGGTGGAAGTGTCAATATAGGAGCATTGACTAATCATCTATTCAGTTCTTCAAAACATTCTTCACACTCTTTTTTCCAAAAAAAATTACCCCTTTCCGTGTGATATTTGTTAATGGGTTACCCAATTGGGAAATTTTATGGACGAAACGTTCATAATAACATTCAAAATCAATTAAACTACATACCTCAGTTATACTCGTTGGTGCTGGCCATTCTTGTATTGCTCTTGTTTTAGAAAGATCAACATAGATTCCATCCTTAGAGACAATATGGCCAAGAAAGTAAATCTAATGAAGCTCAAATTCACACTTTCTAAACATCCCATATAATTCATGTCTTCCCAGAGTCTTCAGGATAATGCACATGTGATTTTCATGATCTTCATCGCTTTTTGAATATACCAAGATATCATCAATAAATACCACTACAAAATCATCGAGATATTCCTGGAAAACTCTAATCATTAGATCCATGAAAATAGAGGGTGCATTAGTCCACCAAAAATGCAATACTGTAAACTTCTAAATGTCTGTACCTGGTTCAAAATGCTTTCTACGAAATGTCTTCCTTCTTTACACACAACTTCTGGTATCCTGATCGAAGGTCAATCTTTGAAAATTATTGATCACCATGGAGTTGGTCAAATAAATCATCAATGCAAGGTAGGGGATACTTGTTCCTTATTGTTATAGTGTTGATCTTCATGTAGTCGATACATAAACTCATTGATCCATCTTTCTTTTTAACAAAATGAACAGCGGTTCCCCATGGAGAAACACTAGGGAGAATAAATCCATTATTACTCAATTACTCTTATTTTTTCTTTAGTTAAACTAATTCCATAGTAGACATTCTATAAGGGGTCTTCGATATTGGCCTTGATCTAGGAATTAAATCAATGAAAAACTCAACCTCTCATTCTGGAGGATGTCCAGGTAAATCTTCCGGAAACACATCTACATATCCTTTCACAATAGGTACATCCTCTATCTGAACATTCCTTTCCTCAACCACAGTCATTTAAATCTCTTCCTCCCCAATAATTTAATTTAGTTGAACTACTGGGGGTGGATCTAGATAAAAATTAGATGGAAACGATTCTTCTCTAATGATAAGGTGTTCCTTATCATCATCATCAAAAATCGCAACCTCCTTCTTGTTATAATAAATCTTCACATCATGGTCTAAAAGTCAATTTATACAATTTATTATATCAAACTAAATCATAGGTATGATAATGGGATCAGTGGATAAAGAACATTTATGCGCTCTAATGGGGACTGATTCACAAAACATTGTTTCAATGACACTTCCCTAAGGAGTTTTAGCTGACAACCCCCTTGTTAAATCAAATTGGAAATATATAATTTTTATAGCAATCCAGGAAGATATAAAACAATGTGATGATCCAAAATCAAATAAATCATTTGATAAACTTGAGGAAACCAATAAATTACCTACCACTATGTCTTTCAGAGCTTCTACCTTAGTAGTAGTGATATCATAAGCTTGGCCTTGATCCAATGGCCTTTTCTGAGATAAGTTCCCCTGACGCTTAGGACATTCATTTGCATAATGTCCCATCTATCTACAATTATATCATTCCACATTGACAATAACTCTCTTTCCCTTGCAATCATGATCTTGGTGGGATTTTTCACCACACATGTAATAGACTCCCATTCCCTTCAAGCTAGTACTGGGGTGTTTCTTCCCACATTTACTATAGGATGGATAATCAAATTTTCCCTTCTTCCCTTTATATCCATTTCCATAGTGGTCAGCAGATCTCTTCTTCTCTTGCATTCCCATAAATTCATTAGACATAGAAAATTCCTTTTCTATCTTGATAGCACATGAGAGAATATCATCGTACGACGAGAATGATAGTGAGACTAATTCTCAAAGAAGAAATGGGTTTAACCCATAGAAGAAAAGATCAATATTATTTCTTGGGTTACGTATATAATCTCCATCATACCTTGCTATCCTTGTAATGCTAGCCTCATACTTTGTAACATTCTCATCCTCCTTTTGTCTCAGACTCAGAAATTGCCTTTCAATATCTGCTCGATGGTCACGATGAAAGTATTTTTTTAAGAAAATCTCTTTGAACTCCCTCCATTCCATATTCTATACTTCATCATCTTCTTTTGTGTTTTGAATCAATGACCACCATTGATCAGAATCTCTAGTGAGGTGGTAAACTGCCATGATAACGTTTTCCCTTTCACTACTACCCAAGGCATGGAATATTTTTTCTAGTGAAATTATCCATTGCTCAGCTACTAATGGATTTGTACTCCAATTGAAAGTTGGTGGTTCTGCCTCAGGAAGCGATCAAACATTGATCCTCCACGTTGCGGATCCGGGTGATCCATACGGGTAAAGTTATTATTCATAACCTGAGTGAGTTGTCCCAGTATAGTGATTAGATGATCCGCACCAGTTGCATCACTGGATTCACTATAATTATCTTTAGCAGGAGGGAAATCCCTACATGTAGTGCATGCATTGATACAGTTTCCATTCTTTCTACTAGGCACCATTTCTAAACAATTTCATAAACTAGATCAGTTTATGAATCAAAATACATAAATCCATACTTGTAAAACACTTAACATAAATTGAAAAATTTATGAATATAATCCATAATCATAAAAAAATGTTTTCTTTGAGGAATTATATACTCATAAACTCTTCATAATGGTTGTAAATAAAATGATAATTATCCTAAGCATATCCCCCGGGATTGTCGTCACCAAGAGTGCAGCAAGGCCCATTATCGTGCACCAGTTCATGTTCAAGTCTAGTTCAAATCGGTGTTTTTGGGTTTTACCCCTAGGTACATCTGTTCCAGAGCCACCTCTACCTGCTCGTATCCATACAAGGGGTTTATTTCTTGGAAAAATCACAAAATCTCTACAATACCGAAATTCAAGAATGTTCTTCTATACTAATCCTCAAAGTCTCTCTTATGGCTATGTGCTCTAATCAGAGCTTATCTAAATCGAGCTTCCATGGTTTGTACTTAACTTCCTCTGATATCAACTGTAATGCCCCGACCCCAGTTACCTAGATTTGGTGCATTTTTACCTAACATTGGCATGATCACAAGAATATTCAAGTCTTGAAACACCGATTAGTTTAGTAGCCTTAGAAACACTAGATACATTCATAAATTTTACATTACATCATAAAATGAAAACTACAAAAACATAGTCTCCATAGTCACACTCATATCCCCTCATACTATCCCTGCAGGTCATTCCTAAAATACTTCTTCACATCATGGGAAAAATAAAACACAGAATGTGGTGAGCACATATTCCCAATAAGGATAACAATATAGCGGAAACTTTCATAAATAAGCATAAACATTTAAGGCAATTTATAATTAAAACAATATACTTTTAAACTTGAAATTCAGTATAATATGTCATAAATAAAATGATATAATGCCTTTTACTTACTCATATGGATATTCTACTAATAAAATAATCACATTCAATATCATTAACGACATTCATAATGATGGAATGCATAATTCTAGACTATCATAACCACATAGCCAAGGCCTCGTGCCAAGACTACAAATAATATTTTGTTGATGCCTCATGCCAAGACACTAGTTTTTCTCATGATACCTACCGATGCATCAAGGAGCTATAGCAGGCTCCACTCGTCACTTATTAAGTCCAATGAATTCCATATATGAACAGGTTTAAACATAACATAAAAATTCGTATTAAAACTAGAAAATGAATAGTCAATTCATTCTCCATAAAATATGAATGGAATAAAAATGGAACATCCATAATTAAACATATAAAAAAACCTTAAATAAAATATGGATGTTTTGTATCATAATAAATCAAATTCAAATAAACTTAAAATCCATCAAAGGATGTTGACATAGATGAAATTAAAACTATTTTAGAGAAATATCTCTTTTTTGAAATCATTTAAAAGTCACATAATTATAAAAGAATACATTTACATTAAAATTATTCTTATAATCTTTTAATGGAAGCTTCTCGACTTTAAAATGGCATAAAATAGCCGCACCCACCGTATAAGTTAAAAAAAGACATTCTTACCTTAATTCTATCAAAAAGGTTAAAAAGGACCTTGTTTGGAAAACGACAGAAATATTCTTTTATAAAAATCATATAAAAAGTCAAAAAAGGGTATAAATGACATTAACCCATATTCTTTAGAATAGTAATAATGTTTTTAAATACATTTTTATGAAACATGGATGTGGATTATAATGAGTTCTCTGTAGATAATTATGTATAAACAACCTTGGATAATTAATAGATTGTGAAATAAACCCTTACCTTGTACTTTTACTTGGTTGACGGTAGGTTAACATCCTGTATAATGGTGAAATAATTGTTATTAAATTATACAAGATTCATATACAATAATAGGATATCATATATGGTCTTTTAACGTTGATTTTTTAATAATATCTTAGTATTATCATCGTTTCGGGTGTTAATGAATTCATTTTTCATTATATTTTTTTTTACATAATCCATGTTTGTTATGATTAGGTAGTATATTATTCATATTTAGAATGATATCATGTCCTGAAAAATTATTGTTAATCTTAAAATGATAATTACAATTGCATGGATACGATGGGTAATGAATCTCATCGCGTTCGTGGAGACGATAGTCCGTACGTACGCACGAGCGACAATATCATTCTATTGACATTAAAATAATATATAAATGAATGGTATATCATATATACAAGAAACATTATAATGTTATATTTTTTATTTACATCAATTACATTTCATTATCATACACATCCAAATAATAATGTTTTTGAATGACAATTACACCACGACGTGGAGACGGTAAGCCGCGCACACACACGTATGGTGACATGTCATTCAAAGGATTGATAGAAGTTGAATATGGTTGTATCATATTTATAATAACATCATAGTATATAGATGATACAATAGTTCTTATTTTATAATGGAAATAACGAAGATAGAATAAGTTGAGGAAGAAAGGAACTTGAAAATGGCTAGTGAAAACATTACCTCTTCTTTGGGTTCTTCCTTTTGATTTTATCAAAAGGGATCCTTAGGATGGATTTACGATCAAACTAAGGCCTCTAGGATGAAGTGAGAAAAGTTGAGAGAATATTTTTTCAGGTGTTGGCTAATCCAAAAGGTTGTGAAGTTGTTAATTAGATAGAAGGTGGAGTGCAATTTTATAAGAGGGGCGAGGGGAACCTTAGGAAAATCTAGATATATTATTTTATTATAAGTTAATATTCAGTTTTTAATGGCTCCAAAGTGGATTATTTAAATTTTATGGTGGGGATGAGTTGAAAACCACCAAACCAATAGGTTTTACAATGGTCTGGGATACTATATTAACCTTAACTTTTTGTTTTAACTCTTAGTTAATTAGTTTCACATTTACCATGTCTCTCTGTATTTTTATATTATATGGTTAATAAAATTACTATAAAATTTTAATCGACCCCCCAAGTGGTACATTAATGATACAACTATCATGATATACATCTTCTTGACAAAACATAGATTTTTAGGAATATAATATCTATTATTAATATAATATTTTATTTAAAAATGCTTTAATATCAATTTTGACACTATTGGGTAATTTTTTTGATAAATTTATAACAGCATTATTAATTCGAAAAGAATTCATATAACCAATATTAATTTTCCATATTAGTCTAGAAACGTAATTTAATTCATTAAAAGTTTCATATTACATTTATTTGGGAATTTATAATATCAATTATCTTAATATTTCATTAATAAGGTAATTACAACCCCACCATTGTGTCCTAAATAAATTAAATTAATTAATGTCTAAAAATTATAAATAAAATACCACTATGTAGAAAATATTTTTATCTTTCTAATTAATATTTATAATCGAATTTGTCTTATGTATAACCTTATATTAAAAATGTTTTCGTTATTCAACTTTGATTTGGACTCTTTTAAATCTTCTTTGAAATAAATAATAATAAATGTCCTAATCTAGTCCAAGTGGACCTAAATGATAATATTTAATACCTAAGGATGTTTTGGGTCAAGATAAAATTTTCCAATAGAATTATTACATGTGTTATGGTAATATTAATATCATTGTTTCCCTTAATTACCCTATTTACTTTTAGTCGTGGTAAATAAAATTAAAAAGTTACTATTCACCAAAAATTATTTTCATCTTATTGAACCACATTTTACTCCTTGATATTAACCGTGTATCTCAGATTTTCTAAATTCCACTCACATAATCGATAAAATTATGTTTTGTGAGAATTTGAAAATTCTCCTAGGAGGTGGGTAAAAGACGTTGAAAAGTTCAATAAAATTTTTATATATCTAAAATTATTCTAAACTAACTCCACTGAATTTAATTGAAATTATATAGGTATTATGTATATATTTTGACCTTAATTAAATTTAAATAAAATAAATAATTATTTAAATAAAAATTCGTTTTTGAACGACAACTTAGTGTATCTTCACTATTCATCAAAAATTGAATGTTTTCCGAGAAATACCTAAATTTCTCCCTAGGCTAATTTAGATATTCTGAATCAAAATATAGAGTTCATTTTGAAAGCTAAAATTTTTAAAATTTTAAAAAGTGGGAATTACTATTCATAATGGCTAGTTTGATTAGTTTTGATGTGTGTTAGAACTCGAAGTTGCGTACAACACATGCCACTGTATTATTCAAAGAGAAGCATATCGTGGAAGCTCGGGGAGTTACAAAATGTATTGTGAATTAAAACTACACTAAATGAATTATAAATGTCGATTTCCTTTATTATAAATAGATGATAAATTATTAAACTATTATATCTATGTCATAATTATTATAAGACAATATATCCAACAAAACCCTCATCATTAAACTATGATAATAATATCATAACATAACCACTATATTTTCATCTATATCAACCTAATAGATCATACTGGAACCACTCTCATGGACCTATCATATAAATGATATTTTTTATGGATGTTTTTTCTATTGGGAGGATTAGGGTTACGTTTCATGAGTTATATCCCCATTTTTCTTATAGTAATTCTAAAAAAACCTTGATAATACGGAAGACCATTTATTCGAAGATGATATTTTTTATCCCAATATTTTTGGTCTTGTAATATGATACAGTGATGTACTCTTCCTCTATTATAAAAAAAGTTGTAGAGTAATTTTTGGAACTCTTCCAACTAATATAACCATAATATGGGAAAAAAACATTTAATTATTTTCTATAATCCATAGATGATCAAAAAAAGAATCTTTATGACCCATTATATAGAAATCATCCTCTCCCCCAATAATCAAGAACAAAAACATCGCAATTCTGATATTTTTTGGAATATTCATTGAACAATTCATTGACTCTCAAAAATATTAGAATAGACTATATAAGTAATTAAATGACCATAGGATACTTCAGCTCTAGGGCACAAAATTATATTAATTTTAGAATTTATATTTGTGTAATATGGATGTATATCCTTTAATTACATCTATTTAGAATGATACTACAACATCTTATAATTTTTCCATGAGATACTATTAAAGACACATTTTTTATGTTCTCTCTATTAAACATATTTGTAAATTTACCAATTTAAGTGTCCTCACATATTCCATGTAATAGATTATATCTATATTTTTTATTCATAATATGTTGCTTTTAGGATGGTTTAACTATTTGTTTCATTGAGAAGAAATTTCATAACATCATTTTCCCTTTGTGAAGATTCAGGATATCCATTTTATTAGGAAGAATTTCATCCTGATAAAATATCAAAAAACACTACAACAATCCCCCTCATCCTATTTTATACCTAATAACTGTCCTTTTTTTTAAAAAATCCAAAAAAATTAATCACATAATCAACATGAATATTCATAATACTAGAAGGCTACTTAAATCCATAAATTGAACATTGTATCATGCATACCATAGTAGCCTAATTTCAAAAGTCAATAACTTTAGGCTCTATATTATACATTCTCAAGACTAAATTCCCATTGTGAGAAAACATTATGATTTTTGTTTGATATATCTAGAAATAAAACGTGATTATATGGAAGGTAAAATATGAATTGAAATTTTCATCGCAACATATGTAAAGGATTCTTCATAGTCCATACCATCAATTCTCATACAACACTTTACCAATTAATATGCCTTATTGGATGAGAATATACCGTTCATGTTAGTTTTCTTATAAAAACCCTTTTAATCAATGGTTGTCATCCAATCTACTAAATCATTATGTTCTTAATGTGGATAGTGTTCATAGAGACTATTATTAATTCCATGGATTATCATTATTTTTAAAAATAAAAAATCATGTCAGTCTTTGATATGTTTCCGGACCACAATATTTAAATAATAACTAATAATCATTATTTTTGAGAAATACCTATCTCACAAACCATTGAGAAATCTTACTTGGACATTATGGTTCTCGATTATATTGAGTCAGTTCTTCTTAAAAAACATTTTTTGAATTTATCAAAACAAACACCTCAGAAACACTTCCTTATTTATGGAATTTAATATCTCTATATTAACCATTAATCCCTCTTACTCCTCAATGAAAATGTTTTATCTAATGGGACACACTATATGAATCCATATAAAATTTTTTGATAGTTGTATTATTGAAATAATGTCACCCAGTTTCATTTAGATAACCAAAAATAATTTAATTTCTCAATATTTTGTTTTAGGTTTTTATAATCCAATCTATATATTGAGAAATCAAAAAACCCCAAGAAAAATCGATTTGTTTACATAACATATTTCATATGGTGTCGTTATGGCCCCTTTAAATGGAGCACATTTTAGTAGTAATGCAAATGTGTGTAGGGAATAATCCCATAATGGAAATGGTAGATTACATTGTGTTAATAATTGAACTATTTATAAAATTGAATAATTAATTTTCATTGGAACATAATTTAAATAGAGTTTTCTAGTATTACTGAACTGTGTAACTATAATATAACATTATGGATTCTTAGTGATTTCTTACCTTAATAATTCCCCACCAAAAATGATTTTTGGATATCATTACCTTGGTTATTTTTTACATTTTTCCAAAACACATTGAATATTTCAAAATAATGATTATTATGTCTCATTAGAAACATATATAATTACTAACAAAATTGATTAATAAAATAAATTATGTATCAAAAACCACCAATTCAATTAGTAATCATTGGTCCACATAATTCACTATGTATGTAATTTTGATGTGTATAAGACTTATAAATATTCCACCAAAGGGTTATTTGTTCACCATTTCAAGTAATCATGATATATAGTTTTCAAAAAATTCATAATAGATTTTTTTCAATAACAAATATCTAT
Organism: Viscum album; assembly: GCA_963277665.1. Lineage (NCBI taxonomy): Eukaryota > Viridiplantae > Streptophyta > Magnoliopsida > Santalales > Viscaceae > Viscum > Viscum album. The sequence continues at coordinate 1,612,827,111 of OY728163.1, forward strand.
GGATTTTATACATACATTTCTCATTAATATTTACAATAAAACAATGAAAGTATTAGTTGAATTAGAATCATCATTGACCATATTATAATAAATTTCATAGACTATATTATTCATATCATTTACACATAAACCTTTTATAGAATTCCTTGTTCCATAAAACATCTCCCCCATAAATATATAACGACACATGTTAATAGAAGGGAATTAGATTCTCTTCATTTCCCAAATGGATACATAAATAAAAAATCTATTTACAGTTGGACCATAATAACAATTTTATAATTCATGGACTAATCTATTTAGTGAATACAGATCATAAGTTTCAAATTATAGTAATTCAAATAATGATCCATCACTCTGATGATCGTATATATAATAAATTTTAAATTCCCTTCACCATTGAGACTGTGTTCATGAGTATAAATTCATGAAACACACCTAGTATATAATACCATGATTCAATACTAGTTAAATTCAATACTCTAAAAATCATATTTTGATACCCAGAATGGATATCCATGTGAAAACATCACACCATAAAATAATAACATTTAAAATTCTTATAATGTTTATAAACAATTGATCTCCACATGATAATCATAACTTATTGTACAATATATAACCTTGAAATATTGATGGGTGATTATTTAATTTATATCATTTCATTAAAAACATGTAATTTATGTGCATTCATTAAAAATGATAACCCCATACATCATATCTGTTTAGTGAGACTATATCAATATTTTATTATGTTTTTTGTCAAGTAAAATTTATATATCATGACAACACTATTTATGTATTGAATCATCCCTATAAAATTATATATGATTCTTAGAGTGTACAGAATGCAATTTTTCATTCAAATCTATTATTGATTTAGTCAACATTATTCAGGTGGAATCCAGTCTTCTAGGTTCTCTTGGATATGTTATATGTAATCATCATAATGTTATATGGCTATATAACCTTTAGAAATACAAATATATTATCTTCCATTTAGTAAACAATCCATTGGATCCCTAATATAGTATAAATGAAACTGTTTAATGATTTTTTTCATTCCATATTCTATATTAGATGGAATCTCTCACTTTGTATTTGAATATTTTTCTTCATAATGTCTCATTTGTTTAAAATATATCTTATTCATTTTAAACCATTTAATATTAGGGGATTATTAATATATCATGTTTAATACCTTTATCTATGAAATATTCCAATGATTTATTTTTTATGACAATATCCATTCAAATAAATATTATCTCCACACCTCATTAACGTGTACGATTGCATATCTTATTCAATCCAGAATTGAATCCATATATTATTAGACATATCAAAATGAATCTCATTCATTAGGTACATTATTTTTTTATTTTCATAGTGTTTTATAATATTGAAAAAATCCAAATGACTAAGCCCAGTGTGACAAAAATCCAACCGCACAACTTTATAGAAAAATTCATATCCCTATGGGCTACTAGGTAGTCTATGTAATTTCCACTACTATTAGATACACATTAGTGTCTGGACATGTGTTGTTATGTTGACTCTAATGCGACTCTCCATATTCATAAGGCCACCTACTATTAATTTGGGTCAAATGTGTTACTTTGGGAAAGACGTACCCTGATATTAATGTTTACAACATTAGAAAAGTAAAAAAGTAATTATCTGTCACTGATAATTAAAGTAATCAGAAACAATAAGACAAAAAATTTAGATAAAATTAAATGTGGAGTCAAATAGTTAGACATCCAAAAATATTGAGCACTGATCATATCATATATAAAAAATAAATAAATGATTTTAATTTAATGTTAACCTACAACCATCTTTGATATTCATCCGAACACTAACTCAAGAATCAATATGATCAACTCCATCCCAATAATGAATTACTAGGCCTCTTTCTTACCTAATCCTATGAGTTTGAGGTATGCTTAGGTACCCATGTTCATTTGAATCATTGGAATGTTGTGAGTAATAAATAGCAGTGAAGCCCCAAGGGGGTCCCTTACAAAATTTTTATCATTTTATAAACACTTGTTAGATAATTAATATAAATAAATAAATGGATATCGTATTGAAATTGAATATTTGGCATCGATTCATGGGTTATATGCTAACAAAAATTATTTTTTATACATTCTTGACTAGTTTCAATGTGTCTTTTTGTACATTAAATACCATGACATGGCTTTGGTGAACACACGCCATAATATCAAAAAATTTACATATGATCACTATTGGAAGCATAACATCACACCATGATCATCTTATATATATAAATATATCCCATTAATTATAAATATATGATGTATCCCTTTCATCAATACCATAATATATTCAAATATTGTTTGGTGTAAATAATAGATCATATAGAGCATCAAAACAATCACATACAATATTAGGTCATCAATAGATCATAGGAATGGTCATTGGAATCCCATGTACGATCATGTGTAACTACTAAGTAGTCTGAAACGTAATAATCTCATTAGTCATGTGGTATAATGACCATATCCTAGGAAAAATCGAGGAATCCCATATCATATAATTTTGGATGACACCTTATCATATTAATCCTTATAATCTCATAAAATGAAAATGTAACTAACTGATCATAGGTACTTCATATCTTATAGAACAATACAAAATTCTTGGATTCATAAAAATTTAATAAAATGTCATGCATATCTACAATATCATTGGAATACTAAGAATCTCTCATATGTGTAGTTATAGTAACTATATCATTGTAGTTATCTTAGGTATCATATGTATATTTTTCATGGGATAGTCTCTATGTGATAATATGTATATTTACTCTTGTCTTAAGGGATAAACATGAATCGAGTATATCAAACATCTCCATGGATCTCCTCCCCTGTGAAAAAATCTATAACATACCAATAAATTCCCATATTCTATGTTTCCATCCAACATTGGTGATTCATGATCCTCTACACTACACATTTCTTTGGTAAACATAATGTTAAGACTCCACCTAATCTACATGTCCATTTAATAGTTCAAATATCATACATTTTATCTTTATCAAATTGTTGTCTCTTATGAAAATACCATCACCTATAGGATATATTGTCCCACATTATCACCAGGATCATATCAATTTCTTATTGAACTCATCGGTTAATCGATACAATGTCACACAAATGAGATAACATAATTCCCGTCTCATATCCCACATATATCCAAGGTCCGTACTCTCATTCCCACCTTATTATTAAATCCTACAAAAGAGGAAACACACCTGTGGGTTGGAATACAAGTAGTGGAGGCACACTTTCCCCACTCACTAATCATATATCCAAATAGATTTAAGGAATCCCAATGTTACATAAATCATACCCATACTCACGCAATCCATTTTTATTTTATATTTTTATTCAATGAAATTAATACCATTTACTGTTCAATATGTCTCGTCATATAGTTTTATATATAATCACTCAATCATACATGTTTGGTGTAGCACTAGATTTATATGACACATTATACTAATTGAATCATGTTTCATTTCATTCAATTTTATTAAAAAAATTAATAATATTAAATATATTTTTCATCACTCATAGAAGGTGAAACCATATATCACCTGCTACATATAAAAAATATTTTACTAAAGGGAGATGTTATAGGACCACTAACCTATTATGGATTTATTCACATTAATAATATCATGAACACAACCAAATATGATCCAAATATTATCTTAACTCTGAGAACATATCATAGGAAAAAATTACAACAGCCTAGACAATTATATAAGATATTCACCGTCTAATAAAACTTGTGTCATATTCTATAATATAGTATTGTATAATTTAAATTCAACATGAATTATAAAAAAACATCAAAATAATAATTTAAATTATTCAATTATAGAATACAAAGATGATAAATATAAATAATATTATAGATAAATATAATTGTAAAATATTAAAAAATAAATTATTGACATAAAAATGAATCCTTATATTTTGGATGGAACACATATGATTTATTTTTAGTTAAATTTTCTTTTCAGATAATTGAGAAATTTAATACAAAAAATATTATCATAAAATAGATTCATAAAAAATTACTTATTTTATATATATGAAAATATAATTTCATTAATTCATAAGAAATATTTTTATTTGCTACAAATATCATCACTCAAAAAATATCATTCTTTCAATAAATTATGATTTAATTTAAGAATAATATTTATCATATTTCGAATTTTTTTATAAAAAAAATTATTTTTAGCTTTATCCTGTACAAAATATCAGTGGGTTAATTTGTAATATTTCTTAAAAAAATTGATGTTTTTTGTGTATAAAAATTATTTCTTTTAAAAATATCATACCCTTGAATACATAATTTTGATTTTAAAATGAATAATATATTAAAGAAAATTTATTGATGAAATTATTTTTCATGGAGTATAATAATGAATTTCAAAATTTTTTATTGAATTTGTGAACCTAAAATCAAAATTATTTATATCAAAATTTGTATAATTTTAAATGATTTTTTTGTTCTAATAATTTAATTTACTATTTCAATGATAATATTCAGTTTTTTCCTGATTTAAATTAGATAAATATTATATTTTTAATAATAAAGGGATAATTTTATTTCATTTTAAAAAACATTTTTTGAGGTCTTAATTATATAAAATAGTTGATTTTACTATAAAACACCAATTTTATTCCCTTGGGAGAAACACCATTACCACTAAATATATTCTTACACCATAAAAATATTTTCTCAAAAATGGTAACAAGATTTCATATGATAAATTTTTATAAATTTATTGGAGTACCATATATCATAAAAATATCATCCCATAATGTAATAATCCTATTAGGAAATTATTCTACCCAAGGAGTATGGTATGGTATTTTAAATCACTTTATTAATTTTATTTTAATAATGTTCATCGTCTGTATCCTTTATATATATGAGAAATGTTAATATTTTGTAATAAATAACATTATCATAACTAAATTTTATTCTATATATGTAATATCTATAATATTCCTTCCACTCATTAATTCAAAAATTAAAATCACCACACGTTTATGGTTGGTTCACCACCTATATAGAAGGTGCGTTTCACTTTTCATGACCACATTACATGTATAATTCTAAAAAAAATATAAATAACAATTATAAAAATTATATGGTTAAAATTATGTGGAGATAAATTATATATTATATTCAATATATTAACAGTAAAGGATCAAATTTATTTCACATCCCTAAAAAAGTATTCCGAGACATCATTCATAAATTGATTCTATTTTTGGAAATCTATTAATGTGTATAAAATTAGTTCTAATTTAATGATAAATACTATATCACTCCATAATTCTAGATATTATATAAGAAATTTAATTAAATATTTACCATGTTCCATATATACATTTATTTTCACACAAATTGACTAAATAATGAAATGTTTCCAGTAAGGGAAAAAATAAAAATTAAAAAAGTCATATGATAAGAAAAGGACATTTAAAAATTAAAAATTTATAAAAACTATTATGAATAGAGAATTTAAACCACATAATATTATCATTTTTCTGAATATATTCATGTAAAAATCAAGTTGGGACCTAAGGAATAAAAAATTCTAAACCACCCACATTTCTATTGGGCCATTTATTCTCTCTCTACCTATCATTATCTCACTAATATTATCATATATTTCATCTAAATTATAAATTTATTTTCCTTACTATTATAAATAGTTCAATTTAAAATCATATTCTATTTATATATATATTTTCCATGTTTCTCTACAATTTTCCATTTTAGAATCCTCATTTAATGAAAACATTATTATTCATCATTATTTTCAGATTTCAAAATTTCAAAAAAATAATCCATTACTAAATTCAATAAAAAAAATATGCTATAGAAATTAATTATTGATTGATATAGGTTTTATATAAAAACCCATGTGGTATTTTTCTTCATTTTTTCTTTTCTCAACAATTAAAACATTGTTTATTAAGTTTAATATTATACGCACTTTTATGTTACAATCATATGAATTTTATTTATTTTCATTTAAAAATTATTTCCTATTATTTTTTATAGAAATATAAATTCAAAAAAATTTAAATCCCACTTAAATTATGACCATTATATCATATATATTGGAATTTGTTGATAAATAAGGAAATTTATTTCTTTTTAATATAATTTTCATTGTGGTATGACTTATTTATGAATTTATTGTTTTGAACACAAATTCTTGAATGTATAATAATGTGATGCTTGACCCAGAATTATAAATATATATAATATATTGGGTAATTTTTCATGTAATGAGATAATATGCATGGTTCAAGAGAAGTATTCAAAAATTTCATTGTAAAATATTATTGAATATGATACATGAATTATGATCATGATTCCATGTTTAATGTTTTTTTCGAGATTATTATTATTAATTTATCTAATGATATCTTTTATTGTAGTTCATGATGGAATATGAATATTTTTATTTATTATATAATTAAATTAATCTTGAATCTTATGATATATTTTCTTATAATTTATGTTATCATACCGGTCTTTAAGAATTTTATTAATCATGTTTATATCCATGGTATCCTTTTAGGAATAAAAGAACTAAGGGACTTATGGGATGCATATGATCATATAAATTGTGTTATATTAGTTAATTATTATGCGGATGTTTTATGTATCTAATACACTAAAGATAATATATCAATAGATATCTTGGTTTTTTATGGAAGATTATGTTTCGAATAATGTAATAATATGTGTTTTTTGTTCGAGAAGTTACTATTACTTTCTGATAAATTTCATATTTTTAGTGACTAATTTTGAGAAAATATAATCAATTAGTTATGAATAACTTATATTTAATCCTAAAAATTATTATGAAAGGATATATAAGAAAATAATGACTTAATTTACTTTTAATGTTCATTGTTTATATTTCATATGCTTAGAAAATTTTACTTCTCAAATCCCCAAAATTCCACTATATATTTAATTTAGTAGAAATGAGAGGAATAATGACAACAAACTACATGATATAAAATATAATTATTACATAAATGTGATTCCTAATATGATGTTAGAATGAGATAGGGACCTAATAAATGTACATTCATGACTATCTCATATTATAAATACTAACATGAGTCATGTTGAATTATATTATTCTCCCTAGTGAGATCATAAAATATTTATGTCATTTATGTATAAAGTGACTCAAAAATTTTATGGATCTTCTAATCCCCTGATTACACAAACCTGGATATACTACATTTACATTGTATTCACTATTTCACATTTCTATAAGAAAGAGCGTGTTTTATTCTGTTTCTACAATTTATTGAAGGGTAATCGATTAGTGGTGGACCATTATAAAGAATAAGAGATATATAAATGAAATTAATTCAATGGTTTGTTCATAATCAAAGATTATTTTTTTTTAATAAATATATCCCCTTGAATCATCATCTTTAATTAGATAAAGAGTTTTATAAAATAATTAATGGGGAGGATTAATAAAAAAATGTTGAAATAGATATTAGGGATTCTCAATAGTCTCAAGGTGTTTTAGATAAAAAAATAAAATGTCGTTAAATTATGGAAGATCAAGGGTTAAATACCAAAGATGGAAGAAAACCAATTTACCCATATGTTATAACTATGTGATGGATCATATGATATTTTACCTGAAATAAATAAGGATAAGTAATCTCTATGAGAATGGGGCATATCCTAATTAATTATGAAAGGATTTGATGAAGACAAGAAATATATTGGAAGAATGTAATTAACTTTCCAATACACTACATATGGTCTAATATTTCAAATAAAAGGAACATGGATATTACGTATAAATGTGTACTAATGGAATGGTTTTTGAAGATTACAGATGAAAAATCATCCATGGATAAGAGTGAAATGAATTTTTAATTGTATCATTATTTTTAGGGTGATCATACAAACAAAATTGAGAAAATTAAATTTTTTTATTAAGTATATAATTCAAAATTACCTATTTGATTCATATTCTACACATTACATCAAATACTACTTGTTTAGTATAAGTATTCAACGAATGCCGTCTGATCTCGAGGATATGCTTTCAGTGAAAAATCATGTGTTGCGATTTCATTCATCTTATGTCTATAAATCGTTCCATGATAACATTCATTCATGGTTTGAATATCACAGTAAACATTCTTATAATCCACATAATGAATTTCTATGTAACAAAAAAAAATTATTTACTAATATATATTTCACATAAATAATTGTGATAAGAAAATCACTTTTTATATTATAATTCATGATTATATTTTATACAATTAAAATGATAAATCTAATTAATATTTTGAATATACTCCTAAAACGTAGACATATTTTCCTTATGAGGGATATTTTATAATTTAATTGACTGTAAAAAGGATAGGATCTCCATTAAATAAATTCCCATTTTTAACGAAATATGAAAATTTATTTGAAAAATAGTTTTCTTGTGTTCCTATTAACATACATTTTTATTTATCAATTGAACATATATCTAGATCTCTACACACACTAATGTGTTCATATAGAATATCCCACACTAAACAATATGAATAGAGTATGAAAAATTAAAGGACACTATTCAAGGGTTTCATATTCCTATTTTCCTCACTCTATGGTGAAATAATTGTATTTTTAGATGTATGATGGTTTAATGAATCTCTGCATTGATTATCATGTACTTAATAATATCATGATAATGTAAATTAATCCCTTACCAATGATTGTTTAATTATTTAATCAATCATATATTCCCCAAAACATCACTATGGTTTTTATTCAATTTGGATATCATCAATTAATGTATAAAAATTATTATTCTCCCAGTACTACCTTCCACAAAATCTATTTACAATATGAGTTAATTTTTTCCCAATAAAACAATAATACTTTATAAATTTTGTAGTGTTCTAAATGAATATATTCTGTTAATTTTACCTAAAAATATATTTGGACATATTTATAGAAGATATTAAAATATAATAAAAAATACTAAGAGGGTTATGTGTTACATATGAGTACTATATTAAAGAGATTGATTATGGTGTTTTTGTATGTGAATTATACAGATGTTATATTTCAATGGAGAATAATAAATTATTAGGAATTTTTTTTCATGTGAAAATGGATATCATTTGATCATTTGAAGATATTAGGGATTTAGTAACAGAGGAGACCAATATCAATAATAGTGATATATAGAAACCTTATATTACATGTTTACTATCGATTCATTTTTTATGAATTACTCTAAATTACCAAACACACTATCCATGATATTATGGATGGTGGTATTGAATATTAGGAATAATAAATGTGAATATATATTCAAGGAGGATAAAAAGAGGGTAATATCTACAATTACACTCACACTACCATAAAAATGGATGTTCATATAATATACCTTAAGACATAAAAGATGCTACTATTTTCGTTCATCATGAAAAATGAATCATTTTTTGTCGATGAATCACGTTAGTAAAATAGTCATAAGAAAAAATATGCAACTCATGATATTGATTGGGTAATATTAATAATTTCATATTTCAATTAGTGGAATTATCTATAAAGAGATTTTTGTGACATATATACTAATCAATTGATATTTAGGTGAATATTTTCACAAAATTATCACAACAATATACAACGAACTTTGTTAAATATTATGATAGACTATGACAGTTCAATCCAATGCCATATAGGGAAGGAAAATAAAGTGACATATTTTATATATAGAAATTATCATGAAACATTATACCTGATGAGAATTCATAAGGGTATAATATTATTAGTCACATAAAGGATGGACATATGATTCCTGAAGGAACATGATAATACATATGATAAATTATTTATTGTCCATCCTTTATATAGGGAATTTTAAAATAATGTGGGTTATATTGATATAATAAAATGATGAATTTATGATAAAGTATAATGCTTCAGAGTATAATATTGATTATGAAAGAGTTGTGATATTTGGATAAAAATATTGGTTTTTACTCTAATAATGACATTATCTATCAACCCATGAAGAAAAAACAACATTTAGTTTCTTTGAGATAACTATTTCTGGGACAATACAATGAAGGAAAATTAACAATTCACATTAATGTTATTTGTTTGAAATCTACAGAATATAGAAATTGAAATTACAATGGACTGATGAAATTCATAAACATACATGTATGAATATTTATAACATCACTATCAATTTTATCACATTTGATAGGAATAAATACAACTGAAATAATTTTATAATTTTTATAATGATTAATAATAGATGAAATTATTAATTATTCTCAATATTGGGTGACTTGAGAGTCAATAAACAAAAATATATATAATATTTTGTTGTACTGAGGCAATATGGGACACCACTATCAATTTTATATAATTTAGATCTATGTTTCGCCTCAATGTTATAGTAATACATTCAATATGACAGGAACATAATATTGAAAATCATTATGGCCCATAAATAGCTGAATTATAGAAATTATAAAATAGTATACATATTGTAGTGTATATGTTGGGAGATTTATCTACATAATTTTTCAGAGTTTGTATATTCCTCTACAGAAGAAATCATATAAAAAAAACAACATTCATTCAATAATATGGATTACTCCATATAAATCCATTTTTAGATGTAAATGTATAACATTAAAATTTAAGGTTAATGTTAAATAAAACATTCTTTTGTAAACTAATCATATTGTGGAATTGAAAAGGGTTAAATATTTTCAGCAACATGTAAGTGAATCCAAATGATGATAGGAGAGTAATAAGGATAATAATAAATGTGGGATAGTGTTTAAATTTAGTGAAAAAATATTTCATTATGTATACTAATATAAGAGAGTCGTGTTTTTTGGGAGGAAGGGAAATATATTTCCTAGTGAAGTTACACACACTGAGATTTACTCCAGTATCAAAACTATGGTCCATAAACAATAAATTACATCAAATCTATACCAGGTACATGATTTGTTACATAAAACCCTTGAGGAAGTTCAAACATTTTCCATTATATGTACTAATCTTAAATGTTTTATATATTTTGGATATATCTCTCTTATGAGGAGTAGTAGATGATCTTATTATTAAATAGAGAAAAAGTTCCATGGAACAAGTAAAATAACCTCTTCAGTTTAGTTTGGTAGAACTATACGGGTCAAGAAGAAACAAATGAAATAGAGAAAGCAGTGAAATAGAATTACCCTCTTTTTCCTTCGTACCATTGAAAAATATAAAATTATGATAATGAAATTAATATTGAGGATGAATGACAAGACCCAAACATTATTAAATATAGTTATCCCTATAAAAAAAATTCATCTTATTTAGAAATGTTTTATTAGATAAAATTCTATTATTACATAATAAATACAATTTTACCTCCATACAAAAATTCAGAAAATTAAATTTAGAGAAAAAATTATGACAAATCTAACTCATAATAAGTATTAATATAAATTTTTCAATAAAAAAAAGTAGTGTTTGATAGATAGATTGAATAAATGTATTTTTATAATATATATATATTAAAATACATAAATTAATCTATATGAAATTTTATATAAATTTACTGTCATTTTATTATTTTATAAAATAGTAGTCATTTTATTTAATTGATAGCATAATTTTATGAAATTGTAATGAATTTTTTAGGGGATAGAAATATGATTTTGTCCAAAAATAAATAATTTTTAGTAAATGTGTGTATTATTTAAATATTATACTTATAATAATTATAAAATAATAGGATATAATTATATCTATTTCTATAATTCGAATGTTGATTATATAATTGGGTTAATTTTTTGATTTTTCTCAAATGTATATATTTTTATAAATAGTGAAAATATATTTCCCACATAAACAATAACTTTTATGACATCATTTTACTATCATCAGAAATAATAAATTTATGATTTTTTTTAAAAAAATTTCATAGATTAAAATAATGGATTCAAATTTATTATTTTTTATTTAAATCCATATATTTGAAACATTAGAATCTAAATTTTATTTAATATAAATAAAAATAATAGTTATTTGAATTTTATTGGTTCCTGCTTTGGTTCTATACTATTTTTAATAATTATAAATTTGAAATGACCATAATTTTTTTAATATAAATAAAAAATAATATTCATGTAAATGGTGTAAATTATAAAATAATCAATATATTGCACTAAAACACTCATAACATCTAATTTTAAATGAAACTCTTAACCGAATCACTTATCTTTGCACCATAAACATCATAAAACCATAAATATATACCAATGTACAACCAAAACTCTCATACTCATGTCTAAAATGTTATTATCTTGTTAAAAGGCCACCATTGAATGATATAATCCAATTATAAAATGAGTAGTCCCGATAAATTTGATAAGATGTCAAAATCACTAACTAATTTTGATCCTTTTCAATTTTTTTCTTATAAATCATAAATATATATATTAATCATCCAAATATAATTAAGTAAATATCACTATTATGATGAAATTTTATTATATTTATTTAGTTTTAATTTTCTACATTCCACTCATCCTTTCAAGAAAATGAAAAAGTTTCTGGTATTAATATTGGATCACCACATACAAGGAGGACATATTTCGTTTTATTTCAAAAAAAAAGAAGATGATTCAAATATAGTTTTAATAAATATATATTGTACTTATGAAATAAATATAATTTTTGAATTTTAAATTTTCCATTAGAATTTTGAAATTAACTATTATGGATCATAGTGAATTTAGCCACCCAAAATGATTATATAGATATTTCTTTCATAATTTGAATATATTATAGATAATAGTTTGAGATGTATATATTTGTTATACAATAATGAATTATAATCTATAACTCCATAAATATTCATGTTCTAGAACACAAAGATAACAATTTTTACCATGTCTAACATACCATAGAACTTTTGAAGAAATTCATCAAAAGACACAAAGAGGAAACTGAGAGAGAAAAAATGCAATAAAATGATTGAATTTGATACTGAATTGGCCATGAAAATAAATATACTAAAAAATGGATGAAATAAAATTTTCAGATATATTTAATGTTGATATTCATAAGGCTGCATGTGTGTTCCATGAATATCGATACATGAGGTATGGGCACTTCCCAACCACTATATTTCACTCACGGATATGAATTTTGTATATTCTCCACCTCTACACATTAATATTCTCATATATTCTTTTTATATTATATATATAATTATCTTACATATATACCTAGTGTATTTTCACTTTCCTTGTTATGGTTAATCATGTTTTCCAACCTCCCTTCAGAATAATTTGTTAAAATATAGTTTTTTGATGAAAACATTTCAGTTCATTGGTCATTATCATGAGTAAATATTTGGAATGATTTAATCATATATGATTTAAAAAATTAGTAATGATATTATGTCAATGAATTCTAGTTTTTTATTCTCTTATTTTTAAAACACCATATTCTCACCTTTTATATAAGTTATTTGTTCATTAGTTAAATAATTATTTAATATAATCACATTGATAACTAATTTCTCCTATTTTAAAATGATTTTTCATAATTTGAATATAATAATAATGAACTATTCCTCTTTATTGAATTATGATAATCCCAAAAAAATTACTACATTTTTCTCTTCATCATCATAACATTATATCCTTTGGAATGTTTTTGAAATAATATTATGTAACCCATTACTTTTTCATTTTTTTACAATACATGTATAATAAATATTAATTTTTTTTGTGAAACCTATATTCATGTATGTATTATGATTTTACAAGAGGTCTAAGAAATATAGAACCCCCAAATCATTTGGTAATTTTTTTATCCCATGTGATTACATGTGTTTTTTATGTGATGTAAATACTATAAATTATGTTACGTTTCCTTGGAATCCATCCATAATAAATATCCTATAACAATATGTGTTATGTGTTGACACATTTGTATGATTAAACAATCCCATGATATCTACCAATATATTCTACTATTATATTAAAATATTATCCTATACTATCTAAAGTTATTCCTATGGAATATTATTTTTATTCGTTTATCACGTTTCTCTATATACTAGGAATTATATCTCAACTAATTAATTTTGTGTCTCCTAGGGGAATTCAGTAAATTATAAACCAAAATATTTTTCATTGAATCCCCATATGAAGATCTGAATAATGACAAAATTTATCATTTCAATTTCAATTTATTATTTATCCAATCTCGAGAATACATTATACCTCAATATTTTTAATTTTGATTTATAGAATATTTATTCAAAAATTATGAGAAAATACATGTGTGGAAGATGATATGAAATAGTAAATTGATTATGCCTTATATGGGGCTAGGTGGGATATATAGTAATATAGAGGGTTTGATCAATGTATGAAATATTTTCTTAACACAAAAACATTCTGGTACACTCTCACTACTCTTCATGGATATTGTCTTCTTAATTTTATATTCACTTGTTTTTCTCTAAAAATATTATTGACTCAATTACATGACCCTCGTTTTATATTATATTTTATTATGATAATTATTTACAAAAAATATCATATGATGTTATAAAAATGGAAATTAATAAGGTACACATGACATAACAAATTGTTCTCAGATAATAATTCATTCATAATCCAATGAGTGTGCAAACAAAATCTTAATGGCGCATTGAAAAAATATTTTTAGTATTTGAGGTATAGGATATGTCATTTATAATAAGTTTCACTTCTCCTCTAATGATTAATGTCATACGGACCATATCACAGGGATAAACTATCCCATTATCCCCTCATTCACTTGATTATTTTTTGGAAAAAATCTTTTGAATATATGATAGTGAACATTACCACTTATACTTTGATTAGTTATAAAAAAGTATATATTAATTCCAATTATCTATAGGTTACTCCTTTAAAAATATGAACTGAAATAATCAATGAATAATTTCATCTCCATATATCAATTAGTGTTACAGAAACACCTCTAAATTATAATGATCTTCATGTGATGACATGGCTTCTTCTTCTGTTTTATATGGATAGTTCTTGAACTCCTTAAATTTTCCAGTTCAAGAGCCAGAATACCTCCAACAAGTTGTAATGTAAAAATAACCTCTTCGATTAAATGTCTTCTTTGTAGTAGGGAATTCACACATTACATATAGAAAGTAATACTTCCCTCTATTAACTAGTATTATTCATGAATGGTGTGCATATTCATCTCTTTCCACATTGTAAGTAGTTTCTACATCATATATCTATTTTCACAGTAATTTTTTGTTTATTTTTATATGGAATGTGACTTTATGATGGTATTACATTCATAATTTTAAAAATAGAAATATTTCATTCATCAAATAATAATATTGTTCTATTATATGAATTACGTAAGCACACATTAATCATTGACTAAAAATTTAATTTTGTTTGAAAATATTTTCATGTTTGATAATCTATTTTTCATGATAGTATGTTAAAGAATGTGTATTTAAAACCAATACATGAATCGTTTTCTTATTTGACTAATATGAAATCCCTCAAGAGACTCTTCATGGAAATAAACTATGATACTTAATAACTTCCACATAATTATTAACCTAAAAAATTGATTCTATATTGATGCACCATGAATTTTATATTCAAAAAAAATAATCTAATATTACTATATTTTCATATTTATAAAATCATGGTCATAAAATTGAAATTATAAATTTTCATATCTGATGTCAGTTTCTATTTATGATGTTTCAAAAAATCTGACTATGGAAACCGTCATAATTAATTACTAATAATGACTTTGTAATTATTACATGTTCAAACATAATTATTTAATCATAAAAAATATATATTAATTTCAATATATGATTATGGATGGTCTTATAAAATTTGGTGGAATGCATATTTTTAGATTTCTCAATGTAATAGTTCAAATAACACATATTCATGTTGTTAATTATGTTCAAATGGAGTCACCCTTCCAGAGCATTAGATAACTCTTATATAGACTAAATACACTACCATTATGATGAAATCAATCGTTACCCTTTCAAACTTCTTGAGTGTGGGGATGACCGTTAGGAAAATTTTATACTCCTATTATATAGCCCCCAAAACTGGCCTTAGTATTACTTATACTTCCACAACAAACTATATAAACAATCCACAAAATATTTCCCTTATGAAACATTTAGATAATTTTAATTAAAGACATCCCTTAGATATATTATATCAATGCTTAGATTTGTCATACATGTAAAAATCATTTGAATTTAGTGTTTTGGAGAAGTTCATGTTATTAAGGGAACATCCAAATTCCAATGAAAAAAAAGTATCTAATATATAAAGAAATATAGTAATAGTGGCGATTTTTTTTGGTAAAATAAAAACGATTTTGTTTTATTTAAAATCCCACACATGTTCAGAGGTTCATAGTACTCAAAAATGAAGTCACCCCACATTAAATATTAAGAATGGATATATATCACTTTATTAGGGACCTTAATTTTTGAACTAAACACTGAATCCTGATTAGAGTCATTTCTCTACAATGAACCACCATGATTTTACATGAACATAGAGACTAAGAATGAAATAATTTTAAATATTCATACAACTCCATCAATTGCAATAGTTCCAATACACCCTGACAAACGTATATGCAATTCTTCCCCAAATATATATTTTCTTTATAACGTACTACCTCTTCATAATAGACATTCTATAATGGTTTTACTAATGGTATTTTATAGTTTATTCTATTATTTATCTCAAAAATAATCATTATATGAAATATATATGTCTGTATAGATTTCTGACATCTCTCACCCCCTTTTTCAATGAAATATAGTGGGCCAATATAAATTATATCAAATATTTATAATAAAAATATTCCTAAATTCTCCCAATCTATTCATACTATCAATTTTTCAAATGTATTTTGTGAGGTATTTTCCATAATTTTCTATTTATTATTGAATTTTAAATCAATTGTGTATAGATTAATTTGTTCACCGGCATTCATCCTCCTATAGAAATTGTTTATTTCAACAATTTCATTATCTCTTTAAAACATTCATCTTATACATCCCAAATCTCATAACCACCTCTTAATAATCATGTAATTTAATTTACCAATAATATATTAAATAAATCATACAAATTCAGTGATTAGATTTGTCTCATATCACTTGCAGTGTCAAAAAATGATCTATACCTATAGATACTTGGATCATTCCAAGAATAAAGTATTTATATTAAATCAAAAAAAATATTACATGTTAGTAACATGATTTATTAAATATAAAAAAAATTACCCAAATATTATCAAATTCTATGATCCAAAAAACAAACACTAAATAGTTAGAATATAAATTTTATCGAACAAAGGGTCGGGTTTATTCAAATATTATCAATAATTGATACTATTTATGTACGTAAAATACTTAATTTTACCTCCCACCTATGCCACCAATATTATAATATATTACTTGTAGAAATATATTGTTTAAAGTTACATTCATACAAAATCTAGAAATCCCCAATTATTTTAGCACCATTTTATAAATGTATTTCATAATTTTATGTCTGCTATTTTTTTTGATATAATTCATCATGAATTTTTAGTAAATTAGGTTCTTAAAATTATAAGAAACTAACACAATTTTTTTAATATAAATAGATAAATAAAAATTATTTCCTTACACTAACTCCATTATATTTTTATCCTTTAATTGAAAAAATCCACTAAACACAAAAAATTAAAACACTTATTATATGATAGTTTTATCATGGAATAAGAAATCCTTTCGAAACTACCTTTATTTGACATATTACATCATTATTAAATATATCATTATATAATTCTTCATGAATCCCTAAAATAACATTGATATCTATGCATTTTTCCAAAGTGGACAAGAATAACCTCAAACACAAATCTCAACATCGAACATGAACCTTTAAACTTATTTTTTATATTGAATTAAAAAGATGCACTTTCATAGAAAAGTTACCCAATAAAATTTCCCCCCCCCTATGTTTTACACCTCATATGTTTTTTAAAACATATAAATGAATCTAGGTGTGGGTTTCCTTAAAACATTGTTGAGTTGAGGTGAATAGTGAATCACTATTGACAACAATTTATATTTTCCCAATTTATCTTGTTTTCCACATTCATATGTTAAATAAATTTAATATATTCAAATATAAATTCACATAATTGGTGTTAATTACCATATAAAAAACCAAAATCAATATTTTTTCTACATTTGATATACTTTTTACCAATTATTTTCCTTTCCACATTATCTGTATTTTATATAAAAAGCATCCCTTCTCTTTCGACTATCCCAAAAAAGTATTTTTTGATTTCTTATAAAAATATTTTCCATGGGCAATCACTTTCTCATGATTGTTTTTAGATTTAGTAACATGTGAAATATTTAAAATATTCCAAGTTATTTTTATGTATCTATTACATTATTTTTTAGATACACCTTTATATATTATCACCACATTTATTTTAGTATAGAATATTTTCAATATATATGTTCAGAAAATTAATTCTCAAATAGATACCTCTAAATATAAATTAATGATGGTTTCATACCTAAATTGTCAATGATAATCTTATAAATTTTCAATTTATTCATAGTCATTATGGTATGAATTTATAATGTAATACACATATAATTTTATGTACTAAAAGGTATAGTTTAAAAAAAATACTATTATATTATCATAAAAAAACATACTTACATACTTCAGGATTGAATATTTATATGTTCCATTGAATTATGTAGGAACATAAAATGTTAACATGTCTTCTTTTCTAGCCCATTCAATTTAAAATATCTCATGTAATAACCAAATTTTTTTATTCATGCACATATATGACTTATTATGTTTATGGAAATTAAAATATATTTATTAGAATCCTGAATTAATAAGGGTTTTCAATATCAATTCCCTGATTTCTGGATATTGTTCCATCAAAATAATTTCATTGTTTTCTTTTATGGAGGATTATTTTCAATTTAATTATTTTTAACCAATTAATGAATTGTAAAATATTAAATAAAATGCATCAATAATTTTATGTGTACCCTTATAAATACATATCTACATCCCCTTTATGATTGAGATCAAGTATTCTCTACTAATTAGATCATATTTATTTTATTTTCTTGGTAATCATATACATCCTACTTGAGAGTTTTCCCACTACACATCCAATCCTCCAATATTGGATGTTTCTTTTCTATCATGTAAACATTATCTTTAACTTTATAATTCATTTAGTTAATTGAATGTGTATACAATACCATCTCTTTTTGTATAAATTAAAATTCACCGACCAGGACTCACATGTGTTTTACATGATCCTATTTTTTGTCATTTAACATAAGAGTTTTTTTTTGAGTTCATATTGTTTTTCAAATCATTATATATATGTATTTTATAATTAATTGAAATCATATTCAATTATTATAATTGAGAATAATTTTTCTCCCTAATATTGGATGTTATGTTAACATTTATTTTACATACGCCTTTAAATTTTTTATATAAATAATTATAACAATGATCATGATATAATCATTCTTTTCAGATAATTAATATTACAATTTAAATAATTTATTTGATAATTCAAAATATCATTGAGTTAAAAAATTCAAACTCTAGATATCTATCGATTTTCCACCTCATTAGTAGTTTCCACTATACTAAACCTTTTTTCATCATCATTCATCTGGATTACACCATTAAATAAATGAATATTTTCATAATATGAATAATAAATTCCAATATTTTTTGTGTTTCTAGTCTCCTAAAACTAAATAAAACTCTTCCCATAGATTGTTGTTCAATGTTTAATTCCACCAGAAATTCACTTATTCATTAATTTTCTCCCTTTACCTAGGAAACAATAAATATAGTCTAAAAATCAATAATAAGTAAATATTTTCGTTGATATGAGTTATTTGTCAAAAAATTTAATTAGGTTACTTATGCTATAGGATCGGGGGAGGGGAGGGTTAAGGATTATTTTCCCAACACAGAGTCTTTTCATTAAAATAGGGCAACCAGCATTGAATCATGACCTTTTAATTATATGTTCCACATAATATTCTCTTTAACACATGTTGTTTCAAATCCATGTCCTACCATTTTTATTCACTATTAAAATCATAATTCATTACCATCTCTATCATATTATATTGAAAATAATAAATTCTATAATGAAATGAAAAATAAGTTAATTAAATTCATTCACCACTATGGGATAAATAATGGTGGATAAAAATAATAATGTTTAGGTGTTCTGAACACAATAAGATCATTTATTAAGGTTTAATATTGGTTACAACATCCTTGGAAAATGAACCTTAAATGAATTTATGGTAGATTAGATATCATATTGTGATAAAATCCCTCAAAGTTCCCTATTCCAAAAACTACATCAAATGAAAATATAGTTGGTAGACATGCCAATGCAAAATGTTAACTATTTTTTTAATAACATTGAGTATGGATTGGTTCAATTCATCTAAAAAAATATCATTTTAAATAATAATTTTAATCAATTTTGTAAAAACATTATTATCTTCTTTCTATGATAATTCATGAAAAAACTCATCCAATAGAAATATCATGATGGAATAAGAAGACTTATTATTATAATTACTATTGATAGTTTTGGAAATCATTCACATTCATGTTCTATTACTATAATACATCCACATTAATTAAATGTGGTAGCTTCTTCTACCTTTAATTCCAATGAATACTATAGGGAATATACTACTTATTTCGAAGAAGTAAACACCACATTGAGAAATAAAATTTTCAAGGAATGGCATGTTCTGTCTACTTATTCAATTCTTTAATTAAATGCTATTTTATAAAAAACCTATATCCCCATATCTATTTATTATATAAACAATAGAATTATGTTATGATGATTAAATCAAAATTTGTTAATATTTATGTCATTCATTCATTTTGTAAAATATCTTTCGACAAATTGAATTATTGAATCAACCTTGACACTAGGGTTGTAATTCCCCACATGAATTAAAATCCATTCTTATTCAATAATATGAATTTATTTTTAATCAATAAGAGAAATAATATCAAAAAATATAGCTTGATTAGAAATAATATTTCAAAAATAAGAAATCAATTTGAGGTTTTCCTCAATTTTGAACCATGATCTACATGATCATACACATAATCCATGGAATTCAATACTATATTCATAATCATGCACCATAATAATAATTTTGAAATAAATATCGTTTTTTGTTCCTATATTTTTATTATTTTCATAAATTCATCTTATTGTCTCCCATATATATTCTTGTTTAAGATTGTGTTTTCTATATAGGGTGTTTCAAAATATTGGGATATGGAAACAAAATGAATTAAATTCCATGCATACCATATATCTATTTATTCTCTAAACATCAACCAATAACATTATACTAATCTCATGGTTTAAAACATATAGCATGTTTTGGGTAAATATTTCACCTCTACAAAGCTATTGATGCTTATGTATAATGACAGTTACTCAACATGAATTCACCCTTATGTAGAGAATTGATCCTTACCATTTTTGGAAAATAAATAATCACCATTATCCAAATCCTTAGTATAAAAATAAACCTAAAACATATTCACTTTTGAAATTATTTTTCCTCCACAGAAATCATTTTCATTATATAGTCTCCTTAACTTTATACTTATTCAATTAAAAAAATTATACTATTAAATTATTGTACATCTATTTTTCAACACATTCCATGTCCATATTATCCTAACAATTCATTTTATAATGGATGAATGAACATATTGAAATTCAATGGTATTATGATATTCACTAGAAAATGGGATCTAACTAGGTTTTAGAAAAAATAATGGGATTAAAAATTTATTTGAACTATAATATAGTGTGTGAGTGGATAATGAATAATAAAATTGTGTTAAATCATTGAATATCATCAACATGTTTAAATATTTCCAATACAAATAATTTAAAACCATCTTACATGGATGTTTTATTTTAGATTCACTTTTCATTATTAGAATCACCACTTCACTATCCAACCACTGATTTCAATTGGGGATGGTTCTATCTCATTACATAATGATACACTATATATATATATAGTCTAAGAACCAATTCACCCAAACCTTGAATACAACTCCCTTTATATGGATTGGTACAACCTTACTCGTGCACACATAGTCGTTTCCACACATGGTTGACTGACTGGAAAAAAATTGTTTCCTATTTGTGAGTAGATTTCATCAACATGACTTTTGGAGGTTGAAAATATTTTTATAATTCCTCATCTAAATAATTATAAATAAAAAATTTTTATAATTTTATTTATGTTATTTAGGGAAAACCAACACCAATTTTTAAACATATAAATTTTATTATTTCACTAAATATGATATCTTTAACAACTTTATTCTTAGCTTACTCTCATTCATACATTATGGATTTAATGAATCCATAAACGTCAAAAAATTATTATGTAAAATTATTCTATGGAAAATCCTCTAGTCATCAAATATTATCAATATCATCCGTTTATTCATCCAACATCATGTATTGTCAATAAATCCAATAAAAAATTTGGGGTTCATCAAAACAATAAAATTAAATTAATTATAATAATTTACAATTAATTATTAAATTTATTTTAAATGGAATAAACCTATGAAAACATTTTTTTCCTTCCCATAACACTAAAAATATGACCAAAAACACATAGATTCTATATTATATTATTAATATAATATTGGGAAATAAATATAACATTTCATAGATAGTAAATAGTCAATTTCTCTAAATTTAATAAAAAACCTATGAAAATATACATAGTGATGTACCTACAATGAAATTCAATTCCATGAAATGTGTTCATCTTCTACTGATTCATTTTATCCAAAATGGTAAAAATAATATCATATCGTGATGAATCATCCTGGATCTATAGGTTTCAATTTAAGAACAATATTCCAAATCACCAAAAATCAGAGGGCCACAAAGATGGGGAATAACCAAATTAGTAATTGGGGTGGGTAAAAACACAAATCATGTTGGGAAGTTTTAATAAATCCCCCAAAATGAAGGTTTATGAAATTTTTAATAAGGTGGATAGCCCCTAGGATAATCCGGTGTATGAGGGGATAATGTGGTAGAGTGAGGATTTAAATTATATTTGTTTAAAAGATAAATTTATAACTCCTAAATAATGGTAATAGTCACATTGTTAGAAGATGGATTTCTGAATCATAACCAACCAATGTAAAACAAAAAAATTATGGTTGAACACCGAACACATTTATGCGAAACCATTTTCCAAAATATGTTCAAACCATATCGATAGAACTTTACATCTTATAGTCCCATTTGTTATTTGGATGTATGGTTTAACATAATTTTTGACAACTATACATGTCATTTTGAATCCCAAAATATAAAATTTTTCAGTTAATGCAAAACCTTGTTCCCATAATCCTATAAAAACAATTAATAATTGTTTTACTTTCAATATTTTACATATTCTTGTGATATCCACATGATAGAGTAAAACCTATTCCAAAAATTTCAACATCATCGAAAATCTACTGAGTCTTTCCCTATCACAAAAAATGCATCATAGAACTCAATGTATATATATCACAAAACAACTCCTTGGGATGATATAAACCTATTATTTCAAATATGAATATCATTTCCCAAAATTATCCCTACATTTGAGTCAAAAAATCAAATTTTTCTTAAATAATATAAGGCATTAACACTAGAGTGATTTCAATCAATCTACTAAGAAACATGCCATCCAAAATAAGTAATTTAAAAAAATAGATATAAACATAACTCATTTATCATTCCATAATGGACTCATATAGTTATGTACTATAACATAAAATTAACATTCAATGTTAAACTATAATCACATTGTGATCTATTCAAAAAAATATTTGACACCCACTCATTAACATCAATAATAATAATAATACAATCAATGTAACCTATCAATCGTACGGTTTGGACATTTAATTAATGTAATTATCTCTAAGAGTATTGTTATACACACAACTTGACTCCTCTAATAATGGAGATTCCACAAAAAAATGAGAAACTGAAATTCCATTATCACTCGTCTGATGAAATTTTTGGTGTGGTTTATATCAAAAAAATATTTCATATTAAAACATAATTTTCTCCTCCTCTGGAAAATCCTTCTAAAAAATACATTGATACACATGCTGAATATTGTTCACCCCTATATCCATGCTTCCATACCACATAAAGTAATCACATGATTAAATAAAAACCCCAACAAAATTATGACATGTAATTATTTATAATTATATTATTGGTTCCCCAACAATCCAAACCATCAGTAATAATTTCACTCAATGAACCTGTGTACCATTAATATAACAAATCCCCAAATCACATACAAATTGATCTCATTCCCAACTCTATTGAACTAACTCTCTCCAATATTCCATTAGAAGATCAAATATGGTATTCACTAAGGAAATATATTAAATCAGATCCAACTGCACATCAAAATCATAGTTCCACATCAATATTACAACACACAGTCACATCGAAAATAAGACCCATCCAATATGATGTTTCAATATACAATACCCATATTATTCATGCAACCTCAAGTAATGAAAGGATGATACTATTACACTCATACATGATTGATCATATGAAATATCATCAACATCCTTCAACTGTGACAACATGTTCATTATCCATAGAATCTGTTAAAACTCATCTCAAACAAGAGTCACACTATGGAAAAGCCAATGGTGATCTCTTCACCATAGGGATTTCCATATACAAATATTTATGTGTTAAAAATAGGTTCCCATCACTATATGTATTTTTCTTTTTTAGATCCATGCCCATATTATATATAAAATAAACATTATATGATTACACCTAGATCAATACTAAAGTTTCAATATGATCAAATATCAATGTGAAATGTAATTATATAGGGAAATCTCACATTTTTAATAATTCTATGATAAACCATTCACAAAATATTTTCATCAAAACCAGTAGTCATTGGGCCAGAGATATTTGTTCACTAATATACAACCAAAATGGTCACTTGGTATAATGAACATGTGATAACCCTCTCCCATTGGGAGTTTCTTGAAGAACCATGTTAGTAATCTATATCATATCATATGGAACATTGAAACTTAATGGGAAACTATCCAAGGTTACTACACATTTTTTTGTATCATTATTATTCAAACATATGGATGTATATTTCTGTACCACCAACACACACAAACCGAACTCACATCATAATGGTAATTCAAAGGAATAGATATCCACATCATCAAATAAAAAAATTCAAATTCCATTATCACATGTCTAATTACATGATTTGTGTGGTCTATATCCCATAAATATTTCCTATTAAAACATAAATTTCTCATCCTATTGGAAATCCACCCCAAAATTACATTGCATTACCAACAGACTAGTTATCTTATCTCCTAACATGATGAATAAACACATAGAGGGATGAAATAATCATATAAACACCCTCATAAAATTGAAACATGCAATTCAGTGTAATTATGTTATTGGTTACTCATCCATACAAACCATCTTCATCATCTCACCCAATAAACTAGTGTACCATCATTATAACACACACCAAAATCATATCTAATGTGACCTGAATCCCAATTCCAATGAACTTACTCTCTACAAAATAACATAATAAGATAAATATATTGTATTCAATAATGGAATATATTAAATCAAATCACACTACACATCAACATCCTAGTTCCACATCAATATTCAAAAAATTTGCCTCATAAAAAACTAGACACATCCAATACGAGGTTTGAACCTCCGCTACCCACACTCTTCCTATCACTACATGTTATTACAAGATGTGACTATTCTACTCATACATGATTCAACATATTAAATATCATCAACAACCATTTAAAGGAACACCACATTATTTATCTTCATAATCCCTTAAAATTATTCTCAGAATAGGGTCACACATTATAATAGTCTATGGTGATTTCCACACCGTAGGGGTTTACATATACGTCTCTTTGATTAGTAAAAAATGGGTTCTTATCATTGGATGTTTTTTTATCTTTCTAATCCATTCACATATAAAATCAGGAAGAAACCTTCTATGATTAATCACAGATCAACCGTGAAGCATCAATATTATAAAATTTTTATTTCACATGTAACTATATAGGACCTTCTCTATTTCTCCAAAATTCCATGAGAACTCATTCCCAAAAGCAGTTCCTCATAAAACTAGTCACTATGCCACTGATAGTTATTCACAAATCTAAAGCCAAAATGGTCACTTTTTATGAAGAACATTTAATCACCCTCTCTCATTTGGTGTTTCATGGAAAAAAATTAATAATCACTACCCTCCATATATAACATTTAAGCTTAGTGGACAATTATCATAGGTTCTAATCAACTTTTCATATCATTATTATTCAAACATATAGGTTTATGAACCTATACCACAAGCACACAAAAAGTATTTCATAATCCCATGAGTCACCCATCATCAATTCCGGGAAAGAATTACCATAACACATACCAAAATCCACAACATGTAATAATATTATTCTCCAAACCATTCTTAGTGATCAAAAAATAATGGTATTTGACCCAATCCATAATGAATCACATTGATCACCAATAACCCATGTGTGGTTAAAAAATACTATGTGGATACACATACTATACACATCATATATCCCAAAATCTATGAAAATGACATGTTATATTATCTAGAACCACTCGAAAATAATGTGTTAATGAATCCAAAAAATCCCACCCACTAAAGCAGGGCTTGATACCAAAATAACACTAAATTATTTTCGTCAAAAAACATCAAGCCATCTCAATGCCAATTACTCATACCTAATAGAGCATTATATGCATCAACTGTGTAAAATAAATCATATTCCCATGTTTATAATATCTGAAATCTCTGAGAGAATCTTGGATAATATGTTTCATAAGTTTTTGTTTATTTTTATACTCAATTAAATAGTGGTATGAAAATGTGATAGTACTCGATCATAACAATTATCTCACTAATATCGATTGGTTTGTCACAAGGGTAAAATGCCTCCCCACCTCAACAGAATCAATATTTCATATATTTTTCATTTAAGATAAATATTAATGCACTAATATCAAATATCATTAAAAATAATGTTACAAATAACAAAGTTGAGGGTTCCCATATGTGCATAACTGGCATCAAATACTTATTCATTATCCCTCTAGTGCTACATCCATCACAAGGAATCTATATAATAGACTACCTCTGGATGATCCTGGCCACATAAACACCTATAAAATGGAATCATCACAAGATGAACCATATTAAACATTTTGTATTCACATTCATTGTTATTTTTAATTTCATTAAGAATATATAAGGAAAAAACCCATGTATGATATTTTTGAAACTTTACAAAACTGAAACCAATATTATCTTCAAGACCAGCCTTAAAGACCCCCATAAGTGGTCAATAAGTATTTGATCCAATGATTATACTAAATCTATGTAAGATACTATAAATTTCATAAATGGGGGAACTATATAAATATCATCCATGAAAATCACAATAGGAGATATACATGACCTATCATTAGGGGATTTATACCTTGATGTAGCATAGTATAATTAACCTAAAAGTATTTATATAAAAACATCATATAACATATTGTTGACAAATTTAGTGGTGTGACTTTTTATATTAATTGATATACATATATGGCATTACAAATATTTCATGTGGGGTTTATGTGATAATAATGATTCTAATAAAACGAAATCTTACTATTATTCTAGGATTAATACAAATATATATAAATCGATAAATATGTATAATACTTATATGAATCATTAAAAAACAAACAAAAGTAATCTCCAATACCTAGTAACATGGAATTTCCATGGAAAATTGTATTTTTGATAAACAAGTCTGCATGGAATCGAAGGTCCTATCACACTCTTAGTCACTATCAACCGTATCCTAAATTAATTTTCAATGAAATTATTTCATGATACAAATTTATAACAAAACTATCCCAATAATACTAATTATTATCAAGAATGGTGGTACAATATTACCTCATGCGAGAATCCTCATATTCTGTTGGTTTCATTCACACATATAAGGTCTTAGTTTTCACCATAGGGAGACAATTGTTACTTATAATATTTAGAATTTGTGAAATATTTATCTACATAATCTATGAAAAATAACATTTTTAATAAGAATAAAAAAATAATCAAATATATATCGATCAAAATATTGAAATATAAGGACACATATCTCAAATTATCACCCATGGAACCAATAACATAAAATATATAAATACTTTTCATGTGGATATAATATAACACATGAGCCTCTTTTCATATTTCTCTCATTATTTAGCCTGATATTCTCTATCCTCATCATGAAATACTAGGCCTCTTACCTATTTGAATCTAGGATGAAGAGGTATCTTAGGTACTTAATTTACATTGTTCATGTAGCAGGTAATATCAACAAATTGATATGAATCCACCATTGGGGTACAAATTCTAACATAAATCTTGAGAAAAAAACCTGATATTTCTGTGTTATAGTATCATAAATGTTGAATGTAATCTATATTAAATTTGAAACAGGAAATTTTTATCTAGTTTGGTCATTTGAGGCATCAGTTTTGGACTACATCCCATCTGGCCTTCAAAACACCTTTTCACTTTGGGATAGAGGGCCTTCATGCCCCCTTAGTCGATTGGGCCATAGAAAATGGGGATAAAGGACCATGATATAATCATATAATACCACTTGAAATATGGTCCCAATATCCGATTCAACGATTGTAGTAGCCATTAAAGAAGAGGTAGTTGGATTTAACTAATGAGAGGGTACATAAATGACCCTCTATACTAGGAACAATTATGCATTTTATAGTTCAATGGATGTTTATTAGTTATGAATAGTTCAGAGAAATGTTACTTTAATGGTGTTGTTACTATGGAGTGTATGTTCTAGTTTAGTCAAGTCTTTAGGACTTTGGTTAATATATTGTGAGCTTTCCTTTTATAACTTATGGTTATCTACTGATCATTGTTCCACTAGAGAAATCATTCATGTATGGATTCCCCCTCAAAGCAGCTCAAAATGGTGGACTATAAAAAAATATAAATCTCAAAGTATATTTTGATGATTTTTCCATCACCAATAGGTCCCTAAAATAACTATTGAAATAGTTAACACAATTGTGATATTATCATTAAATTTAAATAAATTACTTATAAGAGAAATACAATCAACAACATCAATCTGCATTCTCTGATGTGACAATTGAGATTCATTGTACCAACTTCGAATTGCTCCAATGATTTCATAATTGAATGTAAATTCATGTTAATGGTCAAGAAAATTTCCCCACATAATACCATCATATGTATATATGATCACACAAGTGAATAGAGTGTACCACCAAGATCATCTCATATATATATATATATATATATATGTATTTTTTATTATCATTGGGGGAATTAATTACCTCTCATATATCAATTAATATGTTTTTATATTAATATATAAATAATAGATATTGGGGGAAATATGAATAATTTCATAGTGTATCATCTCATCTGCATATCATGGTAACCTTCTAAGGAATATCATGTATCACCATCAGTACCATCCAGATTCTAGGATGCGTAGGAATTACATTTTTCATGTGAAATATCTAAATCAAAGGAAAAAATAGGCATCCAATATCATTTTTTCATAAATAATTCTATATTAAAAGAATATACTTTAATATTAGGAATAACTACTAAATTATTGGAATCTTGCGAATATCGTATCATTTGGTATAGCTCTGAATCTATTGAATCATTGGCATATATTAAAATATCTGGAAAATGAACAAGATAAAAGGAATCATATGAATACCATATATCATTATGATTATTCACAAGACCATATGATGTGGCCTATGAATATTAGATTAAATTTTCATGGGTTATAATCCACCATGTTGTATATTATACATTATTATCAAAAACTGCATTCGAATATAAATCCTATAACAAAAATTCTATGTTGGCTTATATTGTGATTAACCTCGACCATTTTTGATAATTATCATGTTATAATGTTCCACATGAAATATTTAATTTAATCTCATCAGAACTACCCAACTCATATGTCAACATAATTTTAGAGAAACCATTTGTGTCTCTATGTACATGTATGCATCTTGAATCCCAATATTAATTCTCAATCCCATTCTTCTCAATTTGGTGGATCTTGTTTCGTAGTTACAATAACTTCCTTCAATATATCCATGACCATATGAAGGCTCTATTGGCCTATAATGAAAATCCATAAATCATTAAATTGAATAGATTAATGAATCCCCATCTCATATTCTATAGGGATCCATGGAATTTCCTCTCTAGGATAATATATCATTAAATCTAATATAAAAAAACCCCACCAAGATGCGGGAAACCTTGTTGGTTATAAACACTACCCCACCTCTCTAGTTTCATAGACCAATAATTATTACCTGTATTAATGTATTATATTATATAACCGTATTTATAGTGTAACTCCATGACCCCAGAAGCCCAGAGTCAGTTCATTATTACTTATCATTTTCATAATCACAAAAGATCAAGTCTCGAAAGACCAATTAGTTTAGTAGCCTTGGAATTAATAGATACCTTTATAAGGTTTACATTATATTATAAACTGGAAAACAATAAAACATTTTTTCCATAGGAAACACTGATATCCCATAGACTATCCTTGAAGGTCAATCATAATATACCTCTACTAGTATAATAATCACATGAAATATCAATAGCCACTTTCATAAAGATGGAATGCATAATGTCATACTTTCATAAACACAAGTTCAAGGCCTTGTGCTAAGACTAAAAATATTATTTTTTCAAGGCCTAGTTCCAAGTCATTAATTTGTCTCATGGGACCTAGAAATGTATCGAGGAGCTATAGCGGGCTCCACCCGTCACATACTAAGTCCAATGCATTCCTCATATGAAAAGGTTTAAACATAACATAAAAAATCTGTATTAAAACTAGCATAAGAAATGTAAATACTTTATCCATAAATCATTAATTGAATAAAAATAACACATACATAGTCAAACATATCACAACACCTTCAATAAAATATGTATTTTTTGTATCATAATAAATCAACTTCAAATAAGCTTAAAATACATTATAATATGTTAACATAGATGAAATCAAAACCTTTTTAAGAGAAATATGTATTACTATTTTGAAATAATTTAAAATTCATATAATTATAAAAGAAAATATTTATTTTGAAAACATTTTTGTAATATTGTAATGGAAGCTTTAATGTTGTTATAATGGTGGAAAATTGTCGCACCCACCATATAAGTTAAAAAACATTCTTAACTTAATTTTGTCAATAAGGACATAATGTACCTTTTATAGAAAACGGCATAAATATTTCATTCAAACCATTTTATAAAAATTCAAATAAGGGTATAAATTAAATTAACCCGTAGTCTTGTAAATTTCAAAAATGTTTTGAAATACATTTTTAAGAAACATTAATGTGGACGTTAAATATGTCCTAGTAGATACTTACGTAAAAACAACATCATATAATAAAGAGATTGTGAAATTAACCCTTACCTTGTACTTTTCCTTGGTCAAGGGTAGGTTAACCTCTGATATAATGGTGAAATAATTGTTATTAAATTATACATGAACCATATACATTAATATTAAATCATATATGATCTATTAATATTTCTTTGTTAATGATATTCCAGTAGTATAATCATTTCAGGTGTTAACTAATTCGTTTTCCTTTATATGCTTTGTTACATAAGTAATGTTATTTGTTGATATGATATATAATATTCATATTAATAATAATATTAGGTCACTAAACATTATTTTTAATCATAAAATGGAAATTATTCTTAAATGGATACTATGTGGAATGAATCTAATCGCGTTCGAGGAGACGGTAATCCATATGTACGCACGAGCGACAATATCATTATTCTGATATTAAAACAATATATAATTGAATTTTATATCATATATAAAGAGTATATTTATTAATTACATCAATTATACTTCATTATTATACGCATCCAAAAAATAATTTATTGAATAACAACTACACCATGATGTAGAGATGGTAAGCCATACATACGCACGTATGGTGACATGTAATTCAAAGGATCGATAAAATAATGAATACGGTTGTGCCGTATTTATAATAACATCACAGTAAATATAAGATACTGGATTTATTATTTTAGAATTGAAACAACAAATAAGGATGAAGTGGAAGAAGAAAATAACTTGAAAGGGTTGATGAAATATTTACCTCTTCTTCAGGTTCTTCCTTTTGATTTGATCGAAAGGGATCCATAGGATGACTTTATGACTAATGGAAGGGATTTCGGATGAAGGGAGGATAGTTGAGAGCGTATTCAGGCAGATTTTGTCTGATCCAAATGGATTTTAAGGTGTGAAATCTAGATAAGGAGAAGTTCCCTTATATAAGAGGGGTGAGGGGAACCATAGGAAAAGCATGAAATATTATTTTATAATAAAATAATTTCTTGTTTATAATGGCACAAAAATGAATTATTTATAGGCTATGGTGGTGGTGGGTCTAAAAACACTAAACCAATAGTTTATATAGGTTTGGGTCATTATATTAAAATTATCTTTTAGATTTAACTCTTAGTTAAATAGTTTGTCATTAACCATGTAAATTTGTATTTTTATATTATATGGTTAATAAACATACTATAAACTTCCAAGAGAACCTCAAGTGGTTCATTAATTACATATATAATATTATTTATGACCTTTGGCCAAACCATATATTTTTTGGAAAATAATTTGAATTAATAATAAAATATTTGTTTTAAGAACTCTTTTTTGTCAATTTTGACACTTTGGTATTTTGTTTTTTCAAATTTATAACAGCATTATTAATTTGATCAGAATTCATCTAACTAACTCGAAAATGTCATATTAACTTATAAAATTAGTGTAATTCATAAAAAGTCTCAAATTAAATTTATTTGGATATTTATAATATCAATTACTTTAATCATTCATTAATACAGTAATTACTCCATCATCATTGTCTCATAAATATATTTAATTCTATAATGTCTAAATATATATATAAAATAATATTTTGTAGAAAAATTGTTTTATCAATCTAATGAATATTTATAGTCTAATTTATCTTATGTGTATCACTATATTAAATATGTTTTTGTTATTAACTATTTAATTTAACACTTTTAATTCTTCTTTGAATTAAATAATAATAAATGTCATAATCCAATTCAAGTTGACCTAAAGGATAATATTTTATTCCAAAGATTGTTTTTGGTCGAATTAAACTTATCCAATAGATTTAGGACATGTGTTAGTGTAATAATAATATCATTTTACCCTTAATTATCCTATTTACTTTTAATCGTGGTAATTACAACTAAAAAGTTACTATTCACCAAATATTTTTTTCATCTCATTAAACCAAATTTTACATACTAATATCTATTGTATCACTTGGAAATTTGAAATTAAACTTAAAAAAATGGTAAAATTATGTTTTATGTAAATTTTAAATTGCTCCTAGAGGTGGATAAAAGACGGTACAAAATTCAATAAATTTTTTATATATCAAAACGTATTATAAACCGACTCCAATGAATTAAAATGAACTTATATAGTTATTATGTATATATTTTTACCTAAAATAAATTTAAATAAAATAACTAATTAATTAAATAAAAAGTCGGTTTCAAACAATAACACAATGTTTTTCACTATTCAATAAAAATTGAATGTTTTCATAAAAATACCAAAAATTCACCCTAAGCTAATTTCGATATTCCAAATTCAAAAATAATGTCAATTTTAAAATATAAAATTTATAATTTTTCAAAAATTTGGTTTTACTATTAATAATGGCTATTTTTATTGGTCTCAATCAAATAGAATCTCGATGTAACGTACAACTAAATCTATTGCATTATTTAAAGGGAAACATATTGTGGATGCTTGGGGTGTTACATTCTCCCCTATTTCAAATAATTTCATCCTCAAAATTTCTAAAATATTACTGTATAAAAATATTCAGGTGGTTCTTCATCATATGTTTATTGGGTTCCCACGTTGCCTCTTCCATCTTATGGTTTCTCTAAAGAACTTTTACTAGACGAGTCATCCAGTTTCTCAACAGTTGTAATCTTGTATCAAGAAACATGAAATGAAATTCACAATAAGACAGATCAGGTTCCATTTCTAATTCCTCATAGGTAGGTACATGTGTTGGGTCGGGCATGTATTTTCTCAATAGTAATATGTGGAATACATCATGAACATTGGAGATATTTGGCGGCATTTCAAAATGGTAAGCTACAACCCCAATTCGTTATAGAATTTTGAAATATCTGATGTACCTAGGACATAATTTTCCCTTCGTACCAAAACGTATAACACCCTTCCATGGAGATACCTTCAAGAAAACATGATCATCTACCTGAAATTCCAAATTCATCCATCGGTTATTGGCATATCTCTTCTTCCTACATTGAGCTACATTGATGTGGTTTTGGATTACCTTCACATTTTCTATCGTTTCCTCCACAATTTCTAGGCCTATGTGTTTTCTTTCAACATCATACTCCCAACAGGTTGGTGTGAGACATCTCTTTCCATATAATACTTTATATGGTGCCATCATAATACTTAAATGGAAGCTATTGTTATAGTAAAATTCTACTATTGGTAAACATTGATATCACATACCTTCAATGTCAAGTGAGAATGATCTCAACATTTCTTTTAATGTTTGAATAGTTCATTCTGATTGTCCATTAGTTTGGGGGTGGTAGGCAGTTCTCCAATGAAGTTCAATATACATGTCTTTCGATAGAATTTTCTAGAATCATTATGTAAAACATGTATCATGATCAAAAACAATCGGTAGGGGTACTCCATTTTTCTAAGAACTACATTAATATATATCCTTTCTAGACGTTCAGGTGGTAAATCTGATGTTATAGTATGAAAATGTGTTGACATGGTTAGAAAATCAGCATTGAGTCATATTGTATCGTTCTGTCTAGGAGTCTTTGGTAGCCCCATGAAAAAGTCTATCCTGATATCATCCAATATTCACTTAGGTATTTGATGAGGTTACATGACTAATCTTGGTTTTTACCTTCCAACTTTCACTTATTGACAAACCATACATCTTAACACAAAATCAGAAATCCCCCTCTTCATGTCATCCCAACAAAAATGTTCCTTCAAATCTCTATACATTTTGGTGCTCCCTAGCTGTATAGAGAAATTGGAGCTATGTGCATCATCCAACAATTATCTTTTTAGATCAGGCATATCGGGAACACAAAGTCTTTTCCCAAATTTGAAAATTCCATCTTCATATATGAAGTCACTCAATCTCCCATCATTCATAGTGTTAAAATTATTTTGAAACTCCACATCATTAACCTGAGAAACTTTTATCGTTTATAGTAAATACGGTTTGGTAACCATTTGAAAGTACATTAATGTTTCACCTTCCATGTTTATTCCCATATCCATCTTTAATAGATCCCTGATAATAATCCCTTTCAACTCTCATCTTGTTCAAAAATACATGATCTTTTTTTCTCAAAGCATCATCTACCTTATTTTCCATCCCTATGAGGTAGTTTATCATGCAATCATAATCATTGAGTAGTTCAATCCATCTCATTTTCCTCATGTTTAGTTCTTTCTGTGATAAGATATACTTCAAACTCTTGTGATCTGTATAAATCTCACATTTTTTACCATAAAGATAATGTCTCCAAATCTTAAAATAAAATATCACAGCTGCTAACTGAAGATAATGAGTAGGATTGGTTTTCTCATGAATTTTCATCTTTTGTGATCCATATGCAATAACTCTAACATTATGCATAAGGACACAACAAAGTCCTTTCTTCGATGCATCAATATAAATAACAAATAAATCATTACTAGATGATAGAGTCAATATAAGAACACTAACTAATCATTTCTAAAATTATTAAAAACATTCTTTAAACTCAAGTGTACAAACAAATTTAACCCCTTTACGTGTGATCTTGGTTAATGGGTTATCCCATCATGCAAAATTATGGAAGAAATGCCGATAATAACTTGTTATACCTATAAAACTGTGTACCACAGTTATAATCATCATTATTGGCCATTATTGGATTTATCTTGTCTTAGAAGGATCAATATATATTCCATCAATAGAGACAATATGACCAAGAAAAGAAATCTCTTGATTCCAGAGTTCACACTTGCTAAACTTCCCGTATAATTCATTTCTTCTAATAGTCTTAAGGATAATGCACAAGTGATTTTAATGATCATCATAGATTTTGGAGTATACCATGATATCATCAATAAATACCACTACAAAGTCATCAAGATATTCCTTGGAAACCCTATTCATTATATCCATGAATACAGAGGGTGCATTCGTCAATCCAGAAGGCATTACAGTAAACTCTTAATGGTCGTACCTAGTTCGAAATGCTGTCTTTGGAATTTATTCCTTTTTCATGCCCAACTGATGATATCCAGATCGAAGGTTAATCATTTAAATGTATTGAGATCCATGATGTTGGTTAAATAAATCATCAATGTAAGGCAGGGGATATTTGTTCTTTATTGTAATAGCATTGATCTCCCTATAGTCAATGAAAAACCTCATAGATCCATGTTTATTCTTAAAAAAAGGACAGGGGCTCCCCATGGAGAAACACTGGGGTGAATAAATCCCTTTTTACTCATTTCATCTAGTAGTTTCATTAGTTCCACTAATTCCATAGTGGACATTCTATAAGGGGACTTTGATATGGTCTTTTAACCATGAATTATATCAATGGACAACTAAATTTCTCATTCTGGAGGATGTAAAGGCAAATCTTCTGGAAAAACATCAACATATTCATTCAGAATAGGTATATCCTCTATTTGAACATTCTTTTCCTCACCCAAAGTTACTTCATTCTCTTTCTCCCCACTCATTGAATATAGTAGAGCTACAGTGGTGGATCTAGATAAGAATTATGTGGTGATGGTTCTGATCTAATGATAAGGTACTCCTCATCATCATCAAAAATTGTAAGCTCTTTCTTCCTAGAATAAATTTTGACATCATGGCCCGAAATCCAATCCATACAGATGATTATATCAAATTCAACAATCATTATAATGATGATATTAGTAGAAAATGAACATTTATATTCCTCAATAGGGACTGATTCACCAAACATTGAGGCAATGATACTTCCATTAAGAGTTTAGACTGAAAACTCCCATGTTAAATCAAAATGGAATTATTTAATTTTTTAGAAAACTAGGAAGATATGAAACAATGTGATGATCCAGAATCAAATAAATCATTTTCTAATCTTGAGGAAACCATTAAATTACCTTCCACTACATAGCAGTAGTGATAGCATAAGCATGGCCTTTATCCCATGTCATTTTCTGAGGTAATATCGCATGATTCTTAGGACAGTCATTAACATAATTCCCCCTTTATTCTACAATTGCATCATTCAACATCAATAGCCTATTTCTTCCCCTTGCAATCATGAGCTATGTGTCATTTTTCACAACACATGTAACCGACTCCCATTCCTTTCCGGAAAGTACTGGGGTGTTTCTTACCCCATTTACAGCATTATTCATATTCAAATTTTCCCTTCTTCCCCTTATTTCAATTTCTAGAGTGTTAGGATGATCTTTTCTTCTTTTTATTTCCTTTAATATCGTAAGACATAGATAATTCCTTTTCTGTCTTGATAGCACATGAGATAATATCATTGTATAAAGAGAATGATTGTGAGACTAATGCTCGATGGAGAAATGGTTTTAACCCATCAAAGAAATGATCAATCTTAATTCTTGGGTTTCATATATAATCTGCTACATGACTTACTAACCATGTAATGTTAGCTTCATACTTTGTGACATTATCATCCCCCTTTTGCCTCAGACTCTGAAGTTGACTTCCCATATCCACTCAATGGTCATGAGGTATGTATTTTTCTAAGAAAATTTCATTAAACTTCCTCCATTCCATATTTGAAACTTTATCATGTTCCTTTTTTTAATCAATGACCACTATTGATTAGCATCTCCAGTGAGGCAGAAAACATCCATGAATACTTTTTCCCTTTTGCTACTCCCCAAGAAGTTAAATGTTTTCACTGTGAAATTTATCAATTGTTTAGCTACTAGTGTATTGGTACCAACATTGAATTTTTGTGGTTGATGCCTCATTAAGAGATCTAACATTTATCCTCCACACTACAAATTAGGGTTCTCCATACGAGAATTGTTATAATTAATAACTTAAGTGAGTTGTCCTAGTATAGTGATAAGATGATCAGCACCAGTTGTATCACTTCCTCCACTATAATAATCTTGAGTAGGAGAGAAATTCCTACATGGAGATTGTGCATTGATATTGTTTCCATTCCTTCCACCTGGTTCCATTTCTAAACAATGTAATAAACAAGATTAGTTTATGAATCAAAATACATAATTCCAAACTTGTAAAATAGAAAACTCAAATTGAACAATTTATGGATATAATCAATAATCATAAAAATGTTTTCTTTGATGATGTATATAATCATAAACCCTTCATAATGGTTTGTAAAGAAAATGATAATTATCCTAAGCATTTCGTCCAAGAGTGTCGTAACCAAGAGTGAAGAAAGGCCCGTTTTTGTGCACCGGTTCACATTCGAGTCTAGCTCAAAGAGGTGTTTTTGGGATTTACACCTATGTACATCTGTTCCAGAGCCGCCTCTACCTGCTCGTTTCCAGAAAGGGATGTATTTCTCAGAAAACACACAAAATCAATAAAATTAAAAAAAATTAGTAAGTACTTCTATACTAATTATCAATATCTATATTAGGGCTATGTGATCTAATCAGGGATTACCTAAATCTAGTTTCCATGGTTTGTACTAAAATAACTTTGATACCAACTGTAATGCCCCGATCCTAGTATCCCAGAGTTGGTGAATTATTTTGTATCATTGGCCTGATAATAAAAGATCATGTCTCTAATGATAGATTAGTCTAGTAGCCTTGGAAGTACTAGATACATTCATAAGGTTTACATTACACCGTAAAATGGAAAACAAAAACAATATTGTTTCCACAGACAACACAGGGATCTCATAGACTATCCCTGTAGGTCAATTATAATATATTTTTTCTCATCCTAGAAAAATTAAATCATTGAAAGGGATGAGCTAACGTGCTCAGTAAGTATAAAAATATAACAGAAACTTTCATAAATAAGCATAAACATTTAAGTCAATGTATAATACTAAAACAATATCCTTTTAAACATGATCTTCAAC
The DNA here is from genome assembly GCA_963277665.1 of Viscum album. Classification (NCBI taxonomy): domain Eukaryota; kingdom Viridiplantae; phylum Streptophyta; class Magnoliopsida; order Santalales; family Viscaceae; genus Viscum; species Viscum album. The sequence continues at coordinate 1,612,866,832 of OY728163.1, forward strand.
ATAATATGGTAAAGATAAAATCAAATAATTCTATTTACTAATTCACATGGATAGTCTACTAGTTGAATAATCACATGCAATATCAATATACACTTTCATAATGATAGAATGAATAATTCCAGACATTCATAACCACATATTAAAGGACATCTTCCATGAGAAAAAATAAGATTTTGTCAAGGCCTTGTTCCTAGACATTAGTTTGTCTCATGAGAGCTACTGATTCATTTAGGATCTATTACAGGCTCCACCTATCACATACAATGTCGAACGCATTCCTCATATGAAAATTTTTAAACACAACATTAACATTCATATTAAAATGAGCATACTAATTGTCAATGATTTATCCATAAACCCTTAATGGTATAAAAATAACACATCAACAGTAAAAACTATCACAAAACCTTAAATACAATATTCATTTTTTGTATCATAATAAATCAACTTCAAATAATCTTATAATCCATCAAAGGATGTTGACATAGATGAAATCATAAACTTGTTTAGAGAAATATCTTTTACTATTTTGAAATAATTTAAAAGTCATATAATTATAAAAGAAAACATTTATTTGGAAAATATTCTTATAAGCTTTTAAGGGATGCTTCGACTTTGTTATAACGGAGGAAAATAGCCACACCTGCCGTATAAGTTAAAAAAACATTCTTACCTTAATTTCGTCGAAAAGGTCATAAATTACCTTGTTTGGAAAATGATAGAAAGATTAATTTTAAAACATTTTATAAAAAGAAAAATAGGGTTATAATTTATGTAAACACATAGTCTATTAAACAGTAAAAAAATGTTTTGAAATACATTTTTAAGAAACAAGGGTGTGGATGATAAATATGTTCCAGAAGATACTTACATAAAAACAACCTCGGATAATAAAGAGATTGTGAAATTAAACCTTACCTTGTACTTTTCCTTCATCAAGGGTAGGTTTACCTCTATTATAATTGGTGAAATAATTGTTATTAAATCATTAATGAACCATATACATTAATATGATATCATATATGATCTTTTAATATTTCTTTGTTAATGATATTTCAGTAGTATCATCGTTTCAGGTGTTAACTGATTCGTTTCCTTTATATGCTTTGATACGTAAGTAATGTTAATTTTGGATATGATTTATCTTATTAATATTTAAAATGATAAGTCTTTAAACATTATTTTTATTCATCAAATGAAAAACTAGTCTTTAAGGGATACAATGGGGAATGAATCTCATCGCGTTCGGGGAGACGACAATTCGTACGTACGCATGAGCGACAATATCATTCATTTGATATTAAAATAATATATAATTGGTTGGTATATCATATATACAGAGTCATTATAATGTTATATTTATTATTTAAATCAATAATACATCATTATTATACCCATCCCAATAATAATGTATTGAATAACAACTACAACATGACGTGGAGAGGGTAAGTCATACGTACGCATATATGGTGACATGTCATTCAAAGGATGGATAAAATAATGAATATGGTTGTACCATTTTCATAATAACATCCAAGTATCTAGAAGATACTAGTGTTATTATTTTATAAAGAAAACAAAAAAAGGAACTGGATGAAGAAAAGAACTTGAAAAAGTTGATGAAATATTTACTTCTTCTTCAGATTCTTCCTTTTAATTTGATCAAAAGTGCTTCGTAGGATGGAATTCTGACTAATATAAGGCCCCTAGGATTATGGGACGATAGTTCAGTGGGTATTTGTGATGATTTTGGCCAATCCAATTGTCTTCAAAGGTGTGAATTAGAGAAAAGGGGATAATCCCTTTAATAAAAAGGGTGAAGGGCACCTTATCAAAAGCTTGAAATATTATTTTATAATAAAATCATTTTCAGTTTATAATGGCTTCAAAATGAATTATTTAGAGGATGAGGTGGGGATGGGTAGAAAAACACTAATCCAATAGATTTTATATAGGTTTGTTTCAATATATTAACTATATAATATAGATTTAACTGTTAGTTAAATAGTTTTACATTTACCATGAAAAATTGTATTTTTATATTTATGGTTAATAAACATACAATAAACATACAAGAGGACCTCAAGTGGTTCATTAATGACATATATAATATTATTTAATACCTTTTTCTGACCGTATATTTTTCGAAATAGAATATGAATTAATAATATAATATTTTTTTAAAAATCTATTATTTCAATTTTGATAGTATTTGGAATTTTTTTTATAAATTTATAACAGCATTATTAAATCAAAAAAAATTCATCTAACTAACTCTAAAATTTCATATTAACATAGAAAATTAGTGAAATTTATAAAGAGTCTCAAATTAGATTTATTTATATATTTATAATATCAATTATTTTAATCATTCATTAATACGGTAATTACTGCATCATTATTGTGTTATAAATAAATTTAATTATATAATTTCTAAAAAATATAAATAAAATACCATTATGTAGGAAATATTTTTAGCTTTCTAATTGATATTTACAGTTGAATTTATCTTATGTGTATCCTAATATTAAAAATGGTTTAGTTATTAAACATTGAATTTAACAGTTTTAACTCTTCTTTGAATTAAAAAATAAGAAATGTCCAAATCTAATCCAACTAGACCTAAATGATCATATTTTATTCCTAAGGTTGTTTTTGGTAAAATTACTCTGGTCCAATATAATTAGGACATGTTTTAGGGTAATAAATATATCATTTTTACCCTTAATTACCCTATCTACATTTAACTATGGAAAATGAAAGTAAAAAGATACTATTCACCAAAAATTATTTTCATCTCGTTGAACAAAATTTTACTTACTGATATCAACTGTGTCCCTTGTGTTTTTGAAATTCAACTCACAGAATCTGTAAAATTATGTTTCCTTTAAATTTTCAAATGCTCTTTTGAGGTGGGAAAAATATAGTAAAAAGTTCAATAGAATTTTTATATATCTTAAATTATTATAAAATTACTCTAATGAATTACATTGAAGTTATATAGATATTATGTATCAATTTTGACCTGAAATAAATTTAAATAAAACAAATAAATATTTAAATAAAATTTTTTTAAACAATAACTCATTGTTTTTCACTATTAATAAAAAATTGAATGTTTTAAGAAAAATGAAAAAAATTCACCCTAAACTAATTTTGATACTCTGAATCAAAATGAAGGCCATTTTGAAATATAAAATTTGTCAATTTTAAAAAAGTGGTAATTACTATTCATAACAGCTAGTTTTATTGGTCATGATGTGTTAGAATCTCGAAGTTGCGTACAACACAAGCTATTACATTATTCAAAGGGAATATAACGTGGAAGCATAGAGAGTTACATCTATTACGTAAATTCAACATACATCCCAACCCAATGAATATAACGATTCTGATCTTGGGGAACTCTATATGTTTATCCCATGAAATTTACCCCCTCATGGGAATATATGTCTCGTTTTACACTTTTAAATAAAATCCCTCAACAATGAGGAGTTGTGGAATCATGGATGATCACATTTCCATCATGTCCCTTGAAAAATGGTTCATTTCATAGAATTTAAAAAAATATTTAGTTTTATTTTATATCTAGGATTGATCGTTATAATGTTATGCAATTATATATAATATAATGTATATACATTACCTTTACCAAAGGGAAATCATATGGTGCCATGTCCATCATATGATATTTTTTCCACTAATAATAACTTAACAACCATCATTACTATTTCAAGAACAAGATCATCTACAAAGAAAATATCCCCATCTATAACATAAAAAATAATTAAATATAATTATATGGACCTAACCTTAATCAATCATCTAATTTCATATGTTATTCATTAATTATTTTTATTAATATGTGTTATTAAAGTATATATATTTTGATGTTTATTTTGATATAATTATATAAATAATAATTACAACACAAAGTAGAAACAACTACTAATGTCCATTAGTTTCTAAAATACTAAACTTCTAATATATAATATGTCTTATTTTAATGATTAATATTCCCAAAATTTATTATCAACTTATCAATACCATAATAATACTCAATATTTTGTTAAAAAAACTAAAATAATGGGTCGATAATAAAAAGCTCTATAAGAGACATATAAAAAATAGAAATACAATCTTTGTAGTCTTAGAATTATAATTTTTTTTTCAAAATCAACATTGAGAATATAATTTACATATTACTATTAAACAAATCAACTTCATAGCCTAATGATTTTTATAAAACACTCCCCTAAAAATTTCAAATAAAAAATAAAACTCAAAAACTATTATTTTATATCATAATAAACACCTGAAATTGGTTTTAAAAAGGTATATATCGGACCCATAATTAACAACATAATGTTTCTCTTAAACATAGGTTTTGGATTATCTTGGTGAATCATATGATATCCATAAGACCCCATAGAATGAAATAGTAAACATTGTAGGTGTCATGTTGTAATTTTTTTAACAGTTTTTTAATTACTCTTACTAGTGGAATAATTTCCTTAGAAAATTTAAATAATTTATCAGGCGAGAAAAATAGTTAACTTCATCGCTTTAATTATGGTGTTAGAGAGAAATTTCAGCCTCACCCATCATCAGGAGAAATAGGGGATCAACATTCATCAGTTGATATATCGAGAACACCAGTAATCCAAAAAATTCCCAAAACTATAGATTAATAATTATGCATACAATAATTCATTTTCATAATCATACCAAAAAATTCCATGAAAAAATATGAAAAACATTTCTACATTATAATCTAATAATTCTATTTAATGAATCTTTTGGAAATACCTTGAAAAACCTAAAGGATGCTCTTTATTTGATGGAAAAAATAAATAATGCATAGGTCTCAAAAAATGAAATGGCCTTTATTGATGTTGTAAAATCTATCAACTTTGTATTAATTAAAATTAATCATTCCTTTTTTACATTTGTAAATAAATTCAAATAAATTTGAATTTATTATAGAAAAATACTCATTAAAAATTGATAATAATTAAATTATACATAAGAAATATTTTACAATATATTTATGTCAATTTAATTCTTCTATAAATTGAATTTACGATTATTTTCATTGAAAAAAAATATTTACAGTATAAATATTTAAAAAAATTATAATGTGTTTTTTAGTATAAAGTATCCCTTATAATGAGTTATACATTTCACATACATTTCATATATTCCTAAATTAAATAAATATATATTTTATATAATTTATTTTGAACCTTTCCATGATTAGTATTTATTAAATCATATTTATTTCCATGTTATATTTGATTACGTAATCATCTATCTTACCATAAAATTTTTCTATGGTATTAAGCTCATATGTACACAATAACATTGATAATTTGATTGATGTCAAAGTGGTAATTATTTAGTTATTTCTAGAATAATAATTTTGACATAGTTATCAGTTTTTTATAATATGTATGCTTAAAAAATCACTATAAATATTTCATATAAAAATGAATTATTTTTCAATCATAGTGATTGGTGGATGTATGTATGTATGTGTAAGGTCTTATTTAACATAAACAAACAAACAATATTCTTAGTATAATATTATACCAAAAAAATTACTTTACCATAAATATTACATTATCTTATTATATAAACTTATATCTTTTGTCTTTTGCATTCGTTGTTGAAAAGATAACCACATCACTTCGTATAGATAGTACTCCACGTGTACAAATGAAGGAAACCATCATTTTTTAATTTTAGGAATGGAATGAAAATTTATACTATATTATCTTTTAAGAATAATAATAATCTCATTAATATAATATATATATATTAAATCCATCCTTATAATAATCCATGAGATGCAGCGATTGAAAAGAAAGTACATCGTTTTGTGTGTCGGTAGTCTTCCATACACGTGATCAATGCATTCATTTCACATTTTATTATATAGAAGATGGATAAAATACATTACATTAGAATAATAGCAAATCATTACGTGGGAAATTCTTATTTCTTATTTCATAATGGTAGGAGATTATTATATTATGTTTGAAAATGAAATAAAATAAAAATGAGAGGTTATGAACTATACCTTCTTTTCAAACAACCTCTTTAAGGATATACATAAAGACATCCATAAATAGATTATTGACAAAACCAGTGAATATAAGACATTTGGCGGGATGTAAATAAGGTATTGGGGGATATTATAGCCTATAAAAATGGATAATGGAGTTTTTATTAAAGAATTGAGTGGGTTACTTTTTATTAGTGGGTGAGAGGAATCACGTGGAATTTTCACAAATATTAATATAAATTATTTATTTACCAGTAATTAAATATATCAAATTGAATATTTTATAATATTTTATGATACTGAATTAAAATATTGATATAAAATATAATATATATGTGTTTTAGGAAGTTTATGTTGAATTTCATTAGTTAAACTAATCTTTATCTTTTTTTATCCTTAACTGTGGAAAGTGATTTTTAGTTTCTTTACTATTCATTATGAAAAAAATTGTTAAACTTATTAACTAGTATTAATAATGATAATTATAAATGCAGAATACAATGCCTCTAATTAAATTCAAATAGTTTGGAGAAATAAACATAATATCAAACCCTCAATACCTGTCAAAAAATGATTATTTAAAAAAAATACACATTACAATATTTTAATTAAAAAATATATAATTATTATTAAAATATCATTTTTTTAATTTCACAATTTTGAATACTCTAGAAAATTACATTATTACACAACACATTATAACTATGATAAATATTCTGAGTGTATTTACATATAATAATTATTTTCTTTTATATACACTAATTTAGTGAGAAAAATATTTAATGAAATATTCTAATATTTTATTATTAATAAAATATTAAATACATCATTTACCTAAGATAGACATAAATGCATGTAAAATATATAATAAACAGTTTTAACATTATCTAGTATTGGATTTATTCTTGTGAACCATAGAATTAAAATTTTCATTTTTCAGAAATACATAACACTTAATGATTGAGATAATTTAAGAAAATCTTGATCACCAACCTCAAAATAATGATTATTATTTGAACTATCTGCAAATATTTTTTTCTAAATCAAAAACATACTTTTATTTTGTTGAGCCAAATTAAAAATTTCAATAATTTAGCATACAAATTCAATTCCTAAAAACATCTTGTCCTTGAAATTATCCCAACATAATAGAGTCTCACGCAACATTCCAAAAATGGTTCAAAATGATCCCCCTATAGTAGAATGAAAACATTTGATATTGGAAAACCATACCACATATAGTTATTCCTCAAAATATCTCTAAAAACCCACTTTTCATGATTAATTAATATCCTCCAAAATATTAATATTTCACCCTATTGATCCATCAAATTAAGGATTGAAATATTAATTATCATTCAATTTTTCACCCAAAAACACATAAAAACCTTCCTAAATTTAGATTACATCATGGGATAATGACCAGATTAAATGAAGACACTGAATAGATGTTATCATATTATACATATTAAAAAACACTGATAATTATGATCGATTGACATATTATCTCACATATAAAAAATGAAAATATTTAGTTAAGACATAAAAAATAAAAAAAAAATTATTTTTAAAATAATAATTATTTGAAAATAAACACATGAAATCCATGAATATATTATTCAATTTCCATTTCGTAACTAAGAAAGGATGAACCATACCCTTATGTATTTTTCATTCATCTTAAAACCAATAAATTTTAAAAACATTGCAAAAAAAAGAGGTAATCATTGGATTATGGTTAGATAAAATGGATTAAGTGACTCCACAGAAATTAATTTTTAATTTAAAACAGTTGAGAGAAAGAATATATAATGACATATTATATATTATGGGATTAAAATATGAATATTTTTTCAAAAGGTGAATAATTTCTTAAATCCAATTATTAACACAATCTTGTCATTGTAATATCACAATGAAATCCATAGTTATATATTCCTATTTTAATTCTTGTACTAAAAAATATTAAAGAATCAACATAAATATTTTTTATTATGATTAAACCTATTGATATGTCAAATAATTCATTGTAAAATCCAATATATCTTAATATATTACTCACTACTAGAAATGATCTTCAAGGTATATAAACATTTTTTTTGTTTCCAGGATAAATTGAAAATAAGGAAAATTGATTCTAACTCAATATTTATTTCACAAATGAGAATACATGAGGCATAAAAAACATATTTCAAAATATAATAACCCCTTATTGATCAGGATTTATCATTGGAAACACATCCTTCTTGACTAATTCTACCTTTATCTATAAAAGACTATCTTTCTTTTAATGATTCTTAATCATTTTTAATAAAGCTGATTATAGTCACACCTTAAAAATTGAGGGATATCATGTATAAATATTTCCAATTCCAACATTCCTGAAATAATTTCCCAAATTATATTGTTGTATAAAATTTTCATTAATAAAAAAATATCTTTATGACCTAAAGAATAATAAAATGACTTTTTTATTTACCATGATCATACTGAATTGCGAAATCAAAATCCTTTATTAATTGTAATAATCTCATATATATCATGTATAACACTCCTTTAGTTAATATATATATATATATTAAATTAATAATATGTATATATTATTACTCATTAATTCGTGTAAAAATTATCACCATATTTTGAATACAAGCGTAATAGCTACTTGATCAATGTCATATGTAAGATAATTTTTTTCATGAGTTTTTAAATGACATAATGTATAAGAATTTACCCAATCGTTATGAACTATTCTAAAACCCAGTAAATTCAACAATAATTTATGTGGATTACAATGTATCAATATTTGGATGGTGGGGTATAAATTATTGAATTTACAAATATTATATTAAATTCCATTTAATATTCATCTCATTATGATTTCCATAAGAACTCAACACATTTTTCTGTTAATAAATTCACTGGGATAGATAACTGTGGATAGTTTTCATAAAACCACATATATTATCCTAATATTCAATTAATAAAATAAATCTCATTTATTTTTTTGGGTCTTATCCATCCATCAATCACTTTAGTTTTAGTATGATCAACAGATATGTTACTGTTATTTTCTATACATCATTATAATGATATAAGATTTATCTACAAATCAAAATTTGTTAATATTCCATAAAACATAATCTATTTCTTTTCTCACTAAATAATCCATATACTTTTTTAAGAATCTCATAATATTATTAATCAACCAAAATATCATCAATAAACAAAAACAAAAAAAATTTTAAAATATTCATGGAAGACATTATTAATAAGATCCCTGAATATAGTTGAATAATTTATTAACTAAAATGTAATTACGAAAATACATTGTATGGGACAATATCTTATGTATTTCAACCTCTTTCTCAATTTATAAGACCATACCCTAACCTGAGATCATCCTTTGATATTTTTTATTTCAATGGTGTCGATCAATTAATTTATCTATATGACGGGAGATTTAATTATAACTAGTTGTCATATAATTCAATGGTCTATAATCAATAAATATACCCAAGTAAACATGAAAAAAAAATTCAAATAAAATGGGTCACACCATATGTTAAGTTGTTCGAAGAATGAACCCTTTATCATGTAACATCCAAATCATATAGTTCCATTCAGGATGATGAACATGATCTATTTGAGAAGAACATTTTTAAATTTTATGAGCGTCATTAAAAAATTCTATATTAAAAATAACATCATGATCTGTCATAATAAATGGTAACTCATATAGAAAAAACACTTTGATATTTTTTTAAATAATTTAAAATCATTAATCTCAACCATTCCCTTATTTTCATCAATTTTATCCATGTAACATACATTCTGATCACTTAATTTTATCTCATATTCTTGATATTTTTTCATATGATATAATTTTTTCATATAATAAATCATAAATTTTTGAAAAAAAATATATTATTTGATTCTATAATTTATCTTATCATGATAAACAAAAATTCAATCAATGCCCAAAATAACATCTATATTACAATGGAAAAGACAACAAAGAATTCAGTAAAAATAATCCATTTATAATAAGAGGAATATCATTATAAATTATTATTTCTTTTATAAAATTATAATTTATTTTTACAAAATTCCATGTCATAATTTCATGCGGTCAAATTTTCATTTTACCATAAAATGTATTTAAAATTTAGGAAAAACCCCCTTAATAATGAAAATTTCTCAAAATGAATAATCAAATGTTGTATATGTTACCAATTCGTTTAATATGTCATCATAAATCGATGTTGTTGATAATTATTTCACCACACAGTTATTACTATAGTCTTGATTTATCATATAATTCACGATCTTCTTTGAACACACATCCTTATAATGACTAATCACGTTAAATTTAAAACACATTACTTATAGTTTATGAAATCAAATCGTACCACTAAAATGAAATTTTTATTTGAAATCTTGATCAATGATTAACTACATATAAAATTTAATGAAATTACTAGATTTAATAAGATACTCCCCATTGTGATTTTTATAGTAATTATCGTAAACTAGTAAGATAATTTTCATTCCATCGTAAATATTCAACATATTTTTCTCATTTTTCTGTAACATTGTCCCACTTTTTAACATATTTTCGAGGAATACATGGTCATAAAAAATTATTTTTGTACCTCATCAACACAATGTATAATTTTCTTATAATATTTAAATTCTTTAGTGTCCAATTACCATGAGTATCATGGATTTAATTTGGATTAAATCTTATTAATTTTTTCTGACAATATCTTAGATACAATTTAGTGTATACATTTCCAATCGAGTGAGGTTTTTTCCGTACTTGAATATTTAATTTTCAACACTATACCTTAGTTCAATGAATTTATTTTAAATCATATTTCTATCAATATACTAAAATTACATCTCAATGAAAATACTCATAAATTTATCAAATTCCCTAGCATCAATCTCTTCCCTTTAATTATTATTCATAACCATTGACCACAACTCATCATCATCAACCTAATAATAGTAAACATCATGTGTAATTTTTTTTGATCCAAAAAACCCATGGAATCAAATATATTTTTTGAATCCATATTCTATCCCTTATATATTAATGAGACTGAAGATCAATAAAAATATTTAGGGTGCTATTTAATAAAAATATCCATTATAAACATGTTTCATTGTGGCTAGTATATATTATATATATTACATGGATTACAATTACATTTATTTCATGTTTCAATATATAACTTATATAAACAAACTTCTCAATTAAAATTTCTATAAAAACATGTTGGTTATTAATAAGGATATTCACTTATTAGATTCTTTGTACATCTAAATAGGTTTTTTCTCTACATAAAAACAATTTGTATATAAATATTTTAGATGAATAAACATGGTAATAATATAATTTTATAACATTATGATAAAAAATTAGAATCTCTAAAGGTTATTTTCATATATTATCCAAACATATAAAATTATCTAAATATTATCTATGACAACAACTATAAAAAAAATAGTAAATAGTTTATTAAATTTATTCGTTATTGGATAATTTTTTTCATGCATTCCAAAATATAAATTTTTTGTATTGAGATTAGTATAATTATATAATCTATATTACAAAAATAAATAATAAATCACAAATTGGACACTATGAATAAATATATATATTTTCCTAAAACTCAAACATTTTAAGATATAATAATTTTCTTAATAAAATATATTAACTATTTTAACCATTACATCAACATTGTCCATAATAATCCTTAAAAACGTTTTACAATAAATTTAATACCTATAATAATCGCCAAAATATCCATAATAGTCATGTACAAATAATGAATGTAACATTTTAGTCCATTAATACACGTAAAAACAGTCCTTTCTTAAAATTAAACATTAGCCAAAAAATATTTATTTTCATTCTCAATAATTCATTTTCACTGCAAAAATATGTATATATAACATTTCATAAAAAATATAAAAAGAAATATAAAAATCATACTAGTTTCTAATCAATTGAGATAACCCCGTGAAATCTTTTTCACAATGTTTTACATTTTACATTAAAGTAGTATAAAGGTTATTTCAAAAATAAAAGAATTGGAATAACTTATGAAATATTAACATTTCAAAAATATTTATCAAAAAATAGGAAAATAATGTCTGTATATTAGGACATAATTTTCATAATACCGTTTAATCACTTGTAGAAATGGAATAACCTACCAATAATTTCTAGTATTCACATTATAGAATCCTAAATTATTATGTTCAATCTGAAACCAAATACATTGGATATCTATATTAGGATCCCAAATCATTATTATATATATCATGATCATCCATGATCATAGTATTTATGAACCTCTTAAGTCTTTTTTAAATAAATCATTATCACCATAACTTAATCATAATAAAAGAATGATTTCATTTTCTTCTTCATACTGACAAAAATATCCATCCTACCCATATGAATAAAGATGATAGGTTATTTTTGAATATTGATCATTATTTCACTAATAAAATACTTATATGAATATTTATAACTATAAATGATTTTAGTTGATGTATAACATACTACATGATTTCTTGAGGTGATACATCACCATTCTAATGAATGGTAATTCCATTTTTTAATACATTGAAGATGAGATGGATATAAGTTTATAAATTTTTATAATAACATATATATATTAGGAATATAATTATTTTACTATTAGTTTGAGGTTAAAATTTATTTTTATATGGTATAAAATTGAATAAGATGAAATAATTGATATAAAACTACACCTCTTATTCTGACTAATTCATTCGGTTTACTCTCAAAACATTACTAGGATGAATTTATGATGACACAATTTCTTATAGAACATAAATAAGGTTTTAATTTATTTGGGTGAGTCTTTTATGTACCAAAAAGATCTCACAATGTGGATAGGAGAGTAGAGGATTGTCCTTCAATAATAGGGGGAGATGGTGTACTGAGAATTTTTATAAGTATATAAATAAATTAATTCTGTTTTCTTTCCAAATGGATCATAAATGAATATATTAAAAATATCCGGTCATATAACAACAAATTACAGCCCTAAAATATATTTCATTATAGTGATTAGGTTATTTTATCCCTTATCTCTTTAGTTTAACACATAGTAAACTTGTTTGAACATTAAACCTAGTAAAAGATTTTAACAATTTATACTACTAATTATGTCCAAAATTAAGTTGAACATATTACCATATATAAATTATTATAAATCCAAATATTTATTCCATTTATCAAATACTACAAAATAATTCAAATAATTTAATTTATAATTTATAAACAAAAATATGAAGAAATTTTGTTTTTTAAAAAGAAAAATTTCTATAAAAAACATTTTTATAAAAAATTAAACTATATTTTTAGATTAAAATAATATATTCTAGAATATATATAATCAAAAATAAAATTTATAAAATTTAAATCTAATATAGAACATAATGCTTATTTCCAAATACTTGAAATGTAAAGACGTTTTTCTATAAAAACTAATTATAATTAGATTTTCATAAAAATAAATGTTTTTAAAAAGTTATAATATATTAATCCTAATAATAATTTATCAGATAAAATAAATTTTTAGGTTTAATATTAAAATAATTTTTTTATTCATTTATCATGATTTTGAATAAATTTTTTACTAACTGAACTCATGATTTGATTAGAAATAAATCTTCTTTAATTTTTTCTGAAAACACACATAATATTATTGTAATTAATGTTACTCAAAAAAATTAAATAAGTAAAATTTAACAGGTTATTAAAATTATTTTCCTTATTATTGCTGGCATTTTTTTAAAAGTAATTTTTAATTAATTCACCAATTTTATTTAAATCAATAGAAATTACTCAAAAAATAGAATTACATTTTCACACATACATAGAATGACTAACCATGCATATAGAGTTCTTAGTTTAATCCCAACACCATCATAATAAAATTTCATAACAATTCTAACCGATTCAAAATCAAATTTTCTTTAATTAATGAATAATTATGAAAAAATATTAGTAAGTGGAAAAAATTCATTATAATAGAATTTAATGATGTTCAATGATCCTTTCCGATGTCCCCATAAAAAATATAAAAAAAATACCTATTATATAAGGATTATTCAGCCATTAAATTGAAGAATCATCTTAAAAAGAAAAATCAAAATAAAAAAATTTAGTAGACAATAAATGAGATAATGAATACAATAACTAGGGGTGGAAAAATTACGCAAAAAACTGTGTATATAACGACCCATACTTTACATACATTGTTAATACTTCAAAATTGAATCATACTTATTACAACATATAACAAAACCATGAAAGGACCGTATAGGTTTAGTGACTTTAGAAACTGAGAAACATAAACAACTGGTTCATAAAGCATCAACTTTGCCTCCCACTTATTTCATCATATCTAGAGTCCCTTTTTGGCATATCCTACTTAATAACCTTATTCCTGACCTGGGGAAATAAAACATACAAAAGGGTGAGCTCAAATGCTCCGTAAGGGTAAACAAAAGAAAGATCAATCACATTGTATAAATAAGCACATAACTTTTGGAAATCTTACCCTGCAAAAGAGATCATAATTTCATAACATGGGATAAATCATGGCAGTGAAATGTAATCACAATAATCATAACTTAAAACATGAAACTTTGTGGCATACACACATAATCATAGAGAATCATATCTTATTAGTCAAGACTCATTACCAAGACTATCTTAGTGGACAAAGTCCCTTTCTGAACCGAGTCACCCTCGTTTCAGTCCTGTTTCACTGAACCGGTATAACCTACCATTCCATCCATGTCTATCTCATGAGATATAAAATCTTTACCCAATGCATTGGAGGGAGATATAGGTCCCACCCATCTCATAATGATACCATTCTTTTGTGTGCCACAAAATCATAAATCATACATCAAAGCATAACCCATGTAATACAAATGGGAATCTTAAACATCATGACATCATAAAACAATTCATATATGATAAAGGAATTCATAAAAATAATTCCATCCCAACATATTAAAATCAATGTAATAATAGGGATAAAATTAGAACCCTTTTATTATCTTAGATGGAAAATAATTTTGATAAAACACTTGAACTCCATTCTTGAGGAAAATATCCTTTCTTCTTCAACAATTTTTTTCCTTTCTTAACATGTCATACAAATTTAAACTAAAATAAGTTGATTAAAAATAAACATGAAAACTTGTAAAAGCAGGTTCTTGGAAACAATGTTTTAAAAATCCATTCATGTCGTATAAGTTAAAAAAACATTCTTCGTACTTTTGTTGGAAAACTCAAAAAGTACCTCGTACGAAAAACGACAAAAGATTCCTTTCATATCTTTTACTAAAAACTAACATAAGGGTAAAATTGTATTTAAACAGTTGTATGTGGATGAAAATAATATTACATATTGAGGAAACATGGATGTGGATGATAAAATACACCCCAGTAAATACCAAAGTATAAACAATCTCGGATAAAAATGAGATTGTGATATTTCCCTTACCTTAGGTCCGATTTTCTTTTTACATGTCCGAAGCTCCTGTATAATGGTTTAAATAATGTTATTGACTTATTCCAGAATCATACATATTGATATGATATTATATATGGTCATATTCGTAGCTTCATAATAGTAATATTTCATTGTTACTTGTTACTCGGGTCTTTATTACCTTTTGTTCTTATGCGAGTTTTGCCGAATAAATTCTTATTCTTCTTTTAAGGTTATAGATACCTTATATCCAGAATGGTATTAGTGTAACATATATCATATTTATTCATTCAATTCATTTATATAATTACTATGTAATGATGATCATGTAGAAGGAGTCGCATCACACCGTGGAGACGGTATTCCGTACGTACGCACGAGCGATGATATTGTTCCCATGATCGTGGAATTGTATTTAAGTGTATTTATACTATTTTAGTATCAATATCACTTTATAATAATTATATATAGTTACTCATTACACCATTATACCCATCCTTGTAAGGTGATGGTGGAAAATAGATTACACCATGACGTGGAGATGATATTCCGTACGTACGCATGCGCGGTGATTTCATTTTTCCGTAGTATGGATAGAAGGTGAATTAGGATTGTTTCATATTTATAATAACATATAAGTATGTAAGTAATACTGATGTTATTACTTTATCACGAAACAACTAAAGAAGAAGATGTTGAAGAAGAAAGAAATTTAAAAGATCGTTAATGGATATTACCTCTTCTTTTAAACGCCTCTTTGAATCCTCTACTTAGGGAACTAAGATTGGTCTTTGAAGAAGACCAGGACCTCTAGGATTATTCTAGGAAAGTGTAGAAGGGATTTTGACAGGGTTTGGCCGAGCTTGAGTGCTCAAATTGGTGTGAGGAGGAGGGGGAGGAGGTTCCCTTTTATAAGGGAGGAGAGGGGCACCTTAGAAATATCTCAAAATATTATTTTAACTAAAGTCAAAATCGGTTTATAATGGTTCCAAATGGGCTTATTTCGAAGGTAAAGTGGGTATGGGTCAAAATACTATCCACAAATAGAATTTAGACAAGTTTAGGTTATTATTTTAACCTTATCAATTAGATTTAACTCTAAGTTAAATAATTTAACTTTTACCGTGTCTTTTTGTTTTCTTACACTATATGGTTAATACACTTACTATAACATGCAAAACGAACCCCAAATTGTTTATTATTAATATATATATCCTTATCTAAGTCCTTTGGACGATCCTTAGATTTTTAGGAATAAAATAACAATTAATAATATAATATTTGATTTAAAAACTATTTTATGTCAATTTTGAAACTATTTGATATATGATTTTTGTGAAAGTCATAACAGAATTATATGTTCGAACCAAGTTGATTAAATCAACAATAATATATCATAGTAACCTATATAACTAGTGTAATTCATAAAAAGTATAAAATTACATTTATTTGAGCATTTATAACATCAATTATGTTAACATTTTCTTAAAAGGGTAATTACTGCATCATCATTGTGTCATAAATAAATTAATTTATTTAAAGTCTAAAAATTATAAATAAAATATCATTATGTAGGAAATCTTTTTAGATTTCTAATTAATATTTATAGTCTAATTTATCTTATGTATAACCCCATATTAAAAATGTTTTAGTTATTAAACATTGATTTTATCTATTTTAACTATTCATTAAATAAAATAATATTAAATGTCATAATCTAATCCAAGTGGACCAAAATGGTCATATTATATTAATAAGGTTGTTTTTGGTCGAATTACACTTATCCAATAGAATTAGGACATGTGTTAGGGTAATAGTAATATCATATTTACCCTTAGTTACCCTATTTACTATTAACCATGGTAAAAAAAGTAAAAAGTTACTATTCACCAAAAAATTATTTTTATCTCATTGAACCACATTTTACCTACTGATATCAACCGTTTCTGTCGGATTTTCGAAATTCCATTAACATAAGTGGTAAAATTATGTTTTATGCAAAATTCTGTTTTTTAACCTACCACTTAGTGGTTTCACTATTCATCAAAAATTGAAAGTTTTCAGAAAAATACCAAAATTTCACCCTAGGCTAATTTGGGTATTCCGAATCCAAAAATGAAGTCCATTTTTAATGATAGAATTTCAAAAAGTGGTTATTAATATTCATAACGGCTATTTTAAATAATATTTTAATAGCATATCATCGTTTAGTGATACTCGGTATTGCGTACAACGCAAGCTATCGAGGAAGGTCGCGATAGCATGTAAAGTAAGCCAAGCTAGTGTGTAGTGAAAGATTCATTTGATGATATATATATAACATAAAAATAAAATATTACTCATAAAAATCTCGGGTGTTACATTCTACCCCCCTTAAAAAGAATTTCACCCTCGAAATTCGTCACTCTGTAACAAATAGATGAGGATACTTCTCCCTTATCATATCCTCAAGCTCCCATGTAGCTTCTTCAAGTTGGTGGTTCCTCCACAAAACTTTCACCAATCGATTGGTCTTGTTTCGTAGGACTTTTTCGCTACGATCCAGAATCTCTATCGGTTGTTCTTCATAAGAAAGATCTTGCTCCAGCTGTACAACTTCTGAGCTGGGTACATGTGAAGGATCAGGTATGTACTTTATCAGGAGAGATACATGGAAGACATCGTGAACTTGAGAGAGATTCGGTGGAAGCGCCAATCGGTAAGCTACATTTCCAACACGATCCAGTATTTCGAAAGGACCGATATATCTAGGGCTCAACTTCCCCTTCTTTCCAAATCTCATAACCCTCTTCCAGGGAGATATTCGTAAGAACACTTTAACACCCACTTCAAACTCTAGGTCTTTTCTTCGGTTGTCGGCATAACCTTTCTGTCGACTCTGAGCTGCTCTTATGTGTTGTTGAATAGATCTGACCTTTTCTGCCATTTCATCAACGAGATCAGGTCCTAATAGCTTTCTTTCCCCAACTTCATCCCACCAAGTTGGAGTCCTACATTTCATTCCATAGAGAGCTTCATAAGGAGCCATCTGAATACTAGAGTGAAAGCTATTATTATAAGAAAATTCCACCAAAGGTAGGTGTTTATCCCAACCTCCTTTGAAATCCATAGAGCAAGCTCTCAACATATCTTCTAGGGTTTGAATTGTTCTCTCAGACTGTCTGTCTGTCTGAGGATGATAAGCAGTGTTGAAACTCAACTCTGTATCCAGAGTATGCTGAAGACTTCGCCAGAACTTCGAGGTAAATCTCGGATCCCGATCAGATATAATAGAAAGTGGTACTCAATGCAATCATACCACTTCCTTTACATATATCCTGGCAAGCTGATCTAGAGAGACATACTCTCTAATAGGAATGAAGTGTGCAGACTTTGTAAGACGATCAAATATGACCCAGATAGCATTATTGCCTTTGGATGTTTTAGGAAGTTCTGTCACAAAGCCCATAGTGATATTTTCCCATTTCCATTCGGGTATGGGTAATGGTTGTAACATCCCCTTAGACTTCTGTCTCTCAGCTTTAACTTGTTGACAACCCAAGCATCAAGAGACATATTTAGCAACATCTCTTTTCATGCCATCCAACCAGAAGTACACTTTCAGGTCCCTATACATCTTCGTACTTCCAGGATGAATAGATAATGAAGAACTATGAGCCTCATCCAGCAGCTCCTTCTTTAATTCGGGGATGGGAGGAACACAAACCTGATTCCTGAACTTTATTATCCCATCACAATCAAGGTTGAATTCAGGAACATTTCTCACCTTCTTTTGTAACTCAACATCTTCTTTCTGTTCCACTTTAATCTTCACATGTATAGATGGTTGAACATTCATTTGAGAAAGATAAGATTTTTCCCCTTCCATTATAATTCCAAGACCCATCCTTTGTAAATCCCTATATATTGGATATTTTGTGATCCTCATCGTGGATAAACTAGCATGGTCTTGTCGACTTAATGCATCTGCCACCTTGTTTGCATTCCCAGGGTGGTAATGGATTGAGCAGTCATAATCCTTAATCAGCTCCAGCCATCTTCTTTGACGCATATTTAGCTCATTTTGTGTGAAAATATACTTTAAACTTTTATGATCAGTATAAATATCACACCTTCCACCATATAGGTAATGCCTCCAAATATTTAATGCAAAGATTACTGCAGCTAACTCCAAATCATGAGTTGGGTAATTTTGCTCATGTATTTTCAACTGTCGTGAGGCATAAGCTATCAGCATATCATTTTGCATAAGAACACACCCCAATCCCTTTTTGATGCATCACTGTAGATCACAAACATTTCTCCACTACAAGTCAGTGTGAGCACAGGTGCACTGGATAACCTTCTTTTCAACTCCTTGAAATTCTCTTCACATTCCTCTATCCAAAGAAACATAACTTCTTTCTGAGTCAACTTGGTTAGTGGATTAGATAATCGTGAAAAATATTTCACAAAATGTCGATAATATCCAGCCAAACCAAGAAAACTTCGGATCTTAGTTACTGTTGTTGGTCTCGATCATCTTTCGATAACCTCTGTTTTTTCTAGATCCACAGATACCCCTCTTTTGAGAATATGTGACCCAAAAATGCAACTTTTTGAAGAAAAAATTCACACTTGGTAAATTTGGCATAAAGCTTCTCCTTTCTCAGGGTCTTCAATATAAATCTCAAGTGATCTTCATGTTCTTGCTTGCTCTTTGAATAAACAAGAATATCATCTATAAAGACTACCACAAATTGATCAAGATAGTCTCTAAAGACTCTATTAATTATATCCATGAAGATAGCAGGGGCATTATTAAGACCAAATGGCATCACTATAAATTCATAGTGTCCATACCTTGTACGGAAAGCCGTCTTTGGTATATCCTCCCTTTTGACCCTTAATTGATGATACCCTGAACGAAGATCAATCTTGGAAAAGTATCGAGCTCCGCGTAGTTGGTCAAATAAGTCATCAATGCGTGGGAGAGGATATTTGTTCTTGATAGTGATCTTGTTAAGTTCTCGATAATCAATGCAGAGTCTCATTGATCCATCTTTCTTATTAACAAATAGAACAGGTGCTCCCCAAGGTGACGCACTAGGTCATATGAATCCCTTATCAAGATTCTCTTGGAGTTGCTTCTTCAATTCCTGCAACTCAATTGGGGCCATTCTATAAGGTGTTTTTGATATAGGCAAAGCACCCGGTACGAGTTCTATTGAAAACACAACTTCACGATTTGGTGGAAGACCTGGTAATTCCTCTGGAAAGACATCATCAAACTCTCGTACGATGGGCATATTCATAATCGTGAGTTTCTCACCAACCATTTGAGATAAATAACCTTCATTTAGTGGAATAAATACCCATAAAATGGAAGAAATTTCCACTGGAAGGTTATGTTCATCCTTGCATTGATAGATGATCATATATTGATCTGGAATATGAAATGTGACTTCCCTTATTTGGAAAGTGATATGAGCTCCATATAATGAAAGCCAATCCATGCCATGAATCACATCAAATTACACTATAGGAAGGATCACCAGTTTTGCAAGAAGCACTTTCCCACAAACTTCGATCGGAGAAGAATTATAAACTTTTGATGTGATTGATGTGCCATTCGGTGTTGTCACAGCTAACTCAACATCTAATTTTTGAGGTAATATGGTGATACCCTTAGAAAGTTCTTCAGAAATAAAAGAGTGGGTGGATCCAGAATCAAATAAGACATTTTCTACTTTAAAGTGGATGGTAAGTGTACCTTTCACCACTTCGTTATCGTACTCCACATCGCTGATAGAAATTGCATGTGACTTTCCTTTGTCTTTAGCCTTAAGAGTTTGTTGACGTCGACCATCATCATCAACCCATGGATTTGGGAATTCATTTTCATAATGACCTATCTCCTTGCACTTGAAACATTGAATTGTAGTAGGTTCATTCTGTGTATCCCTTCCTTTGTTTGCATCATTAGACATCTTCTTCCCATCACCGCGGCATTCAAATGCCCGATGACCTTTCTTTCCAGATTTGAAACATTTACTTGTCCCTTTAAGACAACTCCCTCCATGTTTCTTTCCACACTTTGAGCATAAGGGAAAGCTCATCTTCTTTTCAGTGTGCTCTTTAGATTTTCCTTTGAATTCCATTTTCCTCTTCTTATCAAAACCATATGACTGATGGGTTACTCCAATCTCCGGATCGACTTTGAGAGCACATCGAAAGATTTCCTCGTATATATTGAAGTCCCTTTTGGCTAACGCCCTTTGAGGACTTGGTTTTAAGCCACTAAAGAATCGATCGATCTTACTCTCAGGTTGGATAATAATACCAGAAGCGTACCTTGCAAGTCTTGTAAAATTTGCTTCATAGGTACCAATAGATTCATCATCCCTTTGCTTCAGTTCAAGAAACTCATTCTCCATCTTTGTTCGGAGAATACGAGGGAAGTACTTATTGAAAAATAAGTTCTTGAACTCGTCCCATTCCATGGACTCAATTTCATCCCTTTTCCTCGTATTCTTAATAAGATACCACCATTTATCAGTATCTACATCCAAACGATACATTGCTACGATGACTTTATCATGTTCAGAACATTGAAGAACTGAAAATATCTTTTCAGTAGTACTAATCCATTTTTCAGCAACTAATGGATCAGTAGACCCGCTGAAAGAAGGTGGACGCTGCCTCATGAAGGATTCAACAGAATGTTGCTCCTTCCTTTGCTCGTTTGGAAGTACTGCATGATTCATAGCTTGAGAAAGTTGTGTGAGCATGGCTACAAGATTTTGCATTCCATCTCCCATGATGTTTGGTTTCTCAGGGGGACAATCATTGCATTGCCCGTCGCATTCTGCATTAACACGATTCCTTCGGGTTCCAGCCATTGACTAAAAACAATAAGAATAGTGTGAGCAACACTAATTATAATAGGAAAACCACATAATTAAGAAAAAAAATTCACACTTAAGGTCTTATCCTAGGTTATCCACGGCCATTTCTAAAACACTAAAATTGTGTTCTATGCTTAGACTTATCCTTAGGGTTCTTACTAAGGCTTTTACATCCTAGTTTCCAAAGGTTGACTATACCTTTCCTCTGATACCAACTATAACGACCCATACTTTACATACATTGTTAATAATTCAAAATTAAAGCAAAATTATTACAACATATATCAAAACCACTAAAGGACCGTATAGGTATAGTGTCTTTAGAAACTGGGAAACATAAACAACTGGTTCATAAAGCATCAACTTTTCCTCCCACTTATTTCATCATATCTAGAGTCCCTTTTTGGAATATCCTACTTAATAACCTTATTCTTGACCTGGGGAAATAAAACATACAAAAGGGTGAGCTCAAATTCTCAGTAATGGTAAACAAAAGAATGATCAATCACATTGTATACATAAGCACATAACTTTTGCAAATCTTACCCTGCAAAAGAGATCATAATTTCATAACATGGGATAAATCATGGTAGTGAAATGTAATCAAAATAAACATAACTTAAAACATGAAACTTTTTGGCATACACACATAATCATAGAAAATAATATCTTATTAGTCAAGACTCATTGCCAAGACTATCATAGTGGAAAAAGTCCCTTTCTGAACCGAGTCACCCTCGTTTCAGTCCTGTTTCACTGAACCGGTATAACCTACCATTCCAGCCATGTCTATCTCATGAGATATAAAATCTTTTCCCAATGCATTGGAGGGAGATATAAGTCCCACCCATCTCATAATGATACCATTCTTATGTGTGCCACAAAATCATAAATCATACATCATAGCATAACCCATGTAATACAAATGGGAATATTAAACATCATGACATCATAAAACAATTCATATAAGATAAAGGAATTCATAAAAATAATTCCATCCCAACATAATCAAATCAATGTAATAATAGGGATAAAATCAGAACCCTTTTATTATCTTAGATGGAAAATAGTTTTGATAAAACACTTGAACTCAATTGTTGAGGAAAATATCCTTTCTTCATCAAAAACATTTTTCCTTTCTTAACATGTCATAAAACTTTAAACTAAAATAAGTTGATTAAAAATAATCTTGAAAACATGTAAAGTAATCTTCTTGGAAACAATATTTTAAAAATCCATTCATGTCGTATAAGTTAAAAAAACATTCTTCGTACTTGTGTCGGAAAAGTCCAAAAGTACCTCGTACGAAAAACAACAAAAGATTCCTTTCATATCTTTTACTAAAAACACAACGAGGGGTAAAATTGGATTTAAACAGTTGTAGGTGGGTGAAAATAATATCACATATTGAGGAAACATGGATGTGGATGATAAAATACACCCCAGTAAATACCAAAGTATAAACAATCTCGGATAAAAATGAGATTGTGATATTTCCCTTACCTTAGGTCCGATTTGCTTTGTACGTGTCCGAAGCTACTGTATAATGGTTTAAATAATGTTATTGACTAATTCCAGAATCGTACATATTGATATGATATCATATATGGTCATATTCTTAGCTTCTTATTAGTAATATTTCATTGTTACTTGTTACTCGGGTCTTTATTGCCTTTTGTTCTTATTCGAGTTTTGCCGAATAAATTCTTATTCTTCTTTTAAGGTTGTAGATAACTTATATCCAGAATGGTATTAGTGTAACATATATCATATTTATTCATTCAATTCATTTATATAATTACTATGTAATAATGATCATGTAGAACGAGTCGCATCATATCATGGAGACGGTATTTCGTACGTACGCACGAGCGATGATATTGTTCCCATGATCGTGGAATTGTATTTAAGTGTATTTATACTATTTCAGTATCAATATAACTTTATAATAATTATATATAATTACTCATTACACCATTATTCCGATCCTTGTAAGGTGATGGTGGAAAATAGATTACACCACGGCGTGGCGACGATATTCTGTACGTAGGCACGCACGGTGATTTTATTTTTCCATAGGACGGATAGAAGGTGAATTACGGTTGTTTCATATTTATAATAACATATCAGTATGTATGTAATACTGATGTTATTACTTTATCATGAAACAACTAAATAAGAAGAAGTTGAAGAAGAAAGAAATTGAAATGATCGGTAATGGATATTACCTCTTCTTTTAAACGCCTCTTTGAATCCTCCACTTAGGGAACTAAGATTGGTCTTTGAAGAAGACCAGGACCTCTAGGATTATTCCAGGGAAGTGGAGAAGGGATTTTGGTAGGGTTTGGCCGGGCATTAGTGCTCAAATTGGTGTGAGGAGGAGGGGGAGGAGGTTCCCTTTTATAAGGGAGGAGAGGGGCACCTTAGGAATATCTCAAAATAATATTTTATATTTAAGTCAAAATCGGTTTATAATGGTTCCAAAGGGTCTTATTTCAAATTTAAAGTGGGTATGGGTCTAAATCCTATCAACAAATAGGATTTAGATAAGTTTAGGTTATTATTTTAACCTTATCAATTAGATTTAACTATATGTTAAATAATTTAACTTTTACCGTGTCTTTTTGTTTGCTTACACTATATGGTTAATACACTTACTATAACATGCCAAACGAACCCCAAATTGTTTATTATTAATATATATATCCTTATATACGTCATTTGGCCGAACCATATATTTTTAGGAATAAAATAACAATTAATAATATAATATTTGATTTAAAAAGTATTTTGTGTCAATTTTGACACTATTTGATATATGATTTTTGTAAAAGTCATAACAGAATTATATGTCCGATCCAAGTTGATTAAATCAACACTAATATATCATAGTAACCTATAAAATTAGTGGAATTCATATAAAGTCTCAAATTACATTTATTTGAGCATTTATAACATCAATTATGTTATCATTTCCTTAAAAGGGTAATTACTGCATCATCATTGTGTCATAAATAAATTAATTTATTTAAAGTATAAAAATTATAAATAAAATATCATTATGTATGAAATATTTTTATCTTTCTAACAAATATTTATAGTCGCATTTATCTTATGTATAACCCCATATTAAAAATTTATTAGTTATTAAACTTTGATTTTAACTATTTTAACTATTCATTAAATAAAATAATATTAAATGTCATAATCTAATCCAAGTGGACCTAAATGGTCATATTATATTCATAAGGTTATTTTTGGTCGAATTAAACTTATCCAATAGAATTAGGACATGTTTTAGGGTAATAGTAATATCATATTTACCCTTAGTTACCCTATTTACTATTAACCACGGTAAAAAAAGTAAAAAGTTACTATTCACCATAAAATTATTTTTATCTCATTGAACAACATTTTACTTACTGATATCAACCGTGTCTGTCGGATTTTTGAAATTCCATTCACAGAAGCGGTAAAATTATGTTTTATGCAAAATTCAGTTTTTTAACCTACCACTTAGTGGTTTCACTATTCATGAAAAATTGAAAGTTTTCAGAAAAATACCAAAATTTCACCCTAGGCTAATTTCAGTATTCCAAATCCAAAAATGAAGTCCATTTTGAAAGATAAAATTTCAGAAAGTGGTTATTACTATTCATAACGGCTATTTGAAATAATATTTTAATAGCATACCGTCGTTTAGTGAAACTCGGTATTGCGTACAACGCAAGATATCGAGGAAGGTTGCGATTGCGTGTAAAGTAAGCCTAGATAGTGTGTAGTGAAATATTACTTTGATGATATATATATAACATAAAATCAAAATATTACTCATAAAAATCTCGGGTGTTACAGTGTAATCATCCAAGGAATAAAAATAATTAAGAGGGGTTATATATGTAATAATTATAAATCTTCCTTACTCAAAGCACATGAATTGGAAGAATAGTTAAGGTTAGGATTTACTTCCATGGTGTGAAATATAATTATACCCATATATATTATTTCTTTTTTGGTAATTTCCATGATTAATTTTTTTCCCAATCAATGCACTGAAAATTCAAAATTCACATTCCACATTTTCACACCCTGTGTTGTTTTTCCAAAAAATGTTTCAAACCATATACCAAAAAGTTTGTTAGATCCATTCAAATCATAACCCCTGACATTTAAGGCCATATGGGATTTAAAATTTTTCACCAACAATAATTATCCCCCAAAATAAAAATTTATAGGCATCAAATGTTTTCCTAATATTCTAACTAAAAATATTAATTAAGATTCAAGGAAAACAGTCCCACATTGATTAATTGAATGCTTTTTCGTAACCAAGTAGTAAAATTGTGACCATGTAAAAATATTTTATAATTTTAAAACAATAACATGAAGCCCATATGATTCAACAAAACACTTAAAAACATATCATTATACAAGAAAATTTCCTTGGGAGGCTCTAACTATTAGAATTCTAATCTAAATATTGGATCTTAAAATGACACATACATCAAAGTCAAAACCTCAAATTTTAACCAAATTGTATCACCCAAAATAGTGCGAGTCTTTATAATCCATACCAAATTAACACATTTTATGGAGACATTACTAATGGTTTAAATTTAATTCATTATATCTCTAAAGCCTATTTTACAAAAACAATATTCAACATCAATTATTAAGATCCTAACTCTAAAAAAGAATCTATAGTGAAGGTAGTTGAAATCATATTTTTTTA
This sequence comes from Viscum album, assembly GCA_963277665.1. Lineage (NCBI taxonomy): Eukaryota > Viridiplantae > Streptophyta > Magnoliopsida > Santalales > Viscaceae > Viscum > Viscum album. Next base: position 1,612,894,072 of record OY728163.1, read on the forward strand.
TAAAGATAATTTAATATAATATATAGTTGTATATCATATATTTAATTTATTATATAAATTTAATCATACACACTATTTTAATTCTAAAAAAATTATAAAATGATTAATATTAAGGAATTAACTAGTAAAAAACCACATGATTTATTTTTCAAAAACCATTATAAATAAATAAAAAAACATTTATTATTTTATATTCGATAATGAAAATAAATTTTTATACTACTTAAAAGATATAATTTATAAAAAATAATTTTATTTTTAAAATTGTTCAATGTATAAAAAATTAGAATTTTTTGGCCTCTTCTCTTTTTTGATTGATTAACCTATTAACTTCCAAAAAAATCAGAAGATAGTGGAGATATTTTTTCCAAATATAAATTATATTTTTCTACATCGAATAAAGAAATATTCTATGATTAATATAAAATACAAACTATATGTAAATTTTAATACCCTATATCATTTAATAATTGAGAACATATCATTTTTATACTACGATTCGCTATTTATCACAAATCAGAGGAATTTTTTCCATTATAAGATATATACTATAACATTATATAAACTATTAAAATGATGAGTTTGATAAATATAATTCATGGAACCATTGATAAATATTACACAACTCATAAAAATATAATCCTTATATATATATATTTATATATCATATTTTATGATTCTTCTTCAACAAAATATGTAATCAATTTTTTCAAATTCCAAATAGATTTCAAATGTTCAATATTAGAGAAACAAGAATTTTATTCCACTGATTGGTTATTGGGATAATCTAATGATCATTAGTGATATATAAAATCCAAAAAAAATTGTAATATATCATCAATGAAACACCCATCCATGGAAATGTAATGAAAAATATACATGTTTCAATATTGTTATTATATCAATATCATTTGAACTATACTGATGAAATTCGATGAGTAATGAACTAATTCAACTTTACTCTATAGGTTTTCCATCCACCTTGGATCCTAATTTGGTTCATGAGGATCCTATAACATAAAATGAAATACTAGTTCATTCATTCAATGATTAGTGGATGTCCCTGATTGAAAATAGTATCCTCTATGATTTCCATCATAAAGGTACCCCACTAAATTGAATCATATCTATTATATATAATCCTTAGTTCTTTTTATACCATGAAGAGTGTCATACATATGAAATTTAATGGGTGGAATATTATAGAAACCATGTGTTACAATATAGCGGAATTTTCACACAAACACATCAACTATGGTAGTACAATCCAGAAATGATATGATGAAACCATAGATTAGCGGAGTGGAAGATACACAGAACCCCTTAAAATGATATCGGAATACTATTTATAGACATTGATAAAACCAAATAAATCATCCATACATTCTGTAAATTTTCATAAAATAATTTTCTATGTTAAATTTATCAATGATATCTTTCTGTAGGATATATGAATATCATAGAATATGATATACAAATATAATTTGTATATAAGAAACATTTATCAGTTATTTTAGACCTAAGATCATGATAAATCATTGAAAATGTTAATTATAATTCACATATTGTACTTTCTATTACTCTTGTGAGGTTTAATGTTCCACCATTCACACTCTTGACCATAATCACAAAGTCTTGTAGATTATTCCACACTCAATCCATGAATGTTGTTCAAATAGATACATGGTAAAATCTTCCAATGTACAATAAATTTTTTCGCAATCATTTCATGTGGAAAAAAACCTTTGACTAACATATTCTCCGCTTTCTTATCTTGATGGTGATTTCATGCTTTTCCATAATCAAATGATCCTATTAAGTACAATATTAGCAATTATTTATAATTATACGATATAATTCATCATTTCACCCTATCAGATATATAGAATAATTAAAATCCAAATTTGATAATCCAATAAAAAAGAGAACTAGGGACGCTCAATAGTAGCCAAATTTTATCATACGATATAATATTACTATATCCACATGCATAAAAATATCTCATGAAATTATCTATAAACACATTGATATATTTTACTTTTTCATTTAACCAAACAATTCAAAAACATGGGTACACCTTACATGGAGGTAATCTAGATTAAATATCATCTTCCTTTTCATTTCATATTACATTTAAATGTTTTCATCCGATCTCTAAGTTTCAAGATATTGGAATTTACTAATGTTCCTTAGATCTCCATTGTACAATTATCAATCATGTATATAATTTTAACATCCATACACATATAGTTATTATTTTCTATAGAGTATCACATAGTGGTGGATATCAAAACAAAAGTCTTAGAGTGTTTTCAAAATATAATTAACAATAGATTAGAAAATATAATTTCTAGGTTAATTAATTCAAACATTCTCTAAATCTTGTTGAAGTTCTTCATGTTTTCTCCCACCATTTACCATGATATTTTCTCGTATTATAAAAAATATAAAAAATAATAAAAAATTCATGTCCATCATCCTATCATACATATCACTGATACTATTAATATGCTTAAAATTTGTTTTTTACATACTACATAATTCTAATCCATGTTATAGGATAATGGATTCCACAAAAAACCCATCACTTTATAATATATTCTATCAGGTTTCCCCCTCTTCATTGATTCTAAATTTATACTCATTAGTAGTCTAACATGGTCCTTATAAATTATAAAATCCACCATATATATTATTTAAAAAATAAATCTCAGGTCATCAACCTTATCGACCGTGATAATACATTCATCAAACACCACTCCATGATATTAATTACCACCCACTAAATTAAAAATCCCTTCAGGGGTATAGTAATCTAGAAACATTATAGAATGAATGGTTTACAATTAGGTTTCTAACACGATTGTTGACCGACATCCCTATGGTATGTATATCTGATAGTCCCACAAACTAATATTTTGATTCAATATTTTTCCTCTCATATATATTCCATAAATCCGATAAAAGATATCTATCAGAACATACTATGTTGGAAGGAAATTACTTATAGTGAATCAATAGTTATTTTCATTTGATCATATTAACTTATGAATATAAATCATGACAGAATAATGTACAAACATATTTTAACTATATTAAATATTATTATAGGGAAATTATAAAAAAGGATAGAAATGTGAAAACATTGATTTATGTTGTTCATATACGGGTCATACTCAAAGGTAATATCAGACATAATTTTTAGTAAAGTATTCAATAGATAAACAAGATAATTTTATTAAGATCAAATGATACTTATTCATTTTTATCATAGGAACCACGTAAGGAAATAAATTTCAATATATTATGATCTAAACTATGATTTAATCCATGAAACTGTAATCTGCGTAGCTATCTCTCTCTATTAAATGTCACACGTTGTTTAAACTCTTACATCCATTGTATAGAGATTTTTTGAAAAATTATCATCAATATATTCTTATAATCTATTGAAGAGACACATAGATTATTCCTTTAGATGAAAAAATACCAACAGTGTCCGTAAAAAGTAAACATACATTATATATTGTAAATATCTATGTAAATACTTTATGGTGAACACTCTACCACTAGTTTGGGTAAATGGATTAATTCTGATATGGTTGTCTAACTATAAAATGTAGTATGTATAGATTCCATTATTCATGACCTTATAGACTCATTTCAAAAACTACATCGTAGTTCTATATAATATCATTTTTAATTTCTTATTTTATTTGACTATGTTCTAGAACCTGAAAATTGAGTCCCCACAAATGGATGAAATTTTAAAATAATAATAATGTATTTTCATAAATAAAACTATATACTGTGACACTAATAGTGTAAATATTTTATAAAAAAATAATATAAACTTCCAAAAGTATTGAGAACCTCTATATAATATGGTAGTAATCTTAATCAATTTTATATGGTCTAGATACATAAAGATAATATGGAAGAGACATACCCTGAATATGTGTTTTTAGGGGCTCATAATCATTTAATATTCTTATGATGTTCACACTTAGTTATCTCGTGAATATGAGATAATGAGGAATTACCTAACTATAGTAACAATACTTGTTTTTTAAATTATTTTATCATATCGATAAAATTTTTATTCATCTCTTAAAGTGATATCATTTTTAATATACATATTAATATACATTAATTCATTAAAAAACTGAAATCTATTTTTAGTGAGGTAGCATGAATCTAGGTCATCATTAATGGTATGATATTTAAGGAATGATCAGTACATGATATTTTAAGTCCTTGAATTGAAAGTAGATATGTGGATCCAAATGAAATTGTATGATAGTATCATGATTATATTCATGAACAGGATACGCGACATCATATCATGCAGATAAGGTTAGTTAAAATTGTTTATAAATCATGGAATTTTGATGAAAAAAATATATAGATCATGATTTTTGAGATATTAGCAGATGAAGAGATTATATAACTCATAATTGGTTAATAGAATATGATTTCATTTCATTGGATTAAACTTATCTTTTTAGGGGCCCCGATTTTTTTCATGATAATGTTCAAATTCCATGAGTATCTCTCACTAATATTAAGATAATGAAAAATATTTTCACAAAATAATCATACTAACATTTTCTAAGTAATTGGGATGAATCCGTGTTTGTGATGATGTGGGGCCCACATGTATTGGTTTCTGGATATTTGTGTGAAAGATCACAAGTAATTACTTAAATTGATTCAATTATATGTTATTAATATTTAGAATAATGAGAATTTATTATAATACTATTTTTTTTAAAATGATATTTATAATATAAATATGTTAATATGGGTAATGAATTTTCGTAAAATACCTATTTCATTACACAATAATTTTTGAACATTTACAGGATCATCAAAAAAATTTAATAACTCATATATATCAATATAAATGCACTAAAATCCACCATAACCATCAAAGCAAGACTATCCCACAATTTTTCAATCCCTTATTCCAAAACTGATATATAAACAACAAGACAATCCTGACTATCACACTATTAGAATCTCTCTTACCATAATACCCTTCTATGACATAGTAGCACCACTTTTTATTCTTGTTCTTTTTTAACCATTTTGTTGATATTTCATTAATTTTTCATCATTTTTCAATATAATGTTTGTTTTTTTCATACATTGTTGTTCTAGTGGTGATAAACACTGATATATAGCCACTCAAAGTGTTGAATAGTCAACCATTGAAAAAAATCATTCATTTATATATAACTATTGAGATTTAAATAGTTTGGTTTTAGGTTTTTTATAACATATACTTTGTGTTAAGTATCTTTTGGAATATATGAATGTATTCTAACATTTTAATTTTTAAATGAACTAATTCATAATGTTAAACACATTATAATCACAATTATTCCCCTATTCCCTATATGATGTCCCCAACTAAAAAATCAGTAATATGACATCTTCATCCTCCAACACAGAATTATAAAGTGATAGCTGATGGTTATTGAATGATTTTAGTACATTGATTTTTGAATATATTCATCCTGCAATTGATGTGATATCATAAGGTTTTTGTATTCATCATGATATCATAAAAAATTCATTAAGAATATAATATTATATTATTGGTATTAGGTTCTTGATATAGTGGGATCCTTGTTCAGATCCATTATGCTGCACCGATCAATAACAAGCATGCATATTTTTAGGTATTTATATAACATATTTGAAAAAAAATTATATATTTAATTAATAATAACATATATATATAATAATTATAAATATATATATTTCACATATACAATATTTATATTGTTTGATACTTGACTTCATTGATGTATGTCCTTTTTTAAATTTGGGATTGAATCACATTTTTTTTAATAATTAAATGATTCTCAGGATTATGAGGGTCCTCAAGTGTGTTCTTATGGTTTGTGGAATGAACGGATGGAAAACCATTCCAATTAGTAAAAGGAACATGATTGGAACTCTCTTATGTATACTATGTATGGTGGGTGGCCAAATAGCGCAATCGTGGATACAAGAATATTGCAGAGTTAGTTCACTGTTTGGAAAACCATGTGGCCAAACCATGAACCCTTTTAAAAAGTGTGAATTTTTATTTTTTTCCTTGTCGGTATTTTTATATATTCACCCAATATTTCCTCGCATTCATCCCCTCAATCCCTAGTGATGAACATATGCTCCCAAATCGTCCCAAAGGTGGGTATAAAGAAATTCAAGGATTTTTATAGTGTTGTTGTTTGCATATCAACTCTACGGGTAAGTCTAATCCTCCCCTCTCTTATCATTTCCATATTCGGGTTTGCGTAACCTCTCATAATCATCTGATTCTCAAAATAAATCTTTTTTATTGTAATATAGTGTGGGGATTCACGAGGTAATTGAATATAGATATAATGGTATGTTTAAGAGTGTGTTATTTAGAAGATTCTATGTAGGTGGTTTGTAAGTTATATCCCATTGTCGTTGTGATGATTTTTTCATGTTTTTTTGTTCTTGGTTATCTATTGTTTTGAATTTGGTTCCATTAGTGAAAACTGCTAAAATATGTTCCTAAATTTTTAATTTCACCCCTCATGATCCTTGTAGGATTTTTCGAGTCTAAATAAAATGGTTTAGGGCCACCAATGGGGTGCACCGACATTCCCAATCCATGTAATTTGTAATGTCATGTGATTAATTGATGTGTGGTAATGTGGATCAATTGTTAAAAATATTGATATGTTTAGATGAGTCAAAATGAAATATTGGTATTTTTTCATGAGGTTTGAAAATTTCTTAAGGGACTATTTGGAATGACATAGAAATGGGTAAATTAGGTTATTTAAGATACTGACATGTACATTATGTGTTCTGTTGAAATCCCTAAGAGGGTTAGTTCATATGAAATGATTTCCATTTTAATTCACATTGAATTTTTAAATGAAGAATGCATAGACCGACCCTAAAATGGGAATTAAAGAATATGTAAAGTATGTTAATACATGTAAAATTTGTTATATAACTAATGGGTTTGGGAATGAAAATGAGAATTTAGAAAAACAGGATATGGAATGTAAATGGTTAATGTGTTTATTGGTTATGGAATAATACAAATTTCCAAGATGGTTTTATGGATTTTTGTTGTTATGTGTGTAATTTGTGAATAGATGTGGTTTAATAATTATGGTGATTGAATATATATATATATATAATCATGTTAAAATGGATTTCTAGTTTGGGGTATTGTCTATGGTTTTACACTCACGGAATGAGTTATACTGAGGCTATAAACTCCACTCCACAAAGAACATGTTCAGGGAGGTTATCGATCTTAATTCCACTAATAGTTTCATTCCACACGGATTGGGGATTTGAGGAGAGGATAATGTGTTTGTAGTGATGGATTTATACATAGTGAGATAGGGACTTGGTTTATTCCTTTTTACATAGTGATGAATTACATAAATCATTTTGTGAATGAAGTAAATTCATAACCCATAGAACAGATGATGTTAATGAATTATGTAATTATGACGATGCATGTGATGGAAATGGTACCATGACTATAAATAGATAAAGTATATATTTTTTTACTGATTATCACAATAGTTATAAATTTTTTATGTTTGAATTGTTCAGTATTTTATGCGTATCTATTTAGACTAGATATTTAGTAATGAATATTGGAATTTTCTTACTGAGTTTTTCTCACACACTTATCGGATGTTGTTCGGTACATTATCGTATTTCAATCTTTCATGTCAAGATAATTTAAAGGCTATATGCATGGGATTTGATTCAGGCATGGGATATTCATGGATGAGGTTCCAAACAATGAGGTCATACCATTTTGTGGATTTTGAGGTTGTTCTTTATTATGGTTTTTGTTCACATGACAAATTTTAGAATGGCATGGAGTATTTTAATATTAGGTATGGTTGGTATCCTTATTGGGAAATGTTATTTAATAAATATTTTTGGGTATGGCCTCTTATTTCAACTATTTCATCTGTTATCGGTTTTGTATTACCCTAGTAAAGAGAGAATAGTCTCCTCTTCAGATCTATAAGACCATTACCACTAATCTACAACCAGTATAATATTTAGAGGAATTCTTGATGTAATTTGGAAACCCCGATTGGTGAATCAGTTTAGGGGAACCTTGGTTCGGGTCGTTTCATATTTGAATCATAGTGTATATTTTCTGTGGTGTTACTATTTTCGATGGTAGAAGGGATAATTAGATGTTTCTACCCTAGTAATGCGATCATTCTTAGTAGTTACAACCAATATAAGTGGGAAAACCCATGATCCTATGGTATGAATTTTTTTTAAGGTGTGATTTTACATTTAACGATATTTTTCCAATGGGTGATAAACATTTTGTGAAAATTGAATTTTTTATGATATTTTTAATGTGTAAATGATGGAATGAGGTTTTATATTCATGAATCATTATAGGATCATATGTATATAAGAGAAACCCATCATGATAGGCCCACATGGTATGTGAACATGGGGTATGAAAGGTATAATTAATTTTACTTACATGGAAACATAATAAAAATAGTGTCTGATAAAATAATGAAAATGGGAAAAGGGGGATGATGTTAAATATTTGATAACATATAAATCTTAATTACATGATAAAAAGTGATGTGAATTATTTTGGTCGTAACAAGTTGTGACATGGGATATGTGAATAAGAGAAACAATTTCTCTTGTATGTTTGGAAATATTTTGTGTGTGTCTGTTGATAGGGTTATAAGCATGTATGTTGGTTTACCCAATGTTAGCCATGACCCTTTGTAGGGATGGTCAAGGGTACTGTGTGTGATGTTATGATGGAATTTGGGATATAATATGATAATTGGTTGTGTGTGGATTGTAGAGAACACTCTTTTATATGATCTATGAACGATTGATTCTAACTGTTCTGAATCTAATGTTTGGCGTTATACTGAAATTATACCATGAAGGGGTGTGTAAACATGGAGAAAAGTGGATGATTCTAGTAATTCCACTATGGTATTGAAAAACTATGACCTATTAGTTTTGGTTTTATAGAAGACCAGTTTCATGATATCTCTTCCTGCATTATGTAGATGATGGAAAATGTCCTAGGGAAGGATTCACTGAGTATGTTTGAGTTGACTGTAGTGTTGCAACTATATCACCCTATGAAATTTATTAGGTACTGTGTGATATAGATAGAAATCTTATAAATAGATTCCATATATATAATTCTTGAACATTTAGATACTCTTACCTAGAACAAAGTCAAATAGGAATCCTATTTGTGGCGAGTTCAATAAGAGCTTTGGAGGGACATCATGGTTCAGACTGAGCAGACTGATGTAATGATATAAAAATATTTCCAGGAAATGTTTCTAGATAAATTATATCTAGAAACCTTGATGTAGGATAAGGCTAATAGAATATGAGTTTGACCAATGTGATTGTTTTAGTTATGTTCAATTCCAGGTGTATCATGGAATAACACCACATTGTTCTAGATTTTTTCTGGAGATAAGGTATATATGGAAAAACATTGAGATGATGGGATTAGACATTATATCAGGTCTCATATGAGCATATTCCCCTTGAAGAGGTTTGTAGAAGTTGTCGATCAGGACCATATCTTAGAAAGTCTCCAAAAGGGGAATTCAAGTAGTGGATTTGTGGTTTCTACTGGTCGAATGAGTGGTACAACTTTCGAGGGTAGGAGGTTTCATTTTTCGAGTTTCTAAATGGGTGTATGTGTGTAGAGTATTCAGGAGATAGGTACAACCTCTCATTGTGGTGATTAGGTGTTCTCTAACCAATGTGGATGCCTGAGTCACATGTGTAGTTAGTGTCTATGGGCACCCTTTATGTGTTGGTTCATTAGTAGTATGGGGCCAATACAGAGGTTTTTTAAGAACCATCAACAATATGGAATGAATGGAAGTCAGAGGTAGATGTTGAATGGAGGAAGGGGTTAGTTATACCACATCAGGTGTGCAGTTGGGGCTCTATGGGTGGTACCTTTTGGGGTGGTGGATGTGTTACATTAGGGGGCGAGCATGCATATTAGAAGAGTAGTGATTCACTAGGGACATAGGCTAGAGTTCAGGGCATAGCGGTGAGCCAACATCATGTAGTTGTATCTAATCCTAGAGTTGGTGAGGCTGGACCATCAAATATTCATGGTATGATCCTAGTAGCTTCCATAGATGATAATGATTAATTTAACATTGGTTCCATAATTATTCTATCTCTGGTTAGTTTTTAGTCGTGTTGGGCATATCGATGGAACATGTTTGTGTTATTTTTCTGATTGAAACTCCATTGGGGTGTAAAATGTTGATATAAATATAATGTAAGGGTTGTGATCCAGATGTTGGTGGGTATTATTTTTCATGGAACATGTTCATCCATAAGATATCGTGTTTTGACCTAAATTTGGCATGTATTTCTTGATGATGTACTATGCACATTTCAACAGTTACTGTCATAGAGTGACACTATTATCTTATAAGGGGGAAACTTATTTCCATAATGTTGATTGACATTTTTGAGTATGCCCTACCGATCTAATTTTTTGGTAGACGGGTGAACACATATCCCAGGTTGATTTTCTTTTTCTTAATGATGGTGGATTAGATAAACTTATACTTCCTCTTGTGGTAGATTGGTTACCAGTTGTGTTTCTAGATGAAATATATGGGATGCTTCCCTACATAGATGTTGTGTTCAAAAAAGGTATGTTTTTGGTAGTATAAATTATTTACACTATTCCATATATAATTCCACTAGTAGAACTCCATGAATATAAAAAAAATATTTATTATAGAATTAATGGTTTATTCATTCTATTAATTTTCCATGTGGATAGGTATTATTATTTTCCATGAATGATGATGGATCATTGATGATATTATTTGACTATTTGATGTTGAATCAAATGAAGGATTAGATATCATACCCTATTTCATGAATCAATTACCATTTTGAATAGCTTGGGGGTGCTTTACTATTCTCAAATAGTGATATGAGGTCCTGTTATCATCAACCCTCTGATGTACCAGAGACATCGTTCAGGATTTGGTAAAGACTATATGATTTTGTGGTGATGCTGTTATGGTTGACCAATTTATCATCTTTGTGCATGGATTTAATGAATTGATTGTTTTACCTATATTTAGGTCATTTCATAGTTGTATTCATTGATGATATCGTATTTTCCTCGAACACCACTGATGATCATGCCAAACATATTGACATCGTCTCGAGTATACTAAGGGAGAATATTCAATAGGCCATGATATATAAGTGACAAATCTATATTGATAGAGTTCATTTCATGGGTTAAATAATATTTTAGGAATTCATTTTAGTAGAGTCAGAGAGAGTGTAAGAAGTTTTGAATTTTGAGCATCCCAATTGGGATTCTGATATCAGATGATATATGGATTAGGCGGGCTAATACCAAAGGTTCATTAAACAGTTTTCTCATTTGGAATCACCTCATTTAAAATTGACCATGATAATACTTAGGTTTGAATTTTCATAAGAATATGAGACTGGTTTCTAAGAGTTAAAGTGGATTTTGAATAATATTCCAATTGTGATGTTTCTTGAGCTTTGTAAGGCATATAGCTAGCTTTTTGATGTGATCGATGTTGGATTGGGATTAATTTAAATGCAGGATGATCATGTTGTGTCATATAGGTCATGGTATTATTGGCCTCAGGAAAAAAATTACATCACTCATGAACTCATGTTAGCCACGGTAGAGTATGTATTGAATTGTTTGAGGAAATCCTTGTTGGGATACAGGTTTAGACTATTTATCAAACATCAAAGTCTTATATAAATCATTTCTCAGTGTGATTTTAATCTTCATAATCGAATGATGGGTTTAGTATATGAAGACCTTTTATTGGGGACTATCTTACACACCGATTAAGGGGAATTATGTTTCAGTTGACATGTGTCTGAAATGTTATAGTTAGGCGGTTCAGGAGTCTAGCTTCTAGTGAATGATGAAGGAATTGTTTGTTGATATGCATATAGTGGTACATTATGGGTATGAGATATTAACCACACATTCATTGTACATGAGTCTATGGTATTGATCCAGGACATGGAAAGTTAGCTTAAGAATATTGAGTGTTCGTCTATGTGGGAAATGCAAAAGGTGGATAGTCCCCTTATTATCGGTCTATTGTTGGTGATTGGATCATTCACATTTGTAGTGTTGTGTTTGTACCTATAATTATATAATATGAGGCAATATCGGATAATACTACATCAAGGTGGGCTGTCCAACCCATTTTTACTAAGATATATCCAGATCATCATAAGAATTATTGGTGTACAGGAATGAAGAAAGAGGGTTTGGATTGTATTGTGTGATTCCTTACATGTTAGTTGGTGAAAACTAAGAATCAGTGACCATCTGTTTTGTTACATCCATTTCAATTTTTAGAGATGAAGTGGGATGACATAATGGTTTATTTTCTAGTTGTTGTTCCAAGGATTACATATAAGAGTGATAAAATCTATGCATTTTTGTATTAGTTGACTAACATTTATCATTTAATTTTAACGATAGATAAATACACTATTCATTAGTTGGGTGAGATATATGTACAAGAGTTAATTCATTATCATGGACTATCTCAGAATATAGTTTTAGATCTTGATTTGAATTTCACATTGTGTTTCTATATGGGATTATATAAGGCACATAATATCTATGTGTTTTTTCTGAAGATTTTCACCCACTAATGGACGAGAATCCAGAGTGTATAATTTTGGTTTTAGAAGTCATGTTTAAGGATTGAATCCTAGATTTAATTACTTCAATGGGGAAACCCTTGACTGTTGTTTATTTTTCCTACAATAGTAGTTTTCAATATATGATTCAAATTGAATCTTTTGAGGTTATCTATTGGAGGACATGTGGATCTGTATCATGTTGGATTGATGTAGGGGAATTAGAGTTGTTTAGAACAAGAGTCTTGATGAAGACATAGAAAAAGGTTCATTTTGTTCTAAAAAGTATGGAACTGACTAAGAATACGAATTTTTTTTAAACGATCTGTTACGAAGACCTATTGAATGTATGGTGGGTGAAAGAGTGTTTTGCTGGTTATCTCCAAGGACAGTTCACCATTGAATTAGAAAACAAGGCAACATGGTGACTAGGTATGTAAGGATATTTGAGATCATGGAGAGGATTAGACCAATGGAATCATGATTGGCTACATGATTTTGGTATAGTAGAATGCATGAAATTTTTCAGGTTTTATTACTTCAACAACATCACCCCGACCCATATCATGTATTATATATAGAGGATGTTAAGCTTGTGGCGGATGTGACCTTCAAGGAGCATTTAGTTAATGTTGTGCACTATAGTGATAATGTCATGTTGGGAATGTTTCTACATATAGATATAATTTTTTTGTAGCATGGTAATGTTTATCAATAAATATGAGAGTGGTAATCAGATTTGTGGGCCAAGGGTCCCGGTCTCTTCACATCAGAATTTCAGTTATGCTTGGGAAGTCAGCTCGAGGATATGGCACTATAATGTGAGGAAGTTGTAAGATCCATAACATCAATGATGTATTTCCTTGTTTTAAATGTGCCTATAATCACTTTTTTCCTCATAGAAATTTTTCCAAGGAGGACAAGGGCCTCAGGGGTGTTCTAGGTGTTTAGGATATTAAATGGAGAAAATACATGCCAACCATTGCAACATGCACAATTATGTAAACTCTGCAATGTGCGAGTCTAAACCTTGTGGACTTGGAATGAATAATATCATATAGTTTCCATACAGTTTGGAAATTTGTTTTTACTCCCACTATAATTGTGTGACCTATCCCATTTTGGATATTTGTATGTTCATTATTGGTGCACGGTTCAGAAAACCTTGCATCTAAACTATATACCCTTTCAGAAAGTGTGAATTTATATTTTCCACTCATAATATTTATATCTTCAGTGGATTTTCCTATTATTTTACCTCTCAACCATGGTGACATAACTATGATCGAAAATCATCGCTATGGTGGTTCTCCTTCATTTCTAAGATATTTTTAGTTTATTTGGTCCCAGATGAATGATCTGTGTTGGTATAATCTACCTCTTTCTAATCTTTTCTGGATTATAGTTTGTGTTTCTCTCAAATTCTTCTGGAGATCTAAATATTGTTTTTGGAAATATAGGTTGGATATTCACGGTGTGGTTTATTTTCAATATAAAGCTACAATTAATAGTGTTTTAATCAATAGAATCGAGGTTGTTGGTTTTTAAGTTACATCCCATAGTATTTTTATTGATTTTTATATGATTGGTTCCATTATTGGTTATATTATGTTTAAAATATTATTCCTGTAATGATATTTTGTAAAATTGGAATCTAAATGATGAATATAGCCATACAAATTAATTATGGGATGCGTCAAGGATGAATAGAACGTTTTAGGTCCACCCATGGGTTTCTATGACTTTCTAAAACATAGGAATGGTTAATGTAATGTGTAAAATTTAAATTTCATAATGTAGATACCTTATTGAACAAGTGACAATGTTCAGTTGAGTTGAAATGGAATATTGTTAGTTGTACCTAGTTTTGATATTGGCCAAATGGTTCTTTTGTCTTGGAATGGAATAGGGTTAATTGAGATAATCTTGATTATGTAAAATTGATTATGAGATATATTGAAATCTCTAAGAGGGTCAATGCATATGATATGATGAACAAGTCAAATGGTAAAGACTCGTGAAATGAAGAATATGTATAAAGGCCTCCATAAGGTAATTGAATAAATATTAAAGCTGTCAAGACATGGGAAATATGGGATATACAACATGTTTGTAGGCATGAAACTGGAAATAGGAAATATTGGACATTTGAATTTAAATGGTAAAGGAATTAGAAAGATATCACATAATATAAAATCCATTGTTGTTTGTATAGATTGTGATTAATATGTGTTTTTTTTGCAAGCCTATGTTATGGTTTGTTGTGTGATTATATATATATATATTTATTTAAGCATGTGAACTTGGATTGGTAGTCTGGGGTATTGAATGACGTTCTATGCCCATGCATTGAATAAGAGTGAGGCACTAATCACCATCCTGTAATGCAAGAGATATGGAAGGGTATGGATCCCTATTATTCTAACGGTTTAATTCTACTTGGATTGGGGATTTGAATTTATGATAATGTTTTTTTTTGATTTGTTTATTTATAATTATATATTATTGGATTATTCTATTACCCTTAGTGTAGAAATAATTTAACCATTATCTAAATGATGTAAATACATAACCCATAGATCACTTATTGGTAATGAACTTGGTAAAGATGATGATGTATACAATGGAAAAGGTAGTGAGATTAGTAATAGATAATGAAAATATTTTTAACTAATGACACCATGGTTTTATTTTATTTACATGTAATTTTTTCTATTGTAAGAAATTTATGTTTCGAATAGATAATTTTTAGACACCGTTGGTTGTGGCCTACTCTATTTTACTCCCACGGTCCTCAGGTACCATTGGGAACCTCAACAGACATCATTTTTGTCGGTTAGGATAAGGTAAATGTTAGTGTTCATGGTATTTGAGTTCAGCTTGGTATTTTCATGGATGAGGTTCCATACATGGATTCAAAACTATTTTTTGGACTTCGTAGTTTGTATTTATTTTGGGTTTTGTTCTGTTGGAACTATTTATAGTGGAAGTAAAAATTTTATTGTTCGATATGGATAGAATAATATTTGGGAAGTAGGTTGTTATGCATGATACTAGTTAGATATATATTTCTACTATTTCATATGTTATATACTATGTCTTACTTTGGTATAGAGGGTATAGACTCTTCATATGATATAATATACGCCCGCCTTTAGTCGGAAACCTATGGTGTATTGTGAGACAAGATTGAGGTCATAAAGGGACACTTCATGTGGCATCAGTTTATTGGAACTATGGGTGGGGAAGGTACCCACAGACATACACGTATATATATTATAAATTTTCAGCCCTTAATTCCTACACATGTCCTCGACTAATTCACAAGAAAAATATTTGATATAGAGTCTTCAATCCTATGTAATTTGATCACAAATTATTATTTAAATAAAATCAATAATATTATATAAATTTTTTATAGTTGTTATATTAATAAAAATAATAAAAATAATAATATTGTTATTATTAATTGTTCGTTTTCATAGTTTGGGTAGGATGGGGTTGGGATGTACGTCCCATAGTGACGATTTTGAAAAGATGCGTTTTTAACCTTCTTTGCCCAGTATACATGCATTATCTATTATTAAAAAAATTAATCTTTCAATTAATATTTCCTCAATTTTTATGAAAATATTATTATATGTGTATTTATTTTTATTGTAACCTCATTATTATTGTGTGTATTAAATAAATAATATTATAACATGTTTTAAAAATAATATGGAAAGTGAAACACAGGAGATTCATATTGAACATAAAAAAGATTGTGTGAATCATTAAATTCATATACCTAATATAAATGTAAGTTACTCTATTGATACATATTATGATATGGAAAATATTACATAATATTGTATATAAGAAATGGGTAATTTATTTCTCATATAAATCCATATTTTGTATTTCGTTAAAACAACTAAATAAAATAACTATAAGGGAAACTATAAAAGGTTATTGTATTTTGATTCATCATAACATTATAAAAAATTGTTTTTATAGATTATTTATTGATAAATTGATTGAAAAATATGAAATCATCTTTCATTACATCCGTCATGTCTTATTTGACAACATATTCATTATTAACTATTTACACACATAACGTCCACTTTCATCTCCTTTGTCATATCTATTTTCATAGTTTCTTCCACCAATGGTGCCACAGCCAATTCAGGTAGAAAATTATAGAATATTTGTTTATGTAATTGCATATTGACACCAGGGTTCATTTTACACAGCGAATAGTGAATAATAGATATTTCTAGGGGAGATAAAACACTATTTATGCCATTGAATTATACTAATATAGAGTATTATAATTTCTAATGATATATAATAGATAATTTTACAATGATATATCTTTATAATATAAATAAATTATAACCCTTTTCTATAATTAACATAATCCCATTATTGAATCAATTGAAATTTTATTCAATGCCTTGTTTTTTTATTTAATTTCAATATTTTTTGTTTTTTTCAATTCTAGTACCCCTATAAAATTATAAAAATTCTAGCTTGGGTAAAAATTATATGATCAGTGAATATATTATAGTCACTAAAAAATTAATGGGTTTTTAAATCAATATGTTAGTGTTTGTTAATGATGTTGTTCTCAAATAAATTTCATTTTCTAAAATAACATTAAACATTCAACTAAAATATGATCTCAAAGCTTGTTTGATATTAAAGTCCACAAAATATTGAGTAAAATATAAAATTATATAAATACATTACGTTTAAAAATATATTTGAAATTTCTCGAAGCAAATCTGGTGTACCATGTGAGTACCACATCATTAGTGAATGTCAATCGGTAATAATATTTTAATTGTACCATGGTCAATAAATTTTCAATTTCAATAGTCTAATAGTTAATTCTCATTATTTTAACCATTATAGATGAATATGAATGGTTATATTTATTTATATTCTCCTTTTAATCAATATAAGACAATACTTTTAACATTATTATGATTAAAAATTTGAATCATCCATTCATAAACTGAAAATAGATTATATTTTCTATATTAATAATTTGTGAAATCACATCATATAGTCCACTAATCCAATTAAAATTCTATCATAAAAACAAATGGATTAATGTTATTTAGGTTAGAATATATGTATATATATATATATATCTGTGTGTGTATCATTCCTTTTGATATAGAATGTGTCATGCTCAATATGAATACTTATACTAAAATTTAGGATATCATCAAAAAATGTATTTTCCAAAAAAATCCAATGAAAACAATTTGTCAATTATATGATGAAAATAAAGAAAATTATGAAAGGATAATTGTGATGAATAAATAAAACATGATAAATTATATTTTATTGTAAATTAAAATTACTAAAGAATTATATCATACCACATGAGTGAGTTAAATATTATTATTGATCAATTAATTTCTATTAAAACCGTTGATGGTGGAATGTAAAATACATACTGGATGTTGAGTTCAATATTAATTATTAGGGAAACTTTTTCCATGTCATATTAAAACAACACCACAGATCAAATTCCCATAACGGTAACCATTAAAGATAGAATATTGAATGAATTTTCTATAAGAAAATTTGAATGATATACTCTAGAATCAGTAGATATTGCCACTCAAATACAATGGAATCAGAACTAGAAAGGAAGATGTTGAGGAAATGAACCACCTAATGAAACCCAAAAAAATAGGAAGTAATAAAAATTCCTATCAAAATATTTCTTGAAATCACACCTTTATGTTAGTCATGGTAACATTATATAGGGGTATCAAAAGATGAAGAAAGTGTATAAGAATTAGGAAGACAATCTCCAATTGTTTTTTTCAATTTTCAATAAAAAGATTTATATTCATTTATAATATCATGTATACATGGAACGATATGGATCGTTATTTATTATTGACTCTAGGCTCCCTAACATGTCACTACTCAATTATATTACCTCTCATCTTAAATTATTGTAAATATTTGACCCAACATGATTATAAATTTTACCAACCCTAATATTACTAGTACTGCATACATTTTTTTTGAGACTAATATTTGAACCAATATTATGTTATTATTTATAAGAAATGAAAACATATTTATGATAGAGTATGTTCTATGATCTCAAATGAAAACTACCAAACACATTTTTAAGGGAAGAATGTGTGGACCATGATGGATTTAATGAACCTTTCCCCATCAGGTCCACCGAAATATAATTTATAATAATTAGATAGAATAAAAATATTAAATTCTTATAGAAACTTTATATAATTTAAATTTAAGAAATATGTAAACATTCTTGATGATGATAGTTTCAGACAATATAGAATGGGAAAATAGTTTACGTTTTTTGAGAATCTTATATTATGTTTGGATATATAATCTGGGATCCTCATAGAAAGTGTGATTGAGATTCATGACAATGTTGATACATTAATACATGATAATATGTATCAAATTTTTGATATATCTCCATTATATGTTATTATAGAATAATGTAAACACAATTCCCAATTAAAGGGGTCAACTATATAAAATAATTTGATTCATAGTTACTTACCACATTAGTATGTGATTCACAATAGTGTGGGAAAAAAATAGAGTTATGATGATGTTATCATGTTTTACAAGAATATTAAATGGATTATATTGAAGAATGATAATATCATATCCCTAGATAGGAACTGGAAATTTTAATTTTTTTAGTAGTGAGTTTCTATAAATAAACTGATGAAAAAGTTGTTGTATGATATCAATGGTTAATATGGACACTAATAAAAATGCTATAAATACTAGATGGTCATATATGGATTAAAATATATGAAAGGTATTCACATTGGTTCATATTTTCATATTTATGATGCATTCTATGATCATATTTAAAAATTATTATATTTTGTTTTCCTTGGATAGAAATGCATTCTAATCCTGAAAGTACAATAATGTGATGTAAGTAATACACTCATTCACGGTGATCTTATTAGGTAGATAAACATACAAAACTAAAAATTATTTCAAGTGAATGGTGATGAAAAGATGGAATTTAAACATAGGAAATGTTTATAGGGTCTCTAGAAGACCTTGGATTAATAATTAAATGTGTTTTACATCATTATCGTGAAAATTAGTAAAAATTAATTTTGATCACCTTCTGTATATTTAAAAAGGTTTAGATAATGATTTAATTATTAATTTAATTATGTTACTGATCTGTGGATTATTGTATTTTATATCCCCATTATTTAGTTGTTTAATAATTCTTTTGAAAATAAGGATTTATGAGTTTATATATTTATTGTTGGGGTGATAATTATACATGATAAGAGTAATCAAAATATTTGGATATATTATAAATGGTATTTCGATAAGGTTCTTGGAATATTAAACATGAGTAAGGAGAAGCCAATTGGTGATCCACTTTTGATACATTTTTGTATCAATAAATTCCAAATACCATCAACTAATAAAGAGTAATTTTAGATAAAAAAATAAATAAGTTAGTTGTCAGTTGGTTGTCTCTTCAATTCTATGTTGTGAACTGAACATGATATATCACACATTATTATTTCAATGAATAGATTATAATCAAATTTGTTAATTTATAATTGGAAAACAATAAAATGGATATTATGATGTCTGTAAGGAACTTCATAACATTGTTTACGTTTTAAAAATATTAAAAACATTAATTATTGATATAAAGATGATGATACGGATGAAAATATTTTCATGATTAAATACATATAAGTGTAATTGATATCAATTTTATGGGTAGTGGTATCTTAGAAATCAACACTCGATATATGTGATTCACTTTTTAACACATAAGTAGAATATATCTATATCACAAATTGTTTAAAAGAGATATTGTAAATAAACAATATTATATTTAGGTTTTAATAGATCCATGAATTTACATTATTTTTTTGAAAATTAGCTTTTCATTCACATCAGTATGAACCCTTCATTCTATTCCAAGACCAAACCCAATGACATGTGATATCATTTTATGTGTGTAGTGTTTCAATATTTTGAAGAATAATATATTTTTAAAAAATCTAGTCCAATAATAATGGAAAAAAATTTATGAAATTAACTCTATAAAATGAGAGTCTATTGGCTTATATGGAGACATTATGCCTACTTTATACCCCGAATTGGTAATGGGTGGTAAAATTGTGGGACCAGTCCATATTTGGGGATGTAAATGTGATATTTGTTTCATGAAATTAACTAACCCACCTTTTTTTCATAGTTGGATATGGTAAATTTTTAAATTCAATGGGAGGAGAACAAACCTTTACATCAGGGAGTTTTAATATTATAAATTGGTCTGAATTTATTATCAATTTTGTAATTAAAACTATTGGTGAATTATCTCTAGTAGTGAAATAAAATATTTACCTATATCATTTGGTAATAAAAATATCCCTATACAAAGAAATATACCATGAATTTTTCTAGTTTCTAATTTCTGTTCCGGTGAACTGGTTTTTTTTGTATTTCCACTTCAAGAACCCCTCATTTAGTTTTTTATCATTGTTCAAATACTTTTTTAGGTATTCCTATTTGATGTGGGAAATGTGGGAAAATTAGTGGGTTACAAATTGTACGATGTAAATGTTCTGGAAGACATTATTTAGAAGTGTGGATAATGGTTTGGTGGGTGTGGATGTGGGAAAGAATAATTTGTGGTTGTATAGTGTTTAATGGAGAATATGAAATATAGTATACATGAGATTAGCGTTACAATATTGGGAGATGGTGGGATGAATTTAATCCTTGATAATGGATATACCATGGCATATCAATTTCAACACCACTACTTTGGGGTTATTTATTTTTATTTATGGGATTTAGATTATATTATTCATACACTGCCGTGGAAATGATGTAATATTTTAATTTTCTGTTGGTTTAAATACTAAGAGGAAAATTTATATAAACAATATATATACACACCCATATATATATATATATCCAAATAGTTAATAGACTGTTTATTACCCTTTTCATATATAATTAAATAATTTGAAATATGCTTTAAAAAATATATAGGAAGCACCCCCTTTTATTGTTACGAAAAGAATGCCTATATTAACTAGGTTTAATTGTATCCCTTACATGACTAGAAGGCCCAGTAGAACCAAGTCTCATTACAATTATGTGGGTCAATGACCTCATGGCTTGAAATATGAAGGAGAACTCCTAAATTCCTAAGTTGGTCATCCAATATTTTCATCAAGATCTCGGTATTCTCATTGTGATTCCCCTTTACCAATAATAAGTGAATTTCACTTACCACAATAATGTAATCATAGAGAACCCCACATTAACCAATGTCTATAAAGAGGGGAAGATAATAGTTTTTAATTCAATTAGAATATTTTCAAGGTGCCAACCCAATAATGTCAACATTCCTCTAGGCATCCCTCCCTAACGAGATTTTTTACTTCTCTTGTTTGGTTTTCACCATTCACATGATGTTTCAATCCTATAATAAACAATATATTTACATATAACATATTATTATTATATTAAATAAATAAAAATGAACATGTAAATATATTTATATTAATCACATAAATAATTCCAAAGAACACATTATTATTTTCACAATATATATATAGGTAATTTTTATCATGTAATTCATAATATATATTATTATACCAATAATATTTATACATATATTTTTTCAATTATTTATTACTTATTGTTTCCTATTTTTTATCAATGTAATATATATTTATGTAAAATATTTAAAAATTATAAAAATGTTATTGTAAGGTAATTTAAAAAATTCACATATGTTTTATACACATACATATACATATTCTTTATACATTTGTATAGTAAATTATAAACTAAAAACTATTTTATATAATAATATTTGCATGTTACTGTGTGTATATGTTTATAGGTATGTATTCATGTACTTATATAGTTATACAATAAATATTCACATTATAAAAGTCTCGTAAAAAATAGATAACATTTAGGTGGAAAATTTCACTAAAATTTAATTTTTTTTATTCATCTATTAACATTGTTTCTTGTAATATTTATTTTTAATTGTGAAATATAAATAAACTATGATAATTTTAGAATAATTTTTTTGGAGGAAACATGAATTACATATTTCCCTTATGAATATATATTTAAATTAATTTAACAATATATATAAAATAGAAATTTAATAATGTATATATTTTAGAATATTTGGCTTAAATATTCTATTATAATTATAATAAATATTATGTTCAAAATAGAGAGAACATATTTTTTCATGGATTTTGAATAAATATTAAAAGATAATCTTTAAAATTTTTCAGCAAAGTTATATATATTTTATTTATGTAAAAAATATATTTCCACTTTGATTTGAAGTTTAAATTTAAACTATAAATTAGATGTGAAGAACTACATTGGAAATTTCAAATAATTTCGTTATTATACAAATTTATTTAAAAATATCATTATTCATTTACGTTCGAATATATTTTCAATAAAAATTTCTACATTTATTATTTTTAAAATTTTAAAAATAAATTTCAAATTCATTTTTAAAAAATTATGTGAGTATTTATAATGGAAAATTAAATAAAAAACTGAACTATAATATTCTCATTACAATTTCAAATAAATTATTCTTATAACAATTCTCCATTAAAATTTCTACTAAAATATTAATTTTCTATTAGTATATCAAAATTTATCATTCCATTTTTATTTGAAAGTTTAACTAAAAATTCATTTTTTATGT
Organism: Viscum album; assembly: GCA_963277665.1. Lineage (NCBI taxonomy): Eukaryota > Viridiplantae > Streptophyta > Magnoliopsida > Santalales > Viscaceae > Viscum > Viscum album. The sequence goes on from OY728163.1 coordinate 1,612,917,581, forward strand.
TTAAAAAAATTACATTAGAAAATTACATTAAAATTTTTACGAACATTTTTTTAGAGGATAATATAGTTAAAAAGAATTAAATCCTGCAACAAAATGAATTTCTTAAAGGGATGAATCCCTTCTCCCTCGACTATCCCCTTCCCTCTTTCGGCATTGTCTTGGGTTTCTCTAAAAACCATTCTCCTTAGGAGGGTGGAATGTCTGGGTGTTGTTTCATATCCTTCGCTCCATCTGTTAATTTATTTTTTTTATTTCCTCTCATATTCTACAGCCTCTAGATTATCATGTTCATTACACTTATATAGAGGCATGGTTTTTATCATTCGTTGGTTGTCGATCCCGACGATTGTGGTTGCTGCATCCCTCATCTGCTTCATCCCCTCTCTGGCCTCACATTTCACCCCTCCTATACATGTTAAATCTAGTTTTATGGATACTAAATTTTTTTGGGAAAATTGGATAAGTGTTTGAGGTATTTCCAAGAATTACTGTGTCAGTGTGATCGTGTTTTTGGATTTTGATTTCAATTATAGTGAGATGGTGTCACATGGAGGAACAGACTTCTCTTATCCCTTTCCTAACCCCAACGCCCTATATTACTCTCCATATTGGAGATGGAGTGGTGGTTATAAATTTTTTTTGGAGCTTGGATATGGAGATGGTGGATTTTTCTTGCGTAACATGTTTTTATAAATTTTGATGAAGATTTTGGTGTTTATTCTTCGGTGGTGTCTTTGTATGAGGTTTTTTCAATGATTCTTTCGACTTCTATTTCAAGTATTTATTTTTTATCAATAACTCGTTCCTAAATTATGTTGTGATGTTTAGACATGGAAAATGAGGATTGTGTTATTTCGGTGAAGGTCTAGTGACAAGAATCGCAAAATTTCCGTGGATGAAGGCTTGAAGATTCGTGATTCGAGTATGGATGATGTATGAATCGTCATTGTACGGTGATGGTGGAAGTGGGTTAAGCTCACCGACAATCTGGTTTGATGCCGACTGGGCATTTATCACATTAGTTATGTGACTCATGGAAGTGCAAGACTCGAGGGGATGTAAGAATCACACTGACCTATTTATCAATATGGATGAGGATATCTTGATTTTTGGATTTATAATGTTTTATATTTTTGGTATACAGTAGTGGCAGTGTGGATTTACTTTAGTGGGTTTTATGTTTTCATTTATCGTGTCGTTTGTTGATCGTTTAAGTGAGGTTGTTTTGATGATATATGAAGGTTTTTTATGGTTCCCACTTCTCCAAATAGAGGATTCTTAGTAAAATAAAAAATTAATTATGAACAAATGAAATCCTAAATTTTTTTTATAATTTTTATAATCAAATTTGTCTTTAAAAAATTAAATGGAAAATTTATCATCAAATTTTGAGTACAGGTTTCCATGGGTGCCTGTAAAATTTATGTGAATATGTAGTATTTATATATATTTTATTCGTATACATGTACTACTATGCATGTATATTGTTAAATCAATTTTTATCATCATTTTACATCAATAAATATAATATTTATTTAAAATTATCTATTACACATTATTATTTTGATTTGAGTAGTTTGCACTAAAAATTATAACTGATGTATACTTGTTTAAAAATAACTTGAAATTTTCATTGTCAATTCATTCAATAATTATTATTTTTTTGTATAAATTTTTATTTTCATATATATTAATGAAAATTTCTAGGAAAATAATCATGAATATGTGTATTCATGGGTGAGATGATTGTTTTTAGTGCTTTAATACACTGATAATTTTTAATTTAAATTTACAATGCCTATTTCCCTCTATAAAAATATAGTCGTCTCTACCAATATTCACAAGAATGTATAACAAGAAATTGTTTTTGGAAATTTATGTAGTTAAAAATTATATTTAGATATGTGTAACAAATAACTAAATAAATACACAAACACAATAAATGAATTTTTATTTTATGATAATATATGCATAGAAAATTATAATATATATATATAATATAATAAATATGAGTCATAAATATATTTAATAAATATCATCATAAGTGTTATATATATTAGATAGTTATATATAATTAATATTATATATATACAAATATTACATAAATATATGTGATAAATAATATATATATGTATGTGTATATGATTATAAAAAAAGAGTGTTGACATAAAAAGAGCAGTAAAGAAATTTCCTGATTACAAATTGTTTTGGTGGGTTTGGGGAGCCACCAAAACAATATATTATAATAATAAATTTAATAGACGGTATATGCCACGTATATTCTTCCACCACCATCCTAAACTCCATGAAGGATTGGGATATTTAAATTTTTGATGTATCTTATATGGGGTCTTTGAAACCAACCAACATGAATGTATCACTAAAACATACTTAGATGATACCAATAACCAAAAACATTGAATGATAATGAAAACACAAATACATGATATACCTAACAATATAAGTTAAACTTGGCTTATATCATTTCTCCAACAGAAAGAAAAAATTTATATACTGAAACATCTAAAGGAAAGTGGTTGAATGAAATAAAAGAAAATTTAAACACATGATATTTATTTCACTTAGAATTATGTCCTCCTATATTAGGAGATCACATCAATAATTTTATTTATAGAATAAAATATTGTCAAAAAAAGAAAAATTATACAATAAATAAGGCCCCACCATACTACATAGTTAATATTTTATTAGGGAAAAATAGTTTTTGATCATGTAAAATCCATAAATAGTATTGCCACATTCATCCTCTCTTTTTTGGAAACCATTCACTTGCTAAAATAAATCCATTACCTTAACAAATATTTCAAACGAATGGTTAACACTTCTAGAATCTCTGATTTTAACTCTTATATAGCATCATAATGACACATATGAATTCACTTTTCATAAAAAAAATTATGAAATTCGAAGTCACATTAATGTTACAATTTAGAAACCCAAATTAGAATCCCTAAAAGATATATTTATTTTTGATGTTCAAACAAATGTTATTGGAATTCTAATTGTGGTAGGTTGTTTCGAAATTGTTCTATAGAATATGTGCAATGGATAGTAAACATTATGAGAGAGAAAAATGTTTTTGACATACATTAATGGTTGATTTTGTCATGTAATGGAACTAGAATATTTTTTGGTTGAAAATAATGATTAATAAGATTAACTTGTTCGTACATAAGAGTGACATTACTCTATACTAGATGATATGATACAAGAAATAAGAAACCAAAAACAATGGGACAATATCGTAAAAAATAGTAGGGCCGTCATGGTTTTTGGAATTCGGTGGAACAGGTTGACTGATTTCACCCCAATATAAAGGTGTAGATGACTACTCATACATGTTTCTCGTCGTATTAAGGATAATTATGTAAAAAATGGATAATTCAGCATGCGAAATTATATCCTTATAATGTTTTATTGAAAAAATAATTATATATTGTCTTGACAAGGATGATAAACTATTTTATAGACATTATAAAACATTTTCTTCATATAATTTTATTTTTTATTGGTTTTTTCCTTTTAAACGGGTTTTTATATAGAGTATTTTAGGATTTTTAACTTAGTGAAGAAATTTTGTATTATTTGAGTTCTTATATTTCAATATATTTATTTCAGGGGGTTATACTGTTCATAGTGTTTCTGTGGAATTATTAAATTTATGGATCTATGGTCGTTTATATTTCTATGATTATTTGTCAAAATACACCATCATATAGTAACAAATATAGCTCTTATTATTGTGTATTAGTACACTGAACTATAAATTTACGAAAAACTGTTATAATGATGTTATCCCATTCATTGGGTGACATGTATTCCATAATTATGGAATAAAAATAAAGAACAGTATAGTTAAAAATGTCTTTTAGGATGCCTATTGTTGTTGACAGGATAAAGGTTGAAAAATATCTACTTTAGAATGTCATTTTGGTATCATATAATGGGATTCAATATGAGACAAAAAAATTAAATGGGAATGACTGGGCATAAAATAAAGTGAATTTATCTAAATTTCATTATTATGCAATGATATATTTATCATCGTAGTGATTAAAACCATATAAAAACTAATAAAATATAATAATACATGAACGAGAACCAATACTGAAGAATACATTACTCAATATTACATGGTTATTTGAAAATTGTATTTTAATTGGGAAACATGTGACTGATCATGTGAATTAATTATATACGATTTGAAGCAATCATGATTCAATTAATATAATGTTCTAAAAATATTTTTGGAAACTCATGTTGTCATTTAATTATAATTTTCTTGGATGTTATGGATACTTTCATTACTAACTCTAAAAAAATATTTCTATAAAGCTCAAGGCTGCTAAAAAATGTACTTTTTTATCAAGATCTCAGATGGAGAGAAGTCTATTTACCTGATTGAACTACAAATATTATGGAAGAATGTGGATATTCCACACAACTAAAAAATAATAATAAATCAAAATTTTGAAATAAAGAGATACTTCATGGAATATTTATTAAGACTAAACTATTATGTTGGAAATATATATATATAATGGGATTCTTAAGAAACATTTCATTGATTTCATATTGATTTCAAAAATATAATATTAAAATTATATAGGCTCCATTGTTCTTATTTATTAAGGTATTAGCATTTTGAATCATAGTGTGAAAATTCAGTTGGATCCATGGATAAATTATTCATCGTATTAATTCAAATCAACAGATGATAATTGATGTAGGAAATGCTGTATATCTAGATGGTTTAGTTTAGATCACTTAGCTGATTATGAATATTTCATGATGATTAGGAAGGATAAAGTTAAATTAAAAATGTCTAGAATAATTTATCTGGTCTTAATGGGAGTTACGAATACATTTTTACTATAAAAGAACTAATTATTGATTGTTATATGGAAAAAGGAAGATATAAAACATTCATCATGTATAACATATATAAAATTATATAGGGTTTATGTGTCTTGGATAATGGTCTAATAGTTGAGACATTATATCCAATTGGAATATAATTTTGATCAATAATTTCTTATTTATATTTTTATAGTCTTAAAAAAAGACGATGTTGGAATGGGAACTTTAGTGGGAAAAATATATGAAATAGATAAACAAAACATTTATCAAATTTTGATCACATAGAGATAAAATATTGTGCAGGTTCTATATATAAGAGTAAATAATGGTTCCATCAAATTTGAATGAACGGATACCAATATCATGAAGGTTGGATATTTTTAGAGATCTTTTATAGGGAATTCACCACACTAATATCATGGTTTTCCCATGTAATTTTTAAAATTTATCAATTATTCATTATGAAATGAATGGTTTTAATTCCATAAGCCCAAATAAAATGAATTTGGAGTTATTATTAATGGTGCCATGGTGGGAAAATAGACAATTAATAATATGGATTTTTGGGTATGATAATTGTGGTGAAAATAGAATCAGGTGTTTCCGAAAAAAATTACCCTGAGGAAAAGCTTTGGGTTTGATAATACTATACATAGAACACTATAGAATAATATTGTGTTTGGGTAGATGAATTGTACATTAAATGAAAAGGGATAGATTAGTAGCCTACATTTCATATTTTGTATCAACATTTTTTGGATTTTGTCAATTGTATAGAAATCTTATTTATACGATTCATTATTCACATTTGTGTCATCATATTTTAGAGAGGTTGTCATATTGTAAACAAGTAAAAGTTACTCACCTAAATGTTTTTCTATTTTTATCCTATCTTCATGCGAAGCTAATGATTATTATAAATTAAAATATAAGACACATGAATGTCTCTTTATATGATACTTCTTTGAGTAAATTTGTTTTAGCATTGTGTAGGTGATAATTCAAATATATTACTCATTAATAATGTTCTATTCAATTAGAATGTAATTTTGATACAACATCACTTTTTGGAAAATAATTTTAGGGAAAGATAATAAAAAGAAAATATCTATGTTATACGGAATAGAATTTCTAATAAGGAAAATTATATTGAATGTTTAGGGTGTATGAAAATTCAATATATTTTAGTCAGTAAAGCATACTATGTATATAAATTCTCAAAATCATTAGAATCTAAAGATAGAGTTTGAAATGGTTATCTTCCGAATGTTTTAGTTCTACAAATAATAGAACAATATATTGAATTTGGTTAGTCTATAGTGATCAACTAATGTTAATGGAATAAGAAAAAATTTAATTTTTATGATCTTCTAATAAGAAAATAAGGTTTATAAAAACCCCAAACATAAAATGTTGATATCATCAATGTTGTGAGCCACATAAATTAATCTACAATGTATTAAAATATATGTGGATCACTATAATATGAATATAATAACTCATACCTTAATGGTATTACACTATTAATTAAATCATTATATTTATTTAAAGGATTCAATGATCTCTCATGTTGTGGCTCCTCCTTCTTTGTGAAAAAATTGGAATACTGGGGCCTTGAATAGAGTCTCATTATAGAATTAATGTGTCCTGGGTAGCTGTTAATCTAAGGGATCATATCATAATAACAGTGTAACATACCATGTAAATTAAGAATATGTTATTTTCATATTTATTAATATTTTTTAATTTCATTTTAATGTTACTTTAAAGGGGATGCTTTGTTTGATGGCATACCAGATACACAACAATGGGTTTTCTTGAAAACATATGATGCACACAATGCTGAGATATACTGAAAAATAATAATATAATATTATTTTAAATTTTAGTTGATTTCAAGTCTTTTAATTAGAGGGAATAATTAGAACTAACAAAAATATAATTTTAGATTAATGTTAAATGTTTTTACATTTATCCAATAAATTTTAGAGGCTTAAAATAATAAGTAATCTGATTTTATGTATAAACACTCTAATATTCTATAATAGGTCGATTTACTGCCTTTGGATGGTGAATCCTATTTAAATCTAGTTTTTTTTAACTTGTATATGTTCTATTTGAAAAAATAAAATTCTTCATTAGAATTAGTACATCAGTATATTCTTCGGATAAATTTTTGGTATTTTTCTAATAAAATTCATTTTTAATGAATAGTGACCAATACTGTATTTTAATCTCTAACATCCAAATAATATTATTTATTTATATGATTAAATTATGTTTTTAATTTTTTTATAAATTTCAATTAGATTATATTTTTACCATTTAATCCAATGATGGTCATTTGTGGTAATTTATCTTTGAAATTGGACCTAAATAACTGTCAAAATTTTGATAGTTATTTCTTCTTAAAAACACGCTTTTTGTTTTGAAAATGGAAATTAATTATAAATTAATTAATTAAACATATATATTTTGATGTTGGAAAAATAGACATCATTTTATAATTCAGAATATCAAATATGTATTAGGGTTAATTTTTTGTATATTTCAATAAACCATAAATTTTTTTATGAATAGTGAAAACACTAAGTAGTTGTTAAAAAACGAATTCAACATTTAAATGAAATTTTACCGCGTCATGGAATTGAATATAGAAAATCTTACAAACATGATTATTATTAGTATGTAAAATGTTGTTCAATAAGATGAAAATAAATTTTTTGAGTAGTAACTTTTGACTTTTCTTTAGAGAGGTTGAAGATTAATAGGGTAATTCAAGGTAAAGATAATATTATAATAATATTAAATTACCCTACCATGTTTCTTAATCCTATTGGGTTTTAAATTTCTGACCATTCCCATCCTTGGGTTAATTTTGGGATCCCATGGAGCCACTTATGAGTGATAATGACACTTTATAGTAATTAATTTAAAGTAATGCAAAAATGACAGAAACATATATCTTTTAGAAAATAAATTCATACATTGGGTTATATAACTTATCTATTCGATAATAAATATTCATTTTAAGGATAAGAAGATTTCCTACATCATGGTATTTTTTTATAATTTTTATACATCAGATAAATAAAATTATTTAATGTACAATAATGATGTAGTGAATACCTCATTAATGAATGATATAAATAAATAAGACGATAATTTTTTAAACAATATCCAAAATCTGTCCAATTTTTGTTGGTTGATTATATTACAAACAACAGTCATCCAAAATGTGACAGGAATATGTTTTGGACCATTAGAAACTGAAAATCATTATATAATAAAATAATATTCTCAAATTTGTCTAAAGAGCCCCTCCTCACCTTTATAAAACCCCTTAAATCTAACCCATTACTCAAACCTCTCAATGCATATGGATCATGAAAAATCTACCCAAATAAGCTCTTAGGATTCTTTTATTCGACCTATAATCTTTTCCTTCGGCAGAAGGAACTTCAAGAAATCTTTTTGGATTAAATCAAAGGGAGTTACTCGATTTAAAGGTAACATCTTCTCTTAATTTATTTTCTTTTATTTTACTAATATACCCCCCTAAACTATTTTTATTCCTTTGTTTTGTAACAACCCTAGTATCCTCAATATAATATGTTCTTTTTATGAGAATTTTTCAAACTACAATTACACACACTAATGTCTAATGGGTAAATAACATATTGTTTCTGTGGGTGGTGAACTACTACCTCAGGAAACGATGATTGTTCAATCTTCTCCTACCACCACTTATGGAGGCCATTATTGTCACGACCTATCCTCGGGGCCCATACCACGACTACACTAAGCCTGCCTTCCATAGGACAGGGGCTGGAGACTTGCAGCGAAGGAGTAAATCCCAAAATAGGGGAAGGCATTGCCTTTATAAAGTAACATACACAACATAGAACGCAAGTGAAGTAAGCACTAAGTAAAACTGGGTACAAGGTAAGTGCTGAAAAGTAAATGGGCCAGTATACAAAACAAACTAAAAATAAATTACAACTGAAAGGAATGTACAACAGCAGTATATAAATCAGCAACACTGAGTCGTCCTCCGGAAATCCCACCTGAGGGGTGGATAAATATAGTCTCCTTATCTCCTCGAGTCTGACCGTCCACTCCGTGTGTGTCATGCCAAGTGGTCCACCTCTGGGTACCATCCATCTCCACAAGCATCCACCTCGATCAGTTTTTTCTATCGTCTACATCCAACACAACTTAGTGCGGGAATATCCAATGCAAGGGTGAGTATACAATTCTCAGTAGGGACCCCGAGACCCCCGAAGGTCTCTCAGAATCCACGAAGGATAAAACACAAAGAAAAAGATACAATAAAAAAGCATCAAATGAATCCTCATAGGTATATGACCATACATATACCTAATTCATCAGTTACAGTTCGACTCCAGCTCTCGAGCCCAAGCACAACCCAGTACACAAAGGAAAGCACAACCCAATCCACATAGGAAAATAAGTCAACCATATCAATGATAAAGACTGAAAATAAAGACTCAACTCATTCAGGTATACACTTTGTAAGGTGATAGAGATGATCAGATGTAGACATTGATTCATCTAAGCTGTCAGACCCACATAGGATACAAGACCAGCTAAGATGTCGCCCCCACAAATTATACATGACCAGCTAATCTGCCAGAACCACACAAGATAAACGTACATAGGTCAATACTGCCGGACCCGCATAGGATACAAGAACAGTAGTCATCGTCGTCAAACCCATGGAGGATTCCAATATGGTCGTCGCTGCCGAACCCACGAAGGATCCAAGTGCAGTCGTCATCATCGCAGTCACAGCCATCTCTAGGGTTCACGCACATAGCAATCTCGATTCCGGGAGGGTCCTCTCCTCAACAAAAAGAGAGTCAATACATCTACTATCACAATGTTCAGAGTTGATGCATCCAAATGTTCCGTCTCGTCAAAAGAAACCCAACACAACAGACGGTGCGTCAAAAGGACGCCTGGTCTGAGATTTATTGGCTTTTCCATCCCAGAGGCCCGGTTGATATTTTAATCTAAAACCAACTCGTCTGTAGTCCAACTAGGTCCAAACCTCAAGCAGAGTAATCCAAAAGGACGGTCACATCAATAGGAATTCAACACATATGACGGAACGTCAAACTGACATCCGGTCCTTAAGATATATGTTTTTCCACTCCAAGGGTCCGGTTGGTTTTGAGTTCAAACGAACCTACCCTTACAAAAATTTTGTAGAAACCTCAATTTTAATATACCAAAATGACTATCTCGTTCAAAGGATTCAAACTCAATAGACGGTGCGTCAATCGGAGGTCCGTAGCTCATGTTATGATCAAAAGACCGGAAACGGCCCGATGTTGGGGGTCTGCGCCCAGTCCGACCTTGCCCAACCCCCCTAGGTCGGCCCGAATAGGGGCAACCCGACCCAGGCCTGGGTCCGGCCTGGCTGGGCGTGGCCCATCCCAGTCCGTGTGACTCGCCCCGGCCCAGCCGGGGGGTGCGCTGGCTCGGCCAGCGGGCCGAGTAGGGGTGACACGGTCCCCCCCCCCCCTTGTGTTCTGCAGACGTGGCGACCGACGCCGCGTCTCCCCTGGATCTCGTGCGGCCGCGGGATCTTCTACTTCAACAATGTGGCTTCAGCCGTTGTGGGGTCCTGCGGGCGGCACGCCTGTGCACCGCCGCCTTGGGGAGGCCGGCCGGTGCCGGCCGCAGGCGATACACGCCGCCGGATATTTCCGCAGGCCACGATAGTTATTCCGGTGGTCCGTTCTTGCTCCTGTCTACACCAGCGGTCATCTCGGCACCCGTACATCACTACGACAGACTCCAATCCCCAAATCTGTCTTGCTTCGTCATTGCGAAGGATTCCATGCATCAATAACAAAACAACGGTGGGTTCAAACTTGTTCGTAATTCCTTACCCACCACATTATTGGTTCTAAACATCACCAACAACAAAGCATGACATGCTGAGGGTATAAAAATCACATGAATAAATTTATACAAAACCCCCTAACTTAACAATTGATGTTGGAAATCAGCGTTGTGGTAGACGACGTCGTGGGGAAGATGATCGTAGGTGTCATCAGAGTGCGCCGATGAGGAAGCAGCGTCTCCTCTCTTGTCTCGGGGAAGAGAAACGGTGGGGAATTATCAAACATCGAGGAACCGGTGTTCTTCGTTGTTCTTCGTCGGAGGCTAGTGTTCCACCCAAAGGCTCCAAGCTCCCCGATCTCTCTCTCGCACAACGAAGGCTCTTCCCAAATTAAATAATTGGTTCTTCGTATTATTTAATTACACATGCAAGAATCTCCCCAAATTAAATCATCCCAATTAAATAAAGTTGTCGACAATTTAATTACGGAAGGGAGATGGAAGGTGCCTATTCAATGTAAGCGTTGGAAAATAAATAAAAATGTGGAAAGAGGAAGGTTCCTCATATTACTTTGGGTTGGCATAAAATTAATGGAGAGATTGACATTTAATGGAGGTTTTCCAAATTAATGGGGGATATTAAAGAGACTAGAGGGAATTAAATGGTGGAGCTCGTGTGGGCCTAACCTCTCTAACCTCCTCACTTTGGTAAATAAGTGGTTGTGTGACCCTCCCTTAACTACCCATGGGAGGAAATAACCTTCTTTATAAATAAAAAATTGTTCCGACATTTTTTATTTATTTCTTTAAAAAACCCCCAAAAATTATCTTTTCCTCTTTTGAGAACGCGTCTATGGTAAGTGTCCCCTTATGAAATCACCGACGTTGAGAGTTCAGTGATTCCCTCAGATTTTAATTCCAAGTACAGGTTCAAAATTTAGAAATAATCGCTCGTTCGTTCACTGAACGTACCCGAGCTAAACATCGAAAATTGTTTCCGGGCACACCGGGCCTCAGAATCAAGCACCGTTAGAAGCCAAAGACTCGTAAAAATCCAACATAATAAAAAAATCCTCGATATTTCATTTTCATTCCATCACTCCCACCTCATAAATTTACGTCCCCCTAAATCTACAACATAAAATAGTGGAACAAAAGAGGGTATTAAGCACGCATCTGAGGCTCCCACACCCATGTGCTCTCCTGGAGGTTCCCGTGATGCAAACAAACGCTCACCATAGGAATTGAATGTCCATGTAGGACCTACTCCTATAGATCCTCGATCTCCACTGGGACCTTCACAAAAGTCTCCCCGTCATCAATGTCCAGCTCCCCGTGTTCGATGATAGGCGTTGGTTCGTGCACGTATATCTTCAGCTGAGATAAGTGGAATAAATAGTTCACCCGGTGCAACTGAGGTGGAAGGGCCAGGAAGTAAGCCACATCGCCTACCCTCATGTGGACCTGGAATGGTTTGATGAATGGCGAAGATAACTTGCTGCCGTGGCCGAATCTTCATAATCCCTGTCGAGGTGAGACCCGTAAGAAGACATGGTCGCCATCCTCGAACTCCAGTGGTCTCCTCCTCCTATCAGTATAGGACTTATGTCTACTCGGTGCAGTCCTCATCCACTCTTGGATGATCTGCACCTTCTCCATCGTAGCCTGAACCATCTCTGGTCCTATGAGTGCTGACTCCCCAGGGTCAGTCCAGTATAGAGGTGATCAGCAATGTCGGCCATACAGTGCCTCGTATGGTGCCATCCCGATGGTGGTGTGATAGCTGTTGTTGTACGCAAACTCCACCAAGGGTAGGTGATCCTCCCAGCTCCGACCAAAGTCAAGGACACATGCATGGAGCATGTCCTCGAGTGTCTGAATGGAACTCTCCATCTGGCCATCCGTCTGAGGGAGAAAGGCAGTGCTCAGGCATAGCTGTGTCTGAAAAGCCTCCTGTAACCCCTTCCAAAACCGAGAAGTAAAGCGAGTGTCTCGATCAGAGATGATAGACGATGGCACACCATGAAGCCTTACAATCTCCTGAACATAAAGGCGTCCCATGCTCTCTACTAAGCCATGCTCTCTGATCGGTAGGAAGTGGACCGACATGGTGAGTCGGTTTATGATCACCCAGATGGCTCGTGTCCTCTAGAAGTACGTGAAAGCCACATCACTAAATCCATGGATATCCCGTCCCACTTCCACTCTGGGGCCTCTAAGGGCTGTACCAAGCCTACTGGCACCTGGTGCTCTGCCTTCACTTTATGACAAGTGAGGCATTGAGAAACGAACTCTACACAACCATATTCATACCCGGACACCAGTATTGTCATCTGAGGACCTGGAACATATTCACTACCCCCGGATGTACCGCTAGAGGGGAATTGAGGAACTCCCTTAACTCCTCCTCCTGTAGTGCAACTGGTACCATGGTTCGTCCGCTGAAGAGGATGACATGCTCCCCACCATCAGAAAATCTATCAGGTGCTAGCCCTGAGAATATCTGAGCATGTCACACCTCTTAGTCAACGTCCCCACATTGTGCCTCTCTGACCCGCTGAAGTAGTGGAAGGTTGACTGTGAGGGACTGTAGATAGGTTACCACATTTATTCACAAAGGATATCTGCAAAGCAGGTAACTGCTCCATCGCCTCCCCAAATAGCTGAATGCTCAATCTCTTACTAAGAGCATCAGCGACAACATTTCCCTTCCCAGGAGTATAGACCATATTGAAGTCATAATCTTGGAGGAACTCGAGCCATCGCCACTGTCTCAAGTTCAGGTCCTTCTATGAGAAAATGTACCTAAGACTCTGGTGCTTAGAGTAGACTGTAAAGCAGTCTCCCATCCAATATTGTCTCCACATCGTTAGGGAGAAAACCACTGATGCTAACTCTAGGTTGTGGGTAGATTAGTTCTGCTCATGCGGCCTCAACTTCCATGAATAGTAAGTGATAACTGCTCGCTCCAGCATCAGGACACACCCGAGTCTGGCCCCTGATGCATCGCAGTAAACTACGTACCCTAGGACCTCCTCCAGAAGCCTCGAGATGGGTGCATTAGTCAATCTACACCTCAGCTCCTGGAAGCTCAGCTGATATCTGTCTGAACACACGAAGCGTTTATCCTTCTTCATCAAATCTGTAAGTGGTACTACAAACCTAGAGATTTTAAGCACAAATCTTCGATAGTATCCATCCATACAACGGAAACTCCGCACCTCTGTCACTCTCCTGGGCAGATCCCAAGCAAGTACCGCCTCGACCTTCACGGGATACACTACAACTCCCGCCTCTGAGATGACGTACCCCAAGAAGTGAAACTCTCGTAGCCAGAACATGCAATTTTAGATCTTACCATAAAGATGGTTCTCTAGGAGTGTATCCAGTACAACACGTAAGTGGTAGGCATGCTCCTCCTCGGTAGTCGAGTAAATAAATATGTCTTCAATGAATATTATGACAAACTGATCAAGGTAGGGCTAGGAGATACAGTTCATGAGACTCATGAACACTACTGAAGCATTGGTCACACATAAGGTCATGACCAAGAACTCATAGTTTCTATATCAACAGCAGAAGGCATTATTTTTCACATCCTCGTCCCGAACTCGAAGATGATGATAGCTTGGCCTGAGGTCTATCTTCGAGAACCAACACACTCCCTTGAGTTGAACGAAGATGACATCAATCCTCCAAAGCGGATACTTGTTCCTCATGGTCACCTGGTTTGGGTGACGGTTATCGACACATAGTCGTAAGCTCCCATACACCTTCTTGGCAAACATAATCGGAGAAGCCTAGGGTGAAACACAGGGTCGGACAAAACCTTTCCGTTGTAAGTCATCCAACTGTACCCGCAGCCCACAAAGCTCGTCCGGAGCCATCCGATATGCTGGAGTAGATATCGGTGACGTCCCGGGGTACAGGTCTATATAGAAATCTAACTCCCTGCAAGGAGGTAATCCTGGGACATCTTCAGGAAAAACGTCCACATACTGATCCACCACAACAGGAAATCCCGGACTCCACACATCAACTGCTATGAGGATGAGACTAGACAACTGATGTGTGATCGGTTTCCCTCTCCTCTGCGTGATTCCATCCTATGGTGCGACGGTTCCCTTCTCGCCGGTGAAGGTGAACCTGGTGCCATCCGTGAGGACACACCACACCTTGCACCTAATACAGTCGATCTGAGCATGGACTGTAGAAAACCAGTCCAAACACAAGATGACGTCGTAAGGCCTCGACGCCACTTCAGGAAGATCCCAGCCATAGCTCTCACCTCCTAGAGTATGCTCACACTGCCGGCACCAGTTCCTAATCATCGATTCTTCACCCATAGGAGTCTGTAGCCGCAAGGATGGAGGCAACGACTCCGTTGGAATCTCCGAGATTAGAAAAAAGGAAACTGTAATAAAAGAATGAATCACACCACTATCTATAAGAACTGCATCAAGGGTGGAGTAGACACAGATAGTACCTCGAATCATCTTGGGTGAACCGTTGTCATAAGCCTCTGCTGCCTGGAGCTGAGCAAGCCTTTTCCCGCCAGCTCCCTGTGGTCGGGGTGGACCTCCTGGGGGGTGGTGGTGGTAGAGCCTCGCAGAGTCTTCAACCACCCGCTGCTCGGCCAGCTCCTCTTCCTCACCCGCCTGCTCCTTTCAGACCTCCACGATCGAACCTATACCTCTTCTTGGGACGTCCCTCCCCTATCTGCTTCTCGTCTGCATGGCAGGTCGAGCAGTCAAGAGCCATGTGGCCCTGCCCGCTGCATTCATAGCACTGTCTGCTCCTCGTAAGGGTGTCTTTGCACCATGTTCCCTGCACAGCTGATCCAGAATCCTGAGGTCATTCAACTGTCGGCCTAGTCTGCTTGGACCCCTACATCATCTGTCGACTGCCAGCTGTAGAAGACTCCGCTCTGTGCTGTCCTGCGGTTGGTATCACTGCTAATGGCTGCTCGGTGAGAAATATCTCCACTAGTAGGGCTCTCTATAGCACCACCACCTGTGTCAGGATGCTGAGTGGAATCGTCGAAGCTATGATCTCATTCCTCAGTCCCCGCTCAAAGGTCTGAGCCTGGAAGAATGGGTACCGTACCATGTTTTTGGAGTAGCTCGAGAAGTCAGTAAATCTCACCGAGTACTAGGCTACTGACATACTTCCCTGCCGCAATTGTAGTAAGTCCTAGATGCACACCACACGGAGGGTGGCTGGAACAAACTCCGAGTGAAAGAGCCTCTCAAAGACCATCTATAGTAGAGATGCCTCATTGTGCACCTGGAGCACCAGGCTCTACCATCTACCTACTGCCGCATGCAGGAGACTCACGTCAAGGATCACCATGAGGTCTATTGGTTTTCCTACCAACATGAAGACTCTAATGATAGCCTGTAGCCAATCCTCGGCTGCTTGAGGATCTGTCTCTCTATAGAATATTGGCGGCCTCTATCTCTAAAACTCATGAAACGCGCTCAGGTGGCATGCACTCTCTGCCACTGGGGCAGGTAACATTAGTGGCTCAGTGGGTAGAGGTACCTTTGGTGCCTCCTCTGTAATGGGGCCCTTTACCGAGGCCTCGTTTCTTGGTGGGCTGCCATCCCGCACGTAACTGGGAACCCTAGCTGGCTGCCTTTGTGGGGCCATCCTGAAAAGAAATAGGAGCACCACGTTTAGCACAATATTCATGGTGATAGGAAACAAAGTAATCACACAGAAAACCTTTGTAAGGAAACACACAAGCACACAGTGTTTTCGTGCACTGAGTCAGAAATAAGAAGTTAGGGCCCTGGTGTATGGATACGTCAGCCGCCGCACCAACACTGGACTCCCTGGACTAAAAACCACACTCAATAAATTTAACACTATTTTTTCACAGACAAGAAATTATCACAGTCGTTAGTTCTGTGGTAGAACCGACTCCACTAATACCAATTTGTCACGACCTGTCCTTGGGGACCGTGTCGTGGCTACCCCAAGCTCGCCTTCCATAGGCCAGGGGCTGGCGACTAGGACCAAAGTCATAAATCAAAAAAGAAGGGAATGCATTGCCTATATGATGTTACATACACAACAGAGTACACAAGTGAAGTAAGCACTAAGTAAAACTGGGTAGAAGGTAAGTGCTGAAATGAAAATGGGACAGTATACAAACCCAACTGAAAATACAGTACAACTGAAAGGAAAGCGCAACAACAGTACGTAAGTAAGAAACACCAAGTCATCCTCCAGAAATCCATCTTGAAGGGTGGGTATAGATAGTCTCCTCAGATACTCGGGTCCAACCATCCGCTCCGTGTACATCCGGCCAAGTGGTCCACCTTCGGGTACCATCCAGCTCCACAAGCCTCCACCTCTATCAGTGATGTCCTTCGTCTGTATCCAACACAACATAGTGCGGGCATAGCCCATGCCAGGGTGAGTATATGATGCTCATTCGGGACCCCGAGACCCCCGAAGGACTCTCAGAAACCACGGAGGATAAACCATAAAGAAAAATTACAATAACGAAGTATCAAACGACTCTTCATAGGTATATTCCCATACATATACCTAAGTCGTCAGTTACAGTTCGGCTCCAGCTCCCGAGCCCAAGCACAACAAAGTACACATTGGAAAGCACAACCCAATCCACACAGTAAAATAGGTCAACCATATCATTTATTATGATTGAAAATCAAGACTTATCTCAAATGGGTATACACTTCATACGGTGATAGAGATGATCATATGTATCCACTGATTCATCTAAGTTGTCAGACCCACATAGCATACAAGACCAGCTAAGATGTCAGACCCACAAAGGATTCCAGACCAGCTACTCCACCAGAACCACACAGGATAAAGTACAAAGGTCAAAACTTCCGGACCCATATAGGATACAAGAACAGTAGTCATCGCCGTTAAACCCATGGAGGATTCCAGTATGGTCGTCGTCACTGCCGAACCCACAGAGGATCCAATTGCAATCGCCATTGTCGCAGTCGCAGCCTGCTCTAGGGTTCCTGCTCATTGCATGCTTGATTCCTGGAGGGTCGTCTCCAAAAAAAAAATTGATACATCAACTGTCATGAAGTCTAGAGTTGATTTATCCAAAAGTTCTGTCTCGTCAAAAGAATTCCAACGTGATAGAGGGTGCATTAAATTGACGCCTAGTCTGAGAGTTATTGGCTTTTCCGTCCCAGGGGCCCGGTTGGTTTTTTAAGCTAAAACCAACCTGACCGTACTCCAGCTGCATCCAAACCTCATGCGGAATATTCCAAAAGGACCGTATCATCAATAGTAATTCAACATAGTTGACGGCACGTCAAACAGATGTATGATGCTTTAGATATAAGCATTTCTGCTCCAATGGCCCGGTTGGATTCGAGTTTGAACAAACCTGGTCATACATAAACATTGCCGAGACCTCGATTTTAATATACAGAAAAGACCGTCTAAATCCAAGGATTCCAACACAACTGACTGTGAATCAATCGGAGGTTCGTAGCTCATGTTATGGGAAAAAGACCGAAAATGGTCCGAAGTGGGGGGTCGGGGCCCGGTCCGACCCGGCCCCACTCCCCCTGGGTCGGCCCGAACTGGGTTAACCCACCCCATTCCGGGGTCTGGCCCATCTGGGAATGGAACGGCCCAGCCCGGTTTGTGCAACCCGCCCCGGCCTGGCCGGGGGGTGCGTTGGCTCAGCCAGCGGGCCGCGCTGTGGGGACTTTGTCCCCCCCCCCCCTTTTCATTCCACAGATGCGGCGACTGACGTCGTGCCTCACCTGGATCACATGCGGCTGCGGGATCCCCTGCCTCACTGTCGTGCTGGCGACCCACGCCGCCGAAGATTACCACGGTTCACCGGAGTCATTGTGGTGGTTCGTTCTTGCTATTGTCTGCGCCTACGGTCATCTCGGGACTCGTACATCACTGCGACAGCCTCCAATTGCCAAATCGGTCACGCTTCGTCATCATGAAAGATTCTGTGCATCAAGAACAAAATAGTGGTTGGTTTGGACTTGTTCGTTAATCCACCCCCACCATGTTAATGGTTCTAAACATCACCAATAATAAAGCACGCCATGCCGAGGGTATAAAAATCAAATGATGAAATTTATAGAAAAAAAATACCTCAATAGTTGATGTCGGATGTCGGCGTCATGGTAGACGACATCGCGGGGAAGAGGATCATAGGTGACGTCAGAGCGAGCCGGGGAAGAAGCGGTGTCTCCTCTCTTTTCGCGGGGAAGAGAAATGATGGGGTGTCGTCAAACATCGAGGAACTGGCATTCTTCATCATTCTTCGTCGGAGGATGGCATTCCTCCCAAAGTCTCCATGCTCCCCTGATCTCTCTCTCACATAATGAAGGCTCTTCCCAAATTAAATAATAGGTACCTCCGTTAATATAATTACACATGCAAGAAACTCCCCGAATTAAATCATCCCAATTAAATATATGTGTCAACAATTTAATTGGGGAAGGGAGAGGGAAGGTCCCTATTCAAAGTACTTGTTGGCAACTAAATAAATAGGAGGAATGAGGAAGGTTCCTCATATTATTATGGGTTTGCATAAAATTAATGGAGAGATTGACATTTAATAGAGGTCTTCCAAATTAATGAGGGGATGTTAAAGAAATTAGAGGGAATTAAATGGCTTGGCTCGTGTGGGCCCCACCTCTCTAACCTCCTCACTTGGCTAAATAAGTGGTTGTGGGCCCCACCCTTAACTTCCCATGGTAGGGAATAACCTCATTTACAAAGAAAAAATTATTTCGACAATTTTTATTTATTTCTTAAACAAACCACCAAATATTTACTTCTACTCTTTTGTGAATGCTGATACAGTAAGTGACCCCTTAAGAAATTACCAGAGATGCGAGTTTATCGGTGCCCTCATATTTTAATTCCAAACATTGGTTCAGAAGTTATAAAAACCCGCTCTTTCATTCACTGAACATACCCGATCTAAACTTTGAAAATTGATTCTGGGCTCACCGGGCCTCGGAATCAAGCTCTTTCAGAAGCCACAGACTCGTAAAATTCTAAAGTATTTTTTTAAAAAAAAATTCTTGAAATTTCTGGGTCTTTAAAATTATGATGGAACTGTATTTATAAGTGATATATATTATATATTTATAGTCTATATACTTCTTCATTTTTTTATTTATATCATACCGTTATGGTTTCTATATTGGGTAAACGTGATATTTTCATTTGAGAAAGTGCGGACTACCGCCCCCTCAAAGTGATATGACTCGTTCATGAAATATGTGAAACATATAAATGAGTAATTTACTGAAATTATATATGATAATCTAATTGAAATATAATATACCTATTTATCATTATGTTTTTTATTCCATTAAATATAAACTTGAAAATAATGTAGCGTTCACGCGTACGTACAGTTTACCGTCTCTATGAACGGTGCATTCCATTTCTTATCTCCAAATGTTATGTAATATTTTAAATACATATATATTTTGGATTTATAAGGAATATAAGATATATAAATAATTAATAATATTCTAGAGAATATATGTTTTTGACCACATGAATAGCTTTTAATTTTATGATGTTAATTTTGTGACTCTAGTGCCAAATATCAACAAAACGACCATTATTATCTGAAATGATTACAAAATGATTATAGTAAGGAAATAATTCATATAAAAAGAATAATAACCATTAATAAAGTTCTAATGAAAGTATAAATTAACATTATTTTATTATTCAGGAGATTGAAGAATGAACACGTTAAGTCAGAAAAGAGGTAAAGGACTTCGTCTCAATCTCCTTTCATAGAGGCATATTTTGTTTCATACACAACTTTCTTTTATAAGGTGTACAACCACCATTGAATTTTCATTTTATTCAAATGGAATATTTTCAACAAGTAGTTTTACTAAATGATTAAAAAGAATGTTTCTTCAAACGTAAACATTGACAATGTCCTTTTCTGTTACTATAATTGTTATTTGATGTATGGAATCATTACTAAGTCGTAATGTTTTTTAAAAGGAAAATTAATATCATATACTAATTTACATATTTTTGTATTGAAAATTATTTTTGTGATGATTATTTTATGTGAATATATTTAAATTATGTGGAAATGTTATCTTACTTTTGTGTTTGTTTTATGTGTTATGAAAATGTTATGGTTCATGGGCATTGTTTATATATACAGGTGGTTTGGTGATAAACCTAGGGCGGGTGAGCCCGATATAGCTCCCCAATGAATTGGATAATGTGACATAGGTAAATGTAATTTTTCTCAAAATAGATTTATCGAATATACTATCATGGGTATTCCAAATGAAACTCCCTACATAGTTATGAAATCAACAATGTAAAAATAATATAGATTACACAAGTTTCCTTTATAATTTTTGATTACTATGTGTTATTCATAAATATTATGATTTCATGAGGCATGTTAAATAGATTATGTTATGTATGTATTTATGAAATATTATTTTATTTCTTTGTTTTATAACCCTTACTGATCTTTTCATGCTCTTCCCATGTTTTGAAATGTTTTTCACATGACTTAAAGATGAATTCTTCCAAGGATGGGATCAAGAAAAATTCATGTTATCAAAATCATTGAACTAGACAGGAATCTTTTTTTATAAATTTATATTTTATGAAAAAAATAAAATAGAGTAGAAGTTTCTACTTTGTAATTTTTGAGATTTAATGTAATAGTTATGGCCTAATTCTCTAAAACTCTATTCCTAAAAATACCCATAATTGGAATTATTCATTTAATTCAATATTATGTAATGTTTTAAGGCTATGTCGTTAAAGTTGGTATCAGTGGTCGGGTTAGGTAACTTTTGGATATAGGATATTGTTAAATTAATATCCATAATTTAATTTATGTTAATATATAAATGATATTGTATTTACATATTACCATGTTCTTTCACATAAGATATTTCTATGTTCAGAATGGTTTTCCACAGAAGAAACATGGGAGCTATGACAGGATAACATCAAGAGGAAGACAAACTTCCATTTCATCATCTGGAGAAGGTCGAAATCAAAACTGAATAGTTTGTTGTAGGGATGACATGGTGGACTGAGAAAATTAATGGTGGTGGTATTCATGCACGAGATCATCCCGATCAACCATAGAGGAACATGTCAGTAGTGGAGAATTTCATGAGGAAATGTCCCCCATGATTTAGAGGATCATCTGAACATCTGCTTTTTGACTTGTGGATAAAGGCACTAGAGAAGATTTTTGATGTCATTGGGTGTTTAGAACTACAAAATGTTAGTCACTCTATTTACTATTTTGAAGGTGATGTCTATCAGTGGTGGTTCAATGTTGAAAAATATAAGGTATATTTAGGATATTGATGCTTATGATTGGGAAGAATTCATAGTTATGTTTCTTGAGAAATAATTTCCGAAGGTGGTTCTTCATATGATGTGAAACAAATTCTTGTAATTGATGTAGGAGGATGACTATGTGGATACTTTCGAAGAAAAGTTCACTCGACTGGCATGGTTTGATCCAAATTTCATATGTGATACTGATAGTAAAATCATACGTTTTTACTAAGGATTAAAGCCAATGTACTAATGACCATTAGATTATCATGAGTTAAAAAGTTATGAAAAACTTGTTCGATGTGCGGATAAGGTGGAAATAGAGTTTCCTAATTATTTTGTGTTCTTTGAAAAACATTAGAATAATAGGTCGAGGTGGTAGACGAACATGAAGAAATATACAAAAAATTTGATGGTAGGAAAAAAATTTATATAGTTTTTGATAATTGTGCTAAAAAGCATTATAGGGAATGTATTTTGAATTCTGTTAAGTGCTACCAATTTGATAAAATGGGACATAAGGCTGGTAATTGCACTAAAAAAGACAATGTTTATGGTAAGAAAAAAATCTGATTTACAGTCAGTGAAATGGTTTAAGTGAAACAAA
Organism: Viscum album; assembly: GCA_963277665.1. NCBI lineage: Eukaryota > Viridiplantae > Streptophyta > Magnoliopsida > Santalales > Viscaceae > Viscum > Viscum album. The sequence goes on from OY728163.1 coordinate 1,612,940,280, forward strand.
ATGGGTCATTATGCAAATGAGTGTCCCATGAAATACTCAACTGAGAGAATGAAGCTGGACTACAAGAATCAGTTGGTGGTGAAATCTTTTGAAACTACTTCAGCAGATGTTGGTCCATCCAATGAAGTAATATCAGGTACACTCTTTGATTTTCAGATTATGTCTTTGTGTTGTTTGATTCAGGGTCTACACATTTGTTCATTTCTGTGAAGTTTTATATTAAATTGGGAATTTCATCTCAAGATATGAATCCTGAACTTATGGTAAAAACAATGAGTGAAATGTTGAGAAACAAATAAATTATAAGAACCTTCATGTCCTTGTGTGCAGAAAGAATCGACATGAAATCCTTATTGTTTTCCTCTAGTATAGTTTCAGGATATTTTGGGTATGGATTTCCTTTTTGTTTATCATTCTAATATTGACTGTAGAGGTAAAGAAGGTTCTTTTCAAGAAATATTTAAATTTGTTTTCAAGAATGAACCCTTACTTTTGATAGCATATCAGGAAGCTAAGAAACTAGTAAAACATGGAAATGAATGTTAGCATTCACATATTGTTGAAAATAAAGGAACTATTCAGATTAATGATCTGACAGTGGTAAATGAGAATCCATATGTTTTTTCTAATGAATTGCCTGGTATAATACCTGATCGGAATATTGAATTTACTATTGAATTAGTTCTTGATTCTAAGCCAATTTCAAAACCTTTTTATTTAATGGCTCAAATTGAAATTTTATAGTTAAAGAAGAAATATCAGGAGTTATTAGATAAAGGTCCCATTTGACCTAGCATATCACCACGAGGTGCTCCTGTCTTGTTTGTTAAAAATAATGACGGTTCAATGAGATTTTTCATTGATTATAGAGAATTGAATACGATCACTATTTAAAACAAGTATCATTTTCCTCATACCAATGATTTTATTGATCACCTCCAGGGGGCTCAGTATTTTCCGAAGATTGAATTGGGGTCGGGGTACGATTAGATGAATGAAAAAGAAGGAGATATTTCAAATACCGTGTTTCGTACTAGATTTAGCCATTATGAATTTGTGGTTAGGCTTTTTTGATTAACCAATGCACCTGCTATATTCATGGATCTTAAGAATATAATTTTCTATGAATTCTTGTATAAGTTTTGGGTTGTTTTCATTGATGATTATTTGGTTTTTTCCAAAAGTGAAGATGAATATGAAAGTCATTAAATGGTTGTCCTACAAACCATAAATGAAAAGAAACTCTTTGGGAAATTTAGCAAGTGTGAGTTTTTATTTAAAAATTATTTCACTCCTTGGTCAAGTTGATTAAAAAGATGGAATAATTTTTGATCCGGCTAAAACAAATATTGTTTAGGAAAGGCCCCGACCCACAAATATAACCATGATCCTTAGTTTTCTTGGTTTGGCGGGTTATTACTGGATGTTTGTTGATAATTTTTCATGGTTATCAAGTTCAATGAAAAAGTTAACATGAAAAGGTGTTATGTTCATTTGAAAAAATAATAATTTCGTGATTGTTTTTAGGAATTGAAAAGAATATTGGTGAATGATGAAGTTTGGGCACTGTCTTCCAGAAATGGTGAGTTTTTTTACTACAGTGATGCTTCGTTGAAAATACGTGTTTGTGTGATTATAAATATTGCTCAGGTAATTTATTATGGCTCATTACAGTTGAAACCTCATGAGTTAAATTTCCGTACACATGATTTAGAATTAGCTGTTGTTTTGTTTTAATTAGAAATTTGGAGGAATCATTTGTATGGAGTAGAATGTGAAATATATACAGACCACAAAATTTTAAAGTATATATTAACTCTAAAATATTGGAACATGAGACAGAGAAGATGGATACAATTAATCAAGGATTATTATTGCACGATTCATTACAATCCAAGAAAATAAAATAATGTGGTTGATGATTTGAGTCAAAACAGTAATGATACATTAACTATGTAACATTTTTAACAACATCCTTTGATAAATGATTTGATATAATTTGGAATAGAAGTTTTTGGAGTAATAAATTCCTCTATTTTTTATCAGTTGTCAATGAAATCATATCTATCCGATAGAATTATGCAAGAACAGAAGGTATACAGTGGGATATTGAAAAAATTAGGGTTGGTTCAGAAGGCTTTGTTGCCTGAATTTTAGATCGACAATGATTTTATTTTTGAGATTTTGAAATATATTATGTGATCATTTTGATTAACAGTTAATGAATGATTTATTATTTGAAGCTCATAGTTCTCTATTTTTAGTTCATCCTGGTAGGACTAAGATGTACAGAGATCATCAGGAGTATTACTGTTAGGATGGAATTAAAAGAGATATTTCTGACTTTACTATGATGTGTTGGACTTGTCAATAGGTTATAGTAGAGTGGTAGTTACCGAATGGGATGATTCAGTCATTACTGGTGCCGGAGTGGAAATGGAAAAATATATCCCTAGACTTTTTTGTGGGATTACCAAATACATCTCGAGGTAATAATACAATATGGGTTATTGTTGAACGATTGAATAAATATGATCATATATGTCCTATTCTATATACTTCGCCAATAGATCAACTTTCTCAGTTGTATGTTAAAGAGATTATCCTGATTCATGGTGTTCCCCTCTCTATTAAATCATAGACTGCTCCAATGTTTACTTATACTTTTGGAAAGGCATTCAGAAGTTGTTGGTTACTGAATTTAATTTTAGTACGACTTTTCATCCTCAATCAGATGGGAAGTCGCAATGAACAATTCATACCTTTGAGGATATGCTATGTGCTTGTTCACTGGAATACCAAGGAAGGTGGAACCAATATATTTCTTTGGTAGAGTTTTCTTATAATAATAGTTTTCATTCCGGTATACAGATGGATCCATTTTAGGCATTATATGGGATGTGGTGTCGAACAACTTCTTTTTTGGGTTTGAAGTTGGTGAAAGGAAATTGATGGGACACTAATTGGTTGAAGAGAGGGCAGAAAAAGTTTTGTTGATTCAGAAGCACACGAGAACAGCTCATAGTAGGCAGAAAATTTATCAAAATAACCTGAGGAATGGTCTATTTTCGAGGTAGGTTATCATGTATTTGTCAATATTTCCTCATGGAAAAGTGTGATGAGTTTTTGTAAGAAGGTAAAGTTGACTCTGAGATTCATTCGTGCTTATGAAATTTGAGATAAAGTTGGATTAGTTGTGTATATAGTGGATTTACCTCGAATTTTATCCCTGATACACAATGTTTGCCAGGTTTCAATGTTGATAAAATATATACTGGATCCATCTTATGTTTTGATACGAGAGGTAGTTTAGTTGGAAGAGAATCTCTATTATGAGTACAACCTGTCCAGATTTTTGACCGAAGAGAGAATGTTTTGTCGAATAAGTTAATTCATCATTTAATGGTGTTGTGAAAAAAACCACATGGCTGAAGAGGAAACGTGGGAATCTGAAAATTCTATGGGGGATACATACACGCACTTATTTGATAAGTGAATAAAAATTGCGAGGTTGAAATTTCCAAAATGGTGAAAGGATGAAATATATGAGGTAAATAAAGAATATTATATTTTCATTTTTGTTAATATTTTCAAATTAAATATTAATTTTACTTCTATGGGGATTGTCTGTTCTATGGTTTACCTAACACACAACAATGTTTTTCATTAAAAACAAATATAGCACACAACATTGAGTTATACTGCTAAATAATAATATAATCTTATTTTAAATGGTAATTAACATCTATTTTTTGTATTGTTGGGAATGAACAGAACTAACTACAATATTGTTATACATGTTTATTAAATGTTTTTACCTTTATCCAATAAATTTTTAAGGCTTAAAATAGAAATATGATTTTAAGCATAAAAACTCTAATATTCAATAAAAAGTCTATTTACCGCCATTTGGTGGGGAACCATCCTTAAATCAATTTTTTGAAACTTTAATATGTTCTATTTGTAAAAATAAAAGTCTATTTTAGAATAGGGACATACAAATTAAATTTTGGAAAAAGTTCGGTATTTTTCTGTTAAAATTCATTTTTAATGAATTGTGAACAATTTTGTATTTTAATTCAATACTCCCTAATAATATAATTTATTTATATAGTAATATTAAATTTTGAATTGTTATTAAAGGGTAATTAAATTATGTTTTTAAAATTTAATCTAGTGTTGTTCATTAGAAGTAATTTCACTTTGAAATTGGACATAAACAAGTGTCAATCTTTTGTGTCTTATTATTTCTTAAAAACACGTTTTTGTGTTGGCAAAGAGAATTAATATTAAAATAATTAGTTAAACTATTATATTTTTAATTTTGTTAAATAAATATCATTTTTTAATTCAAAATATAAAATATAGCATAGGCTGAATTTTTGGTATTTTTCTGAAAACCTTCAATTTTTGATGAATAGTGAAAACACCGAATACTAGTTAAAAAACCAAATTTATGATTTAAATGAAATTTTACCATTGATTTACATTGAATTTTGAATATATGACATACATTTTTTTATTATTAAGTAAAAATTGGTTTAATTTGATGAAAATAATTTTTGGTGAATATTAACTTTTGACTTGTATTTACCGCGGTTAAAGGTAAATAGGTCAATTAAATGTACAAATAATATTATAATATTATTATAATAAAATAAAATTACAGTAACATTTTTCTTAATCCTGTTGGTTTATACATTTCTGACCATGGGAATCCTTGGGTCGATTTTGGGACCCCATGGAGCCACATAAGAGGGATAATGATACTATATATTAATTAATTTAATGTAATGACAAAAATGACATAAAATAATTTTTTTTAGTAAATCAATTCATACAAGGATTTTTATAAGTTATCTCTTCGACTATAAATATTGAGTTTAATTCTTAAAATATTTTCTAAATCATGGTATTTTTTCATAATTTTTAAAAAACATACAAATAAAATTATTTATGACACAATAATGATAGAATGTTTACATCATTAATGATTGGTTTAAACAAATCAGATTATGAAAAATTAAATCAATATTCAAAACTAGCTTAATTCCTCTTAAATGATTTTATTTCGAACAAGAGTCATATTATATTTTACTGTAATATGTTTTGGACTGTTAGAACCTGAAAATAATTATATAATAAAATAATATTTTCAGACTTTCCTAAAGATTCCTCCTCCCCCTTATAAAATAGCCCTCAACTCTAACCTATTACGCACACCTCTCAATACCCTTGGCTCATCCAACACCTTCCCATATAAGATATCAGGTTCCCTATATTCAACCTATAATCCTTCCTTAGGTAGGTTTAACTTCAAGAAATCCATTTGGTTCAAACCAAAGGGAGTTACCTGATTTAAAGGTAACATCTTCTCATAAGTTCATTCCATTTATTTTACTTCTCCAACCCCTAAACTCATTATATTACATTATTTTTTAACATAAAACGAATCCTAAATATACATGGTTTCTTTAATGAGAAGGATTATAACTAAACATACACACACCTCTATTTTAATGGGTAAAGAACATATTGTTTCTGTAGACGGCGAACTACTACCTCATGAAAAAATGATTTTTCAATCTTCTCCTACCACCTATTATGGTGGAAATTATGAGGTGACTGTATATATATAGGATATATATTATATTAATATTGTCAATATACATCTATATTTTTCATTAATATCATAGCTTTATTGTTTCCATAATGGGTAAACGCTATAATTTCATTCGATGATGTGCGGACTAATGCCCCATCAAAGTGATATGACTCGTTAATGCCATACATGGAATGTATAAATGATAGAATTACTGAAATTATATATGATATTAAATTTAAATTAAAATATACCTTTGAATCATTAAATTTTTATTCCATTAAATTTAAAAAAATGAATGGGGCGTTCATACGTACGTACGGCTTACCATCTCCATGAACTGTGCATTTTATTTTCTATCTCAAAATGTTATGTAATATTTTAAATAAATATATATACTAGATATATTTGATATATTTGATCCCTAAATAATAAATATTATTCTTTATAAAATTTAATTTTGACCACATGTACAACTTCTAATTAAAGGAAGTTCATTTTTGACTCAAGTACCAAATATCGACAAAACGACAATTATTAACTTAAAAAATTACATAATGTTTACAGCATGGAAATAAGTGATATAAAAAGAATTATAAATCTGAAAAAGGTTCTTAATAAAGTATAAATTAACATTATTTTATTAATCAGAATATTAAATAATGAAGAGGTCACATCGGACATGAGATAATGGACTTAATCTCAATCCCCTTCCATTGAGGCATATTTTGTTTTATACAAGACTTTCTTTTATATGCTGTATAAACACCGTTGACCTTTCATTTCACTAAAAGGCAATATTTTTCTACGAGGAGTTCTACGAAATGAAAAATAATAATATATCTTTTAACGTATGTTGTGACAAAGTCCTTTTCGGCCACCACGAGTATTATTTGATCTATGGATTCCATAATAAGCCTTAATGTTTTTAAAATGATAATAAATACCATATACTATTTTATGCATTTTGGTATTGAAAATGGTTTTGATAATAGATTTATTATGTAAATATATTTAAATGGTGAGGAAATTTTATCTTTACTTTATGTATGTTTTATGTGTTATGCATATGTTATGATTCTTGGGCATTGTTTACGTATACAGTTGGATCTGTGATAAATCAAGGGCAGGTGAGCCCGAGATAGCTCTCCAATGCATTGGGTAACATGATAGAGGTAAAGTAGAATGTTTCTCCTATGATATTTAGGGAATATATTTTGATGGGTATTCCTAATGTAACTCCCTATATAGATGTGAAAGCTACAATGTAAGTATGTTGTGGATGCCACAAGTTACCTATATGATTTTTTATTACTATGTGTTATTCAAAAATATCATGACTTGATGAGGAATGTTGTAGAGATTGTGTTATGTATGTATTGATAAACTAATGTTTTCATTCATTTTTTTATAACCCTTTCTAGGACTTTTATGTTCATCCCATGTTTTGAAATGTTTTTTCACAGGATAAAGATATGAATAGGATGAAGGATGGGATCATGGAAAAGTCATTCTGTCTAATACATGGAACTAAACATGACTCCTTTTAATTTTGTTTTTGAAAAAATGGAAACTCTGTAGAAGTGTATACTTTGTGATTTTTGACGTGTAATGTTATAGTTATGGAATATTTCTATAAAACTCTAAAGAAAAAAAAATCCCCATTGTAAATTATTCATATAATTAATTATTATGTAGTTTTTTAAGGAAGGCTCCTTAAAAAAATACTCTTAAAATTGAAAAATGTGTTTTGAACAGTTAGAGTATTTGCTTCAATCTCACGGAATCCATCCTACATAATAGCCTATTAGAGATATCTAATCATTGAATAATTCAATGTTAAATATTTTGAATGTATATTCCTAAAAAATAGAACTCATTAATTCAGAACTGATGAAATCTTACATGAAAACATGGTTGTTGGAAAAGATGCCCAATGTATATATTTTATAATGACATGTTTTGATATCAGTAAATAGTTGAAAAAAATAACCATTATGATTTGATAATATTGTATGATGTGATTTCAATCTCATGAAAAAATAATCTTCCAAATACAAGGATATCATATACGATGATGTCTACAAATTTATTTCATATAAAAAATTTCAAAATATCACTAAAATCCCATAAATTCTTTTTAAATCACTTCAAAACTCACTATAAACCCTTCCAAAAATCATACAAATATGGATTATAAAACATTATTATTTTTAGAACAAACAGTTTAACTAATGATTAATCCTTCCCCGATGTCCTATCAACAAAATCCTATGGGACATATCTAGATAGAAAACCCACCCACGACGATGGGGATATAACTACTTTGTTACACTCATGGCCCTCATACATGCTAGACTCATAGGATAATATTTTATTTGGCCAAAATCCATATATGTCATTCTGATATTGATAAATTGGATATAAAAACCCATTATAATGGTCTATTTCCATAGAAATAACAACTATTGAAATATTGGGAGTATGAAAAAATTATTATGAAAATATAGTGGTTGTGATGTATGGGGAAAAACCTACTACCATGGTCTAAAATTCCATTTTTATACGGTTGTTTTATATACTCCAATTTTTCAATATTTATATTGTTATTATACAATGATTAATTATATAACTTAAACTTGAGATGGAGTCAGATTACCAGAATTGATTTTCTAGAAATTACTTTTCAAAATATGATAAATATTTCTTTTAATATCACACATGCGTAGTTTTTCGTGAAAATGAGGATTAAATCATATAAGTCTTCTAGGAATATAAATTCAAGGCAACCATTTAGTTCATTTCATTGGTTTTCCCTTACGGTGAAAAAAACATTATCGGTGTTTGATGATCAATTAAACGCTTTACTTAGTATAAATAATAAACTATTTTTAATTATTATGACAATTTTATTATTTCAAAATAGGGGACAATTAATTCAACTAAAAATATTAGATTATGACAGATTCTACGTGTTGTCTCCATAATCCTGGAGACATATAGGACTAATTACATAGATCATTATTAGTGACCCGCACTAGATATGATTGGGAGCAAGGATCAGTTTACCAAAGGAATATATGAATCTTTCCAATGACAACAACATAGATTCTTTATTCATCAACGGTCGATCCAATATGATGTTGTATGTTTTTTTTATTTATATTTTTCCCCATTAAACTATTACTACGATGAACAACAATCAATACACTATTGAAATGATACTCACATTGAGTATAATGTAGGGATAAGTTAGATTTGTCTAGAAATTGGGAACTTCATTGTGATTATATTATTATATCTTCCTTCATAAATATAAATTTAGAAAATCAAGGATAACAAAATCATTCTATGTGGTTCATTCATTATGTATTGTTACTGTGCATTTCCTCTCCCATTTTTTATTTGTCGTTGGCTATTCCTTTGTCATGTGGTTTGACAAATACCATAAAATCAATCATTATGAACCTGTTTCTCAGTGCAATGGATTGGGATGATCCATGTTAATATCATAGACAATATCAGTCTATGACATCATTTTTTTGGATTAAGACTCTATCAGACATACACATGTGTGGTTCTTGGATATACAATGATAGGGAACCTCCCATGTGATTTTTAAATGAATAGGATGTCCACAAACTAGATATTCCCTGATGAAAAATTCCATTTGACTCAAATATATGATTCTCATCTTGATTCTAAAAATGGATTTATGGTCATAACAGTTGTTAATGAAGTGTGAGATGACATAAAATGTTCTAAGAAATATTGTGTTACATTACCTGTATTTCTTGTTTACACGTCATGTGGGATCCATTTTGAAATTATGGGGTTTTAGAAAGAAGATAAATATCAAATGAAATGTAAACCATGTCACAGAACATGTAGCTAAACATAGCGTGCAATATGTACTTGGGATGTTACATCTTCATGGGCAAGGGAACAACTAGCTATACACATACACTGCTTGCCGGACACGGACACATCTTGGAGTCAAGAGGATCATTAATAATGTGTACATTGAGCGAGGCATAGACACAAGCATGTGATGTGAATCATGGGTATGAAATGACGTTGAAGGGACACATTATGTATAAATAGTACACTTTTTGTACTTATTATGTCCAATCTTAGAGATCAATTCATCTTAAAAATGGACTTGTTTCATTAGGAATAATTCCCTTGATCCATCCCTTGTGGGGTATTATGTAATAATGTCTTACACCTATAACGGTGATCCATTCATTTAGTATTCCTATAAAAAGTTGTTTAAATAAATTTATGAGGCATGAAGTGAGACCATCAATCATCATATTTCTGTTAGTGAATTTATTAGTATCATTGTAAAACACACCACACAAGCATTAGTACTATATTTTTCGAGGTTTTATAGATTGACTTGTTGGTATACCACATGGATTTTGTTGTGATACTTGTATGGTTATCACTATCCTTTTTTTTAGTGTGTAATTATAATGATGATATGTAATGATATATACATATAGGATGGAAGACTTTATTGATATCTAACTCATAGATCATGTTATCTTGGATGTGTTCTATGAAGAACCATTGAGAACAATTCACATACTGGAATCTAGGTTATTACTTGACCATGAGACTATGGGTCATAGTTCTACAAATTTATATTTTCTTGTTACATTTGTGTTATCCAAATACCATTGATGAGAATATTGTCATTAATGACCTAATAATATTAGTTATTTCACTATGTCATACTAGGTGTTGTTATAGTCACCCCTCTATGGGATTTTCCAACATATTTCATGTCATATGAAGAAGATCGACCATTGGAAGAGTTCTAGAGGGACTATGACATGCTGAAGATTAGTTTTCCAAACTGACTAAGGTTTATTCTTGGGGTTCCCTTGATAGAAGTCCCCATCTATACCTTCACTATGGACTTGTATTCATAATCATATTAGTGGAATTGTATTTGGACCATTATTAATTCGATTACATTTTTTCCTCAAACGGTAGTTGGATTTAAATGTTTTCATACATGATTATTCTATTTATTTACAATTCATAATTTTATGGGATTTGTGATGTGTGTGTGAATATAGGTGCCTTAGGCTAGGGCCACCCATGTGAGTTATTTGCCTACCTGGTGCTAGTTTACAACCATTGGAATATTGGTGGAGGGATTGTGTTAGTAGTGAAGAAGACCCCATTTGGGATGGTCATGACAGGGTTGTATCTTATCAATAGGTTCTATGTTATGAATAAACTCTATGAAGTTGGTTTTTGAAAATAATGCGAACTATTTTCAGTTCATCTTTTACGATAGGGAATATAGTGTGGATGAATTGGATGATGTATTCATACACCAGGACTCTAATATCCTACCATTATACTTGGTACATGTTGAAAATATATTCTTGAAAAGTTTTGGAACATGCATCATATAAGAATTGGTTGTTTTTTTTCATATCCTTCATCAGTCAACTCTCCATATATTATTTGGTAACTGTGGAACAACTTGTATATTAGGGGATTCCGCCAAATTGTATTACATCAATGATACACCATTAAGATCATGAGGATGACCCCCTTGGTGATGATACATTGATACATGGACATGTTTTAGAGGTGTTAAATACAGGTGGTGCACCAGTTATACAACCACCTGTTGAGTAGAATATGTTACCCATAATACAAAATAATGAGGTGCATTGAATTATTTCTCTTTATGATTTTTAGTGTTAGGGAAACCATAGGTACTGACGATATAATGAGTCACAAATTTTTGGGGCTTTCTTGTGGTAGTTGTAATGTCCCATAAATTCCATATATTTTTTAAAATTATATTGAATTATTTCGCGACCGTGAAATTTGACTGCGCACAATTCCGAGGCTCAGAGTGCCCGAAATGATCATTTGAAGTTTGGTTAAGGTTTAATTAGCACGCATAAGAAGTTTTCCTGAAAAAGTGGAAGAAATCATAAATGGTTACTCAGATCAAAAACCTAAGGTGACCATTGAGCTCAGTATGGCAAGTTTACCCTAGCTACAACTTAAGATAAGTCAGCGTGGGCCTCCTGTGAGAAAACTCAAAAATGGAATAACCATAAATAGGATGTGTGCCTAATGTTATTGGGGGAAAATATGAAAAATGAAAGGGTTTAGCGTGTTATTATTATTAAGGGGGGTGATTGGAAGTTCAATTTGTTTTAATAATTTGGTCTACGAAATGTTATAGAGGCATGTTCTCCAGACCATGAACCAACTGTTGGAAACGTATATATAAGAGTAGTGGAAAAACAGGGTTTCCCTATAGGGGAGCATGGTTGTGTAGACATTAATGTTCCCCTTTATGGGATGAAAAGTATGTACTAGGGAATGCACGGTGATTCCCAAAACCATTTCAACCCATTAATATTCCAAAAAACACAATTTTCCTTACATAACACCTTATAAAACTATGGAACATTATAAATACGTAAAAATTAAACCCCAAAAAATACCTTTATCAGTGTAAAAATCTTTCACACCATGAAAATGTTCCCCCTTAGAGATAAATTCCATCAACTACACATAGAATAACTATTGGAACTTCTCCTTAACATAATAATTTCATTCGTATGTGTTATATTCATCATTAATGTGTCTGTTAATATACATAACTAATAATTTATTTTAATTAATGAATGTTTTCTAGTGTATCCAAAATTAACACTTGTCTATCGTTAAATTTATGATTAGTTTTTAGATCATGCTCCTCCAAATTCATCATATCATTTAGGTTAATATTATACTTATACAATTCAGAATTGTAGAACACAACATGAAAGGAGGTTAATTGGAAAGGTAATTCCTTGTATTATATGGCCTTATCGATATTATCAGTAATTTAAAAAGTTCAAACATACATTGTAATATGTTTCTATTTCTTCCAAATATAGTGTTGTCCCAAAAATGGATAACCATTTAGATCACCTAACAACCGACAGAGAGATGAAAATATCAATGAAATTGATCTTTTCAAGAATTCAAATGCCTTTAACCTATGAATAAAAACTATCATATCATCTAAAAATTGTTATTAAAATACTTTAAAATCATTAGTCATAAACATCAATACAAAAATAAGGAAAACTAACAAGGTCACATTAAAAAAATTCCTAAGGGGGAATCCCAATCAAGGATTTGTGGCATTATTAAAAGATAATCCCTCAACTGACGATGGTAATCCCATGATCCTGTGATGTCCAACAAATGCACAAACAGAGCATGTCTTCCATCATTTGATTCACCAATTCTATCTGACCATCTGTTCAAGGATGTTATATTGTACGATGCCTAAAATTCGGCCCCATTTATTTATAAAAGTGTTTTTATAATCTTGTGATAAAACAGGGTCCCTATTGAAAATTATATAATATGGAATTCCATTTATATTTATCGTTTCATGGATATAAAACCTACCAAATTCTTCCACTTCACTTGGATATTTTTTTGGAATAAAATTGTTGTATTTCATTAGACGATCAATAAACACCCAGAATTATTTCCATACTTTGGGTATTATTGGAAAACCAATAATGAAATCCCAGGAAACCATATCACACTTAAATCTACTAATTTCAATGGTTTTAGTGGTAAGATGGCATTTTTTTACTTGGATTTATTCAACTGAAAAACATTACATCGGGATTCAATGTCATGAATAACACATCTCATACCTAGGCTCCAAAACCGATCATTCATTTTATAAAACAACATGATGGATCTATAATGAATTTATTACTATCATTGGTGGCTATATTTCACCTCCACATTTCATAGAGACAGTCGTAAAAAATAATCCCATGATGTAATGAATTTTTTCCAAAGACATGACGATTCATTAGTCACCTCCCCACAAATAATGATATTTGTAGAGTGTTAGAACGAAATTTCTCATTAACTTATTCTAGGATATGTTCGTTAATGAAGAGTTTTCGCTAAATTATTGTAATTCCCCGACCCCAGCTACCCAGAGTCGGTGCATTACTTCGTAACATTGGCATGATCACAAAAGATCAAGTCTCGGAAGACCTATTAGTTTAGTAGCCTTGGAAACACTAGATACATTCATAATTGTTACATTACAACATAAGGTGAAAAACTACAAAAACAAAGTCTCCATAGTCCACAATCATATCCTCTTCTAACTATCCCTGCAGGTCAATCATAATATACTTCTTCGCATCCTGGAAAATATTAAAACATTGAAATGGGTGAGCTCAGATGCTCAGTAAGGATGTCAATATTGCGGAAGCGTTCATAAATAAACATAAAAATTTAAGGCAATGTATAACTAAAAAAGCCTTTTAAACTTGAACATCAACATAATATGGCAAAAGTAAAATGAGATAATTCCATTCACTTCTTCACATGGATATTCTACTGGTCGAATAATCACATGCAATATCAATAACCACTTTCATAATGAGGGAATGTATAATGCCAGACATTCTGAAACATTTTGTCAAGGCCTCAGCCAAGACGTCTAAAATGATTAAGGCATCGACCAAAACCATAAATCAAATTGGGAAAGGGCCTCGGCCAATTCCACGTCTAGTTGTCTCACGAGACCTACCGATGCATCGAGGAGCTATAGCGGGCTCCACCCGTCACTTATTAAGTCCAATACATTCCTCATATGAATAGGTTTAAACATATCATAAACAATAACATAATAATATCACATAAAACATGCATAAAGGAAACATAACATTTCCACATTTCAATCATAAGATATCAATAAAACACATTGATATAATAAAAATGCTTTCAAAACCATTTTCAATACCAAAATAAAAGAAAGTTAAAACTTTGTATTTATTTTTCATTAAAAAATGATGGCTTGTAGAGGAAGCTGAAACTCAAATAATGGTCATGGCGGCGGAGAAGTCCTTGTCGCCACATAAGTACAGAAATAAAAACATTCCCTTTTTTCGTTTAGAAAAATGCTTCATATAAAAAATATTCCTTTTGAATAAACGTAAAAGTCAATGGGGTTTATACACCGTATAAAAGAAAGTTGTCTATAAAACCAAATATGCCTCAATGAAAAGGGATTGAGACGAAGTCCTTAAAAAGATCATTTTTTTTAAATAAAGTACATCTATAATGTGTATTCACTATAATTACACATAAATAATGTAAAAATACAAGATAGGACATAATAATATCATGACATAATTTGAAAGTTGGAGATTAACCCAAAGAATATAAATTGGGTTAAGAAGTTCCCTTACCTTGCGTCTTGTCCTGAATCAACCGTTCTTTAACCTCCTGAATAATAAACTAGAGTTGATTTCTATTTACTTAAGAACCTTTTTCATGTTCATTATTCCTTTTATATCCCTTATTACCATGTTATGAACATTATGTAATTATTAAAGTTTATAACAGTCATTTTGTCGATCTTAGGTACTTGAATCAAAAATAAACTTCTTATAATTAAAAGTTGTTTATGTGGTAGAATATCCATTATCTCCAGAATAATATTCATAATTTAGATGTCATATATATCATATATATCCAGTATATACATTCTTTCATAATATTACGTAACATTTAGAGGTAAGAAATGAAATGCACCGTTCATGGAGACGGTAAGCCGTACGTACGCATGAACGCTACTTTCATTTTTATTTCGTATTTAATGGAATGAAATCATAATTATATAAAGGTATAATATAGTTCCAGTATAATATCATATATAATATCATTTACTCAATCCTTTATACATCCCACATATGGCATTAACGATTCACATCACTTTGAGGGGCCGGTAGTCCGCACTTCCTAAAATGAAATTATCACGTTTACCCATAATGGAAATCATAAAGTATGCTATAAATGGAAAATACATAAGCATAAGGGAAACATAAACATAATATATATCATATATAAAAATAGTTTCATCATAATGGCCACCATTAGAGGTGTTATATGAGTTTTGAACAATCATCGTTTCGTGTGGCAAAAATTCACCATCCACAGAAACAGTATGTTCTTTAACCATTAGATGTAGGTGTGTGTAAGTGTAGCTCGAATACTTATTATAAAAACATCCTAGTATATTGAGTATACTGGTTTTGATACAAAAGAAATGAATAAAAAGTGTTTAGGGGGTTGGAGAAGAAAAATAAAACAAAACAACATTAGAGAAGACATTACCTTAAAATCGGGTAACTCTTTTGATTTGAGCCAAAGGATTCCTTGGGAAGAGTTATTCCCAAAGTGAGGCTTCTAGAAGTAAGAGGGGGAAGTTGGGAGAGTAATTGGGCAGATTTTGTCTGAGCCAAATGGCTTGAAAGTGTGAATGAGGTGGTAGAGGTGGGGGCCTTTTATAAGTGGAGAGGAGGGGCACTCTTGGAAAGTAAAGAAAAGTCACTTTATTATAAAATGAGTTTCGGATTTTAGAGGTCCCAAACTTATATAATTCGAGGATAAGGTGATAAGGGTTCGAAATATCATCATCCAATAGGTTTTTGACAAGTTTAAGCCTTAGATTTTACATTATCCTTCCATTTTATTTAAATCGTTAAATAATGAGGTCATCGTTGCATCATCATGATGTCATAAATAATTTAATTTATTTAATGTCTAAAAATTATAAAAAAACTACTATGATGTAGGAAATCTTTTTAGCTTTCCAATGACTCTTTATTGTCAAATATATGACTTGTATAACCCCATGTAAAATTTTTTTTAGTAAAATATTTCATGTTTGTGTCATTTTTTTACTTTAACATTAAATAAAAGGTATTTATGTCATTTTCCAACTAAAGTGTCTCCATGGGGTCCCCAAGTTGACCCATGGATTTTCTTGGTCGTCCATGGCACATCCAATGAGGGTAGGACATGTGTCAAGCTCATCTCATATTATTAAAACATTATTTTTACCTTAAACTACACTAATTACCTCTAATCGCGATTAAGAACTTAAAAGTTACTATTCACCAAAAAATTATTTTAATCTCATTGAACTACATTTTACTTCCCTATGACAACCATGTATGTCGGAATTTTTAAATTCAAAACACAGAAGTGGTAAAATTTCATTTAAACGAAAAATCAGTTTTTATAAATACCACTTAGTGGTTTCACTATTCATCAAAAATCGAAGTTTTTCAGAAAAATCCCAAAAATTGACCCTAAGCTATATTTGATATTCTGATTTCAAAAATGTTTTATATTTTAGAAAATTCCAAACATATAAGTTGCATTAATTAATTTTATAATTAATTCCCGCTGTCACAACAAATAGCGTGTTTTTAAGAAACAATTTATATCAAAAGATTGACAATTGTTCATGCCCAATTTCAATGTTAAATTAATTATAATGACCAACATTGGATAAAATGGTAAAAATATATTCTAATTATACTTTAAAACCACTAAATAGTATAATTTATCACAATAAATTATTTTGATTAAAAAAGTTGTTTTAAGTATTTTTCACTATTCATAAAAAAAATTGGAAGTTCTGAGAAAGTTACAAAAAATTCAACTTAGGATAATTTTGATATTACGAATACAAAAATGAAGTCCATTTTGAAATATAAAATTTCTGTAAATTTAAAAAGTGGTTATTACTATTCATAACGGCTAATTCGATTAGTTGTAGTGTGTTAGAACTCGAAGTTGCGTACAATGCAAGCTATTGCATTATTGAATGAGAAACGTATCATGGAAGCTCGGGGTGTTACATTCTCCCCTACTTCAATAAATTGCGTCCTCGCAATTTTAAATTTTTCTTGGAAAACAAAAGGTTGAAAATAGAAAATACCTTTGTGGAAAACCCACATTGGAAATAAGGTTAATAAATATATAACATTAAAAGAAAGAAAGATAAGTACAAAAGTCACCCAAGATAGCCCATTCTAGGATTCTATGAAAATATGGATATGGAGGAGAAACAAACCATCAAGGCCTGATGGAGAGTTATAGAAAACAGGATTAGGAGAAAGTTTAACTACAATAAAATCGTAACCTTGTGATTGGTTAAACGATCATTGATTCCCTAGTAGGAAATGTTAACCGACAACATTTTTGTTTTAAGTTACCTTTTATAAAGTTGATGAATTTATTTAGGAGATTTACTAAGAATGTAATGGAATATACATACTTGTCATGTAGACTTTCATTCTTTAATAAAATTTTACTACAAACCCATCTTTCACTCTAAAAGGTAATACAACTCAAAAATATTCTATTTATCCTAATTGTATAAGGTTCCAAATATTAACACATACCATTTAGATTAGGAAAACTATTTTGTAATTACCAGGGACTTCCTGTAGGCTAGTGGTAGGTAATAAAGGCCTATCGCACTATGGTTGTGGGTTCGATTCCTGCAGCTTTGTCCGACGCGACGGGTTATTCCGCACCCTGCAGGTTGTCCTTTTCCTAAAACTATAGTATTATAATATTCCAAAAATAATCTTCAGAAATGTTTTAACCTTAAACAATACTATCCAAAGATCAACTTAACCCATTCCAACCTTTATAGTTATCCAAAATACCTCCGTCCAGACTTTCTCTAAAAGGTCTCTAAATTCAAAAATCAATTGTAACCTCATATTCCCCAAACAAAGTAAATTTTTTCTTATTGTCACATACTAAAAATATGATTACCTTCATCATATTAAATCCTTAATGAAAACAACATTTACTACAGTACAATCCTTATATATATATATCACATTATTCTAATAACCAGAATATAATCCATGAGTCCAAAAGCACCAATACATTAATTATTCCACTTCAACTGTAGTCATAGCATAAGATTGGCCTTGTTCCCTTGGCCTTTTCTGAGGTAAGTTTCTCTGACTCTT
Source organism: Viscum album (assembly GCA_963277665.1). Taxonomy (NCBI): domain Eukaryota; kingdom Viridiplantae; phylum Streptophyta; class Magnoliopsida; order Santalales; family Viscaceae; genus Viscum; species Viscum album. The sequence continues at coordinate 1,612,958,745 of OY728163.1, forward strand.
AGGACATTCATTTGCATAATGCCCCATTTCCCTACAATTGTAGCATTCAAAATTGATAGCCTCTTTCTTTCCCTTGCAATCACGCGCCCGGTGACCTTTTTCCCCACATTTATAACAAACTCCCATTCCTTTTAGGCAAGTACCAGGGTGATTCTTCCCACAATTATCACATAATGGAAAATCCTTCTTTCTCTTTTTCCCTTTATCTGTCTCTTGTTCCACCGTTCTCTTCTTCTCTTGTTTTACTTTTTTGTCCTAAGACTTAGAGAATTCCTTTTCTGTCTTGATAGCACATGAGACAATATCTTCGTATGTTGAGAACGATTGTGATACTAAAGCTCGACGGAGAAATGTTTTTAACCCATCAAAGAAACGATCAATATTACCTCTTGGGTTACGTATATAATCTGCAGCATACCTCGCTAACCTTGTAAAGTTGGCCTCATACTTTGCGACATTCTCATCCTCCTTTTGTTTCAGACTCAGAAATTGCCTTTCCATATCTGCTCTATGGTCATGAGGAAAGTATTTTTCTAAGAAACGATCTTTGAACTCCCTCCATTCCATATTCGATATGTCATCATCTTCCTTTGTGTTTTCAATCAATGACCACCATTGATCAGCATCTCCAGTGAGGCGGTAAACTGCCATGATAACCTTTTCCCTTTCACTACTCCCCAAGGTGTGGAATATTTTCTTTAAGGAGTTTATCCATTGCTCAGCTACTAATGGATTTGTACCCCCATTAAATGTTGGTGGTTGTTGCCTCATGAAGCGGTCTAACATTGATCCTCCACGTTGCGGATCAGTGTGCTCCATACGAGTAAGGTTATTATTCATAACCTGAGTGAGTTGTCCTAGTATGGTAATAAGTTGATCAGCACCAGTTGTATCTCCAGATCCACAATAATTATCTTGAGTAGGAGGGAAATCCCTACATGGAGTGCGTGTATTGATACGGTTTCCATTCCTTCCACTAGGCGCCATTTCTAAACAATGGCATAAACTAGATTAGTTTATGAATTAAAATACATAATTCCATATTTGTAAAACACTTTACATAAATTGAACTATTTATGCATATAATCCATAATCATAAAAAGAAATGTTTTCTTTGATAAAGTATATACTCATAACCCTTCATAGTGGTTTGTAATGAAAATTAGAATTATCCTAAGAATATCCCCCGGGAGTGTCGTAACCAAGAGTGCAACAAGGCCCATTGTCGTGCACCAGTTCCCGTTTGAGTCTAGCTCAAAGCGGTGTTTTCGAATTTTACCCCTAGGTACATCTGTTCCAAAGCCGCATCTACCTGCTCATATCCAGACAGAGATGTATTTCTCGGAAAACTCACAAAATCTCTACAATAACAAAATTCGTGGAAGTTCTTCTATACTAATCCTTAATGTCTATCTTCGGGCTATGTTCTCTAATCAGAGTATATCTAAATCTAGCTTCCAAGGTTAGTACTAAACTGCCTCTGATACCAACTGTAATTCCCCGACCCCAGCTACCCAGAGTCGGTGCATTACTTCGTAACATTGGCATGATCACAAAAGAACAAGTCTCGAAAGAATGATTAGTTTAGTAGCCTTGGAAACACTAGATACATTCATAAATGTTACATTACAACATAAGGTGAAAAACTACAAAAACAAAGTCCCCATAGTCCACACTAATATCCTCTTCTAACTAACCCTGCAGGTCATTCATAAAATACTTCTTCACATCCTGGAAAATATTAAAACATTGAAAGGGGTAAGCTCAGATGCTCAGTAAGGATAACAATATTGAAGAAGCTTTCATAAATAAACATAAAAATTTAAGGCAATGTATAACTAAAACAAAAGCCTTTTAAACTTGAACATCAACATAATATGGAAAAAGTAAAATGAGATAATTCCATTCACTTCTTCACATGGATATTCTACTGGTCGAATAATCACATGAAATATCAATAACCACTTTCATAATGAGGGAATGTATAATGCTAGACATTCTGAAACATTTTGTCAAGGCCTCGTCCAAGACGTCTAAAATGATTAAGGACTCGGCCAAAACCATAAATCAAATTGGGAAAGGGCCTCGGCCAATTCCACGTCTAGTTGTCTCATGAGACCTACCGATGCATCGAGGAGCTATAGCGGGCTCCACCCGTCACTTATTAAGTCCAACACATTCCTCATATGAATAGGTTTAAACATATCATAAACCATAACATAATCGTATCACATAAAACATGTATAAAAGAAAACATAAAATTTCCACATTTCAATCACAAGATATCAATACAACACGTTGATATAATAAAAATGCTTTCAAAACCATTTTCAATACCAAAATAAAATAAAGGTAAAACTTTGTATTTATTTTTCATTAAAAAAATGATGGCTTGTAGAGGAAGCCAAAACTCAAATAATGGTCACGGCGGGGGAGAAGTCGTTGTCACCGCATAAGTACGGAAAGAAAAACATTCCCTTTTGTCGTTTATCAAAACGCTTCGTATAAAAAAGATTCTTATTGAATAAACGTAAAAGTCAAATGGGTTTATACACCGTATAAAAGAAAGTTGTGTATAAAACCAAATATGCATCAATGAAAGGGGATTGAGACGAAGTCCTTAAAAAGATCATTTTTTTAAATAAAGTACATCTATAATGTGTATTCACTATATGTACACATAAATAATGTAAAAATACAAGATAGGACATAATAATATCATGACATAATTTGAAAGTAGGAGATTAACCCAAAGAATAGAAATTGGGTTAAGAAGTTCCCTTACCTTGTGTCTTGTCCTGACTCGACCGTTCTTTAACCTCCTGAATAATAAACTAGAGTTAATTTCTATTTACATAAGAACCTTTTTCATGTTCATTATTCCTTTTATATCCCTTATTACCATGTTATGAACATTATGTAATTATTAAAGTTTATAACGGTCATTTTGTCGATCTTAGGTACTTGAGTCAAAAATAAACTTCTTATAATTAAAAGTTGTTAATGTGGTAGAATATCCATTATCTCCAGAATTATATTCATTATTTAGATGTCATATATATCCTATATATCCAGTATATACATTCATTCATAATATTACGTAACATTTAGAGGTAAGAAATGAAATGCACCATTCATGGAGACGGTAAGCCGTACGTACGCATGAACGCTACTTTCATTTCTATTTCGTATTTAATGGAATAAAATCATAATTATATAAAGGTATAATATAGTTCCAGTATAATATCATATATCATATCATTTACTCCATCCTTTATACATCCCACATATGGCATTAACGATGCACATCACTTTGAGGGGGCGGTAGTCCGCACTTCCTAAAATGAAATTATCGCGTTTAACCATAATCGAAATCATAAAGTATGCTATAAATGGGAAATACAGAAGCATAAGGGAAACATAAACATAATATATATCATATATAAAAATAGTGTCATCATAATGGCCACCATTAGAGGTTTTATATGAGTGTTGAACAATCATCGTTTCGTGAGGCAAAAATTCGTCATCCACATAAACAGTATGTTCTTTAACCATTAGATGTAGGTGTGTGTAAGTGTAGCTCGAATAATTCTTATAAAAACATCCTAGTATATTGAGTATACTGGTGTTGTTACAAAATAAATGAATAAAATGTGTTTAGGGGGTTGGAGAAGAAAAATAAAAAAAAACATTAGAGAAGACATTACCTTAAAATCGGGTAACTCTTTTGATTTGAGCCAAAGGATTCCTTGGGAATAGTTATGCCCAAAGTGAGGCTTCTAGGAGTAATAGGGGGAAGTTGGGAGAGTATTTGGGTAGAGTTTGGCCGAGCCAAATGGCTTGAAAGTGTGAATGAGGTGGTAGAGGTGGGGGCCTTTTATAAGTGGAGAGGAGGGGCACTCTTGGAAAGTAAAGAAAAGTCACTTTATTATAAACTGAGTTTCGGATTTCAGAGGTCCCACACTTATATAATTCGAGGCTAAGGTGATAAGGGTTCGAAATATCCTCATACAATAGGTTTTTGAAAAGTGTAAGTCTTAAATTTCACATTATCCTTCCATTTTATTTAAATCGTTAAATAATGAGGTCATCTTTGCATCATCATGATGTCATTACTAATTTAATTTATTTAATGTTGAAAAATTATAAAAAAATACTATGATGTATGAAATCTTTTTAGCTTTACAATTACTATTTATTGTCAAAAATATGACTTGTATAACCCCATGTAAAAATTGTTTTAGTAAAACATTTCATGTTTGTTTCATTTTTTTACTTTAACATTAAATAAAAGGTATTTATGTCATTTTCCAACTAAAGTGGCTCCATGGGGTCCCCAAGTTGACCCATGGATTTTCTTGGTCGGCCATGGCACATCCAATGAGGGTAGGACATGTTTCAGGCTCATCTCATATTATTAAAACATTATTTTTACCTTAAACTACACTAATTACCTCTAATCGCGATTAAGAACTTAAAAGTTACTATTCACCAAAAAATTATTTTAATCTCATTGAACCACATTTTAATTATTAATGAAAACAATGTATGTCGGATTTTTAAAATTCAAAACACAGAAGTGGTAAAATTTCATTTAAACGAAAAATCAGTTTTTATAAATACCACTTAGTGGTTTCACTATTCATCAAAAATCGAAGTTTTTCAGAAAAATCCCAAAAAATCACCCTAAGCTATATTTGATATTCCGATTTCAAAAATGATGTCTATTTTAAAAATTTCCAAACATATAACTTGCATTAATTAATTTTATAATTAATTCCCGCTGTCACAACAAATAGCGTGTTTTTAAGAAACAATTTATATCAAAAGATTGACAATTGTTCATGCCCAATTTCAATGTTAAATTAATTATAATGACCATCATTGGATAAAATGGTAAAAATATATTCTAATTATACTTTAAAACCACTAAATAGTATAATTTATCACAATAAATTATTTTTATTAAAAAAGTTGTTTTAAGTATTTTTCACTATTCATAACAAAATTTGAAGTTCTGAGAAAGTTACAAAAAATTTAACATAGGATAATTTCGATATTACGAATACAAAAATGAAGTCCATTTTGAAATATAAAATTTCTATAAATTTAAAAAGTGGTTATTACTATTCATAACGGCTAATTTGATTAGTTGCGGTGTGTTAGAACTCGAAGTTGCGTACAATGCAAGCTATTGCATTATTGAATGAGAAGCGTATCATGGAAGCTCGGGGTGTTACAATTATAGTAATGAACATTTCTCCACTAATCTACATTGCAAGTAGGTGCATCTAGGTGAAATGTCCCATTTGAGTCCACCCATAAATAGACCCCTTAATATCATGGTTTTACATTTTCGTATATAAGTTTATAACTATCCCATTTCCATTGCATGGGGTATAGATAAAATAAAATTCAAAACACTGAAGATACTTTATCAATTTTTTTAGTTTTAGATTCAATTATTATATCTAAAAATTATATGAAAATATTTTGTGATCTGAGTAGACTGTAAAATTTTCCATGAAAAGGTAGTGAAAGCATGATTTCAAAGCATGCATCACCTGCACCATATCATGGTATTGGGTTGTCAAATTTCATTCATGTGGTTGGATTTTGAATTATTAATACACCACCACATGGTTACCGAATATCAGCCTGAATCCCACACCTATAATTGAAATGTGTTAATAAATCATATTCCATTTTCCAAAAATATTTAAAATAAAATTGATGGCAGTGGTCAACAACATCGTAAGTTCCTTAAATAATGATTGGTATTATAGTCTAGAAAAATACATCAACCCATTTTAGGTGATATATATTATTTTAAATTTAAACTAATTGAAATATGAGGCAAAATTCCTTTAATATCGTTCCATGAATAATAAACTCTTAAATTTAAAGACATTATTTGTCTCTTCCCCTAAACTAAAAACATTAATATTCTCCATATAAATGGAATCCCATGTTCCAAGATCACATGACCCCCAATTTATCCTCTAAAATCTAAAAATATAATTTTAATAGATTATCATAAAGGCAGTGATCTCTACCAATTTAAAAAAATAATATTTTAGAAATTATCCTCTTCTATTACAAATCAATCTATGACATCATTAACAAAATAAAAAAAGTTCAAGGATTCTACGAAATCCCCCATTTATAAGGGCCATGAAAACAATAATAGTGTATTTTAACACAAATATCATAACCAAATATCCCAATGGGCCATACCAACATTGGAAAACGATGTTTGAATGTTGAAATAACATACTATGACCTGATAATTCCCAGAGTTTAGATAAATATTCAATAACCATATTAACCTAATAATATGATTCGAGACTTCATATATCTTTAAAGGTTTTTATTTTTAATTGTGACCATATTTAAATTCATGTAAAAAATATATATTCAATGGGATCCATAGAACATCTTAGAAAAAATAATTTTTTTGGACCAAGGTGAGGTTCTTGGGTTAATAATTACATTGAATTACAAATCGTCTTGTTATATCATTAATTCCTTCAACATAGTATAGAAAATATGATATTTGGGAAGAGATAAGGGTTGTGTTATTGATGCAAATTTCACAGTGAATTCCCCATCACATTTTGGAGGTAAACATGAATATATCTCTTGAAATACATATAAGAACACTTAATGTATGGGTGGAAACCCATTAAAAAACATACTCATATTATTCAATAACAATAGAAAATACATGAAATAAAAAGATTCCTAACATCATAAGTGGAGAAACATTTGATCCAGACATGGACCCATTCACCATAGAAAAAAACAATTCTCCCAAGATGTGTTGTACACATCACCCATCAATGATAGTAATCAATATGATCCTTGAATAAAATTATCTAATTTATTCATAGGATAACATTTATGTGGTCCAATTCTATAACTTGGATGTCCCATTTCAGCTTGACCACCAATAGAGAAATAAATGTGAAAAATATCTAAGTACATGTTCCTTCCACATGAAAAAACATGTAGTCAACTCCATGGAATATAGAATTATCCCCATCTAGAGATTTATTGAATCTACAAAATGATACAAGACTAATGATTTAGAATAAAATGTATCAAAAATATAACCCTCTGATGATGATCAAATTAGAGTAGTACATTGGTCTATTATGGGTCCAACATTTGTTTCCCATGGAATTTAAAAAATAACAATAAGGTTCCTTATCCTTTTCTTTGTATATGGGGACTAATAAATTGTGGATATTCTGTAAGAGTAGTCTAGCCATCAAAATATCCAACATTTGTTTTTTATTCATGCTATACAAATTTTACAAATGGTCATATTTCATTAAAATAATTGCAAATGGACCATGAATCTGCACTGATGTCACTTCCTAGGTGTATTTGAATATTCATCTCATATGGGTCTAGGGGATCCACACATTAGGAATACAACATATCCACCACTAAAAGATTATTTAAAATGAGGTCAAAATGAATATCTAGAGCTACAACCACCCATATTTTTAATCTATTTTACATTCTTTTTCACCCCAAATGAACCCAAACAAATAAAATTCAATGATGCAACCATTCGTTCCAATGTTGACTTACCACCCTAGTAAGTCTTCCCCCATAAATACTTAGTTACATTCCATGGAATAAGTTTTTTATTAATTAATATGACATAATATTGATCATATGGATAAAAAAGAATTTCAAATATTTAATAGTTCAAATTTTAATTGGAAACTACAACAAGTGTTAAACCGACTATGTCAGAAATGAAATTAGCATATTCTAACTTGGAATTATCTTCATGATGGAGATTAATAAAATCACGAGTCATGTTTAAGGAGGATTTACATATAAATAAACAATCATTAAAAGTATCCGTTATTTCTTTGCATCACGTCTTCTCATGGAGTACTTACTAAACAACTTAATACCACCCCTGGGGATTGGGGTCTTTCAACAAAAACACATCACATTTCATATTAATGGCCTCAAAAGTCACACATAACCCAAAGAACCTCTCAATATTCTTCATTAAATCTTCTCATTACTGGGGATCAAGGATTCCCTTGTTTTATGTGGAGTTATTAATGGAAAAAAATTGAACCCAACCCTTTGCCAAACCCACCTTGGCTTCTTTGAGGAGGGATACATCCTATATAGTGATCAGGATGTCAGATGGTCTGATCCATTACCTCCAATAATAATTGTATAAAATTTTATGGGAGAAGCCTCTTTCGACTTCTCCCATGTCTTCATGGAAGTCTTGGGGGTGGAATGATTCTCCACAAACCAATGAACCCAAAAGAAACTACCAATACATAGTCATCTCAAAAACCAAAACAAGTATCATAATGTAATGAATCTTAGGAATAAAACATCAAACCATGATAATAACAAAACAATATTTAAACCACTCCACCCTACGTCAGTGTTAATGGGATGTATGTGGCCTACAATTTCACCTTAACAAGTATGAAAAGTAAAATACCAACATCGCATTGTCTCCCAAGGTCATTCACAAGGTGTGTATTTAAAAAATCACGCCCACAACATGATCCAGAAGGCCTAACATTCTGATCTCATGACTACCTAGAATTCCCAAATAACCTGACAACAAAGAAGGTAGAACATGTATATTATTTTATATTATCATGAATTGGTCCGGGATTTCATCTAATAAGAAACTAAACACTACCCATGATATAGCCTGAAGGGTGTTCTCATGTATCATATTCTAGGAACGTTTTTTTGAACATGATGAACTTTTATTGGGTATAATTTCTCCCAAGATAATAAACACAAAAACCATGTATGACATAAATATTAAAAAAACATAAACCCCATGAACAAATATTGACAATCATAAAAAAAGTAACCATGTTAAATATATAATGTCATCTTTTTGAATTAACAATAATAGAATAAAAAATAACCAACAAGGTATGGGTATCAAAATGATTAAAAAAATCCATACGACATGCAGGTCAACACCCACTAAGCCACAACCGTCAACACCGAGGGAATAAGTATCTAAAAATAATAACTTCACCCACATAAATGTAATGAAATTAAATTGATTTATTTAAATAGAAAAATTTCTACATACACCCATGGGTGTATATATTGTGGGAACTAATGTACTATAATGAATTGGAATTTCTATATAATGTTTTTTAATAAATAGAAATTTTATGAGCCAGCGAAAATTGACAGCGTGTGATTCCGAGGCCCGAAGATCCCTGAATGAATTTCTGGTATTTTGTTCAGGTACATTTAGTAAAAGTGCGAGCAGGTTCTTCTAACTTTTGAACCGGTTCTCAGAATTGAAATTAGAGTGCACCGTTGAACTCACAACACTAGTATTCTCTTAAAGAGACTTTCACCTCGACAATAGTTGGTTGAGGGTGAATGTTAGTTTTTTGGTTTTTCATGTAAATAATAAAATAAAATAAACACACGATTTATTTTATTTTGTTGTAACCACCCACCATGTGGATGTTTAGGGTTGGTGTCCACTGAAACTAAACCACCCCTTCTGGATTTATTGTTGTGGGGAACACATGAGATCTCAAAACCTCTCAATTTGAATTTGGGGGCGGGGACCACCTGAACCCTATTAATGGGGGGATGAGGAAAACCTCTCAACTCCCTCATTAATGTGATGGATCCTATTGACTTTCTCCACATTAATTATGCCAATCCACATTAATTAAATACACCAACATTGGTGTTTAATTAATGTATTTTGAATTGTTTCCAATGATTAATGTTGGGGGAAACACAACAGTTGGCCATTTTTCATTTTGGTGGATCCTTGGGAGGGAATCTCTCCAATGAAGAACTACTTCTCCAAATGAAGAACGCGTTCTTCCTATGATGAACACAAATGAAGAACGCCGACCTCGACATCGAGATTCTTCCTCGTGACTTCTTCCAACATGGGACGCCCTTATCTACGGAGAATCGACGACCGTACTACCTTCTTGGGCCAACATCATCAAGAGAAAGAGCTAGGGGTTTAATAATATTTGTTTATCACTTTCCACGTACAAACTTCTTCTCTTGGGCAGGATTGGGAATAATTAAATTGCGGAAGATCAGGGTTGACGTTCATTGCATGGTTCGTTGTGAACAGCTTGCTACCACTCTAAACGCAGAGGGTGTGGGACAAACTAACATGGCCCGAACCCTTTTTTATTCTTCTTTGGAATGTTCTTCTAAATGGTGGAAGGTGACAAAGGCGACGGTGCTTCGCCCCTCGTGGAAGACCCGCGGCCTTCGTGCCCCGCGGTGCTCTGCCTCCCGCAGCCTCACCGCGTCGCCCTGAAGCACCTGTGACCTCCTTTTCTCTACACTCTTGCCAAACCGCCGCCTAGCCAGGCCGCCACAACGAGCTGAGCCGCTCTTCCGAGATGATCCGCTTTCACCCCTCACAGCGCCCCGGAAGAACTGGCATGCGCCCCTCGCCACGCCCTAGTCGAACCATCGTGCGCCCCTCGCAGAGCTCCGGCAGAACTGGCCCGTGGCCCCATGATGCCTCGGCCGAACCAGCCCGCGCCCCCTGCGATGCCCCGGACGAACCAACCCATTCCCCCCATGGAACCCCGGCCAAACCGGCCCCAGGCCCCCGTGGCACCTCGGCCAAACCAGCCCCGCGCCCTCACAGCATCCCCACGGCTGAGCCGCCCCACGACCGAGCCGCCCCACGGTAGAGCCACCCCGCGACCCCGTGGGCTCTGCAGCTCCCCACGGCCTGCTGGAACTCCCAGCAGACCGAGATGCATCACGGGTTGGGCCTGACCTAGTGGGTCGGTGTGGGTTGACCTCATATGGGTTGACCCATTCCAGGTCGGTTCGGGAGGGTCCGACTGGGTAGGATCGTACCCAGGCTCACTACGACCCCTTTTACGCTCTTTTGGCCATAACTTTGTCACTAGTCTACCGTTTGAGGAACCGTCAGTGATACTAGTGATTTTGGAGCGAGATGGTTCCTTTGAGGGATATGCCAATATGTTTTGAATTAAGGTGGAGAATGATCAGCATGGATCAATCACGAATCCATCCGGGACCCCGAGAATAAAAGGCTAAAAACTCACAGACTGGGCATCCGATTGACGCATCATCAGTTACATTGAGACCCCATATGATGTGGGGGACCATTGAGATACTTCTTCGTGGGACTTCGTGATAGTTAGAGTATTGACTAGTAGCTCATGGAGCGGATCCTTTCGGAGTCGAGCGAGCATAGTCCAAAGACCTAGTAGTTGGCTGAGACTTGATGACTGATGACTGATTCGACTCATAGTGACTTGACTATCCCAGTGGGGAGCGCCATGGTGTCGCAGAATACCCACAGTGGGGAGCTCCTTGGTGTCATGGCAGACCTACGGTACTCGATTGGAAGAGTACCTCAGTAGGCTACGAGGGAGAGCGTGCTTGGTGACACAACAGACCCACAGTGGGTAGCACGCTTGGTGATGCGACAATTCCACCTTACTCAATAGGAGGAGTACCTCTTTAGTCTAAGGTTAGTTGGAAGCGCCTTTGTGGGATGCAGCAGGCCTACTATACTCGATAGAGGATGAGTTCTTCTGCAGTTGTCGGATCGAGATGTTACTTGATACTGCCCCTTGAATAAAATCATGGATTGAGCTGAGTCAGTTTTCCTATGTTTTCCTCATGATTGAGATGGATTACTTAATAACATAGGTATGTGTATGGGCATTTATCTATGTATGGTTATCTGCTAAATTCATACTTTGTGGTTTATCCTTGGTGTCTTTTGTGAGACCTTGTGGGTCTCGGGGTCCCAACTGAGTATCGTTACACTCACCCCTTCATGGGATATGCCCACACCAAGTTTTGTTTGATGAAAATGATGGACAAATCTGACTGAGGATGAGAGTACTAGGACTAGACAATAACCGAAGGTAGACCATACGGCGTGTCGGTACACGGAGGAGACAGACGAACATGGAGTGCTGAAAAGGCGATCTATACCTACCCATTAGGTAGGAACCTCGATGGATAACCCAGTAGTTGTTTTTTCTTTTTTCTCAGTTGTACTTGTACATTCCGATTCATGTACCTTTTCCATTTGGCTTGTATTGTGGCCCCTTTTTTCTTTTCATCACTCTATCTTTTATACAATCTACTTGGTGTTTCTTCCATATGTTTTCTTTCTTCTGTGTGAGTTTAAGTTAATAAAGGCAATGCCTTCTCAGATTTAGGGTATTACACCTTTGATTCTAGTCACCATCACATGGAATATGGAAGGCGGGATTGGGGTAGTCACGACACGGGCCCTAGTGGACGGTTCGTAATAAATTGTTATCAGAGGAGTCAGATCTACCGCAGAACATAAGAAACTTATATTTTCGGTGAAGCAATAGCGTTATGTGTAGTGAGTGTAGTTTTCAGTTCCGGGAGTATAGTTTTGGTCTGGTGGCTGAAATATCCATACTCCAGGACCCTGACTTGTGATTTCCGACTCAGTGCAAGAAATCACTGATTGTGTGTGTGTTCTCAAATTTTTTTCTTAAGGTCACCTCACCAAGTCAACTCATTAGGTATAAAATTTTAACTGTAGCGCCCCTATTTCTTTTCAGAATGTCTATATGCATCCAATATTCTAGAGTTCTGAGAGTTGTACGCAGTGATGGTCCACTAGGCATTGAGGCTTCGGTTCTAGGCCTCTTTCCAGTAGTGGCACCAGTGGCACCACTACATGTTGGGCCACCAATGCCACCAGCCCCAGAAAAAATGGTTCATACCTCTTGATCACATTGCATGAGTTCGAGTGATATAGGCCACCCAGGACTATGGGAGAGATGGACCCACAGGCGGGTGAGGATTGGATTTAGGTTGTGGTGAGAGTTTTCTGACTGGTAGGGACACCAGCTGATTTCATGGTGACCTTTCCACCAGCCTTCTACAGGAAGCTGCAAGATGATGGTAGAGATTGATGATCTAGGTTCAAGATGAGGAGGCGCTTCTCTGGGTAGACATCGAGAGCCTATTTCAGGTAGATTTTTTCCCAGGGAATCTTCGTGCAGTGCGCATTCAGGGTCTACTTCATCTGTAGTAGGGCAGTAGAACTGTAGCTCAGTACTCAGTGAGGATCACTGACCACTCACATTTTTCCATGGATATAGTGCGAGACCCATTATTTAGGGCTCAAACCGTTGAGTAGGGTCTCAGGCGAGTGATCAGGTCTTCAGTGATCTCACTCAGCATCCCGACGCTGGAAGGGGTGTTAGAGAGAGCTCTTTTGTTAGAGTGTTTCCTTGCTGAGAAGTCAGCAGCGGCAAGACCCACTACTAGTCATCACGTAGCGGTGACTTCTAAAGCAGGCATCATACATATGTCACAGAGGTCCAAGAGGAACATACCTACAGGTGGACCACTTCATGACTCAGGATCAGTCGTGTAGGGCACCACAAGAGGAGCTAGTCATTCTAGGAGTAGGTAGGGTTTTTCATGCAGCAGCCAGGGTCACAGGGCTCATGAATATATGAACTGCCATTCAGATGATCAGCAATGGTCGAAGGACTACCCAGGAATAGACAGAGGTTCGACCGAGGAGGTCTGCATGGAGAAGGAAGACATTGCAGAGGTGCTTGCCGTGTAGCTGGTGGTGGGAGATGATTAGAGATGTTACTTCCACCACCACGAGGAGGTCCACCCCGACCGCATAGATCAGGTGTAAAAGAGAGAGCTCATATCCAGGAAGCTGAGGCCTATGATCACGGGGCACCTGAGATGATTCGAGGTACAATCTGTGTCTACTCAACAATATCTGAAATACTTATTGACATAGGTTCCATTCGTTCTTTCATTTCTACTACCCTCGTTCTGATCGCAGAGATTCCGATGGAGCTGTTGGCTCAATCATTACGTCTTGAGACTCCTACAGGTGCAGATTCGAAGATTACGCACTGGTGTCGGCATTGCAAGCATACTCTAGGAGGTGAGAGCTTCAGCGGGGATCTCATAGTAGCAGTGTCGTGGACTTACGTTGTCATCATGGGTTTGGACTGGTTATCCACAATCCATTCTCATATTAACTGTATTATCTGCAATGTGGGGTGTGTCCGCATGAATTGGACTAGGTTTACCTTTACTAGAAAGAAAGGAGCCTTTGCAAGGCATGATGGACTTACCAAAAAGAGAGTGTAGCCGATCACTAATCAGTTGGCTAGCCTTACGCTCAAAGTTGTTGATTTGTAGTGTTTAAGCAATCCTGTTGTGGTGGATCAGTACGTGGATGTTTTTTTGCAGATGATGTCCCAGGTCTAGCTCCTCATAGATATGAGGAATTTTACATTGAATTGTACCCCAGGACGTCACTGAAATCTGTACCAGCGTATCAGATAGCTCCCACTAAGCTTCGCGAGCTATGGGTACAGCTAGAGGAATTGTATGGGAAGGAGTTCATCCAGCCCAGTGTTTCACCTTGGACAGCCACGATTCTGTTCTCCAAGAAGGCGGATGAGAGCATAGGGATTTGTGTTGACTACCAGCACCTAAACCAGGTGACCGTGAAGAACAAGTACCCACTCTCAATGATTAAAGGCCACCTTGACCAGCTGAAGGGAGCACAGTGGTTCTCAAAGATAGACCTCAGATCTGGCTATCAGTAGCACATAGTTTATGGTGAGGATGTACAGAACACGACATTCATATGTCGGAATGGCCACTACGTTTTCTTGGTTATGCCATTCATCATAACCAATTATCCATCAATGTTCATTGGACTCATGAGAATGGTCTTTCAGTTGTACCTTGATCACTTCATAGTAGTCTTCATCGATGAAATTATGATATACTAGACTACTCAGGAGGAGCATGCCAATCATTTTTAGGTAGTACTGAACACACTTTGAGTGCACCAAATTTATTGTAATCTCTCAAAGTTCTAGTTCTAGATCCGAGAGGTTGACATTGTTGAAAATGTCATATCGGAGGCCGGAGTTGCTATGAATCCCATGAATATTGAGGCGGAACTTGCTTGGGAGCCACCCAGGAGTGTGATAGAGGTACGGAGTTTCCTGGGATTCGCTGGATATTACTGGAGGTTTGTGAAAGAATTCTCCAGAGTTGCAGAACCACTATCAGCCTTAACAAAGAAGGGGAAACCCTTCACGTGGTCGAAGAGATTCTTGTAGGGTCTTCAAGAACTGAGCTAGATATTGACTAGTGCCCCCATCTAGAGGCATCTAGAGGAGGGCGTAGAGTATGTAGTTTTCTGCGACGCATAAGGGGTCAGGCTCAGATGTGTCCTGATGCAGGAAGAAGCAGTGATAACATATGGTTCTCAACAGTTGAGACGTCATGAGAAAAACTATGATAACCATGACATATAGTTTGGAGTAGTGTTCTTCACCATAGAGATATGGCAACACTATATGGTGGGAGAATGTTTTACAATGTACTCTAATCTCAAGAGTCTCAGGTATATCTTCTCCCAAAAGCACCTGAATAAGAGAAACTGATATTTTCTTGAGTTCCTCTAGGACTTTGACTTCAAGATAGTATATACTATTGGTAAGGGGAACATTGTAGCAGATGCACTCAACATGAGGTCTGGTATACAGCTGCTAGGTGAGGCGACAGAGTAGCACACTGATTTGAATATATTCATTGTGGATAGAGATTGATATGTTTTTATTCAGTGTATTAAAGTCACTCACCCACATCATCAGCGAATCAGGGAGGCACGACATGGGGAAATTGAATACGAGACATGACGTGCTAAGATATTCAGAGGACATGCAGCTGATAGATTTTCTGAAGTTGGGGAGTATGTAATCCTCTTCTGAGGACGTTCCATGGTACCAGTGTCACTTCATAAGGAAATGTTGAAGGAGTTCCACAAATACCCTCTAGTGGTACATACTTAAGTTCTTAATATGTACCAGGACCTTTGAAGATAGCACTGGTGGATGATAATGAAGAATGTAGTAGAAGAGTTTTCTCTCAGTGCCTCACTTGTCAGCATGTGACGGAGGAGCAACAGGTACCAGCAGGCTTGGATCACACTTTAGTGGTCCCAGAGTGGAAGTGGGATGAGATATAAATGGACTTCATGACAAGACTTCCATGTACATCTCGAGGACATGACTCGATTGGGGTGATCGTAGACCGACTCACCAAGTTGGCACACATCCCAACAATAAGAGGGAAATGATATGTAGAGATCATGGGATGCATCTATGTGAAAGAGACTGTGCGTCTACATGGAGTACCTTCAGCAATTGTCTCTGATCGTGACATATGTTTCACATCCCTGCTATGGAAGGGGTTTTATGAGGTTTTTAGGACACAAATTAGTTTGAGCACCGCCTTCCATCCTTAGACGGGTGGACAGACTGAGCGGACCATTCAGACCCCCAAGGATATGTTGTTTTCTTCTGTCCTCATCTTTAGTCCCTACTGGGAGGATCAGATAACATTGGAGGAGTTTTCCTACAACCACATATATCAATCCACGATAGGGATAACATCTTTCGAGGCATTATACAGGCAACCTTGCAGACCAGCCTTGTGCTGGAGTGACCCAAGGGAGTCAACACTCGTGGGACCAGAGATGGCTCGGGCTACCACAGAGAAGGTGTAGATCATCCAGGATCGGATGAATATTACACAGAGCAGGAAGAAGTCATATGATGACAGTATACAGAGTCCTCTAGAGTTTGAGGATGGTGACCACGTCTTTCTATGAGTCTCACCACGACGTGGACTACAGAGATTTGGATGATCTGGAAAGTTATCCCCAAGAATCAGTGGACCTTTTCAGGTTCTCATCATAGTTGGCGAGGTTGAATACTACTTATCTCCTCCACCTTAGTTGCACCGGGTGCATGATGTCTTCCACGTATCCCAGCTGAGGAGATATGTGCATGACCATTCTCATATCATCGGCCATGGTGAGCTAGACATCGATGATGAGGCTACTTTTACGGAGGTTCCAGTAGAGGTTGGGGATCGACAAGAGTAGGTCGTTCATGGAAAGTTGATAACTCTGGTGCACGTTCGTTGGAAATACAAGAACCTCTAGGAGAGAACATGAGAGCGGGAGGCTTAGATGCGTGCTCAGTACCACCCACATGTTCCCTTAGTTTGAGTTGTATCTTATAGGGATGTAAAGCCCTGAGGTTGGGAAAATGTAAAGACCCAAAATTCCCAGGTAATTTTTTTAATAAATGGAAATTTTACGTGTCAGTGAATGTTTTCGGTGCATGATTCCGAGTATCAGAGTGCCAGAATGGAATTTGTGAACTTTTGTTCGGGTACATTCAGTAAAAGTGCAAGCAGGTTTTTCTAAAATTTGAACCGGTGCTCGGAATTTAATTCTGAGGGAACCGTTGAACTCACATCACTTGTATTCACTTAAATAGATTTTCACCTCAATAACAGTTGGTCGGGGGTGAAATTAAGTATTTGGGTTTTTTGTGGAAATAATAAAATAAAATAAACACATGATTTATTTTATTTTGTTGTAACTACCCACCATGTGGACGTTTAGGGGTGGGTTCAATTGGAACTGAACCTCATCTTCCAGATTTATTATGGTGGGGACCACATGAGATCCCAAAACCTCCCAAGTTGAAATTTGGGGTGGGGACCACCTGACCCCTATTAATGGTGGGATAGGAAAACATCTCAACTCCCTAACTAATGTGGAGGAGCCTACTGTCTTCCTCCACGTTATTTATGCCAAACCTCATTAATTAAATTTGAAAACCTAGGTTTTTAATTAATATATTTTGAATCGGTGAAACGATTAAAGTTGGGGGAAACAAATCAGTTGTCCATTTTTGTTTTCACTGGAGCCTTGGAAAAAATACTCTCCAATGAAGATCTAATTCACTGAATTAAGAACACATTCTTCCAGTGAAGAATTCCAATGATGAATGCCAACCTCGACTTCGAGCTTCTTCCTTGGTACTTTTTATAACGTGGGACATCCTCATCTATGGAGAATCGATGACCGTACTACCTTCTTGTGCCAACGTCATCAAGCGAATGAGGTAGGTGTTTAATTATATTTTTTATCACTTTCCATGTAATCCCTTCTTCTCATGGGTGGGATTGGGAATAATTAAATTGTGGAAGATCATGGTTTTCATTCATTGCATCATTCTTTGTGAACTTTTTTCTACCACTCTAAACGTGGAGGGTGCGGGCAAAATTAACATGGTCCGACCCCTCTGTCATTCTTATTTGGTGTGTTCTTAGAAATGGATGAATGTGAAAAACAAAATAGTGCTTCTCCCTTCACGGCACCCCCATGACTGCCTCCGCCTGTGGCCTCTGTGCCCTAGGGCGCTCCGCCGCCCACGGACTCGACGTGTCGCCATGCGGCACCCAAGGCCTCCACCGCTCAGCGCCGCTGCCGAACCGTAGCCGATCCGGGCCTCTACTCCGAGCCGACTTCGCCCCGTGCGGCACCCTAGCCGAACCAGCATGCACCCCTGGTGGCACCCTGGCTGAGCCATCCCGCGCCCCTCGCACCACCCTCCCCCCGGCGACACCAGCCCATGCCCCGTGATGCACTCCTGTCGAACCAGCCCGCGTCCCTCTCGGAGCCCTGGACAAACCAGCTAGCATCCCCATCTCGCAACCCTCGCGGCTCCTTGGGAAAACCAGAATGTGCCCCTCTTGGCGATCCAGCAAAACTGGACCGAGCCACACATGACGCCACGGCTGAACCGGCCCACGCCCCTCGGGGAGCCCCGACCGAACCAGCCTGCACCCCCCCACGACACCCCGACCGAACAGGCATGCGGCTCCCATAGCACCCCGGAAGAGCTGGCCCCGCGCCCCCTGTGTTGCATCAGCTGAACTAGCCCCACTCCCTTGCAAATAATTCGTGGTTGAGCCGCCCTACAACACTAGTAGGCTCTGCGGCCCCTCACTGCCATCACGGCCTGCTGGACCTCCCAGCGGACCGGCCCGCATCACGGGCTGGTCCTTACCTAGAAGGTCGGGCCGGGTCGATCTGAACCGGGTCGACGCATGCCAGGTCAGATTGGGTCGGTCTGACCGGGTCGGACCAGACCTGAGCCCACTACAACCCCTTTATGCTCTTTTGGCCACAACATTGGCACCAATCGACCGTTGGAAAAACCGTCAGCGGTGATGGAAATCATGGATTGAGAAAGTTCTTTTGAGTGATATCCCACTTTGTTTTGGATTAAGATGGAGGAATTGTTAGGTTTAATGGAGGATAAATCCAATTGCTCCCCTGGGACTAAAAGGCTAATAACTCACAGAATGAGTATCTGATTGATGCGCCGTCTGTTACGTTGAGACACCCTTTGACGTTGATGACCACTGAGATAATTTTTTGTGGGGCTTTTTGATAGTTGGAGTATTTACCAGTAGCTCGTGTAGTAAATCCTTCAAGAGATGAGTGATCATATTGCAGAGACCTAGTAGCTGGATGAGACCTGACGACTGCTGACTGATTTGACTCGGGGTGAGTCAGTTGGCCCAGTGGGGAGCACCTTGCTATCGTGGAAGACCCACAGTGGGGAGATCCTTGGTGTCATGGAAGGCCCAAGGTACTCTATAATAGGATTAACTCATAAGTCTACGAGGGGGAGCATGCTTGGTGACTTGGTAGACCCACAGTGGGGAGCACACTTGGTGACGCTGCAGATCCATGGTACTCGACAGGAGGAGTAATTCAGCCGTCCATGGTTAGTGGGAAGTGCCTCTATGAGACGCGGCAGGACCACTGTACTCGATATAGGAGGAGTTTTCCAGCAGTTGAGGGCTCAAAATGTTACTTGTTACTACCCCTAGAATAAAATCCTGGTTTGAGGTGAGTCTGTTTTTCTGTGTTCTCCTCATGATTGAGATTGATTAATTGATAACATAGGTATATATTTTCGAATATACATAAGTAGGGTTATCTATTGAATTCTTACTTTGTGGTTTATACTTGGTGTATGTTTTGAGACCTTGAAGGTCTCGGGGTCCCTACTGAGTATCGTTATACTCACCCATGCTAAGGCTATGCCCGAACCTCGTTGTGATGGATGCAGACAATAGACAACGCTGACTGAGGATGAGAGTTATAGGATGGGACCGTACCTAGAGGTTGACTATACAAAGTGTCAGTACACGGAGGAGATGAACGTATGTGACGTGATGAGGAGGTGATCTACACCTACCATTCTAGTAGGAACCTCAGTGGACGACCGAGTAGCTGTTTTTTCTTTTTTCCTCAGCTGTACTTATACTTTCAAATTCATATACCTTTACGATCGGGCTTGTATTCAGGCCCCATTTTTCCTTTCAACACACTATTATTTATACATTTTACTTGGTGTTTCATTCAGCTCTGTGCTTTCTTGTTCGTTAGTATATATTTTATAAAGGCAATTCCTTCCTAGATTTAGGGAATTACACCTTTGGTGCTAGTTGCTAGCCCCTGGCCTAGGGAAGGCGGGCTTGGTGTAGTCACAACATGGGCCCCGAGGGACGCGTCATGACATGTACGTAGTATAATGTCACAGAAAGGTTCTATACAATTAAATAAAGTGATCAGTTTACATAATAGTTTTAAAAATGAAGAAATTGGTTTGTTTGAATTGAATTTTTTTTCTTATAAAATTGAATGAAGTGTATAAAGGGGGTTTTAGAAATATGTCAGAACACAATTAATAACAATGATGAATCCATAATTAACTCGATTAATAGGGTTCAATAAATCATTTACATTCAGTGATATAATGATATAATACCCTCTAATTCATGAGCCTCTATAGGGGATGAATACAATGTTCATGATGTACCCAAAAAACTTATCAAGTTGTTTAGATATTTTTGTAGCATAATTGTTATATGGAATTAGGATGGTGACCTAAAGACACAACATCTATACTAGACCTTAGGATCCCTCCCTTTTACAAATTGATCACATGTTTTAATACATGATTATATATCATGATAAACATCATTTTTGAATCACATTCAAAATGATCAAAACAAATACAAGAATGAAATTAAAAAATTACAATGGTATAAGTCATTTCTATGCATTAAACTTACACAAACACAATTTAAAACTCCATTCTCACTGAGATAATTTAATTATGAACGATTTTTAAAACCATGTAAATCATATTAAAATCATAAAATAATGTACTTCCATTTAACCACCTACATTTCACTTGAAATCATTAATATCTAATTGGAAATTTCAGGCTGGATTATTAGAAGATCCTACAGAAAAGGAACACACCAAAACAATCATAGTCGAAACAAAATAAATACTTTTAATCCCATTTTAGGTGATCATGACCACTAGAGATGATATTAACCATAAAGGAATAGATTGATATATCAAAATATGTAAAGATGAGAAGATCTGTGAAACTTACAATATTTTTTATGGAGATATAAAACAAAAAAAATAACAAATCATATAACCCAAGATGAATGGAGGGGGGATAGGTGTAGTTAGGACTATGGTGTTCAAGTGGTGAAAATGAGAGGTGTAGAGGATTAAATTTGGTGTGGTACATAATTGGAAATTCATTTTTTATGAATACAGAAGGATGTATGTAGTGGCCATGCGTTTTCATTGACCATGAAGATACTACCCTTCTAAACTCCCTATTTTCCTAAAACCCACAATTATATAACTATAAAATCCTAAATACAGAAGTAATCTACTTTTTTTATATAGAAATCTACTAGAATGAATAATTTAACAAATCATTCTTCTTCGATATAATTTATATTGAATCATTGCGTGCGGTAGTCATTAAATTATATGTAGATAAGTGATCCTCCTCAAAAATTTACCAGAGATAGCAATAAAAAATAGATCTGAATAAACACTTACTTGTAGAAATTTGTGCACTTCCTTTAATTTTAAAAGGAATATTTCCAAAAAAAATTATTTATTCAATCCCCATACATTATGTACTCCATGAATATGAGAATCGGTAAACCTTTTGAATTAAGGAATTGTATCCCCTTATCATTGAGATATCATGGATGCTCATGCTTTAACTACAAAGAAGTTATCATTCTATCTTTAATATCTCTTTCCACTAAACACATGGGGTTATTTTTCCCATTCCTCATTTTTTAATATATTACCATAGATCCTTGTCAGTTTTCCATAAATGATTTAATAAAATTTAAAAAAATTTATTTATTTGTCACATGGCAATAAATTCTTCGTTAACCATTGGAGTTCTTCACATCATTCAAATCTAGCATCTGATAATTCCATCCCTTGACCAAAATATTTCATCCACCAACTATATTTAGGTCTTTTGTTTAACAATAGAATTATTATAATACATTTCAGATCTTTATTTTTTTATATCTCTCCATTCGAATGTTGAATGGAATAAATCTTCAATGCTTATCAGTAGAGACCCTAATGACCATGATGCAATTTGGATAAATCCACTATTATATTCTGACATAATATTCCAAGAAATACATCTAGAATAAATATTTCCTCAATTCCTCTATTATACAATTTATTATTTCATCAGGTTACCTTTTATGCAATAATTCTAGTAGTAGGGCTCACCATTCACTTAAATACATATATTAAAGTTCGTTGTTTGATTTTTCTTCTGGTACATATCAATCCAATGGTATTTCTTCAACCATTTTTTTATATATTCCAATAATTTTCCTATATCTATTTACAATTGATATCGTTATTCAATATTTTCTCTCTAATATCCCTTAAATTTTTGTCATTATATTTATTAAAATTTCTCAAAATGATAACTATAATATTCAATGAGTCTAGGAGTAGAGAGAGTACAAACAACACCCTAACTGATCCAATTATTTTTGCGTTCAATGAATCAAAATAATTTATGATTATATTTAATTCATTAATATGATTGAAAGATGAAAAAACATCCATCATATTCATGATTAATTACCTCATTAGTCTGAACACAATGACTATAACCATTGGATTCTCGTAGATATCTATGATGGTATATATTGTCTCAATTGATATATTTACACCCAATATGTTTTATTCAATATTCCTCAAAAGTTAACTTCCAATCATCCTATTTAATTTCATATTTATCCAATTATATTCCTATAATTTTAGACTATTTAGATTAGATACATTTTAATGATTCTAAAGGACATTATACAAAAGGAAATCCTATATCTACTTTTCATTGAACCAAAAATCCATTTTTTATCTTCTCCTACTTGGACAGAATCTCATTATACTATATATAAATAGTAATTGGAAACATCATGTGCTTACATAGAACATAAGAGATCATTTTGGGACAACATTTTCATGTTCTCCTATATATCAATGGGAATAATAATGATTATAAATTATCTCTAAAAATCTGTTAAAAGGGGTTATCCTCCCAAATATACACAATTAATAGACTTTTAAACTACTTGTTGTGTCCACAACTAATTTATTGTTTACTGAAATGAAAATTCATCTTTATAACATATAAATGTAGAGGAAAAATACCTTGCAAGAACCCTTACATGAATGACCAAAAATGGAATGAATGGCCACACCCAATTCATCAAATCAAAATACACTACCTCTAAATAATTCATATAGGAACAGTGAATTCCAAAATTAAATAAAAAAGAAACAATAACAACATGCGATATTATGTGGAAAAAATTTTAGTTATTTTATATTGGGTAATTGTACTCTATTTTATTCACTAGAAAGAGGATATCTGAATTATATATCAATATAGAGTAATTTTATTACCCACTTTGTATAAATAATTTTCCTAGTAATTGATTACCATGATACATTCATAATCCATACATTTGATGCCAGTGTTAAAATCACACCTCTAACATATTTTATTTGAAAAAACATACTAAAAAAACATAAATTTCAATATTTACAATCTAGGTTACAAATACCGATTCATATAAAAAAATACCATTTCAGGATTATATATTTCGTTAGAATTATGTAACACCCCTGTATATAACAATACCCAATTATTTCACATCCAATGGAAATCATTTTCAATATACAAAGAAATTATTACTTAATAATAAATCATCAACATATCCCACTAAATTCTAAAATTCATGATACCCTTAATATACATATTCTACATAATACTTTCCTTCATATCCTAGGATATGTAAACATAGGAATGGTTTGGAATTAATTATTAGTAACAGTAAATATGGAAGAAATCAAAGGAAAATCACAATTGAATGTTATTAATCCAATGTGTCTGAGAAAGTGATAATATAAAATAAAAACATACCCAAAATGTATATACTATAAAAAATTAGTTATTAAAATTATCTCTATGAAATAAGAAGACTTGAATGTAAAGTGTTCTAAATAAAAAATGATAAACATATTCCATAATATCATATCATAAAAATCAAAAATAAATTTTTTGAAGAAACATGCATATATAAAATCATTTATATAGTTAATTCACATATAAACGATTATCATAGTGTAAGTATACCCATATAGTATCAGGTTCAACCCTCATTTCCATATTCCTAGTATGTAGAGTATTTATTGGATTGGGTCCATGTCACATTCCCATAAAAATATAGTATAATTTCTCATATTGTATTAGCTTCAATCAATCATTCTTTTTAATATTATCTCATTATTTAAAAGGAATTATCCGATACAATAGTGGGATATATATTTTTTAGACAATGCATTAAAAACTGAAAATAAAACAGTCATCATTTCTTTATAGCTTAATTATGCCCTATGAATGGAATTAGTTTCTAGAAGAAATCACCATAAGAAACATGAAAAATTAAGTGGATTACATCATAAGTTAATGTACCGTTTTAATCATATCAATCCTTAAAAGAATTTGAAATAGATGAAATGTAGTATTATAAATTCATTAGAATAATGCTTTCAAAAAAAGATGAAAAATCATATTTTATTTATAGATTTTAGTTGAAAAATATTTAATGAAATATGGGAGTATTTTTTTATATATAAGAACCATTGAATCTCATATAAGGGGATCAAGATAAAGAAATATCATGAGTGTGTGAAAATTCATTCATTTGATAAAATTCATAAAATCAATCCTTTTACAATTTTGTAATGGAACACAAATATAAACTATTCAGAAAACAATAATAAAATTTTTTTTATTTTTTTTGTAAATAAAATATAATATATTATAAAGTTTCATTATAAAAAATTTAAAGTTATATAATACCTTATATAAAACAATTTTAATGAAATGAATATGGTGTAAAGATATTGTAGACGTTAAATAAGATTTAACACTCCCATTTGTCATAAAAAATTATAAACGTTTAGAATTTAATATGGTTAAATAGAATGAATATAAGAAAATAATATAAATATATATAGTATAATATTATATATTTGACTTATAAAAAAAATATAATAACGTTTCATAAAATGGAAATTGAAAAAACAATCACCCCCATAAAATTTGAGATTTCAACAACAATCGTTACATCATGTCCCAAATTTCATCATACAAACTAAATCATACATTATAATAAATGTTAACTTATGAAAAAAATATTTGATATCCATATTATAAAATTTTATTCCATATTTAATTTTCTTATATTTTTTAATAGATCATCTATTATTAATCATTCATTAAAATTTATATTCATGTGTCACTATTTTCGATTTCATTTTTTTAGTTTTCCAATTCCAATTATTGGAACATGGTAATGGTCACATGAAATTAAAAATCATAACAATACAATAAATATCATATTTACTCATTATATACACTCTAAAAACAACTAATATATGGTAATAATGAATATTAAATTATAGAACATTTTAGTGCCAGAATTATACTATTACACACATGTGATGTTATCATTTTTCATTGAATGTATTGAAATGGATGTAAAGAAATAATATATCTTTTAAATAATAATTATAATATATATATCATATATATTCATTATATACATCTATATTACCATCTATTATAAGTGGTAATGAAAAATTAAATACAAAACATCCTGTAAGTAGTAGTCCTCCCACATGCATGATCAATGCTATAAATTTTCAACTCATATATGATATGTAGAAAATATTTATTCCAAAAAATATTAAATTTCATTATATATAAAATACATATGTTATCTTATAATTATAAAAACAATATGTTAATATGATATTGAAGAATCAATATGTGTGATAGAATTGGGTAACGAAAATTTACTCTTCCTCAAGTATCATCCATCAGATTATATACTAAGAGTTATTGAGATGGACATTTAACTACAGACATTCTCTAATAGATTTTTTAAACAAATACATTATGGTTTTATGACAGTTTCAAAAAAAACCACTAATGTTTGTAGTGACATCAAACATGCATCAGTTCTGTCCATTTAGTAGTGGTTTCTTGGAATTTTCACAAAACATATTTTTAATGGTTGTCTGTTTTGTTTTTGGAGAAGTTTCGACTCAAAAATAATTACTAATGGATAAAAGTAATATATAATCTAGTTGTAATATAAAAATTTTCTGAAGGTGAAAATTCCACTAAAAAATTATTTGGTATAAATAATTTTTGTTTAAACAACTACATTATATTTCTTTAAAAAAATATAGCAGCTTCAAAATCTGAATCCCCAGAACAGCCAATCCAAAAAATATTTATGAAAATATAAAAACAATAAATAGTCTATTACACTACTAAGAGAATTATTAAAACGTATCATGTTTAATTAATGAAAATCCATATTACAAAAAAAAATAATATAGCAAGGATAATAAAATTCTATTAACTAACAAGCTTAATTACATTTCTTGTTATTGATCATTCATATTGATGGCTATGTCACATATTTTCATTCATTCCATCCCAATTAAACAAAAAAAATATAAAGTAACCCATTTGGTGTTTTTTCATTCATTTCAGGGATTGGTGAACTATGTTATAATCATTTCATCCCTCTATGATAAATTATCGAATGTGTTGGAATGAAAAAAGTTTACGTATCCTATGAATTAGTTGGAATTTTAATGAGGTATGGTGTCTGACTATCACTACACTATCTTATTTAGTATTTAATGCTTGGTTATTGGTTAACATAAGATAACCCATGTACATTTATGTTTTCTATTTTTATGTTTAATATTATAATTTTTAATAGAATGTTACTTATTGGGTAATTAGATTATCTATGATATGATTTTAAATGCATTCCTTATGAAATGAGTTCGGTGAGCCTGATAACCATTGGAATGAGATTTTAGTGGATTATTATGTGGATTTAGTTCTTTGATGATGTGAGTGATGTAGGGAGATGTTACAGAAAATTGGGTTGTGTGTTTATGTCAACCATGGAGTTGTGAGATGTAATCAAAAATATTTTCTGTTTTGGTTTGGGAATTCAATAAAACCATGGATTTGAACATCGTGGTGGACTCGGTTATATGAAAACATTAAATAAAGAATATAAATCATTGATATGTGTTATATATAAAGTTTTTTCATCAGCCAAATTTATAATGGATGTGAAGTAATATGATAGGATTTTATTGTAATCAAAATGTTTTATAATTATAATGATTATATTTCGGTATTATGTCCTAGACAAATCAGATTAAATTGGAAGGAGGACTTCAAGATTAACGACGAATAAAAAAAATTAATTTTCACTTATAATGAATAACATATATTCCCCACTTCCTAACATTACATATATGGAGGAATTTCAATTTCTTCATAGTGTAAGGAGATTCCAAAAATGATATTTCCTTTTTAAAGATTGTATATTTAAAATGAACATCTAACCAACAAAACAAATTTTATATCTTTCAATATGTTGAATAATGTCACTTTTACTAATTATAATGAACGTAATTTTATTCTTTTACACTATACATACCCTAGAAAAATTATAATTTTATATTAGAAGGGACAGAAAAAGAGACAATGGATAATGAATGTTCTTGAATTCCATCGCAGATAACATATTTCATACGGTTCCAATATATTTGAAATATAATTTATCACCTTAAAAATAACATATTTATAACTTCATAATGTGCACATAAAAACCCCCATAATTAAATTACATATGCTCTAAGTCATGGGATAATTCTGTTTCATTTTTGATTTAGGTGATTCATCTAGTATAAATATTAAAACACTTTTTTATTGTCACATTTTTTCAATAATAAATATGTAGGTAATATGGAGGAACATAATATGTTTATTGGAGTACATCGGTGAAGTAGCTTCTAGTTCCAATGAATTTTTATGGGAATGGAATTGTATGTTCTCTTATGATTCATCCATAATAAAAAACAGCTAATATGATATGAGAAGTTTATTCTAGTAATAATACTAACTAAAAAATAATTATTTGGTAAATATTGTTAATGTTGATGTAGATGTTTCATCTTATAGAAGGATGATATTCAAGATAATCATTATGTATATTTATAGTGATATATTAATGCATTAATTAATATTTTAGGTAACATTACAATTATATATGTGTTGATTTGGAGTGAATAGCCTGATATACATTTTATCTCTTTGAATAAACTATTTTATGTTATACAATCCTATAGGAGAGGGAAGATAACAATGTATATGTTGCAAAAAAAAAAGAAAAAATCATTTTGGGATGTCTCGATGCAAGAATAAAAGCATTTTTAGTTGTCCAAGTAGTACTTGGTGAATTAATCAATGGAATTCAAAACTGAATAATGATTAGAAATTATTGGAAGAAAATATATATAATGAGAAGAATAATAAGAGGTATAATTTTGTGGAGTACTAAAATAAAATAAATCTTGAAGAGCCTAACCAAATTTAGGACATGTTAAACACCATAGAAAATAGAAAATGAACATATCCTATTCATTATCATCCTATGTAATAGAAATATTGATATCCATACCATAAAGGAGAACAACATTTTTGGAATCACCATATTTGGGTTATCTAATTTTATGGTTAGTTACATATCATCTCTGAACCCAATGTAAAATGTCATCACTAATTGATGAACATTAATCAACTCCATCTCTGTCTATGTCTCCAATCCATACTACTGGCATATAAATGAAAAAGAAGTTTAAAATTATTTATTTTGTCTTATTTAAATTTATATATAATCCCAAAAACAAATTGTGTACTAAATGATTTTGATTGTTTTTTTCCTTCTCACTACCACCCATCGATGAATTATAACCAGGGATAGATCACGTTGTCTTCCAATATAATTCAATCAACACATTATATTGAGAAATGACCATAGAATATTTCATCATTATATGTGCTCCATGTTCTAGAGTTGTGAGTTTCAATACAACATACTCCCTTTGACCAGCTTGAGTTGGGGAGTTGCTATAACAGGGGTAGATCCTTATGTGATCTCCTACATCTTTCCTATGTAATTTGATTGAATATCTCTCAAATCTATTCTATACACGTGATCAGGATGAACTTTTACAAGTAATTGGCAAATGTGGTCATCTAGGGATAGTGAGAAAGACTATATGGGTTTAAAATCTCATAGTTTGATTATTTTTAAAAATAAATCCAATATTACTCATATTTTAAGCAATACAAATAAACATATTTACAAATAACAATAATTCAAATCTATAAAAAAAGGAATTCTTCACCCAACTTATTTTACATCCATAATAACATAACATCCATCTGATTTTGTATAAACATCCAACCAATGTTATTTTATTGGGAATTGGTTCCCTAAATTCATTATCTTCATTAAAAAATTATAAATAAGAAATTTATCGTATGAAATAAATAGATTTATCTTATAAATATGTAAACTAGTGAAAATATAACAAAATACAATTTGTTTCTAGATAAACACACTGGCCCTAAAGTGTGGGGTATAATTTTTTTAGGCCTACCTGATTCATTATTCCTTCAGACACCTTGAGATAAATAACATGAAATTTAATATTAATGTATTCAATCTCATCTCCCAATCATATGAATGTATATAACTAAAATGATATTAATATAATAGTATGTATTTCAATACCATATGATTGTCTTGATGATGGATAGACTCAAAAACCATGAATTTCTCACTTAGTACCGCTTTATGTACCTTATCAAAAAATGATGAGTGGTCAATGATGTATTCTTGAATTTGTTCAATAATCCTCACCTTAATTTTCTCAATTTCATACAAAAAATGATCAGAGTCCAATTTTTTGTCATCTAATCAGTACTGGTAAGGTGGAGTAATTTCTATACCTATGGATTTATTTTCCAACTATTATAATTTAATAACATAATTTCATACAATTAAAACATTATGTATTAAAATTACTTTTTTCTAGTAATCAAATACTTCATTATTCCATGATGGAGGCACTGGTCTCCAATCAGCATCAGAAATTAGAGTGGTAACCAGGCTCTACCGCAAGAAGGCCTATAATCAGGAGAAGTTATCTTGTATAATCTTCCATTGGGACCACCAAAATCATCAAATGTGATAACTATCTTCAATCAATTCTGATTCCATACATATTAATAGTTCATTTTTCTCTCCCTAGTTACATTTCTTATATCTTATATAAAACAAATGTCTGTAATATAGAAAATTATAATATCATTATTCACATTAAATTGAGTTACTATGAATTTTTACATCCAATATCTTTAAAAGATACAACAATACTCTCCCAATATCATCTTTGTATCTAGCACAAAAGGCAATAAAATTCTTTTTTAAACATACCTTATAAATAGATCCTTGATGTTTACAATTGGTTTTCACTTATGATTTTAAATTTCCAATATATATATGTAATAAAATATATAAAAAAACATAAAATAATTCATGTTGCTCCAATGATTTTTTAATTAATATGAAAAACATATTAATAAAGTAACTATCGATTGTATACACCCATAAATAATGTATGATAACTCTTAATTTCGTTTCATTGAAGAAATGAGTTTAAAAAGCCATTATAATAGTAAAAATGATCGAGGTAATATCATATACACTACAAAAAGTCTCAATTATAATATATCATGATGGTTTTCATGTTCATCAATATGGTGTGATTTCTCATATAGTGGTTCAAAGATTGATAAAAATTAGATTATAATTCTAGTAACCATATCAGGTAATAATGTATGTAATGTCAATGGTAGTAACTATAGTAATTAATTTTTTGAATCATGATTTTAATTCCATGTAATGTATTATTCTATATGTATACACACCATGAGATATTATTTGAATATACATTAGATACCTTCCTATTTTAAAATTCCATTTAATGTATGTTTATTCATATTTTTCATTTAAAAAAAATAACCCTTATGTTTAAATCCCATCTGAAGATATATATCTCTTAATGTGCATTACATGTAAGTCCTTCCAAGAATCGAGATGGTCCTTATATTTTCAAAGATCATTATGTAATGTGACGATAAAGTTATCACATATATTCAAATAAATATTCATAACATCAAGAATATGATGCATCAAATTAAATTCTTAATATATAGTCTTGAAGAATATAATTTTTTCATCCATTTTTGTGTTCCAATTTCACTTGATGATGCACTTCAAACCCATTTTGACTATTATTCAAAGGATTCACCTTCAACAAAATTTATTTCAATACTTCGATATTGATAAAACATTTCATAACCTGTCAAAAAAAAATTCGGTCATCTGCGATCAATATGACAATTGAATTTTAATTTTTTCAACCTAAATCTATAATATTAATTAAAAAACATCAATGACAAAAAAACACCATTTTTACTATACGTTATTTTATTACACTCAAAATAAAGGTTACAAACTCAAAAAACCCGAACCCATAAAATTTTTCCTACTAGATAATTTCCTAAGTCTAGTTAAGTCATTTATGGTCCACATTTGTGTAGTACTCACTTAGAACATTATTATAGAAGATGAATTATAAATCTCAACACCATTTATCCATAACTCCTCTAATTATTCAATAATAGGATACAAGTATAACAAAATATAATTTATATTTTTTCTTTGAATAATAATTGAAATGATAAATTTTGTTTGTTGTATAAATATCCACAGATGTACACTTTAGGGGATCAAACCAACCATCCAAATTCTATAACTGTTGATCAATGTCCCATATTGGTGGAATCCAACTACATATAAACCTAATCACAAATTCCTAGGATCAGATCGGAAATATATATGTATTGAATCAAATTCCATTAATAGTATTGAATCTCTCTGAATTTTACTTTACCATTAATTTTTATTATATATAGAGATCAACTTCATATTTTATATAGTATTTTCGAATATAAATAATTTTTGAAATCTTGGATTTAAAGGTACGTAATGAAAAAAAATCAAGGTGTGATATTTTTATTCTTCTAATTCATATTATTATATGGATTTATACTTTCAATATCACCAATTAATTCCATCTAGATGAAAGAACAATTATATCAATATTGCCTTCTTGAATCCTCTCCATAATAAACCTTAGAATCGTTGGTTCATTATTGTATTTTATTATAATTTAGAATATGTATGGTAAAAAATTATTCATATAAGAATAATAATTAGGGATTCTATCTTCATTAAATGAATCACAGAACAATTTGAACTCCATATACATCACATTAGTTGAATGTTTGTATATGAATTTAATATGGTACAAATTTAGTTGATATTAATGTTTTGACTATTTCAAACACCAACCATAGTGCACTTTATGTCCATCATCAACTAAAAGATGAAAAACAATTTTCTGATCAGTTATTTTATCTATTACATTACACAATGTAGAATCATGTGTTGTATCCAATGTTATCTTGAAATAATGATATATTTTTCCTAAAGTACCAAATAAAACACATGTCAATATATTATTGGTAGAATGTTTAATTGGTAGTTCTAATATTTTTTAATGATGATTTTTTTTCTTCAAATGATTAGTTAATCATTTATGATGTTTTTATTTTCATATTCCATTTTTGATGATGTTGGGTGATCATTTTGTTGATTGATATTATTTTTAAAATGTTCAATAACATTCATTTCACCATTCCAAATCCCATAAAATTATTGACTAGGGATTGTTTTCAATATCATGTGTCCATAAACATCTTTTCTCATCAAACATATTCTAAATTTATATCTTGGATGTGTACATCTTATTTTCTCATCAACATATTGTTTGTTAATGGAAAAATCTAAATAATGTTATAAACCAACCGCATAGTGCGGCGTTTTCCTATACAATTTGATCCATGTTATATCTATATATATCATCATGTTCCTACACATTAATAAAAATTAAAACATAAATTATTACTGTGATGGAGAAGAGATAAAAGGAAATTAGAAGAAAATAATCAATACAGTTATAATAAGTTTCATATAATTTCTAAAAAATTCAAAGTATAAATTGTAAATCAATCATGGATACTATTATATAAATTTGATGTGATAGAATAATCATAAAATCATTAATAAAACAAAATTTAAAATGTTCTTTGAAAATAATTTGTTAAAATTAAAATTTAAACCTGATTTATAAATATTATTATTTTCATAATATCCCTTTTTAATGTGACAAACCCATCTTTAATGGATTTCAACTGTTTTCAAGAACCCATTTTTTGAGACCAACCATTCACCTTTTAAAAATTTTTGAAGCCACCATGGGGCGTATGGTCTTAAAACCATTTAAAAAATATTATAGGCAAACTACGTTAAATTCCAAAAACATGTCTCTCAAAATATATATACAAGTTTTAAATACATTACTGATGTCGAACACAACTTTAAATAGTTAATTAATTTTATAAAATCCATCATGAATTTTAACAACCACACGGAATTTGATCTAGTTATATGTCATGTCGTTAGACAATTTGAAATCATTTAGGGAATAAAATTACAATTGATTCTTGTTTTTGTGTTCATCAGCAGTTTAAGTTATGGAAAAACTAAAAATATTGAAATAATAAGAGAAATATAATCAATTTTCAAGGAATGAACTAACTGATCACCGAATCATATGAATTATAATATAAATGATGTATATTGAACTGAATAACTAAAATCCAGGTCATACTAATTGTAATCTAATAGAATTATAAGATTTTAAATAAGGAAAAACTAATTCTTATTAATAATAAACTAGAAAATTTAT
The DNA here is from genome assembly GCA_963277665.1 of Viscum album. Classification (NCBI taxonomy): domain Eukaryota; kingdom Viridiplantae; phylum Streptophyta; class Magnoliopsida; order Santalales; family Viscaceae; genus Viscum; species Viscum album. The sequence goes on from OY728163.1 coordinate 1,612,992,943, forward strand.
ATGAAATTTCATTGAAATCATCTAATTCAAAATAATAGTATGAAAATAGGATATAAGATATGGAAATTTGGAAAACTAAAAACTATTTAAAAACAAACCAAAATATATGATATTTGATAATAAATTTATAATTTATAATAGTGTAATTAAAAATGAATCATTATATATTGATTAGGAAAAAAACAATCCATACTTGGAGGAATGAAAATAATAGTCTTAGATATAGTAGAGTCCATTAAAGATACACACTTATATAATTCCATACATTTTGTAAAAAATCATATAAAGAATGAGAACACACGAGTTTGTGGTTTCATAACCATTAACATGAATTTATTAAACTTATTCAACATGGGTCATATGTTATTTGTCATGTTTCATGATAAACCTAGAAATTTTGGAATTGATTAGAACTATGATATCCCTTTAGTAAATGATAAAAAATATAAAACATGATGAATATCTAATGTTTCACACATAAGTATAAAAAAAATTTATATGTATTCCAATCATGTGTATGATATGAATAATGAAATTTAATTTCATTAAAAAAATGTAAAAAAAATATAAAATCCAAGAAAGGGTCAACAAAATAAATTATTTATCCATGATGTGTTTAGGGAAAAGATTTACAAATTTTGAAATATTAGTTTCGTTATCGTTCTCCCAACCCTATACATTTTCTAGGATATCTCTCTCTAGATATGTGATGAAGAAGGGGGGAACATACAAATTTAAAAGTCCACTATACCCAGGAGGCCTAGGGATGAAGATAAATTTCACCCAAAATCTAATCTCAACAATCATTCAAGGGATTGGTATTAGGTATGAACTATTGCTACTTGAGTAAAAAATTCTAGGAAGAAAAACCCACTTCTGGCCTTACATTCACCAAAGTAAATCCTTTGTAGCTACTATCATGGAAGGAATCAAAGTGATTAGAAGATTAAAATTTCCCAGTATTATGATGGGATGTGGTTAATACAACTACCATCCAAAAAATAATATAATATAAAAAGTTAATAGTTTAAAGTTAATTCCATTCCAGATGATAGCTTCTACCATCAATATGGTAGGGATGTAGCATATGAGAGGAGGCTATACGCATCAAGGGAATGAGTGAGGGTTTTCTGGGATCAGGGGAAATAAGAAACATAGAAATATAGAGGGAGGGTGGGATTGGGAGAATCTCGTTCACCAGAGAGGGAATGAGTGATGATGTGAGGGATTAGGGGAATCCAAAATGCCAGTAAAGGCTCCAGATTGGGGGGGGGGATCAGGGGAAAATCACAACACCCAAAAGGGTCCAGGGGGTATAAAAAGCATGAGCCATGATGATTGGGGAAATATATCAGACATAATTCGGTACATTGGGGAGATATAGCAATTTATTAGGGTACAATTGTTATTATGGTAGGGGGCTCGGGAAAATTTCCTTTTATAATTATATTTTTAAAATTTAGCATTAGTTTTTGAAAAAATGACGCTAAATTCTTGATTTTTTTATGATGTATAATAAACTTCCAATAAACTATGAATATATTGTTGTTGTTTCTATACAAGATCCAATAATATTTTATATGAAATTTTTAAGCTGATTTGGGTAGATATTTTCAATTATGTGATTCTCAATGTGTGCACATACGTGATAAATGGAGGTTTCAAATTACAAGTGGTGGGGTCCCCCAAGTAAATATAAATAACATTTAAATAAGATTAATGTATTTCTAATTTAATTATTCCCCTATTTGGTCCATTAATTTATGATAGGATAATTTTTTATCAAAATTTACGTTACCAATTTCGTTTTAATCAAAACAATTTGAGATATTTAAATCCTTTCCCCTTTGATTAATTCCTTTGTTTACCCTTTTAACTCTTATTGTGGTGACATCGTTTTACCATTATAACAAAAATTAAAGATGAAGTTGTTGATATATTATTTAATTATGATCCCATTTATGACATCAATTTTCTTTGAATAGTTTTTTAGGGTGATTAAAAATCATTTAATGACAACTGTGCATAAAGAAATAAGTTCAGTCTTTAGAAAAATTCTAATTCTAATAAAAAATTATTATATCAAAAAATTTATAATGAAAAATAAAATTTAATTAATTACATTTTTTAATTAAATTATATATTTTTGATATTCAATCCAAACCAAAACCGATTGAAACCATGTGAATACGTGATTAGAATGGAAGACCAATAAATAGTTTTTATTTTAAAAAAACCAAACTTTTATTTTTTAAATCCATAAATAGATTTATATTTTCAACATCTTATTTTAAAATATATAATATTAATTTAAATATATATTTCAAATATAAAAAAGGGATCCCAAATATTCAAGTCGTTGTTATACAAGGAAAATATCATAAATTTGACAATATTGGAAAAATAAATATTACTCATTGTTCACTAGAATGTATACCTTTTTACAATGAAATATAAATATTCATCCAAAGATACATTTTATTTTATTAATTAAAAAATAAATTCCATTAATCAAAATTATACTCTATAATTTATTATTTTATTTTTAGATAAGTCACAAATAATATAAAAAATTATTTTTTCTAGACATGTCTAATAATATTATCATTATTTTTAGTTTCATAATTATAATTTTTATATTTTTAATTTAATTGAAATTTAATAACAAAGAAATTTTTCCATATAGTATATTGATATCATTCCTTAATAGATTCCAAATATTATATAAAACACATAGTAATCAAAACATATATATAATTTATTTTAATCATTAAATTTTTATATCATCCAAATATCTAATGGTAAAAGCAATCAAGAACCATTCATAATATATAAGATTAATATATGAATTGGATCTTTTCATGGGTGTTGGTTAAGGTACTATATATCATAATGTGATTCCAATGAGCCTAAACCTTTCCCGCATTTGTTTTTTTGGAAAGCCATAGTTTTTTATGTTTATCATGGGATTGATCAAGGGAGAACCCTTATGATTCTAGCTCCATTAATTTATTGAATAAATGATCCACATTAGAAATATTGGTACAAATTAATTTCATTACTATATATATATCAAAATTTAGTAGCTTCTATTTATACCAACTAATTCCATATCTATATTTTATTATTGTATTTGTGGAAAATAAAATGAATGCAGTTTTATATGTAATTGTGTATGGAATACAATAGTTAAAAAAATTATTTAAAATAAAAGAATACTAAAATCATGGGTTGTTATATCTGGTGACTACTCCCATTATAGTATTATAGTTTTACTTTTACTTATGTTTATCATTATGTAATTTAATCTATTTTTTCAAATTCATTCACCTCCTCGACCTGGAAAACTGATGCACTATTCTCTATTTCAAAACATAGATAAAATATATAAAAATTGAAAATCATATAGTGAAACATTTACAAATGGATTAGGATTCCCATTCTCATTATTTGACATAATTATAAAAAATTAGAATATATAAACAACTATTCTTGTCATTCCATTATCCCCTCTGGTAACTGGAAATAATGCATCTATAGATTCTCTTTCTGGTGGTATTAATATCCATAGTTCATAAATGATTTTCACATTTCATAATAAATATATATATTCTAATATATATAAATGTACCCACATATATAATTATTTATAAATAATTTTATTGGAGTGTTATAAGAGATATATACTATTTTAATAAAACATTGATCAAAACATGTTGGGATGAAAATAATAATTTTCCGATCACTATAAACATAGATATACAGCTTGTTGGAATATGGATTACATGTGTTGCTCTCAAACCATGGGAACATACCTTTGGACCTGGGATCCTTGAGAAAATAAATTCAATATATGGTCATGGAAATGAACTATTGAAAATAGGTTCCTCATAGATTGGGAAATATCCATGTGAATACACAAATGGAAATAGGCTCCATGTAGGATAGTCTACAACTATGGCTATATGCCTTTTCTACTATTGGAAATATCATCTCCCTATGACCATGGAGCATTCATCCATATATGATTATTCCATCGGTTTATCCAATTTTTCTACATGTTTTAGTAGAATTATAAATACATCGGAATTCTTGATTATGTAAATGTATGAAAATAGTGTCCTTTAGATAAAAATTCTACATTAGATATTATGGGATTTTCTATAATATTAATAAAAACATTCATATCCCTCCATTATCATTTGTACCAAACTATTTTTCATATACTCCATATACATAATTATATAATTAATTTTTAAATTAAACATATGAAAAACTAGATATGGAATATTTCAATCTATTATAGTACATCATATATATCAATTATTTTTAATTACGATTGACTATGTTAAGAAACAAATTGTATGTATTCTCTTTTGAATTTGAGAAAAACACTTTTCCATCATATTAGTATCTGAGCAATCAGTTTTAGTGGATCATGAAAAGGCCATATGTAAAAAAACCACCCATGATTTTTACAATTTTTTCATACTGATTAAATTGGAATGGAATGTCTATGAACACATTGATCTTGAGTGAAAATAGTTTTAGCCTCTATATTGATCAAGAGAGATTGTTGGTGGAAACTGGAGTGAAAAAAAAACTCATCAATATAAGAAATCCACCTACCGTGGATAACAATTCATAATGGTAGATTTTTTCCACACTAAAGGTATTTTAGTTCATTCCCAAAATTATGTATAGATTATAAAAAATAAAATTGAAAAAAACACATAAATATGGATTAAATAGGGTTCAGTGAACATAATTTATAAAGTTATTCTATTTTGTAGACTTTTTCTTATGGTATTTATTGGATTAGTCCAATAACATCTGTACTTTATGGTTATGAAATCACATTTTATTATTTCTAAAAAATTAAATGTTTTATGATTGTCAAATATATTCTAGAAAAAACAAAAAAATTGTCTTTATATGGATGTACCATTGTTATCTAACATTTGTTGAAATGATCGGTCATTATCTGAAGTGAGAAAACACCCAAATATACAATCATTATAATAATATATAGCTTTTTTACCCGGTTTCAACAACTATATTTAATTTACTATCATGTTCTGTTATAGATAAGTTTAGCTACCTCTTCTTTCATCAATAACCATGTTATGCTACCATCGAATAGAGATACCATTAAGAGAAATTGTTATTATTATATTTATAAATGTCCCATATATAATAATACTTGGAGTATCTAATTTCACAAGGTGCTATCATAAGGGTAATCTACCATCAACCATCCTTACCACAAAGGATTTCTACAATTACGAATTACTCCATATCTCTTCAGAATTAATTTAAAAATTAATTATCCAACATAATGATTAAATATTAAATTCCATATAGTGGCACAAGGATTTAATAATGATTATTAATTAAAAATAATTATTGTTTTTAAAGATAAATTTATAAAATTATATGTTTCAACATTCTATGAGGATGTAGATTATCTTAATTTTATTCTACAATTGATAAATCGACTATCTGAAATGAAATAAATTCAAAATATCCATATAGTTCATTAATTAATAAATATTTGTGAAAAATAATATAAATAAATAATCTATATGATATTATAAACATACCAATTGATACACATGCGTGTGGAATAATAGAAGAAAAAATTAATAACTTAAAACATAACATTTTTCCAGTCTTTTGTGACACTTTGTGTTTCCATTATTTCCTTGAAAACATGTTCCAATCATATCAAGTAAAAATTAAATGAAATCTGAGAAACCTAAGGAAATTTGATCGAGATTCAGCAAATTTACTCATCTCTAATTTCATTATATTTATATTTTAGAATAATTTTGAGCATATTTTTATTTAACACTTTTTCCCTTTGAAACACTATCTTATTCACTAAAATGGAGTGTAATTTACACTTCCTATATTATTTTCATTTTAATTTTTGTATACAATTATTGAAGAATTCATGTGTGACCCAATGAAATTTATCCCATCTAGAACTATGGAAGAAGCTATATTATTATAAAATATTATGAGATGTTGATTATGAAAAGCCAATCCAGGTAGTCGATAATATTTTTGTATAATTATATTTTGGTATAGGGATATTTCAAAATGTATAGGGTTATGTTTCAGCTTAATATTAAACCCCTTGTATAAAATTTAGCTATTTATTATTTACTATTATTTATTTGTTTTGTTTTCATTATATTATACAAAACATGTTTCTATTTTCAAAATTAAAAAACACACCATTTTAGTGATATTTGATATTTAATATTTTTTTTATATAAAATGATACATATAAGTAAATTAGTTTAAAAAGAAAAATTACATTGAAAAATATTTTAACTGAGTTATGATAAATATTTTGATAGGTTTTTTTTTGGAAGATAAAATTATATAAATCTATTACATTTATTATTATTATTATTTTATAAAACTGGGGATTTAATTTTTAATATTTTTAATCTAATATTTGACTAAAAACACATTTCAAACCAACCCTCTTATATTATATAATGGAACCAACAGTTGGTATTAATTTATGTTCAAAATGAATTTTACTTTGAACTAGTTTTCAGAATATATCATAAACTGTTTGTTTGATAAAAATTAAAATCTTTTTTGAGAAAACAAATTGGAAATAACTACCACTAATTAGCCTCACTGTATTAATTGATATATCTACAAATAATAAAAAAATGAAATAAAAATTCATATAGAAAGCATAGGGTATGGAATTGTTATTATTATTGGGGATAAATATGAGATATATAATGGTCTAAAAATATATTGGAATTATTCTAACTATGGCTACCTAAGATTGTAACTATCAGGAGATGAATTCCATATACATTAAATTAAGTTGATATAAATTTATCATAATATCTACACAATAAACTATATTTACAATTTGGTATAATCATGATATATCACATGAATGAACATAAAATGTTAAATGTTTTATTTTAATGCTAATAATATTAAATATTATATCTTCTAGTGTAATTTTAATGAAATTGTTTATAACATATTTATCATATTCAATGAAATAGTAAACACTACACATACACTTTTAATGAAAAATGATGACAAAGATCATGTACTGTGACTTTTGAGATATTTATTAGATAGGTGAGGAAAAAAATTTGTTTTCGTAATGGATTAAGATTACATTAGTAATCCTCTATTAAAGGGACTCAATATAAAACTCATGATGTACTAAGGAAAACAAAATGTGAAGAATGAAAAAAAATGGTGAACCAAGGAGAGTGTCAATTGACATCAACACATATAACTAAAAAAGGAAGATCCAAGACAAAAATTCATGTAATAATGAAAACCGATTAAACAGTGAAGTAAATATTGATCTCCTAGCTACATGATTCATTAAATTCTATAAGAATAAGAAATTATTCAAAAAATCTAATTATAAATGTATGTCTGATAATAAGGGACAATAACTAAAACAGTGGGAAAAGGTTGATTCCATATAATGATATAAAATTCCAAGAATTTAGAAAAAAAGGACATATAAAAGTAGAATATCCAAAGATAAAATATAATAAAAGGTATGTGGAAAAAGGTAAATATATAAAAAGGAAAGGATGTCTAGCTGGAGTTATTAAGGGGAATATTCAAGTTATTTTTATTCTAGAAATGATGAAAAAATGAGAAATCCGAAATGTGATTCTTGACAAATGCATAAAATGTTTTAAATATTTTTCATAATTCACTAATATATATATATAATTTTCATTAAATAAAAATATAGAATAAAATATATCAACTAAGAATTTATTAAAATATTGAAATAAGATAGATGTAACATTTAATGAATTTCAGGATAAATACAAAACTTTAAAGAAGCCACATTCTTTATATAATCACTATATAACTTATTTTTTCTAAACAAAATGATAATAATTATCAAATACTAAAATAATATAGTGAAATTAAATTTTATAATGTTCAAAATAAGATGGATCTGGAGATATTTCCTAATTAAAAAAACATAATATCCTATATTATTGGTAATCAAATGATACCTAAAAACAATAAATGAATACATTATCAACCTAGATAGATTAGAATTTATAAAATTACATTTTACCCTTCTTCCAGTTGTGCCAAATATAAAAAAACCACGTACTCTAATATTCTTAATAATGTTATTTATTTATGAGATTCTATAGTCATGTTATAGGAAAATAGTCAAATAGTTATAAATTTCAGATTCTCTTATTACAGAAATGTATGGACCGAAAAAAATATGGGTAGCAACATATTTTCTTCTTTAAACATCAATGTGAGAAATAGTTTTTAAGATAACTATATATAAATAAAGGTATAATTATAGTGGATATTACAAACAGATGACTATGTCTTATTCATGATTCATGAACGTAAATAATGTTCATATTAGACTTTCATGTTTTGGTTAAAATTCTAAAAAAAATTAATAGGACTCTGAAAAACTGATAACCCAAATAATATTATAAATTTATAAACTACTTAATTTATATAAATTATAATATAATTTTCATATCATTAAATAGTCATGCGATGATGGGTACTATATTATGAATCAAAATAATTCATGCAATGAGTCTGATACCAATTGTTCATAATATTTTACAGCTATTTGACATAATAATATATATGTACTGTATTTGATTTTTTAAATTTTTAAAAGCATATCTTCTTTAAGTTAATTTCATATATAATATTGGCATTGACATAGATTAATATTAAATTTAAACCTCGACTCTATATAAAAACTGACATAGGAATTATTAGTAATGGGTCTTCCAAAACTGGAATTCATAATATAAAAGTTTCTTTCTCCAAGTAAAATGGGTACGAAGTATAAAATTTATTTAAAACTGAGGAAAGTGGTTTTAATATCCCAATTTCTATAGTTGATTCACTTTCAATTTGTTATACCTTCGAGAGTGTGTTTTATTAGGAAATAAAAAATCTTATGTCATAGTCGTTGATTATTTAAAACTTTAATGGGTGATTTTAATTGACCATAAAATTAAATATTTTTAATATTTCTCTATTTATTATTATTTTTTTAAAAAATCATATCATTGATTAAATTAGCAGATTATTATGTGATCACCATGGTGAGTTTGAGATCCAGGATTTGGATTATTTTTCTCACAATATGGCTATAAACATCTCTTTTCTTCCCCTAGGACTAAACAATAGAAATTTGTAGTAGTTCAAATAATTAGAACCAATCATAAAATTTATAACCTATAATCAATGTGTATGATTTACATAGTATTTTTTTTAAATAAGCTGTGTTTTATTATTATTTTTGAAATTATTAATATCTAATAAAATACTGAAAATATCAAAATTAAAATGACCATTTCACTTTGTTTTTAATTCCCATTATTTGATGAATTCAATATTAAATTAAAATAATTTTTTTATTTAAAAATATTAAAAATAATTATATAAGAATCAACATTATACCTGAATTTGGTATAAGCTCATTTTTTTCATAAAAATGATTTTTTTCAAAAACTATTTTCATTGTGTTTTATGAATGTATATTAAAATTGAGTCATACAAAATCTATAAAATTAATCATCAATTATGGATTCCATATTTTCAAACTATTGATTTAATTTTACAAAATTTTTCATCTTTCTTTCTTGTCTTAATGAATAGTAATCGAGATAAATTATTTTCACCTTAGTAAATGTAAATAGGGTAATTAGTGTTAAAAATAATGTCATAAAACATTATAAAAATATGAATAAAACCAAATTTATTTATATGGGATGATATTTGATTCAGCAAAACCTATATACAATCTACAATATTAAATTTTAGTGACATATTCCATCTATAATGTCATTTATATTATTTTATGTAATGGACAATTAAAAAAGTCCATCTCCTACTATTAATTTCACTAATATATTTACATAGGTATATGAAGAAGTTGTGAATGAATATAATAGTTTATTTTTAATATATTTAATTTATTTTTATAATGGTTTTCTATTTCAAATTTTTTTCGATGGTATAATATACTTAACTACTTACTCAAGGATGAAATAGATGATGTCATTGCTGTAGAAAAATCATTATAGATGATTCTAAATATTTGAAATTGAGTATTATCTAGATTAATTATTGTTTCAAATGAATTTTATGGTGAAAAATAATGTAATGTTGGTATTAAAATACTTCATATTGGAATTTATTATATGTTGGGTTTCCTAATGTCAAAAATATGTGAATAGTTCTCTAAATAAAATTAAATGTATTTTATGATAAACTAAAAATTATTAAAGGATTTAAAAATAATAAAAATATTAAAATAGGAAAATTGTAATGTGATATAGATAAAAATTTATTTTATTTAACATTTTTAATCTAAATTTTCACATATAAATATTTTTATAAATATATTTCATATGAACATTTATTATAATGGTTTAAGTTAAAATATGTTAATGAATTGGTTAAACACAAAGATATGGTTCAAAATTCTAAAAAATATATAAAATATTATTGTTTTCAAAATTATTTCATACAAAACATATATAAATATAATTATTTTTCCACATGGTTCCACATGAACTTTGAGAAGAGTTTATTATATTTAAATTGTTTAATAAGTTATAATTTTTCAATCCAAACGACACCACATTCGACCATTATTTACTCCACCATTAGAAACATATCTCAGATAATTACTAAAAAACCCCTTATATGTTTCATTTTACATGTTATATAGTTGGTTGTGTACTGAAAATAACATTCCTATTATAGTGAAGAAGAAATATGATGGATGTAACTCAATGAAGAGGCAATTAATATAACTACATCTCTTTAATTTTAATTCTTATTTTCCCTTTTTTAATTCAACACTATCTATAGAAATATTATTACATAATTATGTAAAATTTTTGGATATGTTATTATGTTAATGAAATAACATGGTTCATCCCATTTAACATCCAATATTAATAGAAAAATGCACTCATGAATATATTTGTATTATCGCCTCCATGAAAAGATATGATTCATTTTTCATATACACCTCAAATAGAAAGTCATTATGGTGGATAATTAAATTTATATGATGTTAATGATATAATTACGATTATATAAATATAATTTATTGTATGATCATGTTATTTCTATTGAAGATTAAGCCATTTAAATATTAGTAAAAGTAATTATTTCTTCCAATTGATGTGCATAATGTTTTAAGGAGGGACTCAAGAGAATCTAGTGCTTATTCATATCCTAGTTATAATTGTTTTTTAAAAAATAATTGTGAGGTGTACAGTTGTTGAAATGACAGTAGTAACTATTATGATCAACTGTGAAATCTAATAAAAATGGGGCTCTTTTTATATTGTGTGAGGTAGTTTGCACAACCAAGAGGTGAACTACAAATAAACTATAACGGGGACCTGAAGGGGATACACATGGTTTAAAAAAACATGTTCCTATAAACATGAGTACTTCCACATAGATACTAACCTCAAATTATAATCATTTGGATTTATCAAAATTTGTATCCCAACGTTGTGGCGAGATGGTTTCCATGGTCATTTAGAGCACACAGGTAGCACATGTTCTGAACATCAATGCATCTAAACCGTGAATCCCATTAATATAGATTGAAAATAGCACACTCTCCTTAAAAATATTACCTATCAGCAATATTTAATTATTATATATGATCTTTAACCCTCATCCTTTGTACGTCCTACGTGGAATCCACCAAGGCAATGAATCATATCCCTTATCCAAGATTCTATTAGACAATTGCTCATTATTATCAAATCATAAATTTAATTGATTAAATATGTTACCTTATATTATCAGTTTATATCACCATATACATCGTTAAATCCATGTATAGTGATATTTTCTATTATTAGTTTAATCATATTGTTTTGTCTCTTTCTCCGATTCTTTCCTAAAGTAAATAAGGGTAACAAATTATGATTGTACTACCCATCTATTACTGGTGGTTCATGTCTTTTCACTAATTTTTTAGTCTTTATAACATATGTTATATTTCAAAAATCCAAGATTTATGAGTATTTTTCCTACATTTATAAAATCTTTAATTGTTTAATAAATGATTTGAATATATTATTACACCCATATGAGATAATTCAGTTGTCCATCCTCTAACCAAACAAAACATGATGTGTGATCATTTTATTTATCAAATTCAAAAAAACCCATGGACTATGATGACTTTTAATTAATTTATGTGATCGATATGCATATAATATGAATTTTAAATGGGTTTGTGCCTTTTATTGAACAATTTCATTAATACATGAATGGAGTAATGAAATAGAATAAATGGGAGTTATGGAATTAAGTGGAAAATAACTTATCTTATAAATGTTTAAGTAATAAATCAATGAAGTTTCATGGACACTAACCAAGCCCTTTTTTTATTAAAATTATGTGAATTAATTAAAGAATTTAATATTATTAATTGAATTTATAATGTTTATGGATGGTAACAATAACCCTTGGCCACTTTTTATTTTTTTTAATGTAGTTTATTTATCCAATAGATATTAATTGGAAATTATTCATTATAAATATTATGTAAGATAAAAATGGAATGATTATGATTAATTAATTATAATAAAATAATGGAAAAAATCAAGGTCACATAAATCAATATGTATTTCATTATTAAGATTGATGACACGGTATTAAATAGATGTGGGGTATCGAATTCTTAAACTGAAAACCCACTCTCATATTTATTATGTATTCCATGGACTGTTACCTTGGATCTATTTTCAAGGGATGCCTTAGATATGCTCTTTGGGAGAGCCCATTGTCTTCATCAATTTTTCTATGGATTTACTTTGGAGATTATAAGAGGATGTATTTATACATGGGTAACATTTCCGAGACAATTATGGTCTATATAATATTACTTTTTTATATATGAGCTCTATGGAATTAAATAGAACACCCAAGTCTGTTATCCTTGTTACATGGATCTTATAGTTTTGATACATAATTATTCCTTTAATTCCATAGATATCTAATTCACGAACTACTAGTATTGTTAATTTATGATGATTTTCTCTATTATATAGTTATTCATTATTTCAAAACTACTTGTAGAGAATGTGATTATACACCTGATCATGATTATTTTTCATTTACATAATTTATATCAGTTTTACATGTACACTGCTTTAGGTTTTATATATAGAACTTATGTAATATAGAGAGTGTTAATGGTGGAATACTGGGTATATCTCACTCCCAATTTAGGTTGAATTATGGTACAAATGATGAATTCATGGATATAGGTATGGACAAGGGAACCCACTTGATCATGGATTTTTTATTTTCTTATAACATAGGAGATTGGTCGGTTGGACCGATCGTAGGATCGTGATGTTGTTGGAGACAGATTTTCAACTTTTGGTCTTTTCTAATTCACGAATTAAATAATTTTTTGTTACCATGAATTCATATTGAATTTTTTTTAGAATCAATAAATTATCTTCCGTAATGTAAAATATATTTGATATGGTTTGAACAAGTTTACTTATAGTCTATATTTGATTGACATATATTTTTGATGGTTATCTGTTATGAATCATCTGTTAATTATAATTTTTATTTTATTGAGTTGCATTATTATAATGAGGGTATAGTCTAACACCATAGTATCATAAACCTTCACTGCTATTTAAAATCCTCTGGCCTATAGGAATTCATTCTTGAGGCCATGTGGTCATTGGTTCTTCTACTCTTATCATGTAACCTTATCCAAGACATTTCAATGTTGTATTAGAGCATCATTTGTATTCTCTCTTATTGATTTGGCTATAAAATATCAAACTAGAAAGATGTAAGAATTTGGAAATGATCCTCTTCCTATAATTTAATAAACAACATATAAGGAAAATCTGAATTACCTAGGAAGGGAATTGTTATTCAGGATTATGATTATTTAAATTTTATTAATATAACCTATTGGTGATTCAACTGTTATGAGGTATATATTAATTTTAATATAGAATAAATTTTAATCTTATAAAGGTATATAAAGGATATATTATATACATGTATCATTATTTGTTTATAGATATTTATATTTTATATGTATTCTATACCACTTCGATTTCATTATTTGAAATCCTGATTATGTTTCATCATTATATGTATACCATTATATTTTGATTATTTAAATATGTAATTGTATTATTTCTTTTTCATTGAATATTTTTTTTACTATTATATAATATTGGTTTTTAGGGTTTATTCATTATTCAAAAAGGTTTTCTCTAGAAAAACATCATGGGGGGACCATATCTAACCAATAAAACATGTTTGATACATGGAACATAGGTAGAATGTGATGAAACCATTATGGTTGAAAATAAATGGGTGGTATTGATAATTTATGAAGTACATGGTCCTTTGTAAATTGGGAATATTAACCCATATGTTCAAAAAATCATATTTTTAATTCTTACACTCTAATGTCTAATGTAAAATTTTGGTAATAGTTAAAAGTACAGAAAATTGTAACTTATAAATAAAATTACAATATAATATTGAAATGATAAATCACCTAACATTGAAATATAATATATTTAACTGAGTAAAAAATGTTGAATATTGGATATTAAATGATAAGATAGTTGTTAAACTGGGATTATAATTGAATCTTAAAGGTTTTTTCTGCAATAACATGCGATTAAATTACTATATACTAGGACATCTAATATGTTAAAGTGATCATGTCCCAAACCTGAACATATTATTGGGTGGTCTGATGTGACTTTTCAGATTAATGATATTCTATATAAATCACCCAGTAATCTCTTTTAGAGTATACAGAGTGGCGTTGCAATTACAAATAAAGGCTTCTACCTATCTTATTCTAATATATGTGATCTAAATAGATTTAAACCTTCTAAAAGTCTTGTAATATAACATTATAGGGCCATTACACAAAGATATCATCAAGATATGAACTATGAGGGTGGTTACGGCTATATTTTGAAGGTGGTGGGACCAAACCCACTAGTATTACCTATAACAGTTCGCCTTGTGGATCCTCATTCTATAACATGTATGGTCATCGATTCCTTGTTTTGAGAGGGATTCTTAAGGATCATGTGTTCTATGAATGGAGCCCCACAATATCCCCTTACAATGATTTAGATGATATTTTAATTACATTATCAACATCCACTT
Source organism: Viscum album (assembly GCA_963277665.1). Lineage (NCBI taxonomy): Eukaryota > Viridiplantae > Streptophyta > Magnoliopsida > Santalales > Viscaceae > Viscum > Viscum album. Next base: position 1,613,008,180 of record OY728163.1, read on the forward strand.
GTCTTTTGAGGGATGGATGCATCTAGGTTATGGAGTCCTAGATGGAGTCCATCGTATATATTTTTTAGCATTTAGAGAAATATTTTGAGAGGATAAGGAAGATCACTGCATATTTTCTTCATGATTCCTCCATGGGATGGTGGGATATTATTACCTAGGTATATCGACATTGGTATTTGCTTTCAAGGGATTTCTATATGGATTTCTATGATTATTTCTATCTTGATAAATTCACAGTAGATTGGAGAAGAGTGTTTATGCACCAATAATAAAGCACATTATTAGTAATTTATTACTCTTATAGATTCATGGAATACTATAGTATCAAATAAATCTATCTTGGTGAAAATATTTATATGAAATAGTGATTTGAATATGGTCTCATCCATGAAATCCAATTATAGGTGAAATTTTTTATTAAACCCACACTACCCAAATAGTGAATCATGAGCTCATTTATATGATAAATCCAATAGAGGTCATAGGTTTAATCCATTGTATTTTTTCTCATATACTCAAACATAAATATATACTAGTAGAAAGCTTAATTTTTTGATTTGTTTTGGGTTCAATAGTAGTAATATCATATGTATGAGTATCCGTACGACCTGTCATCAGTGTAGAAAGGCAGGTCATATGAAATCCAAGTGAGATATAGCTCTAGTAGATTATTTATAAATTGTAGGATTGGAAATATACCAAGATTTTTTCAGAACATTCCACATATTTCAAGTGTAAGAGGATCTAACCTAAATCCACCTTCAATAGTGGGATTAGTGGAGCTACATTATATAATGGGATATACCACATCTGGCCACATTTGTCATGGTGGTGGTCATTATCAACGGACCTAGATGTGGGATTTACAATTCAATAAGAAAATTCATGCATATTGTAGTCATGATATGTTTTAGGGTTTATTAAAGAAACATATATATATATATATAGTCAAGATTATCCCTACGTTTAAAAGTGTAGGTTTATTAATGATTGGAGGAATGATTTTGGTGGCTTCTATATTTCTATTCTCACAATTTGATACATTTTATTCTCACTCCTATATATTTATTATGAATATGGAGATTCCGGGAATGTACATAAAATATTTATAAGTAAAAATCAAACCCAATACATTATTGGATATTTGATCATAGAGTGTATTCATGTGCAATTATTTCCCCCTTGATATTGGTGGGTATCTTTTTCTATTGAACCACTTCATCCACTAGAGGACTTGTTCTGACCTCCTTCTCAAGATGGAATAACTAGTTCCTTGTCATTAAAATGTGCTCTTTTGTCACTAAAGGGTATTATTTACATCACATGATATTTATATTTATAAAATCATATGTGAATGGTAATTGTTGGAATATCGAGATACACATAACTAGCACTGACATGGTGGTCTAACATCCCATATCTACCCATTTAAATGTAATTTTAGGAAATTAATTATGAATATTTACCACATATAGTATATATTATATTTGAAATAATCCATGAATAACTTTATAGATTACTTCTGGAGGGAATGGTAGAGTTTATTGTTGAGGAAGTTCCATGTGAAGAATCGTTTTACATTCATCCTTATCAGATGTCTACTCTTCAGTTTTTAGAGATAAAGAGTTTTTTAGGAGAAATCCATGTTATGGATTTTATATAACCTAGAATTTCCATGTGGGGTTTACCTATCCATGTTTTACCTGAAGATAAATTTTACCATCCGTCTTTGTGTGGATTACTGTCGGTTGAATAATCATAAAATAAAAAAACAATATCTAATTTTATGTATAGTTTACATCTTTGATAAAATATGAGGGGTAATAATATACTTCAATATCAATTTAAGGGAAGGATAATATCAGATTCATTTTATACCATCATATATACCATGTATAAAATTATATATTAGAATTAAATTGTATGTGTTTTTGGTAATTTTTTTTATTAATGAATGCTATAGTAGTATTCATTGGTTTGAAGAATAATGTTTTTTACTTGTACGAGGAATCATTTTGTTTACTTTTTTGGATGAAATTTTAGTGAACACACGTACATAATAAAAATATTCCAAACATATGTATATCACTTTAAGAACATTGATAGAGAACCAACTATTTACTAATCTCACAAAAATCCACATTTAGATCGATAAGGTCTGCATCATTGGTCATTGAATATCATAGAAAGTAGTATTAATTGATCGACAGAGTTTAAAAGTTTTTGATTCGTATGAGGATCTTCAGAATGTATTCGAATGAATTAGTTTCTAGGGGATGTATGAATATTACAATAACATTATTCTAGTTTTATAATGTCTTGGGGTATCACTAATTTGGATTACCAAGAATGGTGTCATGTTTATATGTTTTGAAGAGTGTGAGAAAGTTTTCATGTGATGAAAGGTAGAATGACATGTGAATCTATCTGGGTTTTACTAGAACCTAAAATTGGATACATGATTTTTTGTAATTATTTATGAATTGGGAAGGGACCATTCATTTGTATAGAGATCTAGATGTGAAGTATTAGTTCCATTAGTTGAGGCCGCATGATCATAATTACCCATAAAATAACAAATAGTTAGTACTTTTGTTTCATTCCATGAGTTTTTAGAGGAATTAAATATTGGGAGAGAATATTTTGGTGTAAAATATCCACAAAGACTCATGTATACATTTACGTTTCATAAAATGAAAATTTAGTAATGAATATTTCTTGAATAACTTCATTTGTATCACATTAATCATGTACATAAGCCGGATAAATTCAATGTTCGTTTCGATTCACTGAGCATGAAGAATCATAAATAAGATATATAAGTGTCCAATAGTGAGAGGAAGATGGTGGACCTATATTCTAGGATGCATTTGGTGGTTCAGGTCCATCAAGAATAGTCAATATGGGCATCGTTATCAATGATCTCTACACATCTATATTAAGTGATGATGTGGTAGCCTTCTAAAAACGAGGGTTTTTTTCTCATGGGAGAGAATATTAAGAAATAACCCACTGATTGGTTAGATGATTGATGAGGATAATGCTTATAAATTTGAGGATAGTTCTTGGTTGGGATAAACATCTGAGAGGTGTTGATATGAGTTCACAAGCCTTATTTTAGGCAGTGAATCATGGACTTATGAATACATACCATGATTTATTTTAATAATATTAGAATCTTAGTTTGAAAAGGTAGATATCATGGTCATATCATTGGTGTTCCTCCTATTATAGGGGAAGGGGGGAAATAATGGAATTTAATTATTTTAATTTCATTTATATTCATGAATGGATAAGGGACAATGTCACAATGAGTATTTTTATTGGATTACCAAGGCTACCTCAAGGTTTTGACACAATATGGGTGATCATAAATTTGTTGAAAAATTTAACTCACGTTTTATGTATCATAAAGTTCTTTTTAGTTAATAAGATATGAGGGATATATATTAGATAGATCATATTCCTTTATTTAGTTCCATATAATATATTACTGTATACAAATTCATGATTTATATCGTGGTTTAGGAAGTGGTTTAAAATGGAATTGAGTAGATAGTAACTTGTTTATTCATGTCATATGGTGTAGAGAAATAATATTTTATTTTCCATATCCAATATATAGGAATAACTTGGTCATCTCACTTGAGAAGCATCACAGTTGGTTGAATCACTAACTCTAACTAACCTAATATTAATGTAGTTGGTACTTTTTATTAATTATGAAGATGATGCTTTTAGTTTTTTTGGAAACTATGTAATTTAAAAAATGGAATGAAAAATTGAAACATAAATAGAGATGCAGATATAACGTATATTTTCTCGAAAGGATGTTTTCCAAAGGATTGGTTATGCGGGTTCATCCATTATTTATTTCAATTTTAATACCCATTAAATTATGTACATTGATAACTATTCACTACCATGAGTGGTATTTTTTTCATACCCAAGAAAACATATAACAAATCAAAATCTCAAAACTATTTAGGGAAAATAGAAATGAATTTGTGGCCCATACCCTTGTGGACTACCAACACACCCACTAAATTCTCTCATATCCACTAAAAATTAAAATAAAATAGTATAAAATTAATGTTATATTATTTTGAATTCAATGAAACCACCCCTAGGGCCAAGCCTCGGGTTAGAGACATTCCAATTCTATGTGAAAAGTGATAAAGGGGGGAAAATAGAAGGGATATCGATTGAGAGAGAGAAATAGATGAAAGAAATTTGTTCTAGGATCAAAATAAAAACATGAATTTCAATATGGATTCATTACATACGAAAATAAATTAAAACTAAAAATAGAAATGAAATTATAAGAGTTGAATCACTATAACGCTTTGTAGAAGAGGATACAGAGGATCCAATCCCTTTTCCTCAAGCCTTTTGTTGTATTTATTAGACTAAATCTTCCCAGTGTGTCGTCATTAGCATCATAAATGTGTAAATAGACATCCTGGTGGATCTCCAGGTATTAAACATTGTCTTTTAAAATAATTAAGTTTGATTCCTAGTTTTTTTGGTAATTTAAGAATATTTATATGTCATGTAATTGGTTTACAAAACATGTAATCTACATGTATGTTGTATTTTATCACCCTATGTAATTCTTCATATCATGAAAATTTATCTAGTTATATATCATTAAATTAAATTCATGAACTGTAAATTTTTTCCCCAAATGTTTTACCCAATTCACTATGGTTTTTATTGTTTGATCTTTATAATTTATTCTCCACAAGTACTTGTAATTGTGGTAGCATAATGTTTACATCAATAATATCATGTCCTACCGCACTATTTCACATCATTGGACTAACTATTTTTGTTACACTATATCCACCTTCTTTTTAAATATTTCATCACATAATGTATCCTTCCCCAAAATAAAAAAAATTAATCAAAGGAAATTTTATCCATTTAAATTTAAAAAACATTGGGAATTATGCATAAAACAATCTTAATGTGAATCAATAAATTCATTCTCTTAATATATTTACCTCAAATCATATCTCTAAAAATAAATAAACCAAAACATGTATTTTAATTTTATAATTTGAAAATTGAAATTTATATCTTTCTATCAACATAAATTTCTTAATTCTTCATTGATATGCTTGATAATTACAATTAAACTCACCTTTAATTCTTTTTACTAATCTATAAGGGTAAAAAATGTAAACAAAATTCGGATCAGACGTTAATTTAATATAAAATACTATAATATTTATAGAAATATAACATCTCCACTATATAGATAAAGATTTCAGAAGAAATCATGATGGATTTTTATTTGGGATCAAATGAAACTGAGGATTCATTTTGGAAGGTAATTAAAAAATAAATGAAATAGGATATTTCACCCATAGTATACTATGTGATGTCAAAAGATAAACATAATGAAAAGACTCTAGGAAAAAAAGCATCTCACAACCCCCAAATCTTATAATAGGAACATGATATTTTTTTAATGACAGATTAACCATCTAATATTTTTTATAATTTTATTTTAGTTTTCTCAATTTTCATATTTTGTTATATTTTAATTATTGTTTGGTTCATATTAATCTCACAACCATCGCATGTCCACAAACAATCCTAAGATCACCTATCTAGAAATGGTGTGTTTTTATCCTCAAAAGTCACAATACATTTTATTCAATTTGTTTTCTTTTATTTTAAATTTTTTTCTAGACTGGTTAATGATAAAGTACAATTAATATAAGGAATTTAAAAAATATCTCTTGGATTCCCCTAGAAAAATGACTTACATCCCAATCACCCCTGGAAAACCCCTATATCACACTTTTTCTTTTAAATATAATGCAATATAACATTAGTAGTATATTAATGGATATAATTATATTGTAACATGGAACAATTCGTATAATGGACATTCATGGATTATATGGGAAATAATAATATTATTGTCAAGGGGGGACCATGGATAAATGGTATCTATAGTAAAAAAAATCATCAATTATATTAATATTAATTCTGTTTAGTTATAGCCTTGATAAGATGTCGAAATTATTTTAGAATTAAACATTCCTTTGTCACTGAAGAAATATAAAATTGAATGAAATGGGAAAGTTTAGTTAAGAATTTTTCATTGGGGATGATAACATAAGGTTGGGTCCAATTACATATGTAAATTAAAAAAATAAAAAAATAAAAATAAATTTTATTCATTTAGAACATTCTAAATACTAGAATTATTTCAAATAATAAATAAACTCATCTCTAAAAATCATGATATTTCATATTCAACCCTCATCAATAAACTTACTCATTCTGATTTCAATTTAACTCAACTAATCATTTCAAGTGTGAAATCTAAAACATGGGATAATTATTATCTTTTGTAACTCATGTCTCCTATATCAATACATGTGTACATAGATTCAATGTGTGGAATTCAATTTTCAATAAAAATATTAATAAAATAATATTAATTAGCATATCATTAAATAATAAATTAAAATCTATACTCCCCTCATAGTGAATATTCAGTTTTTATGTTAAGCTTCAATTTTGGATTGTATTAGTTGTTGTCATGAATCCTTTTCACAATGTTAATTTTCACTTCAAATAATTTATCAAACCTTGTGTCATAAAATCAACAAAAATTAAAAATAAATCATGTATATAAAAGGCCCATGTCAATGTAGTCTTTAAGATATAGAGGTATATATTAATTCATCATAATATATTTATACACTAATAACTGATATTGAAAAATAACACATTGAATGTAAATAAAAAATACAAATTTTGGGTTGATTTCCCAAGTGGGCCATGGGTATTGAATGCCTCCATGGAGGAAGTACTAGCTAACATCCAAAAACTACTGGACAATGGAGTTTCATGGATTAAAACCACCACATGATGCCATTCCCAGCTTGCATTTAATTGTTATTTTTTGAGGAGGACTTCATAGATAGAGTACAGAAAATCCACCCCCTTCATAATAGCATATATATTTAATCCATGGGGTAGGATGAGGTTTGTCTCCTTCTGATTTGTTAGTACATATGTATCTTCTTCTTAATTTTCCATTGTGTGATCTTGTTATGTTTATTTATAAAAATAACCGATGTGATATTTTGAATGTAATTTAATATGATAAAAATTAAAAATCAAGAATTAATTTTCAAATGTTCCCTTTCAATGTTTGAAGTTTGATTCACTTGTTCTTTTGGAAGAGCCACTAGGATCTCTACATATACTTCTTTTATTAAATCTTCAATGATTTCAAGGAGCTAAAATATTTCCTCAACATTTGAAATTTCATTTTTATCAGCTACATCAGCGAAACAATATGGGCTAGGAAGTTTTGAAAAATTCCAACAATTAGAAGTGATTATCAAATTAGTTTTCAGAAAATATAATGGGTTTGAGTTCATGAATTTATCTTCTTCTTGGGTTGGTTAACCTTGAATGAATACTTCTATGGATAGTTCCACAAAGAGACTAATGATACATGGTAGAGGAAGGTAGTTTGGTTCCTCTATACTATCATTTATTTCCACTATATATATGGTTTTGTCTACTTGAGAGGATTAACCTAGGGGTTGTGGTTCTGATTCATCATGATTAAAAACTGAGAGATCAGGTTGCATTTTTTTCGGAAATACTATTATTTTTTACCAAATTCTTTTGATATACCTTTTTCAAATATCTAAAAAGATTATTTTATCTATCTCTTTCAGTATTGTTTTAATGAGGTGAGCACAATATTCACGTTTCTCAATATTTTTCTCTTTATATTATTCAATATAAAAAAATGGGGGGGAGATTTCTTTATGTCACTTTCTCAGGATATTGCTCTGATTCGGGATTTGGTTTATCAATTAATGAATGACCATATTAAAAACACCTTTATTCATTTCTCATGTTTGTTCAATGTTTCATTATGTTCTTTTAATTGGGATTTATTATATTCATCTATATTTTAGAATTATTACTATTGCTACACCTTTGATTTACCTAAAAATGAATAAAAATATGAATTTAAATACCTCATGGAAAGATGATTTTTTATATATTTTTTAAATAAACTAATGAAAAATATTTACCAAAATGTGAAATTAAGAAAATTTTATCAAACCCCACTCAACTCCCTAAAAATGGTGTCAGTTTTAATGCATTAATATTCATTGGTGTTGAATATAAAATTTTATTTTTCAAATATAGCACAGAGTCTAGACAAGGTCATATCACTTGAGGAGTGTCATATTTGGTGGAATAAATAACTATATTTCACCTAATTAAATCCATTCTAGATGATATTATTGTTTACTAAAATGAAGGATTTATGGGGTTTTGAAAATCATTTAATACAAATAATATAATCATTAGTTAAATCATAAATGTATATGCTAACAAAATGCAGACTATGATGAAAGGACTTAGTCCTCATGATGCTTTGTGCATTCTTTCATTATGTATTTAAATATGACTACCCAATAATTTCTATGTATGATTTTCTATTATTTAACATGAGCATGATTTTATAAGAATTAGGAACCTACATTATCAAACCATGTCTCCCTACCCATTATTGAAAATAGAAATGGATTTGAGATTGATGACATGATGGACAACCACCACACACATGCAATATTCATCCTATTCCTAAAATTATGAATCACACTCCACATTAATTTTTCCAGATAATAATTATTCCATTCAAAGTTATATTAGATAGTGGGTAAGATAAACATGCTAAATTTACTAAAAACAATGACAATTTCAATATGATCTGAAGAAAAAATGTGTATCTTTTACAGATGATGCATTGAGATATTTTATAATTATCTAGGACATAAAATGGGTCAATTTTAAAACTTTTATCAATATAAATTTCACTAACAATGTAATATTCTTCATCTAAAATTCACATATTCTACTATTCTCTTATAACCATTACCTTCTTAAAATATTGAGTCTAATAATAAAATTTTTCTCTGAATCCTCATTGATTTTTAGTAAATAAAAAGGGAATCTACAGAGGATATAAAAACAATTTGTGGTAACCTATAAATATTTCATTCACCATTGTGATGATGATTATTAAATCATTCGTGAGTATTAGTAAAATCCCAATGCACTCATAGGGTTTATACGTTGAACGAAATTCTATATTTGGAATATCCTCCTTCACCTTTACTTAATAATATCTTGATATAAGTTCTAGTTTATTGATTTACTAGGCTTCATATATGTTTTAGAACAACTCCTAAATCTATGGTATGGGATAATTATACATTATTTCGATGATTTGGAATTTAGTATAGTAAATACAGAGGCATGATTACGAATCATTATAATTAATAAAGAGTATTTGTTCACCCCATATAAAATCACATGGCCGTAGAAGCCCCATATCCATGTTCCATATTATTTTAATATTAAAATGAACAATTTTAATTGACTAAATTATGTATATATAGAGTCTTTAATATTAGTATAGTGATCAATATATGTATGATTAAAAACAAAACCACTCATATAAAAGCATTACAATAAACCTTCTCAAGTAATAAGTCAACATATTATCTCTCAATGGGTATTTAATCATATATATTCTGTTCCAATATATCAGTCATATATGATATATTTACTTTCTTACAGGAAAATAATATCAATGGTTGAGAAAACTTCTCAAATGATATTCATCATCCACTTTGTTCATTTTCATAATTAGAGGATGATTTGAGATGCAAAATGTGATTACTTTTCCTTGATGTTTATGTTGTATCTATTCATATAATTCTAATCCATTCCCATTATAATTTCACATTCCACAGAAGTGAGTATAATACATATTTTATTTGATATATCTAATACATATTGGCCAGGGATGATTTGTATTCTTTATATAATAAAATTTACCGATTAATGATTTTATCTTATATTACAATATTCTTATTTTGTTGTGCTATTTTTATAGTTCTACTAAGAGTTCATGATATGAAAGTATTCGTAAACTAGAAAAAAAATATTAATTTAACATTTCACTACTGAATAACATTTGTACCGATAACCAATTCATTGTTAAGATCCACCTCATTAGTTGTGCTAAAAATTACTTATCATTACACTCTAGTTAATTGAAGTTTTTATCATTAGTTTTATTTTACATCACTTTTCATATGGAATTAATATAAATAAAGTTCATGTTTCTTTTCATTGAAACATTTTATTATGTATTATGGTTTTACAAAAAATTTCTTTTATTATATAACAACAATGCACGTATATTTCTCTTTTTTTCATTCCTTATTTTCATTCTTATTCATTCCATAGATGAAGCATCTCCACGGTCCCTTGATAAAATATTTGGGATACTTCATCCCACAAATATTACCATTGGGTAGTTGAATTTTCTGTCCCCTATGAAATTCATCCATTTCATCTATATAATTTAATACAATTATCCTCTTCTTATCCCTAGTTTCACAAAATCATTTAAATTTACTAATCAATATTTCGACCTTAAGTTGATAAAATAATATTTTCTTGTATCTAAAAATTTCATGAATAAATAAATATTTACATATAATCATCAGTATCTCACTTATAAAGTGTCCATGTATAATATTTAGGTTGATGATAATGTCAGAGGTGTACAGTTAAAGCCTTGTGAATGTCACTTTATTCAATATAATTTTTTTATCTTCATTTATCATAAGTCCATGAAAATCTATCTTGATTTTAAGAAGCATGGTTTAAAAAAATTTGTGAAAAATATTTTTTTTAATACTTCCGACTCTGTTGATTGAACATTATCCATGTGATTTATATTATTGATCACTGTCCTCCCACATACATCTTCTCCCTCAAGGATATAAAAAAACTACATGAGTATTTGTTTATTAGATTATTTTGGGATATAAATTATTTTCTAAAATGAGGTAATAGAATGTTTACGACTATTGGATTAGAAGATCAAATAACATATATAGTCCTTTTGAGAAAAAATGACTCAACTATGAGTTTCCCCTTCTTAGAAGAAGTGGGGTGTTCCAAATGATTTACGTGATTATTCATAAAATTATATTGTTGAGAATGTATATTCGTGTAGTTTTCTCCTCTAGATCCATGTTACAGATCTAATTCAGAAAATATATCATTACCTATTTCTTTGGTTGTTTACATGATTCCTAATATTTCCAACCATTAGATAAAACAAAATAAAAAATAAATAGAATATTTTTCATTATAATTAGAATATTAAATTGAAAATACGAATATATAATTAATGAATTATAAATTAAATATATCAATCATCTTATGAATTTATCGGAATCAATTTAGTGTATCCAAGGCATATTTGTCTTATGGTATCTATTATACATCATATTAAAATTATTAATATTGTTTTGTAAAAAGATTTGAATTATCTAACGAATACCATCAAGTTGTGTCAAACTATATAAATAATTATTCAAAACTATTGTGTACTAGGTGAATATCAATTTAATACCGAAGTATCATTTGTTTAATTATTAAAAATAGGAGTATCTCTAAGAATACTTAATTATACTTATTTATGTATATTATAAGATATTTTATTTCTTGGAAACCAAAAACTATATCCTTTATCATAAATAAAGATGGTTTTTTAAAATTCTATCTTATTCGGATGGTTTTCATTATTTTTATATAAATCCTAATCCAAAAAATATGAATAATTTTCGAATACCAACTATAAAATCCTATATCTCCAGTACATTTAATTTTATAATTTTTATCGTAATTTACATTGAAATACAATCCTGATGACCTGATAAGGCTAGTTTATTTGGAAATTTTCATACATATATGATCAACATAAATTTATAAATGATAACATTATTTAAAATATACCAATGTGATACTTGACTCTTTCTAACACCTAATTCTACATAGGATAACCTAGATATTACATAAGAATGGGGTGAGATATAAATTCCAATAAGGGGTTATTTAGAATATTTAATATGAAAATTAGGTGACATGAATACCATGATCAAATAAATTAGAATAATGTAATGGGTTAATGAAATTTAAAATATTATATAATAAGATCAAAGAATAATATCATTTTTAAAACAGAATAAAATATGTAATCAATAGAAGAAGTGATGGATCGAAAACATGGCCTTTTAACAATGTGTGTGATGTTAACCTACCCATCATCATACATGGTATCTCATATGATGATTTTTTTTCAATAAATCGAATTTCTATCAAGGTTCATCCATTATATAGAAATACTTACATGTACCATATAAAAAATATAAAATAAGAACATATATCATAATTTCAATACAATGATTATGGAATGTGGGTTTCAAAAAAGATATATTAAATCAATGAATTATATAAATATCATTTTCAGTTTCCATGAATGAAAATAAATTTGCAAAACAAAAATTATGGCACGTAATGTCAAGATATTAATTATAAAAATTAATTGGTAAAAGTAAATGTTCATGGAAATTATTAATTAGAGAACAATGTAGAAACTCATTATTTTGGTATTATATGGATATTAAAGTATGGTTCATAGACATATGAAAGGATAATTAATTAATAATAATGTGGTTTATTAAAATTGATTATGTTGAATCGAATAGTTGAGGGATAGAGCCTCTTACATTAAGGTGTTACTTTTCAATGATTTGGATGGCCTCCATAGAACCATATGAACTCTATAGAAGGTATCCTTATTAGTTAAAGAATAATAATATCATTCTAAATAGATTATTAGTTTATTATAATGATATAATGGGTTCTCAATTATAGAAAAAGTGGAGGAATATGTTATTAATTTTAAACATTTTCATTGGTCATCCATTTTATTAAAATTAGATGACCCAATAGATATCTGATAATTTTTCCCATGGTATTTTTAAAGGAGTGGGTTTGAATATTTTAATAACATATGGAAAAAATAATCATTAATTATTAATATTATGGAGGTGAAAGTTATTTATTTTCATAATTAATTTTTTAGAAAACTATAGAAATATAACCTAGGTTTTGGAAGATTTTTTTCTGGTTTCAGAAACCGATTTAAAAATATAAAATATTAAATACAAATAAAATTATTATATTTTAAAATACGATAAATCCCTTTATAGTGTTTTTTAAAAAAATAATGTCATTAATAATTCATGATACTTACTGTATATTTATACATGAAACATTGTAAACCTAAAAATCTTAGTGTCTAAAAATGTTATAGAAAAAGATCTTTATTTATTAATTTTTATATATTAATTTCCAATATATAATTTTTTTCTATATAATATTTTCCTATTCAAGATAAATTTAATTTTAATATAGTATATATTATTAATGAAATAATACAATTTTTATTAAATATTTAACTATTTGAACACTCTAATAATTAGGTGGGATTTCATAAAATTATAGTATCATTTATGTTGAATTAAATAGGGTTTTATAAGACAATTTCAATATAAAAATTTTTTTATGAAATTATATTATTTATCAACAATGTATATTTCAATTGTAATCATATATTTTCTAAAAAAAATTAACTTTCTATCAAATTAAATACTTTTCACATTCCTCATATATTCATATTAATTTTAAACAATAACAATTAGGTGAAAAAATTAACCATCATTCCATTAATTTAGGAAAACGTTACACTTCTATATGACTAAATTCATGAGGCATAACCCCTTTTAAAACAAACAGACTCCTTAATTGCATAGCGTGTGATAGTATTACTTATTTGTTGGGGTTGTGTAACATTTACCTAGAATTTAATTCTATAATATTTAACTTCTCCCATAATAAATTTAATTCAAGTAACAATTGACGAATCTCATCTCAGTATTGGTCAATAAAGAACCCTAGTGAAGCCATATTCCATGGAAACTCGGAAAAATTTATAATTATAAATTATTTTTATACTTTTGGAGGCAATCACTCATTCATTATGAATAAATTATCTTTTATTAACAACCTCAATATATAATACGCTAAAAATCACTTTATAGTGTCTATGTTAGAAATTGTTTTAATATTTGACCGTTATAATTCATAATGGTCTTGTTTTTGGAATTTTTTATAATAATAATAATAAGTTCACGTTTATTTTATTCATATTGTGAATATATGCTATTATATAATACTCTAAATAATAATAATTATATTAATATTGAAGGATAAATTTCAATTATAAACATATATGTTGTGAAATATTCTAATTCTCAAATCTTTTACTGATTTCTTTAGTAGAAAAATATATTTCTACATAAAGAAGAATATTGTGGATAAATATGACAAATATATGGAAACCAATAGTGATTTTATGAACCTATATGATATAAAAAATAATATATACTACGAATTTGGTAGAGATTGTATCAACAATTAATTCAAAGATTATTGATTACTGTTCTAGATATTATCCTAACTCACTCCCCCTTACACACAACAACAAAATCTATTGATGAAAAAACCATTTATAGACATATTGGGTTCATTAATGTGACATAAAATTATTCCATTATCTATTTAGGGATATAAAGTATAAACAATAAAATCAAACTAAACTAGGTTCATACTAAACCAAAGAACATTATTCCATATGATATTTGGTGCAAAAGGTAATCCATTTTATTATATTTATGAGTATAGTTATTTAAATTATTATTCTATAAATTCCTCTTGTAAGAAACATGATCCTAGAGCCATGAATTATATCATTATATGATATAATATGATTTTGGGATGATATTACAAATAATACCCTTCAAAGAAGATTTTTTGGTTATCAAACATCATCCATCAAAGTGATTTTTTTCAAAATGAGAAAAGGTGAGAAAGACATATTTTTATGATTTAATGCCCTATGATGTGTGTTAATTGGAATATGATCAAATTAATATTTTACATTTATAATAGTATATTCTAGATACACAAGTATTATATGGGAGTGAAATATATGGTTTTTTAACTTATATATATTTTATCTAGTCACCAGAGAAGTTGACACATTATTTATTTATAACAATGTTCCTATAATATATAAGAAATTTATTGGGAGAAGGAACTAATTAAAATCATAAAAATCCATTTAAAAGAGGATGTATATCCCTAAGACACCAACAAACAAAAACCAAAAAATGAATATTTCATATCTTGAGAATCACATGAAAGAATGAACCATAAATAAAAGGATACAGTTGTAAAAAACACAAAAATGGGAAAATAAAATGTCTAATATAATAAAATTCATGAAATTTATATAGTTCCAAACATTGATGTATGAATCCATAGAAATAATACAAACCCATTAAGTTTTATTATGAAAATATTAAATTTTAACTTATAATACAAATATGATAAAAATAAAATATATAATGGAAGAATAAACTAAAATACTAGTATATTATTACCTATAAAAATAGTAATAAAAACCAAAAAATGTTAGCATTATTGCGATGAAGCATTATAGTAAATAAAATTAATGAAAACACATAATAAATAAATTTAAAAAATCCATGATATTGACAAAAAAATATATAAAAAAGTAGAAAACAATATAAATATATACTGATCAGAAAACTATAGTCATGTTACATATAAATAACACCACCTCAAAATATAATATTATGAAAAGAATAGATTAAAACAAGAAACCAATATTTGAGAATTAAATATCTATAAAATAAAACCAAAATGAGAGGAAAAATTTAACAACAACCATGCATAGTGGAACAAATAAATTTTAATAAATACAGTGAATATATGTCAATATATAAAAACACTAGACTAAGACCCCCATTATAGTGGAACATTATCAGCAATCAAATACATTCAAATTTTAACTGAATTCTATATGTTGCTTATCTAAACTTGTAATATAAGATTCCCCCACAAGTATAGGATTCCATGATAACATCATGAGTAGAATATCATATAATAGCATGAAAAAGTTATCCCCAGTATAGACCATCTGCTAATATCTCTTTTATTATATAGCCACTCAATTCAATTAATCTATTCACTGAATTTTTTGAAGGACCTAGAGAATATAAATCCCAAAAAAATAAACCATCACAACTACACCAGTGACATGTATTCATAGGATTGTCTCACAAAATATATCATTGAAATGGACTCTGTATAGATGGAATTTCATAAATGACACTACACACTACAAAAAGGTAATCAAAAATCATTTAAGGGTATAGGAATTGGCTCCTAATCTATATAAGTTTCAACATGGCTCGTTGCGTAAAGACTATATGGTCATCCATGTAAAGTAAAAAAATTAAACTTATATAATTGTAACACTACCGTAATATAATGGTAGATCTCAATGAGACCTAACCATATAAGTTTATACATCCCCCATGAAAGGGTACAAAATTCCTCACATAACGTTATGCCACGCTCATGTTAAGGTGATTCACCCATCATATAAGAGGAAAACGACCCTTATAAAAGTGTAACAAACACCTCACGTAATACTAAAACAAATAAAAAAATTTACAAAATTTCAATAAAAATCCATTATAATAAAATATAAAAAAAATGAATAAACATTAAAAAATATATCATATATAAACGGAGTAAAATACATATAATAAAAATTCAGGAATGAAAATTAAATTTCTAGTAATAAACAAACCCAAAATTAATAAACTATAACATTACACGAAAACTATTAAATGTATGGGAACAATGAACTATGAAATATATTCCACATAATAAAACCATTCTTGAATTTTGGTAGATCATATAGTGATTATAAATACTATTGGTAGAAAATTGGTATTCAAGGAGAAATTGTCCCTTGATGGATAATTTAGTATCTAAAAAGTGTGATAGTTTATGAAATATTATAATCATCATTATTCAATTGTGTAGAATTGAAATTATTCAATTGTTTCTATATTAAAATAAATAAAAATTATAATTTCCATAGTATGATACTAGGAATATGATATTTTGAATAAATATGTGAAATAATCATTCCATAGATGGAACCATCAGTAATATATCTATGTGATAAATATTAAATGGTTTTTGATTCTAAATGATCCCAAAAGGTTTTCATATAAAATTTATATATTTCTATAATATGGCAACCATTCTTTTCATTGAAAAGTAGATGTGATAATTGTATAATATAATTTCATTTCATAAATAAATTATTTGATATTTTGTTTTCTATAACACGTTTAGTGGTAGTTAATTCATTTTCGGGATATTATATAATGATGAAAAATCATGAAAGGGAATCCAAATTCTTTTCTAATCCTCTATTAATATGTTTTCTAAACATGTGCTTGTCAATATGATTTTATGTAAAATATTATATATTCTTGTGATAAAGATCTATATGGATGTATCCATGTGTAATGTAGGATTAAGTCGATGTATATATATTTAAGAGATACTACAAACATTAGGTATGGAAAAATCCAAGAATGAATTATTATTTATGTATGTCATAATTTTTCTCTCCATGAAAATCTGTCCACATACAAAAATAGTGGTATATGGGATGGAAATGAATCAATACACAATAGTGGTCATTTAGTGTATTCATGGATTGTAATATATTGATATATTTTTCTATTACATCATCAGTACAGTTAGATGATATTTCGATAGTACAATATATTTCACTTTGATGGCAGTAAAAACTATTCTAGAGTAAATAAAACATACTATGAATATTTTTCATGTTTCTAGTTGATAAGATGAAGTTGTAATAAATAAATATATAGATTATAGATTATAAATTGATCAAAGAGATATGAAATCTCAATAGTGATATATCATCACTATATATTGAGGTGTTGTGAGTAAGATAAGCTAAAATATGGTGGTGGTAACTAATTCTACACTAAAGTCTGAGTATATTTTGTCTTCTAATTTATTTTTATATGTTGTTTGAATATAAAAAATATTTCAATAGGCGACCATGAAGACTATAAGTGAACATTATATCCTGCTACAATGTTATCATACTATTATAGTGTCTCTTATAGGGGATACTAGTTCAAATATCCCTATGAAGCACATACTCCATGAATATCATCACTTGAGGTATTATTCACCGAGGGGTGTTGTCCAAGTATATACTATTTCATCATGAGGAATAATTTGGGACTTATTAGATAAATACATATCTCAATATAGGCATAATAATCATGTGATATTTATTAAAATAAAATCATTTTACAATTTTCGTTGATTTGAATGGGTTTCATTGTAGTATAATATCAAAAATATTAATTTTATACTATATTTTCTCTATAAATTAATTGGCATAAATATTTTTAAATGGATTATTACGTTTTTATATCCTTTTATATACCATTAATATTATGATTCATAAATATATTTGTCTCATTGATAATGTCATAATTGTTCCCACATATGTTGTGAACAACGAAATTCATTAATGATATTAATAATCTATTTTTCATAAGGATACATAAACTCATTAGATGGTATATATATGAAATATAATATTTGGGGCAAGAAACTCATAAGAGGATGATACATCATATAAGGATGTTCCCACATTGTAATCTCCAATAATAATGACTTCGAGAATTGTTCCACCACTAATAATTTTTAATATTATGTTTTATTGTATATTCATACTGGAAAATGTTTTTAATTATCCTTCAACATTAATATTATTAGTAATTAATATCATGATTTTAATATTTCACCATACTACCACAAACTCTGACAACATTTGTTCATGGAAAAGTTTGGTATATTGGGAGTTTCATTAGTTAAATGTTATTAAGGAATAGTTCATGGATTAATTTTTCTTTTATATATTTATGAATGTTAAAATATTTACTATATGATTGAAATGAATCATTCCATAAAATTTTCATTAACATGTTGTACAGATGGGTTTAGTAATGGATTTAAAATATTGAAATATCATATACATGAACCGATGAAACATGTGTGTATATTTTTGATGATATATTGATAAAATGGTAATATATTGTAAGATCCTAAACTAGGAACCACTAAAAAGTGCCAAAATAAAATGGGTCACAAGCCCGCTTGAACAACTCCCCCAACACCAGAGGCCACCGACTATCATCAAGGGACTATATTTGTATAGTGGGGAAACTATACCCAAAAATTAGAGTATAACTCATCAGTGAAAACATATCAATCAAAATATGAATCATAATATTACTCATATATGGATGTATATAAAAATACATATGAAAATAGTAATAAAATGTGAAATGAAAGAAATATCATATAAAAAATAATTATGCCCTAACTCTATATAAAATAACATAAAATATAATACAATAGAAGTATAATAAATGTCAAAAAAAGGATGTATCTCTCGATAGAAACATAGGAATATTCTCAATATAGTTCTCCCCTACTCCAATGAGACAAACAATCAATCATCGTAAATCATGTGGTTTCTCCAACACCTACCTACATCCTATCCAGGTATACAACAATGGCCCAAACCATGTGTGAGAGGAATATAAGTAGGTTAGTACCAATAATGTCCATAAAATTATTTTCTATGTATATATGTAGATTCATAGTGTTATATGTGATTGTAATATAAATGAATAAGCATGTTTGATACATTTATATGTAATATATTCTATCCTACCAAAGAAAACATTAAAATTAACCATAAATGGATATCTGTAAAATATGGAAAAATATCCACATTATCCCATAATGAGAAATCCACTCTTATACACCGTGGTATGCATCCATGGAGAATCAATTTCTATGGAATCCTTAATAGACTATGTCATTTAATCAAGTGTTATACCTAACAGTTGGATACAAGGTCAAGTAATGCTAAAGGCATCCCATGTAATTTGGCTATTTGGAGTCAAATTTCAATGAACTCTAATATAATTCTAAATCCATAGAGTATAACTATCCTTATAATTAATGATGTTCAAATATGGAAATTCATGAATCATTCACTCATTATTCTTTTTACAATTTACCCCATTAGATAATTCATTTCATATTCACAGACATATAATATGATATCCAACTCATTCCAAATTTACCATTTATTATTCTTACTCAAATAAAATCATGTAATAAAATTTGATGGTGTAATAAAGCAAATCCTAGTAACCCATTTAATTTTATTACAGCTTACACTAGGATGGAGAGATCACAAACAGCCCCGACAGGGTTGTAAATCATGGGACATATATGCAAACACACATGATGGGTGGTCTCAGAAGAAGTTAAAAACCATAATCCATTATATGGAGATAAAATTAAATCATAATATGGTTCCAACAATATAATATAAGTATTGAATTAATTATCTCAGAAACACAAGATGGTCTAGTTTGATACACAATAGAAACATGTTATAAAAAAACATGACACTGTGTGCAATGCTATATATCACCTACCATATAACCATAGTAGAACCCTCATCCAATATCAACTAATAACTTGACTTATATTGGTTATAAAATGAATAATGAATGAATAACCATGAAATTGATAATATTATATGGAATGAAAATATCCCCATCGAAATGATGGAAAATTTTGAATTGCACAATATTAATCTATAAAATATCAGGGTAGATCGAACAAGATACTTCCCATAAACCAATTTCTAGATGAATATTCCGAAATAGAGCATGACTCAATGTCTTTAAAGGGTTCTCAACAAAGGAAAAAAAGAAATCCATTCCACATGAGCAAGAATGGAAAAATTGGATTTAGGTTTAATGAAATTTAATGGAAAATATTTTATTTCACTACTTTAATAATGGGTTAAATGGTTCCTCCCATGTGTTCTAAAACCATGGGAAAACAATGTTCCCATCCTTATACTAGGAGGGCTCCTACATGGTTCTTGCATGTGGTTTTGAAAGTCATTCAAAAATTGATATTATGATCACTAGTAAAAAAATTTGGTGGTATTCATGGGAGCCCGATGCTAACTACATAATATCATCAAATTGGGTGGCCCTTCTCCACAATCAAAAAAACCACATGGGTAGTAGTAATGGTAAAACCTAGGCTAAATGGTTCCTACTAATAATGTGGATGATCTTCCTGTTCTATTAAATGTGCCTCTGGGCACTGACCAGGACCGATACATCACTAGAACATATGTGTCCTAATTAGGCATTCATATTTGGTCAAAATGAAGAAATTAAACTCAAATTCATAATATTTTTATCTCAAAAACCCCTCAGGATAATATTACAACCCCCATTTAAAAAAATCAACCTAAAATTTTTGTTCCATTATTACTTAAGCATTTTCTATGAATAGTTTGAGATATTGGGAACAAACATCATCCACTAACTCAAAATTTTTATCTTTTATATGGTTGTGATTACATATCACCCAAAAAAAAGAAACTGACCATCCATGAAGAAACTCTATGTATTTTTGAAAAAAATATATAGGATGATCCCAAATGGATGGATCTACTTGTTACTCAATTTCATCTAGATGAAGAATGAGAGACATGTGTGAATTATAAAATCATATTTGAGATAAAATAGAATATGTCAAGAATGTCTTGGTTTTTATTATGTATCTAAAACTGATAGGCTATCATCCTGAATCTCCCTAGAATATAAAATGTCCCAACATATAACTATTAAAGATTAACATGTCTTAGAATCTGATTATTACTCATCATTGATGACATATTAACAGTGAAAAAAGTCACATAACTATATCTCTATAGGTCATTGATAATTATCAGGCTTGGATTTAGTTGTATAAGATTTTTTATTCATTAAATTCTAATAAAGTGGACCTAATCTAAATTATCCTTTATGAGAGTGGTATGAGTTTTTCTCACTCTCCTTTAACTCACCATCATACAGGTGATCAGGATGGCCTTCCATATAAATCCTTACAACTGTCCATCAGTATAGTCACCTAATATATAATTTTGTAAAAAAAATCAACCACTGGTATCCACCTATCCCAAGATCCGCCATAATATAAGTCACGTTATATAATAATTTCCTATAAAACATGTATTGTGTTCTATTACACTCCACCAGTCTGAGGGTGGTATGTTGCTCCCAAAAGAACCTATATACCCAAAAAAATCATTTTCTAGGAAAAAAACTATGATGTATACTATGTGTCCCTATCTGATTAAATGGTACATGGAACCACAAAAATGTTCATATATCATAAATTTAATTTATCCCAAGATCAAATAGTAATAAGGTATCCTTAGAAGGCATAAAATTAGGTAAATTCATGAGACATTAAACAATAACCCATACAACATCAGTACCTCATGGTGAACTCAGTATCCTATTCATGCAATCAATCATGAAATCCAATTATTTCAACATTGGAATGGGGATCCTCTATAAAATCCCATCTGGTCACTCCCACCTCCATATGTAACCCCTTAGGGAAAAATTAACTACCTATCATTTCATACCCAACCATCAATACAAGAAGCATAATTCGTATGGATATCCATTGCATCAGGATGTACTTCATTTGATGAGTCATTCAACTCAAACCACAACTCTTTACATATGACTAATGGAATTAAAACATGACCATGTATGCCTGGAATGTCTTCCATGCAACTATCAGACAAAGAGGTTGGTCCTCGCTGGCCCCACTCTCCCATTTGAATATTCCATCGAAATATGATAGTTATCTACTCTACACCCTCTATACAATAGTGGATGTATAAGGCCCCATCCTTAAACATTACATGATATTAATTGAAGTCAATAAGTTGACTTTCATTCACATTGTGAATATTTTTAAGTATAGAGATTTAGTTAATTAGGTCATAACTAATACATAACATTATAAATATTAAAAATTATACACTTCTACTAACTATCCATTTTTTCACAAAACAATATCATTTAAAAATAAACATCATATTTTTCATCTTTAAACGTCAGACTTTTTCCTAGATACCATCCTTGACATTATTCACCTTTAAATGCAGTGAAAAAATGTAAAACATGTGATGAGAATAAAATTATCAGTAAAGGATACACAAAGAGAAAATTTTTTATCCTTTTGAAAACATGTAAACAATGAATACAATATTATAAGGTATTAATTATCACCATTATGAGGTAGTAGATACTCATCAATAAATATAAGATCATTGATTACCATTTTTATAACCAAAATATAACCATAAAACCCATAGACGGAATCATATAACATATAAAAGAAACATGGGTCATAATTAAACATAAATGAAATAAAAATATTGTGTAATTTAAAATCTATAACTATTAAAAATTTATTATCTGTACGACCAACTTACATACCCAATGAATTAGAGGATATAATGTAACCATCGGTCCTTGGTTTATCTCAGAAAAACACTTCTATGGTTTATCACGTAACCACTCATATTGGGTTTATCCGGTAACCACCCATCAAATGTCCAATTACCATTATATAATCATAACACCTAAAAGACTCCAATTTACATCATTTACTCATAAAATTTCATCTGAAATCACAAGTAGTCATTTTAATATATTGATATAATCAAACAATTATTAAATAAATTCGATAAAAAAATACATAAAAAGGAAATATTGTATATATTTTGTTTTGAAAACATTTTTTCTTATTGATGAATACAAATATCAAATAATGGACACGATGGGGGAAAATTTTTTATTGATGTGTATAAGAAAAAAACATTTTTTTGAAATTTAGTAAACCAAATTTTATTAAAATATTCTTTTTTTAAAACGATGAATGAAATTAAATTTCAAAGGGGATAATAATAAACTGTATAAAAAATGTTTATTACATCACAATATGCCTCATTAAAGGGAGATAAAAATGAAGTGCCTTACCTAAAGTGTGACTCATCACATAAAATAATTATATTTTTCTTATTCGGTTGATCTCATTTGGAGAACCCCTTATCACCTTTAAGGAGGATGTTTTCCTAAACTAAGGACCCAATAATATGGGGAAGGATTCAAGTAAGTGTTATGGGTAGTGAATGGATGAACTGAAAGGCTTTTGAAGTGTGAGTAATAGAGAAGACGGTGTGCCTTTTTTTGGAGGGGGAAGGGCAACCTTGGAATTATTAAAATTAAAAAATTAATATAAATTTTGTTTTAATTTTAAATGGTCCCATACTAATTTATTTCATAAATATAATATTTTTTGTTTGAAATCCTATCATCCAATATTTTTTTCATATATTGATTTCATTTTAAACCTTATCCTTTGAGTTTAACCTTAGTTAATATCTTTTAATTTTAATTGTGGTAACAATATTATAAATATTAAGAGGATATAAATTTTACATGTATGGGGAAAATTTCCCATAAATGGATACTATGTAAAAAATTTGTCTTGATCATAGAAACATTTCAATGTTTTTCATTTTTATGTTATTTACATAAATAAATTAAATATTATTTTTATAATATATATATATATATATTAAATTTTTTCACTGTTTATTTAAATGAATTTAAATGAAATAGAGACAGATAGATAAATTCGAACGAAACCATTTAATTTAATTCTAATATGTCAAAGTCACATAGAAAATTCCATGATGGCATCAAATATTGGAAATTACTTTTATTTTAATATAATTATTTTCTTAATCATATCGAAGAGGCTTCCAATGGAAATGAATTCAGCCCATGTATTGTCTTGGTCGACCATAACTCATCCAATATGATTAGGTCTAGTTTTTGGGTAGATTAATGTAATTATAATTTATTTTTACCCTTATTTACAATTTTTACCCTATAACTGTTATAAAAAAATTCAAATGACACTATTCAAAAAAATTAGTTTGATCCAATAATAAAGCATTATTCATACTAATTGATAAAATTTATGTCCAATTTTTAGACTTCAATTAACCAATGTCATTATATTAGGTTTAACACTAATCATGTTGACGGATCGAGAAATGCAATTTTTAAAATTTAAAAACTATCAAAATATTAACATGATTTTATATCCAAATTAAATATATAATGACTTTTAATGAACATAATTGTAATAAGTGATAAAAAAATTTTAATTAAAGATTAAAACCAATTAAAAGGATAGTCTCACTATATAAATAAATTAGATGAAATGTTTTTTGAATTCAAATGCAGTATTTTTTCACTATTTATTAAAATATTAATTTTATTTCAATAATACCAACAATTCATACAATGTAAATTATAATGTCCAAATTCAAAATAATAAGATAATTTTAACTAATATAACATATAGAAGATACAAAATACTAGATTCTAAAAGGGTTCTCTATCAAATGGTCGTAAATCTACAATTTCACAATATTAGAGAATTTTATTTATAAAATTTTATTTATTCTCATTTTAAGCCTCTAAAATTGGTTGGATGAATGAATAATAATTTAAAAACAATTGTAAACATAATATTTTATGTTCAATTCATTTTCACCAATATGATGGATAGGCATTATCTATCATTAAAAATAATGATATTAATATTTTATTATTTTTCAGTATAACTCGACCATGTGTGTAGTGTATGATTTCGGAGAAACCCATTTTGTGTGTTGGGTACACTATCTAATAATTAATCACCTTTAATGTAAAATTAATATCATATTTATTAATATTTATAGAAATGAAAACGTTTTATTCTATAATGTCCTAGGATGTCACATCCTTCACCCCTTTTTGAATTTTGGCCTCACAATTTAATTCACTTATCATGTAAGTAGGGGTATTTCATTCTCATATCATTTTCGGATTCCCATGTTTCCAGTTCAACAACATGGTTATTCCTTAAAACGTTAACCTGATAAATAACCTTATTTTTCCACACATATTCTCTATAGTCAAGAATACGGACTACATATTCCTTATAAGAAATGTTATCTTCTAGCTGAACTACTTCTTGACTCAATACATGAGATGAATCTGGTATTCACATTATTAATAATGAATCATGAAAAACATTGAGTGCCTGGGATAATATTAGAGGTAATCATTCTAGGTAGGAAACTGATCCAACTTTATCTAAGATTTCATAGGGCCCAATGAACCTTGGTCCCATCTACCATTTCTTACCAAACCACATCACACTTTACGATTGTGAATCATTGAGAATGTCATAATCACATAACTAGAAATAATGATCCTTCTTATAGTTATCCTCTTAACTTTTCTACCAGCTCAATGGTGTCCTCGTATTCCTATGAATAAATTGAAATTTTTATGCCATCTATTCAAATAATTCAGGTCCCATGAACTTCCTTTCACATATATCATCCAAAAAACTGGAGTTTGATACTGCTTTACATATAATGCCTCAACTGGAACAATATGTATAGTGGAACGAATACAATTGTTATATAAAAACACAAACTAGAAATATTATGATCCAAACATCCATGGTATTCCATTGACCAAAAACATACCATATCCCCTTAGGTCAAAATTGTTCGTTCTGACTACTCATCTAATTAATGTTGAGAAGATGTACTGAAATTTGATTGATTATCCCATGACTTATGAAGGCCTTCAAAGAAGTTAGAAGTGAGAAAAGGATCGTGATCAAGTATAATAAAGAGGTTAACTGAATATAACATGATTTTCTATTTAATATGAAATTGATAAAGTGGATTTATATATAGATTATCTTTAATAGGTAGAGAATGAGAATATTTAGTCAATCAATGATTAATAATTGAGATCGCATAGTAACCTCGAGAATTCTTTAGAAATCCCACAATGTAATCCATGGGTAAATTTCCCAATTTCCACATTGGCACTTGAAAGAATTAAGCATCCCTTTCAGTAAAAAATTCTCTCCTTTAACATATTGATAAACAAAACATTTGAGGGTAAAGTCAGTAGTATCTCTTTTCATTCCATCCCACCAGTAATACTCATGAAGGTCTCTATACATCTTACTACTGCCCAGATGAATTGAAAATGGGTAACTATAACCTCCAAATAAGTAATCGTTTGTTTAACTATGAATCATAAGGAACTAATAATCTCTTCCCAAACCTCAAAACACGGTCTATATGAAGGATAGATTCAGGTAACATATCCTTATGAACCAATTCTTCATTTTTTTTTCTACCCGCATTCTTACATATGTGCTTTATTAACTCCATCTAATATAGATTATTTCACTAAAACATGAAACCAAAAAGATAAATTTTCTATACCAACAATTTCTAAGACAAAATTCATTAAATAATTATACAAAGGATCTCATTCCAAATGTAGTTTGGTTAATGTATCAATACTTTGTTGACACAAATCATAGACTAATTTTTTCACTGTTCTTGGATTTTAATGAATCGTACAATCATAATCTATGGTATAATTATTTCCTTGTCCTAGGTCTCTTGTTAAATTCATTCTAAATGTATTTGTACATTATAATTTTAATATCCTTTATATTTCACAATTTACAGCCTAAAAAAGACGCCTCCAAATTTTTAATGCAAAAAATAGTTTCTAATTCCAAATCATGTGTTGGGTAATTTTACTCATTAGGATTCAAAGGACGTGAAGCGTAACCAATTAAATGATCATTATAAATTTGTCCACAACCATGTATTATCAATGAAACATCGCTATAGATACAAACTTCACCATTCCTAGATGGTAGGGCCAAAACTGAAGCATTGACAAATATTTTTATAGATCCTAAAAAAATCATCACATTCTTTTGTTAAGAAGAAATTCCCATTAAATGTTATCATAGTTAGTAGTCCAAATAATTGAGAAAACTATTAATAAAACCTTATTTAATTACCTTCTTATCCAATAAAACTACAAATCATTGTGATATTTGTATTTATTGGACACTCTTCAAAAAATTTAAAAGGGTCAATAGTTATGCCATATTTAGAAACAAGATGACATGGGAATGAAATTTTATGTAATCAAAATTCCCTCTTAATAATAATTCCAAACTATTTATTTTCTTTTATGGGTTGCAAAAATAATATTTAATTTAATTTTAGGTTCCTCTTAACTTTTATACTATACAATAATATCATCTATAAACACAACAACCAACTAATCCCAAAACTAATGAAAGAATCCATTATGAGATTCAGAAATATAACAGGTGCATTAGATAAAGAAAATGGAATAAAAAAACTCATAATTCCCATATCTCATTTGGAGCACTATATACATTATTTCATACTATATCTCCATCATATTATGATACCCATACCTCAAATAAATATTCAGAAAATAATTAGGTCCTTGGAGCTAATAAAAAAAGTCATCGATATGAGGAAAAGGGTAACATTTTTTAATAGTTATGTTATTCAAGGATCTATAATCAATACATATTCTAAGTTAACAATATTTCTTTTTCACAAATTACACTATTTAACACCATCATGAAGTGCTAGTTCGAAATAATCCTTTATAAAGAAATTCTGGCTACAATTTTTTCAATTCCACTAGATCTAGTTGACCCATTTGATAAGGGTTTTAGAAAAAGTAATAGCATTAGGAACTAAACTAGGAGTAAATTCAACATCTTTTTTAGAGAAAAGTACAAGCAATTCATCAGGAAAAAACATTTATGAATTCATTTAGTACTAGAATGTACATAATCAAAATTGTATCATTATTTTCAAAAATGTGAGTTAGATAATTTTCACTTCCATATTTAATCAATATATCATATTCATTTTATGTTATCAATGGAGTTTAATTATTGAATAATAATTTCTTAGCCTTCTATTCTAGTTTAGCATGATAAATTTTAATCTAATAAATACCCAAAATGATATCAAATTACACTAAATGATGTTCAACATAGTTTGTATTAAAGACCATCCCACTAATGATAATACAAATTATCTTATAAATTATTATTATATGAATACTTCCACCATGATTTCTTTGTAAAACGTTTTATATCACACACATGAGGTGATATATCCAATATACATGCAAATCTCTCAGAAATTAAAAAAATGTGATGATCCAGATTCAAATAGTGTATTGGTATATTTTAAAAAAAATTATAACAAACATGTCAGAATTCATATTATTTTCCCACATCTACTATAGAGTAATAAAATTATTTTTACCCTCCCATCTTCTTTTTATCATACTAGTTCCAACCCTAGGTAATCATCATTCGACACAAATTTTAACAATTCCCTAACACAATGAAACTAAAATATCTTACCACCAGCTTTTCATTTCATGGATGATCATCTTCATTGTAGTGACATGAAATCATTCATGTTTTACCACAATGGAATAACTTCCAAGGAAATGAGAGATGTTCTCAAGGATGGTTTTTACCACATTTATCACAAGTTAAAAATTTATTTTTTTACCTACAAACTTCTATTATGAATTATTTCCCATTCCATGTCAACTAGATTGCTTGTTTTATTAACCGTCATTGAAAACATGAACTTTAAAAAATTCCATTTTTAACTCTCACAACATTAATCAAGATTCTCATAGCTTTTTAACTCATTAGAAGAAAATTCTCTTTGATATTTAAGCTTCAATACAAAGTAAAACTGATTTATCATACAATGAATAGTTTATATGCAATTTAGGATGTACCATGAAAAACAGGATAAAGTTTCATCATATATGGCCATAACATATTATTTTTATCTAAATTACATGTTTTCATTATCCATACTATGTAGAAAAACCATAAAAAATATTTATCAATGAATAATACAAAAATTCATCTCATTTTACGATATCAATCTCTTCACTTCCTAAGATATATGTAACCACTGGCCACCACTGATCAGCCTCACCTTCAAAATTATAAACAAAAAGACTATCCCTTTTATTTTATGAACAAACCCATTATATTGAAATTTTCCTATAGTTCTTTAATCGACCTTTTAGCTTTAATGGGTCAGATGATCCTTTGAATGATGGTGGGTGTTACCTCATGATATGTTTCACTACAGACATATTCCTCTGCGACAGATCTGGTTTATCTTTTCCATTGACACCACCAACACTTATCTCTTATGTCAATTGAACCATCACTATAACAAACTATTTAAATTCAATTACAACCATCTCATGGTACTGGTTTAGAATATTTTTTTCCTCCACCTGTCATCCCATCACAACTACCCTATTTCCTCTGTGAAAATATATTCTCAATTGAAAAATCATAGATAATAAAACACGGTAATCATAATATTATATATCATTAATGTTTTTTCATAATGTTAACACAATTAATGGATATTCTATTAACAGTATCTAGACCGATGAAGTTATCTAAACTAACTTTGGAAACCAACTATAAGGCCCCATCATTATACATTACATAATCTTATGTTATGTCAATAATTTGAATTTTATTCACATCAATGATCTTATTAGGTTTAGGGAATTAGTAAATTGCATAATAACTCATACAAAACATCTTAAATATGAAAAATTATAATTTTCTATTCATTATCCTTTTTTATAAAACATAAACTCTTAAAAAACACAGTTTCATTTCATGTTTAAACATCATAACATTTACTTCATCCAATCCTTGACAAAATTCTCCATTGAATCATGTGAAAAACATTCGAAATTTGGGATGAGTATAAAATGATCATTATGGGATACACAAATAATTTAAACTTTTATAATTACGGAAACATGTAAACCCTGAATAATTTTTTAAAAAGTAATTCCTTTCATATTTATGAATTTTTAAATAATCCTCACTAAATATAAGATCATTTATTAATATTTTTGTAACCAGAGGACTATCATAAAACCCATAGAATGAAACATATAACATATAGAGGTAACATTGGATAGAATAATACGTAAATGAAATAACCATATAGTCAACTTCCCTCACATCACAAAAAAATATAATTTCAATACAACCCACTTCCATACCCAATGTATTAAAGGTTATAACTTAACAACTATTTCTGATGCTTTCACTGGGATGTGCATCTGTCAGTAGGGATGCACTGATTGTTTCCCTGCATCCCCACATTCTAATATTTGGTGGAATCCATCGCATATTCAGGGACATTTTTTCCTTGATTGAATTGGGATGATGTGATTTTAGTATTTCCTATTACGGATTCCTCCTCATAAATTTTCACATAGTCGGGGTCTCCCTCATAGAGTAATACGTTGCTCACGAAACTCTTTTTAATTCCATATCATTGTGGATACTAGTTAATTACACTTCATTTGTCATCGAATAATTAGAGGTCAGGTTATGGTATCAACCATTGGTCCGGGGAGTAGTCACATTGGGCAACGCTGGAATGGATGAATGTTGAATCGCTGGTCCACCTGGATTTCTTCCGCTTATGATAGGTCTTATCGAGGGAATGAAATCATGAGGAATAGAACATTGAGTGTGGGTAATTATATACCAAAGGCATGTATCTATGGTTTTCCTTGGATTCCCATTAATAACACGGGGTATTCCGTGATTTTTTCTTCTAATGGAGAGTTATCGAAGGGATCATAACTTTGATGGGAGTGGATCAGATGGGTACATCCCTAGTAGTGAGAACCTATGAGTTTTGGTACAGGGGTGGATATAGATACCCAATGATGAAGGATCTGATGATGATTGGTCCGTAAAAATGGGAAACCATGGTTTATCATTGGCTAGTATTGATCCTCGTGGAGGCCTCCTACATACCATGTATAGAAGACTGGGATCAAAAACCATGATGTTTGAGAGGGTGAATCATGGGATCAGGGTGTGCACAGTGGACAACAACCTGAATGCATGTTGATTCATACACGTTATTAGGGGCCTGGGTTCTACAAAAGTGAAATGAAATGAGTGGGGTTTAAAAATGGTTAGCTACTCGTTAAGGTTTCCTACGCACTCTTGTGGCAGAGAATACATTTCTATGTAGTTATGGAATGGGGCGACTTTTCACCTGAGAAAGCGGCCCATGAGAATGGATGAATAGATGGAACCCGAAGGAAGTAGAAAATATGGGATACAGAATGAACATAACAAAACACAAAGGCTTAATGGAGAGAACATGATGGGTCACAAGTGATGGAATTGATCCATAGGGAGGCTTCATACATTTCTCTGTGGAAGGGAATCAAAGTCCATGTAGTTCGGATCTGGGGCATTAGTATTAGGGTGTACACAAAGAACAATAACCAAAGTAAATGATGGGGATTACGCTTTGTTAGAGGCCCATCACAAAGGGGAACGTTTTTTGAGGAGTATGGATTGATGGAGGGGAATATACATGGTTACCTACCCAAAATATGGTCTGCCAGCAAGATTGGGGGACCAAGAATATGAGTCCCATAAAAAGGGATTCCAATGATTACCAATGTGTGGGGTTAATCCCCAGGGAGGCTTACTAAATATAATAACTAGGGGATAGTGATTAAAATCCATTTTGAACAAAATAATACATTTTAGTATATTTCGGGATGAGGGAAACCCCACACGTTGTGGTCGGGATGGATTTGTGATGGGATTGAACATGAGAGCGGATTCCTACAAACCATGGTCGAAAAGATAAAGAATAAATGTTTACATTGTTTAGATAAAATAGAACTTTTTACATACATAATATTGTATCCCAAAGACAATATCATGGTCGACACTTACTCTAGGACCACATCATTCATGATCGGTGTGAGAAATGAGAGGAAACAAAGACATGACAATGGTGTTATAGAAGGTAAATCTACAAGGAATTGAACGAGGCTTACACATGGTGAGAATTATATATAACTTATGGTCGGAAATTACTCCAGGAGGGAAGGCCATGTAAGGTATCATATGTATAAGGATGATATGGCCACCATACTCGATGCACCCAATCATGTTGGGTTAGGTCTTACAAAATGACTTCCTAAGGGGAACGTCTTGAAAAATATCAATGGAACAAACAAGTGAGAAGGAACTAGAAACCATCACTTTCATGACCCCATCTACATCATTCACATATGTGGTGATAATAGTTTAATATCATTTGTTGTGGATGTGGATGTTTGGCAGCATAACGTCATGCCACTCGGGTGGTGAGGATTGACTCCCCTCTCATATGATGTACAAAACCGGCACACTTTAACCATTGGTGAAGGGAATGAACAAACAATTCTATATGGAGATGGGATTATGGTGTGACCCATTGGGGGGGGTTCATGTTAGTGTGGCTTTGAAAATAAGAAATATCCATTATTGTTATTATGAGAATAAGAATGGTAAAAAACAACACAAAATGAAGCACACCCCAAGTGACATTGAAATTACTTCATACAAGCATAGAGTTTTTCATGGGAGAAGGTTTCCCGAAGAATGTGGTCTCACAGAGATGGGTTTTTCAATGATTATAGGCTCGCAGATCACAGGGGCTCGTAGAGAGTAAGGATTTTCAGAGATCATGGGCTCACAAAGAACAGGGATTCACAGAGCTCATGGGATCTCAGTGCACACAGGCTCATAGAGCACAGAGGATGGAAGAGCATAGGGGCTTGTAGAGAACAGTGGATCACAAATCATAGAGGCTTGTACAACACATGATATGGTAGAGAACAGGGGCTCACAGAGCAAAGGGGATGGAAGAGCATAGGGGCTCGTAGTGAATAGGGGCTTGCAGAGCACATAGTCTTGTAGAGTACACGGGATCACAGAGTATATTGCTTCACAAAGATGAGATCATTAAAAGAAATAGTGTCCCAAACTAATCCTAGATTGCACGTGTTTTTGGAGGGTGATTCATGAATCATGGGATCTTTATGATGTCACGAGTTCCCCAAGTGTGATCCTTCCTCAATGATGGCCCATAGGCTATACTAATGGAATCTCTATATGTGAAGGGGGTAAATTTGAGTAAAGGTAAATGGATTTATCAATTATTAAGTACCTAAAAAGATTAATTTTTTCCAATGGTTCACAATACAATGGGTTCTTCATGGTATGAGAGCTCAGAAGGAGAATGGTTAGGGGGTTGGTCGTTTTAGAGTGGTGTCGGGTATTTATTGTCACCTAATAGGTGAAAAGGGTGGAGGACACACTACGAAGTAATTCATGCTACATATATAGAGGTAGACTCCATCATATTTCTCATAATCAAAGAGTTTACCATCACTCTCTCTATAGAGATCAAAGAGGACTCTGTATTCCCTCGTGTTTTCTATAACCATGGTTTCATCCATGATCCCCTTCATGACACTTGTAGAGACGTCCTCTTTCAATAAATTTCATCAAAACCATGGATTTATCCATCGCCTTTGTCTATGGTTGGGATAGAGAAGGCCTACACATAGCAGTGTTCAAGGTGTGGGAGGGATTTTCAAAGCTTCATTACAAAGAAAAATTTTGGAATCATTTGGTGGTCTTTCCTAATTTTTCAAAAGTGTGGATTTTTTTGCCAAACAATCCCCCCCTTATAATGGGTGATAAAGAGAAAAAGAGAATTATATTTTGATGCAATGTCCCCAAAATTCATGAAGATCACGATGTGGAATCGTAATGAGGGCACACAAATTGTGGGTTACGAATTCCATGGAGTTCCCCGTGAAGCTCCAAGGGGATTGAAATGACATGAAGCTTGGGGTTGATCGCCTATAAATAGAGGGAGAAATAAACTCCATTTTCATTAACTTTCAATGCATCCACATACCTGATCTCTCAAAATCTGATTCTCTTCACGCACCATGATAAATCATTGTGATCAATGCTTCACGAACCGATACTTTGCAAAACTACTAAGTGAACTTGTTGCACCATGATCCATGGATACTCTGCACCATGGATCAAGCCCTTACGCTCAGCAACCACATGCTCTACGAGCCATATTTGTGAACGAGCTCTATAATGAGATTCTCTAACTGATCTCTGCAATTGTGATCTGTGGATGTGCTCTGGGGATGTGATGTGCAAACCA
This sequence comes from Viscum album, assembly GCA_963277665.1. NCBI lineage: Eukaryota > Viridiplantae > Streptophyta > Magnoliopsida > Santalales > Viscaceae > Viscum > Viscum album. The sequence continues at coordinate 1,613,043,095 of OY728163.1, forward strand.
GAAAAGAAAAAAATAATGTCTTGTGGTATAATGGTAAACAACGAAGCCTCTTGTCGGATCCATGTAGATTCTTATCTGATAGAATAAATGGGCAAATATATGAGAATCTGAGAGAGTTTGTGAAGCCACTCTGATAAGAAATACTTGATATAGATGATTTCAGAGAGCTAAAATAACTACCGACAATATAAAAGATTTCAGTTATATGGAATAGGTATCGGGGACATTAGTCTTATCCCTGAGGCATGTAGGGATGACTATCGTATTGGTATAAGAGCATGTAAGTCCCACACCAGTGGTTTATGGATACTGTTGGGCATAAATGGGAGGATCAAAGGCCCATTAATGACGACTATCAGTACAATCACACCAAACACATTGATGTAAAATCTCTACATCATGAGGAATATCCCCAACAATCCTATATTATTCTGAATGAGGCTTTGGGGAACCGGGAAATTGTTGAATCGATGGGTGGGATTTGTGCAATTGCACCAATTTCAAGGTTGATTAGGCCTCGAACTACTGTGTCTTTGTATACTGTAGAGTGTATTATGCAAATATGAAGTGGGTAGGCTTATATGAAGAAGCATTGTAATACCTATTACACATTTATTATCCAATGATATTTATATCATTGTTTCCGTGTAGATTGCCATTATCGACCAACACATTCCACCTACACCACTGGGAAGTCAAAATTAGCTTCAGGGAAATCCACTATATTTTCGAGATTCCACATATAGGGAAGATGTGGAATTAATTACACACAATAGAAAATGTTTGGTTGGTTTCGGTGTAGATTCTACAGCTGTAAGGGGTGCTGATGGACCAGGTTCTAGGTGAGGATAAGAAGTTGGTGAGGGATGTCCACTTGAAGCAGTGTTTTGAATGTCTCAAAAACTTCCCATTGAAGCCAGCTGATGATGGTTAGGAGGAACCAAAGATGATCCCAAAAGGCCTTCTACATTTCCCAAAGAGTGAGATCTGTATTTCCCTGGCCCTAGACACCCAGAGTCAGTGCATAAATTAATACATTGGAATGATTACAAGATATCATGTCCTGAAGGACCGAAATGTTTAGCAGTCTTGGAAAATAGATTACATAAATGAATGTTACATTACATATTTGAAAATAAAACACAACATAAATGATCCTTTGATAATGCCATTAATCCCCAAGCTTAACCCTGGTTATCAATCATAATACACATCTTGGAATACTAGGAAAATAAAACATAAGAAAGGGGTGAGCTCAGATGCTCAGTAAGGATAACAATATAGTGTAATCTTTCATAAATAATCCTAAACATATAAGGAAATGTATAAGACTAAAACAAAAGCCTTTTAAACAAAAAAATAATCATAATATGGTAAAGAAAAAATCTAATAATTCCATTTCGTTATTAACATATATATATTGTAATAGTCGAATAATCACTTGTAATATCAATAGCCAATTTCATAATGGTGTAATACATAATTCCAGACATCAAAACAACATAAGCAAGGCCCTATGGCAAGACTACAAATAAACTTTTGTCAAGGCCTTATGCCAATACACTAGTTGATATCATGAGACCTACTAATGCATTAAGGAGCTATATCGAGCTCCACCTGTCACATACAATGTCCAATGCATTCCACATATGAATGGTTGAAACATAACATAATCATTCGTATTAAAACCACCATTCAAAATGTTAATACTTTACCCATAAAACATGAATTGTCTAAAAATAACACATCCACAACCCAATATATCACAAAAAATTCAATATAATATGGAATATTTGTATCATAATGAATCAACTTCAAACAGCTGTAAAATTTATCAAAAGATGTTGACATATATGAAATCAAAACTATTTGAGAGAAATATCTCTTTATTTATTTTTAAAATCATTTAAAATTATCATAATTTAGAAAGAAAGATATTTAAATTCATTTTTGAATCAAAGTTTCCTATACCACTTTGAAACATTGAAAGGAGTTAACATATTAAAATAGTGATGTCCATATAAATAAAATGTTAAAATATTTTTGGAAACATGGATAGTAATAAAACATGATATAGAAAAATAAATATTTAATATATTTAAAATTTGTATATACATAAATAGACCCTTACATAAAAACATAAAATATTCCTTTTGTATATATTTTTAGCAAATAAGGACATTGATGATAAATAGGTCTCGGTAAATAGTTACTCGTACATAATCTCGAATAATATTGAGATTGAGGAATTAACCCTTTCGTTGTACTTTTACTTGGTTTAGGGAATTTTATCCCACTTTATAATAATTAAAGCATTTTTATTTAATTATACAAGATTTATATACTTAAATATGATATCATTTATGATCTTCTAATATTGATTTGTTAATAATATTTTAGCAGTATCATCGTTTTGGGTGTTAACTAATTCTATTTACATTATATGATTGGTTATGTAAGTCATGATTGTTATTAATATGATGTATTTGATTCATATAAATATTGATAATATGTGATTAAACACTATTTTAATCATAAAATGAAAATTATTCTTGAATTACTAAAATGGGGAATAAATCACATCGCATTCGTGGAGATGGTAATCTGTACGTATGCAATAGCGACAATATCATAATATTGACGGTGAAATCGTATGTAATTGGATGGTATAACATATATATAAATAATAATTAAAATTATATATTTATTATTTACATCATTTGTACTCATTATTATACACATCCAAATAATGATGTTTTCCTATAACAAACTACACCACGACGTGGAGATGGTAAACCGAATGTACGCACGTACGGTGACATTATCATTTTTGGATGGATAGAATAATTAATTGGTTGTATCATATTCAGAATAAAATCACATTATGTATAAGGTAATAGATTTAATATTTTGGTTTCTAAACAACAAAAAAAGAATAAAGTGGAGGAAGAAAAGAACTTGAAAAAAGGTGGTGAAGCTATTACCTCTTTTTCGGGTGTTTCCTTTTTAGTTGATTAGAAGGGATCCTTAAGTTGGAATTATGATCCAAAAAATACCTCTATGTTTATGTGAGGGATGTTGGGAAGATATTTGGTTTGGGGTTGTCTGAGCCAAATGGCTTTGGAGGTGTGATTTTGAGAAAAGGGAAAGTGCCCTTTTATAAGTGGGGTGAGGGTCACTTTAGAAAAAGAATAAAATATTAATTTATTAAACTATCATAAAGGGTTTATAATGGTTCAAAATTAATTTATTTTTAGCCTTATGTGGTTATGGGTCTAAATCCGCTCAAAAAATCAGTTTTAGACACGTTTAGTTTACTATTTCAACCTTATCTTTTAGATTTAACTCTCAGTAAATAGTATCCCTTTTACTGTGTCTTCTTCTATTTTTACACTATACAGTCGAAAAACATACTCTAAACATCCAAGAGAACATCTAGTGGTTCATTATTGAAATATATAATATTATTTAAAAACTTTTTCCAAAATGTATATTTTATGGAATATTATATCAACCAATAATATTGTATTTGTTTTAAAAATTAATTTATGACAATTTAGACACTATTTGTTATTTTGTTTTTGTGAAAGTCAAAACAACCTTATCACATAGAATAAAAAATTACCTAATCAACACTAAAATTTTATATTTACCTATATATTTATTGGAATTCATCAAAAGTCTCAATTTACATTTATTTGGTTATTTATAATATCAATTATTCTAATATTTCATTAATAAGGTAATTATTTCATCATCATTTTGTTATAAGTAAATTAAATTATTTAAAGTATAAAAATTATAAATACAATATAAATATTTAATAGATATTTTTATCTTTTTAATATATTTTTATAGTAGAATTTAACTTATTTATCACCCTATATTAAAAATGTTTTAGTTATTAAACATTGAATTTAACACTTTTATCTCTTCCGTAAAATAAAATAATAATAAATGTCGTAATCTAATAAAAGTGAAAATGAAGGATAAAATTTTTTTCCTAAAGTTTCTTTGGGTCTAATTACACTTATCCAATAGAATTAGGACTTGTATTATGGTAATTTTAATATCATTTTTACATTTAATTAACTTATTTACTTTTATCTATGTTAAATAAAATTCTACAGTTACTATTCACCAATTTTTTTTCATCATATTGATCTACATTTTACATACTGATGTCAACTGTGTCTCTCAGAATTTCTAAATTCAACTCACAGATGCGGTAAAATAAGGTTTTATGCAAATTTCCAAATTCTCCTAGAAGGTGGGTATAAAAACGTTAAAAAGTTCGATAAAATTTTATACATCTAATATTATTATAAAATGACTAGAATGAATTAAATTGATCGTATATAGGTATTATATATTTATTTTTACTTACAATAAATTTAAATACAATAGATAATTATTTATATAAAAACTCGGTTTTAAATAATAACGCATTGTTTTTCACAATTTATCAAAAAATGATGGTTTTAAGAAAAACACCAAAAAATCACTGATTGATAATTTTGATATTTTGAATAAATAAATGAAGTCTATTTTAACAGATTCAAAACATATATGTTTCATTTATTAATTTAAAATTAATTTCGATTGACATAACCAAAAAGTGAGTTTTTAAAAAGTAAAATCTATCAAAATATTGACTTCTGTTTATGTCAAATTTAAATGTGAAATTACTTATAATGACCTAAATTGTATTAAATGACAAAAATAAACTTTAATTATACTTCCTAACCACTTAAATTTTAAAAATAACGCTATAAATTATTTTGATTAAAAAAATTGTTTTTAATTAAAATTTTGTATTTTTCACTATTCACCCAAATATAAAAGTAATTAGAAAACCACAAAAGAATTTATCGAAAATAATTATTTATGTCTCAATTATAAAGAAGAAGTTTATTTTTTCGAATTGAATATATAAATGTGTAAAATATTGGATTTAAAAAAAGGTTCTCCATTAAAATTATGTGAAATTTAATTTTCTGAAAAATACTTCTTTTGTCTGAAGAAATGAATATTTCTTATATTATTTCTAAGAAACATATAATATGGATTTTAAAATTTATATGTAATTTATAAAATTCAAAATTCAAATAATAATATTCATAACTACTTTGAACAACTAGTATGGTAAGTCATGGTGCGCTCGAACTAGGTGTTGTGTGTATCGAAAGATCTTGAATTACAATGAAGAAATAACATACGATGAAATATTGGGGTGTCACATTCTCCCCTAATTTAATAAATTGCATCCTTGCAATATGAAATAGTTCCTTTAAAATAAAAGATTATAAATAGAAAAATACTTTTGTGGAAAACCCACATCGGAAATTGGGTTATTAAAATTTTGTCTTAATTTGTGGGAAAGGGAAATAAAAAAGTCACCACCAAATTATGATCCTGATTAGAAGAACAGTTGTGGAAATTAGAGACACATAATTGGAGAAAAAGCATACATATTTATAGGGAGTGATTGAGGTCATCAATCCCAATCAAGTGTAAAAATGAGGACCTTAAATCCATAAATCTAGGATGATTTAAAATATCATCTATTCAATATAACATATTGTATTATGATAACACGCATTCCTTTTTAGGATCTCATCCCAAAAGATTAAGAATTATTTTATTTATATAATAAGAAGAAAATAATATACTTTATCAGTAGAGTATCATCCTTCAACTAATTTTTACCACAATCTCATCATTCCCACCAAAATATAATAGAATTCAAAAATATTCTATATATCCTAATCTTATTGGGTTCCGAAAATAAGGAATTTATTGTACATTTTTTTTAAATTTTTTTAAAAAATACATTATAAAAACCAGGACATCACGTATGCCAGTTGTATGTGATCCACCCTTGTCGCCCTTCAGTTGCGGGTTCATGTCTCGCAGCCTTGCCGGATGCGAAAGGTTGTCGACCGACCTCCGAGTTGTCCTTTTTATGAAAATCCAAAAATAAACTCAAAATTGATTTAACCTTAACAATAGTATCCAATTTCAAAATTTATCGATTCTGACTTTTATACTTATTCACAATAATTCATTCCAAACTCACAGTCCAAAATTTTTAAGAAACCTAATCACAATGAAGATCCTTTTAGCCATGTAATAACATGTGAATACATTAATCATGTTTTCTTTTAAAACACTGTAACACTTTGAATTACAATTAAACCATATTAATTACATTCATACTCCCTTATTCCATATATAATATTGGATATACTCATTCTATCAAAAAAAAATTTAAAATCCATCAATGATAGAATATACAAATCATTAATCAGTTACATGGTACTCAAGAATATCGAATATAATTTATCCAAATCAATAATATATTTTTCCAAAATCACTACCTCAGGATCGGAACCATATTATGGTATATCATTCTCTCAACCATATATTTTCCAAAAAATTAACCTACTAAGGAGTCACTTTTCATGGTTCCACAAAATATCATGTCCTTAATGAAATAATACTGCATTAAAATCCTAATACACACTATAATTCATATCACATGTACATCATTGATAAAATACACAAATGACACAATACATTAAAAAAAACATAAGAAATATAATCATTTCTATTCATGTTCGGTAGTATCATAACTTGATTATTCTCTAATAGCATCATTTGGGGTATACACTGATTATTTGGACATTGATTCCTGTAGTGTCCCAACTCTTTGAAGATGAATCATTTTACATTTGAAAGCTTTTTCTAACCCTAGAAATCACGTACTTGGTGTAATTTTTCTCCACACATATAAAAAACTCACATTCTTTTCAAGTAATTACCAGGTTGAGTATTTCCATAGTTATCAAATATGGGAAAATCCTTTTGTCCCATCTTCCCTTTATCTGCCATTATCTCTTACATCCTGTTTTTCTCTTGCTCCCCTTCAAAGCCATAGGACTCAAATAATTCAGTACATATCTTATTAACACATGATAATATTTCATCATTTGACAAGAATATGTGGGAGAATATATACATTTAAAATGTTGTAATAATACCAGGAATGATATGATCCATCTTACTCTTTCGATCGTGCATATTTCAATAATTCTCATTACTTCCACTAGGCACCATTTCTAAACAATAGAATAGACTAGGTTAGTTTCTGAATCACAATGCATGTTTCAAAAATTGTAAAATAACTCACGTAAATTGAAATGATTATTCATATAATCTATAATCATAAAATTATTTCTTAGAGGAAGTATTTACTCTTAATTCCATTATAATGTAATTTAATCAAAATTTGAATTATACTAAGCATATCCCCTGGGAGGTTTTGTAAACAATAGTGAAAAAAGGCTTAGTGTCATGTACCAGGATACCCAAAGAGAAGCACGAAACTCCTTGTTAATGTTTTTACTCCATTATACATATGTTCTAGAGCCGCCTCTACCTGCACGTTTCTAGACTGCGATGTATTTCTTAAAAAATACACAAAATCTCTACATTACAAAAATTCTAGGATGTTCTTCTATACAAATTCTCAAATTCTATCTCAGGGTAATGTTATCTAAACAGATTTTATCTAAATATATTTCCAAGGATGTTACTAATCATTATATTATACCAACTGTAACTCCCCAACCCCAGAAGCTTTGACTCAGTGCATTATATTAATACATTTGCATGATTACGATGAATCAAGTCTCAAAAGATGGATCAATTAAGTAGTCTTGGAAAATAGATTACATACATGAATGTTATATTACACATTTGAAAATAAAACACAAAATAAATGATCCTTTTAGAACTCTATTAATCACATAGCTTAACCATACTAATCAATAATAACACACTTATTGGAATACTGTGACAATGAAACATATGAAAGATGTGGGATCAAATGCTCAGTAAAGATAACAATATAGCAGAATCATTATTAAATAAGAATAAACATGTAAGGAAATTTATAAGACTAAAAAATCCTTTTAAACATAAACTTTATCATAATATGGGAAAGATAAATCAAATAATTCCATTTACATATTCACATGGATATTGTACTAGTTGAATAATCACATATAATATCAATATCCAATTTCATAATGATGGAATTCATAATGCCAGACTTGATAACAACATTGTCAAAGCCTTGTGCTAAGACTACAAATAATATTTTTCCAAGGCCTTGTACCATGACACTAGTTTGTCTCATGAGACCTACTGACTCATCGAAGAGCTATAGCAGGCTCCACCCATCACTTACAATGTCCAATGCATTCCTCATATGAAAGGTTGAAACATAACATAATCATTCGTATTAAAACTACCATAAAAAATGTTAATACTATAACCAAAAACCATGAATGGAAAAAAACACATCTACAGTCAAACATATCAAAAAAACATTCAATATAACATGGAATATTTGTATCATTATTAATCAAAATCAAACAACATTAAAATCCATCAAATGATGTTGATATAGATGAAATCAAAACTATTTGAGAGAAATATCTCTTTCTTTTATTGTGAAATCAATTAAAAGTTACATAATTTAGAATGAATGACATTTAATGACATTATTGAATCAAATATTCCAATTCCACATTGAAACATTGAAAGGAATTAACATTTAAAAACAATGATGTCCATACTAATAAATCCTTCCGACCATTTAAAAAACATGAACTTTATTTAAAAAGACTAAGAAATATAAATATTTAAAAACTTTAGAATAATGATATAGTTAAATATTACCTTAAATAAAACCTTATAATATTATGTTGGAAAACATTTTTTATGAAATATGGACATTGATGAGAAATATGTCCCAATAAATACTTAATCATGAACACTCTCCGATAATAATGAGATTAAAGAATAAACCCTTACCTTGTACATTTCCTTGGTTGAGGGTATGTTGACCTCTTGTATAATAGTTAAATCATTTTTAATAAATTATACAAGAATAGTCTACATAAATATGATATCATATATGATCTTATAATATTTCGTTGTTAATAATAATTAAATAGTATCATCATTTCAGGTGTTAGCTGATTTGTTTTCCTTTATATGATTGGTTAAGTAAGACATTTTATTATGATTATTATGTATTTTAATCATATCTAGAATGATATTAAGTTATTAAAACTATTTTTAATCGTAAAATAAAAATTATTCTTGAATTACCAGGATGGGGAATGAATCATATCGCATTCGTGGAGAGGGTAACTCGTACGTACGCATGAGAAAAAATATCATAATATTGATGGTGAAATCGTATGTAATTGGATGGTATATAATATATAAAAAATAATTAACTTGTTTATATTTATTATTTAAATCATTTATACTCATTATTATACCATCCAAATAATAAAGAGTTTGAATAACAAACTACATCATGACATGGAGATGGTTGGCCGTACGCATGCACGTAATGTGAATTTTCATTTATATGATGGGTAGAATAATGAATATGGTTGTACCATATTTATAATAGCATAAAAGTTTGTATAATGTACTGGATTTATTGTTTTGGTATGGAAACAACAAAGAGAGAGGAAGTGGATGAAGAAAATAACATGAAAGAGGGATTTGAAATTATTACCTCTTCATCGGGTGTTTTCATTTGAGTAGTTTAAAAGGGATCATTAAATTTAATTTATGATAATTGTATTCCCTTAAGGATTACTTGAGGAATGTTGGGAAGATAATTGGTCATGGGTTGTCTAAGAAAAATGGCATTGGAGGTGTGATTTTGAGAAAAGGGGAAGTACCCTTTTTTAAGAGGGGTGAGGGTCACTTTAGGAAATGATTAAAATATTAATTTATTAAAAAATTATATTCAGTATATAATGCCTAAAAATGAATTTATTTGTAGCCTTTGGTGGTTATGGGTTGCAATAATCTTCACCAATAGGTTTTAGACAAGTTTATTTTACCATTTTAACATTATCTATTATATTTAACTCTTAGTTAAATTGATTAACTTTAACAGTGTCTTCATGTTTTCTCAAACTTTATGGTTAATAAATTTACACTAAACATCCAATAGTACGTCAAGTGGTTTATTAATAAAATATATAATATTATATAAGCCCTTGGTTCAAAACATAGATTTTCATGAATATTATATCAACCAATAATATAGTATTTTTTTTAAAACTAATTTATATCAATTTAGACACTGTTTGGTATTTAGTTTTTCTGAAAATTATAACAACCATACAACAGAATGAAAATTATCTAATGAACCCTAACATTTCCTATAATTCTACACAATTAGTGTAATTCATCAGAAGCCTCAATTTACTTTTATTTAGATATTTATAATATAAATTAATTTAATATTTCATTAATAAGGTAATTACTGCCACATCATTGTGTCATAAATAAATTAAACTATATAATGTCTACAAATTATAAATAAAATACAATTATGTATTAAATCTATTTATCATTCTATTGAATATTTTTAGTCTAATTTACCATATGTATAATCTTATATTAAAAATTGTTTTGTTAATATTATTTGAATTTAACACTTTTAACTCTTCTTTACATAAAATAATAATAAATGTCTGAATCATATCAAAGTGGACCTAAAGGATAATATTTAATTTTTAAGGTATTTTTTGGTCGAATTAAACTTATCCAATAGAATTAGGACATGTATTAGTGTAATTATAATAACATTTTTACCTTCAATTACCCTATTTACATTTTAACATGGTAAATAAAAGTCAATAGTTACAATTCACCAAAAAAATTCATATTATTGATCCACATTTTACATAATGATGTCAACCATGAGTCTCAGATTTTTGAAATTCAACTCACAGAGGTGCTAAAATAATGTATTATGAAAATTTGAAAATTCTCTAAGAAGGTGGGTAAAAATGTTAAAAAGTTCAATAAAATTTTTTACATCTATTTTTATTATAAATTTACTCAATTAATAACATTGAATGTATATAGTTATTACATATATATTCTTACTTAAAATAAATTTAAATAAAATAAATTATTATGTAAATAAAATGTCGGTTTCAAATGATAATGCTGTGTTTCTCACTATTCATAAAAAAATTGAATGTTTTTAGAAAAATACCAAAAATTCACCATATGATAATATTTGATATTATAAATTACAAAATGAAATATATTTTAAAAAATTAAAATCATTGAAGTTGCATTTCATAATTTAAAATTAATTCATCTTCTCAAACCCAACAAGAGTGTTTTTAAAAAGTAAAAACTATCCAAAGATTGACATGTGATTATGACAAAATTTAATGTGAAGTTACTTATAATGACCTTAATTGTATTAAATATTAAATATATAATATAATTATACTTACAAACCATTCAAATGTATAATTGAACGCTATAAATTATTTGGATTATAAAAGTTGTTTTAAAATAATATTTAGTATGTTTCACTATTCACCCAAATATGAATGTTATCAAAAAAACACCAAAAAATTATAGAAACTAACTATATATGTCCCTATTCTAATGAAGAAGTTCATTTTGTCAAATGGATTATATAAACGTTTAAAATTTTGGATTTACAATGGGATCTCTATTAAATGCCGGTAAAATTGCATTTTCTAAAAAATACATCCTTTATCTGAGAAAAGGAATTTGTTTTAATATTATGTCTATGAAACACAGAATATAGATGTAAAATTTTTTATAGAATATAATAAAATATAAATTAAGATATTATTATTCAAAACCTTTTTTGAACATATAGTCTGGTAAGTTGTGGTGCGCTCAAACTTGGTGTTGTGTGTAGTGCAAGTTATTGAATTACATTGATGAAATAATGTACTATGAAATCTCTGGATATTACAAGATCAATGTAGAAAATTGAATTCCTACCAGAACATAATGGAAGACAACCAACAGAATCTTTTGGGGTATAATTTCAACACCATGTCGCACCATGTGGTTAGGTTGGCTGGGTTCAATAATGAACTTATCTATGGTTATATGTTTACAATCTAGGATACAAACCATATCATGAAACCAAGAACCTTCAATATGGAATACATGATGTTGATGGGGGTGTGTGTCAATCTCAGGATACCAATGCTGGCCAAGCTGTACATGCTGTTGTGGAACATCCGTAATGGTAAACGGCCGTAGTTGGTATGAGGACCTCTCCACTTCTTGTATAGCTAGATAGTGGAACACATTACCACGTAAAATTATCCAAACATGATTTATCCTCCTGGGTCAGAATTCTGACCAGCTTTTCTGAATGTAGTGGAGAGGTTTCCGAACAAGTTGACTCTAATGATCACACTCAATAATTCATGAAAGGCGAATGAATTCAATTTATATTTGTTCATGTGACCTATGGGATTATTAAACGATTTTTGGAAGGGAATAGAGGAGTATTGATCCTACCTCCTGGCCTTATGGGGAGTAGTTGTGGTGGCAAACATTGACCATGGGCACTTATGTGATTTTAAACCCTACACTACTTTGTGATGAAATTTTAGTGCATCCAGAGACTAACCCCAAAAGTCTATATATGGGTACACCATGAGTATCACCCAAGTGTGATGAGGATGGTGTATCATATCTCTACATGGGAGGACAGAAAGATGAGTACGTATGGTTCCACTAAATTGGGAAAGGAGATCTAGGATCCTGACCCTAACAAGAGGATGTCAAAGAATGTCAAAAAGGTAGAACATAATTATCCCACCTAGGTGACAGTAGTGCATAACACTGGGGCATCAGACAATTATGAGGTAGGTGCTGATGTGATGCATGGTGTGGATGAGGTGTTGGGCCTCAGTGAAGCTATGACGGTGACACTATTGGTAACAATTCCTGATGTATGGGGGCCTCTATTTGTTATACCGAGGCCAACTTGAACATGGAGGTTGTTCTTGTGGGAGCTATATGAGGCAATGTAAGTCACTTTTTATCGTCCTACATGGATTCCCATAAACATTTAGATTTTTCAGAGAATCTTGGAACCCGCATGGGAAGTACTGAGTGATGAGAGAAGGGACATGGTCGGTTTTCACATTCCCCATGCACATTGTTAGGAGCTTATCATGGGTTAGATGCATATAAGTGAAATATTTGACGAACGTCCACCTGGTGACAAAGCCTACGACATGCTATTAAGGCCTCTGCATACACTTAGAGAGGTCATCAATACATTTCTTCTGGGTCATGGAACTAAACTGGTAGAAAAATACCTACGAAGATCCTCCCAACTAGGTATTGACCAAATGGGTAACTGGAAATTCCAGTCAAATTTGGTCCCTTCTAATGTCTATATGAGACAAAGAAGCTTGGAGTTATACTAAAGAGTTGGATTTCCCAACATGGGAACACAACATAAAATAAAGTGGGCCAGATGTTGCAGCAGATTGATTGTCCCATTAAATTGGGAGGATGATGGATTTCTTAAATCTGGGGGTTTTGGCATATCGTCCACCCATGCTGGATATAGCCTTCCATCAGTAGTGATTCTCTATTATCGAGTTTATAGGACCATGATGTGAGAAATATGTATTACCATTAGTTCACATAGATCATGATTCTGTTCAGAATGAGGAATCTTGTAATGATTAAGGTCGTTGACCACCAATGCATTCAAAAGTTCTTCATCATGGTAATATGTCCCAACGGCTCGTGCTGAGAAATTCATAATTACCTATTGAGATGGGGGAATAACTTATAGAGAGACTGATAGGACCAGTGCAGCAACTAGAAGAACCAGACACAGGTCCAAAAGAATATTTTCATGCAATTCAAGGGGATTGGGTGATGCATATCTTGGTCACCTTCCATAAACATTGGACGCTACCCTATCTATATACACAAGCTATTTGAGTTCACTAGGAGGAAACTCATTGGGAGGAGACTATACCTACCCCTTCCCTATTTTTATAGAAATGCATTACCATAATCTAGCCACTATTTCACAGCACGCTTGGTGAGTATCTTGTTGACTATATTTCTCTGCTCATCATTTTTTATATGCAATGCCTCCTTTTCAGGGTCATCTTTAGACGTTATCACTCTGCCCGATAGGATAGAGGGTTTGACAAACCCAATTTTTTCTTTGCCTTTTTTGCAGTCTCAATGGAGAAGCAATGACTCACAAGGTGCTGGAAGGCCATGAAAAGATCATTGTTGGTGAGTATGGACACCTGCAAGATCTTCTAGGTGTTTTACTTCCCCAAACAGGTTGTTCGTCTTTTCTAGGAATTGTGCTAGTTCCCTCTTTTGGGTATATCTGATGAATGACCATGTTCATTGTGACGATGCTCAAAGGCATAGCCTCGATATCATTGAGTGAACAATGTTGGTCCAGGATTGGACTAAAATTTCACTTAGCATACTACACCATCCATGGATATAGACACAGTTGAAATCCTCCTTTATAAAGTTTTGTAGAAAATTGATTCTCTAGACTCATTTTGTTGGAGGTTCTGATGAGAACCAGGTGACGCTGGGTGATGAGCCGTAGGAAGCACGACCAACTTGACTAGGTGGCATTGATGGAAAATGTCTTAATTGTGATACTAGCTCTTTGGGTAATCTAACTACTGACAACAGAGAAAAGAATTAACTTTCCCTACTGTTTGGTGATGACACATAACCTCAACCTCGGTATGGGGCACATAAATGTTGATGCTTTCAGTCGGAGCTAGCCAGAACTTCTATGCAAATTGGTCTTCATTTGGAATGTATGACCAAAATATCAACTCAAATTTGATATCCAATCCTTGATTTCCCTAATATTTGATAGTAGGCGGTTGTGGGAAAAGTAATGAAACTAAATATGGCCGTTGTGGTGGAATACAGTCCGGTGGAGAGTACGACGTGCGATTTGACAAGCCACCACATCGTGGACTGTCTTTTGGAGAATGTACTAATTGCACCACCACATCCCTGTAAGATTGACTAATTACCACTACTTTTTTCTCAGGGGCTGCAGTCATTGATGGTGGATCAATCTATAGCTCATCCTCAATTGGTCTCCATAATAACTATATGTGAACTCTTTTTAAGGTAGAGAATTATCTTGATGGTGATTAGGAGGATTGCATGACTAGGCCCTGGAAAGGGGAAAATCGACCTCCTCCTATATGTATCTTCAAAGGGATGCGGGGACCTAGTGGACCTCATATTCTTAAAGGATGAGGATAAAATGATTTTTTCCAGACCCAGAACCGAACACAAAGGATCGGTGTGATGGACCCTTCATCAAATCACACTCTTTTTCAGAATAAAAAAGGCAGATGTGTTTGATTGTGGATTGATGTTTTTCAGGATTCTTCCATTAGAGGTGATGAACCACCCTCCTTCTCCTGGTAGTTCTTCATGGCATGGAAGATTTTTTACATGGGGAGGACCTTCGTTGGGGTTGCTGCTAGAGTGGGGAGGACCTCTTTTTGGAAAAACTGTAGTGTGATGAGCACCGAAGATAATGTCAAACCGAACATCGGGGACCACCATGATTGAGTGTGTGGTAGCTGGGAAGGAATCCATTGGATCTGTTATGCACCTGAGGAGGGCCTTCATGGTGGTCATCTGTTGCACTGGGAGGGCCATCGCATCGACCCGATCTCGAATCTGTGGTATGAGGGGGACTTTGTTATGACCATAATAGATATAATAAATACTATCAAGATTATTATCGATGTTGCGGGAATGTACTCAGATAAAAGTCAGTGATAATATATGGAGGACCCCCATGTTATTAGGTGACAGTGAATGGGTGATCCTCACAATTATAACCTGGTAGGTAAGGGAAATTTTTATACATGAGAGTAGGAGCTGAAGGAAGACCTTCAAGAGGAGTGTCGATGATGTGGGTAGGGCCTCCACTGGAGTTGAAGAGGGTGGAATGGGGAGGACTTTCATGCTGTTTGCGGGAGTACGGAGCACCTCCACTCTATATAATGATGGTATGATCATGACCTCTATACTAGAAATCATCACTTTGGATCATCCCTTGACAACTTTTTCATTCACCGATTATCGTGGTTGTCAACTCAAACTTCATGTGAGGTGGATAGTGACTAATTCCAGAATGGGTATTGAAGTTTTCCTACACTGGGATGAGAATGTGCCCTTTCTCTGGGACAAAAACAAGTGTAAATTGTATGTTATAGTTGTGGCTCCATCCATAGGAACCATAGGAGATGAATCCCCTAGAGGGGATCTTCCTAAGAATGAACGTGACATTGATGTCGAGTTAGTCAAAATTGGTCTGACTATTTAATGGTATGGACCACATGCTCATCGGTCTATGGGACCAGTTAGTGATATTGATACAACGGAGTGGGATCCCCCCTGGTGGATCCATTTCTGATGTCTGATCTCAGAGGACTCATACATCAATTAATTTGTATGAATAAGGAGGGAATTATATGAGTCTACCAAGGATAAGATTTAGAAGATGTTGAAGGTCAAATTGGAGACCAATGGGACCCTACACAGCCCTTTAGGGTGGTGGCGATGATAGGGCACCGAAGCCTCTTGGACTTGGGGGGGCCATGTCCCTTGTTTGGAAACCCCCCCCCCCCATATTCGTATTGTCAGAAACGATTATTGGACAAGATCATTTGAATTAATTATTTATGTTGAGATGATTTTTGGGATCAAGGTATCTATGGGTGTGGAAGATACAACAGAAGATATGGGGTCGTGTGTGGGTACCATATCATCATTTCCCCTAACATTGCATCTGTGGGAGGGAGGTGTTTGGTTTCATGAATCTTTAGATTGGGTCCTCTAATTCATGAAAATTAACCCATCAGTACAGTTAATAAGAAATATATTCATGGTCCCATATCATTTTTCAATCTTATATGGATCTATTTAAATATACACACAAACAATTTCGCAGTTAGGGATTCCCAACTATCAATTTCCCCAAATCATGTTGACCTTCACACAAGGATAAATATTTTAATAGGAGGACCTTGCACCAGAAAGATGGATCACATGACACGCATTTTTGTTGATGTCTCCAATGCTACTAATCTCTGTATTGTGGAGAACGAAATTCATATCAGATTATCAGTTTCCTTTTATGATGCAGTCATTGGGGAACACAGTGGTCCATGGGGATGTGCTGATCACTTACCCACGTTCCAACTTTCTAAAGGCTGGTGTAATCTATTTCTTATTCAGGGTTGTTATCTATTTTTTTGAAACGAGATGATGGGATTTTCGGTCTCTCATTTTGTGGATTACTCCTAACAATTCATCATAAAGTCCAGTTATCCCCCATAGATTACTATTTTTTCGTGAAACTATTCCCAGTTCCATATCATTGTGGATGCCAGTTAATTACATTGCTTTTTTCAGGACATTCCATTGGGTCATGTCAAGGAAAAAACCTTCGGTCCAGGAAGGAGTAACATTGGGAATCGTTGGGGCATCTGGACACTGAAACAATAGTTCACCTATATTTAACCTCCTTATGATAGGGATTCTCGATATTGCAGAAGCCTAAGACATCCCATTTTGAGTGAAAAAAACTATATTCCATCTGAATGTCTCCAATGATTTCCTCAACATCCCATGTTTTCATAGTGTATTCCACATGATTAACATCCAGCAAGATGTATCAAACTGATTGAAAATTTTATGGTAGTGGATCAGGTGGGTATATCACTTTGAGGGAGCACCTAGTTAGTTTACTTGATTGGTGGATCATAATGACCAATGAGTATGGATTTGTGGATGATTGTGTCCCGAAAAAGGGTACACCAAGGTTTACCATTGGTTAGTATTTTTCCTATTCAAATACTCCTACATAGCTTATATAGATTGCACATATGAAAAACCACATAGTTCTAGATGGTGAATCATGTGATCGGGGTGTGCACAATGGGGAAAACACGAAGATATTCTAGGGCTAAGACGTGATTATCAGATTGAGTGCTATAATGGTGAAATGAAATGGATGGGGATTGAACATGGTTAGCTATTGAAATGGATGGCAATATTTCAAAAGGATATGGCACACTAGGTATAATCAGGATTTTTATGGATGGAGTGTAAAAGGATGGAATGATTTGGGATGAATCCAAGGACCATTGTGAAGGTGACAGTATTGGGCTTGATCCTCAAATAGGGTTTTCTACTTATCCTCGTGGTAGGGAATCAATGTCCACACAGTTCTGGAATGGGCTGATGAGTCACCAGAGGAAGCTTCCTGTGTTGATAGAAGCATGAATGATACCCAAAAGATGTAAAACCTATGGGTTTGGAAATGGTCTTCCGAAGACATAAAGGATAAAGGGAGAGACCAGTATGGGACATGAGTTATAGGATTAGACCTTAGGGAGTCTTCTTATGTATCGCTATGGAAGGGAATCAATGTCCACATAATTCAGATATGGGTGAATAGTATCATGGTGTACACAAATGACAATAACTCAAATAAATGTTCTATATTACACATGGGTAGCATCAAATCACAATAGGGACACTCTTGGTTGGATATTTATGGAATTAATGTGGGGACTATGAATGGTTAGACTCTTGAAAACTGGTCGGACAACACTATGGGGTGGACTATGGAAATGGGACCCAACAAAGGGGACTCTAATGTTTACCAATGTTTGGGGTTGATATTTGGGGAGGCTTCTAATGTCCCTTATCTTCGATAAAGGTATCAAAACCCATGTAGTTATAATGAATTTAGTTTAACATCATGTCTGATGTGGGTAAACTGGCCTATTATGGTCGGTACCGATTGGTGATGTTCCTTAAACAGAGGTAGGATTCCTTCATACATTTCTCAAAAAGATAAAGGATCATATTCCATATTGTTCATATGAAAGGGGTTATTTGAAATACATACTTAGGTGTACCAAAAAGGATTTCATGGTTGATGTTTACTCTAAGACTGTGTGTGTCATTATCGGTGTCAGATACAATGGGCTACAAAAACATGACGATTACATCATGAAAGGTGCATCTATGAGTATTGGAGTGGGGGTTGGAACAACGATCGTTCTATGAAAGAAATGGTGTTTGGTTTGGGTTATTTTTTAATCCTTTGGGTATGTTTACAATGTCTTCCCTGAAATGGATCATTCCGTTCAAGATGACAACATTACTGAAGGTGGCATCGTTTTCTAGTGTTTTCCAATGATTTAGGCCTGAATATCAGAAAATAGACATTTGTGTAGTTGGAAAAGGGAGGTTAGAAAAATATTGGAGTAATGTGCAATATTTATGGAATGTTCACTACATTGGTTTTTCATTTTGTGTGAAAAGGGGTTTTAGGAATAGGATGATGAAAAATTTCAAAGTCAGGAGCTTCATGAAAAATATGTAGTTGTGTGCGGAAAACATTTTCAATGCAAAAAGAATGATGCCCAGAATGAGAGGTCTTGCGTTACACTAAAGTTTTTACGCATGGGGCTTAGTGATCCATATAAATAATAGGCAAATCCCCTCATTACTTATGGATGAATAATTAGTGAAGATCCAAGTTATGATGTTCACAGATGTTTTGTGAAATGGGAGTTGCATAGAAAAGTTAATGTTGCGTAGAATATTTAAAGATGTTTGCAAATGATAATTTTGTGCGTAAATGGTGTAGTTTAATGAGAAATATACAGTTTCTCGTAAAGGGTGTAGTTTCAGGAAATATTTTCCACGAGAAAATTAAATATTTCTCAAAAAATCAAGAATTTATGTGCACAAGCTAGGTGTTGCATTCAATTTTTAGTGTATACTAAATGCATGTTCTAAATATATGGTTCAGTGTTACAGTGACTTCAACTACATCAATTGAGGACTTTTATGAAAGCAATGACTCATGTTGAATAGAGATAGGACTTCATTTAAAAAATATTGAAGTGTCCTTCATGTTGATAAACTTTGTTTGACTTATATCAAGGCAGTGAGCTAGGGGGAGTCATGGAGAGTGATCCGATGGACGCAATGAGCTATCCTTGAACCATTTTAAAGGTTGTGTTCCTGGGACAGAGTGACTATATCCAAACCTTGTAATCCATATCTAGTGATGTTTTTCAGAAATAGGTACGACCAGAAACATGTCAGCATATGATCCTTGGATGTATCACTTAGTGGTGTACCAATTAAAAGTGATTGGTTGTCTATTTTATTGTGGTTGTTTTCCTTTTGTTCCCATTATTCATACAGGTTTAACGAGTTCCTACAATCATCAGAAGAAAATAATTTTTCTAAAAGAAAAAGTTGACACCCTGATTCACCCCTCCCCTTTAAGGGTGTCCCGTGTCCTATAAGTGGTATCATTGGTTATAGGGGAATGATGTTAGACATGTCCTTTTCTGTCACGGAGAATGAAATTTATACCAAGGGAATAACTCTATTCACTGAATGTAACTTTTCGATTTTGAAGAATAGAATGAAATCACTTTTATGATTCCTTGTAATGAATGTCATCTTTGCTAGTATGCAAGGGATAATAATTACTCATCAAACATGGCTTGCTATGACTGATATAGATTATATTGTTCATGATGCAGATTCTAAAGAACAAAAATTCTATCACTGTGTCTCTTTCAGATTAGATCTATCTAAAAGTGATTAGTTGAAACTAAGAAAAGTCTATGTTGGAGAAACAATAAAATATTTATGAAGGTGACATCAATGTGGTGGAGGACAAAATTCAAGTCATGCGCAACTTGTTCGATGATCTGAAGTTTCATCCTGATGAGAATGAAGATTCATTATTCAATCAAATTACTGATGTAGTGGGAGAAATTCGAGGTCTTGAAGAGGAATACAAATACATTGACATCATAAAGATAATATTGAGAAGACATCATCCTATGTAAAATTCTATGGAGTTAGCCATTGAAGAAATAGAACTATCTAATATATCACTAGATTGTAATCTATGTTATATAGGGGAATATTAGAGGAGAGTAAAACCAGAAGATTCTATAACTTGTGTTATCAAGGAAATAGAATTTCATGCCAATGAAAACCCTAATTTTTTTCTAGATAGTGGTGGTAATGATGATGAAAAATAATAAAATCTTTCTCTCATTTCCAGAAAACTGAAAAATTGAGGAGGTAAATTTATTGAGATATTACTTTTATCATGTTTTCATTGTGAAAGAGTTGGTCACATTTCCTCTATGTTCCAATGAATGTTAGATGATGAACAGAGAAAAGATGAAGACATTGAGAATCCTCAAAAATGGTTTTTCGAAAAGGGAGATATAAAAATATGGAATGAAATTACAGAATAATTGTTTTTTCTATGAATAGGAAGATCATGATATTAATTTTTGTGAATAAGAAGAACCAAAATTTAAAACTAGAAACTATGCTTCCATGTTGGAAATCATTGAAAATTCAGAAACCTTGATCGATAAGTTTAGAGATAATCAGATGACTCTTAATGGTGATCCCAAGTTTCAAATTAAGGGTTCCTTTTCCAAGAATGAGAATAAATGTATGATATGCATTAAGTAGAATGAATTGGTGGAAAAATAATCATAATATGTTGATGATATTGAAGATAAAATTGAACAACTATAAGAAATTGTGAGAGTATAGTCATAATTCCATGAAATCACTAATGAAATTATATAACTATAGATTAGAATTAACGAGCAATAAAAGTTCCTAAATATGCTTATGTACAGACTAGAAGAGAAGTCCAAGACTGTTGATGGGTTTTTGAACAAATTTGTTGCTCTTAGTAGTAAACTTGAGTGTCAATCAACCACAAATAATGGATAGATGAAAAATTATTTTTGAAGATTCGCAAATGTATAATTACTGGTATGATCCATTTGTGGTTTAGATGGGGTTGAAAAAAATATTGAGTGATCAAAGACCCGCTTGCATGGGAACCCGTTGAATTAGTTGTGAAGTAGATACATCAACTGCTGGAAGTGAAAGGAGCCAAAAGAAAGAGAAGATGAAACATGGACATGTTGAAAAGTTTCTCGATGTTCTGAAAAAGAAACCGTTATTATAAACTAAAGGAAGAATTAATGATCATTATTAAACTTTTAGAAATGATAGGTTGTCCAACCATTTCCCCATGGAATAAGGTATGAGGAGAAATATAAGCGGGAAGAAATTTACCCTCCTAAAGTGTCAGTTCTGTGGCTATCTAGGCCATACCATGTCCAATTGCGAAGAGGCTAGCAGTTATTTGGATGGGGAGGTTTTGGGAAGTCAACAATGGAGTCCGATTTCATATCCTACATTATAAAGAAGAAATGGTTTCTATAGATACAATTTTCCCTATTCTAAATCTGGAAATAAAAATATGTATTGTAGGTAGAGGAATGAAAGGAAAAATTCATAAAACGCTCATAGACGGGTTAATACTCACCCTCCTGGTGGTGTTGTTATAACAAACAGGTTTTATCCTCTGGAATAAGAGTATGGTTAGGTATAATCTAATTATGTGGAATAATGGATTGGAAGTCCATCTGTATCCTACTCTTAATCCAATATCTCATGGAAAGAGAATACAAAATTTGTGAAATCTAATCTTGTAGAAGTATCCATCAAAGATAAAATAAAATTAGCACCCGAATTCGTCATAGTGGAGTCTTATCCCATATGAAAGGAAATTATAACCTTTTAATGATCATTAAAAACAAGGTTGATGAAACAATGATGTTTGGTAATGATGGTTATTTTATTATTAAATTCAGTGTAAATAATGCTCTGGCCGATGGAGAGATGAATGAGAATGATGTTCTTTATGTTGATGGTCTATGTCACAATCTTTTCTGTGGGACTCAACTCTGTGACATAGGGCTCATAGTAACTTTCAATCAAAATGCAGCACTATAAGTGGAAAAATAGGGGATTCTCTCATGAAAGGCTGTAGAATAGATGGTAACCTTTATATGGATCACATTTAAGATAACTCTTGATATATGTATGTTGAATAAGAAAACAACATGTGGTTCTTACATACGGTGGAAGCTAGTCTGTAGTTCATATATGCCAAAGAAGAAAAGATCATCAATACTTCTTGATCTCATCCATACCAACATCTGTGGTCTGATAAAAACTTCCAAAACTCATGGAGAGAGGTACATCATCCTTTTCTTTGATGATTATAGTATAATGGAGTTTTTAATGGTTATTCATAAGAAGCAGCAAGTACATGATTTCATGAAAACATATCACTAAATTTTTGAGAATGGTACTTGACATACAATCAAATTTCTACAATCTAACAATAGAGGGAAATACAAATCCATTGAGTTTGAGAATTACCATGAAAAACATGGAATAGACAATGTGGTAGAATCAGTGAAAACTCTATAACAAAATAGAGTTTTTGAACTCTTGAATCGATAGTTCAACAGCAAGGCCAATATTATGTTGATTGATAGTTGTATCTCTCGTCATTGTGGGAAAGAAGCTATAGAAGGTACAATGAACATTTTAAATCGATTTTTACGTTATATTGGAGAAACGAAGACACCATATGAATTGTGGTTTGGAATTAAGCCTTATTTGAAATAATTTTGTGTTTTCATAATCAAATGGTTCATCCAAAATAAAGAAGGATATCCAGGGATGTTTTGTGACTATTCATATAAAGGAATATTTCATGGATATCCAATAAACAACAAATCATACATGTGGTTCAATAAGAACATGTTGAGGATTATGGAAAGAAGTGATGTTAAGAATATTGAAGACCAAACCCAAAATTATTCAATTAATACATATGATGATGAAATATAAAATGAGGAATAATGTGAACATGGAGTAAATGAAAATATAGAAATAGAGGAAGGTGTAAAAAAACATCCAAGAGTCACATCGGGATACTGACTCGAAAGAGGAATTTGATGTTGAAACCACCATAGGAGAGCATCTAGATGAACCTCGGTGGATGAATCGATGAATAGATATTGATCAATCCAACATCATTGGGGATTGGACTTCACCCCCACAAATGAGGATAATGATGGTTAATGCACAATCTTCATTCTTATATATGGTGGAGCCATCCTCATCTGAAGAAGCTGTAAAGAATGAATCATGGGTGAATTCCATGAATGAATAGTTATATCAAATTAACAAGAATCACACATGGGATCTAGTAAAGAGACCATATGGTCATAATGTGATTGGTACAAAGTTTATTTTGAAGAACACGTTTTATGAACATGGATGTGTTATCAGAAGCAAGGCACGACATGTTTGTAACAGATAATCACAAATTGAAGGTGTGGATATGAAAGAAACCTTTTCACTAGTGTATAGACTGAATTCAATCAGGATTTTTATTTCCATGGAAATACCAAGGGGATATAAAGTATATCAAATTGGTGTAAAGACATAATTTTTTAATGTTTTTATCGAAGAAGAATACTACATCAAGAAACCAGTGGGTTTTGTTCCTGGTACTGATGGAACAATGGTTTGTAAACTTAAAAAGCCCCTATATGGTTTGAATCAGAGACCACGAGCACGGTATTCCCATAAGGAGTCTTATCTCCAGAAGCTAGAATCCAAATGTAGAGGAGTATATCAAAATCATTATGTGAGTAATTTTCAGAAAGATCAGTTCAATATTCTCGTTTATGTTGATGATATTATTTTTTGTTGAAGTAGATAAAATCCGTGGATGAATTTTCCAATCACATGAAATTAGAATTTGAAATATCCATGATAGGGGAGCACACATATTTTTGGGGCTTCTGGTTATTCAAAAGAATGATTACACATTCATCTCTCAGGAAAATTATGCAAGAGATCTTCGAAATAAATTTAATACACATGACTTCAAACCAATGTCAATTCCAATTGATGTTATAACCAAACATTGAAAGCCTCAGGATGGGACCTTTTTAGATACCACCATATACAAGATGATCTTGGGGAGCCTATTGTACCAGATAATGACAGATATAAATATTTTCTTTGAAACATGCCTTGATTCACACTATCAGAGAAATCCAATGGAGTAACATATGGCAGTAGTGAAAAGAATCATGAGGAACAATCAGGGTAATCATAGTCAAGGTTTATAGTTTATTGCAATAAGAGACGGTGTTCTGTCATCTTTTTCTAATGCTAAATGGGCTGTAGATGTAGTGGATAGAAATTCCAACTGGGGTGGATAATTCTATATTGGGGAGAAATGCATTGGATGATTGAGAAAGAAACAAGAAAGTACTTCTATTTGTACTAAAAAAGATGAGTATATATCCTTTAAAAATGCATTAACTTATCTACTATTGACAAAGCAACAAATAAATGATATTGGTGATGAGGTGAAACAACCTATGGTGATTTACTGTGATAACAAGAGAATAATTGATCTTATAAAGACTCTCATTCAATATTCTCGTAAAAAACATATAGAAATCATATATCTCTTTATCAAGGGAAAAGTTGGACAAGGAGTGACTAAAATTGAATATGAGGGAGCTGATGAGAATGTGGATCATATCCTGACCAAGACACTATCAGCTGCTATATTTGAGAAACATCGGTTGAACCTCGGTGTTCAGCCATCTCCCACTGCATAAAAATATTATGAAATTCCATTATTCCTAGATATGATAACTATTATTAATCAATTGCTGGATGTGATGCAGGATTTTGGATGATATACTATCTAGGGGTTTTTTGAGATGTACAATGAACAAATACTACTTTTAGGGTTTGTTGTCATTGGGGGAGAAGGAATAAATTTAGGACATGTAATGAACATGTTTTTATTCTGTGACATGATGAGAATTCTGTGATGGGATGGGACGGAATACATTGGACATGTAATGCTTCTATGCACTGATGTGAATTCGGTGTTTGGATGAGAAGGAATACATTAAGAGCATGCACAGAAATCATATTCAAGATTTCCCACTTGTTTTCAAAAATGTGCATCACTCATGTATATTTAGAGTGTTGGATGAGTTGATACTTTTGTTTCAGGATTTGATAGTGGATGGTGCTCTATTGAATTTATCTACAGATTTCCTGCTAACCCAATGGGTGAGATTATTGGAACAACAACCGTTATTTTCAAGAAATTGAGTTTGGTTTGTGTTAGATGTCAATACTAATTGTATGTTCTGAATGATTTCCAGGAAAGGGATCTTATAGTTAAAGTGGACAAAAGCACTGAAGGTGGCATCATTTTATAGTGGTTTCCAATGTTTTGGGCCTGAAAATCGAAAAATGGAGGGATGTGTAGCTGGAAAAAGGGTTTTCGCAAAAATATTGGAGTGGAGTAAAAAAATCATGGAATGTGTGCTACATTGTGTTGGAATTGTTTTCACGAAAAAGGTGTTTCACGATCAGAATTCCAAAAAAATCAAAGGCATGAGTTGGATGAAAAATATAGAGTTGTGTGCATAAAATGGTTCCTACGCAAAAAGCATTACATGAATAATGAGTGGTTTTGCATGACACGGAAGGATTTATTCATGGGGTTCAGCGATGCTTATAAATAAGTTGTTACTCCCCCCATTTCGTATGGCTAATGACTTATAGATGATCCATTTTTTGATGTGCATAAAAGTTGTGCGGAAAATTTGATGTTGCGTGGAAATGATACAGATGCCTGAAAAAGATAATGTAGTGTGTAAAGGGTGTAGTTGTGCGGAAAAGTTACAGATGCATGTAAAAGATATCTTTGCACGTAAAGGGTGTAGGTAACACCCTCGAAATATTATTAGAAGTATTCTTTTTAATTTATTTGATGTTACACCATGAATAACCTGTGTTATATGCAACATTTTATTAGCTTGCAGTATACGCAACACTATTCTTGGATCATGTTACACAAAATTTCATATTCGTTTGATATAAGTTATTCTATGCAACATTGAGTGTAAATATATATATTCAATGTATAAATGAAATATGGCTTGATTCAATTATACACAACAAAAAAGGTGTCTTGCACTATATTCAACCCTGACTTGGCTTTCTTTACACACAATCGCGACTTTCCACGATAGAGTGTGTTGTACGCAATACTGAGTTTTACTAAACAACGATATGTTATTAAAATATTATATAAACTAGCCATTATGAATAGTAATACCCACTTTTTTAATTTTTATGAAATTTATCATTCAAAATTGACTACATTTTTGGATTCGAAATATCGAAATTATCCTAGGGTGAAATTTTGGTATTTTTATGAAAACATTCAATTTTTGATTAATACTGAAAAACACTAGGTTTCTATTTAAAAACCGACTTTTTATTTAAATAATTATTTATTTTATTTAAATTTATATATGTAAAAATTTATTCATAATACCTATATAAGTTCGATGTAATCCATTGGAGTCATATTATAATAATTCTAGATATATAAAAAGTTTATGGAAATTTTCACCATCTTTTACCCACCTCCTAAGTGAATTTGAAAATTTACATCAAATTTAATCTTACCGCTTCTATGAGTAGAATTTTGAAAATCCGGGAGATTTGGTTAATATCAAGGACTAAAATGTGGTTCAATAAGATAAAAATAATTTTTGGTGAATGGTAACTTTTTAATTTTTTTGAACACGGTTAAAAGTAAATAGGGTAATTTAGGGTAAAAACTATATTATTATTACCCTAAAGCATTTTATAATTCTATTTTATAAGTTTAATTCGACCAAAAACAACCTTAGGAATAAAATTTTACCGTTTAGGTTTACATGGATTAGATTAGGACACTTATTATTATTTTATTTAAAGAAGACTTAAAAGAGTTTAAAACAATGTTTAATGACTAAAACATTTTTAATATTGGGTTATACATTATTGAAATTCATCTATAAATATTCATTATAATGGTAAAAATATTTCATACATAATGGTATTTTATTTATAATTTTTATACATTAAAAATTTTAATTTATTATTGACACATTAATGGTTCAGTAATTACATTATTAATGAAATATTAACATAATTTATGTTATAAATACCAAAATAAATGTAATTTTAGTCATTTATGAATTAAAATAATTTTATAGGTTAATATGACATGTTAGTTTTGATTTAATTAACTCTTTTAGAAATAAGTATGCTGTTATGATTTTTCACAAAAATCAATTACCAAATAGTGTCAAAATTGACATAAAATAGTTTTTAAAAAAAATATGATATTATTAATTGTAATTTTATTCCTAAAAATATAAGGATTGGAAAAATGACATATATAAGGTTATATATTTTAATAATGAACTACTTGGGGTTCGTTTGGCTTGTTATAGTACGTTTAAGAACCATATAGTGTAAGAAAACAAAAAGACACGGTAAAAGTTAAATTATTTAACTTAGAGATAAATCTAAATGATAAGGTAAAAACAGTAACCTAAACTTGTCTAAAACCTATTTGTTGAGATTATTTAGACCCGTCCCCACCTTATCTTCGAAATAAATAAATTTGGAGCTATTAATAACCGAATATGACTTTATTATAAAATAATATTTTATGTTTTTTCTAAGGTGCCAATATCATCCCGTATAAAAAGGGAACCACTTCACTCTTCTCTTCACACCATTTTGAGCCTTGAAGCTCGGCCAAACCCTTCTTATTTCTCTTCTTAAACTATCTATTTATATCAGAGAGGTTATGGTATTCTCAAAAGACCAAATCTAGTGCCCTAAGAAGATGTTTTAAAGAGGTGCGTCGAAGATGAGGTAATCTGTTCTACAGATTCCTTCACGTTTTCTTTCTTTTTCAACATCTTCTTATTTAGTTGTTTCATTATAATGTAATAACATCATGATCAATAATATAATGATATGTTATTATAAATATTAAAAAACCCCATTTCACCTTCTATCCATCCTACGGAAAATGAAATCATCGCGCGTGCGTACGTAAACAATACCGTCTCCACGCCGTGGTGTAATCTGTTTTCCACCACCACATTACATGGATGGGTATAATGGTGTAATGAGTAACTATATATAGTTATTATTACATCATAATGATTCTGAGAAATTATATCATCAACTCTAATTCCATTCAATAATTATGGGAACGATATCATCGCTTGTGCATACGTAGGGATTACCGTCTCCACGACGCGATGAGATTCATTCTCCATGTTAACCATTCAAGAATGATTATAAAGTATATATATTGAATAATAACGAATTATATGACATAATGAAGCTACTGGATATATATATATATATGTCATCTACTTACTTCCATTCAAGTCAATTAGGAAAGGAAAACAACGTTCATGCGTACGTACGGCCTACCGCCTCCATGAACGATGTATTTCATTTCATTCATCTATCTATTATATATATATAGTGAATATATATGATACATAAACCATTATTTACATTATATAAGTAATTAAATCATTATATAATTAATAATAATATCAAGAACAACAATTCCAAAAATGTACGAAAAATAAAACGATTTTACCCAAAACGCTGCTTTAACATAGAATTTACAAAAGAACGGGTAATATAAAGTCATAAGTGAACCATATATGATATCATCACAATAAATATGAATTTTTAAAGAGTAAATTACATTATTTAAATCATTATACAAAAGGTTCAGATATGTATGAAGCATATCAGGCCTAAGGTAAGGGATAACTTTTCCAATATCGTTTTTATTGAAGATTTTTTATTGGTTAGTATTTACTAGGGTTATATTTATCATCCATGTCCCTATTTTCTTAAAATGGTTTCATGTATATTTAAAGTCATTTTTACCCATTTTGGACTTTTACCACATTTTATGGAAGGAATATTTCTTCTGTTTAACATACAATTAAAGTTTTGACTTTTCTAACAAATGTATGAGGAGAATGTTTTTTAACATATACGACATGAATGGATTTTTACGGTTTCATAACTCCTTATTTTCATGAAGTTTACTCTACAATATTTCATGTTTATTTGAAATAAAATATTTTTCTTTTAAAATTGCGTGGCATTTTTTGAAAAGAAAACAATTTTTTAGAAGAAAGGATATTTTCCTCACGAATTCTTATCAAGTGTTTTATCATAACCATATTTCATTTAAGATGACATTATTTTATATGTGTATGTTTCTAGTATAATATATCTATGATTTACATGGTTTTACTTTTCATATGATGAAATGATATCTATTTGTTTTATATGGATTATTTTATGATGGGATGCTGTATATGAAACCCATTTTTATTCTTTGGGTCATGAAGAATGATTTATGTTTATGTTGTGGCACACGTAAGAATTATTTCATTATGAGATGGGTGAGACCCATATCTCCCTCAAATGAATTTGGTAAAGATTTATATCTCATGAGATAGACATGGGTGGAACGACAAGTACATCCAATTCAGTAATACATGGCTGGAACGAAAAGTAAACCCGGTTCAGTAAGGGACTTTGTCCACTAAGATGGTCTTAGCAGTAATGCCTTGGCTAAAATGGAAATTATATCATGTGCTTAATGTTTTTCCACAATTACAAGTTTTATTCCCATGCTATTCTATCTATATTAATGTTCTTTATGATCTATGCCTTATGTACTACCATATTTTATGTCATTGCTCTAGATTTTGATGTTTAAAAATTATGTTCATGATTAAGTTCAACTGAATATGTTTTGTAATATTTTCTCCATGCTTACCCATACTGGTAATTTAAGATCACACTTTATTTGTTTTCTTTTCACTGGGATTTAATGAATGGTTTTAGTTAGGAAAACAAATGGGGACGATCTTTATGGGAGATGATTAAGATCATTCACCACGATCGGTAGATTATGTTCCGAGATTCCAAAGACACTAAACTATTACGGTCCTTTGGTGTATGTTTTTTTATGTATTAAGTATTTTGAAAAAGTAATGTAATGTCCATATATGTAAATATTTGGTACTCTACAGTCGGTATTAGAGTAAAAAGAGGAAGGAATAAATCTGATCCTTTGGAACTCTCACATGTGAGTGTTGGACGAAGCATGGCTCTCCTCCCAAGGGCTTCATTAGGAAATGGCTGACACTGGGGATGGTGGTGTGTCCTGCCCAGGGGGTGTAACTACCCAATGAGTTCCCTAATAGTTATCAATTATAGTCCACTAGAATTAATTTCAGACCGCAAAAGTTGGTATCAGAGGAAAGGATTAGTTAACCTTTAGAAACTAGGATGCGAAAACTTTAGTGAGATCCCTAGAGATATTTCTAAGGTATGTCTAGGGATATCACTAAGGTTAAGTATAAGTATAGGTTATCATCCTAGAATTACGGTCAAGATATTAGAATTAAACCTATGTTTTTAAATATTGATATTACTCCCCCATGATTATGATTTTTTCCACCCACACTATTCTTTTTTGGTTTTAGAAATTGGCTGGAAACAGGAAGATTCATGACAATGGAGGATATGATGGACAATGGAATGATATTCTTCATGTGCTAGTAAATGAAATTTGATATGGAATTCCACATATCGTTATTATGAATAATCATAAATCTCATAATATGATCAATAATCTCAACATTGGTATGTTTCCAAACTCATCTAATAAGATAAAGATGGAGTTTCATGATGATCATAGAGGAAAAAACTCCAATTACCATCTTGTAAATCATGTGGTAAAAGGTATCAGGGAGAATGTTTCAAAGGAATTGGAATATGCTTTGGGTGTGGAAAATAAGGGCACAAATCCATTAATTGTAAAGGAAAAGGTTCAGTTAACACCATGGACCAGGATAATGGTATTGCTAAGAAATCAATAATGGTTGAATGTTTTAAATGTGGAATGTATGGGCGTTATACAAACCAATTCTCTAACGGAAAATTTAATGAAGATATTTAGCATGGTCATATGGGTAATATTTATGTTGATGATGATAAAGAGACTAAAAATGATATATGAGATGAATGGAATGGTGAAACTCAGTCAGTGGTTTAAGAACGTAGTGGAATGATTGTATGTTTATCAAGAATAATGTATTGTACTATGGAATAAAGAAAAATCTAAGGATTGTTACACTGTTGTCCTTCCTTGAGTTTTTGAAAGTATATGAATAATGGTACTGGTAACCATGAAAGGTTATTTTAATATTTTTTGATGGTAGATGCTATGTGCAGAATGAATGTATAAGGAGATAATGAGATTTTGGATAGTATTAATGAACTCGTGACTAGTATAAGGAAAATGTGATATCATGGTTTCAGTATACCGATTTTTGGGATTTTGGAATGTTGAAAGAGTTAAATTTTGATAACATTCATGTTTTTAATGAGGTTCAATGGGTATTCAGTTTTCAGGGGAATACAAGATTAAGGTACTCACATGTTTGGAATGCGATCAACAAGATATATCTTGTGATATATGAGGGATAAATGATGGTATTCACGTGCTTGTTATATGACCTTTTTAGTAATCATTCTGTTTATACTATGAGTTTGGAAAGAATTATTTTGGATAGGACTAAATATTGGAATGGATTTTGTTGAACATAAGTTAGTATTGTTTAATGCTAGAATTTTTTTTGATATTATTGATAGAATGTTATTATAGTGTAGTTTAAGAAAAGGGACAACCTGAAAAATGGGTGACAAACCGTCGCGTTAGACAAGGCTGTGGACATCGAACCCACAACCGAAGTGCGACATGCCTTTATTGCTTACCACTGGCCTATAGGAAGTACCTAGTTAGTAGAAAATAGTTTTATTTTATTAATAGGTATGATATATGAAGTATAAGTCCATTTTAGGAGCCATATACGATCAATCTCACCATAGATGGACTTATGTATATAACTTTTTCTAACCATATGTCCGAGACAGATGGAATGACCTATCATTATATCGCATGATACACTAAAACTTCACAGAAGACAAATTCAACTTCATTTCTTTACGAGATGAAGTGTAAATTTGTTCAAGGCATGAACAACAGGGAGATTGTACCAAAATCAAGTAAGTATTTCATTTAATTCAAAAAATCGTCAACATTAGGGAAATGATCTCAAAAACAAAAAATGTTGTCCTTTTTCCCTCATATCTGATGAATCAGATATTACCTTAGATCATCACAAATTTATGGCTTTTTTATTGTTGGATTTTTCATAGCCATGTTCTCTACCACTCTCTATCAGGACATGATGGTTATATTTCTCTTTAATGTCCATATTTTCACCTATGTTCTCCTCTGTGGAAACCCAATGATTAGCTAATTTGGGTAACCTTTACGTTTCATACTTTAGTTTTTAAAGTTATGTTTTGGTATTCCTTTTTACAATGTGGGTTTCTATTAAAGAAACAATCAAGTAGAAAACCATTTATAACCCTGAAAAATTTCGAGGGAAAAATTCGTTTTAAGGGGGGTTGAATGTAACACCCCAAGATTTTATGGGAAGTATTATTTTTAATTTATTTGATACAACACCAATATTATCTTGCGCTATACGCAACACCGTATTAGCTTGGAGTATACGCAACACTATTCTTGTGTCATGTTAAACAAAATTTCATGTTTGTTTGATAGATGTTATTCTACGCAACATTGAGTATATATATATATATATTCAATCTATAAATGAAATATGGATGGATTATATTATACACAATAACGAAGGAATATTTCACTACATGCAACCCTGACTTGGCTTGCTTTACACGCAATCGCGACCTTCCACGATAGCATGTGTTGTACGCATTACCGTGTTTCCCTAAACAACGATATGTTGTTAAATTTTTATATAAACTAGTCGTTGTGAATAGTAATACCCACTTTTTGAAATTTTATAAATTCTCTTATTCAAAATGGACTTCATTCATGGATTCGGAATATCAAAATTATCCGAGGGTAAAATTTTGGTATTTTTATTGAAAACTTTCCATTTTCGATGAATAGTGAAAACACTAGGTTAATTTTTAAAAACAGACTTTTTATTTAAATAATGATTTATTTTATTTAAATTTATTTTAGGAAAAAATTGTTACATAATATCTATATAAGTTCAATATAATTCATTGGAGTCATTTTATAATAATTTTAGAAATATAAATTTTTTTTTTGAACTTTTCAACGTCTTTTACCCACAACCTAGGAGAATTTGAAAATTTACATAAAACTCAATTTTACCGCTTCTGTGAGTAGAATTTTAAAAATTTGATAGACATAGTTAATATTAAGGAGTAAAATATGGTTCAATAAGATAAAAATAATTTTTGCTGTATATTAAAGTTTTACTTTTTTTACCACGGTTAAAAATAAATAGGATAATTAAGGTTAAAAATGATATTATTATTACACAAAATAATGTCCTAATTATATTGGATTGTTTTAATTAGACATAGAAAACTTAGGAATAAAATATTACCCTTTAGGACCACTTGTATTAGATTAGGACACTTATTATTATTTTATTTAAAGAAGAGTTAAAAGAGTTAAAATCAGTGTTTAATAACTAACTCATCTTTAATATAGGGTTATACATTAGCTAAATTCATCTATAAATATTAATTAGAGATCTAAAAATATTTCCTACATAATGATATTTTATTTATAAATTTTAGACACTAAATAATTTAGTTTATTTATGACATGATGATGATGTAGTAATTAAACTATTAATAAAATATTAACAAAATTGATGTTATAAATACACAAATAAATGTAATTTTAGAATTTTTATGAATTACAATAATTTTATAGGTTAATAGGACATGTTAGTATTGATTTAATTAACTTTGGTCGAACTAATCATGCTCTTATGATTTTCAAAAAAATCAATTTCCAAATAGTGTCAAAATTGACATAAAAAAGTTTTTAAAACAAATATTATATTATTAATTGTAATTTTATTCCTAAAAATATATGGTTCGGCCAAATGACATATATAATGCTATATATATTAATAATGACCCACATGGGGTTATTTTTTCTTGTTATAGTATGTTTATTAACCATATATTGTAAGTAAACAAGAAGACATGGTAAAAGTTAAAATATTTCACTTAGTGTAAAATTTCAATTATAAGGTTAAAATATTAATATAAACATGTATAAAACCTATTGGTTGAGACTATTAAGACCAATATACACCTTAGATTATAAATAGATTAATTTTGAGCTATTAAAAACCGAATATGACTTTATTATAAAATAATATTTTAAGTTTTTCCTAAGGTGCCCCTCTCCTCCCTTATAAAAAGGGCACCCCTTCCCTCTTCTCTTCACACCCTTTTTAGCCTTGAAGCTCGGCCAAACCTGGCTAATTACACATCTAAACATCCCTAGTTATATCATAGAGGTTCTGGGTTTCTAAAAATACCAACTTCAGGGCCCTAAGAAGATGTTTTAAAGAGGTACGTCGAAGAAGAGGGAATCTCTTCTACCGATTCTTTCAAGTTTTCTTTCTTCTTCAACTTCTTCTTCTTTAGTTGTTTAATTATAAAGTAATAACATCAGTATCACTAATAAACTGATATTTTATTATATATATGAAACAACAATATTTCACCTTCTATCTATCCTATGGAAAATGAAATCACCGCGAGTGCGTATGTATAGATTATCGTCTCCACGCCGTGGTGTAATCTAATTTTCTACCACCACCATACATGGATGGGTATAATTGTGTAAAGAATAACAATATATAGTTATTATAACATCATACAGATTATGAGATATTATATCATCATCTCTAATTCCATTAAATAATTATGGGAATGATATCATCGCTCGTTCGTACGTACGGATTACCGTCTCCACGGCGCGATGAGATTCATTCTCCCTGTTAACCATTCGAGAATGATTATAAAGTATATATAATTAATAATAATGAATTATATGACATAATGAAGCTAATATATATATATATATATATATATATGTCATATACTTACTTCCATTCAAGTCAATTAGAAAAGGAAAACAACGTTTATGCGTACGTACGACCTACCATCTCCATGATCGGTATATTTCATTTCAGTCATCTATACATTATATATATATATACTGTATATATATGATATATAAACCATGATTTCAATTTTGGAAGTAAATAATTATATAAGTAATAATAATATCAAGAACATAAAGTCCAAAACTGTACGATAAATAAAATGATTTTACCCAAAACGATGCTTCAACATTGAATTTACAAAAGAACGGATACTATAAAGTCATAAGTGAACCATATATTATATCATAAATATAAATATATTTTTTAATAAGTAAATTAAATTATTTAAATCATTATACAGGGTGTTCAAATACGTACGAATCATATCAGACCTAAGGTAAGGAATAACTTTTCCAATCTTGTTTTTATCTGAGATTGTTTATTTGTAAGTATTTACTGGGGTTATATTTATCATCCTTGTCCCTATTTTCTAAAAAAGGTTTCATGTATTTTTAAAGTTATTTTTACCCATTTTTTACTTTTACCACATGTTATGGATGGAATCTTTCTTTTGTTTACCATACAATGAACTTTTTGACTTTTCTGATAAAAGTACGAGGAGAATGTTTTTTAACTTATACGGCATGAACAGATTTTTATGGTTTCATAACTACTTATTTTCATGAAGTTTAATCTACATTATTTCATGGTCTTTTTCAATAAAATCCTTTTCTTTTAATATTTTGTGGCATTTTGTGAAAAGAATATTATTTTTGAGAATAAATGATATTTTCCTCAAGAATTCCTTTCAAGTGTTTTATCAAAACCATTTTCCATGTAAGATGACATTATTTGATATGTGTATGTTTCAAGTATAATATCTCCATGATTTACATGTATTTACTTTTGTTATGATGAAATGATATCCATTTGTTTTATATGGATTATTTTATTATGGGATGATGTTTATGAAACCCATTTTTATTCGTTGGGTTATGATGAATGATTTATGTTTATGTTGTGGCACACGTAAGAATGGTTTCATTATGAGATGGGTGGGAGCTATATCTACCTAGAATGAATTGGCTAAAGATATATATCTCATGAGATAGACATGGATGGAATGGAAAGTAAATACGGTTCAATAATACAGGGCTGGAATGGGAAGTAAACACGGTTCAGTAAGGGACTTTGTCCACTAAGATGGTCTTGGCCGCAATTACTTGGCTACAATGTAAATCATATCATGTTCTTATTGTTTTTCCACAATTACAAGTTTTATTCCTATGCTATTCTATCTATATTAATGTTCTTTATGATCTATGGTTTAAATACTTCCATGTTTTATGTCACTGCTAAAGATTATTATGTTTAAACATTATGTTAATGATTAACATCAAATGTATATGATTTGTAATATTTTCTCCATGCTTACCCTTACTGAGCATTTCATCTCACCCGTTATATGTTTTGTTTTCCCCATGATTTAAAGAAAGGTTTTAGGTAAGAAAACAAATGGGGAACACCTTTATGGGAGATGTTGAAGATCTTTCACCACGATTACAATATTATGTTCCGTGTTTCCAAGGACACTAAACTATTACGGTCCTTTGGTGTCTATTTTTGTTATGTATTATGTATTCCGAAAAAGTAATGTAATGTCCATGTACGTCAAGATTTGGGTCTCTACAGTGTAGTTGAGAGAATGATTTTCCCCTCAAAAGTAAATCTTGTGCGCAAAATCTCGAACTCACGCACATGGTATGTGTTGTGCATAATTGTCAGTGTAGGCTGAATACATGTTCTGAATCTCTAGTTCAGTGTTCCAGGGCATTCAAGTGCACAATTCAGGACTTCAATGCAAGAAATGTCTCATGCTGAATAGAGACAATGTCTTCAATGAAAATCTATTTAAGTGACCTTCAAGTCAATAAATTTTGTTTGACTTCTCTCAAGGTAGTGAGCAAAAGGGAGTCATGGGAAGTGATCCAAGGGACGCAGTGAGCTATCCATGAAGCATTGTAAAGGAAGTGTGCCAGGGATAGAGGGATTGTACCTGATCCCTGCAATCCACAACTAGTGATGTTTTGTGCAATTAGGTACGACCAGAAACCTGTGGTGTATGCTCCTTTGATTTAGCTCTTAGTAGTGAACTAGTAAAAGTGTTGTGTGATCTATTTTGTTGTAGTTATTTTCCTTATGTTCGCATCAATATTACATGTTTAACAAGTACCTACCACTGTGGTAATAATATCCATGATATGAAAGAAAAAGATCAAACCTTGATTCCCTCCTCCCCTCTCCGGGGGTCTCGAGGTCCTACATGGGGAATATGTAGAGTTAGAAACCCATATAAATGAAGGTTGGAAATTCTTCTAGTATGGATTCCCATGTCAGGGTCTTGATGTTCGTGTACAATATAACCACCGTACCTGGAACACCCAATCAAGATAAGTAGGGGATAATGGACTGATTTCCAGAGGTGAGCATGGAGACAATGCTCAAATGTACAAGGGATTGAGATGGTGCTAGTTCCCATCACCTTCAGGGTAACCAATATACATATAATTTATGTAATGATAATAGTTTTACATCATGTGTTGTGGACATGGGGGCTTGGCAGTGTATCGTCCTGCTGCTCGGACGGTGCAGATCTCATCCCCACCCTGAGGACATACATAATTGTCGAGCATTAACCCCTTTTAAGGGAAGGAACCAGAAATGTCGTATTGATATATGGTTGTGGATTAATCCATTGGGGGGAATTATAGTGGTTATATGAGCAGAAATATCCATTAGAGTTCCTTTGAAAAGAATCACGGGGAAATTCCACACAACATGATTCTTCACTCAGGGGATAATTAAATATCCTCGTACAAGCCTAAAGGGCCACACATGGGAAGAGGTCGCAAAGAAAGAGGCCTCACATATAAGGGAATCACAAAGATCAAGGGATCATAGATCACATGGTTCTCGCATATCACAAGTATTCAAAGAGACTAGGGGATCATAAAGCATAGGGAATCGTGGAGCTCATTGTATCACTGAGCCGATGAGCTCATAGAGAACAGTGGTTCACAGAGCATAAGGGATCACAGTTACCATGGGCTCAAAGATCACAGGGGCTTATAGAGTAATCATGATCTCAAAACACAATGTATTTTAGAGGATATGGCATCACAATGAGAAGAACGTTTTTATGCATAGTGTTCCATTCAATGGATGCATTAAACGTGTTTTTGGACGGTGCTTCATGAAGTCGGGGTTATTTGAGAAGTCTCGAGTACCCAAAAGGACCTCCTTCCATTATGATGGAAAATAAGATCTCTAATGAGAATCCCTCCATGTAGAGGGGGTAAATTTGAGTAAAGGGAAAGGGATTTTACATTACTCAATTACGTTGAATGATTCATTTTTTCTGATGGTTTGTGGAGAAAATTGTACTTAAAGATTTGAGAGCTTAGAAATAAACATGTCAAGGATTTGGTCCTTTTGGTGTTGGAAAGATAAGTATTAATATGATCAAGGAAGCTGTGAAGGGCGCAGAATGTGTCGTGAAGTAATTCACGCTCCACATCAAGAGGTAGACAGTTTCAGGATTCTCATAATCACTGTCTTGACCATCACTCCCTCTATAGAAATCATAGAGGATTCTGGCTTCCCTCTTCTTTTTTGTAACCACAGATTCATCCATAATTCCCTCTGAGGCTCTCGCATGGACCCCCAATATCAGTTAAATTTATCATAGTCAAAAAGTTGTTTTTTTTACTTTCCCTATGGAGGGTTCCGAAAAGGCCTCCACTTTCTGGTGTCCACTGTGCTGGAATGCATTGCAAAACTGGTTTGTGAAACACCCTTTTTGGAATCTTTTTTTGTAGTCATTTCTTTTTTTCCCAAGGCATGGATTTTGGAACCAATAACAACACATCCATGTTTTATTACAGAACCACCCATTTTTTTTAATCACGTAACCATCGTCTTTGGTTTATCACATAACCACCCAACCAATTTCCATGTACCATTTTCAAATCATTAGACATAAATATTTGCAATTATCAACATTTCACATAAAAAATTTAATATTCAATCAAATGGAAGTATTTAAATATACTAATATAATCAAAAAAATATTAAAACCATTTTCAATACCAAAATACCTAAAAAGGGAATATCATATTTATTTTTCATTCAATTTTTTTTCTGTATAGGAATGAGAATACTAAATAATGGTAAGGGTGGCAGAAAATTTGTTGTCGTCGCATAAGTTAATTTTTTTTTTCCATTTAGTAAAATACATTATTAAAAAATATTCCTTTTAAAAACCATTTAATTAAATTATATTTCACAGGGGTTAATTATACACTATATTCGAGTAGTTGTTGTAAAAATAAAAGTATTCCTCAATGAATGGTGATTGAGATGATGTCCCTTACTTTGATTCCAACTCATCACGTTCAATATTTATATTCCTCTTCTTCGGTTGATAACTAATGAAAAACTCTATCACACCACTAATGAGGTTGTTTAGACTAAACTAAGGCATCAATAATCTAGTGACGGATTCTAGGAATGGGTTTCGGTAGAGATTGGCCAAACCAGTAGGCCTTGAAAATGTGACTAATATAGATGATTGGGTTCTTTTTTACAAGAGAAGGAAGGGGCCCCCTGGGGATTTATTAAAATGAATAGATTAATATACATTAAATTTATATTTTAAATGGTCCTACCTTACTTTATTTAGATTTAATGTTGATGATAGTTCAAAATACATTCACACAATAATTTTTAGACATTTATGGATTTTAATTTATAACTATTCTATTCGGATAAACCATAATTATACTCTTTTAATTGTTAATTGTGCAAAGAACATTTTAAATATTATGATGCTATAGATTTTAGTTATATGGGGCCAATTTCTTATAAATGGATACATTATGAACTTTTAGTCATTATAATATTTTTATTATTATTATTATGATTTTTAAATATTTTAATAACATTTTATTTTTTTTAAATATCAATACTCTCAATTTTTGCAATACCCATTTAATATAATTTGTTTGAAATCAAAAATGAAAGATAAAATAAATAAATCCACTGAATAGACTTTTAATATGTCTTATTCACCAAGAAAATTCATGGATAACATAAAATATTTCATATTATTTTTATTTTATTTTTATTATTATCATTTATTTTATTCTACATTAAATAAATCTACTAGTTCATCATCATTTATTCATAATTAAATTTGATTATTTATATCAAAAAAATTTTAAATTAACGAACATGATATATTTACTCTTTTTTATTTTCATAAACAGAATTTATAGTCGATTAGATAACTTATATAACCCTATATTAAAATTTATTTACTAATAAGAGACATGTTTATGATAGTTTTATATTTTATTTAAATAAAATATTATTAATGACATAATCATACCCAATTGGCTTCCAAGGGCCACGATTTTGGCCCAAATATTGGATTGGTCACCCATAACTCAGACAATAATATTATGAAAAGTGTTAGTGTTGTTTTATATAATTATTATATTATTTTTAATGTTATTTACCAGATTTACGCATTAAGTGTGGTAAATAAAACAAAAAAGTTACTATCATCAAACATTATTTTGATCATATTAATCAAAAATTTTCATACTTACTACAACCATATCTATCATCTTAAAAAAATAAATTCACATATGTAAATATATTAATTTTAACTCTAATCCTATTGACTGATCGATAAAATGAGAGTTTAAAATGTATAAACAATCATTAGATTGAAATGTGTTTATTTCCAATTTAATTGTATAATTAATTAAAAATGACCACCTTCAGATTAAATGATGGAAATATTATTTTATTATTCATTAAAAATAGTTAAAATGAATTTCTAAATATTTAAACAGATTAGATGAAAATGTATTTTTGAATTAAAATGCATTATTTTTCACTATTCATTAAAATAATAATTTTTTCAGATTAATACAAAAATATCAACTAAAGTAAATTCTGATGTCCCTACTCAAAATAATAACTCTATTTTTCAAATAGAAAATATATAAGTCACAAAAACTCTATTAAAAAACGGTTTTCCATCAAAAGGATGTGGAACTATCTTTTGGAAATATTATAGTATTTTATAATTAAAAATGGAATTATTCTCATTTTAAGCATCTTAAATATATTGGATGAATATAAAACCATTTAACAGGCATGTGTAAACATAATATAGTTAGTAAAGTCCATTCCCTTCAATACAACTTAAAGGTGTTAACAACCAATTAATATAATAATATTAATATTGTTTTACTTTTTGGTATAACTCATTCGTGTGTGAAAGTATAATATTGAAGAAACCTGTTGGTGTGTTTCATGTATTCTATCACACAATGAGTCCCCTTTTAAATAATTTTATTATCATATTCGTAAATATTAATAGACATGAAAATTTTCTATTCTATAATTAACTGGGATGTTATAGGAAGTCACTACTAATGATGATTGAAATGTATAAATGTGACTTTCTTGCACCTCTATGTTAATCATTGAAAGAAACACCGTAAACTCCCAATAGTTAATTTCTTATTGAACTACATGTATGTGAGTACTTATTTTAAATTCATAAAAAAATTCATTTCCATTTCTATGAATATTGTCACGCTCATAGTCAAAAGACTTTAGGTAATCTATCCACCTTTGTTACCTAAGATTATTGTCACCCTATTTAAATTTGTAGTTGATGATTTTGTTGTTAAACTATAAAATGGTAAATTTTTAAATGATAAAAAATATGAATAATTTCAATACGGTGTACCTTTGTTTTTTAGATATTACAAGATTAGATCTCATATTTTAATAATGCATGTTCTATTATGTGTATCATGATGGGTTACCTTTGGGGATGTTTTCTAGGGTTTTTGTGTTTGGAGATAAAGGCCAAAAAATGAAATTTTTTTGAATGTATGATGGTCCATTAGTCTTACAATTTTTCACAGAAAATTGGTGGGCCCGAGGTATGAGGCCACTTGTCTATGGAAAAATTAGTGATACGATTAGGGGAAAGACTAGATGGAAATATTAAGTCGAGGCACGGGTGCTTTCATTAGGGACTAGATGTAACATCGGTATTAGAGATTAAAACTAGCCTCATGTGAGGTCAAACATCAGGGGTTCATAATTACAGTCCATAACAATGACATTATTCATTAATGGGTGAGGGTGAATGTAAAACCATATAATGATAAATGGTTAAATGACAGAATTATGTGAATCATTTCAAAGACCACTAAAAGAAAAAATTTTGGAATATAAGAAAATCCATTAGACTTATAAATATTTTGATAAAATGGGTGGCCCACAGGTATTGGAACACCTGTCTATGGGATTATTAGTTATACCATGAGGGAAAGGACAATATAGCAATATTATGTTGGGGTGTATGTTTTATAATTGGGGCCATGTTGTTACCTTGGTATAAGATAAGAAAACCATCCTCAAGTGAGGTCAAACTTCCTGGGATGATATTTACGGTCCCTAAAATAGAACATATTCTTCAATGGGAAGGGTAAATGTAAAAACACATAATAATAACATATTTAATGAATAAATTACATGACTCATTTCAACATAATAGAACATTGTTTATTAGAGACTATATGATTAGATATCCATATTTAAGCATGTGTGGTATATAGTAGTGATAATGAGAAGAGGAGTCCATGGAATCATCATATGGTGTGTCTATGTGTAAAATACTCTTATACTTTTACACATATTTTCCCATGATTTTGAGAATAATTTTCCTTAAAATTAATACCATGGATCATAAATTCTATTCTCATTGGAATATTCGATACACAAATATAAGGCATTAATCCATATTGTGAACAACATTTATTTAATATTCATTATGATATCCTAAAAACCATTTATTCATTACTACAACAGAGGATAACTTCGTGAATACATAAACTAATGTAACAGGTAAAAAGATCAGTATGG
The DNA here is from genome assembly GCA_963277665.1 of Viscum album. Lineage (NCBI taxonomy): Eukaryota > Viridiplantae > Streptophyta > Magnoliopsida > Santalales > Viscaceae > Viscum > Viscum album. Next base: position 1,613,086,945 of record OY728163.1, read on the forward strand.
GAATAAACATAGGAATAAAAATCACACATGGGTTATAAGGCTTGAAACGATGACATAAAAAATCATGGGACATGAATAAACATATTGAAGAACAACATACAGAACATGGGATAAGATAATCATGGAATCATATTAATGTGGTAGATACATAAAAAAATTAAATAATCATGATTCAAGCCTCATTTAATATTGAGAAGGATGGTTTAGGTTAACTGCTAAGATTTATTCACATGGAGCACGATTCTAGGGTATCAACAAAGATTATTTCACATAACATCTCATGAAATAAAAGATTTCTCAAATAATTGGAGCACAATCTATGTTCAACCATCATAAGATGTTCATGAATTTGTTTTCAACATAAATAATTCCACAAAAGGAATTAAACATAATAATAATGGTTGAACATGAAAAGGATTGGGTTTCATAAACATGTCATAAAGATTAAACCAAATAGGTTATCATAATAGAGATAATTATATAAAGGATTAAAATAAAAAATTATAATTAATAAAGTAGAATAGGAATATATAATTACAAATTTATTCCAAATGATGTGAAAAAATTAAAAATATTTTTTACGAAACATTATATATGAGCCAATTTATCGTGGTAAAAGGGAAAATTTTCAATATTCATTAAAATAAAAAAGGTAAATTTTATTTATAATATAATAAATGAACCAATATTTTTTCCATATTAAAAAGATTTATTTGAGAAAAGTAATTATTTCTTTTAATAGATTATGTGGAGAATTTGAAAATGGATATGAAATCAGGAAGTTCCATTTTGTTGGGCTTGCTCATTATGAAGATTTGAGATCAGAACTTTTTTAAATAATGTATTTCCAATTTAATAACATATTTAATAATCTAGATAAATTTATTTGAAACATATCCACATAATTTAAAATAATTATATTAATATATATATGATTTAAATTTTTGAAATGTGGGAAGAAGTGTAACCTGATGGAAAACTGGTGTTTCGGAATGATTCCCTTAGAATATGACTCAATGTATTATGCACATTAACATAATGTGATCGATAATACTTTTTAATACATTAATTAATTTTATTCAGAATAATTTTTAAATTTATTTTATCTATTATATTTATATTAACTTCATTTATGATATTTGAGATGAGTTAAATGTTACAATTTCATCATTCGTGGGTGTTTGTTTCCATTGTTCGGATGATCAGTTCACTTCAATACATGTATGAAAGATCATGTATATTGGGAATCTTTGTCCAAAATTGATATTATAATTTATTGATGAACTTACAGAATTTTGGTTATATATATATATATATATATTATTTTTTATATAGTCTAAGAATAAATCACAAGATAAAACATTATTGATAATCATTTCGATTAATTTTGCAGTATCTCAATCAATACGAACTAGTTTTGGTCTATTACAAAACATTATGTTTACATATTAGTTATAGAACATTTAAAAAGTATTAATAAATATATTATAATCTTAGTAAACAATGAAAATATTTTCATGACCATCCTTGAAGGAGGTAAAGGGAATTGAAAACTTTTTATCCTTGAATTCTATAAGTTAACACATCAAGGATAATGTTTTCATTTTTCAAACAGATAAGGAAGGGGAAATAAATGGTGATGTATTATTGAATTAAAATAATAAAATTATAGTATATATGACATATTAAATTTTACATGTCACTTGGATTAGTCCTGTTTGGGATAGAAAAAGAAATGAAAAGAAATTGGAATGAATATAAAAGAAAAAGAAAGCGGGGTTTACCTCTAGAATTATTATCCTCGAGAACCTCCTTGAGGCACTAGATCTTAGTCATTTTTTGATACCTAGGGTTACTAGATGTGTGAGAGAGAAATATGAATAGTTTTAGGTAGAATTTTGTGATTCATCTAGTCATTACAGGTGTGAGTAAAAGAGGTGGTGAAGTGTTGTATTTGTAGAGGAGGAGAGGGGTACATTCTCATTATTTTATTCATAATATTATTGTTTTCTCTCAAGAACATGAATATTTTTAAAATATTAACTTAATATATTTTAATAATAATTTAGAGATTGAGATTATATGATTACATCATAGATACATCATTTGTGACATAGTAATTCATGTATTTTTCTTATATATCAAATTATATTATTTTAAAATTCATGAAAATACACGTATTATAGAAAATACCAAAATTTCACCTTAATAAATTTATAACTATAGAATTAAAAAATATACATCATTATTTGAAAATATTTTTTTTATTTATTATAAATATAATTTTAAATTAAAATAATATTTTTATCTAAAACTAAAAAATTTATAATTATAAATGATTTTATAAAACATTGAAAAATTAATAAAGGAATCATAAAATTATTTTATAATCAAAAGACCACGCCCTAGAAATTTATACATCTATTTTATCAAGATAAGTTTTCTTTTAAATCATTATATTAATTATAATATTTTAAATACAAAAAATTCAATAATATATCAATAATTAATTTATCACATTAAAGAAAATTATATACTTATTTTATGATATATTTATACAATATTTTCATTTATATGATACCTAAATTTCATTTGTGAGGTTATTATTCATTTATTAGGTTAAAAATCAGTAAGGGTCGCATTATTATTCTATAGGTCATGTTATTATTCCATTGGTTTAGGTTCGTCAATTCTTATGAATAATTTTTATTTCATTCATTATTCAGTTTAAATATTTTTATTGTGATATATATATTTGATTTTATGTGATTTATACTATATAACATAATTATAAAATGGTAAATTCCAATGATATAATTCTGGGTCATTACATTCTTCCCCCCATATGAAATTTCACCCTCAAAATTTCATTTAACAAATTATAATGAAAATAGGCGACAATACTAATTTTATTTATATACATTTACTAGAAATTAAAAACAAAATTATTTGGCTTGAATAATTATCTAGTTATCATCAAAACGAATCTTTGAACACATAGGTATAAAAATATAAATGAAAAGAATATCCTAACTTTTTTTACCCAATTGTTCGTCCAATATTATCTGTGGTGGTGTAATTATCCAGATGGTTCTTACTATAGTTCTCTTGTCCTAATCTACAGAAAGAATTAAATCATGCACTGATACAAAAAATAATGTACCAAGAATTTTACACATATTATTTCATGAATTTATGGGTAATTATACTTAAAATACAAACCATGGATAATAATTTCTTCTGTATTTGGAAAATTAGATACATAATTAGATATCATGAAACCAAAAATAAAAAAAATCATTTAATCTTCATAACGATATCCTAAATAAGTTTGATCCCTTACATCAGAATAAGATAACGTCGGGAATACATGATAAAATGAGCTAAAAATCCCTATAAGGAATTGAAAATAAGAATAAAAAATACCACATTAGCTAGAATGAAAAAAATAATGACATTCAAAAGAAATAAACATGAATAAACATATGAAATCATTGAAAAAGTAACATGGGATCATGTAATCATTGAGTCATTGTAATGTGGAATATACATAAAACATGACATAATCATGTGTCAAGGCTCATTGCACGTGGAGGAGGTTGAGAAAAGGCTAACCACCAAGATTGTTGTACATGAAGCCTCATGAAAATAAAAATTACCCAATGTAATGGATCAATATTTAGGAACACCCAAAATATCATTTTCAAGAATATATGTACCACAGAAATAATCATTCCAAATGAATAAAATGTAAACACAAGGGATTCCCATTGGAATGGTTTAGGTGTCCTCAACATTTCATTAGGAGTATCCAAAGGGTGTATAATAAAAAAGTCTACTAAAGAATGGATTTAAATTAATAATTGAAATTAATAATTAAATTGGAAATATATACTGATAAATTGTTTCCCAAGAAAGTGTGAAATTTTAAAATGCTTGTTTAAGATGCTTTTGAAATGAGCCACTTTTGTGCGGTTAAATGGAATGTTTTCAAGATATAATAAAATGAAAAAGACCTAATTAACTATATGAAACTTTAAATGAACCAAAATGGGTTCTCATGCTAAAATTAGTGATTTCACAAAAATAATTTAAATTAAAATAGTTTATAAAGTTCACTAGAAAATGGGTAAGAAATCGAGAAGATCCTATTAACCAAGCATTCATAATTGGATGAATTGAGAAGGGAACATTTTTAAAACATGTAGTTATCCAAAAATGAAATATTTAATGATCTATAAATAGTATTATAGAACATGTAAATTGAATTTTGAAAATGTTTATAAAAATAATGTAGAGTTTCATCAGTTTAATTAGATAAAAATTGCAACCCGAAAGAAATATAGAGGTTCAAAAATAAATCATACCTTATGTCTGAAAGTGTTATGCACTTGAACATATTGTCCGACATAATAAAATTAAATAAAATTATTAAAATATAACATTTAAAATATTTATTTCATTAATTATAATTTGTTAACTTAATTTATGTTCTTTAATGAGTTATAAGATACAATTTTAGCATACATGAGTCTTCATTTCCTTGATTTTTATGATCAGTTCATTTGTATACGTGTTTGAAAGATCATATAGAATTTTAATAGTTCAACTGAATTGAAATTATAATTCATTAATGATCTTAAATTATTTTATTTTCTATTAAATATAATTTTGATCTATGGTAGTGTGATAAATAATTGGATAAATAACTAAGGATAATGATTTAGATTAATTTTCCTATTTATCAATCATCACGAACTAGTTTTGTTATATTATTTAATATTTTATATATTTACCTATTAGATAAATTAGATAAGATATTATGAAGATATTATAATAATTTTTAACCCTAAAAATGATTTTATTACCATCCTTGAGGGTGGTAATGAAAATTGAAAACTCATCATGCTGAAATGCAATAAATTAACACAACACAGATGATTTTTCATTTTGAGAACAAAAATGGGGATTGGAAAGAAGTGGTGATGTATTATTCCATTAGAGTAATACAAATTCAGTATATGTGATATATTTAAGTTACCATGCCACTTTGATAAGTGGGGGAGAGGATAGAATAATAAAAGAAAATAAATTGGAATGAAATTAATAAATTGTAAAGTGGATTTCACCACTTGATTTATTCTTCTTGAGAACCTCATTGATGAACTTTATTTTTTATATTTATTGATACCAATGTCTCCTTGATTTTGGGGATATATTTGGGAAGATTTTTGGTCAGAATTAAAACATATTTCAAGGCATTAGAGGAGTGAGGAAAATAGGTGGTAAGAGGAGGTATTTATAGGTGAGAAGAAGGGCGATTTCTTATTCTTTTATTAATTATTTAATTAATTTTTAATCATGAATATTAATATGTTGATAATTATAACTATATAAATTTAATTAATTATGTATAATTCTTTATTATGGGATTATGTCAACCATGAATAATTTATGACTCAATAATTCATGTATATAACATATATTGTAAATTCTCATATTTTACTATTCATAAAAAAATTCATGTATTTTAGAGATAACACAAATATTTAAACCAATAAATTTTTAAATGTGTAGAATTGAAAAATTGAATATATTTTATAGAAATTATTTTCTAAATATGATAAATTTTATTTTCAATAAAAATCATCAATAATTTTTAAAGAAAAATATTTTAAAATTAATACTACTATCATAACAGTTTCAAAAATTATTTAAGGTCTCCTAAAAATATTCTACAACTCTATGAAAAATATTTCAACTTATGAATCTGTTTTATGAAAAAAAAAATTCATTTAAATCATTTTAAAAAAAATAAAATAGTAAATGAACATTTATGTTTCACAAAATTATGAATATATACTTTATCATGTTGAAAATATTTATTTACATATATTATCATTCACTGTAGGTCATGTTGGGCCTTCTGCCTTGGGCCTACGAGTAATGTACGAGTTCCCCTTCATCCTTAAAAGGGCGATTATCTATAATAAAATAAAAATAATAAGGCGTTCTGGCCAATGGGGCATACATTAGGATACTATTATATTGTCTAGATTAATATTCATAAGTGTCACATTACTTTTTCATAGGCCATGTTATTATTCCTTTAGTTTATGTTAATTAATATCCATAAATAATTCTTGTTTCGTTACTTATTTAGTTATAAAATTTTCATTGTGTTTTATATGTGATTTTATGTTATTTATACAATATAACATAATCATTAGAATGGAAATTTCCTTGATAGAATTCTGGTTCATTAACGTGTGAGTGAGGAAAAACACATCGAACGATCAAGAGTTAGAATACTCATAAGTTCATTAGTATATTGATATGTTCTAGTATTTGGGTGGGCCCTAAGTGGGGGACCACTTAAACAAGATGAAACCGGTGGTACCTAGTGGTCTCAGAACTAATAACCATGGTAGGGTGGTGTATATGTGCTAAAAACTCTCCCGAGTTGTTATATTTGTTGTCCTTTTATAGTAAAAAATTCTCTCCCCTAAATTAATTTCTCAAACACAAAAAATCATGTACAATAGAAAATAAATCGATATCCTATTTTATGTAGTCCCTCTCGTGTGGCGTGAAATGATGAGACCCGTACTCCACACCTCTCTCATCTTATATTAGAACTTCTACTAGACCAATACCTAAGGCATCATATAATGTAGTATATATTCTTCTCGACTCTAGAATTATATTGATCTGTACTGATGTTAGGCACAATTTTAGATCTTCAAATGTTATCTCTCTTGTTTGAGACCAAATAAACTATTAACCTTCTTATTTTTATGATCCATTTAAGAATTTGGGTGTGCCTTAGGTAGAGGACCATGATTTTGTGGCATAAATGGTGATACCCGGTGTGCCGGGACCCGATGAACATGTTAAGGTGTAGTGTATATTCTGTGATTTGGGAATAGTTGTTACATTATTTGTCCATATAAGCCAAAAAATGAACACCTATTAAATAATTTCTCTAATGGAACAAGTAATTTACAATAATGGATAACATAAGAACATCTATCTGGAATTTATACCATTGTAGACTCAACTAATGAGACCTGGATTCCATGAATTTTTCTTCCTACATCAGAACTACTCCTTCCCCAATACAATATGTGACATAATATAGAATATAAATTTTTCTCATATATAGATTAATAATTATATTTTCTGATTTTAGACTCCCTATTATCTCTAAAATATCTCTTCTCACATATTTGTCTATAAAAAATTTACTCACTTCTTTGTCAAAACCTCTACATGGTTTTAAATGCACTAGAAGTCTTATAAGAAATGATGGTAGAAATCAGGAGACACTCTATTTATCCAACAATATCATATGATTATCCACGAAAAAAATTTCTATCACATTATCTAGGTCAAATATACTCATGTGTCTGATATAATTTTACCGTAGATGTGAATAATAAATAAAAAGTGGTGGCATTTTGTGAGAATACCAAATAAAATATTCTCTCTTAGTGTGTCCTGTATGATCTCTTAATGTCTTCTATAGTCATGTCGAGTGTGTTAATTACTAATATATCATCAATGAATGTGAAAAAATGAATCCATATAAGGTGGAAAAAACATGGTTTATTAGTTAAATGAAAAATGGTGGTGCATTCTTGTGACCAAAAGGCCAAACCAGATACTCATAAACACCATACATATAGTGAAAATTTGTATATTGTATGTTTCCTTGTCAAACATAGAGCTAATGTTATACCTATATTACATAAGTCTTTGAAAACCACAGAACTCCATTTATCTTGTTGAAGATATAATTGATCAGAGGTAAGGGATTATAATTCATAACAATCACCTATATTAGTTTCTATTAATCCACACATTTCCTGAGGATTCTTTCATCATTTTCGGAGAGAAGGGCCCACAAAACCCAGGGATATGTTTGGGGTTGTATTTTTTTTTCAAATTCCTATTTCGACATATTGAGCTCCTTCAACTCATTAGTAATCATCCTATAATCGGTAATGGATAATGATGAATCTCAACATACCATCTCAATATATAACTCCTATAACGCCCCAAAGTCTAGAATTAGAACATTGTATTCGATATCATTGATGAAACACTTCACCAAGAATCATAGGAAACATTATATCCTGAGAATATACAATATATTTACTATATTAATAAAATTAATCAATGATATATCATTTAATTCATGTCATAATTACTTGGAATGTGTCTCACATAACAATGAGTTTATTCTTTTAGTTGCATTACATGCATGACTGAGTTTTACAAAATAATAAAGTATCAATAAAAACTCATTATTTATTATAATAAGATATAACCCCGCAATTTAATTAGAGGATAAAAATAGTGTTAACATTGTTATGAAAATATATCTTTTATAAAAATATAAAATGAATTCATAAGTTAAAAATTAATTAAAAATAAATTTTAGAAGCAATTGAATATTAAGAGAATGTTTTTATAAGAAACAGTTTTTTCCCAAAAAACTATTTTACCATAATAAATTAAAATAATTAAAATAATTTAATTATGATAGTTTAATATATATATATATTATATTCAAAAAAAATATTATTATATTTATCCAGAAGATTTTATTAGCATAAGATATGTACAAAACTAATTTTATACATAAAACCATATATATTTATAAAGATAGTTATAAAATATTTTAAGAGTGATCCTATTTTAAATACCTTTTTTTAATCATTTATTTATTTCATATATAAAAATAATCATCTTCTTCAAAATAGGAAACTAAATATTAGCTTAGGGAAATTTTCTTATATTTTTCTGTAATGTTTCATTTTTGGTGAATAATGACAAATACATAGTTTTAAATAAAAACCTATTTTTAATCTATCTTATATATAAGGATGAATTATATTTTTTATTAGTTTTAAATCTTAATTAAATAATTATTTTACTATTTAATACAATTTTTTTCATTGGAATGAATTTAACTTTTAAATTATATATTAAAAGATTACAAATTTGGGAACATATTTACTTTAATAATCAGATTTGTCGCCACATCTGTCCTATTAAATTTAAAATTACTTCTTCCACTTATATTAGTGGATTTTGAAAAAATTTATTCCATATTTCTAATATGAAAATTTCCAAATATATAATATGTTCAACATATTTTTTTTTACCAAAAAAGATAATGAATGTGGTAACATTTATTTACAATGGTTGAGTGAGAAATTTTCATAACATGACACTAAAATATAAAATTAAGAGCCAAAATAACTTAAACCCCAGTAGAAATACATTTATTTACCCTGTGAAACATTTTAAGCAAGTATTTATATAATAAGATCTACATGTCATTGAAAAAACGGGGGTGGAATTCCCTTTAAAAGAATTACAATACTTTTATCCCTCCACCACAATGAAAACACACTCACACCTCCCACTTCCTCACACATACCATGCAACATTGGGTCAACCCTGATCTACCCTATTATCTCTTATAAATACCTCCCCTCTACATAAAATCCTCACCATGGTTATAAATCCTTCAAAGGAGTCCCTTTGGCACAGACTAAATGAAATTACCCTAATATTCATTAACATCCTCCCTCAAACTCTAACGATTAATTTCTTTATCTTCCTCTTAAATTGTCATTATAGAATGTTTATATAGAAAAAAATCCTCAATATACTTAATTTTTTTTTAATTTTAATAGTTTTAACTACACATACACACACTTACATTATATGGCTAACAAACCTATCATTCATGTGTATGGTAGAGTAACACCTCACATAATGATTTTTTTTTATTTTTTTCATTTTCTACATCTCAAGGTGGGTAATATAAAGGATACCCAGTTTATAAATTACATATTTTATATTTATAATGAATTTATTCTTATGTAATTTTTATATAACACTTTCCCTTTTCTTTCTATTTTTTTAAATATGATAACATCATTTGGGGATGTGTAGACTACCACCCCCTCAAATTTATGTGATTCATTCGCACTACACATAGAATATATAATATATGTATTTTTTAAAAGTATGGTACATACATGATATCAATATACTACTGTAATTATAATATATATATATATCATTCTTTTATAATTAAAAAAAATTGATGAATCATTTATACATGCATACAACCTACAATATCCATGAAAAGTGCATTTCATTTCTTATCTCCAAATATTATGGATTAAAATAAATACATATATGCTGAATATATATGATATTTACATAATGGTTTAAATTATTCATATGATTAAAACATGATGTATTTAATAAGAACAACTAGTATCAAGTTTAAACATAGTTGACAAACTATGCAATTGACACACGAAATACTAAAAATAGTTTAATATTGTTATCAAATGGGTGAAAAGTTATTATAAGAAGATAATATATGATAATATAAACAGTAATTTGGTTCTATAATATGTTAATAAATAACTAATACCATTATACAATTGTATTAAGTCCCTTAATACAAAATTTAATGCAAGGTAATGGATTCTGACTCCATTTACATTCCATTTATAAATATATGTTGTTATGCACCTATTAAAATTTATATGATGAATATAGTAGCCTTTGACATATATATCATGAAAATCCATATTCTCATGGTATTATAAATTATATTTAAATCTATTCATTCATGGGTATTATGATTCGAATAATTTAATGTAGTATGGGACACCTTTGAATGTGTAAAGATTATTTTCTTCAATAATGTAATCATGATAACCATTGAAATGTCACAATATTTTGTGACTGATAAATCTCTATTAAAACAACAAAGAAAAATTATGATAATTTTTATGGTAAAATAATTTTTTTTAAATAACCATATTACCATTCAATGGATATTATTACTTTTTAATGTCTATTCCATTTTAAATGTGGTGTTCACATTGGATGTTATTTTATTTAATTGGGATTTATTAACAAAACCATAACATTTATTCAGTATATAATGTAACGCCCCGACCCTAGCTACCCAGAGTCGGTGCATTACTTCGTAACAATGGCATGATCACAAGAAAGATCAAATCTCGAAAGACCGATTGGTTTAGTAGCCTTGGAAACACTAGATATATTCATAAGTTTTACATTACATCATAAAATGAAAAACTACTACAACAACATAATGTTTCCACAATCCACACTATTAACCCCTCATAAAATCCCTGCAGGTCATTCATAACTTACTTCTTCACATCCTGGGAAAAATAAAACATTGAAAAGGGGTGAGCTCAAATGCCCAGTAAGGATAACAATATAGCGGAAACTTTCATAAATAAGAATAAACATTTAAGGCAATGTATAACTAAAACAAAAGCCTTTTAAATATGAACTTTCAACATGGTATGGCATAAATAAAATGAAATAATGCCATTTACTTATTCACATGGATATTCTACTAATCGAATAATCACATGCAAAAATCAATAACCACTTTCAAAATGTTGGAATGCATAATGCCAGACTATCATAACCACATATCCAAGGCCTCGTGCCAAGACTACAAATAATATTTTGTCAAGGCCTTGTGCCAAGACACTAGTTTGTCTCATGAGACCTACCGATGCATCGAGGAGCTATAGCGGGCTCCACCCGTCACATATTAAGTCCAATGCATTCCCATATGAAAAGGTTTAAACATAACATAAACATTCATATTAAAACTAGCATATGAAATGTCAATACTTTCACCATAAACTATGAATGGTATAAAAATATCACATCCACAATCAAACACATCACAAAACCTTAAATACAATATAGAAGTTTTGTATCATAATAAATCAACTTCAAATAATCTTAAAATCCATCAAAGGATGTTGACATAGATGAAATCAAAATTCTTTTTAAAGAAATATCTCCTTTTATTTTGAAATAATTTAAGATCCATATAAAATAAAACATTTTCTTTGAAAATATTCTTATAAGCTTGTAAGGGAAGCTTTGAAGATTTTATAACGGCGGAAAATAGCCGCACCCGCCGTATAAGTTAAAAAAACATTCTTACCTTAATTCTGTCGAAAAGGTTAAAAAGTTCCTTGTTTTGAAAACAACCGAAAGATTCCTTTATAAAACACTTATAAAAGTCAAAAAGGGTATAAATGACTTTAACTCATATTCTAGTAAATAGTAAAAATGTTTTGAAATGCATTTTTAAGAAACATGGATGTGGATGATAAAGAGATCCCAGTAGATTATTACGCATAAACAACCTTGGATAATGAAGAGGTTGTAAAGTAAACCCTTACCTTGTACTTTTCCTTGGTTGGGGTAGGTTAACCTCCTGTATAATGGTGAAATAGTTGTTATTAAATTATACAAGAATCATATATAATAATATGATATCATATATGATCTTTTAACATTGATTTGTTAATAATATCTTAGAATTATCGTCGTTTCGGGAGTTAACTTACTCATTTTCTTTTATATGTTTTGTTACATAAGACATGGTTGTTGTATCTTATTCATATCCAGAATGATATCTAGTCCTTAAACATCATTTTTAAATCATCAAATGATAATTATACTTGAATGGATACGATGGAGAATGAATCTCATCGTGTTCGTGGAGACGGTAGTCCGTACGTACGCACGAGCGACAATATCATTCTTTTGATATTAAAATAATATATAAATGGATGGTATATCATATATACAGAATCATTAACATGCTTTATTTATTATTTACATGAGTTACACATCATTATTATACCCACCCAAATAATATTATATTGAATAACAATTACACCACGACGTAGAGACGGTAGTCCGTACGTACGCACGTATGGTGACATGTTATTCAAAGGGTGGATAGAATACTAAATATGGTTGTACCATATTTATGATAAAATCACAGTATATGTGAGATACTTGAGTTATTATTTTAGAATGGTAAGAACAAAGGAAGAAGAAGTGGAAGAAGAAATGAACTTGGAGAAGGGTGGTGAAATCATTACCTCTTCTTCGGGTTCTTCCTTTTGATTTGATCAAAAGGGCTCCTTAGGTTGGCTTTCTGATCAAACTAAGGCCTCTAGGTTGTAGTGAGGGATGTTGGGAGAGTATTTGGGCAGAGTTTGGCCGAACCAAAAGGCTTTGAAGGTGTGAAGAAATGAGAAGGAGGACTGCCCTTTTGTAAGAGGGGTGAGGGGCACCTTTGGAAAAGCTAGAAATATTAATTTATAATAAATTCATATTCGGTTTCTAATGGCTCCAAAGCTTATTATTCAAAGGTTAAGGTGGGGATAGGTCGAAAACCACTCAACCAATATAATTTAGACAGTTTTGGGTACTTATATTAACCTTATCTTTAAGTATTAACTCTAAGTTAATTAGTTTCACTTTTACAATGTCTCTTTGTATTTTTATATAATATGGTTAATAAACTTACTATATACATCCAAGCGACCCCCAAGTGGTACATTAATGATGCACCTATCATGATATAAGTCTCTTGGCCGAACCTTAGATTTTTAGGAATTTAATATCAATTAATAATATAATATTTGTTTTAAGAACTCTTTTATGTCAATTTTGACACTATTCAATAGTTGATTTTTGTGAAACTCATAACAGATTGATTACTTCTAAAAAAGTCAATTAAATCAATACTAATATATCATATTATCCTAGAAAATTAGTTTAATTCATTAAAAGGTTCATATTATATTTATTTGGGTATTTATAATATCAATTATTTTAATTTTTCACTATTATAGTAATTACTGCATCATCATTGTGTCATAAATAAAATAAATTATTTAATGTATAAAAATTATAAATAAAATATCATTACGTAGGAAATCGTTTTAGCTTTCTAATGAATATTTATAATCTAAAATCCAACATATATAACCCTATGTAACAATTGTTTTTCTAAAAGATATATGCTTGTGTCATTTTTGTATTCATTTTAACTTAATTAAAATAAAGTGTCATTATCACTTACAAGTGGATCCATGGGGTCCCCAAATCGACCCAAAGATGATCATGGTCGAACATGTATCAACCAATAGGGTTAAGACACGTTTTAGGGTAATTTAGTATTCTTATAATATTATTTTTTAACCCTTATTTACCGGATTTACCCTTAACCATGGTAAATAAAATATTTACCGCAGTAATTATTCAAAATGTCTAAAAATAAAACTTTCCTATTTACACAATTTGAACATCCTGATTCCAAATATGTAATCCATTTTCCTAAATTCAAAACACAGAAGTGGAAGAAATTAATTTAAAATTAATTCCCGCTGTCAACAAAAAAACCCGTGTTTTTAAGAGATAATAACTATCAAAAGATTGACACTCGTTTATGTTCGGTTTAATTGTAACATTATGTCCAATGACCAACATTATATTAAATGGTAAAAATATATTCTAAATATACTTTAAAACCACTCAAATTCATAATTTATCACTATTAATTATTTTTATTAAAAAAGTTGTTTTTAATTAAAACATAGTAATTTTCACTGTTCATCAAAATATGAAAGTTATCCGAAATGTACCAAAATTTTACCTTAGGCTAAATTCGATATTCCGAATCCAAAAATGAGATCCATTTTAAAATATAAAATATATATAATTTCAAAAAGTAGGTATTAGTATTCATAACGGCTAGTTTGATTGGTTGTGGTGTGTGTTAAAACTCAAGGTTGCGTACAACACATGCTACTGTATTATTCAAAGAAAGTGTACCGTGGAAGCTTGGGATGTTTCATTTTAAATTTTTGATGTCCCTATTTAGTCAAAAAGTTTAAAATATTGTATTTAAAAAGGGTTCTCTATTAAATGTCGATAAAAGTGCAATACTGAAAATGAATTTTCTCTTGCATTATATCTAAGAAACTCATAATATGGATTCTAAGATTATAAGGATTATATAAAGTTTAAAATTTAGATAATACTATTCATAACCTCTTTTGAATGATTTTTTTTTGTAAGTCATGGTGTGATTGAACTTTGTGTTGCATGTAGTGAAAGTTATTGAAATATTTTGAAGAAATAACACACTATGAAATCTTGGGGTGTTACATTCTCCCCTCCTTCAATAAATTGCGTCCTCGCAATTTGAAATTGTTCTTCGAAAATAAAAGGTTGAAAGTAGAAAATATATTTGTGGGAAAACCCACATCAGAAATTGGGTTACTAAAATTTAGTCTTAATATGATGAAAAGAGAAATCAAAGGGTCACCACCAAATTATGATCTCGATTAGGAGAACATTGGTGGCAATTAGAGACATATAATTGGAGGAAAAACGTAAATATTTATAGGTAGTGATTGAGGACATCAATCAAAAACAAGTATAAAATTGAGGTCCTTAAACTCATCAATCTATGATGATTTGAAGTACCATCGGTTCAACAAAATATAGGGTATTGGGATCACACATTTTTGACATTTCAAAATATCTTAGTTGAAATCCCACATCGAAAAATGAATTAATGAGGCCTCTATTTAAAATAAAGAGTGGAAAGTATGAAGATTACCAAAAATAACACATACTAGGGTTCCATGTAGGAAAATATGGATATGGAGGAGAAATCTAACCATCAATTATCTGATGGAGAGTGGTAGAGAACATGGCTATGAAAAGGCCACAATCCCAAATCCATAAATTAGTGATGATTTAAGGTACCATCTAGGAAAACATTTTTGTTCTAAGTTGCTTTTCTTAATATTGAGGAATTTATTTATGAGATTTGCTAAGATCATAAAGAGAAATACTTACTTTATAATTAGAGTTTTATCCATTAATAAACTTATAACACAAACTCATCTTCCACTCTAAAAGATAATAGAATGTAAAAAAAATTCTATTTACACTCTTCGTATAGGGTTCCAAAATAAATGAATTTATAATTCATCTACAAGATCTTTTAATAAAAACTACACTATTTAATCCAGGACATCTCTTGGGCCAGTGGTAGGTGATACACCCTTGTCTCCCTTCGGTTGCGGGTTCAAGTCTCGCAGCCTTGCCGGACATGACAGGTTGCCGCCCGACCTCCGGGTTGTCCTTTTATGGCAATCCAAAATAATCCAAACTAGAAATATCCAAAATACTTCTATCCAAATTCACAGTCCAACATTTATAATGAAGGTAAACATAATGTAGATCCTTTTTACCCCGTAATAGCATATGAATACCTTCATCATGTATTCTTTTAATACACTGAAACATCCTAAATTACCATATTCCTTATTGATTACATTTATGCTCCCTTATTCCAAATAGAATGCTGGATATACTTCATCAATCCAAAAATGTTTTAAACCCCAACAATGATGGAATATAAAAATCATTAATCAGTTCCAAGGTAGTCAAGAATATCCAATATAATTTATCCAAAACAATCACATATTATTCCAAAATCACTACCTCAGTATCAGAATTATATTATGATTTATCATTCTCTCAACCATATATTTTCCAAAAATTTATCCTGCTATTGAGTCACTTTTCTTTGTTCCACACAATCTCAAGTCCTTAATGAAATAGTACTGCAGTACAATCCTTATATACTCCATAATTATTATAACAAATACATTGTTGATACAACACTCAATTGACATAATCAACATAAGAACTCTAATCATTCCTCTTCATCTGTGGTAGTATCATAACTTGATTATTATCCAATAACATCATTTGAGGCATAGTCTGATGATTGGGACATAGGTTCGCGTAGTGTCCAAACTCCTTGTAAATGAAGCATTGTACATTTGAAACCATTTTCTTACCCTTGCAGTCATGTACATTGTGCCCTTTTCCTCCACACTTATAACAAACTCCCATTCCTTTCAGGAAAGTTCCAGGGTGTTTCTTTCCACAGTTACCACATATGGGAAAATTCTTCTTTTCCCTCTTCCCTTTATCCATCTTTCTCTCTTCTATCCTTTTCTTCTCTTGCTTCCCTTCAAATCCATAGGACTCAGTAAACTCTTTACTTATCTTATCAACACATGATATTATTTCTTCATATGATGATAATACATGGGAGACTATTTCTCTTATAAATTCTAGCTTAAGACCATGAAAGATATGATCCTTCCTTCCCTTTGGATCATGTGCATTTCTGGAGTTCTCATTCCTTCTACTGAGCGCCATTTCTAAACAATGGCATACACTAGTTCAGTTTATGAATCAAAATACATAATCCCATATTTATAAAACACTTAACATAAATTGAACTATTTATGGATATAATCCATAATCATAAGAATGTTTTCTTT
Organism: Viscum album; assembly: GCA_963277665.1. Classification (NCBI taxonomy): domain Eukaryota; kingdom Viridiplantae; phylum Streptophyta; class Magnoliopsida; order Santalales; family Viscaceae; genus Viscum; species Viscum album. The sequence goes on from OY728163.1 coordinate 1,613,104,218, forward strand.
GAGGAAGTATACACTCGTAATCCCTTCAAAATGATTTGTAAAGAAAATGAGAGTTATCCTAAGCATATCCCCCGGGAGTGTCGTAACCAAGAGTGCAGCAAGGCCCGTTGTCGTGCACCAGTTCCCGTTCGAGTCTAGCTCAAAGCGGTGTTTTCGGGTTTTACCCCTAGGTACATCTGTGCCAGAGCCGCCTCTACCTGCTCGTATCCAGACAGGGATGTATTGCTCGGAAAACTCACAAAATCTCTACAATACCAAAATTCTCGGAAGTTCTTTTATACTAATCCTCAAAGTTCATCTTAGGTCTACGTGCTCTAATCAGAGTTTATCTAAATCTAGCTTCCAAGGATTGTACTAAACTTCCTCTGATACAAACTGTAACGCCCCGACCCCAGCTACCCAGAGTCGGTGCATTACTTCGTAACAATGGCATGATCACAAGAAATATCAAATCTCGAAAGACCGATTGGTTTAGTAGCCTTGGAAACACTAGATATATTCATAAGTTTTACATTACATCATAAAATGAAAAACTACTACAACAACATAATGTTTCCACAATCCACACTATTAACCCCTCATAAAATCCCTGCAGGTCATTCATAACTTACTTCTTCACATCCTGGGAAAAATAAAACATAGAAAAGGGGTGATCTCAAATGCCCAGTAAGGATAACAATATAGCGGAAACTTTCATAAATAAGAATAAACATTTAAGGCAATGTATAACTAAAACAAAAGCCTTTTAAATATGAACTTTCAACATGGTATGGCATAAATAAAATGAAATAATGCCATTTACTTATTCACATGGATATTCTACTAATCGAATAATCACATGCAAAAATCAATAACCACTTTCAAAATGTTGGAATGCATAATGCCAGACTATCATAACCACATATCCAAGGCCTCGTGCCAAGACTACAAATAATATTTTGTCAAGGCCTTGTGCCAAGACACTAGTTTGTCTCATGAGACCTACCGATGCATCGAGGAGCTATAGCGGGCTCCACCCGTCACATATTAAGTCCAATGCATTCCCATATGAAAAGGTTTAAACATAACATAAACATTCATATTAAAACTAGCATATGAAATGTCAATACTTTCACCATAAACTATGAATGGTATAAAAATATCACATCCACAATCAAACACATCACAAAACCTTAAATACAATATAGAAGTTTTGTATCATAATAAATCAACTTCAAATAATCTTAAAATCCATCAAAGGATGTTGACATAGATGAAATCAAAATTCTTTTTAAAGAAATATCTCCTTTTATTTTGAAATAATTTAAGATCCATATAAAATAAAACATTTTCTTTGAAAATATTCTTATAATCTTGTAAGGGAAGCTTTGAAGATTTTATAACGGCGGAAAATAGCCGCACCCGCCGTATAAGTTAAAAAAACATTCTTACCTTAATTCTGTCGAAAAGGTTAAAAAGTTCCTTGTTTTGAAAACAACCGAAAGATTCCTTTATAAAACACTTATAAAAGTCAAAAAGGGTATAAATGACTTTAACTCATATTCTAGTAAATAGTAAAAATGTTTTGAAATGCATTTTTAAGAAACATGGATGTGGATGATAAAGAGATCCCAGTAGATTATTACGCATAAACAACCTTGGATAATGAAGAGGTTGTAAAGTAAACCCTTACCTTGTACTTTTCCTTGGTTGGGGTAGGTTAACCTCCTGTATAATGGTGAAATAGTTGTTATTAAATTATACAAGAATCATATATAATAATATGATATCATATATGATCTTTTAACATTGATTTGTTAATAATATCTTAGAATTATCGTCGTTTCGGGAGTTAACTTACTCATTTTCTTTTATATGTTTTGTTACATAAGACATGGTTGTTGTATCTTATTCATATCCAGAATGATATCTAGTCCTTAAACATCATTTTTAAATCATCAAATGATAATTATACTTGAATGGATACGATGGAGAATGAATCTCATCGTGTTCGTGGAGACGGTAGTCCGTACGTACGCACGAGCGACAATATCATTCTTTTGATATTAAAATAATATATAAATGGATGGTATATCATATATACAGAATCATTAACATGCTTTATTTATTATTTACATGAGTTACACATCATTATTATACCCACCCAAATAATATTATATTGAATAACAATTACACCACGACGTAGAGACGGTAGTCCGTACGTACGCACGTATGGTGACATGTTATTCAAAGGGTGGATAGAATACTAAATATGGTTGTACCATATTTATAATAAAATCACAGTATATGTGAGATACTTGAGTTATTATTTTAGAATGGTAAGAACAAAGGAAGAAGAAGTGGAAGAAGAAATGAACTTGGAGAAGGGTGGTGAAATCATTACCTCTTCTTCGGGTTCTTCCTTTTGATTTGATCAAAAGGGCTCCTTAGGTTGGCTTTCTGATCAAACTAAGGCCTCTAGGTTGTAGTGAGGGATGTTGGGAGAGTATTTGGGCAGAGTTTGGCCGAACCAAAAGGCTTTGAAGGTGTGAAGAAATGAGAAGGAGGACAGCCCTTTTGTAAGAGGGGTGAGGGGCACCTTTGGAAAAGCTAGAAATATTAATTTATAATAAATTCATATTCGGTTTCTAATGGCTCCAAAGCTTATTATTCAAAGGTTAAGGTGGGGATAGGTCGAAAACCACTCAACCAATATAATTTAGACAGTTTTGGGTACTTATATTAACCTTATCTTTAAGTATTAACTCTAAGTTAATTAGTTTCACTTTTACAATGTCTCTTTGTATTTTTATATAATATGGTTAATAAACTTACTATATACATCCAAGCGACCCCCAAGTGGTACATTAATGATGCACCTATCATGATATAAGTCTCTTGGCCGAACCTTAGATTTTTAGGAATTTAATATCAATTAATAATATAATATTTGTTTTAAGAACTCTTTTATGTCAATTTTGACACTATTCAATAGTTGATTTTTGTGAAACTCATAACAGATTGATTACTTCTAAAAAAGTCAATTAAATAAATACTAATATATCATATTATCCTAGAAAATTAGTTTAATTCATTAAAAGGTTCATATTATATTTATTTGGGTATTTATAATATCAATTATTTTAATTTTTCACTATTATAGTAATTACTGCATCATCATTGTGTCATAAATAAAATAAATTATTTAATGTATAAAAATTATAAATAAAATATCATTACGTAGGAAATCGTTTTAGCTTTCTAATGAATATTTATAATCTAAAATCCAACATATATAACCCTATGTAACAATTGTTTTTCTAAAAGATATATGCTTGTGTCATTTTTGTATTCATTTTAACTTAATTAAAATAAAGTGTCATTATCACTTACAAGTGGATCCATGGGGTCCCCAAATCGACCCAAAGATGATCATGGTCGAACATGTATCAACCAATAGGGTTAAGACACGTTTTAGGGTAATTTAGTATTCTTATAATATTATTTTTTAACCCTTATTTACCGGATTTACCCTTAACCATGGTAAATAAAATATTTACCGCAGTAATTATTCAAAATGTCTAAAAATAAAACTTTCCTATTTACACAATTTGAACATCCTGATTCCAAATATGTAATCCATTTTCCTAAATTCAAAACACAGAAGTGGAAGAAATTAATTTAAAATTAATTCCCGCTGTCAACAAAAAAACCCGTGTTTTTAAGAGATAATAACTATCAAAAGATTGACACTCGTTTATGTTCGGTTTAATTGTAACATTATGTCCAATGACCAACATTATATTAAATGGTAAAAATATATTCTAAATATACTTTAAAACCACTCAAATTCATAATTTATCACTATTAATTATTTTTATTAAAAAAGTTGTTTTTAATTAAAACATAGTAATTTTCACTGTTCATCAAAATATGAAAGTTATCCGAAATGTACCAAAATTTTACCTTAGGCTAAATTCGATATTCCGAATCCAAAAATGAGATCCATTTTAAAATATAAAATATATATAATTTCAAAAAGTAGGTATTAGTATTCATAACGGCTAGTTTGATTGGTTGTGGTGTGTGTTAAAACTCAAGGTTGCGTACAACACATGCTACTGTATTATTCAAAGAAAGTGTACCGTGGAAGCTTGGGATGTTTCATTTTAAATTTTTGATGTCCCTATTTAGTCAAAAAGTTTAAAATATTGTATTTAAAAAGGGTTCTCTATTAAATGTCGATAAAAGTGCAATACTGAAAATGAATTTTCTCTTGCATTATATCTAAGAAACTCATAATATGGATTCTAAGATTATAAGGATTATATAAAGTTTAAAATTTAGATAATACTATTCATAACCTCTTTTGAATGATTTTTTTTTGTAAGTCATGGTGTGATTGAACTTTGTGTTGCATGTAGTGAAAGTTATTGAAATATTTTGAAGAAATAACACACTATGAAATCTTGGGGTGTTACATTCTCCCCTCCTTCAATAAATTGCGTCCTCGCAATTTGAAATTGTTCTTCGAAAATAAAAGGTTGAAAGTAGAAAATATATTTGTGGGAAAACCCACATCAGAAATTGGGTTACTAAAATTTAGTCTTAATATGATGAAAAGAGAAATCAAAGGGTCACCACCAAATTATGATCTCGATTAGGAGAACATTGGTGGCAATTAGAGACATATAATTGGAGGAAAAACGTAAATATTTATAGGTAGTGATTGAGGACATCAATCAAAAACAAGTATAAAATTGAGGTCCTTAAACTCATCAATCTATGATGATTTGAAGTACCATCGGTTCAACAAAATATAGGGTATTGGGATCACACATTTTTGACATTTCAAAATATCTTAGTTGAAATCCCACATCGAAAAATGAATTAATGAGGCCTCTATTTAAAATAAAGAGTGGAAAGTATGAAGATTACCAAAAATAACACATACTAGGGTTCCATGTAGGAAAATATGGATATGGAGGAGAAATCTAACCATCAATTATCTGATGGAGAGTGGTAGAGAACATGGCTATGAAAAGGCCACAATCCCAAATCCATAAATTAGTGATGATTTAAGGTACCATCTAGGAAAACATTTTTGTTCTAAGTTTCTTTTCTTAATATTGAGGAATTTATTTATGAGATTTGCTAAGATCATAAAGAGAAATACTTACTTTATAATTAGAGTTTTATCCATTAATAAACTTATAACACAAACTCATCTTCCACTCTAAAAGATAATAGAATGTAAAAAAATTCTATTTACACTCTTCGTATAGGGTTCCAAAATAAATGAATTTATAATTCATCTACAAGATCTTTTAATAAAAACTACACTATTTAATCCAGGACATCTCTTGGGCCAGTGGTAGGTGATACACCCTTGTCTCCCTTCGGTTGCGGGTTCAAGTCTCGCAGCCTTGCCGGACATGACAGGTTGCCGCCCGACCTCCGGGTTGTCCTTTTATGGCAATCCAAAATAATCCAAACTAGAAATATCCAAAATACTTCTGTCCAAATTCACAGTCCAACATTTATAATGAAGGTAAACATAATGTAGATCCTTTTTACCCCGTAATAGCATATGAATACCTTCATCATGTATTCTTTTAATACACTGAAACATCCTAAATTACCATATTCCTTATTGATTACATTTATGCTCCCTTATTCCAAATAGAATGCTGGATATACTTCATCAATACAAAAATGTTTTAAACCCCAACAATGATGGAATATAAAAATCATTAATCAGTTCCAAGGTAGTCAAGAATATCCAATATAATTTATCCAAAACAATCACATATTATTCCAAAATCACTACCTCAGTATCAGAATTATATTATGATTTATCATTCTCTCAACCATATATTTTCCAAAAATTTATCCTGCTATTGAGTCACTTTTCTTTGTTCCACACAATCTCAAGTCCTTAATGAAATAGTACTGCAGTACAATCCTTATATACTCCATAATTATTATAACAAATACATTGTTGATACAACACTCAATTGACATAATCAACATAAGAACTCTAATCATTCCTCTTCATCTGTGGTAGTATCATAACTTGATTATTATCCAATAACATCATTTGAGGCATAGTCTGATGATTGGGACATAGGTTCGCGTAGTGTCCAAACTCCTTGCAAATGAAGCATTGTACATTTGAAACCATTTTCTTACCCTTGCAGTCATGTACATTGTGCCCTTTTCCTCCACACTTATAACAAACTCCCATTCCTTTCAGGAAAGTTCCAGGGTGTTTCTTTCCACAGTTACCACATATGGGAAAATTCTTCTTTTCCCTCTTCCCTTTATCCATCTTTCTCTCTTCTATCCTTTTCTTCTCTTGCTTCCCTTCAAATCCATAGGACTCAGTAAACTCTTTACTTATCTTATCAACACATGATATTATTTCTTCATATGATGATAATACATGGGAGACTATTTCTCTTATAAATTCTAGCTTAAGACCATGAAAGATATGATCCTTCCTTCCCTTTGGATCATGTGCATTTCTGGAGTTCTCATTCCTTCTACTGAGCGCCATTTCTAAACAATGGCATACACTAGTTCAGTTTATGAATCAAAATACATAATCCCATATTTATAAAACACTTAACATAAATTGAACTATTTATGGATATAATCCATAATCATAAGAATGTTTTCTTTGAGGAAGTATACACTCGTAATCCCTTCAAAATGATTTGTAAAGAAAATGAGAGTTATCCTAAGCATATCCCCCGGGAGTGTCGTAACCAAGAGTGCAGCAAGGCCCGTTGTCGTGCACCAGTTCCCGTTCGAGTCTAGCTCAAAGCGGTGTTTTCGGGTTTTACCCCTAGGTACATCTGTGCCAGAGCCGCCTCTACCTGCTCGTATCCAGACAGGGATGTATTGCTCGGAAAACTCACAAAATCTCTACAATACCAAAATTCTCGGAAGTTCTTTTATACTAATCCTCAAAGTTCATCTTAGGTCTAAGTGCTCTAATCAGAGTTTATCTAAATCTAGCTTCCAAGGATTGTACTAAACTTCCTCTGATACCAACTGTAACGCCCCGACCCCAGCTACCCAGAGTCGGTGCATTACTTCGTAACAATGGCATGATCACAAGAAATATCAAATCTCGAAAGACCGATTGGTTTAGTAGCCTTGGAAACACTAGATATATTCATAAGTTTTACATTACATCATAAAATGAAAAACTACTACAACAACATAATGTTTCCACAATCCACACTATTAACCCCTCATAAAATCCCTGCAGGTCATTCATAACTTACTTCTTCACATCCTGGGAAAAATAAAACATAGAAAAGGGGTGATCTCAAATGCCCAGTAAGGATAACAATATAGCGGAAATTTTCATAAATAAGAATAAACATTTAAGGCAATGTATAAATAAAACAAAAGCCTTTTAAATATGAACTTTCAACATGGTATGGCATAAATAAAATGAAATAATGCCATTTACTTATTCACATGGATATTCTACTAATCGAATAATCACATGCAAAAATCAATAACCACTTTCATAATGTTGGAATGCATAATGCCAGACTATCATAACCACATAGCCAAGGCCTCGTGCCAAGACTACAAATAAGATTTTGTCAAGGCCTTGTGCCAAGACACTAGTTTGTCTCATGAGACCTACCGATGCATCGAGGAGCTATAGCGGGCTCCACCCGTCACATATTAAGTCCAATGCATTCCCATATGAAAAGGTTTAAACATAACATAAACATTCATATTAAAACTAGCATATGAAATGTCAATACTTTCACCATAAACTATGAATGGTATAAAAATAGCACATCCACAGTCAAACATATCACAAAACCTTCAATACAATATAGAAGTTTTGTATCATAATAAATCAACTTCAAATAATCTTAAAATCCATCAAAGGATGTTGACATAGATGAAATCAAAATTCTTTTTAAAGAAATATCTCCTTTTATTTTGAAATAATTTAAGATCCATATAAAATAAAACATTTTCTTTGAAAATATTCTTATAAGCTTTTAAGGGAAGCTTTGAAGATTTTATAACGGCGAAAAATAGCCGCACCCGCCGTATAAGTTAAAAAAATCATTCTTACCTTAATTCTGTCGAAAAGGTTAAAAAGGACGTTGTTTTGAAAACGACTGAAAGATTCCTTTATAAACCACTTACAAAAGTCAAAAAGGGTATAAATGACTTTAACTCATATTCTAGTAAATAGTAAAAATGTTTTGAAATGCATTTTTAAGAAACATGGATGTGGATGATAAAGAGATCCCAGTAGATTATTACGCATAAACAACCTTGGATAATGAAGAGGTTGTAAAGTAAACCCTTAACTTGTACTTTTCCTTGGTTGGGGTAGGTTAACCTCCTGTATAATGGTGAAATAGTTGTTATTAAATTATACAAGAATCATATATAATAATATGATATCATATATGATCTTTTAACATTGATTTGTTAATAATATCTTAGAATTATCGTCGTTTCGGGAGTTAACTTACTCATTTTCTTTTATATGTTTTGTTACATAAGCCATGGATGTTGTATCTTATTCATATCAAGAATGATATCTAGTCCTTAAACATCATTTTTAAATCATCAAATGATAATTATACTTGAATGGATACGATGGAGAATGAATCTCATCGCGTTCGTGGAGACGGTAGTCCGTACGTACGCACGAGCGACAATATCATTCTTTTGATATTAAAATAATATATAAATGGATGGTATATCATATATACAGAATCATTAACATGTTATATTTATTATTTACATGAGTTACACATCATTATTATACCCATCCAAATAATATTATATTGAATAACAATTACACCACGACGTGGAGACGGTAGTCCGTACGTACGCACGTATGGTGACATGTTATTCAAAGGGTGGATAGAATACTGAATATGGTTGTACCATATTTATAATAACATCACAGTATATGTGAGATACTAGAGTTATTATTTTATAATGGTAAGAACAAAGGAAGAAGAAGTGGAAGAAGAAATGAACTTGGAGAAGGGTGGTGAAATCATTACATCTTCTTCGGGTTCTTCCTTTTGATTTGATCAAAAGGGCTCCTTAGGTTGTCTTTCTGATCAAACTAAGGCCTCTATTTTGTATTTAGGGATGTTGGTAGAGTATTTGGTCAGAGGTTGGCCGAACCAAAAGGCTTCGAAGGTGTGAAGAAATGAGAAGGAGGAGTGCCCTTTTATAAGAGGGGTGAGGGGCACCTTTGGAAAAGCTAGAAATATTAATTTATAATAAATTGATATTCGGTTTCTAATGTATCCAAAGCTTATTATTCAAAGGTTAAGGTGGGGATAGGTCTAAAACCACTCAACCAATAGAATTTAGACAGGTTTGGTTACTTATATTAACCTTATCTTTAAGTATTAACTCTAAGTTAATTAGTTTCACTTTTACAATGTCTCTTTGTATTTTTATATAATATGGTTAATAAACTTACTATATACATCCAAGCGACCCCCAAGTGGTACAGTAATGATGAAACTATCATGATATAAGTCTCTTGGCCGAACCTTAGATTTTTAGGAATTTAATATCAATTAATAATATAATATTTGTTTTAAGAACTCTTTTATGTCAATTTTGACACTATTCAATAGTTGATTTTTGTGAAACTCATAACAGATTGATTACTTCGAACAAAGTCAATTAAATCAATAATAATATATCATCTTATCCTATAAAATTAGTTTACTTCATTAAAAGTTTCATATTATATTTATTTCAGTATTTATAATATCAATTATTTTAATTTTTCACTATTATAGTAATTACTGCATCATCATTGTGTCATAAATAAAATAACTTATTTAATGTCTAAAAATTATAAATAAAATATAATTATGTAGGAAATCTTTTTATCTTTCTAATGAATATTTATAATCTAAAATCAAACATATATAACCCTATGTAGCAATTGTTTTTCTAAAAGATATATGCTTGTGTCATTTTTGTATTCATTTTAACTTAATTAAAATAAAGTGTCATTATCACTTACAAGTGGATCCATGGGGTCCCAAAATAGACCCAAAGATTCCCATGGTCGACCATGTATCAACCAATAGGGTTAAGACACGTTTTAGGGTAATTTAGTATTATTATAATATTATTTTTTAACCCTTATTTACAGGATTTACCCTTAACCATGGTAAATAAAATATTTACCGCAGTAATTATTCAAAATGTCTAAAAATAAAAGTTACCTATTTACACAATTTGAACATCCTGATTCAAAATATGGAATCCATTTTCCTAAATTCAAAACACAGAAGTGGCAGAAATTAATTTAAAATTAATTCCCGCTGTCAAAACAAAAAGCGTGTTTTTAAGAGATAATAACTATCAAAAGATTGACACTCGTTTATGTTCGGTTTAATTGTAAAATTATGTCCAATGACAAACATTATATTAAATGGTAAAAATATATTTTAAATATACTTTAAAACCACTCAAATTCATAATTTATCACTATTAATTATTTTGATTAAAAAAGTTTTTTTTTAATTAAAACTTAGTAATTTTCACTATTCATCAAAATATGAAAGTTATCCGAAATGTACCAAAATTTTACCTTAGGCTAAATTCGATATTCCGAATCCAAAAATAAAGTCCATTTTAAAATATAAATTATATATAATTTAAAAAATTAGGTATTAGTATTCATAACGGCTAGTTTGATTGGTTGTGGTGTGTGTTAAAACTCAAGGTTGTGTACAACACACGCTACTGTATTATTCAAAGAAAGTGTACCGTGGAAGCTTGGGATGTTTCATTTTAAATTTTTGATGTCCCTATTTAGTCAAAAAGTTTAAAATATTGTATTTAAAAAGGTTTCACTATTAAAAGTTGATAAAAGTGCAATATTGAAAATGAATTTGTTCTTGCATTATATCTAAGAAACTCATAATATGGATTCTAAAATTATAAGGATTATATAAAGTTTAAAATTTAGATAATACTATTCATAACCTCTTTTGAATGGATTTTTTTTTGTAAGTCATGGTGTGATTGAACTCGGTGTTGCGTGTAGTGCACGTTATTGAATTATTTTGAAGAAATAACACACTATGAAATCTTGGGGTGTTACATATAAATTTTATAAAGAACATCATACAATGATAAATTAATTATTTGATATAAAATGAATGTGTTGGTCTTATACTCCATGGCCAGTCCTGGTTATAAATATCCCCTTGATGCATCATTAGTCTCATTAAATGAATTAATTGTACAATTTAGATGGGGTTTTACCTAATATGAAAAAATGACTTCAGAAAGGTCATGACATTGATGGTTCCATGTACATAGAAAACATGGAATCCAATTATTAATAATATTCCTCATTTCTATTTAGTTATTATTTATCCAATATTTTTTGTGTCGATATAACTATGGATTATTTTCATATTCAGTTTTTAAAATATATGACATGTGTTTTTTAGTTTTTTACCTTACCATATTTATAATTATTTATCTAGTTATTTAAATGGAATTTGTTGTCAGATATTTAAAAATCCATATTTAGTATTCCAATAAATTCATCATTTATTCATCTTTACTTACCCTTATAGATCATTTGAGCTCACCCATATAATTTTTCCTTAAACCATGTTATAAAGCAAAATATCATTGAATAAACATTCAATGACATAGTTTATTTTATTTAATTATGTATCATGTTTTATTTTCATTTCCAAATTTATTATTAGTATCATTTATGACATATGGATTTCTAAAATAGCATATCTAATCGGTCCTTCAGTATTTTTCCATTGTAATAATACGAATGTAATAAAATATTGCACCATCAATGGGCTTCTTTCGTTAGGCGTTATAGGCTGTATCAAAGGATATTTAGTAGAAACATGGAAAACTAGAAATAGAAAACATAGATTCGGAAAAATAATTCTACGATAATCTTTAGGGAAATGTGTACAATAAAATACAATAATTTTCGGTATAATAGTGATTTTATGGGTTCTCCAAAAAATACATCCTTGTCTAAATACTACAGTTGGATATGGTTATGGAATAGATGCACCAAAGTATAAAATTTTTTATATAAAAATAACAAGTAAATTTATTTTGTCAATTCCATGGTAAAAATATGAATACCTCAACCTTAGGAAAATTATCTTAAACGAAAAAATTATTTCATAATAAGTTAGATTTTTTGAAATGATATTCTTTTTAATCATCATATCCTCAAAATATTTGATATTTATTGTGACCACAATTCCATGGAAAATTGGGAAACCAATCAACTACACAAAACAATCAATCATCATGATAGGTCATGGTCAAATGTAGGATTTTTAATTTTATCCTATTAGAGATTGTACCTCTATGAAGACTCCAATGAGGAATGATATTCATCTTATCTGAATCCTATTTGAGTAGGTTTTCCCAATTTTATGCAATCTTTTCCCATGTCAGAATGTTCTCTTCCATATATATCTTATTCCCATTGAATCCAAGAGCCAGTATTCCATTGTTTTTTTATACCATTCATGTTCCTCCTTGGAAAGGTTACCATGAAGGAGTCTGCCAACCAACCTATCAAACTCTACTTATATATTGATGACTTGTATGCCTTTTTCGGAGAATTATTAGTTGGAATAGATGACGGTTTCCCAATCATCGCACTCCATTAGTACCCTCCCATTTGGATGGAATCCAGATTCATTAGGCTCTTTTCCAACATGCGACAGTTCAATGAAAGATGATTCCCCTACTGGCGAATCAAGATCCTTAATAGGCTTTGCCTCCACCTGCTTGGGACCCTTCAGGAGAAGATGAACTCAATCAATGCATATTAATATTCACCCATTTGTATTATGTACATATCAATAATATGTACTAATGTTCTCTTACATATATACCGAGTTACATGTTAGTCTATGTGACATTTGAAATTCCAATTCTCTCTTTTCAAGAGGATATTTTAGAAACCCTTCTTATGATGCGACATTTAAAAAAAATTAAATATAAGAAAATTTACTCCGCATATTTAGGTTAAATTAAAAGAAGTAAATTTAGTTATGTTTTGATGAATTTAACATAATAAGGTTCTAAAATAAAAACATTATATTCAACATCATTCTTGAGATTCAGAAACAAGAACGTAAGGGAATATAATATCCTTATAATTTAAAAAATATTTAATAATATAATATAATCGACACATGATATAATGTTTAATTCATGGGGTAATGAATGTGTGTGCATCTCAATAAATACATAGTTTCTTTTATGACATGTGTTATACACAAGACCAAGATTTTCTGAACAAAAATATAAACAATATAAATTTTAATTTAATATAATAAGATATAACCTAGCCATTATAGTATCAGTTATGAATATACCTAACTAATTTATAGAAATATATTATTTATAATAAAAACAATAATTAATAGTTTAAATATCTATTTGAAATCAATATAAGAACCAATTGAATTTAAAAGAAATGTTTTTTAGGAAACTAATTTAATGCCCTCAAATTTATTTTAAACCAAAAAAATATAGTAATTTCAATTATTGAGTCATATGAATGTAGTATATATATTATAAATTCAAGAAAATACTTTCATATTCACCAAATAGATTTGACAGACAAAAGATAAAATCAATCCAATGTTTATGCATAAAAACCTATTTTTTAGTAAAGATAAGATTAGCTCCTTTTAAAGGAGAACCTATATTAAATACCATTTTTTGAATATTTAATGATTTTATACGTAAAATAATCTTCAATTTTAAAATTGTAACATAGAAATTATCTTATGGTCATTTTTTTGTAATTTTCTATACATGTTTCATTTGTGATGAATTGTTAAGAATACTGAGTTTTAATTCAACACTTTTATTCCTCTAATTTATTTATGGGGACAAATTATATATTTTTTATTGGTGTAAATTTTAAATTAGATAATTTTTATAACATATAATCCAATTTATTTTATTTTTATAAATTTATCAAATTAAATAAGTTATAAAACCTAATGAATATTTTAAAAATATAAAATTTTAAAACACTATTTTTTTACATTTCTATGGGATTTAATTTGAATTTATTATTCCACTAATTTTTTTTAATTTTTTAAAAATTGAATTCATATTTGGAATAAATATAATATATAATTTATAGTAAATTTAACATAGTTAATAAAAAAAATTAAATATTGCGAATAAAATTAATTACATTTATTGAGAGAAACATTAGCTTACCAAGAGACTAAATCCAAAAAATAACAGCCAAAATGGCATTAGAAATATTGAAAATTTTATTTAATATCCATATTTCTATTATAGACTCATTTTTATCGATGTTAGATTACTATTGGATCTACTTTTCATATGACATACATGCATGGAACTCCATTCCTTAAAATTTACTAGAATGATACTCCTCTTACACAATAAAAAGGCACTCAACCCTCTAACATTCCCACGGATCTCAAGCCACATTGGATCAACCAATATCATCCAAAATAGCTCCTCAATATCCTTATCTTGATCCTTGAATACTATCCTTGTACAAAAATCCATCCATTGAATCCCTTTGGTGAAAATCTAAAGGCGTACCTGAAAAAGTGGTATAATCCTTCCTCGATATCTTTAGTCTTATTTCATTATCCACTACATAAATTATCATTATTCAATGATTATATAAAAAAATATCCTTAATATTCTAAAATGTTTTTTTAGGGTTTTTACCATCACTTCCCACATATCCATCTAAAAGGTAAAGAACATACCATTTATCTGTACGGTGAACTACTACAAAAATAAACGATGATTGTATGTTTTACATTACCACTTCTCATTTTGGGAATTATGATGCAAACACAATTTATAAACATTATATAAAAAATTTATAAATTATTTATTCTTATTTAATTTCTATATACACAAACCCTTTTTTCTTTCAATTTTTTGTAAATATGTTAACATCGTTTCTAGAAGCCTGGACAACCGCCCTCTCAAAGCGATCACATTCTTTCACACAATACGTGTAATGAATAAATGGTAGCTTTATTAAACCTATGTGACATATATTAAATAAATATAATAATTTTATTATCAAATTCTTATATATTATTTAATTTTATTTATTTTAATAACCCAAATAAAATGATTTAACGTTTAGCTATATATACAACCAACTCTCTCCATGAATGGTGCATTTAATTTCTTTTCTGAAAACATAATGAATTATTATTAATGCCTATATATAGAATATTTATCATATTTACATTGTTTTTTAAATCCTAAATATTATTAAACATTGATCTAGATAATAATAACAACTACAAACATGTTATAAAATACTCGATAAACTAGAAAATAATCCCAAAAAATTGTGAAAATAATGAAGGCTTTTTATCAAATTGGAAATTAGATATAATAATAATGTAATAAATGATATTATAAACAATAATATAGTTATGTAATATGTTATTTTGAATAAATTTAGTATTATTCTAGAGGATAAATTACATTTAACATAAAATAAGTTATAAGGTAAGGTATTACGTCTCAATATACATTATGTTGAGACGAACTTCTTGTAAAGCACCGATTCAATTTTATATGTTGTATATTATTCCCTTAAATATGTAATGTGAGGAATCATATTATTCTAATGAAATAAAAAATATCATTAATTATTATTAATTTGCGAGGATTATCATTCAAATGTTTCAATTTATTATCTGACATTCAGGAATGTTGAAAGAATATTTTCTCATGATTGTGTTTAAGGATTGCCTTTTCATTCTCAACATATTTTGTGATTTTTAAAATTTCCACCAAAAAATCACTTTATCTATGATAATTTTTATGGTACAATCCCTTTTTCAAAAATATATATTTTTATAAAATGGATGTTATCATTTATTAATCATTATACCATTTTTCATAGGGTATTCTCATTGAATTTTAATTAATTAACTACCGGATTATTGATTAATCCACATCTTTTATTCAATACAGATATTTGGTAAGGAAAATTTTAAATTTTTATATATATTATTCAATATAATAGGATTTAATTGGATTGGTAATGGGATGGGCACGATTGTGGATATCCCCTCGATAGATCAATAGTCTTTTGAGACAAATTAATTATCCAAATTATATGGATTTTTATAAGATATACTAACGATTGGTGTGCATGGTCTTCACAGAAATGGAATCATCTACTTAGGTAACATAGAACCCAATAAACCAAAATTTACCTCCTTTATATTTTGTTTTTATTTATACATTAGATTTTTCATCGACATATCTATGGATATGTTTCATATTCAATTCAATGTTTACATGGATTGTGTTTTTAGTTTCATACATTTCTATATTTATTTATCTTAATCTAGTTATTCAAATTACATGTATTATTATTTATTTTACCTTCTATGTTGATTATTCCAATAAATTAATTATTTCTTCCAAATTTCATACCCTTACAGAGCATTTCAGATCACCCTTATTTTTTTTTCTTTCCCCATGTTATAAATTAATAATCATTGAATAAAATTTAAATAATGAATTTTATTTAATATTATTATGTATCCTATTTTATTTGTGTCTAAAAATATACTATGGAAATCATGAATGTAATAAACCTTTATAGAACTACTAAACTGATTGGTCCTTTGGTATTTTATTCCTATTAATTAATCCAATGTAATTAAAAAATGCACTAGCTCTAGGATATTGGGATCGGTGCGGTATAACCACAAACTCGCTCATGGGGTAACGAAAAAAATTAATTTCGCAAATAACCCATGAAATGATCTAATACTATAGAGAATTTTTATTTTCGTAATCCATGATCATGTATATAAAAACTAGAAATTTCTATTTTCATCCCACCCTGCTCGCAATGCTCTAATCCAGCTCAACTAAGATTGACAACACATTAACCATTGTAAATAAGCACCCATCGCTATATTG
Organism: Viscum album; assembly: GCA_963277665.1. Taxonomy (NCBI): domain Eukaryota; kingdom Viridiplantae; phylum Streptophyta; class Magnoliopsida; order Santalales; family Viscaceae; genus Viscum; species Viscum album. Next base: position 1,613,121,216 of record OY728163.1, read on the forward strand.
ATATAATGGTCACCATATAGTGATAAAAATTGATGGAATCATCAATGGGGTCTTACTAATCTATCCAATAAATGTTGGTAAATTGAGTAATTTTTAAGTAAATGATGACCCACAATAAAACGATACCTACCAATCTCAAGGGGAACTCTCTTCATTAGTGTAAACTGTCTACTATGATTACTAACATATCATTTAGTCTCATAGCACCATCATAAAACCGATAATAAATCCCAAGGTTCACCACAACATCTAAAAATCAATGTTTATGACAAGAACCTATATAAAAATTTTAGAATACAATAGTATAAGATATGAAGATCCTATATCTCATTATAGGAAACAAACCTCACTACCACTTCTTTATAAGATATACTGAATATATTTGGCATGAACCACAACCCAATGAAGAAGACTATAAACCGTGAGTATGCCCTTGATTTTTTTCGAGGTGTAACTATTTTATATATCCCTTATCTATGTTGACCTTATCATCTTGAATGATTGGTAGTACTCAATCTCCTATCATGATGTGGAGATATGAATCAAACTTTTAGAACTCATGATGGTTTTCAAATCTTATCACTAACCATGAGATTCATGGCCCTTATGAAAAATTTTATATAGCCAAAATTTATATCGGATTTGATCATGACTACATCTCTAAAACACTTGTTCCTCATGTTTCCTCTCCACCCACACTAATTACAATAGGACAAACTACAAACACTAATACCCTATGATGTGTTACCCTCACTAGAATCGTCAAAATGTATCTTCCTACTAGTTTTCCATGAACTAGTATATCAAGAAGATACACTAACCTACTCAAGGTCCACATCTCACTGAGGTTGATTTCAGTAGTAACCTCATGATTCACTTCAATGATAGTGTAGTAAACTGAAACAAGTTCACCTGTGGTTGAACTACATTCTTGAGACTATAATATATGCATCTATCCCAATAATTCTCATAAAAAAGTTAAAACATTTAAAATTATATATCATTATAAAGAGGTATGGATAGTATATATTGGACATACAAACCTACTGTAGATGAATAACATTGACATATTTTTAATCTCTCAATGTCCTATGAAATAAGTAATCAGAGTATCTTGAAACGAAATCCCACAAACAATATCATGAAGCCCATAAACCTATTTCAAAGCACCCCACCAATTCATTGAATCTCATAGAGTTTATAAATCAAAAACATGACTGTCTACTCTAGAGGGGAATCTAAATGACTGAAAATCTATAATATAGTCTCATTACATAGATCAGTAGCTTATGGATCTCCATCCCAAAAAAGTGGTCGGATACAACTAAAACAACAAAAGAAACAACACTTTCATAGGTGAGGCATGCTATGGAGATCCCAAAAATATTTTCATATATCTTTTTAAACTCTCATAGAATAGAAAATTTGAAACCCTATTGGGAACTTCAAGTTATTCAACAAGATGATCCATTGGAGGTCCTATTTACAGTTCGTGTCCCACTTTATCTAGATTGTGGTCTTCTCCACCCACTTCTTACATGAGTAGAGGTAATCATGGTAAAATATCTCTCAAAATTATAAAAACATACCTCTATAATGATTCAGTATCAATATGATCTCATATATAAACATTGAACCTAAAAACTCCATCCTATAACGATGACTCACAAATATGACTTCTCTAAAATCCAGAACTGAGTGGCGTGAACCATCATCAATAACACTAGAGACACAACCTGCAACCCACTTCTGAGGTCATGTCTAGGTAAACCTCTCAATTTACTAATATGAGACCCATTATATATACATTCAATTGAAATTGGAAACATTATTTAAATCCAACAATTAAATTTTAGTATTTAAAATCACTCAATTTCATTATCATTAATATAAAAATTGTTAAAAATTGTTTAATATTTTGTATTTCCATTTTAAATTTTTTACAATTTCATGAAACATATAAATTGATGTGTGGTGTCAATTAAATAACAACCATAACATGTTTCATTCCATGTGACCAATGGTCCATGCCATAAAATGCCATAATTGACTACTTAGGATTTCGCCTATTACCTATGTAGTAAATCACTATTAGGTAACTATAGGAGAATCAAGAGAAAATTATGTTTCACAATATTCTACAAAAAACATTAGTTGAATAAAATTTATATCACACAAGAAATACATAAAAATGACATGTAGTTATGAAATATATCCTATATAGAATTGAATAAGCATGGGATTTGAATCCTATAATTTGTTTAAAATGTTGCGTGATCCGTACTTCAATTCCATATCCATCTATGTATAAAGGAAATACCTCACTACAAGAAATATTAACATCACATGTTAAGTGCATCACCAACTGGACGAGTCAAATAATCATTAATAAGTACAATCCAGAACACCATATATCATCCAAGAAAATTTTTATTTTTTCCGATCAGTGGTTTAGAAAATCTCATGCAGACCTCATTACCAAATTTCAACACCTTACTAATTTCTTTTCTAGTATTCAAAAATGACAATTCAAAAGAAATTTTTTTCTCTAATACCCCATTGTAACATTCTGACCCTTGATCCACTCTACAAGGCCTCGAGTCGATGGGTCACATGCCCTGAAGCACAACTACTCACATGATAGAGGGTATTGACTATAAGTGAGTTTCTAAGGTGGAAAAATTGGGTGACTATAACATCAAAATTAGAGTTTAACATAATGGTGTAGACATATGTACTAATGGAACAATCATATTTTAAATCAGATGCATCCTTAGATAAAATTTTTTATGATATCAATTATAACATGGCATGAAAAAAATATCCTATAAAAAATGGGTATATCATGACTCGATACTAAGTGGAAGAAAATAAATTAAAAATTAATGAATTATTATAAAAAGGGGAAAAGGAACTATCCCTTGATTTAATCACATGCCTTAACTATACATTTTTCTTCCTTTCTCGTATGTGAATAAAATCTGGATTCATAAAGTAGGTCATTTCCACATTCCCTACGTAAATCAAAGAATTTTTTCCTACTACATACACGAGGACCAAACAGGTTGTGATATTACACTCTATAGTCCACAAACAACGTTGTCTATACCAAATCTAGAATATGTATACAGTAATATTCAATGTTCCATATCTCAATTTAATATCAATGAATAAGTGTGTGTGATACATTTAATTGGGATAATTTCTATCATACCAAAGATAATTTTAATCAATGAAAAATACCAAAAGGCTATCTATTAAACATGGTAAAACATAAACTCCAGATTAAAATGAGTAATATATTGTCATAACCATTCGACCTGATCTATATTTTATAAAATTACAATACATTCAGTGTGGAATATTCCATCTAATCAAGTGTCAGACCCAACATATGGTTCCAATGATTAGTATTGGTCAAGGAATCCCATGTAATTTATATCTATAGAGTATAAATATTTAGGGAATCGAATATAATTCTTGATCCATGTAGTATTAATGTCACTTAAATTAATCATTTTCCCATAAGGACTATCAAACGTCAATTATTAACTATTCCCTTCACCATTTTACCCATTTAAAAATTAATTTTCTAATCACATGCCTTCCATGAGTTCAACTAACTCATTCCACATGTATAATTTATTCCATTTAATATATTAAAATCATTTCAACACATAGAAATGGGTTATATTACTTGTCCGAATATATCATTTAATTTTATAAAAACTCCATCTAAGATAGATAGCTCACACACACACCCAATAGGGTGGTAAATCATGGATCAGACACATAAACACACCTCATGGGAGTTTTGGGATGAGGTTGACAACCTTCAACCATCGCCTGGTGATACATGGGAATCCTAATAAGGTCCAAAATTTAATCGAGTAAATGAATTAATTTTTTGGGAAACACTAGAAGGTCCTACATGCAATACAATATCGTCTCTCTATAAAAACCATACTTTATTGGAAGTGGTATAGGAAACCTATTATATACCTATAATTGAAAACACATCAAGCAGTGGCTCCTTTATCAAACTATATTGTAAAAAAATTGAATAAAGAATAAATAATTGTTATATAGGTCATATTTACCTTAACCAAATTAACAATGTCCATTCAAAGGAAACCCCAGAAAGGTGATAGAGAAATGTAGAACATACTAGAGTAGATCAAACAAGACGAAAGGATCACAGATTAGAGTATGTATGATTAAACTATATGAAATAATATGTGAAGGGACTGAAAATTATCTCAGAGGAAGATAAGGATTACCCCTATCAAATGAAGGAATAATGGAAAATAAGGAATCCTTTTTTGAGAAATTTTTGGCGAAAATAGTAATTCTACTCCATTAAAAATGGGTTGCACAGTTTGGCCACATGGTTGGATTACCCATAAATGAACTATCATCCCTTTAGTTTCACTAGTGGTACCTCACATAATTCATGCACATCATTTTGAAAACTATGAAAACACCATACATTTTAACTCTACTAAAAATTTTATTTGGTTCACCCGAGTTGATGGATTTGAATGCACAATTTCATCGAAACATGAGGTCATTCCCTAATATCTAAAACTCAAAAAATTTTAATTAATAAATGCCTGTCCTGGGATTCTTGTCTTCTACGAACCATGTGGCCCATCAGGATTTTCCAAAAATGAACCTCCACAATCCGAACAATCCTTGAACACATCTCAAAACTCATGGGACCTTTCTAAGTAATCAAATTAGGTCAAATACAATAAATTAAACTTGGAATTAAAATATCCCAAATTTATATAAAACTATTTTATTTTACATATATTATATCGTAAGAAATATTATTTGGTTTTTGATGATGTAAAATTAACTTATTACTCTTTGATAACATTATGTGTTGTTGTGTGCAGATCCAAAAAATTATGTGGTCCATCAAAATGTCACTAATTTGGAAGCATAGAGGGGAACATATAATGTTTTTTATAAAAATTACACAAATTATATATGAATTTAACTAATAAAGTATATATTTTTATATATTTTGAAAAATAATATTTAGAAGATAATTTTGTTTAGATATTTGTCACAATGTTATGTGATTTAAATATTAAAATAAGTATTTATTCAAAAGAACATGATAAAAAATTATTTATTTATCGAAATGAATATTTTTTATTCCAGGAGAATTAATAAATTCTTTATTTTAAATGTGGACCATGTTATCGATTCTAGTGGAAATGATTTATGAAATTTCATTTGAATAAAAATTAAATTATTTAATTAAGTATTGATATTTATATTTTTATGGGAGTTTGACATGTGGGGAAAATAATTATATTATTAATAAATAATGGTTTCATAAGGATTATAATTATAATTAAGGCCATATATGTAGTATTTTATTCTCTAACCCTATTCTATAAACACTGAATTATATCATTTCCTAGGGTGAAATGTGGTTATGCAAAACACTACCCATTATATATTCTCTCAACCCTATAAATTGAATGTTTTCATGAAATAAAACAAGAACTAACATAAATAATCAACCTAACACTAAATATCTTCAATGACATGAAATTAAATAATCATTCAACCTAAAATAATTATATAACGATCAAGGTGACTGTTACAATATGGCCATTTTCACCATTTTTAGCACCATTAGTACCATTAAGGATGAATCATGGTCTCGGTAGTTCATATGAATATAATATACACGTATTCTAATGGATCCCCAAAAAATGAATATATAATTGTATGGATGTTATGATGTTTAACATATGAATAATGAAATATATCAAAATCATGGTATTCATCTTATTATTAAATTAATTAAAAATTTAATGTCAAATTTCCTCCCTCTACTTCCATGATTCTTTTGTTATGATTCATTATATATGATAGAGAGATATTAATTTATTCATAATGTTCATACGATTTTTTCATTTTTCATAAAATATTACATTGGAAATAGTTTTGAAAATATTATGTAGTTTAAAAAACCATTAATTAAGTCTTTTTATGGTTATGGTATTCGTTTAATAGCTATCATTGTAAATATTCTTGTAATGAAAACATTTTTATGAAATTATTATGGTATTTACTCAAATTTTTTAGGATATATGAACATTGTATGAGAAGTCTAGGTTTTGGGTTGTTATTTACAATGTAAAAGGGGGGAATTTTAAATATAAATAACAAAATTATGTTGAAAATTGTTTTTACTATAAATTTAATAAAATTCATTGAAACCGAAATGTTATCATGGTAAAAGTGGACTATTTTTATTTTCATGGAATTTTTTTAAAAAAAATCATGTAGGGGATATAATAAACTCCATTTGAATTAAATGGTAGTTATCGGGGTAATATAAATTGATTCTTAAATATTAAAAGGGTATAAGATAACAAATGTATAAATTAAAAAAATCATATTTTTGAATGAGTCCAAAATCACTGAAATAATTTAAAGATATAATAGTTTCATTTAGATAATGATGTGGGGGATTACATGAATTACTGATCTATATATGACATATTATTTTATGTTAAAAGGGATTTATATAATCTATGTGTTACATAGTATTGTACCTATTATATGATATGATATTTTTTTTATTAACATATGATTTTTATGAAAAAATTTGAGCTCAGGATTTCGGTACATGTGGTTTATGAAAAAATAAATAATTATTTTATTCAATAATATTTGTAAAATAAATTTTATATCCTAAAGGATGTTTTTGTATTCTTATGATGAAAAATGTAAATATTTTGATTCAGTTACCATAATTAAGTCAATGGAACTCTATATATTAAAAATGTTTATTATGTGTCTGTACTAAATAATGTAACAGTATTACAAAATGATACCTAAAGGATATGAAGGAAATGTTTTTATTTAATAGATTCCTATAATATTTATGATGATGAATATATATAATGTTTTTTATATAGAAAATGTAATTAGTATATTTACAATAGATTTTGTGATGCTATCGTGTTTGGATACTATGTTCATAGAATTGGAAATTAAAAATATGATTCATATGTATCTCCATTGTTCATACAAGTTAATATCAATGATGAGACTAGAAAAAAGTTTAGTGGGAGTTTTTATTCAGTTGGTCATGTAAATTCTTTGTAGTAATTATATAGAAATGTTATGTTTTTTACAAATCTCATTAACTGTGACATGAAAATGTTTAATTTTGATGTAATAATTATTTTATTTGATGAGATAAAAACATATTATTCGTTTTATAGTATTTTAAAGGGGTTTTAATATAATATTATATCCATTATATATAAATGGTAAGCTCAAGTTTATCATTTTTTAATATTAATTGTATATAATCATGAAATGAAATAATTATTGACCTCTCAAATATTGAAATTTGTTTATCAATAACTAATATTCAATATTTAGTATTATATGTGGTGGAAAATGTACAGTTAATATGTGTATGATTTCATGTCCTGATATCAAATATGATTATGATGAATATAAATAGTGGTGTATAATGGATGATCCCCTGTGTATACCACATGGAGTTCAATACACATTGTTATTTTCAAACTAAAGGTGCATGTTTTTACCTTTATTTTCTCCATAGTTAAGCTTTTTTAGATATCAAGAATGAGAATATTCATACATTGATACCTTTCATAGAAAGGATTATTTATAATGCAATCATGGGTTGGTTGGTTATATTATTGATCATTTCCTCAATTGGAATTTATTTGAAATGATAACTCTCTTTTCATATTACTAGAATGAAAGTTGGTTCCTTTATTGAGGTCGACTGAATAAGTGTATGAAAATTCCTAGAACATGAAAATGATTCTTTTATATATCAACTAAAACGTATGTAATGAGACCAAGTATATTGAAGAGTAACATCTGACGTTTTCATTAACCTAATAATTCTATAAACATAGATTTCTTAATTTATGAGTTGTTGTATATGATTGATAAAATTTGGGTTGTATAGTTACTCGATGTCTTTGAAAAATGGATCATGCTAAAATTGATTTTTATATATGATGTAGTCAAAGGACACATGTATAAAGATACATGTGATTGAAGTGCATTAATCCTAACCACATTGTAGCTCGAGTAAACTACATGAAAAACAACATTTAGCTGATATTTTTAGTGGCAGTTAAAACCACTAATAAATATAATTGTTTAATATTTTTACAATTAAAATAAATTTTATTATGACCTCCATGAAATTAAAACACATTTATATTGATATAATATTTTTATTACATGATAATAATTTTTTTTTCTTGAATATTATTTATTAATTAATAATTAATAATTATTAAATATTTAATAATTATTATTTATTATAATTTTTTGGATTACATAGTTATTATTATTAAAAATAATAGATATTTTTTTAATTTTTAATTTTCAATATTTTATAATGATTAGTTATTAATTATAAAAAAAATTAATTACAACTTATGTGTTATTAATTATATATTATTGATTTATATTTAATAATTTTAAATTTTAAATTTATAATTTTGTAATTTTGCTTGTCTCTTATAAATAATAAATTATTAATAAAAAATATCAATTGATATTTCATTAAAATAAAAAATTATATGTTTTTTAAAATTTTAATCACTTATTTATTATAAATTTGAAATTATTATTAATGAAATTAGTTATATTAATTACTATTAATTAATTAATTAACTCATATACATTCATTATTTAATTAATTTACAATTAGAAAATGATAATAATTAATAAATTTGATAATTTATTATATAATGATGACTTTTTAATATTAATCATTTTTAATTTATAAGATATATTTTTTCTATTTGCTAAAATTACATTTATCGTCATATTATTACATGTATATTCCACTGTGGAAGTGTATTGTACATTTAGTGTTTTATGAAAAGGGGTGACAATAATGTAAGGACAGATGACCTCCTGAAAAGGGTTTTGGTAATTAAAAAAATATTCATACAACTAGGTTAAATAAAATTTATTAACATATTAATGTATGTAGATGAATTTGGTTTAGATTTAATACGTTGGGAGTAAACATAAAACAAGTGTGAGGGTTTCGATGATGGATAACCGTATGATATTTTTTGATCCATCTATAATAAAATATTAAAATGGTTTGAAAAAATTATAAATGACAATAAAAAATTATATTTTCAAATAAAGTGAGAGAACAATTTTTGGAAATATTGACATTATAATAATATATTATTTATGAATGATTTTTAAAATAATTATAAAATCATTTCTAAAAAAAAAAATTAGTTGAAATAACGATGAAATATCATTCATGAATTCCTTACATAGAAATTGATGGTTTTTATAATTGAATAATTACTAATATAATGGTTGATAAATCTTCGAGAAAAAATTATTTTTCGCCATATTGGTAGCACTAATTTAGTCATAACTTCAACACTATGATTAAATTTATAAATTCAATAATTTATATTTATTAATAATGAGCCGAACACCCGTGGAATAAAAATTGATGGTCAATAGAATAGGGATTAGGTTTTATGAAACTCATATAGCTACTCTAAATGTATATTAGAGTTATTCAAAAATGAACATTGGATATAAATTCACAATGTGTTTCATATTATTTAATACATGGTGAATTTGATGATATATTTATAAATTTGTTTTGAATTATATGTAAAAGGTATTTCTCTATATCACTACAAGTAATTTTTTATCATACCTTATATGCTATAACTATATAAAATTTATAAGGCAATAGAGCAAGTAGAAAACTAATGGAAATATTCCCAAAATCCCTTATCATTGTGTATGATATCTTTAAAAACTTCCATATTGTAGGATATGATTATGTCTTATGTTATGATAAGCATCGTTAAATGTAATATAATAATTCTAGATTCAAATTATATAGTAACTCATGATATTGTAATAACAACTAAATTATTATGCCAGCCTAACAATAAATTATAATTTTTTTATCTCAGCCACAACATAAAATCACAATTGAATAACACAGCATTTTATAAAAGATCAAGGAAAATATATTGAGAATTGGTTATGGAAGGTTAAAAAAATACGGTTAAAGGAACATTACATAAATTTAGAGTAAATGTTTTGGTAGTCTCATGAATTTCATTGGACTTGTATTAGGTTGTAGTCACTATGAGAATGGTTTGAGATCCATAAGACAATCGTGAATTATCCTCTCATTCTCTAATTTCTCACTTATACTCCGTCATTTATAGTATGAGGCACTATAATTTCTATGTTGATAAGAGAATCTGAATTCATTATTGGAGATTTATATTAGCTTTTGTATACACCATGATGGAGGGAGTCTATGCTATACATATTAGCGTTCTTCATTATCTATAATAATTATGATACTTTTTATAATGTTTAAACTTCTAATGAAAATTTCATATATTAAACTTAAATAATAATTAAATAATATATTGAAACATTTTTTGGAACATGGAAAAACTAATATATGTCAAGGTCGGTCATCCTATGTCTACATTGTTATTTATTTATTAAATTCATGCTCGTTCGAAATTATGTTCATTTCTTATAACCCAACTACCACAACTAATATTCCTAGGTAGGATAGGGACATGTGTATGAATCCTGTTAAGTGAACCAAGTTAATATAATAACATGTTACACTTTGTGGAGGTAACTACTATATATTCCCATATTAAAGATCACACTATGTCATTGGTTGGAGTGACTAAAATTTTACTTGATAGCCTAGAAGCCTTATACAAATAAGGATAGGCTAAAATCGATTTATTAAAGGGTCAGATAATGATGTTATGTGGAAATCGATTCTACTTGGGGTTGGTCATTGATGATCAAGGATATTAAATTCTTAATCCCATCTATAAAATCCGTGGGATTTGTAAAACCATTATCAGTATTAGATTGGTAATAAAAATTACCAAAATGGATTCATTAAATAAAATTGAAAATTTTCGTTATTTTATATCACAGATGGGGTCAATGGAATAGATTTTATTATTTATATTAGTAATAACTGATAAATATCACTATTATTAATGTTATAACCAAGTACTAAAATATTTAACCTCTATATGTACTTTTTTATTACTAATAAATGATTTTAAATTCTAGAGATGATGTTATAGATGATTAAGTGTATATCATACAAATAAAAAAACAAAATATAATATACATTTATTAACACACAAACACATACATATTAGTATTTCTTATTTTTCATTCCCTCTATATCACATATTGTAAAGATTTATACTATATTAAAATTATATGTAACAATAAATTATATTTGGATGTTTTGAATAGATTCATATATACTAATAAAAAAACATTTTTTGTTGTAATATCATTTTACCAATAATGATATCAATTTCACTAAAATATCAATAAAAACACATCATTTTAATATTATGGTATCATATAATTTATTTATAACAATAATAATTTTAATTGTTATGTATTTATTGGTAAAAATATTGACATACAAATTAAAAATTATTTTTAAATGATTTTTGTATTATCAAAATATATATTTTACATGAAAATATTTTAAAATATAGTAATTTTTATTATAAAAAATACCAAATATATATATGGTTGTATATTATTTTTCAAATCTAAAATTATATATTTTTAATAAAAATATATTTCACTTAATTATAAAATTAAATATAATAATATAATTTTTAATAATAAATTAAATATTCATATTATGCAATTATAAATTTATCATGTATTAAACTCCATTAAAATATATGAGTAATTGTTTAAAAAATCTAGAAAAACAATAAATATATAAATAATTACACTTTTTTCAAAATTAATTTAGAGAATAAATAAGTAATTAATGACACATAATAATCTAATAATATTGTTTCAATAAATAATTTGTTTCTAACTATCCTTCAGTATCCTCCCACAATCCACCAATACTCTTTCATGTTCTACTATTAGAGAAGATGATTCCATTAAGAATTTAAAATGAAACAATTATTTATCAAAATCTACTAAAAAACCAAAAAAAAGATAAACAAAAAACTTTATAAATTTTTTTAAAAAAAATTTATCAATAATGAATATAAATAACAACATAAACACTAAATATAAACATCATGTAAGATAATACATTGTTCTAGTATAGTGAAATTTTATTTATTTTTTATTTTAAAAATTGAAAATAAACAAATGGTCGAAACAGTTTGAGATGGTAAGTGGAACATACCTACTGAGATGGAATGTTACATGAAATTAATGGACCATGACAATTGATAATTATATAGTATATATTATTTTCTTGAAGTATATTTTAATATTACTAATGACCTATTTTAGAGTATATGGGGAAGAAATATATAGAACTAATATCATACCTATCAATCAATAATGAGAAAATATACAAGAACCATCCTTACATCCAACAATGTTCACCCATAAATACACCAATTTTGTTCCATAAAACCCTTCAATGTAGGCATATTTGGGTTCATCGAGTTACTATCTCTATGCTATGGGACTAAAACAATATAATGTAAATCTATATATATTATATGAATAATTTTAATGATCCTAAATATAAAAATGAAAATTCAACAATACATCATGAAATTATAGGGGTCTCCACCAAAATTATATACACCACTAAGGGTCATCTTTTCAAAAGATGTGTCATCCCACACTCAGTACCAATAAGAAAAGGCTTATAATATTACTTTGAATGTACATTTAACCTAACCATATAAATCAAGTGGGACCATATAGAAAACTTACTCTGCCTATGATACATTTTTAAGGTTATTAAAACATTCTTGTCCAACTAATTTTTTGATATATTAAACAAGTCAAGAAGAATCGTTCTGGATATATGCACAATTAGTGCGATATATTGGGAATTATGAAAACGATCCAATATTAAAAATCACTAGGTATTGTTCCCATTAGAATATAGATCACAATTACAATTCTATTAGCTAGGATGTACAATCATGTATCCCTCGTGTATAATGGTATGTGAGACCATATATTATATTGGTCGAATATTATTAGTGGCCCAACCTCTATGTATTCTTCCATTCATACATTATAGTCTTTCTATAATGGTAGGTTATAGTAACATTTCCTCCCCAACCTAGCTATGCATAATAAAAATATATTTGGTTCTCAAATATTATAGTATTATTTATTTAATCATCCATTATTGATGCGTCATGGTATATTTTTTTACAGTTTGAGATTTTTTTCATGTATTATTTGTATTTTTACTCTAAGAAGTTTAGCATTTGTATGTAGGGTACATATTTTATATATTATTTCCATATCATAGTTTTTAAACTATCAGATATGTTATCAAAGAATAAAATTTAGAAAATTCATAAAACCGAAATACAAAATATTTTAGTCATCCTAATAAAATTATGTCCTAGATATTAAATAATTATGAGAATTCATATTTAAATCCATAGAAAGAGAAAATTATTTTTGGATAAAAGAGATGAGTGTGACTATTGAGATGGTGATGAGCGATTGAAATACAATTTTATTAAATATATATCACCTTGATACTTAATGAACTATTTAATCAAACAATGGTGATGAAAAATAATCTAAAATTCCATGATAAAAAACACAAGGGCTTCAATTGAATATTTTATTCCAATTGAAAATCATAGAATTTTATCTATTAATGCCCTATTGAGAGAGAATATTTTCATATTAAAACACAATTTAAAAATTATTATTCTTATAAAATTATTATTATAATTTTACACATTGAAAAGGTTTTCAAAACCATCAGTAATTTCATTGTCTGGACCATTAACATTGTCTTTTCGTTTTAAAATTTTAAATTTGACTTTGTACTATTAGTAAGGGAAATTAATTTAGTTCATGAGATCTAGTTATGAATGTTTTACATGACATATGATGTGGAATGTAACAATCATAAATCATCTTCATCACCAATTTCTAAATGATACTTTATTTTACAGATACTCATTCTTTTTAAGGCTTTAAATAATAGTATAGTAGATGACAACAAAAAAATATTATAATTTAAATCCCTTAAATATTTTTACATAATTACACAACATAAAAAACACCAACTATTAGACAATTGGTCTGAACTAACTTTGTAAATGTTGATTTAAAATTTTCATTTTATGTTTTAGGTTCCTAGTGATTATATCCATTTTATTTTTGAATCTTGTATTATATTTGATATATTTCTCTGAATACATCTACTAACACAAATAAAAACAATATTTAATTTAATAACTAACAATTAGTTATGATTTCTATTTATCAATAAGGTTAAATGTAATGAAACATAATAAAAACTACTCTTATCACTTTTCAGAATTGATATATGCATTCATATTAGGTGATTCCAAAACTGTTTTTGAATATTTATTTTTATAATACATAATTAAGTGTATTTATTCGTAAATATTATATTTTTTATATATATTACTATCAAACCATAATTTTTAGCATGATCATCACAAAAAATAGCTACCGAAAGGATAATTTAAAATTTTACAAAACCATATCAATGGAATATTTTTTGATAAAATTGTTGATCCCTAATATATAGAGAAGTTTTTGTTTCATATTCATAAAAGACTACTAAATTACTGATATGATGATAAATAACAAAATCATGGTAGGTAAGACAATAATAAAAATCTTTTTTTTCTAAAAAAATCCAAAATTTAAAAAAAAAATTTCGAATATTTATTTGGGATATAATAGATGTTTTTTATTATTCAATTAATTCGATCCTCTTTGCATCATACAATATAAAATATATATTTTATGTTTCCTAAAAAAAAAATGATTTATGGATCTTTAAATGTCAAAATTTAAGACAGAAGTTTCCCTCTGATCTAATTCTAGATCATTTCCATCTACGAGTTATATAATCAAAAGAAGGAATAATAGGAAAATGTAAAACATATATGTTCAAATAATGGGTAAAAAGAATCCATGGTGATTTTTATAAAACATTTTTTCCTAAAATAATATTCACAACTAGGATAAATATTTTACATAAAATTTCACTTTGATTACGTTGATATATTTATTTTTTGATGGAGTGGGATAGGTATTAGTTACACACCATATTCTTTAATATTCACAAGATATTGAAAATTATGGTATCCCTAGTTCTTTTATATGTGGAAAATGGACCCTATATAGAGTATCAATGGTTTATAAAAAATTATTAATTGAGGATATTCTTTACATTAAAGATGTAAAAGCATGTGGTGAGGTGATAAATACATTTTCAAAGAGGAACTCTTTAGAATTTTGGAACATATGATCATCACACATAATTCGAAAACCATCGACAAAGATTATTAAAGACTGATAAATGAGGTTGATTTAGTATTTTAGGTTTTACACCTAATTTATTTCCATATAACTTTTCATTTGTTAAGAAAGTATAAAAATTTTATGATCGAGGTGATGTGCTAGCTCTTAAGGATTTTGATCCGGCATAGTAGTTATTCTATGACGGTGATCTAGATTATATTGTCATAAAAATAATAAGGGATCCTGCTATTTCTATTTATGTTCTAGTTGAAACGAAAATATAGATACAAATATGAACAAGAATTTATTTTTTGGATTTCATTCTCTTAGTAAGATTTCATCTTTCCATCTAAGAATAAAAAGAGGGCATCGTCAATTTTTTGTAGGCAAAGGTGGTTGTTGTTTTCTCAATACGAATTTGGCCAAACTGTGTATTCATGATGATATCTCTATTAATGTGTAGAATGGGGATATTGATATGATTCATCCTATGGTTGTTAAATTATTTTATACATGTTTTTTTTGGAATTTGAAATATAATTTATCTAATCACAAGGATAAGGATTCTTGTGTTACATATGATGAGATATATATTTCAAATATATTTAGATTATAAATGTGTTTTTATTAACATGAAATAGACATGCTGAATTTTAAATTTAATATATAATATATAATATTTTAATTATATTTTAAAATGTAAATAGTAAATGATTTAAAATGGGAAGAAGATTGTAGAGAACAGAGATAATGATTCCCATGATGTAGTCCCCACGAGATCAAGGGGAATGAGTTTACAAATTTAAGGTATATCATGTTCTTATTCATTAATTGTGAAGATGAAGCAATGATGGATATATGATGTTATGGGATACTTTGTCTGTGAAATCATTTGTGGTACGTTGACAAGAAATATGTGTTAGACGTGAGTGACAAGATAGTTCATTAGGGATATATATTAAAAGTCATATTGATTGTGGTGATCTGGTGGTGTGTCCCAATTAGATATTGAAAAATAATCTTCATGGAGAAATTATAATATATAGGGAAATCATTCATGTATCAATAGATGATGTTAGGGTGACATTTCTTCTAATAATGATCTTTGAGGTAGTGGTGTTTCATCAACATAAGGGTCACATTTTTTCATTGGTGGATATTTTAGCATTTTGAATTGAAGAAATTCATTTTTAGATAGAAAATGGAGGTGTTATTGGGTTTTCTTTCCATATAGTTCTTAAGATATTAGTTGGAATTCATGTTTAGAAATTACTCAGTTTATTTAATTTTTGGTTCATAATGAATATTTCATAATTTACTTATGGTTTTTAATCCTATGGATTATAGTGGGTTTCCCTATATAGAATATAGTGTTCTAATTTATTATATTAATTATTCCCTATGAATAAACGTCAATTATTTCAATGGATTTCACAAAAAAATGTCCAATGATATTTTCATCCCATGATTTTTATTCTCATACAATATGTTTTATCATAGATATTATATTTCCATGGTGTGAAGTGAATTTCCCCAAAATACATTGTTGAAGGATAATGATATATTTTACTAGATAATTTTGAATCATAGTGGAAAATTATATCAAAAAAACATCTGAAATTGGATGATAGAATGTCCTATAGGAGAGAGAAATGGTGGTATGTATGCAATTTAATTTGGATCAATTGTATTATTATTGAAGGGAAGGCCAGATTGTGCGGTATTTTGTTTACATGGAAGTATGTTAGGTGAAAATTTAATCCCATCCCATTTTTTCTATATAATGATGGATCACATATAAACATTAATGATAAATACCTTCATGACCCCTGGTGTTTTAGGATTGAACTCCAAAAGAACTTATGTTTTGGGCCTGAAAGTTCCTGAGATAGATTAATTTCATCCCAAAACATACCACTAAGATACCTCATTTTATAAATCCTATAGATAACATATTAAAACTAAATTTACTTTCCCTATGACAATATATTTATAAAAATTATGATTCTACTTTTAGTTTACTAGAAGATGATCATGTTTCAATTATTTTTATACCCCATATTATATAGGTAGAACTAATCATTTACATCCCATGGTTGTATTTCCATCCACCACTAATAAATTATTTAGATCAAAATCAACCATTGAACATTTTGGGTCCCACACTAAGAGAGTGGAATTAAAAACTCAGACATAAACTACATTTAATAATTATGTGATTTTATTGATATTTTGTAATATTATTATTATATGAGATATATTTTTAGAAATAATTATATAATTGATGTGAAAATAAAATCCTCATTATAGTTGAAAATTCACTTTATTAATTTTCCTTACAATGCTCCACTTATAATTACACGAATTATATTTGGTATAATTCTAATTGGACTAAAACAGATTTGATGAAATTTGATCCTTGAAAACACTTTTTTGTCTATAAAAGAATTCATTCATTTTTTATCATTCCACCAATCTCATATTATCATTTCAAAAATTCCTTATCATATTCATTTATAAGATAACATAGTTTTTCATTTTTTTTGGTAATTCAATTTAGCAGATTAAAGGGATTAATATCATTTTATTCCATATATCAACAATTTTGTTCTTTGTGGAGAAATTCCGAAGAAAATTTCAGTCAATATAGATGTAAGGAAATAAGTTAGTTTTGTTAAAAAACATCCCAAAAATTTAATATTATCAAAACTCTCAAAATGTATTGAATTTTATTGATTATAATGTAGTCATATGATCATGTTACCCATGAAATAATATCATTGTAGACGCCAGAAAAGTCCGTTGTTCCCAAACAAAGCTCCGGATGCGGAAAGCGAGGTCGTATTTGGAGTCAGAAGCACGTTTCGGAGGGCCCGAAAGCCTTGCGCGGAATTTTGGAGATCCGCGCGCAATGTTTGAGTGCCGCGCGCAAACCTCCCGGGATGCACGCAATGCGCTGGGCCGGCGCACAATTTTTCGCGCCCGCGGCCCGCGCGACTCCCTTGCGCGCCGGGACCGATTCCGCGCCCGCGAAGAGAATTCCGCGCCCGCGAACAGGATTCCGCGCCCGGGGTTGCCTATAAATTTAGGGTGACCCCCGACGTTTTGAAGGTTGCCGGAAGTCGAAAGGTCTCTCGTGCACGCAATCCAACCCCTCCCGTGCGAAATGCCGATCATCAGGTAACCTCCTTTCTTTCGCGTAAGAAAGTCTCGGGGTTCGCCTTTGCGCGCAATCCCTTGGGCTCCTTTCCTTTGAATAATTCTTCACCCTAAGGCCTTTGCGCGCAAAAGAATCCTCTTGCGCACAATTGCCCCCGGGGTGCGCGCAATCCGGCCCGATTGCGTGCACCCCCCCCCCCCCCTTTCAAAGTGGCCATTCGATTAAAGAATGAGCCGTTTCCCCCGCGCGCTATCCGAAGCCCGGTGCGCGCAATCTCTACCTTCCGCGCGCAAAGCGCTGGCCCAATTGCGCGCCAGCCCGCCCATTTGCGCGCCGACCCGCGGTATTGCGCTCCATGCTTCTCTTTTGCGCGCAATCCACCGAGGTCGCCCCCTTTGACCCCCTGAGGGTACCCGCCTGCGTGGCGCCCGATGATCTTCATCCTGGGTGCCTGCACCGTGCGTTGTCTTCCCGTGCGACCCTCCAGGCTCGCGCGAAGTGACACGGACCCATCGGCGGCACCACCACGTCCAAGCTGCACGACGTTAAACTGCCTAGCATATCGTCCGAGCTACAAGACGTTAAATTGTTCAGCATTCGTCCTGCAGGACGTTAAACTGTGCTTCGTCCGCGCGACAAGATGTTAAACTGCCAAGCACCTTCGTCCTCAACACACGACGTTAAACTGTACTTCGTCCCGCAAGACGTTAAACCATCCGCTTCGTCCTCAACACACGACGTTAAACTGTACTTCGTCCGGCAAGACGTTAAACCGTCCGCATCACCCGATCCCGTGTCTCGCACGCAGGATCCCCTCGGTTTGGATGTGGCCCCCACCCGCGCGTCTCTGCAGGGATGTCGGGATTGGAGTGGCCTTCGCCCATGGGGGTAGAGTGTTACAAACAGAGCGAACTACGTGGACTTTGATCCCTGTCTTCTAAACAGGGTACGTAGGAAGCCTCTCCGAGGTTCAAGCCCACCACCTGGTCGTCCTGGTCGTATTCACGTCGGTTCGTCAATCAGTGGACCCCTCCTAGGTTCACACTCGCGTCGATTCACCTATGAATCCGCCCTTGTGGGAGACTGCACATGTGTATCTCCATTGTGCTTCCCCACTTCCCTCTTCTCCTTTCAGCGTCCAGCATGACGTGAAACTGTGATCCACCCGGCCGTTCCATCCCCCTCTGTGCGAGGTGGTTCGGTTCAATCCTCCGCCCGGCGGCCTCGACCTCTTCGTGAGTCGGCTTGCTGACGTCCAGCATGACGTTAAACTGTATATCTGAACTATGCTGACTTTGATCCGCGCTAACGCGCGGTACATAGGAAGCCCCTACGGGGTCCAAGCTCTTCACTCCATCATCCATCCTGATCCTTTTCCGGGCCGCCACATCCCGGTGGGCTCATGCCACTTCATTCCACTCCACTTCACTCGGGAAGCCGCCGATGTGCTGGCCCCAGCGTTGGAGGTTCCCCGCAAGGGGTTCTGTCATCTGATCCACTTCTCGTGTTGATCAGTCCGATGCCGTCCCCGCTGGACGTTAAACTCACGGCATACCCCATGTTAAACATGGGAAGCTGAGGAAAACCTCAGGTGACACAGTTCCCTGCACCCAGCGCAGGATGCCTCAGGCCATCACGCCTTCGAGAAGCCCTATTAGGGACGGAAGGCAGACATGCAGAGTTGCAGTGTTAAGACACGCCCCCAACACCCAGAGTCACCCGGTCTCCTCACCGCAGGTTGCTGCCCCGACCAGACCCCTTGGAGCGTCTGGGCGGAAGCAGCGTAATTAACCGGTGTCCATGAAGATATGGCGCTGGGAACGAGATTCACGAACATTCTTAAATCTATGAGGGAGACCCGGATTAGCCAACGAGTTCCAAGGAGACGTCCACGGAAGGAGAAGCCGACATCCTATCATCCCGGTTTCGATCAAGGAGCATACGCCCCTGAAGAAGGGACGAATGCCGCCCGCCCTTGGAAAGCGGGACTGCGGGACCAGAAGCCGCGCGCGCCCATCCCCTCGGGTCGACGGGTGCACGCGCGAACGCGTCCTGGCGGAACAGCGTCGGAACAGAAACCCGACGCACATCCGCACCGAAACAGAAAAATGGTGAACCCGACGTGAATCTCTTCTCCTCGATACGAAGACCGATGGCTTTCAGAGGTGTTGGAAGACCAGCATGCTGCTCGGTCAAGCATTCAGCACCAGGGCACGGAACCCGCCAGGGGCTGGGAAAGGGAAATCGGGCACTCCGTCTCACGACGTCGATGGGCTGGGGGTCCCTCCCCGGATCCGGTCGGTGATGAATGATTCGTCCGATGACGGTATTGGGTACGCTTCGGTTAATACCGTCGAGCTGGTAAATCCCTTTTCAGTTCCCGACGTTGAAGAACACCAGGTGAACCTCCCTAGTGTCCCCGGTCGTCGCCACCGTCGGAGGAACCGCAACAACAGGAGTCGCCGGGGCACAGCAGTTGGTACCTCCAGCCAGGACGTGCACGCCACTGAGACTAGGCAGCAGGCTCAAAACCGAGTTCAGCGCGCACAGCCCCCCCATCCGGGGATGACGGATTCGCCTCCGCCACTGTTTGTGGTGTGGGACCAGGCAGAACCGCCTCAGCCACGTCGCGATCAGCTCCGCCCTGCCACGAGTCCATCCCGGCCTCCTGACCCCAGTACGGTGACTACTTCCCGGGCTTCAACCAATGAACAGCGAGATGCGCCAAGCACCAGTCGGCCGCCGGCCCAACCGGCAAGTCCCATCATGCCTCCAACCGCAGAGCAACCTCCTGCAACCAAGGGCTCGCGCTTGGCCAAAAAGTATGTTGTCCTGAAGCACTTGGCTGACATCCCAGCAAGGCTCTCCATCCTTGAGGCTCTGCGCATGTCATCTGAGATGCGTGAGGCGCTCGCTGAAGCCCTGAAAAGCCCCCTTCAGTTTGAGACAGAGGTTGCGGCTGCAGAGGCCTTTCACGCCGAAACGATCGAGGACGCTGAATGTCAGGCAGTTATCTCGTTCTCTGGTAAGGATGAAGACCCTCCTATACAGGGGCACATTCGTCCGATGTATGTTACTGGCCAGTTCAATGGCCTTGAAGTCCGGCGCTGTCTTGTCGACACGGGGTCCGGGATTAACCTGATTCCAACTCGGACGCTCCGGAGATTGGGGTTGTCTGAGGATGACTTGATCCCCTCAGACCTCAGGATCCAGGGGTACGACCGCACCGAGCAAACCCCGGTCGGCAAGATACGCTTGAAGACCCAGTTCGGTGATGTGGTTTCCAACACCGAATTCATGGTAGTCTCTCAAGAGACTGCGTATAACGCATTGATGGGCAGGCCATGGCTCCACCTTCACGCGGCGGTTCCCTCATCATACCACCAATGCCTCAAATACTCCCTTAACGGTCGAGTAGGCGTGCTTCAGGGAGATGCCTCTCCTTTTGCCTCATGTGAAGCCCGCTATCTGGACGCGGACTATTACAAGAGCAAGGATAAGCAGATCCTGGCAGGTGAGGTCGAGCCTGTCGCTGTTGCAAGTGATCCCTGGGCAAGCTTGGATGACGCTTACGTCCTCCCGATTCAACGGTTGGACGTAGCCATGGTCTCGATGGCCTGTGAGTCTCCTGATGAGATGACCGCGACCACCCATGCCTGCACCAGCGGCCCGGCAGGATCTGGTAGCCCCAATGCAGTTTCTAACGCAGTCTCTCCTGTGGACGATCCCTCCCCGAGTGGAGAGGACGTGGAAGACGCACCCCCAGCCTTTGAGGAGGGCGTCTCCGCCACGGTCGATGAGTTAGTACAGGTGAACCTTGGAACCGAAGCAGATCCAAGACCCACATTGGTCAGTGCCGCCATGCCCTCTGAGGAGCGGCAGCAGTACATGGACTTTCTCAGGCATCATCGTGATGTGATCGCTTGGGGCTATGACGAGATGTCGGGGCTAGATCCTCAGGTAGTCGTCCACCGCCTTGGTCTCCCGGCGAACCATCGCGGGTTCAAGCAGCCTCCCAAGAAGATGCACCCATTCCACGGTGCCATGGTTGAGGCCGAAGTTGACAAGCTTATCAAAGCCAACTTCGTGAGGGAAGTTCAGTACCCCAAATGGCTGGCCAACATTGTGCCGGTCAGGAAGAAGAACGGGCAGATCAGAGTCTGTATCGACTTCCGCGATCTCAACCGCCACTGTCCAAAGGATGATTTTCCCCTTCCGGTAACAGAGCTGTTGATTGACGCCACGACAGGGTTCCAAGCCCTCTCTTTCATGGATGGATACTCCGGATACAACCAAATCCGGATGGCCCCTGAGGATGAGGAGTTCACTGCCTTCAGGGCCCCCCAAGGTATTTTTTGTTACCAGGTCACGCCCTTCGGCCTGAAGAATGCAGGAGCCACCTACCAACGGGCGATGCACCGCATATTCAAGCCAATCCTCGGCACACTGGTGGAATTCTACGTCGACGACTTGGTGGTCAAATCGCGCTAGCGTCAGGACCATCTCAAAGATCTTGAGAAAGTGTTCGGCTTCCTCCGGTCTCGCTGCCTGAAGATGAACCCGTTGAAGTGTGCCTTCGGGGTCACCTCCGGAAAGTTCCTTAGATTTGTGGTAAGATACCGGGGTATTGAGATCGACCCAGAGAAGATCAGGGCGATTAGCCAGATGCCTCCCCTAGGTAACATCCGGGAACTGCAAGGGTTCCAAGGCCACTTAGCCTATATACGCCGATTCATCGCGAATCTGGCCGGCAAGTGTAAGACCTTTTCTCGGCTCATGAAGAAAGGTGCCACCTATGTATGGGATAAAGAGTGTCAGACCGCTTTCGAGGAAATCAAGCAGTACCTGCTGCAACCTCCGGTTCTGATGCCGCCTGTATCCGGGAAGCCGCTGGTCCTTTATGTGACCGCCCTAGAACGGTCCCTGGGTGCCCTTCTCGCCCAGAATAACAACGAGGGAACAGAGAATAGCCTCTATTACCTCAGTCGCATGCTCCTCAATGCGGAAGTCAGGTATTCCCCCATCTAGAAGAGCTGCCCGGCGCTCGTATTTGCCATACAGAAATTACGGCACTACTTGTAGCACCATGAGGTACAGTTGGTTTCTCGGGTAGACCCGTTGAAATATATCCTGAGCCGGCCTATGTTGACTGGCCGTCTAGCGCGGTGGGCTGTGATTCTCCAGCAGTTCGACATCAGGTATGTGTCTCAGAAGGCCATCAAAGGGCAAGCATTGGCAGACTTTCTGGCTGCTCACCCGACCTTCGCGGATCAGCCGCTGGATCTTGGCTTTCCTGATGAGGCCATTCTCTTGGTCGATCATGCCGATCCATGCTGGCAGATTCACTTTGACGGTGCCTCCCGGAGCCCCACCGGTAGAAGACTCGATAATCATAAGCTCAACAGAGTAGGCTTGGGTATCGTCTTCATTACCCCGGAGCGAGCCGTGCTGCCATACTCTTTCCTATTGTCAGAGGGCTGTACCAACAATGAGGCGAAATACCATTACCTCATCACTGGCCTCGAGTTAGCTCTCAAGATCGACGTGCCCCATCTGTGTGTGAAAGGGGACTCTGAGCTGGTCGTTAAGCAGATCAATGGCGACTATGTTGTCAGGAAGCTGGAACTTGTGTCGTTGCTGGAGTGCACCCTCCTTCTGATGGCCCAGTTCCCTTCTCGGCCAGAAATTGTCCATATTCCCCGATCGCAGAACGGTCGAGCAGATGCTTTGGCCAGCCTTGCTGCGTCACTTGCAGAGCCTGAACAAGATAACCTGATCGTCCGTGTGACGCACCGCAGGCTCATCGCTCCCGTTATCCCGGAGAGAGATCTCGGCCCGTCGGTAAGTAATCTCACCACGGTTGCCCCTATGCCCGGAGCCCCGAGTAACCCAGATATGGCAGTCGAACCAGCCCCTGATTGGAGGACGCCTTTGGTTGAGTACCTCAAACATGGCATTCTCCCATCGGATCGGGCCGAGCGCGAACGAGTTCGACGACGCGCATCGCAGTTTGTCCTCCAGAGCAGTCCCGGCCCGGAGTAGATCCTATATAGACGCGGATTTGATGGTGTTCTCCTCCGTTGCCTCCATGGAGTTGAGATCCCATGAGTCATGCAAGAGGTTCATGCTGGTTCATGCGGTGCCCATCAGACTGGGCCGAAGCTATCCCACCAGATTCGGAGGTTGGGATACTTCTGGCCCTCCATGATCCATGACTGCATCGAGTATGCCAGGAGGTCCCATGCGTGCCAGGTTCATGCGAACTTTGTGCATCGGCCTCCGGAGCCTCTCCATACCACCAGGTGTTCTTGGCCCTTTGCAGTCTAGGGGATGGACGTTGTGGGACCTTACCCGCCGGCGACGGCTCGCCAGTGTCGGTTCATTCTGACCGCCATGGACTTCTTCTCCAAATGGGCAGAGGCGATTCCGCCTAGAGAGGTCAAATCTTGTTCGATCGCTGACTTCGTGACCTCCAACATCATTCATCGATTTGGAGTGCCTCACGCTATCCTCATGGATAACGGAGCCAATTTCCGAGCAGCCGAGTTGAAGAAGTTGTACGCCAAGTACAACATTCGCTCGAACCATACATCTCGCTATCATGCGCAAGCGAATGGACAGATTGAGGCATTTAACAAAACCCTCTCTAACATTCTGCAAAAGATGGTTGGTCAGAACAAGAAGAGTTGGCCGGACAAGCTCCCCAACGCCCTCTGCGCTTATCGGACGACGACTCGCAATTCCACCCAGATGACCCCTTATTCCTTGGTGTATGGAGCTGAGGCCGTCCTGCCCATCGAGATCCAGTTACCGTCCTTGCGCACTGCGGTCTACGACCAGCAAGCGCCAGACAGAGCTGCTGAAGCCCGTCTAGTCGAGTTGGAAGCACTGGATGAGAATAGGCTTCGCGCTTTGCACAACTTGGAGAGGCATCAGAGCAGGATGGCTCGAGCTTTCAATAAGAAGGTTCGCCTCCGCTCCTTCCTGCAGGGTGAACTAGTGCTGGCCCAAAGAGCGCCAATGATCCCCGGAAGGAAGCCACCCAAGTTGGAGCCCAAGTGGGAGGGACCTCTTGTCGTCCACAAAGTCTATCCCAATGGCGCGTACTCCCTAGAAACTATGGATGGTGAGCGTGTCACTCCTCCCACCAACGCTAGGTTCCTCAAGCAGTACTTTGCCTGAGTGCACTTCGTCCGCACGGCAAGATGTTAAACTGCCAAGCATCTTCGTCCAACACGACGTTAAACTGTACTTCGTCTCGCACGACGTTAAACTGCAGTTCGTCCCGCACGACGTTAAACTGCATTCGTCCTGCATGACGCTAAACTGCACCACGTCTAAGCTGCACGACGTTAAACTGCCCAGCACATCGTCCGTGCTGCAAGACGTTAAACTGCCCAGTGTTTCGTCCAACATGACGTTAAACTGTACCGCATCCAAGCTGCACGACGTTAAACTGCCCAGCACATCGTCCGCGCTGCAAGACGTTAAACTGCCCAGTGTTTCGTCCAACATGACGTTAAACTGTACCACGTCCGCGCTGCAAGACGTTAAACTGCCAAGCATCTTCGTCCTGCATGACGTTAAACTACCCCTCAAGAACTACGTACGGCTTGATTCCCATCCTTATGGGATACGTAGGACCGCCTGAACATTCATGTTCCAGGCCCAGCCCCATCCTTCGGGAATTTCCATCCCATCTCGGTCCCTTGGCCCAGTTGCCTCCGGGTGTGGGGCGTATGGTGTGAACGCGGGGCTATGCCCTCATTCACGTCGGTTTGCTCGCCACGCTGTACGCCCCCCACGTTAGGGGATGCCTTCTGCTCCCCCCTTTCTCTTTTTCGTCCTGCATGACGTTAAACTGCACTTCAAGAACTACGTGCGGCTTGATTCCCATCCTTATGGGATACGTAGGACCGCCTGGACGCTTGTGTCTCAGGTCCAGCCCCGTCTCTTGGTTGATCATGGGGATCTGCTGTCTTTTGGTTGCTCTCAGGATGAGTCCTTCGACCCTTTCCGGTGATCTGTTAACATGTTTTGGGTACTTCGGTCTATGACCAGTGGTGTCGGATTCAATCCTGACAAGTCCTGTGTTGCTTGTCAGGCCGCGCGCTTCCTCTTGTTCGAGCCTTCACTCAAAGGGATCCTCGTTAGCGGTTTGGGTACGATGCCTCAGTGCTCTCCTATCGCTCCGGGTCGATTTACCGGCGGGTCCTAGGCCGCAAATCGATATGAATCCTGCGCTTGAGCGGTTGATGCTCGTTTTCTTGCCACATCCTAGGCTGACGCGATCGGATGTTGTGTTGCGAATATGGTCAGCGACGTCCTTGATCGCCATGTCGGCTCTTTCAGGCTCTGAACATTGGTTGCGCAGTCCTCATCACACTCTGCCTTTGGGCGTTGTAGTGGAATCTCGACACGCTCTTCATGCTGACCTGTAGTACAGCTTTACACGTTAGGCAGGCCAACCAGGGTAATGGTGTCTTTCGAGGCTCCCGCGATCTGAGCACCAAGGATATTTGCTGATGTCCTCCCTAAGGGCCATGTGTAGCTGGACCCTCGTCCCCATAAGGAGGAAGGAGTCGCCCGAACAATCGCGTTCTGGGCCCAGTATAACTGGAGGCTAGCATCTCTGCCCCTAGGGTGATGGACATACGCAGGCCCCTATCCCAGGATTCTTCTCCTGGAATCGTGCGTGACCGTAGGGCTGGGTATGTTCCCACCTCCGCTGAGTCCGCCATATCACAATAAGCGGGTTCCTCCATGGTCTGAACCACACGACCTTAAACTGTGTTGTCTGGTCCTACCACACGACCGTAAACTGTGATCGTCTTGGCCGCCCGACGAGAAACGGCACTGCATCGTGATGTTCTCCTCAGAGGACACTCACGTTGGGCGTTGGTTACTAACCACACCATTTGTCAATGCCGTTTATGGCTTGATTATTGTGGCGACGCCAGGGATTCCTTAATCACAGGCATGTCGCTGCACAAAGAAAAACCATCCATCTTTAAGGACAAACAAGAAATATCAAATGCCGCTTCTTCTGGGTGCGAGGGCCAGACCCGCACCCCTCCCCGCGCTGGTGCCCGATTGTTTTGCGCCGCGCTTCAAGAACTACGTGTGGCTTGATTCCCATCCTTATGGGATACGTAGGAACGCCCGGATGTTTGAAACTTCGGGTCCAGCCCCCCACCTCTTAGAGATTCCCCCTTCTCTGGGGAATCCTCCGCCTTCGGGTCACCCTCAAGGCGTGTCCCTCGACCCCTTGCAGTGGTCCACCGGTGTCAAGAGTACTCTGGTTTATTTCCAGGAGGGTCAGGTTCAGCTTGGTCAGGTTCCTTCCACTTTTCAGGCTTCGTGCTCCCTTTCATTCGGACCCATCGCCTACGCCCTGGGTGGAGCCCCCGTGATCGGTCTGGACACAATGCCTCAGAGCTCTCCCACCGACTCGGGCTGGTGCCCCCAAGGGCCTCGGGCAGCAAATCGATATGAATCCTGCACTTGAGCGGTTGATGCTCGTTTGCTGCCTGATTCCATCAACGGTCAGTGCGATATGGATGCTGCTTTTCCGCCACGGTCGGCAGTACTCCCATATCGTTACGCCGGTGCCCCCAGTCCTTGAGTGAATGGCCGCATGATTCACATTACGTTTTCCACCCCCCATTCTGACCAGGCGAAACCTCGACACTCTTGACACTATCCCTCAGTGCATCTTCGCATATCCCGGGGATAGGACCACGATGTGGCGTACTTTGAGGTTCCTATGGTCCGAGCTCTAAGACCTTAAACTATGATATGCCCCTATGGTCCGAGCTCTAAGACCTTAAACTAAGATCTTCCCCTATGGTCCGAGCTCTACGACCTTAAACTAAGATCTCCCCAAACGGGGTTCTACGTCCTGCATGACGTTAAACTGCACTTTCAGAACTACGTGTGGCTTGATCTCCAGCCTGATGGAGTACGTAGGAACGCCCGGGCATCTCGACACGGGTCCAGCCTCAGGGATCGCTAAGTCCCGCCCCTCCTCGTCGCCGGCCTTCTGGCCTGGCTTCGGGTAGAGTGTTGCAGTTGTGATATTTTCCCCGATTCAGCTCGGGATGCCCCATCGCAATGATGGAAAGCGACAGTTTCCTCGTCAAAGAGGTTCTGTCTGAGAATTGGGGTGATTCACGGCCAGATTAGTGCATCCGCCTAATACGCTTTCCCCACGGTGGCGCAATTTTGGGATCGTTGGATTCTGTCCGAACAAATCATCACTTCGCCCCACGCTTCGCATGCCCTGTTGATCTGGATTTCCACCCTTGTGCCTGAAAGAACCCCCAAAGTGGCATTGATGATGACATGTGATCCGCCTCCTGCAATATGAATGATGACCTTCGGTCCATCTATTGCAGTAGTATGGTCGATTGATCCATTGTCCGCTTGCCGTCTTGGGCATTTCCTGGAAGGCCGACCATTGTGGATATCTGAATTCGGGACACGTGATTCACCCTTTCTCATCTCCCTATGTTCGGATAAAATCTCAACGCCCCTAGCGTTGTCCCGCTCGTGTGTCGGAACAAGTTGGGGGATGATACATTGATTAGGTCTGAGGTCTCCTTTCCTAGGAATGATCTCCCTCTTTTCTTTAGAAATCCAGGCCCAATTACGGATGCTTGAAGCTTGGTTAACGCTCCCGCGAGACAATTTGTGGTTGAGCATGTTAAGCCAAAAGATGCAGATAAATATGTTTGTTCATACAAATGGATCGAAATATTGAGTAGCGGAATCAAATGTTCTGGGAGTGGAAAAAACAAAGCCCCTAGGGATTAGCGTGTTGGATAAGTCTTTCTAACGCCGCTACCCTTTGGCAGGTGGCCTCCAGAGCTGCTTCTCTCTCTCTGCGTGCCCTCTCTTCGTCGGCGGTCGCAGCACGCAGTTCGTCGATCCTGGCCTGTGCACGCTCCCGCACGACTTGAAGTGTGACCATCTGTTGGCCCGCCTCCGTCAGCTGTACCTGGGCGTCGATCAGCTGGGCCGTTAGTTGCTCCATAAGCTCAGTGCACGCTGCGACGAAGGCCTCCTTCTCTGCCGCCTTCCCTTCGAGGCGCCGGACTTCCTGCTCCGCCACGAGGAGTGCCCGCGTGCTCTCCGACATATCCCGACTTTGTGTGACGTCGGCACGCCGGCGTCTCTCGCGCATCTTTTCGGCCATGAAATCACGGACCGTCAGATGGAGGCGTTGAGCATCAGCTCCCCCGGCACACAGGAAGCGCAGCCAGGTTTGAAGTGATCCCATGCGCCCCAGCCACTCCGATGAGGGTCGCTTGAGGAAGCGCTGGATGCACTTCCACCCCCTGCGGCGCGTTATCCGGCTCTCCTCAACCGCCTCCGCGTCCGAGTCATCCATCTCCTCGGGGTCGGTAGGCCGGTAGGCAGGTAAGGCAGCCAGCAGGTCTGCTGCAGGGTCCGCCCCTGGGATGTCCTCACGGGGGATAGGTTCCCCAACATTTGGGCGACCTTCTTCTCCCGCCCCAGTGGCGTTGAAACCCTCGTCAGCCCCCGACCTCTCTCCGATGTCAGCACCGCCGGCGTCCGCAGCCCCTTGATCAGCAGTTGGTGGGGCCGGCTCGGTGTGGGAAGTCTATTCCGGAGCAGGCGGCATGTCTGCCACCGGTCCACTCGCGGATGGCCCGGGTTCGACAGCACGACGAGCCTCCAGTGTTGAGATCACTGCGCAGGGCATGCCGTGGTTAGTCACGGATCGTCAATGGCAAGCACCAGCAGTAAAGTAAGGAGACTTACGGGAGTTCAGAGCGTCATCTTCCGCTGCCCCGGCCGCCGCAGGAACAGTTGCAGCAGGGGACCCTTCCGTGCTTGTCAATTCAATGATGGGTGTCTGGCCCCCGCCTTGTCCTGCTGGCGCCTCTCCTACTCCCGCTGAGGACGCCTGACCAACATCCGTGCGCTCCGGAGAAAGGTGGAGAAATCGGTTAGAAGCTGCATAAGAGAATGGATGAAGCAGGTTGAGTAGGGATAGAAGCGTTCCTCGAGGAGCTCAGTGACATCAACATTGTCAGAGCCGGCCACCTCGCCGCTCTCCCGCGGGCTCCCCTGATGGGACCTTCCCTCGGAGCCTTCATCCTCCCCCGTCTCCTCCTCTTCCTCGGAGTCGTTGCTACTGTCATCTTCCTCCGGTGTTATCTGTTCTGGAGCGGGCTCTAGACCGAGCATCACCTTCACCAGAAGGGATAGCTCCGCACGCTGACCACGTTGGCGGGCGTACTCGTCCATGGCCGTCAGATACGCATACTGCCGGTTGAAGTCCACCCTGTCGGCGATCTGGAGGCGCCCGACCTATGGCAGATGGATTCCTTCTCTAAGTATCTTTCGCCAGATGGCGTCGGTCCCCAGTGACTGCCGCAGGGTCATCCAGGCCGACCACAGCGCCGGGAAGACTGCATCGTGGGAGGGTTCGAGCAGACGCCTTACCTGCTTCCCGGGCCGCTCTTCGACCACCACACGTGCCCCCTCTCTGGGCGCCGAGGTCGTAGCGGCAGCCTGCGATGTGCCCGCCGCCGAAGTCCCTGCTCGCGCCGGCTCCGCTGCTTGGCGCGCCTCCGTTCTCCCCCGTGTGGCGGCGCCTCGCCTCCTCCCTTGACGCCCGGTCTCCGCACGGGTGACCTCGAGCCGCCGAACTGGTTTCCATAGAAGCCCCTCGGGGTACGCGATGGCCCAGTGTTCGGCGTACTCGGTTGCCAAGCCTGCGTCGACCCCGGTAGGAGGGAGAGTGATGAGGTCTCCAGAACCAAAGGCGGCAAACATCAGCCACATCTGGCGAAGGACTCCAGGGTTCGTCTCCTCCCGGACAGCATTGAATACCCTCTTCGGCATCTGTTGAAGGCACCCGAACTGCCTGGCGAACCAGGTTGGCACGTAGGGCTCGCAGATCACCTTCTCGTGGATCCGAGCCACGAGCACCCCGCCCCGCATGTTCAGGAAGTACTCGTGATGCTCCAGCGGACCCTGCCCGTTGTCGATCATTTGGCCAACGGGAGTGGGGAATGGGCTGTAGTAGAAATTGGCATGATTGCCAATCCGAATCCTCACGCCCTCCTCACTTAGGGTCATCGGAGCGACCCCCGCAATGTTCAGCAGGGAGGGTCGCAGGCCGTTGCCCGGAGGAATGATGGCGTTCGGAAACGTGTACCCACCAAGGTGAGCAGCCACCCAGCCGTGGAAGAATTGGAAAGGCCCACAGATCCTTCGTGGCGACCCCCCTCACGAGATGCGTCCCAGGATGGCGTACAACTTAGCCAGCACTGGGACCCTGAGGTTGTATCTTTTATTGGCAGCCATGGCGCCCGCCATCGCCAGTGTCGCCGGGCGGACACCCATTCTCGCGTCCCGCACTGGCAGGAGCCACCCACTCAGAAAGGCGGCCAGGAACGCCACGTACCGGACATTTGGGTCCCGGGCCTCGATGACGCGGTACCCCCATGAGCGGTAGTCGCCCGTCTCCAGGACCCGCCAGTACGACCCGTTCCAGCTCCTCTGAGCCGCGGTCGGGCACCGCTTCCCCCTGCCTGGCATCTTGACCGCCGGGTCATGCTCCAAGAACTGGTCGAACCACTCCTTGTAGGCTATGTCCTTGTGGAAGTCCTTGATCCCGAGCCGCTGCGTAGCCAGGTCAAGCAGATGCCATGTCAGAATGGGAGTCCGTGACCTGTCTTCCCAGATGTTTTTCGGAGGCAGGAACTCATCGTATTGGTAACCCTCCAGCGGGATACCTCCGATGTAGTGGATGTCCCAGAGGCCGATGCTAACCTCCCCATGGTGAAGATGGAAGGTGTTGGTATCCGGGGACCAGGGGGTGAACAGCTCCGGCCCGAGCTCGAACTGCTGGTAGAAGTGGAACTGCGACGTCCACACCGCCTCAAACAGGACGATGTACCGCAGCTCCTCCACGAAGTGATCGCAAGTGTGGCGTACCCAGAACGCCCAGGCCCACTCACTGGTGAAATTGCCCCCAGACCGCAAGTCCCAGTCCTTCAGCCAGCCCTTGGTGTCGTCAGTGACACTCTGGCGATATGTGCTCGAGTAGAGGGGTGGAGAGTTCTCCGCAGTAGGCTCACTTCCGACGATGGTTCGCGTCCTCAGGTTCAGGACATAGACATCTAAGTGTCTGGTCTCCCTGGAAGGATGCCCATTGTTGGTGATGTTATAGCGGGGAAGCTCGTCCTCCCGAGTCACCCAGGTCCGTGGCGCATCAACCTCGAACCCTGGAACCGAAACCTCATCTAGGATGCCGAAGTTCCAGAGCGGCAGGTTGTCCGACAGCGGATATGTCTTCTGGGCCGGCGTCAGCAAGTCGAACAAGGATTGATTGTTGGAAACTTTCTCCTTGGCTCCATAGACCTCCTCGTTCGTCGCCATCTCAGCTCTGCGAGTGGTGGCATCCCCCTCATTTCCTTGATTCGCGGCCATCTCAGAAGCTCCGGGAGTCGTGCGGGTTAAGGGATGAAGCGTGCGGAATCGGACGAGGCTGGTAGAGAAGTTTGAGAGTTGGCGCGCAATCCTAGTGGACGGCGCGCAATCGGGAAGTCCGTCGCGTAAAACCCCGGTTGTTCGCACAAAATCAGGCCGAAATCCGGCGAGTTTTGCGCGACGAACGAGTGAATTCCGCGCCGGAAAGGGCAATTTCGCGCACGAGAGCTCGAAGGATTATCGCGCGGAAGGACAGTGTACGGTGCGGGGGACCCATGGCCCCTATTTATAAGCAAGGCCGGGAGTCCGCGCTGCGCGGAAAGCGCTTTGCGTGACCACACCGGCGAATTTCGCGCCCGACGCCCCTTTTTGCGCGCCACAGTCCCGCGCCACCCAGGACTTCGGCATTCCGGCTTCTCCCTCGGAACCCGATCGTTGCGACCTCTCGCCGATCAGATTCCGAGGGGGGGCTTTTGTAGATGCCGGAAAAGTCCGTTGTTCCCAAACAAAGCTCCGGATGTGGAAAGCGAGGTCGTATTTGGAGTCAGAAGCACGTTTCGGAGGGCCCGGAAGCCTTGCGCGGAATTTTGGAGATCCGCGCGGAATGTTTGAGTGTCACGCGCAAACCTCCCGGGATGCGCGCAATGCGCTGGGCCGACGCGCAATTTTGCGCGCCCGCGGCCCGCGCGACTCCCTTGCGCGCCGGGCCCGATTCCGCGCCCGCGAAGAGAATTCCGCACCCGCGAACCAGATTCCCCGCCCGGGGTTGCCTATAAATATAAGGCGACCCCCGACGTTTTGAAGGTTGCCGGAAGTCTAAAGGTCTCTCGTGCGCGCAATCCAACCCCTCCCGCGCGAAATGCCGATCTTCAGGTAACCTCCTTTCTTTCGCGCAAGAAAGCCTCGGGGTTCGCCTTCGCGCGCAATCCCTTGGGCTCCTTTCCTTTGAATAATTCTTCACCCTAAGGCCTTCGCGCGCAAAAGAAGCCTCTTGCGCGCAATTGCCCCCGGGGTGCGCGCAATCCGGCCCGATTGCGCGCACCCCCATTTTCAAAGTGGCCATTCGATTAAAGAATGAGTTGTTGCCCCCGCGCGCTATCCGAAGCCCGGTGCGCGCAATCTCTACCTTCCGCGCGCAAAGCGCTGGCCCAATTGCGCGCCAGCCTGCCCATTTGCGCGCCGACCCGCGGTATTGCGCGCCATGCTTCTCTTTTGCGCGCAATCCGCCGAGGTCGCCCCCTTTGACCCCCTGAGGGTATCCGCCTGCGTGGCGCCTGATGATCTTCATCCTGGGTGCCCGCACCTTGCGTTGTCTTCTCGTGCGACCCTCCAGGCTCGCGCGAAGTGACACGGACCCATCGGCGGCACCACCACGTCCAAGCTGCACGACGTTAAACTGCCTAGCATATCGTCCGAGCTACAAGACGTTAAACTGTTCAGCATTCTTCCTGCATGACGGTAAACTGTACTTCGTCCGCGCGACAAGACGTTAAACTGCCAAGCACCTTCATCCTCAACACACGACGTTAAACTGTACTTCGTCCGGCAAGACGTTAAACCGTCCGCTTCTTCCTCAACACACGACGTTAAACTGTACTTCGTCCGGCAAGACGTTAAACCGTCCGCATCACCCGATCTCGTGTCTCGCACGCAGGATCCCCCTGGTTTGGATGTGGCCCCCACCCGCGCGTCTCTGCAGGGATGTCGGGATTGGAGTGGCCTTCTCCCACGGGGGTAGAGTGT
The DNA here is from genome assembly GCA_963277665.1 of Viscum album. Classification (NCBI taxonomy): domain Eukaryota; kingdom Viridiplantae; phylum Streptophyta; class Magnoliopsida; order Santalales; family Viscaceae; genus Viscum; species Viscum album. The sequence goes on from OY728163.1 coordinate 1,613,155,933, forward strand.
TACAAACAGAGCGAACTACGTGGACTTTGATCCCTGTCTTCTAAACAGGGTGCGTAGGAAGCCTCTCCGAGGTTCAAGCCCACCACCTGGTCGTCCCAGTCGTATTCACGTCGGTTCGTCCATCAGTGGACCCCTCCTGGGTTCACACTCGCGTCGATTCACCTATGAATCCGCCCTTGTGGGAGGCTGCACATGTGTATCTCCATTGTGCTTCCCCACTTCCCTCTTCTCCTTTCAGCGTCCAGCATGACGTGAAACTGTGATCCACCCGGCCGTTCCATCCCCCTCTGTGCGAGGTGGTTCGGTTCAATCCTCCGCCCGGCGGCCTCGACCTCTTCGTGAGTCGGCTTGCTGACGTCCAACATGACGTTAAACTGTATATCCGAACTACGCTGACTTTGATCCGCGCTAACGCGCGGTACGTAGGAAGCCCCTACGGGGTCCAAGCTCTTCACTCCATCATCCATCCTGATCCTTATCCGGGCCACCACATCCCGGTGGGGTCATGCCACTTCATTCCACTCCACTTCACTCGGGAAGCCGCCCATGTGCTGGCCCCAGCGTCGGAGGTTCCCCGCAAGGGGTTCTGTCATCTGATCCACTTTTCGTGTTGATCAGTCTGATGCCGTCCCCGCTGGACGTTAAACTCGCGGCATACCCCGTGTTAAACATGGGAAGCCGAGGAAAACCTCAGGTGACACAGTTCCCTGCACCCAGCGCAGGATGCCTCCGGCCATCACGCCTTCGAGAAGCCCTATTAGGGACGGAAGGAAGACATGCAGAGTTGCAGTGTTAAGACACGCCCCCAACACCCGGAGTCACCCGGTCTCCTCACCGCAGGTTGCTGCCCCGACCAGACCCCTTGGAGCGTCTGGGCGGAAGCAGCGTAATTAACCGGTGTCCATGAAGATATGGCGCCGGGAACGAGATTCACGAACATTCTTAAATCTATGATGGAGACCCGGATTAGGCAACGAGTTCCGAGGAGACGTCCACAGAAGGAGGAGCCGACATCCCATCATCCCGGTTTCGATCAAGGAGCAGACGCCCCTGAAGAAGGGACGAATGCCGCCCGCCCTTGGAAAGCGGGACTGCGGGACCACAAGCCGCGCACGCCCATCCCCTCGGGTCGACGGGTGCACGCGCGAACGCGTCCTGGCGGAACAGCGTCGGAACAGAAACCCGACGCACATCCGCACCGAAACAATCATATTTTAAAATTTTAAAAACCTTACCTCATATGAAGATAGTTTTTAATTAATTCCACATTAGATCAATACCCTCCCCTTATTCCTCTCAATGAAGAGAATTATATTTAGAAGGAAATATATCACCACTACTATAATTATTTCTTAAAAAAGACATTAAAATACCACTTTTGGTCATTCGAGATGAGTTTTCATAATCCCTATAGAATAATATTCAATAAATAACTCTAAAAATTTCCCAAAATTGTGTGTGTATAAAACCTACGTAACCAGGATCCTACCACATGTTACTTTCTCATTTCCCAAGTTAAGACCTTTATTGATATACAAAACAACAATTCTAATTATTCAAATTAAAAAGTAATTTTAGTTGGAAAAATACAATGATATGGATTTAAATTCCACAATATGTGAACACCTCCCCTTGACTGACTCACAAAAATAATCTTATAAGTGATGAATGATCTATAGGAAAGGACCACATGATATAACCAATAGTGTAATAAATAGGAGCTTATATGGATTTGTATAAAAAAAGAAGATAAATTAGAAATATAATACGATCAAATAAATAGATAAATATAATATTAAAAATATTTCAGTCCACCCTATGGATTGGTTTCAATGGGACATGGAATAGACCTCCCAATTAGATATAAACAAAATGAAAACAAAATATTATCTCATTACCCAATAAGACAAAACCCATAAAAATCAATTTCAATTAAAAACTACCCCCAAACAACTATCTATTGAATAATAAATAACTATCCAAGGTCGTTACAAGCCTAGAAACAACCATGTACAGATGGACCATACCCCACTAGTTAATATTATTGAATATTATAACCAAAGTTTTGCTGCTTAAACTAGGCATCCAGTTGGTCATTAGATCAATTCCAGTTGTTATGTATTCCCTCTATGTATATTGATAGTTTTGGGGGCTATAATTTAAATTATCATATTCTTATTATATTTAGAGGTAATAATAATTTATTTATCCATCAATACACTTATCTAACCCTATTAAAGAAATTATTAAACCTCGTTAATGGAGTCATGATCTTTGATAGACATTTTAAAAATTCATTAAAATCAACACATGGGAGGAACCTCTTTTATGAGAGTATCATTGACCAGAGGGATTATTTCCGTAAATAAGGAGTGTGTTTTAATGGTTATATAGAAGAGATTTATCATGTGATGTGAAGGAAGGAAACTTGTGGTTTATTTGATTATAATTTTTTATTTAATTTATGACAAACTATAGTATCCCAAATTGTTTTTATTATCATACATTAATTAATATTAAGGAAAATTAAATTTTTATAAATTCCTTTCTATGGTTGTTAATCCCAATGTATTAAACAGTTATTTTTATTTTTTTAATTCCAATCATTCATGACGTATAATTATTTTGATATAAGAAACTAGAATTTTTTATAGGGATACTAATATCATTAATGGAATTGTATAAGATAAATACAATTAATAATTTTATAGTGGATATTTATAATGTTAATTTTGTTATATAAATTACCAACATAAATTTCAATAAGATGTACTATTTTAATATAAAATTGATACATAAATGAAATTAGAATTGAATATTCTATTTAACAATTATTGAACATTTTATTTAGAAACTTGTTTTGTAAATTTACATTAAATATTCTACATACATCATTTGAACTTTTCATTGGAAATTTCTAGTAGGAATTTAAAATTAAAAGAAGAATGGTTGAATAACCAATGAAAATTTCTAATTTTGACATTTATTAGTCTAGTTGAGTCAAATTGGGAAATTTGTTACGAAATTTTTATTCAATTTTTTTCTAATTATGTTCCCATGTAAATATTTTGTATTTTCAGTTTGAATTAATTAATTATTTCCTTAATAAAATTTCAATATATACTATTATAATTTATTTTGACACTATTTTGTGGCATTAACTGATTTGAATTCAAAGATTATTTTAATGATAAATTTCAATGTGGACTTCTCAACTATTATTTTGATGTGTTAATTACACCTGGAAATTTCCAATGAGATATTTTATTGAATTTCATAGTATTAAAATAATGTTTTAATTGGGATTTGAAAATTTAATTAATTATTCATAATTTTTGAGTTTCTCCTTATCATTCTTATCATGGATTTTTTAATTACTTCACCCCTACATTCATTGTTTGCTGATAATTTTTTCTAATTGTTTCATATTTAATATGCGTATTTATTTTTGTTATAATGAAATATTTATTATATTTTTCTAGGTATTTCCCCATTGAAATGATAATAATATTATTGTAATTTCTTATATTCAAGTTGGAATCCAATATAGTTTTTTATTATAAAAAATCACTAAGTTTATCACAAGATGTTTATGTGACATTATAGTTTTCTTATTGATGTCACCTTTAAATTATGATTATATATAATGATAAATTGAAATAAATTTATTGATCATTATACCATTATATATTTATATTATTTTTTAAACATACTTTTTTATTTTAATGACTGAAAAAAATATTAGTATGATATACCTCAAAAAAATTTCAGAAATAATTTTGCAACTCATTAGTCTACAAATTTAGAAGGCTAATATATTTCATTTACCATAGGATCTACATATATCTGAATCTCTCAAAACATTATGAGATAAAAATACAATACTATTTTATATATTTATTTAATTTACATAATATTATATAATGGTGAATATTATGGTCAATTAATTATCGGAATTTATGAATCCTTTTATTCCCTCCAACTTGTATTCTAGATCATATAGATTCTGTTTTTTGGATGATATAAAGAGATAATGATGTCTGATTGAAATGTGTTTTCATCCATTAGATATATCACAATTTTTTTAAATATAATTATTCCTAGATGAATGCTAAACATGATGTTAAAGGGATCAAAATTTTCACTAAAATATGATGTTATGATGTTCATAATTTCTAAGTGTTTTTTACCCTATGTTTAGAACATTGAAACCATACATTTCATTAAAAGTAGGGTTTCCTAATCATATGTTTTAAATAATTAACCATACTATTGAAATTATCACTATTCTATATCCGGATAGAAGTATAGTATAATAACATTAGCTTTTAAATGAACACTAAATTTAATGGAAAAGACCATATGTTTGATGTTGTATCATTGGACTTCATTACACCACTAAAATTTCCAAAAGGAATCATACTAACGATGTTTCATAACCATTATTTTATAAATTTAATTTATTCATAAATACATTTTGGGACCTTTATATGAGTTTTTACCTCACGTGGATGGATGTTCTAATGCAACATACTACATCCAAGGAGGTATTTCACTACTACTACAAAGTAATGCATATAAATACTACAATTCATATCCTGATTCTATTTAAAATAGATGTGGATAAGAATATAGAAATAATTTAATGTTTTTGAATCGAAAAATACTAATTTATAAGGAAAACCTCTTTACAAAAAAACGATTAGTTGTGATCTTATATTGTTTTTTAAACACACTCAATTAATATCGAAAGAATAAATCATGAAACAGAAACAATATATAGATTTAAAAGGGAATCATGATCAAATGGAACTCAAAATGTGTTTCCTTAGGCAATTATTACTTTTTGTTGTGAGAAATTTTGATAGATAATACTTGTCACATCATGATGTCAGATTCCAGCATTGTTTTTTGTGGAAATATAAACCCAAGTGATGTCCCAATGGTTGATGATGATCAATTTTTGTTTGAATTCATATTAAATGAAGGCTTATGATGTATGGGAGATGAGAAACTTTATGTGAATTCATCAAACAAAATAAAATCAACAATATTCTTGTGTTGATGTTGTATGATGCTATTGTTGGTATTTCTATATTTGGTTAGAGAACCTTGGAGAATTCATGGATAATGAAATTAAATTATTAAAATTATTCTAAAGAATGTACTACTAGTTTTTAGGATCATTTTTGAGTAGTTTATAGTGGATTATATATATTTATACAGGATTTTATAATTATTAAATTATGCTATTATTAATGATATTACATTATCCTATTTATTCAAATTAAATTGAAATATTTTAGTTGATATTTATTATATATGAAGATATCACTGGAGATACGAGATTATTGGGATATTTAGGAATATTGTTAACTCAATTTAGTTTGTGAATCTGAAAAAAGTGGTCCACTACCACTGTTTTAATTTTATTCCTCATATATATATATATATCACACTCTATAAGTTTGTATAATTTAAGAATAAATGAGTATATGTTAAAACTATGATAAAAATAAATTGATAAAATATTATCATTCAACATGTCTTCATTTTGGAGAAGGTATAAATATTAATTCTGCACCCTGGATCTCTGATTGTTTCAGGAAAAAGTAATCATGAGAAACATTGCTGAATCTATTTTACACTATATAATATAGAATAATCATGTGTATCATTGAATATTATTTTTCTGTGACTACTATGAATTATTAAAGACCAGATAATACATTTAGTTTCTTCAACAATTATGACAGAAATATATTTTCTAAATCAATTTAATCTATATTTAGTAATTTGAGTATAAAAATCTTTAAATCATTCCATAATGATTTTATACTTCTTAGACTGAGTTGTAAGAATTTTGGTTCCCTAAAAATGAACAAGAAGTCCTTGTAAAATACTATAAAAATATTAAATGCATTTACATTGCTATATAGGTACTCAAATATGATGACCAACAAGTGAAAATCACAAAAATCAGGATGTAGATCATTGGTAGACTGGACTTGGTGATTTTTGTGCCCCAATCCACAATGCATCACTATTTAATTTTCATTTATTTATTTCTATTACTCAATCAACATTAAGAATAATTTAAAATATCTTTTAAATTCAAGAGGATCATTTTAATATTATCATGATTCCTAAATGGAATCAATTTACACCTCTAATGTGTTATCGTCATAGCCATTCTCTGAGAACAAATATTATAAAATGAGGTTCAATATTTATATATTTCTTAGTTTGTAAACCGTTAAATATTATAATATTTAAATTTGATAACATTAATTGGTACTAGAGGATTGAATGATTGGAAATATTGATGATTTTTGTTGGCTCAAACAATCCCAATTAAAAAATTAAGAAGACGAACAATCCTATGAGTTGTTTTTAGAAATGATATGTAGATAATCTATGCTTCTTATTCAAATTGAATTAATTTTCCATACTATAAATCTTACATGACTATCTATTTATATAATCTTGGATTCATGCTTTACATGAAGATACTCAAACCATATAAAATCACTTAGAGAATTATATAAGTGGGATTATGTGATGGAAGCACAATATGATATAAATTCAAATGCCATAATTACTATCATATGCATTCTAGGTCGTAATGAATTTAACAATGTTTCAAAATTTAATACTGCCTATGAAATATGGAAGATAATCATAGATAAATATGATGGAAGTGGTAAATTTAGTGAATTTTTCAATGATTATGTCTCCCTGGGAATTCAAATTTATTAATAAAAAATCACGCCTTAACAAAATTTATTATGAAATATGAGGTTGAGATGAATGAAAAAATTGAAAATAATATTTATATGAAATAACAAATTGCATCAATAAATGTTTGTATGGATTAATTTTCTACTTTTAGGAATTTCGGTTTATGTGATAAATATAATCTAAACTCTAAATATGAGCTTGAAATACCATGAGGAAATATATGTCTTACCTCTCGCAATGATGATGTACAATCATTTTTATCTAAATGTTATAATTCATTATAATTTTGATGATACTAACATGGAAAATATTATTTTATGCTTTAACAAAGAATGATTCTTTTAATAATGATCATAGAAAAACAAAAAAACATATGGTTTAATTTCAATGGATAATCAATGTTTTAGAAAACATATTTTCAATTTAAGATCGAGTTCTTCAATAATTTATTATAAAAAATATAAAACTAAAATTAAATAATTGTTATAAAATGTTGTTAATTTTACTCAAAATTATAGTATGCTTATTAGGTGTTAGAATTATTTCAATCAAATTAGAGTTATAAATGAAAATCCCAATTCAAAACATATCTATTGTTGAAATTGAGAATATCATACACTAAACCAGAATTATTTTCTCCGAAGTTCGAATATAAAAATAAATTCTACTGTAAAATGTTTTTATTATGGTGTTCAAAAACAATATTTTAAATACTATTATTTTAGGAAAACTAAATTATGTGGTGTTAATCATGTTCATTATTTTAACGCATTATCTATCATTAATTATAAATTCTTTTCCCACAATAATCATATTTGGTTACTTAAATCAATCGTTTCTGACACTAAGAGAACCAAAAGATATGGGTGCCAAAAGGCATGTTAATTTGATATTTTTTAGGTTTGATTCACAAGAAATCATTGTTATATAATCAATTACATGATATAAATATACATGAATACTTATTTTAGTTAGTTTATAAAGGAATAAAATCTATGAAGTAGTTTTTTATATTAAATTATTTTTATATGTAGAATAATTAAAATACATGAATAATTTAATTTCTAATTTTACATTACATTTACATTCAATAATTTTTTTATTAAAGGGATAATTTTATATACAGTTTTTTATATTTTAATTCATCATTTATTTAACCTAATAAATAAACTATAAAATAATTTCTCACACTAGAATTTGGTGAATTAATTTTTTTGTTTAATTAGTTAATTAACATTAGAAATATGATATATTATTATATAAAAGGTTTTATAATGTATGATATTCTACTTTTTTCTATTTAAATTATTTTAAAGTGAAAAATTAATCTGTTAATGTATGTTTTAAATTTTATCATAATTATATTAAATTTTCTTAATAAAACATTACATGTGCAAACATTATTATAAATTCTCCAAAAAATACCATATTTTACATAAAATTTATCAAATATTTTTTAAATAAATCATAGAATATATTTTATAATTATGATATGTCTTTGGAAGAGTTATTTTAAATCTTTAGTATCCGTTTAAATATTTTGTTATTATAGATTGAAATAAAATGTTTAATGAAAATTTTAAATTCATTGAAAATTAAAATCATTCTTAAAATAATAATCTATATTTCTCCTTGGATACATGATTATATATTTTTATATTTTTAATGGAATCAAGGCTTTAGGGGTAGTTTTATTGATACTTTTATTAAGAACATATTTTTCAATAACTCAACTTTTTTATATTCTTAATAAAAGGGGTAAATATATTGTATTCTCATGAACACATATTTTTTTACTTATAAAAATGGGTGAAAAAAATCATAGAGAGTTTGTTCGTTGTAATAATAAAAATAGAAAAAAATATTTAGTTTCTACTTTAAATTCTTATATTGGTTTTGTTATTATAATTAAATCAACCATTCATTCTTTGATTACTATAAATTATTTTTAGGTATTTCATATTTACTAAGTCATCGAATTTATTTAATATAAAAAGAAACAGTGATTAGATTATTAAATTGTTGTTCTATTAGAAATACTATAATGTTAAAACCATTTAATATATTGATATCTAAATAAAATTCGTTATTTTAATTATACAATAATTCACTGATGATGTAATAATCTATTCATGTGACATTACAATTTTAGCAGGATGTCCCCAAAAATATTTGAAAATATATTAAGATACAGTGAAGGGTTTTTCTTTTATTCTTATAAAATTGGACATATACGTGATTCTCATAACAAATGTATATATAAGACTAGAATGATTAATTTGGTAATCTAAAAATTAATATAATTTTCTATAAAAAATTTCCAAATGTATAGTCTATAGATTTAGAAAGCTATAGTTGTTGATTTTTTAGATGTTATTCAGCTATCAGAATAACTCGAATCTTAGTAGAATAAAAAAAGATGAACCTCATTTCATTAGATAAAAATTAATTAAAAAATGTGAATTGGATTTATAATAAATTATCTAAAAATATTCATATTATTTCCCAATTATAGGATTTTTGGATCATATTGATACTTTTTTTCAAAGATATCGACTGTTGTAGAAGTCATATTGATTTTTTTACAGATATATTAGAAAAATAATTATATATACTTAAACTATTTCCTACAGGATAAATGTAAAAAATGATATTAAATTTCTCAAATAATCATTGAACGTTATTGTTAGGATGTGTATTTTCTTAATTGGGTTTCACTCTATATTCCGAACAGTGCATACATACTTTGTATAAAATGTAGGGTCCACAAAAACAATTTTTTAATGAATGAAATTTATATTCAAAATAAAACTTACACTAATTTCATAAAAATTTCAGTTATAAGAGACATGAATTTATAATGAACAAGATTCTACATTGGTAATGAACCCTATGGTCAGATTAAAAATAACCCAATTTTTATTGTTGCTACATTGGATTTCATCACACTGCTACAACTTCCAAAGTGATTTCTGATGGTGTTGTTGGTTATATATGATTTTATATCCTTATTTTATTTTGAAATACATGATTACTGATGTAAAAGAGTGTTTTCCACGTGTAGAAGTATTTTCTTATGCAACTTAATTTTTCCAATGAGTTATGTCACTATTTTTGGAATGTCAATCTCATATAGAATAAAATGACTATGTTGATTCCAAGTGAACATGAGATGTTAAACATATATAAATAATGGAATTTTCTTGCATCGAACAAGAATGTTCCCAAATCCCTAACCACATTATGAAATGATGAGGTGTTGTGTCTTGATACAGCTAGTTCACATTATTCTAGAGGACTCATGTACATTTTAAATCAAATATTTTCATTATTATGAAGGTTTATTTTGCAGGTGTTTAGTAACATTTCTAAATAATATTAATTTGGTTTAAACAGATTTCAACGTGATATTTAAATCATTAATCTAATACATCATTATTTATATTATTTTAATAATATTTAATTAATTTATATTGAATGATATTATTATGTATTTATTCTACATGATTTAGTGAACTATGCAACTCTATTCATGGAATTTTTATGTAATATATTATCTGAATTTATTTATTTGTATTAGAAAATATAAGGAGGAAATCATCCTCTATATATTTATTATATATATATATGGTAGGTAATATAATATTTGGAAAATATAATATTAGTGAAAACTCTAAAAAAAATAATGTACATAAATATTTTCATTTTATTTCTCATCATTATGAGTAAGAGAATAATATTATTTGTACATAATATTTCTCTCACAATGCAATGTTAAAGGAATAATGAGAAACATTATCTAATCTATTATCCATATTTTAATATAAAAAATTCTTATGAGACATTCATTTTTTTTTGTAAATTTTTGAAGATCATATAAAACTATAAGATGTTGCTGCAATTGTGGTCGAAATATTTTTGGATCAATCAAATCAATATCAATTGATTTATTGGAGTACTATTTTCTTCTACATAGTCATTGTGGAGTTACAATTTCATAGATTAATCTCTATATGTTTTAGTTTCCATTAGAAAAAACAGAAATTTGTATAAAAGATATATAACATGTTAGGTTCCCATATATAGTTTTAGATGTCATAAGATAATTCTTACTAGTTATAAAAATTACTATGGTCATGGAGTAGAATGATAGTGGAGTGAAATTTGGTAATTTTCTTACCCAACCCCCTATACATCATTATGTTCTTTTAGTTTATATATTTATTCTACACATTTGAATTTAATAGGGAATGAAATGATCAATTCATTCAAGAGGGTTATTTTAACGTCGTACAAATTTTAAATTGGAAACAATTCACCACTTATTGTGTCTTAATCATAGACACTCTATAAAATTACCAATTACTAGTGTAAATTTACATTGTTAATTCATTATGAATTTTATTTAAATTTCAAATGAATGAGTGGGAATTTTCAAAGGGAATTTATGTTATATCAAATGCATCCACCGTAACTAGTGGAAATTTGTTTGTGGGAAATAGTGTGAACTATAAATGGTAATTTCTACTGCTAATTTGTGATTGGAATTTCCACCATGAATTTATTTTGTGAATTTATTTTTGGAATTTATTGTTCATATTTTTATTGGTAAATTATAGTGGGAATTCAAATTTTCTATTGATAATACAAATTTAATAACCAAAGGAGAATATTTTAGTAGTAATTCATGTGTTAAATTCTAGATAACATTTTATATTGAATTCCATGTATAAATTTCATGATGGGTTTTCTAGATTGAATTTTTTCTAATAATTCTCATTATGAATTTCCACTATGAATTGTTAGAAATTTTTTTGTTAAAATTTCTCATGTTTTTTTAGTGTGAATATATTTGTGGGATATCTAGTAGGAATATCATGGGGTAATTATTTTTATGAAATTTCAACTTTAATGTCTGGTGTAATTTTCAGTGGTCAGTAAAAACAGATTATTCTAAATTCAATTTGGGAGTTCAAATGGAATTTTAAAATTCCAATCAAATTTCTAGACATCAATTGGGATATTATGATATTAATTTATACCATTAATATTATAATAGAAATAAAAAACATTAATTTTAAGGGGAATTAGTAGTGGTAATTTGTAGTGTAATTTCCAATCTGAATTTATAATGGAACGACTCTTGGGATTTCTTAGTGTCCATCGTAAATTTTAATTTATTTACAGTTAGTAATATTATGACTTCACATAGTATAATAACACCATAATAAATGATTTATTACATAAAGATACACATAATACCATCCTAGATAATTTTGGGTCCTATCGTCTATTGGAATTTATCAATATGGAATAATAAGGTAAAACTGGACACAATATATTTCATTTTAATCACTAAAAGATTCCACAATATTCATTTTATATCCTATAAATTATTGAGATAACTAGATGATGTACAGAAAAATTTGGGGATATATAAAGCTTTAAGTGATTATAAAAAAGGCATATTATATATTGATTTAGTTATTTTGGATCAAGAATAATATCAATATAGTATAAGAGTGGTGAAATCCATGAACATGAACATCGAAGAAAAATATAATATGATAACATAAAGGTATCATGGGAATGTAAGGAAAATCTAAATCTCTAAATATAAAAAATTATTTAAGTACAACCACAATGAAATAATAATAAAATGTGATTAGTAACACCTCTCATGAACCATATAATGTGTCTCATGAGATTAATACATTACCAAATTTATTGGGGGGATATAAAATTTTGGACCCACGAATCACATACATATCATTTACATGAATGTGTTTGCCTTAAAAATAGTATAATAGAATGATATGTTAAATTACATTTCATGGTTCATAGGTGCTGTTATTATACATGGAATTCACCTTTGGATGAAGGATACATACATCTATGTGAATACTGTTTATTGTAAATGGGAGTGGGTATTCCCTATGAAAATTTTTGACATGGAAAATCTGATGACCGTTTCGACAAATAAATGGGTGTATATTAATAATCATGAATGATTTTATTGAGAATGAATAGGGTATCTAATCCAATAAATACAAATGGATAATAAAAAGGATCTGATGAAAATATTCCTATATATAACATTATAAATAAAAATCCTTAATATAAACAAGAATCTTGAATAAATAAATGAATGAGAGGATCCATTAGCTTGAAAGGGCACTTCCAAAATCATTGCAGGATATTATAATTTTTTTGGCGGAACCACGACATAGTTCAAGAGAGTAAAACATATAGAAAATTTATTATATATGGTTTTTGAGTGAAGGTATATTAGATGATGGGTGTCTTTTTTTTAATAAGATACGAGAAATATTTATACATTTTTTATCATTGGGACAAGACTATTTATGATAAAAAAAGAAAAAATTTAAATTGTATAATTATTTCTTCCAATGCATATTTAGTTTCATTACATTATAAATATATGAACAAAACTGTTTAATATAATACCCTTTTCTTTGGAGGAAATGAGTCATGTTTATAAGTAATTGATTTTAGAAACATAAAATTTAATATTAATTTTTGACAATTCATTACTGGATTAATAAGTAAATCATGAAAAATCAAAAGACATTAATTTAATTGAGAAAAATATTTTTTTCTTATTGAATCACTTTATATAATTTATTATATCTCTTTTTTAATTTCTTGATGTCATAATAAATATCATATTTAATTTTTTCACAATAATTATAGTATCTCAAAAAATTAGCAAAAATTAAATGTCCTAAATTCAAGGTGGTTATTAAAAAAAATATTTTTTATTATAATATTTCTTTCAGAACAAGAACATACAATTTTAAATAGAAACGCATTAATTTATTAGAAATATATGTCTTTATTACCATAATAATTTTTTACCCTTAGGAAAATTACATTTTACATAATAAAATTATATTTCCATTTTTAAATATTATTTAAGAATAAAATATTATTAAAATAACTCATATTTCAAATATGATTTAATTCATAAAAATGAGAGACATGATTGAATCTATATATCTCCCAAATATTTAATTAGATCTTTACCATATTGACATCTTTTTTTTGTAAAGATAATTATTTAATTAATTATAAAGTTTAATTTAAAAGGATAAATATGATGTTTATATTATTAAAAATAAAAATAAAAACATTAAAAATTATTGGGTCAAGATACATAACCCCTTAATATTGTAGTGTGTGGCATAATTTTATGGTGTCTGATAGTGAACCATTCTTGGGGTTATTCGGTGAACATTTTTTGGTTCATGATCTTAGTATGATTGAAATTCTCGTAAATGGTTTCACTCATTCTATACTTGTTTAATGATAGGTAAGTATTTGTCTACATAAAATATTCATGATTTTATCTCCCATATAATATCTGATAAATGGAAATTATGGGGTATTATTTTATCAGTGAGTGTCATTGCTTCTTCTATCTATGAAAATTATTAATTATCATAAATCTCAATATATAAACATAGAGGTAACTATTCAATGAATATATTATAAATATTAAGGATGATCCATGTAATTTTAAATACTGAAGACAATAATTTCCAAAAAATATCATAATTAGTGCTTTTGTTTTCAATATCTACAATACATGAAAAGGAATTATTTCATTCTAAAGGTAATTATATTTATATAAGTTTTTTTCATTACTACTACTTTAGAGAATTTACAATCTAAATTTTCATTTTATTGGTTAATGAAATTATGGTATTTCTGTTTCATCGCTACATCTAATTGGTATGTTTCATCCTTGAACATTTCATTTCTCCTCAACACATTAACCCGTAAAATTTTCTTATTTCCTAGAAATTTGTCTCTACCTTCTTTTAAAATCACCATATACTTTTGGAAAAAATATTATTATCCAATATTACATAATATTGATTCAATATAAGTGAAGGGTTTATTATGTACATCCTCAATAAGGATAAATGGAACACATAATGTACTTGTAATTGGTACTATGGGAATGGTTTTTGATATGTTACACACATAATTTGATGAAGCATCTCAGTTGGATAATTATATCATTCACTAATCATTCCCTTCCTCAAGAGCCTCATAAATTTATTTCATAGTGACCTAGGAAGGAGAAAATTATCTTCAACCTCAAACACTAGTGGTCATCATTTATTTTCTACGATGATTTTATTTCAACATTTTGAAATGATTCATATAAAATGTATTTTTTGGACCTTCTATATCTTATATTGGATAATGTTGAGTCCCATCAACGTCCAATCTCTAACATCATCATGGTATTTTTGATTCCAACACCTCTTCACATAACATCACTTAGAAGGTACCATTTAAATGTTGAATGGATATGAATCTAATGTGAGAACTCCTTTAGTGGATATTGTTGAATTCAAAATCCTTTAATTTTGTTGACGAAGATCTCATCATATCCTCCATATTTTTAATAAACCATTTACATGGTCATTATATTAATGGGTGATATCTAGTATGAAAACTCATCTCTTTATCCAATGATTTTATAAGATATAATTAGTACATTTTTGGTAAAACATGGAACACAGTTAGATTTAATGGGAAGGGTATCACCATGACGTATTACAAAATCCATCATATATATCATTTATTTATTCTGAGGATAAAAATTCTTGTATATCATGTTAAAGTTTCACATTTTTATGGTTATATACTAAAACCCTGATGGCGAAAAATGAATTTAGTTTTCCTCAGGAGTCCAAATAAAAAATCCATGGAAATGATTCCTCATTTCTATAATTGTATAAGACATAGTAGAAAAATTCCCTTGGACTTTTTTAATTCATCCATGAATTGTTTTAATATTAATCCTTGATATGGTAATAACACAACATCCATCTTCATGTTATCCAAAAAGTTATTTTTTTCAGATATCTAGTGATCATATTTAATCCTAGGTAAAATATAGAATGATGGTATATGTGTAACATCTTGTAGTTTCATCATTAGTTATTCTTTTTAAGGGATAATTATTTTGGGTTCTACACCTTTTAAATCATTTTTTAAAAAATTTAACTACATATTATTCAATGACAATTTTGGTAAAACCTTTTCACCATTCTCGGAATCATTGTTTCTCTCAATAATAGATGATGGAGTAGTTATTTAAGAAAGGAAAGATAAAGTTCATTATATTATTGATAAATTAGTAGATTTCATTTCCATGAATATTGGATCCCTTGTAATCATTATCATAGATAAGGATGATTGATTATTTCCATTACGTTCATCTTCCACTTTGGGAACATTTTTTGGATAGTAGTGGATTGAACATTCCCAACAATTGATTAGATTTAACAACTTTCATTATATAACACTAATATCCTTTAGTGAGAATATATACAAGATACTTTTATGATCTATATATATGCCACACTATTCCCCCAATAAGGATTATGTTTATATATCTGTTTACTGTAATTTTGGGATGTTTTCCACTATTTTGTCTTTTCCCAGAGGCTTTTAGTAAAAATTCATACTCATAATCCCCAAAATAAAAATACATTACTCTGATAACAAATATAAAAACTCAAATTTTAAATAGAACATAATTCATGTTTTTTAAAAGGCTAAGTGTTATTCCACTATTA
Source organism: Viscum album (assembly GCA_963277665.1). Lineage (NCBI taxonomy): Eukaryota > Viridiplantae > Streptophyta > Magnoliopsida > Santalales > Viscaceae > Viscum > Viscum album. The sequence continues at coordinate 1,613,172,294 of OY728163.1, forward strand.
ATAAAGACAATTACAAAATAAAACAAGAGGGGCAGAAATGGCTACAACATTATAATAAAATTTTAATGACATAATGTGTCAAATAGATCAACAGATTGTTTTTATACAATTATATAAGGTTCTTATACCCATTCCTTGAGGTGGATGACTGCCATCTTCAAAGTTATCCTGAATAATACAAACCTTCAACTATACATCTCAATCTGAATCAAAACAAGTTTTCATATATTCCACATAACATTATTAGGGGAATATATCAAAAGGATGATGATCCATTCTATTCACCTGTGATGTTGAGAACATACCTTATTTTCTATTTTCAGTATCCACTACTGGATTTGACAATAACCTAGTAGGAACCGCATGCATAGAATATGTATCAAAATGGGGAGTTGACAAAACCACCCTTTACATACCTAATGCAATGACCTCAATGATATCATTATTAATGACTATATGATATCAAATACTTATATTACCATCCTCTTTAATGATATTTTGACCTTCCGAGATAGTAATTTCATAGAGGGAATAAACTTAGATCAACCACTTCCTTGTCTAACCCCAAACAATCCATAGCAACCAATATGGAATTGGTGTGAGTATGAGACACAGGCTTAATACTAATATCATTATTGTAAGTAAAAATTGATGTTTCCTTCTGATTTTTAGATCTACCAGCCAACACACATCTATCATGAGAAGTGGACACTATAATGACATTATTAAAATTCCATTAAAATGAAGGGATGGTCTTAATGAATATTATATAGCAAAAATTCTAAATGACCAATATGAATACATGTATATAACCTCTTTAATTTTCATTAATATGAATCCATCATTAAGGATTTAACTTTTCCCTATGATTTTTATATGATCTTCTCCTACTGAAAATCATTTTCTAGACAATCATGTGTGAAAATATCATTGATAGATAATCCATGGATATATTTACCGGTTTCACTATCATTAATATGGAAATGATCATCCTGAAGGGAGGTACATATAAAGATATTCTCCTTCACATAAGTTTCCTCATAAATTCTACCATAGAATTCGGACGACTTAAATGTGAATTGGAATGTAAGGTATCCTATATACAATGATCATGGAGACCATAATCCATCTATGAATACCTAGAAACACAAGATAGATTTTGTCTCACATACTAGGAATCCTTATGTGTGCCATAATCATTTATTAATAAAATGTGTACACATTAAATATTTATAATAAGATGGATCATCAATTCTGTCAATCAATAGACCTAGTCTCTATCAACTAACTAAATAACATCACTGATTATTTTCTTATCATACATAGCATTTCTAGCTCCAACAATATCCATTTCCATTATAGAATGATTTCCATTAACAGTTAACTCATCTTTCGTTACCTCAGAGGGATTTCCTAATGCCTCACACCCTATTACCATATCTCAATATTCATAATAAAAACATTTATAGCATTTAAAATATACAATATTATTTATACAATAATTAAATTACTACATAATAATTCAATAAGTAGTATAGAATTGAGGTATATTATCATATATAATTCTATGAGTTACATCATCATGAGGATTAGAAAGAATTAATTTATTAGTTATAATCTAATTGAGATCCTCAACAATCAAAACCATTGAAAAATATTCAAAATTTAAAAAATTAAGTAGAAAATTGCATCTTTATTATAGTCCCAATAGAGGATGAAATATCAAGAAAAATTTTAGTGTTCCCTAAAACCCCACTCATGAAATGGATTTTAACACATAAATATGTTAACACTTACCTAATTAAAGAAGGATATGATAAATGTTGGTCAATACCCTTGGTTGAAATTTGGAATGGGTATTCACTGCCAAAATTTGTTTTATTGAAGACCACATGAAAATTTTGATATCCTAATTTGAAGCATTATTATTCCCTAAAGAGTTTAATGAGAGTAAAATATTATTCCACAACATGAAATTAATAAAGGATGTATTTAATATTTTTTTTAAAATTACCATATGAAATGTTTGGAATAAAATTGAATTATATTAATAAGGTTCTTGAATAAAAATGACAAGTATATGATCCCTTACCATGAGGGGTGATTCTTAATAGATTGGTTGGAGATTCGGAATATAATGGGGGACCTTGGGAGGCTTATATAGAGAAAAAAGAAGAGTGTGATCATGATTTAAGGATTTTCAATGAAGTTGAAAGGATGGATGGTTGGGTTATTATAGAATATGTTAGTTGAAATTTTTTTTATTTCAAACATATGTTGGGAATAAATATGAAAAAATTAATAAAAACCACAAAACAAACAAATATTTTTCTAATAATATCATAAAACGTAGAGTGGGTATAAATTAAATTTGTGGCTATGAACAGAAATAATTAATATAAAATATTGGGTGATCTGAAAGATTTACATGTTTATAATGAATCTATTTTAAAACCTTAAAATGTAATATTGATTTTAGAGTATTTAGTAAGGCATCACAAAATTAAAAAAATATATTCAGAAAATTTATTTTAAATAGGAAACAGAATTTTGGCCACGGATACTATTTATATTATTTGTTTCATAACATTTATTTTTTATGATCTCGTAACAATTGATGTCTAATTATATAATATTAAATTTTCACTAAAAAATTATTATCTATGAAAATATTAAAAAATTCATTATTGGATAATTTTTATGAGATATTTTTGAAAATGATATTTATTAAATCAAAAAAATTATATAAAAATAAAAGCTTATAATTTTAAATGGAGAATAACTATTTAATGATAAATACATGTTTTTACAATGATAATATTTTTTGGAAAATTAAAAAATTACCGTTGAAAATGAAAAATTATAATATGATTTAAAAATATTATTAAATAAATAAATTTCATTAAAAAACATATATTTAGAAAATAAAATATTTTTATCAAAATATACTATTGTTTGAAAATATTTATTACTAAAAAATAAAATTTTATATTCATTACATCAAAATCTAGTTTTTATCACAATCATTATCCAATAATTTTTAAATTAACTTCAAAAAGGATAAATATTATCAATGTTTTATTCAAAATAAAATATAAAATTTCATATTGATATGGTATATAGACATAACCTTTATTACACCAGTGTATGCCCTTAGAGTACAATGTGTGATTGTGACACATTCTGGATCTAGTTTAGGGATTATTGTTTTTATGTGATCTCAATTATCTTGAACTTCCCTCATAAATGGTTTTCTCATTCGTTGGTTTTTGAATAAATGTTTTTTATTTGTATGGTGAAATACCATGTCATATATGTCCTTAAATATTCTATGATAAATGATCATTATAGGGAATCATGTTATAGGTCGAGGCCATCGCTTCTTCTGCCAGTTTAAGTTGGACTTTATCATAACCCATAATATATAAATATTATTGGTCACAATAAAATATCCATATTATCAATGGTTATGATTTTTTAAGGTATTATTTATCACATAGACTATAACTATCTAAAATATAAAAGGTACTACATGTATTCTCTATTATTACATTACATGATAAGAAGCTTATTGATTCAAGTAAATTTCAATTATAAATGTTTAATTCTTTAAAAAACAAGTGCAAATTTATGTGTGAATTTTTAGTTTAATATTTTATTATAAATTTTTAGTGGATATTTTTAGTATGGATTCCCAATTTGTTTTTAATGTGGGAATTCATCATTTGTTCCAATTGAATTTCAATGTTGGATGTGTTTAATCAGAGTTTTTTATTATAAATCCTAATGAATTTTTAATGTTAACTCTCCATGAAGAAATTTATTATTCGAAATTATACTAATAAATTAACATAGAATTTACACATTGTTTATAATAGAAAATTTAAATTGTAAATTTTTATGGGAATTTTAAATACATTATATATTTTACATAATAAAAAAATCAAATTTAGTTTTTTTTCGGTTTTGTAATAAATAAACCATTCGCATTACTAATATTTCATAATTTAATCATGGAAATATATAATGATATTTGGATAATTATTATTGGAAAATAATTATAATTATAATAATGATGTAGTATTAGATGTGGATTTGTGCTTTCATTAGAAAATTGAGCATCATTTGATGAATTTAAAATGAATTCATGGATCAGTTTTATTATATATTCATAGATGTAATATATATTGTAAAATATATAAAATAGATGATAGGATAATGAAAATATAAGAAGTTTAAAACATCTATATATTTGTAATTGAGGATGGAAAAATACCATGGTTATAATATTATACATAGAAGATAAATTGTTCTTACATAGCAAGATATGGGTTTGAAAATGCTAGTCATATCTTATAATTGGAGGTGTTACATAGTGTTATTACATAAACTATTGAAAAAAGTAAATGGGCTAAAAAAAATTATGTGAAAAATATTATTTTCTTATTCATGTTTACATCATTAATGTTCCCCATATAATATTCTTATATGGGTTAGAAATTCATATCGTGTTTGGAGGATTTTCAAAAATAATGACATTTTATTGAGATTTTGATATACATACCTGGATTATTATCTTATTTAAAATAATTTTAGTTGTTCATTTATTGTGATATTGTGTGTTTTCAATTTTTTGGTAAGTGGACCATTTTTTTAAATTTTCTTATTTTCATATTTTGTTTGATCAATTAATAACACTATATAATAATATTGTATTATCTTACTAAGAGTTATGTGAATGTTTTAGTGAACGTAGATATATGTAATCTATCCATTATTATGTGAAGACCTAAATATTCTCACATTTCATAAGAGAAATTATGAAATGTTATAGTGCTAAAATAGAAATATAGATAAAATAACAATATTTATAAAAAATTAAATTTTTTTGGAGTTTGTAAAATTATTTATACTGTATTAACATGAGTACACCATTAAATACATATTATAACCATGATAATGCATAGTAAAATTCAACAATACTTTCTTTTCAATATTTAAGAATATTTTGAATCCATAATGATCAATAAATTGTCATTTATATATAGTCTACAAGCATGAAAATAACATCTAAAATAATAGGAGGTTTTATATTATTAGGATAATATTAAAAAATATTAAATGGTGAAGACATATGAAGACCAAATTAAATTAAAGAATATAAAAATTAAATTACTGTGGTATATATTATTATTAGTGGAAAATAAATATAACATCATATTTTATCTTTGGATTAAATGAAAATTTAAATGGAGTTCGGAATTCAATAAATTGTTGATGACATTTATGATAAATAACATATGTTTTTAGGGTATAGGGGTGTATTGTCAGTGATTGGACACTATTGTGGAGAAAGAAACAAGTAATAATTGTATAATTTTGGTAGTGGGGGCAGTTTTGAAAATAATCGTCAATATGGATGAGGAAACTCTTAACAACCAATTATTTTAATTCTAAAAGAATACTATTTTCAATTTCTTAAACCTCATAAAATACCAAGCCTAAAAAATATGATATATTATACTGTTATTAGAGGTATTCATAGTCATTAGAATTGTGGGTATTAATAAATATCACCACATCATGATATATATTCATTGAATTATTACGTAATAAAAATGTAGTAATTTATTTTTTGGAATTTAATCACAATTTTAAAATAAATCATAAAATAACAGATTAGATATTTTTCAAAATAATCTTTCATGTGGGGAATTTTTTTTATTCAATTTTATTAGATTAATAAATAGGGATGAATGGTTTTTTGGAATTTTATAGATTGTATATTTATTAAAAAATAAAATATATCTAAAATTGTTAGCTATATTAGGAGTATTAGTCAATGGTTATATAAAAAATACATTGAATGTATAAATTTTCTTTAATGTATTTTTTTCATTGATATTATGATTAATTTCATCAATTTTTAGAAAATTTATTTCACAAAATGTAAATAATTTTTGAAATTGTAATGTAATGAATTTCTTTAGATACTACATTTTTATTTTTCTTTTATTGATTATTTTTTGGTAAAAACTGAAGATTTCGAATGTTATGAAAAAATTAATTTATTTCCTTCAAATAAATTTAATTTCATTGTTTATTTTGGAATTTTAGTTTATTGAAATTTACTTAAGATTTAACTTATTAAGAAAATATATTTTATTTCATTTTATTCTTTATTAATATTTATTTTGGTAATACATAATTTTTATACATAAAACATTCGTTTTTCATATAAAAATCAAAATATATTGGAAAATATTATTAAAAATATATATTAAAAATTAATGAACTTTAATCACAAGAAGTACTATAATATTTTAGAGATCAATATGTTATCATTTTTTAATAATTTCAATTTCATTTTTGATGAATGCATCACTCACCAAGGCAATTGTTTATTATAATGTTATTGGGTAAGACATGATAAATTCGGTTACAAATATATTATATGATCATAAAATTTAATCATAAATTGTGGGGACATGTCTTGATCATAAAATTTAATATCCATAGTAAATTTTAGTCCATTGTAGATCCATTTTAAAACATTATGAAATATACAGTTATATTAATAAAGGTATATTTGTAAAAATATATCATTCTATATTTAAATACCATAAATATCATATCAAATTAAGGAAAATTGTAAAGTTGCATTATAAGAGAAATTAAATTCTGATAATGATGGTAAATAAACTATATTAATGACTATAAATCATAAGAAATATTTATAGAAAACTATAGTAATATTTATGTATTATGAAGTGAAAATTCTATATTTATGAAAACAATATTAATATTTATTTATTTATTTTGATGACATTATAAATATTAATATTTTTAAATTTACTGTTTTCCATAAATTTAATAGGTAATTATGAAAGATCAGTGATGATTTCTGTGTTTTTATATAAATTCTCTTTCTTTTCAAAATTTTTTCGATTAAATTTGTGTGAATAGTTTTGAAAATGACCTTAAATTTTATATAATGTAAAAAAGTTTTATTTAAAAATAGCAAAACTAGAAAAAAATAATATATTATATCATGTAAAATTGAGATTTTCTATTCAATGATTGATGGTTTAAGAATTTTCCATGGAGAATTTATTATGATACATTTCACACCATTTAAGATTGAAAATAAATGAAATGACAATAATTTTATCCTATAAGTATAGACTCAATTCATCTAATTTAAAACACAAATCCTGTATAGTTTTCTATAAAACTAATAGAAAATCCCTATCAAAACATCCATTAACACAATTTTAGACCTATTTTTTTATCCTAAAGTTATCCCCAAAATGATTTACACTCAATCTAAATAATGGTAACAAAATAAGAGATGGATAAATTATGAATGGATTTAGGACTCGAGGTATGGTGTTTCTTATATCAATATCACTATTTGAAACATATTTAGTTTTAATTTGTTTATAGTTTATACTATTCCATATAGAGTATTAGATCATTAATTTAATTATATTAAAGTATGTTTTAAATATATTATATGTTATCTACTTTAATAATATAATGACTCAAATGTAAAAAAATTAATAAAGAAATTTTCATTAAAAATTTTCATTTATTATTCTCCTTTAAAAATACATCGATGCTATATTTTTTCCATTAAGATTTTTTAAATAAATTATTCATTGATTTTCTTAATATTTTTTACTATAATTTTTTTAATTGGGGATTTAAAAAGGGCACTATTATATGTTTTCAAAATATACCCCTGTAGATTTATAACCAACAAAAAAGGAATGTTTTTTATCGTAAAATAATTGTATGGTTTTTCTTGTCATCTTGTCGTTTTATCATTATCATTAATCCTTAAAAATATTCCATGGTTTTTTGTAGAATATAAATTTATTATTTTTCTTGTAATTTTTTGTTTTATAATCGTTTTAAAATTAAATGGTATTTATTATCAATTATATGATATAAATGAAATTTTTATAACTCATTGAATAAAACAAAATAATTGTGGTTTTCTGATAATATTTAATATTATCTAATATTATGATATCTATATATAGTGAAATGTGAAATTTAAAAAAAAATTAATTTTAAACCATGACAATAGGGTCATATTAATGAATAATAGACAGGGGAGTGAACCTAAAACCTTATTAGACTATGTTTATTAAGTGGTGGGTATATTTATAATATTCATCCACTACATTGAGTAATTAAATATTGTAAATTTATATAGCTAACTTGAAATAGATTGTGGCATTTTTAATTTTTAATAATTTACTGGATTCATGTATCAATGTTAAATGATGTAATCTAAGATTTATTAAATATTTTAATTATTCATTTGGGTGGTCCGAAGATGATATTATTAGCATTAAATTTTCATGCATGTTTCTCAATGATTTAAAAAGAATTTTCATTGTAATGTTTTTATTTCAAAATTTAATCGTTGATCTTATGATTTAATGGAATATTTATGATTTTATAAACATGAATATTTAATTTACATGGTAAATATGTTCTTAATTATTACTTTTAAATTATATTTTCATTTAAAAGTTTCTATTAAAACCTTTTCCTTGGATGATAATTTCATGAGTAGGAAAATAATTATTTGTGATCCACCATTGTCCATGTATCATAAAAAAATATTTTTGGGATCTCATGTGTTTTATATTGGGTAATGGGTTTCAAGTTATTTAATTCCAATTACAAGCCTTTTTTTTCATATCATTATTTCAAATTGTTTACAATGTCTTATAGTATGAGTAAGAAATATGAGAAGTTTTATCACTAATTGAATATAAATTTCCATGAATTTAAAAAGTGTTTCATGAATGACATAAAACTCTTAAATAATAAATTTTATTTTGTGATAATAATGTACATTTTTTGTATCAGTTCCCCTTTCATTGAATCATTTTTCTTGATTATGAAAAAATAAAAACATAAAGGATCATGAGAATGATAAAAATTTTAAATACTCGTTAGTAAACTCATAATAATGGGTTATTAATAGAAATTGTAATTAAATTTTGTAATAGAGGAAAGGATTGTATAAAACTAAAGGTAATATTGTTAATATTTTTCGGAATCATAGTATTTGATCAATATATAATAATTTAAATTATTATTTTATATACTCACACTAATTTTTTTATTTCCACCAAATATATGGAATATGAACAGAACTACTTATTATTCGTTTTGAGGATGATACGGTGGTTGTCTAAATGAGTATCAAATCAAAATAGAAACTGTTGGAAAATAATTATGTTAGTAATTAACAATATAACATGATATTTTATTAATAATATGAACTTTGGTGACATTCTATAAAAACTAGATAATTGACCAAATGGATTTTCAAAGAGATTTGGGGGGATTAATATCATGGTTGGAAAATATTAATTTTTATATATATCATGAATGATGGATGAAGTAGTTTGTGAAATGAATCAAATTATAGAAAATATGTTTTCATTGTTATAAGTATGATCATTAAAAAAATTTATTTACAAGGGTAGAAGCATGAGAATGGGATAATAATAGTCATGAAAATAATTTTCTTATAAATTAATATGAGGAATCTATGTATAGAATATTAATGGTACGGTTTCATTAAATATGTTTTATAATGTTAAATGTAGGAAACATAAAAAGATTATAATTTATGACCATTAGTAAATTATTCTCATTTTTTATTACAATAAAAAAGTTTACCAAAATAATATTCTTTTATTTGGTGAAGGTATTATGGATAAATTTGCTGGATTTAGATTTAATGATATTTTGTTTCAATAGTTATGAAATAGAAGAATTTTAGATGTCGGTTTCCAAATAAACATATTAACATAATTATAAATAAATTGAAACCCATTAATTTATTATTCTATGTGATTAAGATGATATATATTTATTGAGGTTAAATAATTTTTTGTGGTATATGTAACAATAAATTTTAACATGTCTCATGTCAAAATGTTATTTAAGGAATAATGATTTTATATTTTATGGACCTAATTCGAGAGGTAATGATATCATCTAGGGTTAATATGATATTTGATTTTGACTTAATTATAGTAAATTATCATAAAATGGAATTTTCATTTTATGAATAATTGATTTATCATATAGATAAGCATTTGATAGATAATTGAGTATGAAACTACGTTATTAATCTTATTTTAAGGAAGTTCACTATATTGGAAATATTATATCAATAATATAAAAAATTAAAAGTTATTAAATAATATTTTATTTTATATTATGTGTAAATGATGACATATATTATGGAATCAGATATAATTTTTTGGAATTATAGAGGTCCATTTTATTTACAGAAGTGAGTAGATTAGTTTAGAAATTATATAATTTAGGAATATAAATTATTTTTATGTGACATTTTTATAGATTTATTTTATATAGAAATGAATTTAAATTTTAGATTGGAAAAATATGTGATCAAATAATTCTAATCATTGAGATAAAACATGTCCAATTATTTTTCAGGATATTTAATATTTGTTATTTTTTAATTATTTGTGTTGATAATTGGGGGTTATTTCATGAATCATTAGATATAAATGTTGTAGCTCAAAATGTAACATATTATCATGTGTCATTCTTAAAATTTTTATATTTTTTAATGGATTGATATATGATAAATAAAATTTCACCATATAGTGGATCTTTTAATCCATTGAAATTTATTTTTATTACTTTTGGAATGAAAAATCTACATGGTTTTCTATCCTTTTGAATATGAGATTAAATATAGGAGGAAAACTACTTGAACCACAACCAGGAGACATAATTATAATTATGTTGTGGGTTTAAATCAAGTAATTATACTATATCTTATAATATATCATGATTGTAAAATAATTTCTCAACTTATATTTGAGGAAGGTAAATCTAGCGAGACATATATGAAAAATACCACTCTGTTATAATTCTACACACTTTCCATTGAATGAATCTCATTATAAAAAATTCATAGTTTATGAAATATAAATATATAAATAATTATCCATTTCTAAATGTATAAATTAATGATATACTAAAAATCAAATTTTATCAATGTTTATTAAAAGGTATATATATATATATTAATGTCATTCCCCCCACAGAATTGTTAGGAAAATATTTTAACCTATTTTCTATTTTACAAGAGAAAATATATTTTTAAATAATTTCATAATAAAATGTAGACATTATAAAATTCAGATTTCATTTCAATATAAATAATGTGGTCAATTTGGTTTACCACATGAAATAATAAAAATAAAATGAATTGTGATAAAATATTATTATTTAACTCTGACTAGTAAAATAAAATGTTGGATCAGAAGGTATGAACATGAGTAACCACATCCTGATATATATATTTACACACAAACACACACATATATATATTCCATAATAAAAATATACCGATTAATTACAATAACAATAACTCACTTTTAGTGAAAATAATATGTTATTAAAGGATATATTTTTCAAAAAAAATTATATATGTGTGTAATTAATTTTTATAAATATGAAAATTTTTAATCATATATATGAATGATTTAAAATAAATATATTTATATTATATAAAATAAAATTAATATACCTTGAGAAAATATTGGTAACTAAATCCGGAATGAAAATTAATTAATTATATACTTAAAAAATAAATATTCATTAAGAATTTATTTTATTTTGTTTATGGAAATTTTGTTTAATTTTAGACACTATTAAAAATTATATTTTATAGAATGGATATGTTTTCTCAAATAGTCATGTAAAAATAATTTGGTGTTTTTTTGGATTGGATGAAAAGATTTAGTTTTAATGATCCTTGAAAAAAACTAATTTGTCAAAGAAAAATTAATTTTTTAATGCATGTAATTTTTTAAATATCTATGATAGAACTATTTTACCACTAATAGGGGAGGTGATTCAATGAAATATTTTTTTTTATTTACATATATTTATTCAAACATCACCTTTGGTTAGTGATAAATTACACTATTGAAATCAAATATAGACGCACACCCATATGAACACGTGAATTGTAAATATTTACTAGTAAATTAGAGTTGGTATTTTGTGGTATGTTATAAAAACAATATAAGAATAAATGTTTTATTATAAAATAGTTATTTTTAAAAATATGACTCTCTCCATCACTATCATTTCATTTTAGTCATTTTACAGAAACTATTCTAAAAAATAGATAATATGATAAATAAAATTTTGTTAAATGAAATAAATCGTTACTAACATTATTTAACATGTCATAACGTATCTAATTTAATTATTCACATAAAACCCTATAAATTTAATTTTTTCAACATTTATTTCATTTAAATCATTGATAAAAAACATATTTATCATCGTTTTCTCTCCATCAATGCATCTTTCACATGATGTGCACATAACTATTTTGAAACAACGATGAATTATATATGATTCAATATTGGTTACATATACTTCAATAATCATTATTCATATATTAATGAAACTTTGTAAATTCTTTTGAATTCAAATGATTTGAATTCTCATATTTGGTCTTCCTAAAAACATATATTAGAAGACTCTTCTATAACTGATTATAATTGCATCCAAATGTGGTAAAATGTCAAAAAAAATATTCAATATCAAAAAAACCAAAATTTATTTTATACTTACAACCTCCATGTCCCTTGCTTACCATCCTAGGTTGGGTTCTTTGAGATTTTGTGGATAGCTAGGTCCAACCTCTAGTAAGACCATTGTTATTATCTAGCATTATGGGTATAAACCGACATAATTAGAGGAATAAACCAATAATATCTTTGGATCATAACATAAAACCAACAACCACAGAAAATTAAAATAAAATAAATAAATAAATTTTAAATAATAAAAATTTCGAAAATATAATAAATAAAATATTAATAAAAACATCTATAGGAGAAAATAATTCCAAAAAATACTATGGTAGTAAATGCGACAACCCATGATTTGAGCTAGTATTATCAATATCGATCAAAAATACCTCTTGGAATTGTAGAAAACTATTTTATATATTTAGGATTCTCATAAAATTTACTATATAAAATTCTCAATAGTGGAAGCAATATATTAATTCCATGGTGAGAAAACACCAAAAAAAAACAACACCCACACTGGACAACTACATTTTCCACCACGCATTACTACGGTTCTATTACTAAAATAACATTTCCATGAAAAGTAATTTCATATAACAATAATTCAAATAATGGTTCATGGAAACTAACATATCACTAAATTTATAGTCTCACCTATTGAGATGATACCTTTTACTCTTGTCAATTTTGTATCTTCCAATTATATAACCTTTCGTGTATAATATTTCAAGGGAACAATTGTATATTAGAACAATATGAACTAACCATGTATATCATATCACATAACAATAGTTGTAGTGTATCATATAATTTTAGTACAATAAGCACATAACAACCACCATACATTCTTAAACCCCACCACAAATGGAATCATTCACAACTAGTGACACTAGAAGTTATTACTGAATAGAGGTTAGGGGAAATATTGTAGTCATCTATCCCTAACACTCATCATGTTTGTTTGGTAACAAACCTTCATTGTTTCTTGGTGTAATTCCTATTTTCTATATTTGGTGAAGTGTGTAGAAAATTAATAATGAATATCATGATATAATAGTGTCACATAGGACCACATATATGGGTTCACAGAAGATACACCACCAAAACCATAATCGAGACACTATTCATAGAATGCTGCCAATTACTATTTCCAATTCCTAACTACAAAAAACAACCATCAACAAAAATTCGAATATATAGTTTAAATATCATATTATTATATTTATAAAAACATGAAAAATTATTTAGTCAATTATATATTAGATTATATTCTCACAATAAAATTATTTATCCCAGTGTTAATAATAATAATATTTCATAAAAAAATATAAAAATCACAAATAAAATTTGTAACAATATTTGATTAACCCGATTTGAATTATTTAAATTTGGAAATTATAATATAATTCTCAAAACATTATTTAAGTAGCTTTAAACTGCAACATGATATTATATTGATTTTAGAGATTAACTATCTAAAAATTCCACTCCATTTATTATTTATCACTCTTGAATAGTTTTAAAAATAATCATAATTATTCATAATCATAAAATAATTAGTTATTTCCCTCCTAGATAATTTCTATCATTAAATATATTTACAATAATATTAATAATATCTTCCAACATGAAATTCTCCAAAACAATAAGTTAATCCTTGTAATATAAATAATACAATATTAGTTATTTTTAAATTATAGAAATAATTATATTAGTTAACCACTAATCATATGTCACTGAAAAATGTTTTTTATATTTCATTTTATTAGATCATATTCATATTCGTAGTAATGTTTTGTTGATAAATATATGATAAATCAATAAATATTGTAAATACATTTGTTTATTATATTTATTATACTAACTAATACCATCTCTCCATTTGAAATAAAAATCATGATAATATCAAATTTATTTAGAAAATATAGAGAACCCGAATCCCCTACCTAAAATGATGAATCATTCACACTACATAGAAAATAATGGAGAGAAAAATATGTTCATTGTCATGTAACTCAAATTATTTAATTAGATAACATTATGAAAATTTGAATATTTCTTAACACATGGTTTGGGTAACCAAAAATTAACAGAAAATTAGTAGATTGTCATATGATAGTTGGAAATGAGTTTTTATTAGTTATATATATCTCTTAAAAGATTCTAAAAGAACTCCATCAAACTATCAATATTTTATTTCAAATTATTTAATATTTAGTTAGATTCTATTTAATTTAAATCAAAATGATACATTATAAAACTACATAATTAATTTCCAAATTATATTTTAAAAAAATAAATTTACATTCATAATTTTGATAACAATTTTATAATATAATTATGAAATATAAAAAATTATTCTGAACTATGAGATACCTCATAATTACAAGGAAAGTATTATAAATAATCCATTCTATTTAATTATAAACATTCGAAAAAGTATTATCCTCATGAATTAACAAAAAATTGAAAGATAGGGGAACATGGTGTTTAATAAAATTATCATGAGATAAGATGCAAGGAACAATCCACCCCGAGATGATCAAGAAAAAAAATTCCACATCGATCCCCAAGGTCATTCTTCCAAAAAAGATACCTCCCAATTAAGAGTGAACTGTTATCTTAGTTCTAGACATATTTGATGGCCTGTAACTAAACGATTTACCCAAACTAAAAAAATCCCATTAAACTACATAAATCACTCAAAGAAACATATAACGCCAAAAAAATATACCCATATTTCTTATTATTCAATAAGATTTTAAACATTACATTCTCATGAATTAATTTAAAACAATATGATATTATTTCACAGATCCATATTTAAAATCTACATTTACACTTACCAGCATTAGATGACTCAATATTTTATTACCGAAGAAACATATATTAAAAAAGTAAATATAATTATTAATAATCACTTCACAATGATTCCATACAAAATAAGAAGAATTATAGGGTAGTGATTTTATTATAGAAAAACATTTATACCAATATGTTTTTATTATTACTATTTAGGTTTAATATAAAAAATACTATACAAATAATTAAAACACATTAATTAAATTGTTAAAAAAATTATATAATGGTCCATTCTTAATTTCTCTTTGTTCATTTAAAATAAATCATCATAACTTACACTTCACAAAAATTTCATAGAAATGTTTTCGAATAACAATATGGATATGATTTATATATATAAATCATGATTATCAGGATTAAATTCAATAAAACATTTAATAATAGCATAAAAAATATCAAAACTTTTTAGTATTCATGAAGAAGATATTTTAATTCATAATAATATATTAAATAAAAAAAGAAACTAGTTTTATTAATCTATTTATTAAATGATATTTTTTTAAAGTATGATTTTCAATAAATAGAATTTTTATTAGAGGAAATGAATATAAATTTTTTATTAATCATATAAAAATTATAGTACGGCTAATAATTTATTACTTTTTGTAAGTATTTTTTTTTCAAAAAATAGTGACATTACATATCATTATTGAAATTTGTATATTCTTTTAAAAATATTAAAATTGTAAAATTCTACTTTAAATATGTTAAAATATTTTATTATTTAATTTTTAGTATATAAAATATGATTATAGTCTTTATTATAGATTTTAAACTATAATTTATTAATAAAACATTTGAATACTTTAAATGTAATTTTTTTTGGAGTACCTTTTTTTATTACATATTTTTAGTATTATTAAAAATTAACTTATGAATATAAAATATTTAAAGACATAAAAATAAATTCCATGTTTTGAATTTATCGATACATATTTAATAAACATATTCCACTCATTTTTTTCATTAAAAATTTGAACAATTAAATTATATACCATGGTAAATGGTAAATGAGTTAACTAAAGATAAAAATAAAATTATAAGGACTATTAAATAACTCTAAAACATTACACAATTTTGTTAGATGATTATATTGAGTCCCTAATAATGATAAATTTAGCTTTTTTGTTTTAATTTGGATATAATTATTACTATTTTATCATTTTCTATAAGGAAAAGTAAAAAATGCCATACTCCGGTTTTTAACAATTATAATATTTTTACATGGATATAACCATAGGGCATGTTCAGTTTTAATTTTTTTTAATATAATATATTTATCTTCGTATGAATATTTTAGTGTTAGTTTATATTGATGAAATAATTTACTTAAATGATGACAGAACACTGATATAGTAATTATTCTATTAATGAAAAAATAAAATAAAGGTTATTAAATTTTTTAAAAGAACTATAATTTGAAATAATTGTTTCAACCAACAATTTCATAGTAAAATTATCATTTTATGGATATAGTAAAATATTTTATGTTAATTTCTGTTGTATTCTTAATTTTATAAAATTCAATGTAAATGAATATTTCTAAAAATGAATTCAATGATATATTATGGAAATAATATTCCATTTAATCACAACATTTTTAAAAAAATCTTATATTCAAAAAAAGGAATTAGGATTGTTTTCAATATATAAAAAATTGTCAATTTTTGGGATTCATTCCCATTTTTATTATCTATCCTTTCCATTAACAATTAAAAATTTTGGTTGTCATTGTATATCTGAAAAGGGATAATTGGGGTTAGAGCTAAATGATACGAGTAAATATGTGACCTAATATTATGAAAGAATTATTTTGTTTGATGATTTTAACTAAAATTAATATTAATATTTAATATTTTTAATTTTGATCAATTTGGACATTTAAATTACAATATGATAATTTAAAATATTAATTTATACCATGAGTTCCCCCCTCCTCCCTAATAGAAGAGAACCATTACTTATCATTTATTCACATTTAAAAACCCAATTTTTTTACTCCATTATCTACAAAAATAACATAATAACAGGACTAAAAATATTATAGTTGTTGAAAAGGGAAATTTTCTAATGAAGAGGTACATTTTTGATGACATATTTTAGTTTTATTTCTTATATCACCACATTAAAATATATTTAGAACCTTTTAAAATAATAATATCATTATCCTTAACATACGTAAATGTTATTATGATAATTTAATAACCTATATCCCTCTTCTATTTTAATAAATTTTAAAAAAATCGACATTCATGTTAATGGCTGACTACCATACTATGAACTGATATATTTCATTTCCCATCACTTTCTATATTGAATGGATTATAATGAGGGATTTTATGATTATATATGATATTTTTAATTACTCGGTATTTCCACAGGATCTTTTTTAAATACATGGAAATTTTACGAGTCTGCAATAATTTACGGTGCACGATTCTGAGGCCCGGTGTGCCCCGAATGAATTTATGATTTTTTGTTCGTGTATGTTCAGTTAACATACAAGAGGGATTTTATAAATTT
Organism: Viscum album; assembly: GCA_963277665.1. Taxonomy (NCBI): domain Eukaryota; kingdom Viridiplantae; phylum Streptophyta; class Magnoliopsida; order Santalales; family Viscaceae; genus Viscum; species Viscum album. The sequence continues at coordinate 1,613,190,308 of OY728163.1, forward strand.
TGAACTTGTGCTTAGAATTGAAATCTGGGGGCACCGTTGAACTCGCAATGCCGATATTCGCTTAAGAAGACATTCACATCGATAATAGTGAATTAGGAATAAAAGATAGTTTTTGGATTCATAAAAAAAATTATAACTCTTCATTTTATTTTTAAGTTGCCTTGTGTTGAGTGAGTTGGTTGAAATCTCCACATGGAATTTTGTGGTGGGACCTCTACACCCTAACCTTCCATGAAAGGTTTTGGTGGTGGGTTCTACCCAAGCATAACCTCCCTATTTATGATAGGGGTGGGGACCAACCGACCCCTATTGATGGTGGAGTAAGAAACCTCTCCACTCCCCCTCATTAATGAGGGATGACATATTGACCTCCTCTGTGCAATTAATTGTTCCAACGCACATGCCAATTAATTGTGCCAACACACATGCCAATTAATTGTGCCAATGCACGTGCCAATTAACTTTGACAACGCGAGTGATTTTATTAAGGGGATTTTCTTTCTCTGTTTGAATGCAATTCAAACAGTAAAATAATAGACTACCTATTATTATTATTTGGTTGGAATTCTCTTTTGGGGTAACTAACGAAGAGGAGAGCTAGGAATAACCATTCTCCAAATGAAGAACGCGAAGAACACTAGAAACACTTTTTCCTTGGTCTTCTAACTCGGCCACTTTCTGACGTATAGCTACTTCCCTCCTCATCGTCATCAATGAACCGACACACAAGATTGGATGGGGAGTTCATGACGAACACAACAATCTACAAACATCATCGTCTTCTTTCCACAACAACGTCAACGAACGTTGATCAGCGAACGATGAATCAAAGGTAGGGGTTGTCTTCTTTTAATTGTCATGTTCTTCCTTTCATAAACAAAGAACATTGTTGATGTTTATCTTTTTGCGGGAGGGGTTTTGGGTTTCGTTCTTGAGAACATATTGCTACCACCCTAGACGTCGAGGGTGCTGGCCAAACCAACATGGCTCGACCCCTCTGTTGTTCTTTTTTTGATAACTCCACAACAGAATGGAAATGAAGCGACGGTGATGAAGGCGGAGAACAATGGTCGCGCTACCCATGACCTTTGCAAATTGCGCTGCACTCGCAGCGCACTGATGCTTCCGGCCGAACACCATCGCGCCCCGCCATGCAAACCCCGGTTTCCTTGAGTGCTACCCCATGCACTCCGGCCAACTCGCTCACCGCTGCCCCCCACGCCGTCTGCCATGCACCCCACGCTGGCCAGCCCGAACACCGCCGCACCTCACTCCCCCTTCTTGCATGACCCGCACCAGCCTGCCCACGCGCCGTCATGCCCCGTACCCCCTGCTCGTGTGCCCCACGTGCTGGCCGGCCCCACCGGCGCCCTGCCCGGTGCCCCCTAGCCTCCTTTCCGTCTCCACTGGTGCCCTACCTGGCGCCCCCATGCTGGCTGCCCACGTGCCCCGCTTGCTTCCCGGCTCCTCCGGCGCCACTACGCACTGCCCGCGCACTGCTCGGCTCCGCCGGCACCCTACCGAACGCCCTCGCAGCCTGCTCGGTGCACCGGCGGCCTGCATGACGTCCATCGGGCCATCCCGTACCACATGCAGCTTGCCCATTGGCCTCCCGTCCACCGACCTCCCGATCCGCCCCCCTCACGGCACTTGCCGAACTGGCACCGGCCTTTGGGCCAAGCCACCTGCATGGCAGCATATAGGCCAAACCACCCTCGCTGTCCACTCAGCCGGTCCCAGTGGACCAATACTGAAATAGTGAGCTGACCCACCCAACAAGCTGGGTCAGACCCAACAGGTCTATCCAGGTTTACCCACACAGGGTCGGCGCAGACATGGTTGGGCCAAGTCAGTCCGACTAGGTCGGACTGGACCCAATCCCACTACCGAACCTTTTCATTAATTGTCCATATCGTTGGCACCAAACATTCATTTAACGAACCATCAGCGGCGCATGTAATCTCGATGAGAGACTGCCCATTTGAGTATACCCCACGGGAGTTCGTGGTATAGTTGAGATACAGTCAGGTTGGTTCGTACACGAATCCAACAACGCCACCGTTATTCTACAATTCTGTAGATGTGGTATCCCCTGTATCTGCACTTCATGAAGGGTGGTTGGTACAAACACTATCCAAAATAGGCTCTCGAAGTCTGCCTATAGTAGGGTCACCTCATCATGCACCTGGAGCATCAGGCTCCACTGTCTCCCTGCCACACGAATGATCAGTAGAGAGTTGAGGGACCTCCCAGGAAGAGGCAGAGGTTCCATTGAGGCAGTCCGCAGGGAAGAGGTGGATGTGGTAGAGGAGCGGGCTTTGGAGATGGTGGTGGATGACGTTTCGCGGTGCTACCGCCACCACCACCTGGAGGTCTACCCTGACCACATGGAGAAGGTAGACATGGGATTTCTCAACTTCAAGCAGTTGAAGTATACAAACATGGTGCTCCAGAGATGATACGAGTTACGATCTATGTCTATTCAACCTTAGCTGCAGTTCTTATAGACACATATTCCAGTCACTCTTTCATTGCAGAATCCCTCGTTCGGAGCTCGAAGTTTCCGAAGGATCCATTAGTTCGATCCATACGGCTAGAGACTCCTACGGGTGCTGATTCAATGATTACACACTTGTGCCGGTAGTGAGAGCTTACTATCGGAGGCAAGATATTCAGCTAAGATCTCTTAGTAGTGGCGTCGAGCCCTTACGACATCTTATTGGGAATGGACTGACTATCTACAGTCTATGTCCAGATCGACTGTATTAGGCACAAAGTGTGGTGTGTCTGCACGGATGGGACTGGGTTCACCTTCAGTAGTTAGAGGGGATCCGTTGCAGCATGGGACAGACATACTCAGAGGAGGGTGTAGTCGATCACACATCAGTTGGCCTACCATACCCTCGGAGTAATTGATGTGGAGAGTCCGACTTACCCTATAGTGGTGGACCAGTACACAGATATTTTCCCTAACGTTGTTCCAGGACTATCACCTCGCAGAGATATGGACTTCTACATCAACCAGTACCCGGAGAAGACACTGATATCTACACCATCATATCACATGGCTCCCGCTGAGCTTCAAGAGCTGTGGGTACAGCTAGAGGACTTGCAGGGAAAGAGATTCATCCAGCCCAGTGTTTCCCCCTAGGCTGCCCTGATCCTGTTTTCCAGGAAGGCAGATCGGGGAATGAGGATCTGTGTCAACTACCATCGCCTGAACCATGGGACCGTTAAGAACAATTACATACTCCCGAGGACTGCCGACCTCTTTGAACAACTGAAAGGATAACAGTGATTATCAATAATAGGCGTCAGATCCGGCTATCACCAGCTCAGATTATGTGATGAGGATGTGTAGGAGGCGGCCTTCACGTGTCGGTATAGCCACTACGAGTTCATGTTTATGCCCATTGGCATAACCAACACTCGAGCAGTGTTCATGGGACTCATGAACAGGATATTCCAGTCATTACTCGATCGATTTGTCTTATTCTTCATCGACAACATTCAGATCTACTCGACAACTGAGGAGGATCATGACTACCATTTGCAGGTGGTAATGGACACACTCCGAGAGAACCATCTTTATGGTAAGCTCTCAAAGTGCCTGTTTTGGATTCGAGAGGTTCACTTCTTGGGACATGTCATCATGGAGACTGGTGTTGCAGTAGATACTATGAAGATTGAGGCAGTACTTTCTTGGGAACCACTAAGGTGTGTGACAGAGTAATAGAGTTTCTTGGGCTTGGATGGCTACTATCGGAGGTTAGTTTCAGACTTTTCCAGTGTTTCATCGCCACTATCAACCTTCACAAAGAAGGGGAAACCAAATTTTGAGGTCACAGAGATGCCAACAGATCTTTCAAAATATGAGACAGAGGCTGACAAGTTCCCCCATATTGAGGCTTCCAGAGGAAGGCATTGGGTACATAGTTTACTGCGACACATCAGGGAAATGACATGGTTTTGTCCTGATGTAGGAGCGAGCAGTGATCGCTTATGGTTATCGGCAGCTGAGACAACACGATCAAAACTACGATACCCATGAGCTGGAGTTAGCGGCAGTGGTCTTCGCCTAGAAAATGTAGTAGCAATATCTTATGGGCGAATGTTTTACCATGTACTCTGATCACAAGAGTCTCAGGATAATCTTCTCTCAGAAGGACCTGAACCTAAGACAACGATTTTTTCATGAGTTCGTCAAGGACTATGACTTTGTGATAGTATATACTCCTGGAAAGGGGAACGTTGTTACAGATACGCTCAACATGAGGACTGGTATTCAGTTACTAGGATAGATGATAGAGTAGTTGGTTTCCTTACATATATCCTTTGTGGATAGGTATGGTGCAACATTCTTAAAGTTTCTTACGGTCACTCCCCCACACCTTCAGCAAGTCAGGGAAGCACAGTATGGGGATGATGACTGCGAGACATGATGTGCTCATATATCTACATGGTAGGCACCTGAGGGATTTTCTAAAGGTGGGGAGCATGTCATCCTCTTCAAAGGAAGTACTATTGTACCTGTAGATCTTCAGGAGGAAGTGTTGAGGGATTTCAATACATCCACTTTATCTGTACATCCAGGAGTGGAGAGGATGTACCAGGACCTTCGACGACAACACTGGTGGCCAGGTATGAAGAAGTCGCTATGGGAGTCTGTCTCTCGGTGCCTCACTTGTCAGCAAGTAAAGGCGGAGCACTAGGTACCAGCTGCTTAAGATCAGCCCTTAGAGGTCCCTGGGTGGAAGTGTTATGGGTTGTCCTTGGATTTTGTGATGGTTCTTCAACGTATATCCAAGGGTCACGACTCGATTTGGGTGATCGTTGTCCAACTCACCAAGATGGTACACTTCCTAACGATCAGAGAGAAAGGTTCAGTAGAGAGCTTGGGATACCTCTACGTGCAGGTGATTGTGTGGCTACATAGAGTACCTTTTTCTATTGTCTCGAATCAAGAATCATAGTTTACTTACAATCTATGGAAGGGGTTGTAATAGGATTTTGGGACACATCTTCGCTTGAGCACCGCCCTCCGCCCTTAAACAGATGGTTAGACCGAGCAGACCATTCAAACCCTCGAGGAAATGATTCGTGCATGTATCCTTGAATTCGGTCAATGCTGGGAGGATAATCTACCTTTATTGGAGTTTTCATACTACAATAGCTATCACTCCACCATATTTATGGAACCTTTTGAGGCATTGTACAGGTGTAAGAACCCGGTTTTTATTTTTGAGTTATAAGTTCCTTCTTTTCTCTTTTCCTTAAGTGTTTTTGAGAAAATAAAGAAAATGGGGAAATCCAAAATTTTGGGACTACACTCTGTGTACTTTTCCACACATCGTGTACTTTGGCCGTGTGGGATGAGTACGCAGGGTTTGTAGTCCTGTCGGTGACCAAAGGTGTAAAAACAGACCACACGCCGTGTAGTGGGTATTTACACACCGTGTAGTCCGTCGGCAGGCATACAGAAAGGCGGTGCCCAGCTGTGCAGAAGTACAGACCGTGTACTCAAGATTCACACTCCATGTACTCATGTCGACAGATGAACATTTCCACACTGGTGATAATCCACCGAAGGAATAGTTAAAAATGAAAACGGCACGCCATGCACCCACTAGTACACACCGTGTAGTTTGTTATTTTTTCAAAAAATGGGCAATAGCCAACCTTGTTCACATGATAGGATTATAACCGGGGGAAGGACTCGGGAGAGGAGGATGGACCTTAAAGGATCACTAGTTTGAGTGTTGGGAATCTGTTTTGGCCTCTGATGATCTCGTTGGAACCGTATAGGTAAGCCCTCTACTATCTCTAAGCTATTCTTTCGAATTATTCCTCTAAGGGAAGTTATTTGAGATTGAAAGAGGTTTTCTTTCACCTTATATCTATGTCTTTCTTGGAAAATTAGAGGATCGTATTTCACGTATATCGATCAGGGGTATTTAAGGTAGGTGGCTCGGTGTTTAATTTCCAACTTTTGTGCGTTTGGGTGATCCGTTGTTCCACGAACCCATGTTGGGGAGTCACTAGGATGAGGCCTTATCTATTTTAAATACCTAGAATTGTATAGGTAATTAAATGTGATAATAAAATGCTATTTGGGATCACTTCTTAGATCCAGGACCACCCAGGTGGTGCGTTCCTATGTTTAGCCGTTTGGACAGGATACCCGAGGGTATGCCATGTTTATTTTGCACGTTACATTTTTCATTTAGAGGAATTGTATGTATATTGCTTGTTTATATATTGGGAATGGCCCAGTTACTTGCTCATCCTGAGGGTAGTGTTTTACATAGCCTGAGGGTAGTGCATCTTTTTGCCTGAGGGGAACTTCTTCGGTCCCTGTGGGAAATAGACTTTGTTTCTATGGGAAACAATTTATACGCATGAGGGAAATGTCCATTATTCCTGTGAGAAATTACATGCGGATTACATTTGTGATTACCTGAGTGTAAAGGTTTGAGTGTCTGAGGACACTGTCTTTTTACATCGAAATTCACTGTGGTGGTTTCCTTATAATGAATGATTAAATGGATATTAAAATGGCAATATAACTGGTAGAGCAAGTTACTTTCGGGTACTTCTTAATTTATTTCATTTTCCATTGCATGTTGTTGTTTCATGTTTACACACAGTTGAGCACGGGCCTTTGGTGGGTGCCAACTGAGATTTATTTCTCATACCCTGTTTGGTTCATGTCTTTGGCCTAAACAGATTTCATTTTTTCATGAGTGGATAAGGAAAAGGGTCCCTATAAATGTACTAGATTACTGTAAAGGAGTGAGGGAGAATGGGACCGGGCTTAGGCTCGCGATGTGACCAGCTGATTTGTATTGTTTTTCTATACTCTTTATTGTACTGTATAGTATTATTGTGTAACATGTTCTTGCAGTTTTCTTAGAACTTGACACGTGTTTCATAAGAATCTATATAACTGTTAGTTATATTTTACTACATTTTATTATTTTAAATGTGTATGGTTAATTACTTCTGTTGTTGTTGTATGTTGTATATTTTACTCTGCTGCTCTACACTTTGACAAATGAGGGCATAGTTTCCCCACTATTAGAGATGGGCCCTCGCTGCTAGTCGGCATCCTATGGCATTCGCAGAAATTCACTTGAGTTCATGTGACCAACCGGGTTTGGGGCACCCGTTGAGTGGAACCCATATCTAGGACATTACAAAGTGGTATCAGAGGGGGTTGTTTTCTTTGACTTACTGTTTGGAACCACAGTCAGAGTTATGATGGAAATTTTGTTGTTAATAATATGTTCACAGGCGTAGCTAACCCGCGTAGAGGAAAAAACTAATATACCTCGTATTTTTTCAATTCTTTTGATTTTGTAAATTTTACATTTGATTTCCTTTTTACCGTTGGGTGAGACACTTATGATGGTGTTGTTTATATTTTATCCATGGGTTCTATTTAGTTTCATCCCAATGAGATGTGGGTATTCCATCACATGCATCATTTAGGCACATGCTTGAAATCACATGCCATGCGTAGTTTCTATACCATATAGGTGCATTAAAATTTTCATGTTGTTGTGATAGTTTTTGTGCTACAAAAAGAATGATGTTGTGATAGCTACTTAGATAAAGACCTACTATGTGAAAGGGTATTATGTCTGAGCATGTTGATAGAATGAACGCCAAACTTTTGTTTTTGGGGAGAATGGACCCTCATTGAACGGAATTTGTTGGACCATTGACTTTTTTTGTTGTAACACATATATGATTAAAAACAATTGATTCATGGGGAGTATGGGCTCTCATGGATCGGAATTTGGCACTTAGGTGTGGTTTTTCAATATTTTTTGGGTTCCGGAATTGTATTTAAGCCTTACTATCCAAAAAACCCAAGATACACACCGTATAGTACCTCAGACACACGACGTGTGTTCTTCTGTTCAGGAAGAAAATAAAACTTTTTGAGTACGCGCCGTGCACCCTCAGTACACACTGTGTAGTCTCTTCTCATGTGATGAACCGTGTGGGCGGGGACACGGGGAAGGGAGATGCTTGGGAAAATACATCGTGTACCAGATATACATGTCATGTAGTGTTGACCTGGAGTCCTCCTGTGTAATTAACAACATGGACGAAGGAGACCTTAAGACATTCAAGTTGTGTCCACTATTGAACACGTCGTGCAGCCTGACCTAGGATCCAACCGTGTAACTAAGAACACGGGTGAGTGTAATATTTTCCCGTACATGTCGTGTGTATCTAGGACACTCTGTGTAGTTGACCCATGTATCCGGCCTTATAACTGACAACATGGGTCGGCGGAGCTCGTCCAATACACGACGTGTGCTTGGGGTTCACACCGTGTAGTATTGACTGGTGGTAGACCGTGTCGACCAGACCATGTGGCTAGAGAAACAGGGTGGTGTACACACCGTGTGCGGTTGTAAAACGTCGTGAATTATGAAGCAGAGTATTCAGCCATGTCACGAACGACACTGGCAGTTAAAAAATTACACCATACACACCGTGTAGTTTTTTTAAAGGGATCTGTGTGGCTCAGCCGTGTAGAAGGACCTGGGAAAGGGAAGAGAAGTCAGGTACACGCCATGTAGTCATTATACACGCCATGTAATCTTGTTTTGAAAATCATTAAAATCCTTCTCCCTCTTGTTCCCTTTTTGGTCCCTTGGTTTTCAGTCTTGATAATTTGGATCTAAGGTGTTCATTTGACCATGTAGAGTCATGCCGCTAAGACGACCACACGTTGTTCTCCAGGAGAGCAGCAACGATTATACTCTAGAGATGGTAGGCGATGGGCTACCAGTGGATCCTCTAGAAGAGCGATATGTGGCGCCAGCCATTATATCGGACACAGGTATGGAGGTGCAGTTCCATGAAGTCTTTATGCGGTTCATGCAACCCTTTTAGGGAGCACCGCTGGATGCCACATCAATGGCTGAGCTGACTCGTATCTTCTAGTAGCAGCATCAACCGATGTTCTCAGGGGAAGGAATACCACATGCTATCGAGTCTTAGCTGGGGACTATGCATACTATTTTTGAGAATCTTGAGATGCCTCCTGGGTGGAGGGACTTTCTTGCGAATTATATGTTGCGTGATTCCACCACGAGGTGGTGGAATGTTACCACCCAGTCAGAGCATCACAAAGACATTGTGTGGAGATATTTTCAGGAAGTATTCTATGAATTCTTCTTTCCAGAGACACTTAGGGAAGATAGAGCTCGAGATTTCGTGAACCTATAGTAGGGCCCAATGTTAGTGATGGATTATTCTACTCACTTCACTGAGCTTCATCTTTTTGCACCGGTTCAAGTGGGTGATGAGACGTTGAGGGCCAGACACTTTGTGGACGGTCTTCGATATTACATCTGAGAACTGGTGAATGTTTTCAGGTTTCCATCAGTACATTTTACTGTGAACCAGGCACTGATTACAAAGCAGAACCTATGGGAAGCTAGTGGAGTGGGACAGGGCGGTTCAGTACCATTGTTTTGGTACTATTTCTACTAGCAAGAGGAAGAGACAGATAGACTTCTATCAGGGTGGCAGTACCAGCAAGACTAATTTTATAGGTGGACAGGTCATGTGCTACAAGTGTGGTAAGGAGTGGAACAAAAGACCTCAGTGTCCATGATACCCAGTGGAGTGCCAAGCATGTAGCCATATGGGTCATCTGCAGAGCTTTTGTAGGGTGTTTCAACCAGTGGCTAGTGAGAGGCGTTCTGTGCAGACTTCACGTATGGGAGAAGGGCCACCAGCTTCTTACTAGTCAAGAAACTAGAATACGTCAGGGCGTGCAGGCAGAGATGGTGTTTGTGGTCGTGGAAGCTAGACACCAAGATCTCAGAGGCATCATGGTGGGATAACTCAGGGTAGCCAGACTGTGTCGCTGGGGACCAGCACTGGGTAGGCATATGCAGTGCAATAGACCCAACAGGAGCAGGATCCTGAACCTTCTACTCTCAGGGGTACTATTCTAGTAGCTTATGTCTTATCTTATGTACTTTTTGATATAGGTGTTATGCATTGTTTCAAATCTGTACCCGTTGTGGAGATCCTTGGTCACTAAGTTTTTTTTTTACCATTATTATGATGCTAGACACTTCGTTAGGGGATAGAACGACTAGTGTGAGTTAGTTCAAGGAGTTCCCCCTTGATTTTGGAGGGTGTCAATTTCTATGGTTCTTCTATGTCTTAGAGATGATGAATTATGATGTCATTCTCAGGATGGACTGGTTGGTTCCTTTTCAAGCCTTTGTACACTTCTATCATCGTAGGGTGAGTTTCACGTCACCAGAGGGCGGAGAGTTTCTATACAAAGTTGAATGGGATGTTCATGAGAGTCGAGCTGGACCGGAGCATCATGGGAGAGGTGGAGTCACAGCCCAGATTACGAGTTTATATTTGGATAACCAGGGGACTTATTAGATGGATTTCGCTCCTATGGTTGATCTTTTCAGGGCTGTCTTCTCGGATGAATTTACAAGTCTACCTCTGGAGTGTGAGGTGGATTTCTCTATTAATCTTTTGTGAGGAGTGACACCAGTTACCATTCCTACTTATAGGATGGATACACCTGAGCTATAGGTGTTAAAGAGATAGTTAGAGGAGTTACAGGAAAAGGGTTTCATCTGACTCAGTACTTCTCCATGGGGTTCTCCGGTCCATTTTGCGATGAAGGCAGGCGGTACCCTAAGACTATGTGTGGATTATCAAAATCTGAACCAGTTGAAGGTCAAGAACCAATATCCCTTTCCAAGGATTGATGATCTTTTTTATAAACTTCATGGAGAACGAGTGTTCTCGAAGAATGAACTAAGATCAGGATATCATCAGTTGCGCGTGAGACCATCGGATATACTGCTTACAGCTTTTCGGAGAAGATATGGTCTGTACGAGTACTTGGTTATGTCGTTCAGACTCACAAATGTGCCAGTAGTTTTCATGGTTCTGATGAATCATGTGTTCTATCCTTATTTGGATTATTTCGTGGTAGTATTTGTAGACAACATCATGGTGTACTCAAACACTTGACACGACCATGCCACCCATCATGAGATTGTTTTGATTACACTGAGATAGCATAAGCTAAATGTTATGCTCTCGAAGATCCACTTTTGGATGGACTAGATTCACTTCCTGGGTCATATCATCTCAGAGGGAGGAGTTGCAGTAGGCCCAGAGAAGGTGAGAGATGTAGTTTTCGGGGACCATCCCAAAAACATGTTTGAGATACAGAGTTTCTTAGGGCTGGCTGGTTACTACATATGATTTACATAGGACTTCTCCCACATAGCAGCGCCTTTGACGGGTTTGACTAAGAAGGGGGTAAAGGTCGTTTGGTCGGATGCTTGCGAGACAACCTTTCAGTACCTGAAATGAAGGTTGACATTAACACTAGTCCTAATACTTCCATCACAGGGGAAGAGCTATACAGTTTACTGTGATGCATCTGGTATTGGGATGGGAGTAGTGTTGATGTAGGTCGATCGAGTTGTTGCGTACATGTATCGGCAGTTGAGGCCAATGAGAGGAATTACCTGACGTATGATCTCGATTTGGTTGCAGTTGTTCATGCATTGGGTTGTTGGATACATTATCTATTGGGATAGAATTTTGTGGTTTTCACCGACCAAAAAAGTCTCAAGTACATTTTTACTAAGTGTGAATTTATTTTGAGACAGCGAAGGTGGGTCAAATAACTTCAGTCCTTCGATTTTGATCATTCTTATACACATGGTAAAGGTAATGAATTAGCTGATGCACTGAGCAGTAAGACTTAGATACAGGCAATGTAGGAGTCCAGTGGTGAGTGGCAGCTCATGTCTTTTTTCTCTAAGATGCATTAGGAGGTTCATGACAGTCAGGGGAAGTCCTACCTTTCATCTATAGTTGTGAATTCTACCCTCTTGGATGGAGTAAGTATGAGACAGCTATCTGATTCATAAGTCCTAGTTCTACGGGAGTTGTTGGCAAGTGAGGACCCTCCTCCTGGATGGATGATAGGTGAAGATGATATTCTATGTTTCCATATATGAGTGTGGGTTCTAGGGGATATACGTGAGGAGTTGATGCGGGAGTTTCATTCTTCAGTTTGGGATGTTCATCATGTGTTACCAAGATGTACTGTGACTTGAGACGTCATTACTGGTGTTTGGGAATGAAAATGGAGGTAGCTAGTTTAGTTACGAGATGTTCCACCTGTCAACAGGTGAAGGAAGAGCATCAGAGGCCAGCCAGACTATTACAGCAATTACCCATCCTAGAGTGGAAATGGGATAATGCCTCGATGGATTTCTTGACTGGGTTGCCGAGGTCACCTCGAGGTAATGATGTCGTGTGGGTTGTTGTGGACTGACTAACAAAGGTTGCTCACTTTTTACCGATGAAGGAAACCTTCAGTGTTGAGGAGCTTGCAAAGCTGTATATCCGAAGGATTGTACGACTTCATGGGGTCCCGCATTCTATATTTTCAGATAGGGATGCCTGTTTTGCGTCTCGTTTCTGGAAGAGTTTTCTGAGGGACTTGGGTACACATGTGCCTCTGATTATAGCTTACCACCCTCATACTGATGGACAATCAGAGAATACGATATATGTTCTTGATGACATGTTGCGTGCATGCATCGTAGACTATGGTGGCTCTTGGGAGAAGCACATACCCTTGGTCGAGTTTTCCTATAATAATAGTTTTCAGGAAACTATTGAGATGGCACCTTATGAAGCTTTATATGGTAGGCCATGCCGATCTCCCTTGTGCTAGTTAGTGGTAGGTGAGGCATCTTTAATGGGACCACGTCTCGTGTAGGAGAGTTCTGAGTAGGTCCAGTTGATTCGGAAGTGGATGGCTACCGCACAGTCTCGACAAAAATATTATGTTGATCTCCACAGATGACCCTTGGAGTTCATGGACGGGGATCATGTTTTTATACGTGTTTCACTGAAGTTGGGACACAGACAGATTAGGAGATAGGGTAAACATTCACTGACGTATGTGGGTCCATTTGAGATTCTGGAGAGAGTCTGGCTGGTTTCCTATCGATTGTGGTTACCACAGTGGTACCTGGACATGCACGACATCTTCCATGTATTTCAGTTGTGCTACTATCATTCAAACTCATCTCACATTTTTCATCCCGAGGATGTTGAGCTTTAGTTAGATGTGTCCTTTGAGAATAATCTGATTCATATCGTGGATAAGAGCACGATGTTTCGCTGAGGCTGGTCAGTTCCTCTCATACGGGTGCTATGGCAGCATAGCCGAGTGCAAGACAAAAAATGGGAGTGGGAGAACGACGTACATCCTCAGTGGCCAGAGCTATTCTGAGATTTATATTCACTACCCTTGTAAGGGACATTCGAGGAAAAATTACTTTAAGGGGGTTTTTGTATGAATCCGGTTAATATTTTTTAGGTACGGGTTTCTTCTTTTCTCTTTTCCTTATGTTTTTTTAGAAAATAAGGAAATTGGGGGAAAATCCTAATTTTTTGTAATATAGCCCATGTAATTTTCCACATGCCGTGTACAATGGTTGTGTGGGATGAGTAAACAGGGTGTGTAGTCTTGTCGGTGACCAATGGTATAAAAACTGACTACACGCCGTGTAGTGGGTATTTATACGCCGTGTAGTCAGTCGGTAGGCAAACAGTATGGTGGTGGCCAGGTCTACGCTAGTACACTCTATGTACTCAGGATTCACACATCGTGTACTCATGTTGGCAAATGAACAGTGCCATACTGGCGAGAATCCGCTGAAGGAACAGTTTAAAAATGAAAAATACACACTGTACACCCAATAGTACACGCCGTGTAGTTTGGTTTTTTTTTTTCTTCAAATGGGCAGTAACCAACCCTATTCACAGGATTGGCTTAGAACCGGAGGAAGCAGTCAGGAGTGGAGGCTAGACATTCGGGGATCTCTAGATCGAACGTTTAGAATCCGTTTTCACCTCTAATGATCTCGTTGGAACAGCACGGGTAAGCCCTCCACTCTCCTTAAGCTGTTCTTGCCCATTCTTCCTCTAAGGGTAGTTATTTGAGTTTGAATGAGGGTTTTTTTCACCTCTGATCTATGTCGTTCTTGGAAAATTTGAGGATCTTCTTTCGTGTATATCGATTAGGGGCATTTATGGTAGTTTTCTTGGTGTTTAATTTCCAACTGTTGTGCGTTTGTGTGAACCGTTGTGCCATGAACACATGTTGGGGTGTTGTGAGGCTGAGGCATTAGCTGTTTTAAATACCTATAATTATATAGGTAATTAAATGTGATAATAAACTACTATTTAGGATCACTGATTGGATCCAGGACCACCCCGGGGGTGAGTTACTCTGTTTAGCTGTTTGGCTAAGATACCCGAGGGTATGCCATGTTTATTTTGCGCATTAATTTTTCCTTGTGAGGAATTGTATGTATATTTCTTTTTTATATGTTGTTCATGGCCCGATTACTTTTATAGGATGAGTTCCTTGTTTTACATTGCCTGAGGGCAGTGCATCTTTTAGCCTAATGGAAACTTCTTCTGTGCCTATGGATAATCTACATTGTTCTTGAGGGCGACAGTTTGTATTCCATAGGGAAATATCTATTATGCCTCTGGGAAATTACCTACCGGTTACATTTTTGATTACCTGAGGGTAAAGGTTTTCGTGTCTAAGGACACTGACTGTTTACATCGAAATTAACTGTGGTGGTTTCCTCATAATGAGTAATTAAATGGATATTAAAATGGAAATATAACTGGTAGAGAAAGTTACTTTATGGAACTGCTTAGTTTATTTCATTTACCTTTGCACATTGTTGTTGCATGTTTACACATAGTTGATCACAAGGCTTTGGTAGGATCCGACTGGGATTTATTTCTCACACCCTGTTTGGTTCATGTCTTCAGCCTAAATAGATTACAGTTCTTCATGTGTGGATAAGGAAAAGGGTCCCTATACATGTACTTGAAACCTGTAGAGGAGTAGGGGAGAATGGGACCGGGCTTAGGCTCGCGATGAGACCGACTGTTTTGTTTATTTTTGATGTTCTCGGTATTGTATTGTACTGTATTGTTGTGTAACATGTTCTAGCTGTTTTCTTAGAACATGAGACAGGTTGCATCATCATCTATATAACTGTTGGTTATCTTTTACTGTAGTTGTTCATTTTAAATATGTGTAACACCCCAGGATTTCAGAGTGTGTTATTTCTTAAAAATAATTCAATAACTTTGTAGACGCCGGAAAAGTCCGTTGTTCCCAAACGAAGCTCCGGATGCGGAAAGCGAAGTGATATTTGGAGTCAGAAGCACGTTCCGGAGGGCCCGGAGGACTTGCGCGAAATTTCAGAGGCCCGCGCGCAAAGTTGAGTCGCGGCGCGCAATCCTCCCGGGATGCGCGCAATGCGCTGGGCCGGCGCGCTATTTTGCGCGCCCATGGCCTGCGCGGCTCCCTTGCGCGCCGGGTCCTGATTCCGCGCCCGCGAAGGGAATTCCGCGCCCGAGACCGGATTCCGCGCCCGGGGTTGCCTATAAATATAAGGCGACCCCCGACGTTTTGAAGGTGGCCAGAATCCGAAGCGTCGCTCGTTCGCGCAATCCAACCCCTTCCGCGCGCAATGCCGACCTTCAGGTAACCTCCTTTCTTTCGCGCAATAGAGCCTTGGGGTTCGCCTTCGCGCGCAATCCCCTTGGATCCTTTCCTTTGAATAATCCTTAACCCGAAGGCCTTTGCGCGCAAAAGAAGCCTCTTGCGCGCAATTGCCCCCGGGTGCGCGCAATCCATCCCGATTGCGCGCACCCCCCTCTTCAAAGTGGTCGTTCGTTAGAGAATGAGCCGTTGCCCCCGCGTGCTACCCGAAGCCCGGTGCGCGCAATCTCAATAATCCGCGCGCAAAGGGCTGGCCCGATTGCGCGCCAGCCCGCCATTTTGCGCGCCGACCCGCTGTTTTGCGCGGTGGGCTGTGATTCTCCAGCAGTTCGACATCAGGTATGTGTCTCAGAAGGCCATCAAAGGGCAAGCATTGGCAGACTTTCTGGCTGCTCACCCGACCTCCGCGGATCAGCCGCTGGATCTAGGCTTTCCTGATGAGACCATTCTCTCGGTCGATCATGCCGATCCGTGCTGGCAGATGCACTTTGACGGTGCCTCCCGGAGCCCCACCGGTAGAAGGCTCGATAATTCTAAGCTCAACAGAG
This sequence comes from Viscum album, assembly GCA_963277665.1. Lineage (NCBI taxonomy): Eukaryota > Viridiplantae > Streptophyta > Magnoliopsida > Santalales > Viscaceae > Viscum > Viscum album. The sequence continues at coordinate 1,613,206,493 of OY728163.1, forward strand.
TGGGCTTGGGCATCGTCTTCATTACCCCGGAGCGAGCCGTGCTGCCATACTCGTTCCTGTTGTCAGAGGGCTGTACCAACAATGAGGCGGAATACCATGCCCTCATCACCGGCCTCGAGTTGGCTCTCGAGATCGACGTGCCTCGTCTTTGCGTGAAAGGGGACTCCGAGCTGGTCGTTAAGCAGATCAATGGCGACTATTATGTCAGGAAGCCGAAACTTGTGCCATTTCTGGAGTGCACCCTCCTTCTGATGGCCCGGATCCCTTCTCGGCCAGAAATTGTCTATATTCCCCGGTCGCAGAACGGTCGAGCAGATGCTTTGGCCAGCCTTGCTGCGTCACTTGCGGAGCCTGAACAGGACAACCTGATCGTCCGCGTGACGCGCCGCAGGCTCATCGCTCCAGTTATCCCGGAAGAAGATCGCGGCCCGTTGGTAAGTAATCTCACCATGGTTGCCCCTATGCCCGGAGCCCCGAGTACCCCAGATATGACAGTCGGATCAGCCCCTGATTGGAGGACGCCTTTGGTTGAGTACCTCCAACATGGAATTCTTCCATCGGATTGGGCCGAGCGCGAGCGAGTTCGACGCCGCGCATCGCAGTTTGTCCTCCAGAGCAGCCCCGGCCTGGAGCAGATCCTCTACAAACGCGGATTTGATGGTGTTCTCCTCCGTTGCCTTCAGGGAGTTGAGATCCCACGAGTCATGCAAGAGGTTCATGCCGGTTCATGCGGTGCCCACCAGACTGGGCCGAAGCTGTCCCACCAGATTTGGAGGTTGGGATACTTCTGGCCCTCCATGATCCATGACTGCATCGAGTATGCCAGGAGGTGCCATGCGTGCCAGGTTCATGCGAACTTTGTGCATCGGCCGCCGGAGCCTCTCCATACCACTAGGTATTCCTGGCCCTTTGCAGTCTGGGGTCTGGACGTTGTGGGACCTTACCCGCCGGCGACAGCTCGCCAGTTCCGGTTCATTCTGACCGCCACGGACATCTTCTCCAAATGGGCAGAGGCGATTCCGCTCAGAGAGGTCAAATCCTGTTCGATCGCTGACTTCGTGACCTCCAACATCATCTATCGATTTGGAGTGCCTCACGCTATCCTCACGGATAACGGAACCAATTTCCGGGCAGCCGAGTTGAAGAAGTTGTACGCCAAGTATAACATTCGCTCGAACCATACATCTCGCTATCATGTGCAGGCGAATGGACAGATCGAGGCGTTTAACAAAACCCTCTCTAACATTCTGCAGAAGATGGTCGGTCAGAACAAGAAGAGTTGGCCGGACAAGCTCTCCAACGCCCTCTGGGCTTATCGGACGACGACTCGCAATTCCACCCAGATGACCCCTTATTCCCTGGTGTATGGAGCTGAGGCCGTCCTGCCCATTGAGATCCAGTTGCCGTCCTTGCGCACTGCGGTCTACGACCAGCAAGCGCCGGACAGAGTTGCTGAAGCCCGTCTAGTCGAGTTGGAAGCACTGGATGAGAATAGACTTCGCGCCTTGCACAACTTGGAGAGGCATCAAAGCAGAATGGCTCAATCTTTCAATAAGAAGGTTCGCCTCCGCTCCTTCCTGCAGGGTGATCTAGTGCTAGCCCTAAGAGCACCGATGATCCCCGGCCGGAAGCCGCCCAAGTTGGAGCCCAAGTGGGAGGGACCTTTTGTTGTCCACAAGGTCTATCCCAATGGCGCGTACTCCCTAGCGACTATGGATGGTGAGCGTGTCACTCCTCCCACCAACGCTAGGTTTCTCAAGCAGTACTTTGCCTGAGTACACTACGTCCGCTCGGCAAGACTTTAAACTGCCAAGCATCATTCGTCTAAGCTACAAGACGTTAAACTATTCAGCATACGTCCTGCACGACGTTAAACTGCATACGTCCAAGCTGCACGACGTTAAACTGCCTAACATATCGTCCGCGCTGCAAGACGTTAAACTGCCAAGTGTTTCGTCCAACATGACGTTAAACTGTACTACGTCCGAGCTACAAGACGTTAAAACTGTTTAGCATCCGTCCCGCATGAAGTTAAACTGCCCCTCGAGAACTACGTGCGGCTTGATTCCCATCTTCATGGGATACGTAGGACCGCCTGGACGTTCATGTTTCAGGCCCAGCCCCATCCTTTGGAAGTTTTCCTCCCATCTCGGGCCCTTGGCCCAGTTGCCTCCGGGTGTGCGGCGTATGGTGTGAACGCGGGGCTATGCCCTCATTCACGTCGGTTTGCTCGCCACGCTGTACGCCCCCCACGTTTGGGGATGCCTTCTGCTCCCCCCTTCCTTTCTCGTCCTGCATGATGTTAAACTGCACTTCAAGAACTACGTGCGGCTTGATTCCCATCCTTATGGGATACGTAGGACCGCCTGGACATACATGTTTCAGGCCCAGCCCCATTTCCCGGGAATCTCTATCCCGCGTCGGGCCTCTGGCCCAAGTTCCCCTCCTTTTTGTGCGACGCGTATCGCGTGAGCGGGGGATTATGTCCTCCTTCGCGTTGGTCTACTGGCCGCGCCGTACGCCTCCCCCGTGTGTGGGACTACCTCACACCTCTCATCGTCCTGCATGACGTTAAACTGCCTCTCAAGAACTACGTATGGCTTGATTCCCATCCTTATGGGATACGTAGGACCGCCTGGACGCTTGTGTTTCAGGTCCGGCCTCGTCTCTTGGTTGATCACGGGGATCTGCCCTCTTTTGGTTGCTCTCAGGGTGAGTCCTCCGACCCTTTTCGGTGATCTGTTAACATGTTTTGGTACTTCGGTCTATGACTCGTAGTGTCAGATTCAATCCCGACAAGTCCTGTGTTGCTTGTCAGGCCTCGCGCTTCCTCTTGTTCGAGCCTTCACTCAAAGGGATCCTCGTTAGCGGTTTGGGTACGATGCCTCAGTGCTCTCCTACCACTCCTGGTCGATTTACCGGCGGGTCTTGGGCCGCAAATCGATATGAATCCTGCGATTGAGCGGTTGATGCTCGTTTGCTTGCCCCGTCTTAGGCTGACGCGATCAGATGTTGTGTTGCGAATATGGTTAGCAACGTCCTTGATCGCCATGTTGGCTCTTTCAGGCTTTGAACATTGGTTGCGCAGTCCTCATCACACTCCGCCTTTGTGCGTTGTAGTGGAATCTCGACACTCTCTTCATACTGACCTTCAGTACACCTCTACACGTTAGGCAGACCAACCAGGGTAATGATGTCGTTCGAGGCTCCCATGATCTGAGCACCAAGGGTATACGTGGATGTCCTCCCTAAGGGCCATGCGTAGCTAGACCCTCGTCCCCATAAGGAAGAAGGAGTCGCCCGAACAATCGCGTTCTGGGCCCAGTTTATCTGGAGGCTAGCATCTCTGCCCCTCGGGTGATGGACATACGCAGACCCCTATCCCAAGACTCTTCTCCTGGAATCGTGTGTGACCGCAGGGCTGGGTATGTTCCCATCTCCGCCGTGTCCGCCGTACCTCGATAAGCGGATTCCTCCATGGTCCGAACCACACGACCTTAAACTGTGTTGTCTGGTCCTACCACACGACCGTAAACTGTGATCGTCTTGGCCGCCCGACGAGAAACGGCACTGCATCGTGATGTCCTCCTCAGGGGACACTCATGTTGGGCGCTGGTTAATAACCACGCCATTCATCAATGCCTTCCGTGGCTTGATTATTGTGGCGACGCCAGAGATTTCTCAATCACAGGCATGTCACCGCACAAAGAAAAACCATTCATCTTTAAGGACAAACAAGAAATATCAAATGCCGCTCCTTCTGTGTGCGAGGGTCAGACCCGCACTCTTCCCCGCGCGGGTGCCCGATTGTGTTGCGCCGCGCTTCAAGAACTACGTGTGGCTTGATTCCCATCCTTATGGGATACGTAGGAACGCCCGGATGTTTGAAACTTCGGGTCCAGCCCCCCACCTCTTAGAGATTCCCCCTTCTCTGGGGAATCCTCCGCCTTCAGGTCACCCTCAAGGCGTGTTCCCCGACCCCTTGCAGTGGTCCACCGGTGTCAAGAGTACTCTGGTTTATTTCCAGGAGGGTCAGGATCCGCTTGGTCAGGTTTCCTCCACTTTTCAAGCTTCGTGCTCCCTTTAATTCGGACCCATCGTCTACGCCCTGGGTGGAGCCCCCGTGAACGGTTCGGATACAATGCCTCAGTGCTCTCCCACCGACTCGGGCCGGTACCCCCAATGGCCTCGGGCAGCAAATCGATATGAATCCTGCGATTGAGCGGTCGATGCTCGTTTGCTGCCTCATTCCACCAACGGTTAGTGCGATATTGATGCTGCTTTTCCGCCACGGTCGGCAGTACTCCCATATCGTTACTCCGGTGCCCCCAGTCCCTGAGTGAATGGCCGCATGATTCACATTTTCCACCTCCCATTCTGACCAGGTGAAACCTCGACACTCTTGACACTATCCCCCAGTGCATCTTCGCATATCCAGGGGATAGGACCACGATGTGGCGTACTTTGAGGTCCTTATGGTCCGAGCTCTAAGACCTTAAACTAAGATCTCTCTTTATGGTCCGAGCTCTAAGACCTTAAACCAAGATCTCTCTTTATGGTCCGAGCTCTAAGACCTTAAACAAAGATCTCTCTTTATGGTCCGAGCTCTAAGACCTTAAACCAAGATCTCTCCTTATGGTCCGAGCTCTAAGACCTTAAACTAAGATCTCTCCTTATGGTCCGAGCTCTAAGACCTTAAACTAAGATCTCTCTTTATGGTCCGAGCTCTGAGACCTTAAACTAAGATCTCTCTTTATGGTCCGAGCTCTAAGACCTTAAACTAAGATCTATCTTTATGGTCCGAGCTCTATGACCTTAAACTAAGATCTCTCTTTATGGTCCGAGCTCTAAGACCTTAAACTATGATCTCTCCTTATGGTCCGAGCTCTAAGACCTTAAACTAAGATCTCTCCTTATGGTCCGAGCTCTAAGACCTTAAACTAAGATCTCTCCTTATGGTCTGAGCTCTAAGACCTTAAACTAAGATCTCTCTTTATGGTCCGAGCTCTAAGACCTTAAACTAAGATCTCTCCTTATGGTCCGAGCTCTAAGACCTTAAACTAAGATCTCTCCTTATGGTCCGAGCTCTAAGACCTTAAACTAAGATCTCTCCTTATGGTCCGAGCTCTAAGACCTTAAACTAAGATCTCCCCTTATGGTCCGAGCTCTAAGACCTTAAACTAAGATCTCCCCAAATGGGATTCTACGTCCTGCATGACGTTAAACTGCACTCTCAGAACTACGTGTGGCTTGATCTCCAGCCTGATGGAGTACGTAGGAACGCCCGGGCATCTCAACTCGGGTCCAGCCTCAGGGATCGTTAAGTCCCGCCCCTCCTCGTCGCCGGCCGTCTGGCCTGGCTTCTGGTAGAGTGGTGCAGTGTTGATATTCTCCCCGATTCAGCTCGGGATGCCCCATTGCAATGGTGGGAAGCGACGGTTTCCTCGTCAAAGAGGTGCTGTCTGAGAATTGGGGTGACTCACGGCCAGATTAGTGCATCCGCCTAATACGCTTTCCCCACGGTGGCGCAATTTTGAGAGCGTTGGATTCTGTCCGAACAAATCGTCACTTCGCCCCACGCTTCGCATGCCCTGTTGATCTGGATTTCCACCCTTGTGTCTGAAGGAACCCCAAAGCGGTATTCATGATGACATGTGGTCCGCCTCCTGCAATATGAATGATGACCTTCGGTCCGTCTATTGCAGTTGTTATGGTCGATCCACTGTCCGCCTACCGTCTTGGGCATTTCCTGGAAGGCCGACCGTTGTGGATGTCTGGATTCAGGACATGCGATTCACCCTTTCTCATTTCCCTATGTTCGGATAAAATCTCAACGCCCCTAGCGTTGTTCCACTCGAGTGTTGGAACAAGTTGGGGGGATGATACATTGATTAGGTATGAGGTCTCCTTTCCTAGGAATGACCTCCCTCTTTTCTCCAGAAATCCAGGCCCAATTATGGATGCCTGATGCTTGGTTAACACTCCCGCAAGACAACGAATTGTGGTTGAGCATGTTAAGCCAAAAGATGCAGATAAATATATTGATTCATACAAATGGATCAAAGTAGCGGAGGCAAATGTTTTGGGAACGGCAAAACAAAGCCCTTAGGGATTAGCGTGCTGAATGAGTCTTTCTAATGCCGCTACCCTTTGGCTGGTGGCCTCCAGAGATGCTACTCGCTCTCTGCGTGCCCTCTCTTCGTCGTCGGTCGCAGCACGCAGTTCGTCGATTCTGGCCTGTGCAAACTCCCGATCGACCTGAATTGTGACCATCTGTTGGCCCGCCTCCGTCAGCTTTACCTGGGCGTCAACCAGCTGGGATGCTAGTTGCTCCACAAGCTCGGTACATGTTGCGACGAAGGCCTCCTTCTCTGCCGCCTGCCCTTCGAGGCGCCGGACTTCCTGCTCCGCCGCAAGGAGCGCCCGCGTGCTCTCCAACATGTCCCGACTTTGTGTGACGTCGGCACGCCGGCAGCTCTCGCGCATCTTTTCGGCAATGAAATCACGGACCGTCAGATGGAGGCGTTGAGCATCAGCTCCCCCGGCACACAGGAAGCGCAACCAGGTTTGAAGTGATCCCATGCGCCCCAGCCACTCCGATGGGTCTCGCTTGAGGAAGCGCTGGATGCACTTCCACCCCCTGCGGCGCGTTATCCGGCTCTCCTCGACCGCCTCCGCGTCCGAGTCGTCCATCTCCTCGGGGTCGGCAGGCCGGTAGGCAGGGAAGGCAGCCAGCAGCTCTGCTGCAGGGTCCGCCCCTGGGAGGTCCTCATGAGGGATAGGTTCCCCAACATCTGGGCAAACTTCTTCTCTCTCCCCAGCGGCGCTGACACCCTCGTCAGCCCCCGACCTCTCTCCGATGTCAGCACCGCCGGCGTCCGCAGCCCCCTGATCAGCAGTTGGTGGGGCCGGCTCGGTGTGGGAAGTCTGTTCCGGAGCAGGCGGCATGTCCACCACTGGTCCACTCGTAGATGGCCCGGGTTCGGCAACCCGACGAGCCTCCAGTGTTGAGATCACTGCGCGGGGCATGCCATGGTTAGTCACGGATCGTCAACGGCAAGCACCAGCAGTAGAAGCAAGGAGACTTACAGGATTTCAGAACGTCATCTTCCACTATCCCGGCCGCCGCAGGAACAGTTGCAGCAGGGGGCCCTTCCGTGCTTGTCAATTCAATAATTGGTGCCTGGCCCCCGCCTTGTCCTGCTGGCGCCCCTCCTACTCCCGCTGAGGACGCCTGACCAACATCCGTGCGCTCCTGAGAAAGATGGAGAAATGGGTTAGAAGCTGCATAAGAGAATGGATGAAGCAGATTGAGTAGGGATAGAAGCGGACCTCGAGGAGCTCAGTGACATCAACATTGTCAGAGCCGGCCACCTCTCCGCTCTCCCGCGGACTCCCCTGATGGGATCATCCCTCGGAGCCTTCATCCTCCCCCATCTCCTCCTCTTCCTCGGAGTCGTTGCTACTGTCGTCTTCTTCCGGCGGCATCTGTTCTGGAGCGGGCTCTAGACCGAGCATCACCTTCACCAGAAGGGATGGCTCCGCACGCTGACCACGTTGGCGCGCGTAATCGTCCATGGCCGTCAGATACGCATACTGCCGGTTGAAGTCCACCCTGTCTGCAATATGGAGGCGCCCGACCTCTGGCAGATGGATTCCTTCTCTGAGAATCTTTCGCCAGATGGCGTCGGTCTCCAGTGACTGCCGCAGGGTCATCCAGGCCGACCACAGCGCCGGGAAGACTGCATCGTGGGAGGGTTCGAGCAGACGTCTCACCTGCTTCCCGGGCCGCTCTTCGACCACCGCGCGTGCCCCCTCCCTGGGCGCCGAGGTCGTAGCGGCAGCTCGCGATGTGCCCGCCGCCGAAGTCCCTGCCCGCGCCGGCTCCGCTGCTTGGCGCGCCTCCGTTCTCCCCCATGTGGCGGCGCCTCGCCTCCTTCCTTGACGCCCGGTCTCCGCATGGGTAACCTCGAGCCGCCGAACTAGCTTCCGTAGAAGCCCCTCGGGGTACGCGATGGCCCAGTGTTCGGCGTACTCGGTTTCCAGGCCTGCGTCAACCCCGGTAGGAGGGAGAGTGATGACGTCGCCAGAGCCGAAAGCGACAAACATCAGCCACATCTGGCGAAGGACGCAAGGGTTCGTCTCCTCCCGGACAGCAGTGAATACCCTCTTCGGCATCCGCTGAAGGCACCCGAACTGCCTGGAGAACCGGGTTGGCACGTAAGGCTCGCAGATCACCTTCCCGTCGATCCGAGCCACGAGCACCCCGCCCCGCATGTTCAAGAAGTATTCATGCTGCTCCAGCGGACCCTGCCCATTGTCGATCATTTGGCCAACGGGAGTGGGGAACGGACTGAAGTTGAAATTGGCATGATTGCCAATCCGAATCCTCATGACCTCCTCACTTAGGGTCATCGGAGCGACCCCCGCGATGTTCAGCAGGGAGGGTCGCAGGCCGTTGCCCGGAGGAATGATGGCGTTCGGAAACGTGTAACCACCGAGGTGAGCAGCCACCCAGCCGTGGAAGAACTGAAAGGGCCCACAGATCCTTCATGGCGACCCCCCTCGTGAGATGCGTCCCAGGATGGCATACAGCCTCGCCAGCACTGGGACCCTGAGGTTGTATCTTTTGTTGGCGGCCATAGCGCCCGCCACCGCCAGTGTCGCCGGGCGAACACCCATTCTCGCGTCCCGCACTGGCAGGAGCCACCCACTCAGAAAGGCGGCCAGGAACGCCGCGTACCGGACATTTGGGTCCCGGGCCTCGATGACGCGGTACCCCCATGAGCGGTAGTCGCCCGTCTCCAGGACCCGCCAGTACGACCCGTTCCGGCTCCTCTGAGCTGCGGTCAGGCACCGCTTCCCCCTGCCTGGCATCTTGACCGCTGGGTCATGCTCCAAGAACTGGCCGAACCACTCCTTGTAGGATATGTCCTTCTGGAAGTCCTTGACCCCGAGCCGCTCTGTGGCCAGGTCCAGCAGATGCCACGTCAGGATGGGAGTCCGTGACCTGTCACCCCAGGTGTTCCTCGGAGGCAGGAACTCATCATACTGGTAGCCCTCCAGCGGGATACCTCCGATGCAGTGGATGTCCCAGAGACCGATGCCGACCTCCCCATGGTGAAGATGGAAGGTGTTGGTATCCGAGGACCAGCGGGTGAACAGCTCCGGCCCGAGCTCGGACTGCTGGTAGAAGTGGAACTGCGACGTCCACACCGCCTCAAACAGGCCGATGTACCGCAGCTCCTCTGCGAAGTGATCGCAAGTGTGGCGTACCCAGAACACCCAGGCCCACTCGCTGGTGAAATTGCCCCCAGACCGCAAGTCCCAGTCCTTCTGCCAGCCCTTGGTGTCGTCAGTGACACTCTGGCGATATGTGCTCGAGTGGAGGGCTGGAGAATTCTCCGCAGTAGGCTCACCCCCGTCAATGGTTTGCGTCCTCGGGTTCAGGACATAGACGTCCAAGTGCCTGGTCTCCCTGGCAGGATGTCCATTGTTGGTGTTGTTATAGCGGGGAAGCTCGTCCTCCCGGGTCACCCAGGTCTGTGGCGCATCAACCTCGAACCCTTGCACCGGAACCTCATCGAGGATGCCGAAGTTCCAGAGCGGCAGGTTGTCTGACAGTGGATATGTCTTCTGGGCCGGCGTCAGCATGTCGAACAGGGATTGATTGTTGGAAACAATCTCCTTGGCTCCGTAAACCTCCTCGTTCGCCGCCATCTCTGCTCTGTGAATGGCGGCATCCCCCTCATTTCCTTGATGCGCGGCCATCTCAAAAGTTTCGGGAGTCGTGCGGGTTAAGGGATGAAGTGTGCGGGATCGGACGAGGCTGGTAGAGAAGTTTGAAGGTTGGCGCGCAATCCAAGTGGACGGCGCGCAATTGGGATGAATGTCGCGCAAAGTTCCGGGTTTTCGCGCAAAGACAGGCGAATTCCGGATGGTTTTGCGCGCCGATCGGGCGAATTTCGCGACCGGAAAAGGCAATTTCGCGCACGAGAGCGTTGAAGCTTATCGCGCGGAAGGCCTGTGTACGGAACGCGGAACCCTGGACCCCTATTTATAGACGAGGCCGGGATTCCGCGCCGCGCGGAACGCTCGATTGCGCGACCGCGGCTACGAATTGCGCGCCCGGCGCCCCTTTTTGCGCGCCTAAGTCCCGCGCAGCCCAGGACTTCGGCATTCCGGCGTCTCCCTCGGAACCCGATCGTTGCGGCCTCTCACCGATCAGATTCCGAGGGGGGGCTTTTGTAGACACCGGAAAAGTCCGTTGTTCCCAAACGAAGCTCCAGATGCGGAAAGCGAAGTGATATTTGGAGTCAGAAGCACGTTCCAGAGGGCCCGGAGGACTTGCGCGAAATTTCAGAGGCCCGCGCGCAAAGTTGAGTCGCGGCGCGCAATCCTCCCGGGATGCGCGCAATGCGCTGGGCCGGCGCGCTATTTTGCGCACCCGTGGCCTGCGCGGCTCCCTTGCGCGCCGGGTCCTGATTCCGCGCCCGCGAAGGGAATTCCGCGCCCGAGACCGGATTCCGCGCCCGGGTTTGCCTATAAATATAAGGCGACCCCCGACGTTTTGAAGGTTGCCAGAATCCGAAGCGTCGCTCGTTCGCGCAATCCAACCCCTTCCGCGCGCAATGCCGACCTTCAGGTAACCTCCTTTCTTTCGCGCAATAGAGCCTTGGGGTTCTCCTTCGCGCGCAATCCCCTTGGCTCCTTTCCTTTGAATAATCCTTAACCCGAAGGCCTTTGCGCGCAAAAGAAGCTTCTTGCGCGCAATTGCCCCCGGGTGCGCGCAATCCATCCCGATTGCGCGCACCCCCCTCTTCAAAGTGGCCGTTCGTTAGAGAATGAGTCGTTGCCCCCGCGTGCTACCCGAAGCCCGGTGCGCGCAATCTCAATCATCCGCGCGCAAAGGGCTGGCCTGATTGCGCGCCAGCCCGCCATTTTGCGCGCCGACCCGCTGTTTTGCGCGCAAAGCTCCTCTTTTGCGCGCAATCCGCCAGGGTCGCCCCCCTTGACCCCCTGAGGGTACCCGCTTGCGTGGCGCCCGATGATCTTCATCCTGGGTGCCCGCACCGTGCGTTGTCTTCCCGTGCGGCCCTCGAGGCTTGCGCGAAGTGACACGGACCCATCGGCGGCAACCAACGTCCAGCATGACGTTAAACTGCACATACGTCCAGCATGACGTTAAACTGCACATACGTCCAGCATGACGTTAAACTGCACATACGTCCAGCATGACGTTAAACTGCACATACGTCCAGCATGACGTTAAACTGCACATACGTCCAGCATGACGTTAAACTGCACATACGTCCAGCATGACGTTAAACTACACATACGTCCAACATGACGTTAAACTGCACATTTGTCCAGCATGACGTTAAACTGCACATTCGTCCCGCATGACGCTAAACTGCTTCCGTCCAACATGACGTTAAACTGTACTACATCCAAGCTGCACGACGCTAAACTGCCTAGCCCCTATCGTCCGTACTGCAAGACGTTCAACTGCCAAGCACCCTCGTCCTCAACACACGACGTTAAACTGTACTTCGTCCGGCAAGACGTTAAACCGTCCGCTTCGTCCTCAACACACGACGTTAAACTGTACTTCGTATGGCAAGACGCTAAACCGTCCGCATCACCCGATCCCGTGCTCCGCACGCAGGGTCCCCCCCGGTTTGGATGTGGCCCCCACCCGCTCGTCTCTGCAGGGATGTCGGGATTGCCCCTCTTTAGGGACGATTTAATGGGAGCGGCTTTTCCCTACGGGGGTAGGGTATTACAAACCCCTAGTTTCTTGTGGGGGGCTGCACATGTGTATCTCCATTGCGCTCCCCCACTGCCGAAGCCAGTAGAGGGTGTGACTGGGATCGAGGTGTCTCCTACTTTCGGTCCAAGTCCCTTCCAACTGAGTTTTGCCGCATCCGGGCTGCCTCAAGTGCGTAAGTCCTGACAGAATGAACTACGTGGACTTTGATCCCTGTCTTCTAAACAGGGTACGTAGGAAGCCTCCCTGAGGTTCAAGCCCACCACCTGGTCGTCCCGGTCGTATTCACGTCGGTTCTTCCACTAGTGGACCCCTCCAGGGTTCACGCTTGCGTCGATTCACCTATGAATCCACCCCTGTGGGAGACTGCACGTGTGTATCTCCACTGTGCCTCCCCACAGCCCCTTTTTCCATTTCTCCTTCTATCGTCCAGCATGACGTGAAACTGTGATCCACCCGGCCGTTCCATCTCCCCCTGTGCGAGGTGGTTCGGTTCAACCCTCCGCCCGGCGGCCTCGACCTCTTCGTGAGTCGGCTTGCCGACGTCCAGCATGACGTTAAACTGTATACCCGAACTATGTCGACTTTGATCCGTGCTAACGCGCGGTACGTAGGAAGCCCCTACGGGGTCCAAGCTCTTCACTCCATCATCTATCCTGATCCTTACCCGGGCCGCCACATCCCGGTGGGGTCATGCCACTTCTCTCCACTCCACATCACTTGGGAAGCCGCCCATGCGCTGGCCCCAGCGTCGGAGGTTCCCCACAAGGGGTTCTGTCATCTGATCCACTCTTCGTGTTGATCAGTCCGATGCCGTCCCCGCTGGACGTTAAACTCGCGGCGTACCCCATGTTAAACATGGGAAGCTGAGGAAAACCTCAGGGGACACAGTTCCCCGCACCCAGTGCGGGATGCCTCAGGCCATCATGCCTTCGAGAAGCCCTATTAGGGACGGAAGACAGACGTGCAGAGCGGCAGTGTTACGACACGCCCCCAGCACCCAGAGCCACCCGGCCTCCTCACCGCAGGTTGCTGCCCCGACCAGACTCCTTGGAGCGTCCGGGAGGAAGCAGCGTAATTAACCGGTGTCCATGAAGATATGGCGCCGGGAACGAGATTCACGAGCATGTCTTAAATCTATGATGGAGACCCGGATTAGGCGACGAGTTCCGAGGAGACGTCCAAGGAAGGAGGAGCCGACATCCCATCATCCCGGTTTCGATCAAGGAGCAGACGCCCCTGAATAAGGGACGGATGCCGCCCGCCCTTGGAAAGCGGGACTGCGGGACCACAAGCCGCGCGCCTATCCCCTCGGGTCGACGGGTGCACGCGCGAACGCGTCCTAGCGGAACAGCGTAACCTGACGCACATCCGCACCGAAACAAACTTGCACTACACGCAACACCGAGTTCAATCACACCATTAAAAGAGGTCATGAATAGTATTAACTACATTTTGAACTTTATATAATCCTTATAATTTTAAAATCCCTATTATGAGTTTCTTAGTCATATTGCAAGAACAGATTCATTTTCAGTATTTCACTTTTATCAACTTCTAATAGTGAAACCTTTTTAAATACAATATTTTAAACTTTTTGACTAAATGGGGACATCAAAAATTTAAAATGAAACATCCCAAGCTTCCACGGTACGCTTTCCTTTGAATAAAACAGTAGCGTGTGTTGTACGCAACTTCGAGTTCTAACACACCGTAACCAATCAAACTAGCTGTTATGAATAGTAATACCTACTTTTTGAAGTTATATATATTTTATATTTTAAAATGGACTTCATTATTGGATTCGGAATATCAAATTTAGCCTAAGGTGAAATTTTGGTACTTTTCGGATAACTTTCATATTTTGATGAATAGTGAAAATTACTAAATTTTAATTAAAAACAACTTTTTTAATCAAAATAATTAATAGTGATAAATTGTGAATTTGAGTGGTTTTAAAGTATATTTAGAATATATTTTTACCATTTAATATAATGTTGGTCACTGTACATAATTTTACAATTAAACCGAACATAAACAAGTGTCAATCTTTTGATAGTTATTATCTCTTAAAAACACGCTTTTTGTTTTGACAGCGGGAATTAATTTTAAATTAATTTCTGCCACTTCTGTGTTTTGAATTTAGAAAAATGGATTCCATATTTGGAATCAGGATGTTCAAATTGTGTAAATAGGTGACTTTTATTTTTAGACATTTTGAATAATTACTACGGTGAATATTTTATTTACCAAGGTTAAGGGTAAATCCGGTAAATAAGGGTTAAAAAATAATATTATAATAATACTAAATTACCCTAAAACGTGTCTTAACCCTATTGGTTGATACATGGTCGACCATGGGCATCTTTGGGTCGATTTTGGGACCCCATGGATCCACTTGTAAGTGATAATGACACTTTATTTTAATTAAGTTAAAATGAATACAAAAATGACACAAGCATATATCTTTTAGAAAAACAATTGTTACATAGGGTTATATATGTTGGATTTTAGATTATAAATATTCATTAGAAAGCTAAAAAGATTTCCTACATAATGATATTTTATTTATAATTTTTAGACAGTAAATAATTTATTTTATTTATGACACAATGATGATTCAGTAATTACTATAATAGTGAAAAATTAAAATAATTGATATTATAAATACCCAAATAAATATCATATGAAACTTTTAATGAATTAAACTAATTTTCTAGGATAATATGATATATTAGGATTGATTTAATTGACTTTTTTCGAAGTAATCAATCTGTAATGAGTTTCAAAAAAATCAACTATTGAATAGTGTCAAAATTGACATAAAAGAGTTCTTAAAACAAATATTATATTATTAATTGATATTAAATTTCTAAAAATCTAAGGTTCGGCCAAGAGACTTATATCATGATAGGTTAATCATTAATGTACCACTTGGGGGTATCTTGGATGTATATAGTAAGTTTATTAACCATATTATATAAAAATACAAAGAGACATTGTAAAAGTGAAACTAATTAACTTAGAGTTAATACTTAAAGATAAGGTTAATATAAGTACCCAAACCTGTCTAAATTCTATTGGTTGAGTGGTTTTCGACCTATCCCCACCTTAACCTTTTAATAATAATCTTTGGAGCCATTATAAACCGAATATGAATTTATTATAAATTAGTATTTCTAGCTTTTCCAAAGGTGCCCCTCACCCCTCTTATAAAAGGGCACTCCTCCTTCTCATTTCTTCACACCTTCAAAGCCTTTTGGTTCGGCCAAACTCTGCCCAAATACTCTCCCAACATCCCTCACTACAACCTAGAGGCCTTAGTTTGATCAGAAAGCCAACCTAAGGAGCCCTTATGATCAAATCAAAAGGAAGAACCCGAAGAAGAGGTAATGATTTCACTACCCTTCTCCAAGTTCATTTCTTCTTCCACTTCTTCTTCCTTTGTTCTTACCATTCTAAAATAATAACTCCAGTATCTCACATATACTGTGATGTTATTATAAATATGGTACAACCATATTCAGTATTCTATCCACCCTTTGAATAACATGTCACCATACGTGCGTACGTACGGCTTACCGTCTCCACGTCGTGGTGTAATTGTTATTCAATATAATATTATTTGGATGGGTATAATAATGATGTGTAACTCATGTAAATAATAAATATAACATGTTAATGATTCTGTATATATGATATACCATCCATTTATATATTATTTTAATATCAAAAGAATGATATTGTCGCTCGTACGTACGTACGGACTACCGTCTCCACGAACGCGATGAGATTCATTCTCCATCATATCCATTCAAGTATAATTATCATTTGATGATTTAAAAATGATGTTTAAGGACTAGATATCATTCTGGATATGAATAAGATACAACAACCATGGCTTATGTAACAAAACATATAAAAGAAAATGAGTAAGTTAACTCCCGAAACGACGATAATTCTAAGATATTATTAACAAATCAATGTTAAAAGATCATATATGATATCATATTAATATATATGATTCTTGTATAATTTAATAACAACTATTTCACCATTATACAGGAGGTTAACCTACCCCAACCAAGGAAAAGTACAAGGTAAGGGATTTTTCTTATCTCACATTCAATTCCGTGAGATTTCCGTTATTCGCCACTAAATTATTGAAAGTGGTGTATTGTGTACTGGCATTTGATATATATTATCATATTCATGTTATTCTGTAAATAATTTGGTGGTTATTAACTTTTTGCCATACGACTCAGTTGATTAACGTGGTAAGGGGTTTTCATCTCACTCCTTATTCCCGTGAGATTCATGCCATATTGCCACCATTACCTTTTGTGTGGTGTATGTACTGCCCATAATTATATCCTTTGTGTAATACACTCTAATTTATTTGTACTTACATATTCATTGTATGATACCTCTTTCATGGGTTGTATGTTTCATAAGTTACCAAACTGGTAAGGGTTATTTCACAATCTCTTCATTATCCGAGGTTGTTTATACGTAATAATCTACTGGGATCTCGTTATCATCCACATCCATGTTTCTTCAAAATGTATTTCAAAACATTTTTAATATTTAATAGAATATGGGTTAAAGTCATTTATACCCTTGTTTGACTTTTTATAAGAGGTTTATAAGGGAATCTTTCCGTCGTTTTCCAAACAAGGTGCTTTTTAACCTTTTCGACAGAATTAAGATAAGAATGTTTTTTTAACTTATACGGCGGGTGCGGTTATTTTCCACCGTTATAAAATCGTCAAAGCTTCCCTTAAAATCTTATAAGATTATTTTCAAAGAAAATTTTTGATTTTATATGGATCTTAAATGATTTCAAAATAAAAGGAGATATTTCTTTAAAAAGAATTTTTATTTCATCTATGTCAACATCCTTTGATGGGTTTTAAGATTATTTGAAGTTGATTTATTATGATACAAAAATTCTATATTGTTTTGAAGGTTTTGTGATATGTTTGACTGTGGATGTGCTATTTTTATACCATTCATAGTTTATGGTGAAAGTATTGACATTTCGTATGCTAGTTCCAATAAGAATGTTTATGTTATATTTCAATCTTTACTTCATATGAATGTGTTGGACAAGTATGTTCCAGGTTGGGGACTGGTTAAAGTAAGCCCTCCAGGTTGGGGACTGGTAAAAGTAAGCCCTCCAGGTTAGGGACTGGTAAAAGTAAGCTCTCCGGGTTGGTGTCCGGTTATTAGAGGCACTCCGGGTTGGTGTCCGGTTATTAGAGGCACTCCGGGTTGGTGTCCGGTTATTAGAGGCACTCCGGGTTGGGTTCCGGTTACAGTTATCCCCAAGGTCTTGGGACGAGGCCTTGAAAAGTAATTAAAGTTTAGCATTATGCATTCCAACATTATGAAAGTGGTTATTGATTTTGCATGTGATTATTCGATTAGTAGAATATCCATGTGAATAAGTAAATGGCATTATTTCATTTTATTTATTCCATACCATGTTGAAAGTTCAAGTTTAAAAGGCTTTTGTTTTAGTTATACATTGCCTTAAATGTTTATTCTTATTTATGAAAGTTTCCGCTATATTGTTTTCCTTACTGGGCATTTGAGCTCACCCCTTTTCTATGTTTTATTTTTCCCAGGAAGTGAAGAAGTAAATTATGAATGACCTGCAGGGATATTATGAGGGGATTATAGTGTGGACTGTGGAGACAATATGTTGTTGTGGTAGTTTTTCATTTTATGATGTAATGTAAAACTTATGAATATATCTAGTGTTTCCAAGGCTACTAAACCAATCAGTCTTTCGAGATTTGATCTTTCTTGTGATCATGCCAATGTTACGAAGTAATGCACCGACTCTGGGTAACTGCGGTCGGGGCGTTACAGTTGGTATCAGAGGAAGTTTAGTAAAAACCTTGGAAGCTAGATTTAGATAAACTCTGATTAGAGCACGTAGACCTAAGATGAACTTTGAGGATTAGTATAGAAGAACTTCCTAGAATTTTGGTATTGTAGAGATTTTGTGAGTTTTCCGAGCAATACATCCCTGTCTGGATACGAGCAGGTAGAGGCGGCTCTGGCACAGATGTACCTAGGGGTAAAACCCGAAAACACCGCTTTGAGCTAGACTCGAACGGGAACTGGTGCACGACAACGGGCCTTGCTGCACTCTTGGTTACGACACTCCCGGGGGATATGCTTAGGATAAATCTCATTTTCTTTACAAATCATTATGAAGGGTTTATGAGTATATACTTCCTCAAAGAAAACATTTTTATGATTATGGATTATATCCATAAATAGTTCAATTTATGTTAAGTGTTTTATAAGTATGGGATTATGTATTTTGATTCATAAACTGATCTAGTTTATGCCATTGTTTAGAAATGGCGCCCAGTAGAAGGAATGAGAACTCCAGAAATACACATGATTCAAAGAGAAGTAAGGATCATATCATTCATGGTCTTAAGCTAGAATTTATAACAGAAATAGTCTCCCATGTATTATCATCATATGAAGAAATAATATCATGTGTTGATAATATATGTAAAGAGTTTACTGAGTCCTATGGCTTTGAAGGGAAGAAAGAGAAGAAAAGGATGGAAGAGAGAAAGATGGATAAAGGGAAGAGGGAAAAGAAGAATTTTCCCATATGTGGTAACTGTGGAAATAAACACCCTGGAACTTGCCTGAAAGGAATGGGAGTTTGTTATAAGTGTGGAGGAAAAGGGCACAAAGTACGTGACTGCAAGGGTAAGAAAATGGTTTCAAATGTACAATGCTTCATTTGCAAGGAGTTTGGACACTACGCGAACCTATGTCCCAGTCATCAGACTATGCCGCAAATGATGTAATTGGATAATAATCAAGTTATGATACTACCACAGATGAAGAGGAATGATTAGAGTTCTTATGTTGATTATGTAAATTGAGTGTTGTATCAACAATGTACTTGTTACAATAATCATGGAGTATATAAGGATTGTACTGCAGTACTATTTCATTAAGGACTTGATATTGTGTGGAACAAAGAAAAGTGACTCAATAGTAGGATAAATTTTTGGAAAATATATGGTTGAGAGAATGATAAATCATAATATAGTTCTGATACTGAGGTAGTGATTTTGGAATAATATGTGATTGTTTTGAATAAATTATATTGGATATTCTTGACTACCATGGAACTGATTAATGATTTGTATATTCCATCATTGTTGGGGTTTAAAACATTTTTGGATTAATGAAGTATATCCAGCATTCTATATGGAATAAGGGAGCATGAATGTAATCAATAAGGAATATGGTAATACATGATGAAGGTATTCATTGCTATTACGGGGTAAAAAGGATCTATATTATGTTTACCTTCCTTATAAATGTTAGACTGTCAGTTTGGACAGAAGTATTTTGGATAGTTCTAGTTTGGATTATTTTGGATTGCCATAAAAGGACAACCCGGAGGTCGGGCGGCAACCCGTCGCGTCCGGCAAGGCTGCGAGACTTTAACCCGCAACCGAAGGGCGACAAGGGTGTATCACCTACCAATGGCCCATGAGATGTCCTAGATTAAATAATTTAGTTTTTATTAAAAGATCATGTAGATGAATTTTAAATTCGTTTATTTTGGAACCCTATACGAATAGTGTAAATAGAATTATTTTTACATTCTGTTATCTTTTAGAGTGAAAGATGAGTTTGTGGTAGAAATTTATTAATGGATAAAACACTAATTATAAAG
This sequence comes from Viscum album, assembly GCA_963277665.1. Taxonomy (NCBI): domain Eukaryota; kingdom Viridiplantae; phylum Streptophyta; class Magnoliopsida; order Santalales; family Viscaceae; genus Viscum; species Viscum album. Next base: position 1,613,225,992 of record OY728163.1, read on the forward strand.
TAAGTATATCTCCTTATGATCTTAGCCAATCTCATAAATAAATACCTCAACATTAAGAAAAGAAACTTATAACAAAAATGTTTTCCTAGATGATACCTTAAATCATCACTAAATAATGGCTTTGGGATTGTTGGCCTTTTCATAGCCATGATCTCTACCACTATCCATCAGATAATTGATGGTTAGATTTTTCTTCCATATCCATATTTTCCTACATGGAACCCTAGTATGTGTTATTTTCGGTAATCTTCATACGTTCGACTCTTTATTTTAAATAGAGGCCTCATTAATTCATTTTTCGATGTGGGATTTCAACTAAGATATTTTGAAACGTCAAAAATGTGTTATCCTAATACCCTATGTTTTGTTGAACCGATGGTATTTCAAATCATCATAGATTGATGAATTTAAGGACCTCAATTATACACTTGTTTGTGATTGATGATCTCAATCACTACATATAAATATTTACGTTTTTCCTCCAATTATATGTCTCTAATTGCCACCAATGTTCTCCTAATCGAGATCATAATTTGGTGGTGACCCTTTCATTTATCTTTTCCTCATATTAAGACTAAATTTTAGTAACCCAATTTCCGATGTGGGTTTTCCCACAAATATATTTTCTACTTTCAACCTTTTATTATCGAAGAACAATTTCAAATTGCGAGGACGCAATTTATTGATGGAGGGGAGAATGTAACACCCCAGGATTTCAGAGTGTGTTATTTCTTAAAAATAATTCAATAACTTGCACTACACGCAACACCGTGTTCAATCACACCATTAAAAGAGGTCATGAATAGTATTAACTACATTTTGAACTTTATATAATCCTTATAATTTTAGAATCCCTATTATGAGTTTCTTAGTCATATTGCAAGAACAGATTCATTTTCAGTATTTCACTTTTATCAACTTCTAATAGGGAAACCTTTTAAAATACAATATTTTAAACTTTTTGACTAAATGGGGACATCAAAAATTTAAAATGAAACATCCCAAGCTTCCACGGTACGCTTTCCTTTGAATAAAACAGTAGCGTGTGTTGTACGCAACTTCGAGTTCTAACACACCGTAACCAATCAAACTAGCTGTTATGAATAGTAATACCTACTTTTTGAAGTTATATATATTTTATATTTTAAAATGGACTTCATTATTGGATTCGGAATATCAAATTTAGCCTAAGGTGAAATTTTGGTACTTTTCGGATAACTTTCATATTTTGATGAATAGTGAAAATTACTAAATTTTAATTAAAAACAACTTTTTTAATCAAAATAATTAATAGTGATAAATTGTGAATTTGAGTGGTTTTAAAGTATATTTAGAATAAATTTTTACCATTTAATATAATTTTGGTCATTGTACATAATTTTACAATTAAACCGAACATAAACAAGTGTCAATCTTTTGATAGTTATTATCTCTTAAAAACACGCTTTTTGTTTTGACAGCGGGAATTAATTTTAAATTAATTTCTGCCACTTCTGTGTTTTGAATATAGAAAAATGGATTCCATATTTGGAATCAGGATGTTCAAATTGTGTAAATAGGTGACTTTTATTTTTAGACATTTTGAATAATTACTACAGTAAATATTTTATTTACCATGGTTAAGGGTAAATCCGGTAAATAAGGGTTAAAAAATAATATTATAATAATACTAAATTACGCTAAAACGTGTCTTAACCCTATTGGTTGATACATGGTCGACCATGGGCATCTTTGGGTCGATTTTGGGACCCCATGGATCCACTTGTAAGTGATAATGACACTTTATTTTAATTAAGTTAAAATGAATACAAAAATGACACAAGCATATATCTTTTAGAAAAACAATTGTTACATAGGGTTATATATGTTGGATTGTAGATTATAAATATTCATTAGAAAGATAAAAAGATTTCCTACATAATGATATTTTATTTATAATTGTTAGACAGTAAATAATTTATTTTATTTATGACACAATGATGATTCAGTAATTACTATAATAGTGAAAAATTAAAATAATTGATATTATAAATACCCAAATAAATATAATATGAAACTTTTAATGAATTAAACTAATTTTCTAGGATAATATGATATATTAGGATTGATTTAATTGACTTTGTTCGAAGTAATCAATCTGTTATGAGTTTCAAAAAAATCAACTATTGAATAGTGTCAAAATTGACATAAAAGAGTTCTTAAAACAAATATTATATTATTAATTGATATTAAATTCCTAAAAATCTAAGGTTCGGCCAAGAGACTTATATCATGATAGGTTAATCATTAATGTACCACTTGGGGGTATCTTGGATGTATATAGTAAGTTTATTAACCATATTATATAAAAATACAAAGAGACATTGTAAAAGTGAAACTAATTAACTTAGAGTTAATACTTAAAGAAAAGGTTAATATAAGTACACAAACCTGTCTAAATTCTATTGGTTGAGTGGTTTTCGACCTATCCCCACCTTAACCTTTGAATAATAAGCTTTGGAGCCATTAGAAATTGAATATGAATTTATTATAAATTAATATTTCTAGCTTTTCCAAAGGTGCCCCTCACCCCTCTTATAAAAGGGCACTCCTCCTTCTCATTTCTTCACACCTTCAAAGACTTTTGGTTCGGCCAAACTCTGCCCAAATACTCTCCCAACATCCCTCACTACAACCTAGAGGCCTTATTTTGATCAGAAAGCCAACCTAAGGAGCCCTTTTGATCAAATCAAAAGGAAGAACCCGAAGAAGAGGTAATGATTTCACCACCCTTCTCCAAGTTCATTTCTTCTTCCACTTCTTCTTCCTTTGTTCTTACCATTCTAAAATAATAACTCCAGTATCTCACATATACTGTGATGTTATTATAAATATGGTACAACCATATTCATTATTCTATCCACCCTTTGAATAACATGTCACCATACGTGCGTACGTACGGCTTACCGTCTCCACGTCGTGGTGTAGTTGTTATTTAATATAATATTATTTGGATGGGTATAATAATGATGTGTAACTCATGTAAATAATAAATATAACATGTTAATGATTCTTTATATATGATATACCATCCATTTATATATTATTTTAATATCAAAAGAATGATATTGTTGCTCGTGCGTACGTACGGACTACCGTCTCCACGAACGCGATGAGATTCATTCTCCATCATATCCATTCAAGTATAATTATCATTTGATGATTTAAAAATGATGTTTAAGGACTAGATATCATTCTGGATATAAATAAGATACAACAACCATGGCTTATGTAACAAAACATATAAAAGAAAATGAGTAAGTTAACTCCCGAAACGACGATAATTCTACGATATTATTAACAAATCAATGTTAAAAGATCATATATGATATCATATTAATATATATGATTCTTGTATAATTTAATAACAACTATTTCACCATTATACAGGAGGTTAACCTACCCCAACCAAGGAAAAGTACAAGGTAAGGGATTTTTCTTATCTCACATTCAATTCCGTGAGATTTCCGTTATTCGCCACTAAATTATTGAAAGTGGTGTATTGTGTACTGGTATTTGATATATATTATCATATTCATGTTATTCTGTAAATAATTTTGTGGTTATTAACTTTTGGCCATACGACTCAGTTGATTAACGTGGTAAGGGGTTTTCATCTCACTCCTTATTCCCGTGAGATTCATGCCATATTGCCACCATTACCTTTTGTGTGGTGTATGTACTGCCCATAATTATATCCTTTGTGTAATACACTCTAATTTCTGTGTACTTACATATTCATTGTATGATACCTCTTTCATGGGTTGTATGTTTCATAAGTTACCAAACTGGTAAGGGTTATTTCACAATCTCTTCATTATCCGAGGTTGTTTATACGTAATAATCTACTGGGATCTCGTTATCATCCACATCCATGTTTCTTCAAAATGTATTTCAAAACATTTTTAATATTTAATAGAATATGGGTTAAAGTCATTTATACCCTTGTTTGACTTTTTATGAGAGGTTTATAAGGGAATCTTTCCGTCGTTTTCCAAACAAGGTGCTTTTTAACCTTTTCGACATAATTAAGATAAGAATGTTTTTTTTAACTTATACGGCGGGTGCGGTTATTTTCCACCGTTATAAAATCGTCAAAGCTTCCCTTAAAAGCTTATAAGATTATTTTCAAAGAAAATTTTTGATTTTATATGGGTCTTAAATGATTTCAAAATAAAAGGAGATATTTCTTTAAAAAGAATTTTTATTTCATCTATGTCAACATCCTTTGATGGGTTTTAAGATTATTTGAAGTTGATTTATTATGATACAAAAATTCTATATTGTTTTGAAGGTTTTGTGATATGTTTGACTGTGGATGTGCTATTTTTATACCATTCATAGTTTATGGTGAAAGTATTGACATTTCGTATGCTAGTTCCAATAAGAATGTTTATGTTACATTTCAATCTTTACTTCATATGAATGTGTTGGACAAGTATGTTCCAGGTTGGGGACTGGTTAAAGTAAGCCCTCCAGGTTGGGGACTGGTAAAAGTAAGCCCTCCAGGTTAGGGACTGGTAAAAGTAAGCCCTCCGGGTTGGTGTCCGGTTATTAGAGGCACTCCGGGTTGGTGTCCGGTTATTAGAGGCACTCCGGGTTGGTGTCCGGTTATTAGAGGCACTCCGGGTTGGGTTCCGGTTACAGTTAGCCCCAAGGTCTTGGGACGAGGCCTTGAAAAGTAATTAAAGTTTAGCATTATGCATTCCAACATTATGAAAGTGGTTATTGATTTTGCATGTGATTATTCGATTAGTAGAATATCCATGTGAATAAGTAAATGGCATTATTTCATTTTATTTATGCCATACCATATTGAAAGTTCAAGTTTAAAAGGCTTTTGTTTTAGTTATACATTGCCTTAAATGTTTATTCTTATTTATGAAAGTTTCCGCTATATTGTTATCCTTACTGGGCATTTGAGCTCACCCCTTTTCTATGTTTTATTTTTCCCAGGAAGTGAAGAAGTAAATTATGAATGACCTGCAGGGATATTATGAGGGGATTATAGTGTGGACTGTGGAGACAATATGTTGTTGTAGTAGTTTTTCATTTTATGATGTAATGTAAAACATATGAATATATCTAGTGTTTCCAAGGCTACTAAACCAATCGGTCTTTCGAGATTTGATCTTTCTTGTGATCATGCCAATGTTACGAAGTAATGCACCGACTCTGGGTAACTGGGGTCGGGGCGTTACAATATGTATAGCTTATTGCTTCTGTTGTTGTTGTGTGTTGTATATTTTATTCTGCTTCCCTGCACTTTGACAAATGAGGTCATAGTTTCCCCACTATCAGACCTGGGACCTCACTACTAGTCGGCATCCTCTAGCGTTTACAATAATGAGCTTGAGTTCATGAGACCAACCGGTCATAGGGCACCCGTTGAGTGGATCCTTGAACCGGGATGTTACAATGGGCACCCTTGTAGATCACCCTTGTGCTGGACAGACCCTGGATAGTCAGCACTAGTGGGACCATAGATGGAACAACCTAACACAGTGAAGGTACATATCATCCAAGAGCGGATGAAGATTGCATAGACCATGTAGAAGTCATATGCAAACAGGAGATGTATACCTTTTGAGTTAGAGGATGGCAGCCATATCTTTCTATGGGTCTCAGCACGACAAGGTCTACAGAAATTTAGCCGAGGTGGCAGGTTATCTCCAAGGTTCATCAGACCTTTCCAGGTCCTCAGTAGAGTAGGTGAGGTGGCTTACCCCTTAGCTCTTCCACCTCAATTGCACTGGGTGCATGACGTCTTCCACATATCTCAACTGAGGAGATACGTGCCTGACCCTACTCACATCATCGTCCATGGCGAGCTGTACATCGACGATGCAGAGGCTTTCACGGAGGTTCTAGTGGAGATTGAGGATCGACAGGATCGGGTCCTATGTGGATGATCGATACCTCTGGTGTAAATGTGTTGGCAGCACGGGAACCTCCTAGAGAGCACAGGGGAGCGGGAGGCTTAGATACATGCTCATTACCCCCATTTTTTCACTTAGATCGAGTTGTAGCTTATGGGGACGTAAAGCCCTAAGGAGGGAAGAATGTAAAGACCTGGAATTTCAGTGGATTTTTTTAAATACATGGGAATTTTATGAGTCTACGAAAATTTACAGTGCATGATTCTGAGGCCAGGTGTACCCGGAATCAATTTTTTATATTTGGTTCGGATACGTTCAGTTAACATACGAGCAAGATTTTAAAACATTTTAACCAGTTCTCAGAATTGAAATTCAGGGGCACCATTGAACTCGCATTGCCGATATTCACTTAAGAAGACATTCACTTCGACGACAGTGAGTCGAGAATGAAAGTTAGTTTTTGGATTTTTATAAAAAATAATAAAATAAAGTACAACACTTTATTTTATTTTTAAGGTGACTTGTATTGAGTGTGTTGGTTGAAACCGCCCCTGGTTGTTGGTGGTGGGACCTCTACACCCTAACCTCCCATGAGAGGTTATGGTTGTGGTGTATAACCGAGCATAACCTCCCTCTTAATGATAGGGTTGGGGACCACCTGACCCCTATTGACGATGGAGGATGAAACCTCTCCACTCCCCCTCATTAAAGATAGAGGACCTTTGGACCTCTGTTGTGCAATTAATTGTGCCAACGTACGTACCAATTAATTGTTCCAACACATGTGCCAATGCGTTCCAATTAACTACGCCAACGTGTGTGATTTTATTATGGGGAGTTATATTCTCTATTTGAATTGTGAGCCAAAAATAAAATAATAGACGACCTATTGTTATTATTTGCTTGGAATTCTCTTTCGGTGGAACGGAGGAAGAGGAGAGCTAGGGAGAACCATTCTCCAAACGAAGAACACGAAGAAGGTTGGTGACGCTTCTTCCTCAGTCTTCTACCCTGGCCACTTTCCGACGTAGAGAAACTTCCCTCCTCATCAACGTCAACGAATAGATACAAGAGCTTGGATAGAGAGTGCATGACGAACATAGCGATCGACAAACTTCATCATCATCTTTCTGCAACACCATCAACGAATGTTGATCAACGACCAGCAAATCAAAGGTAGGGGTTGTCTTCTTGTAAATGCCAAGTTCTTCCTTCCTTAAAAAAACATAGTTGATGTTTACCTTTTTGCGGGTGGTGTGTTGTGCATCGTTATTGAGAGCATAATGCTACCTCCCTAAACGCAGAGGGTGCGGGCCAAACCAACATGGCCCGACCCCTCCATTGTTCTTTTTTGTGATGACTCCATGACGGCATAGAAATGAAGCGATGTCAACGAATACGGTGAACAATGGCCACACTACCCATGACCTCCATGAATCGTGCCACCCTCGCATTGCACCAGTACTTCCGGCCGAACACCACTGAGCCCTTTCATGCAAACTGTGGCTTTCCGGTGTGCTTCCCTGCGTGCTCTGTCATGCCCGTGCACTGCCGCACCCAGCGCCACATGTCCGTGTGCCCGGCACAAACCTGCCCGCACATCGCTCCGCCTGCCCGCATACCCCATGCACTGCCTGACACCCCCTGAACCCTACCCGGTTCCCCCGCGCTACCAGCTCGGCTTCGACGACGCCCTACCTGGTGCCCACAAACTGGCTGCCCATGCACCCCATGCGATGCCAGGCTCTGTTGGCATCCTGCCCGCCGCCCCTGTGCGCTTCCTACGCGCCCCACGCACTGCATGGCTCTGCCGGTACCCTACCCAACACCCTCGCGGACTTCCCGGAGCACTCGTGGACTACCCAGCGTCCCACCGGCCTGCCCACGCCCAGTGTGGCATGCTCGCTATCATTCCGACCGCCGACCTCTCGAGCCGTGCCCCTCGCGGCGCAAGACGAACCGGCCCCGCCCTTCATGTCGGGCCACCTACGTGGCCGCATCCAGGACTAACTTATCAAGTTGACCTACCCAAAGGGCTAGGTCTGGCCCATTAGGTCTGTCCGGGTTGACATATATCGGGTCGACACAGACGGGGTTAGGTCAAGTCTGTCCGACCAGGTGGGACCGGAATCGGGCCCACTACCGACCCTTTGCATTCTTTGACCATATCTTTGGCATCATTCATCCATTTGATGAATAGTCAGTGGCACTGGTAATGACGATGAGAGATGGTCCCTTTTGTATACCCCACTAGAGTTCGGGGTATAGTTGAGATACGGTCAGGTTGGTTCATACACGAATCCAATCGGGCCCCTAGGACTAACAGGCTAATAAATAGTAGACCAGACGTCTGATTGACGTGTCGTCTATTGCGTTGAGACCCCTATGATGAGGAGTAACTTTGAGATACTTCTGCATGGGACTTCACCAAACATGGAGTATCGACCTATAGCTCATGGAGCGAACCCTCCCATAGACGAGCGAGCAGATTAAAGAAACCTAGTAGCTGGTTGAGACTTGACAACTACCGACCGATCAACCTAGAGTGTTTTGGATTTCCCAGTGGGGAGCACTTGGTTATAGCGGTAGAACCATAGTGGGGGACCACATGGTTGAAGCGATAGACCCGAGATACTAGATTGAAGGAGTATCTATGTAGGCTATGAGGGGGAGCGATTGGTTGTAGCGGCAGACCCATAGTGGGAAGCACCTATGTGTGAGTGCACCAGACCCACAATACTCAACATTAGGAGTACCTAAGCAGCCCATGGTTAGTGGGAAGTTCTTGGTTGTAGTGGCAGGCCAACTGTACTCGACAGAGGAGGATTTCTCCAGCATCCATGGTTTCATCATCGTGAATAAAAATCCTGGTTGAGCTGTGTCAATGACTTTTGTTTTTTCCTCATGATTGAGATGAGTTTCTAGATAACTTAGGTATATCTATGGGCATATTCATAAGTAATGGTTATCTGTTGATTTCATACGTTGTGGTTTATCCTTGTTGTATATTTTTAGACCTTGAGGATCTCAGGTTCCCTACTGAGTATCGTTATACTCACCCCTTCACGGGATATGCTCACACCTCGTTGTGTTGGATGCAGACAAAAGACAATGCTGACGGAGGCCAAGAGCACCAGTACAGGATGGTACCCGGAGGTGGACCTTACGATGAGTCGGTATACAGAGGAGTCTGATGGACGTGGAGTACTGAGGTTTCCATCTGTACCGACCCTTCAGGTAGGAACCCCATAGGACGATCCCAGAGCTACTCTTTACCTTTCCGCTGTTTGTCCTTTTTCAATTGTACTTGTACTTTAGAGTTGGGATTGCATTTCTGGACCCTTTTACTTTTCAGCACACTCTTTGTATATAGTTTTTACATAGTGTTTTGATTCCATTTGTGTACTCTAATGTGTTTGTTTTCAGTTATAAAGGAAATTCCTTCCCAGTTTATGGATATACGTTTTCAGTGCTAGTCGCCATCCCCTGGCATACGGAAGGCAGGCTTGGGTAGTTAATACACTTTCCTCGGGGGATAGGCCATGAAAATATTTATGAAATTTTTATCATTATTAAATAATATGATTAAAATTATTACATTTTCCTTCACTGAAAACTGATACAATCATTCTTTAGTATGCGTGGACTACAACCTCCAAGAATTGATGTGATTCATTTTTCATCACCACATCACATGCTGGATATATATAAGTATATATAGAAAATTATTATGATTTTTATTATTTTAATGTAATTCATTAAAGTTAATATAATTCATTCCTTATTTCCATAATGACCATTGAAAAATTTGAAAAGTTACCCAGACATACATATGACTTACCATCTCCATGATTCTAACATAGGTCATTTATAAAAACCTCATTTAATAAAAGGATTCAAGTGTATAATTGAAGTTTAAAAATTATAATTATGAAATTATTATTATTATACATATTATTGAATAATGACCTCCTTCACCATAGTCATCCTACAAAAGTCATTTTGGATTATGAACCAAATATCGTCAAAACATACGACCTGAAAATAAATAATTATGTTTTTTATATCATGAAAATAAGTGTGATGAAATGAATAACAGAAGTGAATAAGGTAAGTAAGAATGTAATCAATTAACATAATTTTATTATTCAAGAATAAAAATAATTTCTATGGTGATCCAACATAAAGGTAAGGTACATTATTATAAAATTCCTCTTTTAGAGTCTCACATAAAAAACTTTTTCCATCCATATTCATATTTAATAAAACAATTAAATGTATTTATATAAAAAATAGATTAATTATTGAGGAAAATGTATTTATGTTTATAATTTATTTAAAGGATTTTCGAAGGAATATTTTAATGGAATTTTTTGATGTTATTTTACATAAATTCAAATGAAATGTTCTATTTAAACGTATAAGATTACAAAGACATTCCCGACCGCAATTTTCATATTTTATATTATTAATTCCATGAAATAATTTAATGATATATTTATATAGAAACATAATTCCCTTATTTATGGATATATTAGAATTTTTTTCAAATAAAACAATATTACAATATTCGAAAATGTTTGCTTCTGGTTGGAAAAAATTTTATGATTCAAATTTTGGAGATTGGATGATTTTATTCATTTCTAAATGATATTATTTTTTCTAATTGTAATGATTTTGAGTTATTATACTATAATCCAATGATAGGTGCTTACACTATTAAAAAATTATGGGTGGTTTTTTGACAAACAATGAATTAGTGGGTTCATGATATCACTTCAATCCATTGGAGACAGTAGTCAACCATATGGTTATTAAATTTATTGTTGTGATTAAAATAGTTATTTTTAAATAATATGCCATGTAACATACTTGTATTATATATTTTTATGTAGTTTATTTGGGGATCTTATGATTAACCATTTACGATTATGATCTTATATTTATATGAAAGTATATTATAATATTACAGGGTGAAAACTATAACATTTCGAAAAACATTTGAGTGATATTTTTATTAATTCAATAAAACCATATGAGTTTAATTTTTCATCTCTACATTATTGTAAAAATTATTTTCCAAATAATTTAGAGGAAATGATGATTTATTTTTTAGTGTTTTTTATTTTGTAGGAAATGTTTATTATGAAATTTGAAAATGTTTGTATATGTTAATATTTTAAGATTTATTTATTTTTATGTGACTTGCAATATGTAATTTTTACACATTGTTCCTTATAGTTGGTGTCATATTACGGTTATTTTGACATTAGTGTTTAGTAAAATGTTAATAAAATACAAAAATAAAAATAAAATATATGTTTTATATTAAATTAAATAGAATTTTATGATTACCTTGTTTATTCCTCTAAACTATGTCGATTCAGAATAGATTTCCACAAAGGGAACATGGAAACTAAATTTGGAATGTGTCAAGGTCATGATTTCTTCCACATATAAAACCTTTTAACGATTGGAATAATAAAAGACTCTTTTTTTGTGTTAGTGTTTAATTTGAACCAATCTATAAATTATAGTTGTATCCATGATATATAGAATATTGATCCTCCATTGATGAACATAAAAATAGTGAATCATTTTATTAGACAACACCCACAAGAATTCACTGGATCTTCTGGGCTAGTGGTAGCCTAAAGTAGATTATAAAAGGGGAGAGGATATAAAATATTAATATTTTTTATAATCAAAGGGTATGTCTTTATATTTACAATTTTTGGTGAATCCAATTAATTACGGACAATTATTTTGATATATAAAAATATAATGTTATTGTCTGCATATAATGTGATGAAATTTAATATATTTTCATGGAGAAATGATTTCCTAAAAGATATTTATATTATGATTATATATAAATTCAAATAATTGAGAGAAATTTATGAATATAAAATTGATATTTATGAATTAAAACTCACCCATTTGGCATCATATGTGAACAATTTTAACATAGATGATGTTTTATTAGAAAAAGAAAACATATTAAGAATGGAAAGTTGAATTAATTTAATTTTGGTAAAGTATGTGCTATCATATATTGAAATATATTATGTGTTCCTCATTTATAATTAATGAGTTGAGAATTTTTTAGTGGATCTTATTGTTTCATATTTTCTATTCTTCCAGAAAATACTATAGTGTATAGAGTCAAATAAAAGAATTACTAGTGGGATGGAATGAATATAGATATTGGTGAGTTTACCATGAAATGTAGTACTTTTAAACTGGATAATGTTAAAATAAAATTACCATGTTTGATTATTCATGATTTTCTAGTTCCAGGGTTTATATTGGAAAATATAACATGGGTTTTTTTTAGGATTACCAATGAAATAATGATCTAATAATGTGATTTGTGTTATTATCAATCAATTAAAATAATAATTTAATATTATTTCTATTTGAGATACATTTACATTGGATATAATTCATTGATTATATTTTAAAAATATTTACATGTTAAATTAATATGATCACTCTATTGTATTTGACAATGAACCTAGTTTTACCTCAGTTTTTTAAGGGCTAAAAATTTCAATACAAACAGAATTAAATTTCAATAAATTCAATCATCCTATGTATGAAGAATATCATAAATGAGAAATTCTAGACCAAGATGATATTATGCACACATTTTTAATGGGTTTACAATGATATTAGGATAAACATATTTCATTAGTTGAGTTTTCATATAATAATAGTTTTCATTCAATTAAACAGATTGTACCTTTTAAGGAATTTTATAGAGGGATATTTAAGAATACAAAATTTCAGGATAAATTATGTCAAAGTAAGTTTATGGGACCAGAATTAGTATATAAAATGGGTGATTAGTTGATAGTAATTTAGTAGTATATGTGCAATTATCAATGTAGGTAAAAATGTTATTCAGATAACCAGAAGAAATTTCATTCATTCAAGGTAGGTGGTAATGTTTTTCATAAATTATCTCCACGAAATAGTTTTAAGTGTTTTGGTTAAAAAGGGAATATATATCCATAATACATTGGCCAATATGAAATCCTATAAAATATCAGATTAGATTATTTCAGAGTAGTATCAACTTCGAGTTTATAATTAGTAGACAACATTTTCGATGTTTTGATGTTTAGAATTTATGTTCCAAATTTATCTCATAAATTTCTCCATAAGGTAGTTCTAATGGAAGGTATTCATCTATATGATAAACAACTGATTCAGATTCACAACCATAGAGAGAAACTATTGGGGAACATTGTAATTCACTAGGTTATGGTATTTTGGAGAAACCGTATGGTTTAATAAGAAACACTGGAATCATAAAATTTTATGGGTGAATGATATCCCCACACATTTGATAGGTGAATATAATTGTGATGAAAATATTTACAATGGTAGGAAATATTTAACAACCTAGGTAATTATAGGATTAATCATTTTCAAAATATTTAGTATTCAAGATATATGTATTTATACTCAATATTACTTTTTAAATAAAAAAAATTAAATAGTTGTATTAAACACTTTTATTATATGGTATTATAGAAATATTTAATTTTCATATTTTAATTTTATTACATAAAAAAATTAATATCTTTTTTGAATTTTAAATTTTAAATTTTCCTTACAATAAATTTCTGATTATTTCTAAAAAATTATTTTTTACTATGTAGACAAAATTCATATCGCTGATGTAAATTATATTTTCCTTTGAATTATTCAGAAGGTAAAATTTTATATTGGTTTAATAAATAAAATTATCAATTATTTTTGAATGAATATCTAATTATATTCATTGGAATGTAATATAAATACAAATTTAGTAAAAAAATTTACTTAAAAATAATTGTTTTCAAAATTTAGTTTTTCATCTCAATTTTATTATGTAATTTGAAATTATAATATTATAATAATATGTTTTTAATAATTAAAAATGGATTCCATATATTTAATAATGGTTTCCAAATATTATGAACTAGACCATTTTATTTTTTTCCATCTGAGTGAGAAATATTGTAATTTTTTCCACAAGGCAATGGCTACCCAAGGTAACTGATGTCAAAAATAACATACTGAGGATAATAAATTGGCCATAAAAATTTCATTAATTTTATTTTATGAGTCTTATGAATCCATATTCATCCTAAATAGTACTATGGGTCATGTTTTATATATTTATTATTGATCATGATATTTATTATATTATAATCAAAGAAAATATTCAAATTTCACTCTATTATTTTAATAAGTATAATATTTTTTACATGGTTATAAGTAGAGGATAAAATCTTTTGTAAATATAATTATTTGAAATTAACGTCTTATCATTGTTGAGATAATTTATTTATTATTTTTATTGAATAAATTAGAACCATTAATTCATACCCTACAAGAACAGAGTAATTATATAATTAATGGGAAAATAAAATAAGATATATTAAAAATATATAATGTTGTATAAAAATCAATAATTAATGTTAATTTTTTTAAAGAAACATATAAGATCTTAATTATGTACTAAATTATTGAAATTGAATTTAATTTTATATGATGATAATGTTAATTCTAATGTAAAGAAAAGTTCTAAAATTGTTATTACTACTATTTTCATGAAATTTTATCTTGATAAATTATAAAAAATTCCAAAAAAAAATTCTAAAATTTATTATTATATAGTTAAAAATATTAACCATATTCAATTTATGGTCTATTTTCTGTTTATATTTACTATCTAGACACTCAAATAGGAAAAAACAATGTTTTCACTTTTAGTGTTAAAATGGTTAATGGGTGTTGAAAACAAATGATAACTTTAAAATTTTTTCAAAACATGTAAAAAAATATTTTATGAAATTATTTAGACTCATAACTATCTTATATTATATTATTAAAAAATTTGATCCATCTTAACATCAATATTAATTTATATTAAATACATAATTATTAAATTCCCAGAGTGCTTCACCCCTCTCTTTAAAATGGAACCACATATTTTCATTTTTTCATACATAAGAAGCCTTTTTAATCATACAATATGTCCCCAAATTCCTACATAAAATCTCACTACAAGTTAAAAGAGCCATATTTTGGAAATAATACCAATCATTGTGGTTTGTAGATATTAATCAAATGATATATTCTAATGATATTGTATAGTTTTAAAAAAAATATTTTAGCATTATTTCTTATTTAATCTTATTGAAATATTTATAAAATGTTAGAGAATAATAACATTAATATCATCAATATTCAATGATATTATTTTGTAATTTTCTACCTATATCATTTTCTTCTTTCATCAAATGGGGAATGACATTATCATTAATGTGTAATGTAGACTACACACATCACAAACTCGTGTATTTTTCCCATCACCATATTTAACACATGGATTGTAATTCGATAATTAATTGTAATATATTATATTATTTAAATAATTGTAATTATAAAAATTTAATATATCATTTATCTTGTAACATTTTAGTTCAATTAAAAATTATTACATCGTTCGTGCGTACGTGTGGACTTCCACCTCCACCAAATGATGTGATTCATTTATCTTGACTACTTAACATTGATTATATATATATATATATTAAAATAATTAATATGAAATTTATGATAATATGATCATTATTGAAATGAAAAATAATAATTAGATTCATTCTATATTGATAATTGAATAATGGAAACATTACTTATTTATACGTACGACCTATTTTCTCTCTGATTATTAAATAGTTAATCTTTCATAACAATATTTAATGGATGGAATTATAATATTAATTTATGCATAATAATAATAATTATTTAATGATAATTATCCTGTAGAAAATTCATTAATTATCACCAATACCCATGCCAACCTACTGAATTCATTTTTCACTTTTAAATCTAATATCATCAAAACATCCAAAGTGAAAATATAATATTAAGTAATATTTCTAAAATGTTTGTAAGTGAGATAAATTTAATAGTAAAATGGAAAATTTTGATCATGAGAGTAAATAGTTAACTTAGGTTTATTATTTTATATGATAAAAAATATATAGGATGAGTCAGGCTTGAGGTAGGGGATATTGTTCTAAATATCATCTTTTAATGTTTCCCTTAATAATATAATCTTCTTCCATTCCCATAAATTTGAAATTATTTTATGGATGTCTTTATATTTACATAAAATAATTATTATAGACACACATTGACTTTTTTATATTTCATTCTAGATATTTTAAATAGAATCTTTTTTTGTAATTTTTTTATGGTCTTTAATAAAATTCAAATGCTATGTTAAATTATAATATATATGGTGACATGGATTTTTCCACTACCATATGCATTATCTGATTTTATAGATCCTTTAAAGTCTATATTTATTTCATAGAGGAAAAATATATTTATTTATATTTTAGGTATTTAAAAAAATTATTATATTAAATGAATATTTCAATATTTAAATTTTTTTATATTAATGAAATGAATAACATATTTTGTCTAAATTTGGAAATTGATATTTTTTATATTTTTTTATTATGTCATGATAATTTTAAATTTTTATTATGATGGGTAAATCTATTATAAACCAATTATGGTTGGATTCATTATTAACCAAGGACAGAGGCTTTAGTGACTAATTAAGGGTGGACGGATCCGTGATTTTCCTATAATGCATTGGGCATGGAACTCGACATAAATTTTTCACATTTATACAAGTGTTGTAGTGATATGGAAATAATATTCTGTCATGAACCGACCCCTGGGTCCTGTGTTGTAACTACCTCAAGCCCAATTTCCATAGAAAATGGGCTGGAGACTAGAACCAAATGCATAAATCCCTATAATAGGGAAGGAATTACCTTTATAAATCATAAACACACACAACTAGAGTACAAGCAGAAGAAAAAACAATGTAAAAATTGTATAAAAAGTGTACTAAAAGTAATGGGTGCCAGAATACAATCCAAACGATAAAGTGAAAGTACAAATGAAAACATGTACAACTGAAAAGGGACAAACAACAAAAATGTAGAAGCAACTCTAGGATTGTCGTCCGGGGATCATAAATTAAGGGTAGGTATAGATGTCCTCCTCAACACTCCACATCTTTTAGTCTTCTCTATGTACCGTCATGCCGAGTGGTCCACCTCCGGGTACCGTCCTATCCTGGACAGCTTTTGGCCTCTATCAGCGTTGTCCATCGACTGCATCCAACACAAATAGGTATGGGCATAGCCCATGTAGGGGTGAGTATAACGATACTTAGTAGGGACCCCTAACCCTAAAGGTCTCCCAAAATCCATCAAGGATAAACCAACAAGTATGAAATCAATGGATAACCATTACTTAGGTATATTTCCATACATATACCTATGTTATCAAATAACCCATCTCAATTATGAGAAAAACACAATAGTCATTATCTCAGATCAAACCTGGATTTTCATTATTGAAACCACTACTTCTGGAGAACTACTCCTCTATCGAGTACAGTGGTCATGTCACGACACTGAGGCACTTCTCACTAACCTTGGACTACTGAGGTACTCCTCCTGTCAACTAATGCGGGTCTTCTGCTATCTACATGGTGCTCCGTCCACTGCTGGTCTTCTGCCAAATACCGGGCGCTCCCCCGAATAGCCTATAAAGGTACTCCTCCTATCGTGTACCGTGGTTTTGTCACCATATATCAAGTGCTCCTCCACCATGGGTCTGCCGCCAACTACCAAGCACACCCCACTGGCCTAGTCGAAACACTTCGAGTCGAATCGGTCAAGCAGTCATCCGGTCTGTCAGCTATTAGGTCTTCGCGCTCTCTCTGCTCATCTCCGGGAGGGTTCTCTCCATGAGCTACTGGTCGATACACCAAGTGTCACAAAGTCTAATGTGGATGTTTTTCAAAGGACGGTCACATCGTTGGGGTATCAACGCAACAGATGGTGCGTCAATCGGACGCCCAGTCAGTGAGTTATTGGCATTTCCGTCCCAGGGGGCCAGTTGGTTTTTAGGATCTAACCATCCTAACAATACTCCAACTATGTCGAAAACTCTAGTGGGATATACCAAAGAAGCCGTCTCAACCTAAGATTTCTGTAACCGCAGAAGGTTCGTCGATCAGAAACATGTATCCCATGTTATGGGTGTAAAGGTATTTCGGGTCTTACGGGTCCGGAGTGGGGTCTGACCTGGTTCGCATTTCCGACCCAGCCCGAAGGTGGTCTGGCCTGAAGGGGGCCCGTAGGGGGCGGCCCGGCCCGAAGTCGCGGTGCGGCTAGGCTGGTGAGCCGTGTGGCCTGGCCCGACTGGCCGTGTGGCTTGGCCCGGCTGGCCGCATGGCCTGGGAATGTGGCCCAGTCGGCTGGTCATGAGGCTCGGCCCGGCTGGCCGTGTGGCCTGGACGGCTGGGAGTGTGGCTTGGTCATGCGGCCCGGTCGGCTTGCCATGTGGCCTGACCGGTTGGTCGTGTGGCCCGGCGGCTGGCCACGCTGCATGATCCGTTGAGCCACGTCGTGGGGGGGGGGGGGTCACGCCCCTCGTTTCTCGTTCAGAACCGGCTCTAGGCACCGGTTTTTCCCCCGCGGGTACCAAGGGGTCCCAGCTTGTCCGGCTCTCCAAGCGGCCAGCCCATTCCTGCACCACTGGCAGGGCGCGCCGGCGCCGTTCCCCTTCACAAGGGGCCGCTGTGGCCGCGGCGCAACGGCCCCACGCCCCTCCGCCATGACACCCCAGGACGCGGTTCTACTGCACCGGCACGGCGTGAGGGCGCCGTGATTCCTCCACCACATCCCATCTCAACTGCGTCCCTCGGTTCCTCCGCACGGCACGATGATATCATGCCTTTCTGACAACTCGGTGGCCTTGCACCACCAGTTTCATCGCAGTAGGCCTGACGCCTAACACCGGTGTTGTGATTCTGCCTCCGTCATCCAAAAACATGAATAACGAAGGGAGATGGTCGGGCTGTGTTCCTGCGGCCTGAGCCTTCCACGTTATTGTGATATCAATTGGAGAAATAGTAATAACCAATAACGAATGATGAAGAATGGAAATGAGAATGAACATTAAATCCCCTACCTCGATTATCTCTCATTGATGAAGTCGCGTGAAGAAGACGTCGTTCCATTGACATCAGGTAGAAGAAGAAGAAGAAGATAGTGTTCGTCGTTCTTCAGTGGAAGGAGTGTTCTCCACATTCCTCATTGAGATGTTGAAGGTATCTCTCAAGGTCCCACCCGAATTGAATTTCCCTCCAAAATAATGGTTTAATCCAACCAATTATTTAATTGTTGGCAAAATAATTCAAAAATATATGAATTAAATGAAACCATTCACTTAATTAATGGGTGGAGAATTGGAAATTTAATGGTGTGGATGTTCAAGGGTTACACACTTAATTTGGGGTTCCAAGGGTTTCATCTCCCGGGTGGTCCTTACCAATGGAGATCCTCTTAATGGAGGTTATGTGCGGGTGTCACCCACCCCCATCACCTCTCATGGGAGGTTATGGTGTGGTGGACACCACCACTGACCTCTTCTAGGAGGTTTTAGCCACCATAAAATAAAAATAATGTTTAACACTTATTTTTATTCAATTTAATTAATAACCTCATAATCTAACTTCTAATATCATTAGAATGAAACTACGGTGAAGGACACATTATGAAATTACCAACACTTCGAGTTCAATGGTGCTCTCAGATTTTAATTCTGAGAACCTTTTCAAAAGTTATAAAAACCTACTCGTATGTTCTCTGAACGTACCCAAAAAAACATTATAAATTGATTCCGGGCACACCGGGCCTCAGAATCAAGTGCCGTCAATTTTCACGGACTTGAAAAAATCCCATGTATTTAAAAAAAACTCCACGGGAGTTATGGGTCTTTAAATTCTCCCCACCTCAGGTATTCACATCCCTGTAAGGTACTACTTGAACTAAGGGAACAATTGGGGGTACTGAGCATGCATCTGAGCCTCCTGCTCCCATGTGATCTCTTGGAGGTTCACGTGCTGCCAGTGAACACGAACTAGAGGTATCGACTGTCCATGTAGGACCCGCTCTTGTCGATCCTCAATCTCCACTGGAACCTCTATGAAAGTCACCCGGTCATCGATGTCCATCTCTCCAAGATCGATGATGTGAAAAGGGTCATACACGTATCTCCTCAGGTGAGATGCGTGGAAGACATTGTGAACCTAGTGCAACTAAGGTATAAGAGATATGTGGTAATCCACCTCACCTACTCTTCTAAAGAACTGTAATGGTCCGATGAATCATAGAGATAACTTGTCGCCTCTGCCAAATCTCTGTAGACCTCGTCGAGGTGAGACCCATAAGAAGACATGGCCGCCCTCCTCGAACTCCAGAGGTCTCCGTCTTCTGTTAACATAAGTATTCTTCCAACTCTCTCCAGTCTTCAGCCACTCCTGGATGATATGCACCATCTCCGTGGTAGCCTATTCCATCTCTGGACCCACTAGTTCTTACTCCCCTGGGTATGTCCTACAGATTGGCAATCTTCAAGGTCGTCCGTACAATGCCTCGAAAGGTGCCATACCGATGGTGAATTGATAGTTTTTGTTGTAGGGAAACTCTACTAGAAGAAACTGATCCTCCCAGATGTGACCGAAGTCGTGGAAACATGCACGAATCATGTCTTCAAGGTTATGGATGGTTCTCTTGGTCTGAACATCCTTTTGGGGATGGAAGGTGGGGCTCATGCGAACCTATGTCCCAAAAGCTTCATGCAACCCCTTCCATATCCAGGAAGCAAATCATGTGTCAGAGTCGGAGATAATAGAAGAAGATACACCATGAAAACACACAATCTCCTGCACGTAGAGGCATCCCGAGCTCTACACTGATCCTTATTCTCTAATTGGTAGGAAGTGGGATGACTTGGTGAGTCAGTCGACAATCACCCAAATCGAGTAATGAAACTTGGTTGTACATGGAATACCTATCACGAAGTCCATGTATATCCCATCCCAATTCCACTCTCAGACCTCTATGGGATGAAGCAAGCCTGCTGGAACCTAGTGCTCTGCCTTCATTTGCTGACATGTAAGGCCTCGTGAGTCAAACTTTGCCACTGCCTTCTTCATACATGGCCACCGGTGCTGTCGTCGAAGGTCCCGGTACATCTCTTCCACTCCTGGATGTACAACTAGAGGGGAAGTGTAGAACTCCCTCAAAAATTCTTCCTGAATTGCTATTGGTACCATGGTATGTCCTTTTAGAGGATGATGTGATCCCACCTTCATAAAATCCATTAGGTGCTTTCCCTGTGGATATCTGAGCACATCACCTCTCGTTGTTAGCGTCCCCATGATGTGTCTCCCTGACTTGCTGAAGAAGCGGGGGAGTGACTGTAAGAGAATGTATATAGGCTGCTCCATATCAGTCCACAAAGGATATCTAAAAGGCATCCAACCACTCTGTCACCTATCCTATCAGTTGTATAAATGTCCTCATGCTATGTGCATCCGCAACAACGTTTCCCTTCCCAGGAGTATAGACTATCTCGAAGTCATAGTTCCTAAGGAACTCTAGCCAACATTGTTGTCATAGGTTCAATTACATCTGAGAGAAGATATACCTGATACTCTTTTGATGAAAGTACACAGTAAAACGTTCACCCATTATATAGTGCCACCTTATCTTCAAGGCCAAGACCGCTGCTGCTAACTCTAGGTCATGGGTAGCATAGTTTTCCTCATGCTGTCTTAGCTTCCATGGACCATATGCGATCACTGATCGATCCATCATCAGGACACACCTGATTCTGGTCCCAGATGCGTAGCAGTTAACTGTGTACCCTACTCCCTCCTTTGGAAGCCTCAAAATGGTGTCACTAGTCAGCCTTTGCCTCAGCTCTTGAAATATCTACTGGCATCTCTCCGACCACACGAAGGGTTTCCTCTTCTTCATCAAGGTTGATAGTGGTGCTGCAACTATACTGAAGTCTGTAACGATCCTCTGATAGTATCCAGCCAAACCCAGGAAACTCCAAACCTCAATCACACTCTGGAGTGGCTCCAAAGCAAGAACTTCCTCAATCTTCACTGGATCAACTGCAACTCCAGCCTCCGAGATGACGGGTCCCAAGAAGTGAACCTATCAAATCCAGAACTGACACTTCGAGAGCTTACCATAAAGCTGGTGCTCTCAAAGTGTGTATAGTACTACCTGAAAATGGTAGGCATGCTCCTCCTCAGTAGTCGGGTAGATCAAAATGTTGTCAATGAAAACCACGAAAAATTGATCGAGGTAAGGCTAGAATAACCTATTCATGAGACACATGAACATTAATGGAGCATTGGTTAAGCCGAAGGGAAAACCCAAGAACTCATAGTGGCCATATCGACACCTGAAGGCAGTCTTCTGCACATCCTCGTCTCGAACTCTGAGATGGTGATAGCCTGATCTGAGGTCTATCATCATGAACCATAATGCCCACTTGAGCTGATCAAAGAGGTCGTCAATCCTCATGAGTGGATACTTTTTCTTTACTGTCAACTAGTTCAGGAAATGATAGTAATCACAGAGCCTCAATCTCCCATCTTCATTCTTGGACAACAGAATCGGGGCTGCCCAGGGAGAAACACTGGGCCAAATGAATCATGTTCACTGCAAGTCCTCGAGCTGTACCCGCTGCTCACGAAGCTCCGTGGGAGCCATCCTATATGCTAGAGTATATATCATGGATATACTAGGGTATAGGTCAATGTATAAGCCCACCAATCCATGAGTAGGTAGTACTAGAACATCTTCAGAGAAAACATCATCGTACTGGTCCACCACTACAGGATAAGTCGGAATCTCCACATCAACTACTCTGAGGGTAAGGCAAGCCAACCGTTGAGTGATCACCAACACCCTCCTCTGAGTAAGTCTGTCATGTGCTACAAAGGATACCTTCTCTCCAATGAAGGCGAACCTGGTCCCATCAGTGCGGACACACCACACTTTGAGCCTAATAGAGTCGATCTGAGCATGGACTATAGATAACCAGTCCATACCCAAGATTAAGTTGTATGGCCTCAACGCTTCAACGAAGAGATCACAGCCGAATCTCTCACGTCCTAGAGCAATCTCACACTACCGGCCCCAGTGCGTAATCTTCGAGTCTACTCCCGAAAGAGTCTCTAGCCATAAGGATCGAGCCAGCAGCTCTATTGAAATCTTTGAGATCTGAACGAGGGTAGTGGCTATGAATGAGTGAATGGAACATGTGTCTATAAGAACTACAACGATGGTGGAGTAGACAGAGATCGTAACTCGAATCATCTATAGAGTTCCATGTTTATAGGCCTCAACTTCTTGAAGCTTTACTCTGCCTTGTCCACCTGCTCCCTGCAGTCGGGGTGGACATCGCGGTGGTGGTGGTGGTAACACCTCGTATCGTCGTCCACTGCCAGCTACTCGACCATCTCCTCTTCCATGTCAGCCTCCACCCAATGAACGACCTCAATCGATCCTCTAGATCTACCTGGGAAGTCCTTAAACTCTCTATTGATCATCAGTATGGTGGGTTAGATAGTCACGAGCCATGTGACCAAGCTCACCGTAGGAGTAACAATGCCCGCTCCTGGCATGTATGGCTCTGTCTCCACTCTAGGTGCCCCGCACAACTGATCTTGAGTTGTTCAGTCGACCACCTATGGGTCTTCTCCTCTTGGACCTCTACATCGACTATCTACTTCCAGCTGCAGAAGACTCCGCTGCAAGTTGACAAGTTGTGGGTCCCGCTGCTGGAGACTGCTCAGCAAGGAAACTCGCCACTAGGAGGGCTCTCTACAACACCCCCTTCTTCATTAGAATGTTGTGAGAGATAACTGAAGCTATGATCTCTTTCATGAGTCCCTACTCAATGTTCATGGACCTGAAGAATGAGTCTCGTACTATATCAGTGGAGTAGGAGGAGAGGTCAGTGAACCTTGCTGAGTACTAAGCTACACTCATGCTACCCTGCTTCATATGAAGTAGCTCCTGTATTCCCAGTGCTCGAAGGTTGGCAGGTACAAACTCCTCCCAGAACAACCACTCGATGTCTGTCCATAATATCATCATCTCATCATGTACTTGGAGAATTAGGCTCCACCATCTACCTGTTTCTTCTTGAAGGAGGTAGGGTGCAAGGATCACCATGAAGTCAGATGGCGTCCCTACTAGCCTGAAGACACTCACCACAACCTCCATCC
The DNA here is from genome assembly GCA_963277665.1 of Viscum album. Classification (NCBI taxonomy): domain Eukaryota; kingdom Viridiplantae; phylum Streptophyta; class Magnoliopsida; order Santalales; family Viscaceae; genus Viscum; species Viscum album. The sequence continues at coordinate 1,613,250,106 of OY728163.1, forward strand.
AATCCTCAGCCGCCTGCATGTCTATCTCTCCCCTAAACCAAGGTTTCCTCTGGCGCTGGAACACATTTAGAATGCTCAAGCGGCATGCACTCTCTGCTACTAGGGCTGGTGGCATCGGTAGCCTAACGGGGAGTAGTACTGTTGGTGCCTCCACTGTTGCCTCAACTGGATGAGGGCCCTGTACTAAGGCCTTGTCGCTCGGTGGGCTATCAGTACGTACAACTCTTGGGGATCTAACTGGTCGTTCATGGGTAGGCATCCTGAATTAAACAGATGAGACATGGGCAAAAGACTATACCTAGTGAGATGACCTAGTTGAGACGACTTAAATAATACTTTTGAAAACAAAAATGCAATTAGTGTTTTCATGCACTGAGTTGGAAAACAGTAGTCAGGGTCCTGATGTATGGATATGTCAGTCGCCACACCAAAAATGGACTCACTGAACTGAAGATCACACTTAGTACCCTTAACACTATTGCTTCGAAAAAAATATATATTATTCCTACGTTCTATGGTAGAACCGACTTCTCTGATACAAATTGGTCACAAACCGACCCCCGGGGCCCATGTCGTAACTACCCCAAGCCCACTTCTAATGGGCCAGAGGCTGGTGACTAGCACCAAAAGTGAAAATCCATATAATTGGGAAGGCAATGCCTTCATAAATCGTATACACAAGAAGCCGGAAAACAAGTGGAAGAAAACACTAATTAAAAACTGTATTAACAAGTGTACTGAATGTAATGGGGTGCCAGAATACAAGCCCAACTGTAATGTGCAAGTACAACTGAAAAAAAGTACAACTGAAAAGGTACAATCAACTAAAAGGTAGAAGCAGCTCTAAGATCATCATCTGGGGTTCCTACTTGAAGGGTAGGTATAGATGTCCTCCTCACCACTACAGGTCTATCGGTCCTCTCCATGTACCATCACATCGAGTGGTCCACCTCTGGGTACCGTCCATTCTTGGCTTGCTCTCGGCCTCCATCAGCATTTTCTGTCATCTGTATCCAACACAACGAGATGCGGGAATAAACCATCCAAGGGTGAGTATAACGATAATCAATAGGGACCCCGAGACTCTCAGGGTCTCACAAAATTCATCAAGGATAACCACAATGTATGAAATCAATGGATAACCATTAATAAGATATATGCCCATATATATACCTAAGTTATCACGTAACCCATCTCAATCATGAGGAAAACACAGAGGCCATTGTCTCAGCTCAGGAAGGATTCTCATTATTGAAACCACGATTGCAGGAGAACTCATCCTCTGTCGAGTAAAGTGGGTTTGTCACCACACTGAGGCGGTTCTCACTAACCTTGGACTGCTAAGGTAATCCTCCTTTAAAGTACCATGGGTATGCTGCCAACTACTAGGCACTCTATCCGATGTGGGTCTGCCGCCAAATACCGGGCGCTCCCCCTAATAGCCTACCGAGGTACTCCTCCTGTCGAGTACCACAAGTCTGCTGCCAAATACAAGGCACTCCTTCACCATGGGTCTGCCTCCAAATACCAAGATCTCCCCACTGGGCTAGTCTAAACACTCTGAGTCGAGTCGGTCAAGCAGTTGTCAGGTCTGTCAGTTACTAGGTTTCCGCACACTGTCTACTCCTCTCTGAGAGGATCTATTCCATGAGCTGATGGTAGATACTCCAAGGGTCATGAAGTTTCATGTGGAAGTATCTCAACTGAACTACACCTCATAGAGGTCTCAATGAAACAGATGGAGCCTCAATCCGACGCCCGGTCTATGAGTTATTGGCATTTCCGTCCTAGTGGCCCGGTTGGTTTTTAGGTTCATACCAACACGACCATACTCCAACAACATCCAATACTCACTTTGGATATGGAAAATAACTGTTTCACTCTGAGCTTTCCATTGTCGTAGACGGTTCGTCTATCAGATACCCGTAGCCCATGTTATGTTCATAAAGGTATTTCAGGTATAACGGGTCTGGAATAGAGTTTGACCTGATCCGTGGGTCCAACCCAGCCCGAAGATGGCCCGGTCTGAAGGCAGCCCAAAGGGGGCGGACTGGCCGAAAGGTGCATCCTGACCAGGATGGCTGTCCGGGTGGCCCGACCCGACTAGCCGTGTCGCTCGGCCCGACTGGTCATGGGGCCCGGCACGGATGGCTGCAGGGCTTGGCCCGGATGGCCGGGCGGCCCGGCCAGCCGACTGGCCGTGGGGCCGGCTAGCCATGGCTGGCTGGCCGCGTGGCCTGGCTGGCCATGCCGCGCGGCCTGGCGAGCCATGTCGTGGGGGGGGGGGGGGCGGAGGGGGCAGGGGTTTCTATGCCCCACATTTCCCCTTCAGAACCGGAACTAGGTGACGGTTTGGTTTTTTTCACCACAGGACCAGAGGGGTCCCACTTTGTCCGGATGGATGAGTGGCCAGCCGGTTCCCGCACCACCGGTGTGGAACAACGGTGTCACGCCCCATCACCGCGGCCTGCCCTGGTCGCGGTTCCACTTCACTGGCCTAGTGCGATGACACCTTGCTCCTCCGCCGCGGACCGCCCTAGTTGTGGTTCTCTTCCACTAGAATGACGCGAGGGCACCGTGCTTCCTCTGCCACAACCCAGGTTGGCCGCAGCCCTCGGTTCCTCTGCATGGCACGATGATGTCGTTCCATTCCGGCGACCCGGCGACCATGCGCCACCAATTTCTTCGCAGTCATCCCAACGCCGGCCTCCATTGTTATTGTTCCGCCTCCGTCGTCAACAAACGTGAATAACGAAGGGAGAGGGTCGGGTCGTGTTCGTCCGTCCCGAGCCTTCCACATTTTTGTGATATCAATTGGAAAAAAATAATAACCAATAATGAACGACGAAGAACAGAAACGATAATCAAATATAAATCTCATGCCTCGATTGTAGCTCTTTGACGATTTCACGGGAAGAGGACATCATTCCTTTGACAACGGGTAGAAGATGAAGAAGATGGTGTTCGTCATTATTCGATGGAAGGAGTGTTCATTGCGTTCTTCGTTGTGAGGATTAAGTTCTCTCTCAAGGTCTCAACCAAATGAATTTCCTACCAAAATAATGGGTTATGATAACCCATTATTTAATTTTTGTCAAAAAAATTCAAAATGATTTGAATTAAATGAAATAATTCAGTAATTAATGGGTGGAGGGTTGGAAATTAAATGGTGGGGATGTTCAAGGGTTTCACCCATAACTGGTGGTTCCAAGGATTTCATCTCTCGGGTGGTCCCCACCAATGGACATCATCTCAAAGGAGGTTATGTGTGGGTGGGCCCCACCACCATATCCACTCAATGGAGGTTATGGTGTGGTGGACCCCACCAGTAACCTCCTCTGTGAGGTTTTAACTGCCATAGAATAAAAATAAATTTTAGAAGTTAGTTATATTCATTTTAACTAAAAACCTCAAAATCTAACTTCTAATCTCGTCATAACACAACTGCGATGATGATCTCATTAAGCAATCACCGACACTGTGAGCTCAACGGTGCCCTCAGATTTCAATTCCGAGCACCGGTTCAAAAGTTATTAAATCCTGCTCGTACGTTTACTGAATGTACTTGAACAAAACATCAGAAATTCATTCTGAGTACACCAGGTCTTAGAACGGGCTTCGTCAATTTTCGCGAACTCGTAGAATTCCCAGGTATTTAAGAAAAATTCCATGGGAATTCTGAGTCTTTACATATTCTATGTATCCTACATGTTTTACATGTCAATTCATTGGGTTTTCGTAAGAACATTATGATTTTTAATGTAGCATAGTGATATTATGTTAAATGAATATTATATACCACATTTAAATTATGATATGAATGATTTTACTTAAAATATTTTTATTTTTTTCATGATTTTAATGAAACATTTTGAGTTTTTTTTACATTAAAATATCATATGAAATGTTTTCTAAAAATATTTTTTAAGTTAAGGTGATTTCAATTTTTATAAATTTTTTATTTTGAGAAAAATGATTTGTTTAAAAATGGAAATATTTATATGTATTCAAATTCTAATTATTACTTAATATTTTTAATGACACATACAAATCATTTTATACCCATACCACATTTTGAAATGTTTTCCATTATATCTAGGAATGGCTAAGAGACAGAACAATATAAATTTTAATCCCATGATGATATTTTATAGATGGATAACATGTTTAATTATAAGAGTTTTATTTTATAAGAATAATGGAATCTGGTTTGAATTGTAAATGTTTTAAATTGATGTTTTATTATGTAAGAGTTGTAAAATTTCAGCCTAAAAATCTAAAAAAATATTTTTTCAATGTAAAAAAGTACATTCTATTTTAATTCCACTAGAATATGTAATGCTTAATATTGGGTTCTTACATTAAATTAAATATTATTTAATCAATTTAACTCATAAGTTGCGTGATTGAATATATAAAATTATGTATATACAAGAATTTCATTCATGATTCATTTTGGTTATGATCATCAAAGATAATATAATCATTTTATCATCATTTAATACATAACATCCATTTATTTAAGGGTCAGAATGTGGTTAAATTAAAATTTTATAAAAATAATTTTTATATTGGTTACATGGATTATATAATGATTCACTATTGACTAATGTAATCCTTTCATATATTTATCGATCTTCATTCTTTAATGATGTTCATGTTTCATACATATTCCAAATAAAAATTCTTGAAATATACAAATCACTCTTATGTATGTATAGATATATATATTTAACTTCTACATGTATCATGGAATTTAAATCATGTCATTTTAAACATAAATAATTTATCTTCAAGAAAATTAGTTATTCTATACAGGGTGACACATGTCTATTCTTGTGAATGTACTAAATTTTTAATGGGTATTTTAAATGTATGTTGACCATCTTCTTTAAATATAAAAAGTAAATTGAAGTGTAATATATTTGGAATAAATTCATAACACATGTGTCTCACATATATTTGAATGAAAATGTATACAAAATTCAAAGTGGTATAGATAAATAACATGTGTTTTCATCATATAATCATTGAATCGATTAATTATGACATGTATTACATGGGTTAAAACCACAAATTACACATATATGGGACACATAAAGAATATTTTACAATCATTGGAGTAGAAAAATAGGTTATTCATTTCATAAAACATCACAAAATTATATTAAGAGAGAAACAAGTAATGGAAAATATTGTATTACCTTATACATAACATTATTTCTATACCTCATAGGAGGTTCCGTGAACATTCTTTATTCATATTTTTTTTCATTACTATAATGTTTATAGTATAATATATTCTCAATATTACCTTTATTTTTAATTTCATATGATTCCTTCCCTTAAAATTTAAAATTTTACATGTTTCTCAAACATGATTTATACAAAAGGAAAACAAATAATAAAAAATAGTATTTGATTTAACAAATAGAATTTAGTGTTTGTTATGATTAATTCGGTAATAACTATATGCCTCTTATGTTACCATTCATTCATAATAATTTTTATATATTATGAATTAATATAAGGTATAAAATCATCACTCAATTTATATCATTCTTTATAAAATTATTTTTTAATATAAAATGTATTATGAAATGTTTTTATCTCATCATTAAGTCACACATGCTAATCATTGATAACCCATTACACTTATAATACTCATAAACTATTACAATGAAACGTAAAATTTTAAATAAAATCTAATCAATTCAACATAAGAACATGGAATTGTGTAACATATTAATTAATTATAAAATCATAAGTATGTTTGTCAATATTTTATCCATAAACTAAAATTTATACACACCATTGAATTAGTTCGTAATTAAAATCATTGGAAATTTTTTGAAGTAAAATCATGTTCTTTTTATCATTCATATTCAGCGATGAAAACACGTTAACTTATTTATCATATCAATTTATAAAATTATTACAAATATCATATAATCATTAAATTATAATACATTAAATCTATCATGGGAATTTATAAAATATAACTAAAATACCCTATCAATTCAGGATTCATAAGAATGTATATTTTGAAAAATATGTTTTAATTTTAAAATATAATAAATATTATTTTTTGACAATTCCACGACCCATCCACTAAGTCCATGCCATGACTTCCCCAAACCCGCCGTTTGTTGTCCAGGGGATGGCGACTAACACTATAAAGGAAGACCCCTAAAAGAGAAGACATTACCATTAAACATGAACACACACATGATAGATATAGAACAAAATAAAATCACATGAACAATGAAAATTGTAAAAGTGTGAACTGAATGAAAAAAGGGACAATATACATACCCAAATGTAGAAAAAGTACAGAAAAATGAAAAACATGCTCTGGAGGGCATCCACCAAGGATCGTGTCTGGAGGGTAGGTACAAGTCATCATCTTTCACTCACCAAGTCTATCAATCTCCTATAAGCACCATCTATCCTTGGCTCCCCATGTCATAATCATGTTTTATGTCATTTTCACAAGACACGACAAGGTATGAGTGAACACCGTGTAGTCGTGAGTATAAAAATTCTCAGTTGGGACCCAGATTTCCATGAAGGACTCCCAGAATTCCATAATGGAATTACCAAAAATCATGATCTCAATCAGAGAGTAAACGGTAAAAGACAGCTCTACCAGGTACACAAATTAAAGAACATGAATAAAAATAGTTAGTCATGAAGATACATCTTCTTATTCTGTCGAGAGTATTTTGCTACTTGACTGCACATGGTCGCTTGGTGTTGAACCATAGAGGATTGATAGGTGGGAAAACACAGAGGATCGCTGCGTGATGACCCACATCAGAATGAAAGGTGTTGACCTGCGAAGTATCGCTACGTTCTGACCCACATATGGTCGCTAGGTGATGACCCAGTCTCATAGACTAGACCCAATCGGATTGTCTGGTGTGGGTCTGGCCCAGCTGGAGAGGTCTGGCCCAGCAGGCAGGTCCGCCCACCTGGATATCCTAGCTCATGCAGTGCAGGCTGGGGGCCCTAGGCAGGGGGATGGATGTCCAGGTCTCCCAATAGGCGGCGCCAGCGGGGCACCGCCCCGTCTTCCAAAATGGCCGACATGAGATGGATGTTGTTGGCCATCCCGAGCCACCGAGCGACCACTCATCTTCCATGCATCGCATCAGTACCATATCACCTTTCCATTGTGTCATACTGATGAACACATCACCATATTCCTGCGCGGTTGGTGAGAGCTGACCACCCCGTACTACCACAGCACTGGCAGGCGCCACCTCCTCCAAGTTGCGGGTGCCACTGGTCACTGGCGCATGCTTCCTCCATCCCCATAAGATGCTTCAGTGGTCTTTTTTTCCATCTCATCTACCCTTATAGGCCTCTAAGGATGCCAGTGTCACTAAGAACCCCTTGTAATCACCTTGAATCATTGTTGCTCAGTCACGCTCAATGAAAACAAAAACCTGAGATCGTCGGAGGGTATGGATCCTGTTAGAATCAGATCATGCCCTCTACATTATCATTTTTACAAGGGAATGGAAACAATCATATCAATGTTTATGAATATCCCCAAAACATAACCACACACAACATCCCGAAATATATAATGAATATTGGATCAACCTGTTCGTCGGTTGATCTTTGTTTACAAAATTATTATTGAATAAGAAGCAGGAAACATAAGACACATAAAAATAAAGAAATTCACCTACCTAGATTCGGTGGAATTTGAAGTGGATGAAAGAATGAATCTATATTCATAGGAATTTTCCTTTTTTCATTGACCTCTGGATCTAATCCTCCAATGGTCATCGATCGATCACCATTCTTCGTTGGAGGGTGACATCATCATAGCTTCGTTTGAGGTTCCTCGCAATTTCCAATCCCTTTGACAACAGAGTAATTAAACAATTATTTATGTTCATTAACATTGATCACTAATGTGGTACATTTATAATCCTCAATTAATAATCCATCACACATATGAGAATTGCTGTTACACAACTAATGTAACGAGTCATTAAATGTCTCTCATTTAATGACCATCATTACACAGTGGCTGATCCAACAATCACTCAATGGTTGAAGAATGAATAAAATAACTCATTTAGTTAATTTTTTCAAATGTCCAAAATTTAAATCTCCAATACGACCTTTTCCAGTCAATTTTATGCTCTTCCTATGATAATCTTGGTAGTTCGAGTTAAATGATGCCCTCATATTTCAATTTCAATCGGTAGTTAAAAATTTAGAAAGCCTGCTCACATGTTCACTTAATTGAACAAAAAAATGTTCAAAATTCCCGTTCGATCTCATCGGGCCTCGGAATCACATGCCATCGATTTTCATGGGCTAGAAACAATTCCATAAAATTAAAAAAAAATATACATAATTTTAGGGTCTTTATAGAAACATCATTTTAATAAAATTAGAAAAAATAATAACACTAATTATATTTTCAATTTATACATTATTTGAAACTATGTCAATTATTTGATCACACATGAATGAAACATAAATATACTTATATAATTTCAATCACATAGAATGCATCAGTTAATTCATCTTTGAAACATGGTCATTGAAAAGAAGACAAGAAATCAAAAAAAATTTATTTTTATCTTTTCGATCATCATTCAAAATATATTATGAAAACTAGTTACCTAATCACTCATAAAATAATTTATCCACTTTTTTATGAAAACCTATTACTAATTGGAAAAAATAGAACATCACTAATTAAATAATCTTATGTCTCCATTGGTAAATATTTTAACCACCAATATCAATATAGTAAACCATATTTTTGTCCGGATAAAAGAAATTTTTATAAAATCCAATGTAGATAAGGAAAATAAATATATTATAGGATTCATATAAAATGGAGTAAAACAATTTAATTTACCTCATTTAATGATCCTTCATGTGATTAAAATACTAGTATTTTTATGTATCACATCAAAATAAAAGCATAAATTTAAATTCATCCCAATTCCATTTACCTAAGGTGATTATAATTACCTTATTATAATTTCATTTAATCATTAAATTATACTCCTCAAATATATAAATGACTTATATATAATTTATAGTGCTAATGGAATCATTAAATCTGGGGAAACCATCTACCAAATTTTGAAATTGTTCACTTTAGGGTTCCTTGGTGACCCTCACAACTTCAATACATATCATCAAATGATGTTTTGTTATATTATAATAACACCCACATTATATAAATAAATACATAACATATGATAGAATCCCAATGCAATTACCTTAAATTGATACCAATAATTTCATTTATTTAAGATAATTTAAGTTCTTAAATCACCCACATTCAATCAAAAATGAAAAAAATTATGATGAATGTACCATTCTTAGGGATATTTCTAATATGATATACTAAATCACATGGTCATTTGATATATTATGATTCCTTGTGATGGGTCATGGGGGGTTATAAATCCAATTTTATATATTTTTTCTTTATTCTATATCATGCACCAAACAAACCTTGCATCATTTCCAAACATACCCACACAATTATTCCTCGCTCCTTACTCTAATTTCAATCTGATTTATCAGAAATATAATATGAAAGCAATATATCATGACCCCCAACATTTTTACTCCTCAGAGAACAAAATATAGATGAATCACTGACCCCTATGTCCTACCTCTAGTAGTCCCTTTGTTGGATATGCATCAAGGGTTTAAAAAATTATAAATGAAGGAAAATCCCTCAAATGTCTGTAGATACATAAATAAAACCACCAACTTATTAACCATAAAAAATAATAAATTAACAAATCACATAAAAGAAATATCCCACAAGAAATGAATATAAAAATTATAAAAATGTTTTCAAGGGGGAACAATACCATATGAAAATCATATGGCATCAACAAAATCAATCCAATCCTTGAGAAAGTATTATCTATCATGATAACTAGATACGTCATATTATCCTATGAAATAGTTTTTATGTACTTTGTGAGAGATTAATATGCATACTTATTATGATCATAAATAAGGCCACACATGAAAAAAATGGAATTTTAATACTAATGAATTGATGAAAAACTAGTATTGCAAACAAATATCTACTTAGGTCACCTTTATTTACCAACAACATGTTATATAACTCTCACAATGGATTTTTTTCATTAATTATTAGATAAAAATCATAATAATATAGATAATGGTTTCCTAAAACCACTTTCCCACCATTTTCCAAATCTTCCAAATGAGAAGGCATCCTTTACTGTAATCCCATCCACATTCACTATTTATTTCACCTACTATATATCATATCTTATGACACCAACCATATATCACAAATTAGGTATCAAGAAATATGTTTCATATCACATAACATGATATGTTTGGTATCATGTAAAAGGGGTATGTCAGCCTCATTCCCTTATCATTACATATATAACCCCCTCCACATATCTCATCATCCACCATCAGTATCACTAGATGAATATTTTGAAGGTAGATCATGGGAAAAGGTGTAGTCATATATTTTAATCCTCTAAATCCACATGTTAGAGAATACACCCATAGATAATCTGAGTGATAGTTATGTTTTCTAACATGGGAGGGGTTCATAGGAAAGTTATAAATAATAAAATTATATTATAATCATAGAAAATCCCACACATATGGGTTCACATAAGAAACAACTCCAATTCCATTGTAGGCACATTATTGGTATTGTGCCCCCCTGAACTACCACTAGTAAAGTACAACCATCCATATATATCAAAAAAGGGACACATCTCATTTTTCATTTCCCATTATGTTTTTGATCAAATTATCCATCAACATTCTTTAATTTTTTTATTAGTTTATAATCCCACAATACAATTACTTAAGCATACCTCAAATTATTTTTTCCAATATTATAATTTTTCCATTACTACTGTACAACATTCATGAAACCACCTCATCAGAATATTTTATTATAAGCATGTACACAAGGCCATAAATAATAAAATCAAATGACCATAACAGATCATGAAAACCATGGACAATGTTAAAAATAAAACCTTCATATCCAAATTAGCCTTTTTATTTTATTTTCATTATGTTTTTAATCATTTTATGGGTATTGTAAAATAAATCCCTTACTACAAGGAATATCTCTATATCAAACATATAGAATAAAACAACATCATGAAAATTGGTACCTGTTTTTGAATTCATAATTTCAATTAACTAATTCACGTTATTATTAAATAAATCTCATTATTATCATTTTAGATGATAACAACCAAAACATGATCACCTAAGTATTTTATAAACTAATAATAATGACATGGCACAAAATTATCGATTTATTACTCCTAGATAACATCTAAATTAATTAGAATTATTATTTCACATTTGATAACAATATTTCTGCCTCATATATGATTTACATCAATAACAGTATCAACAACATTATATAAAATTTATTTGAACTAGAAATATTTCAAAATTAAAATATAATGTATATTATTTTATATAGTAAATATTATTTAAAATTAAATTTTAGAAATGATAATAACATTTATGCATTACACATATTCCAAATAACAAAATTATATATATTCTCTTTCTTATATAATTTCTAGAATGATAATACATTATCATTAATCACTATGTTATAAATAATTCTATATTTCATTATCCCAATGGGTTATCATTAATATTCTAATATTTTCCATCCACCAATTGGATAAAAATAATGATAAACTCAAAAATTCACATAAATGAGAGAGAGCATGAATCCCCTACTTGAGAGGATGAAGCATTCACTCGATATCAATAAAATGATAGAATAAAATTTGTATAGGTCTGGAACTCAAATGAGATGATATAATGATTTTTATGGACATTCTAATCCTTAAAAATGATGTCTGGGTTACACCAACACATGTAAAAAGGAAGTGAGACAGAAACAATAAGAGGAATTTAATTTTTAAGAATCAATGATATCGCTTAAAAGATACAATATAAATTCCATCTTAAAATAGATATTTTATTTATCAATAATTCATGTGAATTAGTTTAAATGTAATTTATATTACAAGTAACATTTTAAATCACCACAATTATATTCCATGTATGTATTTAAGATAAGGAAATTACCTTCATACCTTTTAATGTCTTTATATTCTACTTCTTAAAATATCATCAACTATTCAAAACTAATGGAGACCCCAAAATGATGAAAAATGATAGGTAGTACTCCCTACCATTAAAAAAAATATATTAATTCTTCATGTATGTATTGACACATGAATTCAATAGTTATTTGATAATAGACACATTAATCATTGAATTATTCCTCATAAATAACATATTAATCATACCACCTTCATTCCATGATAATTTTAGAATTAACCATTTATAGTAAACAAGAATAAATTCATTATTATAATATGATGTGTCAATCTTACATTACAGGACATGATGTTCCATGATAACATATTCAATTTAACTTATAAAAAAATTTAACACCGCTTCTTGAGGGTGAAATTCATTGCTTACTTGTCCAATAATTCTTCATCCTTTTTTGAAATCTAATATGTGTAGGAATACATTCTCCTCAAATTTTTTAATTCCCTTGAAATTTAATAACAGATCCCTCTTTATTATTCTATTTCCATATAAAATATGATTTTTAACAATCACTCAATTGGTTATCAAGAAATTTAGACTTTCATAGATCTTCTTAATATGTATCTCTAGATTTATCTACCCCCATTCATCTGTTTATCGCCACACTCCCATCTGTGTAGCACTCTTGTAAGCTCCTCCTTATGTATGGGGGAATTATATATTCTTTTCCTACTCTACCCTAGTTATTCAACCCATCTCACTCGACCCAGCTTGGTTGGTCCCAAGGTGGGGTTCCGGATGTCATGGGACGGTGTTAGAGTGGGGTTGGCAGCGATCTCATTGCATTTCCTTCACTGGAGATAGTTTCATTTAACATTGGATTGGTTGCATTATTCTTTTTCAAAAGTGATGTTTTGTCTAATGTTTTATTCCATCATTAATTTTTCCTATTCTTCATTTTTTGGTGTTATTCAGCTATTTTTTATGTTTCACTTATCAGTTTTACTTTGGTATTGTGTTCCGTTGTGGTCCCTAATGAGGACGATTCTAGAAATTAATTTGTGATGGCACCGACAACTCTGATTGACACTTATTTATTGGACACCATTGACGACTCTGGTTGTTTTAGAAATGTGTAAGGTATTGTGAAGATGGCAAGATGGTATCGGTTCTGTGGTAGTGTTCTGATGCTGCGGAGGGGCATTCACTGATGGGTTCTCACTAGCAGTGGAACCATCACAGATGTGGTTGACTGTCACAGAGAGTGTCTTGAGGTGAAGAAACAAAATTATTCATGTCCCAATAATATGTAATGTTGTTTGATTTCTATTAGTGATTTTTGGATTTTCAATTTTGGATGTTTTAGTTTGGGTGGGAGGCCTGAGGAGGTATGATGGTTTCTGTTTAAAGTTTTAATTTTGAAGATTGTATTTTTTTTCTAAATAGCGGATGAAATTGGATGTGAATGACCCTAGTGAGTGGAAGATGGCTGTGATGGGTTGATGGAAGCCAACTTTCATGGAACCTAGTATATTAAATCTAAAAACTGGGGTTTGTGTATGTTGTTATTTTTGTTCATGAAGACTTCAGTTATGGTGTATTTGAATTTTTAATTTTAATGTTACCACTAACCAAAATGTGGCTTTTAGAAAATTCAAAAAAATATAGTTTTGGTTGTGGTGTGATGAGTTATAGTAACTAAAATATCATATTTTTTCATAGAGGTGGGTTGGGATAAAAACCTGTTATCAGACTAAATATTTCATTTGTGTCATTTAGAAAGGACTAGTTAACGATATCATCCACCTGATAAGAAAAAAGAAAAAAAATCCTACATGAGTTTATCTCGTTCAATGAATTTCTTTTATGAAGATATATTAAATTTCAATGTTCATTGATCATGAATATTCCACAAGATTCTATTTGTGGCTGATATAATTGTTATCACAGTCTCATAAGAGAAGTGGATAAATCACATCAACCAAAAATTATACCAATTTGTTCTTTATCTAATTTAATTTAATTTTATATTTGGTGGTAGTGAAAAAATGGGATTAATAGTGTTTTGAGTCTCTAATTCATTCACCTTTATATCATGTCAATCATTTTTCATCAAAGTAAAAATCTATAATATGGGAATATTTTTACATTGACAAAATTTCCCCATCCATTAGTTGTATATCAGAAGAGAGTCTTATTTACTAATCTATTATTAATTATCCCATATTTTATAGTTACATAAATATATCAGAGAATTGTTTTTCCAAAAAACAATAGGCTTTATTACACATTGAATCATTGATCATATGGTAACACTTGAAACTAGGACTGATCTAGAGGATATTAAATATATCAAATATCTGATTAAATTAGTAAATTCATTAGGATCAACATCTTTTTCAGGTTGATCATTAAAAAAATCTTCCCCACTAACATAGTTTTCAAAGAATGTTTGGAATCTTACTTGAGAAATTTTCTATGTAATTCCATAACATATTTTCTCTGGATTGAAATATATCACTCCTCTCTTGAGATAATTACAAACAGTGAACACCCCATATTTCTTTGGGTATAGACTATTTAGAGATCATCTTCATCTCTATGGAAATTTTTTAATATTTGTTATCATTATTCCTAGAAAATATGATATCATCAAAATTAAAATAGTAATGAATGAAACACATGGATTTTATTTTGTATATTTTTTCCATTTTAACTATTCCTTTAAAGATGTTAACCTTATTTAAATAAAAATCCAAATTATAATACTAAACTCTTAGAGTATTATTCATTCTATATAATGATTTCTTCAATTTATAAACATAATTATCCTCTTTTCCTTACAATAAAACTCTAGGATTCATAATATAAACATATAAATATAGATCCATATTGAGATATAAAAAATTGATATCCATTTAGAATGTCTTATATTTATTTTTTGAAATAATAATAATGATTTTTCTATGGTTTTCCTCTCTTAAAAATGTGGTAGATGTCCCATTAAAATGATTTCATTAAACCTATGAGTATCCATTATTAACCAATCATTTTTCGTATCACATCACATAATTCATTTGATTTTTAGATAATATACTTATATATATATATTCTTATTGTTAAGGTTGGGTACAAACATGTTTATCAAAATTTTCTTAATCTAATAATTTATTTTATTATTGTAATTAATCCACTCTGGATTTTGTAATGATTTTTAATCCTCCATTGTATAATACTATGATACAATATTTATGTGCTTTAAAAAAGGGCCTTCTAGTTTAAACTTATTATTCTTCACCTCAAATGATATTTAGAATTCCTAATAGAATTATTTTCTATGTATGAGTTGATTGTGATTATCCCTCAAATTTTTAAATGGATGAATAAATATATTAAACATGTAAAACATTTACATCAAGATTCCTAGTAGAATCGTTACCATGTTTTTAAAGAAAAAAAATAAATATTTACATCCCCATTTCACTACATCTGACTGTGAATGTATTCCATAAGAATTTTCAACTTAATTCACATTAGTAGAAACTAAAAATTATACTAGTTTTGTTGATAAACTATATTTGTTTTCTATAGTTGGGAGAGTATTCATTAAAATATAATTATCAACTAAAGGGTAATGAATCAACATATTTTCATCCTTGATTGTTATAATTTAGGTGATTCAAAATAGTGGTAAGAAATTCATATATAGTGTATTAGTAAAATATTCCTTATAAGATGACACCTCAAAAAATGGTTTATGATAAAACAAAATATTGAATGTTTATTTATTTACAAATATCACGGCACTAAATGAACTGAGATATACTATGTTCAATCTATATGATAGATTTATCTAAACCAAGCATCCATTATTTCTAGGAACACAATTTTGTGATGGTGTGTATTATTTAGTAATATCATGTTGAATACCCTGATTCATAATATATCCTTAGAACATTCTATTTTTGTATTTCGAGTCACTATCAATTGAGATAATAATTATAGAGTATTCACATTAATTTTCATCAATTTTCCTAAAACATTTATAAATAAATATAGAAATTAGTTTTTATTTCAAAGACATATTACATGTAATAAGAGTGAAAAAACAAACAACTAAAATAAAATTCATATATATATTTGATGATCACCAAGTCATGGGCCCACGAGTGACATGATGAATAATATCCAATGGATGAGATGTGTTTAACTCAACATTATATTATGAATAATATGGACATTTCACATTTTAACATTTTAAAACTACCCCAACCTATATTTATTATCATATCAAAGATACAAAACAATCTTCTTAAATATGATTAACTTTAAATTTATATCTATAAAATTTTCCTAATAACTTCATGGCATAATTTAATTTCTTCCACTATTCTATGATAACATTAATAATATGAATTTCTTACCTACATCTCACTCTACTTCATCTGTGTTGCTCTTGTCACATCTTTCTGATAATCAATATTTTATATATTAAAAAAATATTAAATGGATAACTTCATTTAAATTATCATAAAGATGTGAAAATCTCATCATATTATGTTTTAGTACATAAAAATATAAGGCACTTCTATATTTCAATTATTCCTTTATAAAAACTACATATCTAATGAATTTGTTTCTGAGAGACCCATAAATTCAAAATATCATTGTTCCTTATATTTTTCCATTAAAAATCCCAGATAGCGTCAACTATATGGTGATGTGTGAAGAAGACCTATTTTCAAAAAACTAATGTTATTATTATTTCCAATACATTATGTTAGTTTCATGTACATGATTTTTCAGTATTCACATTTATTTATCATAATGAATATGAATTTTTCTTACTATTTTTTTAACCATTTAGAATCACAAGAACAAATATTTCAAGATTCGAGGTTGGATAATACAACTCAAAGCGAGTTTTAATATGTCTTACTCTATTCTTAATAATGCAATTTGATTTATCATACTTTCCTTGAGTCTATATTCTTTAATTGGGAAGACTCCAAACACAAACTCTATCTCCAGTACCTCCCCTATCCATTTTACTGTTATTTATTTAAATATACAATCCTCATTGTATTCTAAAGTCCTCCAAATACCCCTAAATATCCATAAAATGTATATTTTATATTATAATGACATATTTGGGGGAATTGTGTATATGTATTCCATTTTATTTTTAACCATCAATATTACATTTTTTTCAACCAAAATTATAGTTCAATATTTACATCATTGTTGTCATACCATAAATCTTATCACTCTTACAAATGATTTCATTTTTTGATATTTTTATTGAATGATTGATTCCTTGGTAGTTCTAGAAATTTTGAATTAACTTATTCTAGCTTCACAGATGGCCTTGTGGTCTTTATTATTCTTTAGTGAACCTTTAATGAAATTTTTTATTTACCATAATGGATTTTCATCTATACATTTTGAAATATTATAACTCACTAGTAAATTCACTAACATTGTGATTACCATTTTCATACATGGATATAAATGGTTCATAATTAACAAGTTTTTTTATTGGAAAATATTAAATATTCTCTCCTTTATAATCATTTTTCATCAATCCTCGTGTTAAAAGTTTTATATTCGTCCATTAAAATATATTGGTTTTCATTAAATTATAAAAATTCTGATTTTTCTTCTACATTATGTATTTCTAAATTGTAAATATCTTGAACATTTTCCATTAACTATTTTTTTTATATTTTTCTATATTTGGAAATTTCTAAAAACATTGTTTCAATTAAATTTGTATCTTGAGCCCGATATGCATTTCCCATGATAATTATTCAGAGTTACTACACTTATAATCAGAAAAAATATTACATTTACCTTTATAGTAATTTCATCTTTGTACCTTCTTCAATAGAATTCCCAAAATAATTATCTTCTCCACATTCATCGTTTCTAATATATTTCAAAAAATGTTTATTCATTTAAATTTATATAAATTTGATTTATTTTATTTTTATTTTGAACATTATTATAATTTTTTCTGTAGTGCTCCTCGTTTCATTCCATATTTAACAACACTATATTCATATTGTTTCCACCTTTTAAAATTTGTAAACAAATTTCAACTAGGAACATAGTTAATTAATATCAATTAGAATCTCCTTTGTACTGTTATCTTCCAATTTTTAAATATCTTGAATCTACGGACTTAAAATCATCAAAAATAATACAAAATTCATCATATAAAATTGAGTAACTATCACATTTCTCAATAATTTCTTTTTTCAATTTTCATCATTAAATAATTTTGAATAGAATTAATTAGTACACATTCATTATATTTTGTTTAAATTATCATACTATAATTTTGTATGAAACAATAATACTCTGAAAATCATCCCAAGTGTTATTACTGGGATATATTTGATTTAATAATGAAACAATGGCATAAAATATATCGGGATAATTTCATAATATTTTTTTAAAAAACTAGTTTATATTCTAATTCTTGTCCAATGATTCAGAAAGTAATAATAATATCATTAAACCATTTGAGGTTCCCAATAGTAGATTCATCGTCCACTAAAATCAAATATTCATATTTATTCTCCATATTTGTAAATGATCTTTATTAAATATCATTTTACCTTTATAATAAATATTCAATTTATCATAGATTTCTGGATTTTTTCTAATAACATTAATTATAAGGAATTGACTTTCATATAATAGAAAATTAAAAAAATTATAGCTCATCCACCATTCTCATGATTCCACTCATCTTTACCTTTTAAGGGATAAATGATTGAAAAAGGCTTTAAACCATCTTAACATGCTTCTAAAATATCATATCCACTGGATAAAATATTGGGATTATTACATAAACATAGATATGATACATCATCTAATAGAGGATATTAAGCTCTACACTCTTAATTATGTCCTCAACATCCTTGATAATATTACCCTTCATTAAAAATCCTAAAGTCAATAAAGTAAACTAAGATTAAACACAAATATTAAAGATGAATTACAGTCTATGTGACCATAGATTTGGGATCTGAATTTGAGTTCTATATATTTTATGTTTTCTTCTTTAATACAACCATCAATAATGTTTATAATTAAATGATACTAAAAAACCAAGCCTCCATGGACAACCATATGCACACATAGTTGTACAAGGTTCAAAACCCAATAATACTAGGAATCCCATGGAATTTTCTTGAATTAATATAAATCACCAAGTCTGAAAGAAAACAATCTTGTATTGTTTTAATAAAAATTGTATATCCACCACTGACATTACATTATATTTATTTGACAATGAATGTACTCCATGCATATTTAATATGAATAAAAAACATAAATAATGGATGGAACCTTCCCCAATTGGCTTAGACACATTTTTATTTTACTTCTTGAATTATTCATATATAAAAATCAACAAGTTAGATCTTATTCCTATTTTATTTCAAAAATAGTAATGAGAAAATTCCCCCATCCACTTTCTATATATTTATATAAGTATATTATTCTTCCATATAAAATGTCACAAAACCTTTTTTCAGTAATTCTAAACTATATATAATCCATTTATTTCGAACTATTCATAATTATTCATACATAAAATAATAATGAAACCATATAAATATTTTTGAATTCAATAAATCAAAATTCTAAGTTCGTTCCTAAAAAATATCTTCAATAATAAAACTCATATTTAACATATTTTTACTATATAAAGTAATTTAAAAAAATATAATGTCATATTCGATCACATTTAGACAATATTTTCATAGATATTAAATACATGAATATGATTCAATACATGTGCTTAATAGTTAAGGGATAATCCATTATTCAATCAAGAAATTATTCCCAAAACATTCCCTTCAAATGGTACCTCCTTTTATACATGATCGTTGTACAATTCACCATTTAATGATAATGTGAATACAAGCATGAATAAAATATTACATTATATTATTCATTCATTTCACAAGTACTGTTACAATATCATCATCCATTTTCTTTGAAAACTGAATCGAACACCATCTCATAGTGGTGAACTATATGGCCAACTCATCCAATCAATTTCATAATCATGAGAAAACTAATATTAATGAAAATTAATTTCCCTATATATTTAATTAATTTCAGTTGATCAGTTTGATTGGATCTATTATTTTCGTGATTCTTTATCCAACAACTATTTTTCATGTTCCACATTGTAATTATAATTATTTTTAAACATTTCCATATCACTACAAATTACATCATAAGATTTATCTACAACTGGTATTTAGTTAATGTACTTGATTACTTCTATATGACACACTAAGTAGTTTCCTGTAATGTGTGACTCATGATCTCCCATTAATGGATCACATGCGGTGAATTGTCACACTCTTAAGGGATTTTTACATCTCAAAAAATCATTAAAACTAATAAATTATCACTTACTTTCCCATACATGAAATGTACATAGATATGATGTATGATTCTTCTAAAAGAAGAAAATTTCTCATATTCATGACTCACAAAACCATGCCCTACATAAGCATATACCATCATGAATTCCATCACCAAAACTCCCAGAATCACAACACACAGATGATTTCAGTCATTGGAGAGTAATCCTTCATTCCCCAAATGATCAATAATCTATTCATATCATAACATAAATAATTATTTAGTACGAATAAAATAAAACACCATATTTTTTTTTTCATCTTGTTCATCGTCATCACTGTTGATCAACTATTAATTTAATCCTATTGGGCTCAACATTTTCAATGTGACTTTTGGATATAGATTATATAGCAATTAATACATGTTTCATTATATTATTGACAATATTTCCAATTCTTTATAAAGCTACAATATATTTTATTTTTTATAAAATTATATTTGTTCCAAGAACATTAATCATTCTAAAGATGGGGTTTCATTTCATTTTGAGAGTATATAAGAAAATTAAATTTCTCTTATTCTGGAAATTGAATCAGATGAATTAGACTCTAAATTTGGGATTATGATATCCTTGTTTGGAAATGATTCAAATTTCATTTGTGGTCAAAATAATTATTTACATGGTAAACATTTGTCACAATGGTAGTGATTCAAATCTATTAATTATTATTAAAATGTAGTGATATAATCATAAAATATTAAATAAACATGTGTGTATGATTATTGATTAGAAAATACTTTATATAATTCCATTTAATATCTGTTTTAGATCCTCGTGACTAGATTATGAGATCCATTTCAATTGTAATAAATTTATATGTACATAAATTTCACTTTCTATAATTTAATATAAAAAATATGGTGTATTGGTAATGATAATATTAAATATAAAATACTAATTGATATATAATTTTAAAAAGTCTGTAAATGTATTTCCCTTTTTAATTTTATCTGAATTTTTTATATATTATAATTTTATAAAATTATTATATTATGTTAATGAATCATATATAACAGGAATAGAAACCAACGTTATTGATTTAATTGACATAAAAAATCAATGATTTAGATTATTTTAGGTCATACAAAAAATGTATATATACATATGAAAGATATTTTAATATGTATGTGTTTCAGTAAAAAATATATTGATCCTTTGATATGTTAAATGTCACATTTTTTGAATAACCTGGAAAATGACAATGAATGGAATTTAATTATAATGTATTAATATTATATAATTTAAAATAGAAAAACATAATGTCTAATCACATTTAATGAAATTATTGAAAATATCAGGCATAATTCATTTAATTTCCACTTTTAATTTATAAATTTTCATTCAGGATAATTGAAAATTTATATTTTTTTAACATGAAATCTTATTTTTTCAAAAAAATGATCAATATATCCACCTAAAAGAACAATTCAAGTTCTATTTTCCATCAATAATCTACCAAGTACCACCCTAAAATTCCATTAAAATGCATCAATAAATCATTAATGATCATAATACTCCCCTTAAAAGTCTTTAATGTTGGAGAAACTGAGGATATCATAAGTGGATGAGTTACAAAATGTAAAAAATAAGTCGAGACTCATTGTTTGGTATTATTTATATAAATTTATATTTTTGATATTTATTCCATTTTCACAAAAAATTTATATCATTTGTTTCTATAAAATTAAATATATAATATATTTTTATTCATTTTTTAAATATAAATTATATTACAAATACATTTAATGTTTTCAAAACAATATTATTTTGATTCAAATATAACAAAAGTCATAACATATTTTTTCATTTAAGATTTATTTTAAATATATCAATTCAAAATTTTATCCAATAAATTTATGATCGTAAAAGTACATCATGAATTATTATATTTTATTATTAATAGAAATTATTAACAATCCATGACTTTATATATTTTTTTTAATAAATATTTTTAATGAATTTGTAAAAAGATATTGTGATTATTGTGATGAAATTGATAAATAATGTATTTCATAACACATAAAACATGAATATATATTATCTATATAATGAACTTTAATTATTCTCAATTTTAAAAAAAAATTCTTTGGGTTCTCAAAGAACTTTTTTTCAATTTTCTCTGCAAAATTTTAGATTATAAATGTTTTCAAAATAATAATTATCCTCTTCTAATTTTAAAGAGATAACTAAATGTTGTTTTTATAATGGTATGAAATTTAAATTTTTTGTATTTTTTATAGAAAAGTCATAATTATAACTCTATTTTTTTCTATATGTGGTGACTTTTGTGAGTTTTTAAATGATTTTATTTGACAACATGTCACATGGGTTTTATTGATGAAAGTTGAATTATAGGGTTAACAGAAATTCTTATCGGACTATATCAATTGTGTGATGGGTTGTTTGATTGAATACCTCAAATAAAATATGTAAAGTGAATATTTAATTCATATACGTTAATTATATGTTAATACAGATTGGGTAAACTTGTAATAACTTTCTCTTATGAATAGAAAAAGTTAGCTAATATAAAATTTTATTACGTCTATATAGTAATTATACTATTAGGTGAAAATAAGGTGAATGTGTGATTACCTAGAGTTAATATATGTTTTCTTTATGTTTAAAAATGTATTTCAAGGGATATTTTAAATTTCTATAGTTAAACAAAGAGTTTTTTTATTTAAGGAAATATTTATGACAATATAATGGTAAAGGTTGTGTTTTCATAGTAAATATTGAGTGCAATGAGTTTTTTTTCATTTATTATTTATTAAATAATATTATCTTAATGATTTAGTAATATTTTTATTTAATGATATGATAAATTATTAATTGAACAAAAGACATTTTTATACATAGGAAAAATTATATTTGGGTTATCATGTATTTAAAATTAATTTACCTATTTCCATTAATTTTATATCCCTTATCATTATTAGTTTTTTCATACCACGTTTTCAAATGTCATTCAAAGGTCCTATGGATGAGTATAAACTATAAATAAATAAATATATGAATAAATAAATTTCAAATTGATTAATTCAAGTGTTTTATGAATGATATAAAATTTAAAAAATGGGCATTGTATGTTCATGTTCCCTATATAATGTAATGATTTTCCTAATTCTCTATCACGCAAAATATAAAATAATATTAGAAATTATTAATGTGAAATATTTTTTATTATACCTGTTATTATGACTTTTTCAAATTCATTGGTCATTATAAAAAGGGATTAATTGATACCAATGAATCTACTTCATTATACTAGAAAAAAATTCCAATGGTTTTTGGGTGGAAGAGTTGGACCATGAGGCTAATGCATTGGTGTGTGTGTGTGTGTCTACGTATATCTGGATATGAATGTATAATTAGTTCCCACTATATAACTATAAAAATAAGTAATTTCACCTATGCCCACACCTAAAAAGTAGAATGTATCCTAACTACAACCAATATTGGTGAAATAATATTCCATACTTTCTGTCATTGCCAGATTACAGTTTTTAGTTTCATATTTAAGGTTTTAATTACTATATATCAATAATATAAGGAAATGATATGTTATTTTACAAATCAACTATAAACTATTATTTTATTGTTTTTCATATCATTGTAGGAATGTCAAATAATATTCTCCCATCAAGAGTTATACATGTGAGACTTCGGGTTTTTAATGCCAGAATTTTATATTCATTCATAAATTATTGTATCCAAAAAATTTATACTGGTAATGAAATATATAATTTAGTTGAAATGTAGACTTCATAGTATTCTTTCTTTATATAGGTGAAATGAAAAAAATTTCCAAGAGTTTAAATAATTCTAATGAATTTAAAAATATATAGATAGAATTCCATCCCATTTTCCTTATTTATATTATACCAATCCATGATTTTTTTTAAATAGTGAATAAATTTATGTATTTAATTTTATTATCTATATTAGATTCATGACATCAATAAAAGAGAAAATGAAAGAAACAAATATTTAATATGTCATCAATGGATGTATAAAGATTTTTTTATTTATTCCCATTATTGTTTGATAATAACTATTAGAAAATATAATTCAATTAAAAATCATTAGACATTGATATAAAATGTATGGAGTTTATATATTTTAACTCTATGTATCATATTCATGAATTAAAATCTATAGATGCATATAACTAATAATAAATTATTGTGTTAATAACCTCTACTATTTAATACATACATTACTAGAATTGAATAAAAGTGTGATCGTTAATTTATATTTGTGAATAATTATCATTTTTAAAACACCATGACACATTCTATTTTCGAATATATTGATCATATGATAGAGGAGTTATAAATTAATCAATAACTGTTGATCAAAGATTTCACATTATATATTTATTATTCATGGACTATATTACTAAATGATATACGATTTCTAAAGAATTTAGTGAAATAGAGTGTAGTGAGTAGTCATTTTTAATTGGAAATTTCCATTGAAAATTATATGGATGAATTATTAGAGATATAGAAATTATGAACACCAGTTTTCTAGTTTCGTTAATAACTTAAAAAAATCATTGAATGGGTCTCAGAAAGTAAAACAGAGTTGGTAAGAAAATAAAATAGTGATTTTATAGAAACAAAAGTATTGTTGCATAATAAATAGAAATGGTGTACTATTTAAAAATAAAATGGAATGAGAAAAGAAACTGAAATGGTTTTCCTATATAATTTTATTTTTATTTATTTTTTTAAAATCTAGTTTTCCTGTTAACATTCCCAAAAAGTATATAAAAAATTCTATAAATATATTGTAATATTTGTGGGATGAAATTTTAAAAAAATTAAGTTTTCATTGTAATTTTTACATTATGAAGGAATATGTAGCTGATGTTATTTATTATGTAAATTCTTGAAATCAAACAATAAGATCATGGATCTAAAACATTCACTAACAATATTATTTTTTTTCTTGTTTTTGATAATATGTAGTCAAGGTAATTGATCCCAGAAAATTATACTCTGATGTGATTTCATTTTTTTCTTTAAATGGATATGTTTTATGAATACAATATCTACCTAAAAATATTAATTTTATTATGGGTATTTTATAGGAAGGGGTAAGATTGAATATTTTACCCTCATAATGGGATAAAAGGATCCCTATAATATCTTAATGACAACAATATTTATTCATTACAACCAAAAAGATAAATAAATGTAATCCAATATAATTTTAAACCACATACCCATGTGATTTCAATATGATAACAAATTATAAAAAATGAAATGTCCATATAATTTTGAGATACCATTCTTCTTGCAATGTCTCCAAACAAATACTATTAGATAGTTATCAATAAAAATTATTTATTTAGGCACTGATAATTACAATATTACATTTATATATATGGAGATATCACCAAGAGAGTCAACATTTGACAATTCCTTAGTGATTCAGATTATAAATTGATACACTGTATATTCTTAATGTGATAAAATATTGATATTTTTAAACATAAAAATGAAAACCCTGTATAGTGTTTTTTCTAAAATTTTCATATATTTCATCTAATATATTTAATTTTCATTGATGATCTAAAAAATGTTTTTACCTATCACCATCATTTCTTTTTATATTATTTTCAATTGTTTTTTTAGATTGTTATCAATGTTTTAAATTAGTATCAACACATATTTTAGTGTGTAAATTATATTTAACTACCCCTAATTCTGATTTACAAATTTTTAGATTTGATAACCCAATAATATTTCTATGAACAAGGTCACATAACTATATGAAAATCTATATTGCAATTTTTGACAACAGTTTTAATCATTTTTATTTGCATTCAATCATATCCCCTCCATTATCATTAATACTTATGACTACTATACCCATTTAATGGGAATTTCATCTTCATATCATTATGATACATAACTATGATAGGATCTGTATATCCATCTACATTAATATTTTATCTGAATTAAAAAACCCCATTAGAATAAAATAGTTTATGGGAAATTCCATGAATGTTCAACCAGCATCAGAAAAGATTAATGTTCATCCAGCATCAGAAAAGATTAATGTATCCATTTCTAATGCTCCTTGTAATATATCTTCAGATACTCTCTTGAACCTATATGAAAATATTAGGTTATTTTTGGTCCCCTTTCCATAGAACCTAGAGTGACTTGATGAAACAACATTTTCCCATTTTAGATAATACGTGCTTGGTGAAACAAAATGATCCAGAAAAAGGTCAATCACCCAGGTATAGGTACACATACATGAAATTACCTTGATAGTGAACCTCCACTACACTTTATAGTGTGTTTTTTAAATTTTATTATTTATTTCAATATTGAAGCTTAGAGGTATGATATTATTATCACCAATAATAATGTAAGCCATATAAATTGAAGCTAAGATGGATATTATTTTAATAAAAACGTGTTGTTCCCCTAATATCCAATTCTGTAACATAAGATATAGATTTATATTTATAATTCTAGAGTGAATATTGTGTTATAAGTTGCACATGAATATTGGTATAAGATACTTCATAGAGGATGGATCATTTTCCATTGAAATAGGGAACATGGTTATCACAAAAGACACAATTGTAAGACTATAATGCCTATGAAACAATGTTTGATTTCCAGAGGCTCCCTATTAGTGATATCCCAAGACACCAAAACAATGAATCCCTGAAAGAAAATAGGACCAGGATAGCTCCCAAAGTTAAGGGAAGAAACAAACTCTTACACCTAATACTCGGGCAGAAATCTTATAATAGAAAAATAAATTGATTTGGACACTACCAAATGAAATTATGTCAATAAAATATGAAAAACACAATGGGTATCTATAATACATGTAAGGGTTATGTTCAAAATGCAACAATATTCATTGGGGCATAGCCATACCTCCCACATAATCATTTTTATTAATTAGTGATCTATATTGAATTCAAATGTTTTTATAAATAGAGTTTTTTTAAATTTAATATGGAATAGAAAAAATATAAATTGTTATCTCATTTATTTAGTCACAAGGTTCAGGACATCTCATAAAAAACCCATATCTCATCTAATATTTTTTAAGAAAATAATTCCTCATTATAGACAATATCACTGAAGATCCCAGACTTCAGGATTCCTCTAGGATAACAACTTTTTGTTTTATATCGTATTTTGTTGACTCTAGTCTTTTGAAATGATATGTTCTTTTATTTCTCCATGATTGAATATATGATTTTCATCTGCAATGTTAATTACGAATGAAATCCCAATAACAATCTTGAATTGGATTGTCCTATGATGAACATACCATATCGAGTAATGTCACGACCCGTCCCGGTGGGGCCTGAGCTAAAACTCCCCAAGCCCGCCTCCAATAGGCCAGGGGCTGGTGACTAGCACCGAGTAGGCAAGATACTAACATGGTAGGCTTTGCCTATAATCTTGTACACAGTCACTCACATCATCAAGCCCAACAATCTGAAATGTAAAAGATGCTAAAAGGAAAAGATGCATGCATACACTAAAACCCAACCAACAGAGTACGACAGGGAAGTAAAGTACAGTAAATTAAAACATCGGGCCAAAAGTACAACCCCACTAAAAGAAAGTCCGTAACAAAGTCCAACCTGTAGAGAAAGGTAATGGGACTACAGCCCATGGCCGAAGGAACGCACCTCGGCCTGTCTAATCTCACTGAGCACCGTCCGGTCCTGGTCCAACTAGAATCCTGTCAAAGGCTCACTCGTTTGCACAAGACATGACACGTGTGGGAAAAGACCGTGAAGGGGTGAGTATAACAATACCCATTAGGACACCCCGAAAATCACAAAGGAATACAGCAAAGGAAAATACCACGAAGAAAGGTATAGTCAGCTCTACATAGTATATGTCTATGGAACATATAATAAGAATATCCAGATGTACTCATACACAGTAGACCATCGCAAAACCACCACTAAGATCCAGCTCGAAGATTTAAATAAGAATACCATCGGGAGGACACACTCTTAGGTCTGAAGAAAGAGACATGAAGTACTCATTCCGGGAGAACACACTCCACAGGTACCTTGGGAAAAAGATGCACAGATGAGGATCACAGCCAAGTCATGGGGTGATTCCGAAAACTCAGTCTAAGCTAATTCGCTACGCAGAGGATCGGCGCCCGGGTAAAGATGGTCATGTCAATACCAAGAACTATACCTAGGGTTTCAGGATTGAATAGAGGATCCTGCTTTAAGTCTCGTAGAGGGGATTCCAAAAACTCTATTCAAGAAGTTCCACTGAAGGGATCATAGTTCATGAAAGAGTTGATACCAGAACCTTCAGGGGATTACTAAGGGCATGAACCCTATGAACTAGTCCAAGTCACAGAAGGCAAGTGGCTCAAGCCATGAAGAAAAATTTACACAGCGTCTAGTATGGTTACACGCTGTGTTCCTTGACCCTGGGTAATGCCAGTGTAAACGGCCCGTGTCCTTCACTCAAGCCGTGCAAAAACCAAACTACATGGCGTGTAAAAAAGGTACACGATGTGTTCCTTGACCACGGGTGCTTCCTATGTAACCACCCCATGTCACTCGGCTATTTGAAAGAAAATACACGGTGTGTAGAAGAAAACACACGTCATGTTCAAGCACCTGGGATCGCTCCATGTATGCTAACAATGTGCCCGTACACGGTCTCTGCCCGTGTCCATGTCGCCTTCCCATGTACTAGTACATGGGACACCCCGTGTATTTGGCCGGGTCTGGCCAGGGAGGGTATACACGGCGTGTCCATGGCCATGTATCCTACCTGTGTCTGTGTACACTCAGAGTACACACCAGGTAACTCTTCAGACGAACACACGCCGTGTTGCCCATACTACACTGCATGAAGACGAGAAATTTAAAGAAGCATCATCTTCCTCCGTGCGCCTCAGATGTTGCTTCGGATCTTGATCCCACCATATGATCATCACGAAACTCCATATTTGGGGTCGTCCCACCCCTAAGAAATTGATTCCGTCGGTTTCGGGCTTCTGATCGGTCTTGAAAAAGCATCCTGATCCGTCCGCACGAAAATGACAGAAGAACAGAAAATTCTGAACAACGTCGATTCATCCGCCTCTGTCGTCGTCGCACCTCCGCTAGGTCGCCTCGACGTTGGATCATTGATATTAGATCGTTGCGTCAACAAATGAATGTGAAATGATCGATTCCCTCCAAGAACGCATAGAACGCGATAAAGAACGTGAGGGGGGTGAAAACAAGAATAAAAAATAATGGCGAACCTCGATCATTGTTCGTGACGATCTGGGTTTTCCTCCATTAGATTGAAAACCAAAACAAACTCTAGAATCAAAGCCTAAAATCCCCGTATGAACCCGTCCCGCATGAACGATCAAACTGCGGGCTAATCTGTTTGTGTTTTAGTCCACGTTTGTCATGGAAATAAAAAACGGGGGAAGGATAAATCAAAAACAATTATCCTACCTGGATTCTCTGTGTTTTCTGGCGAAGATCCACTCACAGCGTCGTTGTCGCTGTCGAAATCCTTCAAGAACGTCGCCACCACCGCGTTGGGGGGTTTCCTCTAGAACCTCCGGGGCCCGCCAAGGGTTTTCAAGGTTATGGGGTTGTAACCCTAGACCCTGGACCGAGCCACTTTTTAAAGAGGATAATGATATAAGATTTTAAAATATATTATTTCAAGAATAAAATATTTTTATTAAATATTTTATTATTGTTGCATAAAAAAAATAGATTTCAACTGCAACCTGCGCCGACAAAAGATAGACCTTTCCTAAGGTAAAATCGATGTTCTAAACGCAATGGTGCCCACAGATTTCTAGTCTGAGCACCCGTTCAGGAGTTATTCTAATTTTTATTGAAAACTACACGCGCACATAATTTAACTATTAAATTAAATTCAAACATTTGTTCCAGACTCACCGAGCCTCGGAACTGCACGCCTTCTCAGATTATGGTCCTGAAATAATTACCATATAATATTAAAATAATACATGGAAAAATCTGGGACATTACATCACACCCACCTTAGGTCATTTACATCCCCGAAAAGCCAAAACAATGGCTACTCAAAATGATGTTGGTACTGCACGCGAATCTAAGCCTCCCGGTCTCACGTGCTCTCCTGGAGATTCTCATGCTGCCACCGAACATGCACCAAGGTAATAGCTCGTCCACAAAGGATCCTCTCATGCCAATACTCGATCTCCACTAGGTTCTCAGAAAAGGTTGCTCCATCGTTAATGTCCAGCTTGCCCCAGTCAATGACGTGCGATAGATCATGCACGTACCTCTGTATCTGCGACACAAAGAAAAAGTTGTGTGCCCGGTCCGTCTGAGGAGGTAGAGCCAAGCGATACGTCACCTTGCCAACTCTACTCAGAATCTAAAAAGGTCCAGCGAACCTCAGAGATAGCTTGCCACCTCGGCCAAATCTCTTCAATCCTCGTCGAGGTGAGACCCAAAGAAACACATGGTCTCCCTCCTCGAACTCCAAGGGCCTCCGCCTCCTGTTGGCATATGACTTCTGCCAACTCTGTGCAGTCCTGATCTACTCCTGGATGACCTGCACCTTCTCTGTAGTAGCTCTCACCATCTCTGGGCCCATGAGTGCTGACTCTCCCAGGTCAGTCCAACAAAGTGGTGACCAACAGTGTCGCCCGTACAGAGCCTCGAATGGTGCCATACCAGTAGTGGAATGATAAATGTTGTTATAAGAAAATTCCACTAGTGGTTGGTGATCCTACCAGCTATGACCGAAGTCAAGTATGCAAGATCATAGCATATCCTACAAGACATGGATGGTTCGCTCTATCTGACCATTAGTCTGGGGATGAATCGATGCACTCAAGCGTAACTGAGTCCCAAAAGCGTGCTGCAATCCCTTCCACAATCAGTATGTGAAACGAGCATCACCATATGAGACAATTGTGGATGGTACTCCATGAAGACAAAATATCTCCTGCACGTAGAGGTGTCCCAAGCTATCTTCTGAACTCTGCTCCTGTATGTCTAGGAAGTGGGCTGACTTGGTGAGTTGATCGACGATCACCCAGATGGTATCATGTCCCCTGGACGTGTGTGGTAAACCTATCATGAAGTCCATGGATATCCCACCCCATTTCCACTCTAGAACCTCAAGGGGCTGAGTCAAGCCAACTGGCTCCGGGTGCTCAGCCTTTACTTGCTGACAAGTAAGGCACCAAGAAACAAACTCTGCCACATTCTTTTTCATCCTTGGCCACCAGAACTGACATCGGAGTTCCTGGTACATCATTGCCACACCTGGATGCAATACCAAAGGGGATGTATGGAACTCACTCAGAACCTCCTCCTTCAACGTCACTGGTACTACTGTGCGCCCTCTGAAAAGGACAACGTGCTCCCCTCCTGCTGAATATCCATCAGCAGCATCCCCTGCAGATATCTGAGCACGTAGAGTCTCACAGCTAGCATCCTCACGATGTTCTTCCCTGACTCATTATAAGAGTGGATGCGTAACAACCATCGACTGAAGGTAAGCTACCTCATCTCCATCCACGAAGGATAATTTCAAAGAGGCCAACTGCCTTGTCGCCTCATCCAGAAACTGCGAACTGGATTTCCTTCTAAGAGCATCTGACACCACATTCCCCTTCCTAGGAGTATAAATTTTTTCAAAGTCGTAATCTTGAAGGAACTCAAGGGATCACCTCTGTCTAAAATTCAGATCCTTCTGAGAAAAGATATATCTGAGACTTTTGTGATCATAGTAGATGGTAAACGTCTCGCCCATCAGGTAGTGCCGCCACATATTCAATGTGAAGACTGCCGCTGCCAACTAATGTTCATGGGTCACATAGTTCTACTCGTGTGGTCTCAAATGACATGATCCATAGGCAATCACCACTTTCTTCTGCATCAGCACACAACCAAGCCCGGTTCCTGATGCGGCGCAGAACACTACGTACTCGACACCATCCTCCGGTAATCTCAAGATCGGGGAACTCGTCAGACTCTATCTCAACTACTGGGAAGCCTGCTGGCATTTCTCGGTCCATACGAAAGACTATCCCTTTCAGGTCAAAGCTGTCATGGGTGCAGCAATCCTGGAGAAATCATGGATGAATCTTCAATAGTAGCATGCCAACACAAGGAAACTCTGCACCTCTATCACACTTTGGGGTGGATCCCATGCTAGCACTCCCTCCACCTATGCTGGGTCCACTGCTACACCATCCGCTGAGATAACGTGCCCTAGAAAATAGACCTCCTGTTACCAGAACTGACACTTCGAGAGTCTCCCATACAATTATTACTCTCTGAGTGTGTTCAGAACCATCCTTAGCTATCTTGCGTGCTCCTCCTCGGATGCAGAGTACACAAGGACATCATCGATGAAGACCACTAAAAACCAGTCTAGATAGGGATGAAAAATCCGGTTCATGAGTCCCATGAACACTGCCAGGGAATTCGTCACACCGAAGGGAATCACCAAGTACTCATAGTGACCGTAGTGACATCTGAAATCCATCTTCAGTATATCCACATTTCGTACTTGAAACTGGTGATAGACTGATCATAGATCAACCTTCGAGAACCATCATGCCCCTTTGAACTGGTCAAAGAGGTCATCGATCCTCAATAGTGGATACCGGTTCTTCACGGTCATCTGATTTAAGCCCCGGTAATCCACACATAGCCTCAAGATCCCGTCCGCCTTCTTGGAAAACAGCACTGGGGCCACCCAGGGTGAAACGCTGGATCTCACAAAGCCATTCTTTTACAGGTCATCCAGCTGCATCCTTAGATCACGAAGCTCTGCATGAGCCATCCGATAAGCTGATGCTAATATCGGGGTTGTCTCGGGTTGCAACTCAATGTACAAATCAATCTCCCGATGGGGAGGTAGCCCGGGGACATCCTCTGGAAAGACGTCCTCATACTTAGCTACCATTGCTGGAAACCAGAAACTCGTAACATCTGCCGTGCCAAGGGCTAGGCTAGCCAACTGATGTGAAATTGGTTGAGCCCTCCTATGCATGAGTGCATCCTGCACTCCCTGGGTCTCTTTTTCCCCGACAAAAAAGAACCTTGTTCCATCACTGCGGACACACCACACCCTTCACCTAAAACAATCAATCTAGGAATGAACTGTGGATAACCAATCCATACCAACAATGACATCATAAGGCCTCAACGCTACCACCAAGAGGTTCCAACCAAAACTCTCATCTCATAGGGTCAGGTCACACTGCCTGCAAAGGTGTGTGATCTTTGATTATTCTCCAGTCAGTGTTTCTAAGCGTAAGGGTCGAGTCAACGGCTCAACTCGAATCTCAAGGTCTCGAACAAGATAAGCATCTAGATAGGAATGACTAGAACCTGTGTATATCAATACAGAGGCCAAAGCATAAATGACACAGAAAGTACCTCTAATCATTCCAGAAGTACCTGGGTCAAAAGCCTCTACCGACTGCAGCTGTCCCTGCCTCTATCCACCAACTCCATGAGCTTGGGGTGGACCTCCTAGGGGCGGTGGTGGTAAAGGGTCGAAATGCCGAACACCTCCTTCTGCTCTCCCAACTCCTCTGCCATGTCCGCCACCTCGCGGATCTGCTTGCTCCACATGTTGCCTCTGCCTTGGTGGTCCATCCACTGCTCCCTGGTCAGTAGTACGGCGGGTCAGACAATCTCGAGTGAGATGTCCCCTGTCGTCACATGAGTAACATCGCCTCTCTCGAGCCTAGCTAGAAGCACCCTGTGAACCATGCACGACTGATCCCCTATCCTGGGATCTCTTTTGGAAATGTCTCACACGCCTGGGTCCCTGACGTCGGTCCCCTGACGCTGAGGTCTCTGCTCCAGCTCGCCCACTACTGGCAACTGTCGGCTGTCCCTACTCCGCTAGGAAGCTCTCGACCACCAAAGCCCGCTCGAGCACCCCATCATAAGTAGGAATGCTCATAGGGATGATGCTATCTTGGATATCTCTGCGCAAGACCCACTCAAAAGTATGAGCTCTGAAGTACTGATCTCTGACCATATCCATCGAGTACCGTGAGAGGTCGGTAAATCTCGATGAATAGTCAGCCACTGTCATGGTTCCTTGCTATAGCTGAAGAAGCTCTTATATACGTACTGCTCTCAGGGTAACCGAGGAAAACACCTCTCTGAAGTGACGCTCAAAATCCGTCCATGCAAGAGTTTCCTCATCGTGAGTGTGGATGACCAAACTCCACCATCGCCATGTCGAGCCCTACAGAAGGATCGCTGCCAGGATCACCATCTGGTCTGCTGGTGTCCTGACCAAACGGAAGACTCTGGTCACTGCCTCAAGCCAGTCCTCTACTGCATGAGGGTGAGGTTCGCCTCGAAACCTGAGGGGTCTCTGTCTCTGAAACTCATGGAGTGCGCTCAGACTGCGCTCCTCCTCCACTGGTATAGAAGGCGCTAAACACTGCTCCATAGGGGGCGGGATAACTGGCACACCACCTGGTGGTAGAATTGAGGGATCTGGTCCCTGTATTGAAGCTTCATCACTGAGGGGGTCATCCTTGTGATCAAGATACTGGATCCTAGCGGATGCGCGTCGCGGAGGCATCCTATTTAAGAAAAAAGATGTATCACAATCAGTGAGTATATCTGGAGAGATGACTCAAGAATGACATGGAAACCACAAACCATTCCTATATGATGCATGTACCATTACTTTTCCCATACAACAAGAGTTTTCATGTTCTAAGTCGAAAAGAAAGTTATCAGAGCCCTTGTGTATGTATACGTCAGTCGCTGCACCAACACTAGGGTCCATGGCCTGAGATCCAAACTCGAAACACTTATCACTATTTCCCCAAACCAACTCACAGACTCTCGATCCTATGGTAGAACCGACCACCTCTGATACCACTCTGTCACAACCTGTCACAGTGGGGACCGAGCTGAAACTCCCCAAGCCCGCTTCCAATAGGTCAGGGGCTAGTGACTAGCACTGAGTAGGCATGCTACTAACATTGGAGGCATTTCCCATAAACCTGTACACACGCACACACATCTCCAAGCACATCATGGTGAAAAGTAAAAGCTTCTAAAAGGAAAAGATGCATGCATACAATAAAACCCAACCAATAGAGTACGACAGGGAAGTAAAGTACAGTAAAGTAAAACCCTAGGCCAAATATACAATCCCACTAAAAGAAAGTATGCAACAAAGTCCAACCTGTAGATAAAGGTACTGGGATTTCAACCCATCACCGAAGGAACGAACCTCGGCTTGTCTGATCTCACTGATCACCATCCGGTCCTGGTCTACCTAGAATCTTGTCAAAGGCTCTCTCGTCTGCACAAGACACAACACGTGCGGGCAAAGCCTGTGTAGGGGTGAGTATAACAATACCCAATTGGACACCCCGAAAACCACAAAGGAATACAAAAAAGGAAAATACCACAAAGAATGGTACAGTCAGCTCTACACAGTATATGTCTATAGAACATATAACAAGAATATCTAGATATACTCATACACAAGTGACCATCGCGAAACCACCACTAAGATCCAGCTCGAAGATTTCACTAAGCATTCCATCGTGAGGACACACTCCTAGGTCAGTAGAGTGAGAGAGATGAAGTACTCATTCCGGGAGAACACACTCCACAAGTATGTTGGGAACAAGATGCTCAGATGAAGATCACAACCAAGTCATGGGGTGATTCTGACAACTCAGTCTGAGCTAATCAACTAACTAGAGGATCGGCTCCCAGGTAATGTTGGTCACGTACATTCCAAGAACTTTACCTAGGGTTCCATGAATGAATATAGGATCCGGTTTTATGTCTCATAGAGGGGATTCCAACAACTCTATTCAGGAAGTTCCACTGAAGGGATCATTCTTCATGAAAGAGTTGATACCAGAACCTTAAGGGGATTACCAAGGGTACGAACCCTAAGAACTAGTCCAAGTCACAGAAGGTAAGTGGATCTAGCCATGAAGAAAAATTTACACGACATGTGGTATGGTTACACACCATGTTCCTTGACCCCGGGTACTGAGTGTAACCGGACCATGTCACTCGGCTTGTCGAATGACACTACATGGAATGTAGAAGAAAACACACGCCATGTTCGAGCACCTGGGCTCGCTCCGTGTACGCTGGCAATGTGCCCGTACACGGTCTCTGCCTGTGTCCATGTCGCCTGCTCGTGTACCAGTACATGGGGCACCCCGTGGTCGGGTCTGGCCGATAGGGTATAAATGGCGTGTCTATGGTAGTGATTCCTACCCATGTCCATTTACTCCTGAAGTACACACCAGGTAACCCTTCCGACGAACACACATGGTGTATCCCATACTACACGGCGTGTATTCGAGAAATTTACAGAAGCTTTGTCTTCCTCCGCGCACCTTGGATGTTGCTCCAGATCATGATCCCACCGTCTGATCATCACGAAACTTCGGATTTGGGGTTTTCCCACCCCTACGAAACTGATTCTGTCAATTTCGGGATTCCGATCGGTCTTGAAAACGCATCCTGATCCATCCGCATGAAAAATCACGAAGAACGGAAACTTCTGAACCGCGTCGATTCATCCGCCGCCATCGTTGTCACACCTCATCTAGGTCGCATCAACATTGGATATTTGATTTCGGATCATTGTGTCAACAAACGAATGCACAACGATCGATTCCCTCCAAGAATGTGTAGACCGCGATGAAGAACGTGAGGGGGGGAACAAGAATCAAAAAGACGGGATAACCTCGATCATTGTTCGTGATGATCCGGGTTTTCCGCCGTTAGATTGAAAAAAAAAACAAAATCTATAATCAAAACCTCAAATCCCCGCAAGAACCTATCCCGCAAGAACGATCGACCCGCGGGCTAATCTGTTCGTGGATTAGTCCATGTTCGTCGTGGAAATCAAAAATGGGGGAATGCGAAATAAAAAACAATTATCCTACCTGGATTCGCTGCATTTTCCGGTGAAGATCCGCTTGTCGCGTCGTCGTCACCATCGAAATCCATCTATAATATTTCCGCCACCACGTTGGTGGGTTTCCTCCAGAACCTCCAGGCCCGCAAAGGGTTTTCAGGGTTATGGGGTTGTAACCCTGGACCCTGGCGCAAGCCTCTTTTTGAAGAGGATAAAGATATAATATTTTAAAAGATCTTATTGAAATAATAAAATATTTTTATAAAATATTTTATTAATGTTGCGTAAAAAAAAGATTTCACCACCAACCTACGCCGGTCGAAGTTAGGCCTCATCTTAGGTAAAATCGATGTTCTGAACGCAACGGTG
Organism: Viscum album; assembly: GCA_963277665.1. Lineage (NCBI taxonomy): Eukaryota > Viridiplantae > Streptophyta > Magnoliopsida > Santalales > Viscaceae > Viscum > Viscum album. Next base: position 1,613,287,957 of record OY728163.1, read on the forward strand.
CCCTCAGATTTCTGATCTGAGCACCTTTTCGGGAGTTATTCCACTATTTCCAGAAACCTGTGTGCACACATAATTTAACTATTAAATTAAATTCAAACATTTGTTTTGGGATCACTGGGCCTTGGAATTTCATGCCATCTCAATGTCTGGTCCCGAAATAATTCACATATAATATTAAAATAATACATGGAAAAATACGGGACATTACAAGTAAGTTGGGATCTGAGGTCCAACTTCTTGTCAAATTGAAGTATGTGATTCATGTTCAACTAAACTAATAATAGGTAAGGATGATAGAGTGATCAAAAATGAAATGTATGACATTGAAAACCATTCTATTTAAAAATGTGGATAATGCATGCAGATTTCCATGAAAACATACATGTCTACCAATGATGCTCCACCAATTTTCCTATTTATTATATCATTAGTAATTTCCCAAAGAATTCAACATATCTAATAACATTATTATTTATGGGAATGTAGTAATTTTCTTCTTGGATATTAAGGGATATTTTCCCCCACCATTCATCTTGGATGAATCCAAAATCATGTTAAAAATACCCCCAACAAGCCATAGAGAACCACATGTATTAATGGTTCCTAGGAACATAAGTAAGAGTTACCTCTTGATAATATCATATTTTTCATACACAATTGAGAAAAATATATAATTATTCCTCATAAAGATCTACGTAGAAATATTCGTGTTCGATATTTCTATTTTGAAAAATGTAATATAGTTTCAAAAAAATCTAATATATATTTTTTATTATGATGACCACTCATGAAAAAATCCATCCCTAAATTTTAATAAATTTTTTGATTATGGAGGTCTATTTTTGGGGTTTTTGAAGGATAAAATATGGACTTCAGAATGACTCCTTTCATAAACAAGGATGTCTTTTTTCATCTGTACTCTAAGGTTGTGGGTGTTCCAGATGTTGAGAGTGATAATTTAAGGAGGAGATGCTTGTATTTTTACCTAGTAACGAAATATATCATTAATGAAAATAATAATAATGATAATATCTATCATTTGGATTAGGATAATGTTCATATATCAAGGATTGTAAAATTTTACAATGTAGAAACCGAAAATTATGATTATGATCCGTGAGATGACATCGAAAAGTCTAATAAAACATCAAATTCATTTGAGTTGGAAAAGGTGGAGGAAAAGGTGGTATCATGATCTTTAAATATAGGATTTTTCTTCATTCTTGAAGGTCCAATGATCTACTACCCACTATATAGACACTTTCCAACTTTATCATAAAAATAAGAGAAGAAACATCTGAACAACTAAAAACCAAACCATGATTGTGAATAAATGAGGTGTTTCAATTATCATCAATTGAAACTATTGAAGTTAAATGGATAATTTGATTACCAATAGTTGGAAAAGCTAAAACTGTGAAATAAAAAAATAATTCACTGGAATCTTCTAATGATTTATTAATCAGTGGAACCAAGACATGCTTATTAATTGGAATCTAAACAGGTTAAGGAGAAATAACGATGCTAGACACATTTTGAAATGATTTAGTAGGAATTATATAATTAATTATCTATGATAAAAAATGACTATGTAAGAGACTTTATGAAAAATACCAAGAGGATGTGGTGAATATAATAACCTACTAATAGGAGAAGCTCTATCTATCCCGGAGTAGAATATGTTTCAGAGGATGTTTGGATAAATTAATTTATATACAAAATCGATCCATTGTAGAATCATGAATCTGGAGAGTACATTCATCTACCGAGTGGAATAATCCCAAGGAATAACTAATACCTTGTAATATTATTATAATTAAATGGGTAAAAAATACACTATATCATTACCTAGAAATAATCCATGAGGGGACCCCTTTCATAATGATCCTCCATTGTCCAACAAAATAGAGAAAAGTAATTTTTTCCAAAATATCTATCTAGAGATTACTCTATGATTGATTTTAAACCCAATCAATATAATTTGATCTATGATGAGTGTTCTCAATGAAAATCCTATTTTTTATCTCTAACCTGGTGCATCCACCCCCAAATCAAATAAATAATAAATCCTCTCATCATGATGAATAGAGCCTCATTATTTTCATTATAGGCCCATATATTGCACAAGCATTCCTCCAAGATCTTACAATATGAGTGATTCATTCCTTACTGAGTTACCATTGGACACTAACTTGATCTCTGTGTTAGTATGTCATTTGGTTCATTTAGAAAATACCTAAACTGTTTCTTGAAGGGGATGTACTATATCATTGGATTGTGGTCACTGTCCCCCTAGAGAAATCATATAAAACCCCCTAAAATCATGTGAATATTCATTTTTAATCCTTTACATAGTCATCTAGAAGAAAATAATCATAAATCTTTACCAAGGTAGGGATCCTCACAATATGGTATATGTCTCAAAATCCAATACCTACGACACCATGATGTTAGTGGAATGAGTTGGTCCTAGGGGAACACATTATCAAAATAATTGGCATGATTTATTGGTTGTAATAAACATGAAACAGTAAGGTCCATTTCACCACCTAAAGCCTAAGTTAATTTTGATCCACCTCAAGTAATTTATTGGTCTGGAATAAAATGAATACCGAGGACCATTAATTCAATATGTTACCACCATAGGGAATATAGAAGACACTCACTTTTTATTAATTAACATTACTTCCCTTTTCTAGAATACATACAATATTATATAAACAAATGATTCAATACCAATTTGGTTAGTTCCTTTGGATATATAGAAACATAAAAATTGGTACATAAGTTATATTTTTTATCTCACACGAGGTTCTTCAAGACTAGAACCATTCTGAGACACATCATGCATAATACACATCTTTATATACATGGTAATGAAACATCAAAATTGGTGAGCTCAGATTCTCAAAAATAGTAAATATGGGAGAGAATTAATAATATACATGAGCACCAGAGTATGAAAATGTGATCATAAAATCAGATGATCATACCCTTTATATAAATGTTTATAATGTAAATCTTGGGATAATGTTAAAAAGTTCACAATAAATGAATTATAAAGAATCAAGAGAACGATCCATAAATGAATAACATATGAATAATACTTCAAATTGTGGCATACATATAAAAAATTCAATATTTTTTACTATAAGTCAATACAAATTGTTACAATATATTAGGCCACTTCATTGGGACTTCATCAACTAGGCAAGACATACCAATATCCCGAGTCAATGTACATTCCTTGTAATGGGATAGGTTTCCCCATCTTCCTACAGTGAATTGAGTTTCCCCATCTTCACATAGTATACTGGGTTTCCCCACATTCCAATCATCATGGGGGAATACACATGTTGGTGGGACATTTCGCTATCACCAGTAATAGTCCTTTCTTTGTAAGGGATCGAGTTTCCATCTTTTACAAAGGTGGATCAAGCCTGCGGAACTGATTCCCATTATTATCTCATTATATATAAATCGTTACCCTATGCATTAGAGGTTGATAAAGGGCCCTCCCATATCATAATGAAATATTAAAAACATGTTCCACAAAATCATGAACAATCATATCCATACCCATGAAATTAAATGGGTATCCTAAAAACGTAATCAAATCATTACCTATGGAAAAGTGTATGGTTTCTTAATAATTTCATCAAATCCTAACCCACGAAATTAAGTTGTTTTAAAAATAAAAAACCCATGGATGAGGAACGATTTCTATAAACATATACCCTATGAATATGAATGTGGTGTCATAATCATGATTCCATCAAATACATAAACCATTCATTGAAATAATATGAATGGAAACATTGGATAATTTCCCAAAAAGGAAACAATAACACAAATAGATGTCATTATAGATTGAAAATAATTTGGAATTATTAATAAAAAAATTCATGTGGAAATACATTTTTTTATTTTGAAAAACAATTATTTCCCATTATAGAGACTTATAAAAAACATTTTCATTGAAAAATAAAAAGAAATAATGAAAAAAATTAAACAATTATATATTAAAATAATTATTGAAATCATTTTTGAAAATATTTTTTTTAAAAGGAATCATGAATATCCATTTTCAATATGATTTCATCAAAAATGAATCTTCAAAACATGTTTGAAAACCATTTCATTAAAAAGGGTGTTTGTAAAATAATTAAAACCATTCCATTCAAAATAAAACAAGAAAAAAAATTGAGAATGTTTTTTTAAAAGGAATATATAATTTGTTTTAAAAATTGTTTCATTGAATAGGATTCATGAAAACATTTTTGAAAAACATTTCATTATAATGAAATGTTAATTTCATTTCTGAAAACCATTTCCTTATAAATACATTGAAAAAATACAAAGGAATATTTTAAAACAATAAAACATCATAAAAATCTTCTTTCATTGATATTTAAAAATGATTTTAAATAAAAAAATTAATTATCCTTAATCATTATTTTTGAAATTCGAGGTATGTGTCTTAAATAAAAAAAATTAAGACAATATAATTTTACTAGTTTTGTAACTTCTAAATCATTAAACCAAAGTATGTCATATCATAAAATTTATACCAAAATACTCATTAATTTTTGGATAAAAAATATAGAATATATGAATGGTAAGTATATACAAGACACAAAATAATCTTGTGGGGAATAAGGCATAAATCCCATAGAAAAAAATGTTGGGCTATAATCCACCTTAACATATATCATAACTATCATCATAATAATTCTAATATCCAATATAATAAATATATATTTATTATAAATATTTCGTATAAAAATATTGTTCTATATTATACCATAAATCGACATATATTTCACACATATTAACACTTCTATGTTACATTTACGTTTAGGGTAATATCAACATTGTTTTCGTAGTTGTCTTAATTTGTTATATGTTTTTCTCTCATATGAATATGATGATCTCTAGAATGGAAACCATTATATAAATATCTCTTTTATTAAGTACATTTTATTATAATAATATATGAATGATAGAAATATAAATTGGAATTCAATGTTCATGGAGATGGTAAGTTGTACGTACATGTGAATGTTGTTTTTGTTTAATTATTATTTTGAAATAATGAAATTAAATTATATATATTTATATACAAATAATAATTCCAATAGAATTATTATGTTATAAATATCATATACTTTTACCAAAACCCATCCTTAACAAAATCCTTATAATGTGTGAATGAATCATATCACATGGAGGAGGTGGTAATCCACAATTCCCCAAAGTAAATTATCATATTTTAAAAAAAGTGGAATGAATAAAGGTATGTTCTATTTAATAATTAAATTTTCATAAGAAATCATATATATCATATATATAATATTGAAATACTTTTTCATCATAATGGTATACCATTATAGGTGGTAAAATAAAAACAAACAACATCATTAAATGATGTAGTAGTTCAATGTACACAAGAATTTTTAGTTAATTACAATTTAGATGGAAATGTAATGGTAGGTTGATCAATTTTAAAATAAAAAATGTAGTATATTCGGGATATATATTCTATTTTTTATTCGTGTAATTAGAATAATTCATTTAGTTGAGAAATAAAATAACGCAATGGAGATTTAGGAAGGATTCTACATCTTATTTGGTTAAATAATTTTGGTTTTCAGAAAAATGAATTTGTGGATTGATTTATCAATAATAAGTAGATTAAAGGTGGAATGGAGGGATTTTTTGAAGTAAATCTGGTATATATTTTTTGTGCATGTATGGGTTTATAGGTGTGACAAAGGGGGAGAGATGTTATCCCTTTAAAAGTGTGGGGGAATAGTTGGCATTTTTTTAAAACAAGTTAGGTGTACTGATGTTTGTACCTAAAACATTTTCTAAAAAAACATTAATAATTAATGGAAGGTTTATGGTAAAAATAGTTCTATAAAATTGGTTTTAGAAATGTTTCATGGTAATTTTATTCCCAATTATTATGGTTTAGTCCCTCGTTACACTTAATTATACATTAATAGTTTTAATTAATCTAAACCGCTTCAACTAATATTTTGGATTGAAAATTTAGTTTATTTTATAATAACATAAATATTATAATAATTAAAAAGGTATATTTCCATTTTTTAAAATTCATTTCCCATGTTTCATTTTAATCCCACTAACACAGCGAGAAAGTGTGTGTTTAATGTGACAATGTTTAGATGGTTAGTAATATTTTATATCTAAATTCAATATAAAAATTATTAAATTGAAAAAAAATTGATTAATAGTTGTATAATTTTAATATTTTTTCCTCAAAAAAAATATAAAATATAATTTATCTATATAAATAAATTAGATGAAAAAAATATTTTTTTTTAAAAAATCATGATTTTTTACTATTATTCATAAAATAAATGTTCCTCAAAAATTTCAAAAATTCTCTTTACGATAATATTCACATTATGAATTAAAACATTATGTTTATATTATAAGATTAAATATCTAAAATTATATTAAATTAATTTAATTATTTTCCACATGAAGACATAAAATGTAATTCATTTAAGAAAATTGTAGTTTCAATCATATATATACAATACCAATATTACATTTTTATTATCAATATGTTTTATTTTGAGAAAAAAATTTGTTTAATTTTTAACAAGTATTTATTTATATTCATATTAGTATATTTAATGACCGGTTTTTATCTGTCTAATTTAATAAATTATTACATTAAAATGATGTTTCATTGAATCTCAGTGAAGCATATAACTCCAACCAAGTCAGTGTTTCCTCTAGAGCATGTTTATACTAGTAAAAAATTTATTGAAATATTTACTTTGTATATCATGAAACATACGACATCAAACAATTGATATATTAAAAAAAATATGACAAAAAATTTGGGTGTTAAATTCGTCCCCTATAAATTTAATTTCACCCTAGAAATTAGTTATTCTAATACCAAACAACGGGGATATTATTGACTCATCATATCCTAAATTTCCCAAACAACATACTCTAACTAGTTATTTCTCTAAAAAAATTTAAAAGGTGATTGGTCTAGTTTTGTAGAACATTCTCTGTACGACCCGAAATATAAACAGGTTATTCCTCATAATGTATATCTTGCACCGACAGAATGACCCCTACATTTATTACTTGTGAAAGGATATTTATATACATTGTTATGATATATAAATGGGACACATCATGTATATAAGATAGATGTCTAGGAATTAGAAAGCGATAATCTATTGTTCAGATACAATCAAGAATATCTAAGTGACTGTTTTACCTAGGTCTTTCTTTCACATTATTCTACAACCACATATCCTTTTTCTTGGGAGAGATTCATAGAAAAAAAATTCATGAAAATAATATTCTCGATCACTCTAATAGTTATTATTATTTCTTTTCTTTCAAATATTTTCTACCTAAATATTCTACTGAATGGTTTTATCCTTCTCATCCATTTCTTCACCTATATCTGGTACCAATAGCTTTCTTTCTTTGAATTCGTCCCACTATGGTGGAGCTCTACATTTCCTCTTATATAAGGATTAATAAGGACACATATGAAGGATTTAGTGAAATTTATTATTGAAAAAAATTTAATTAGAGTAAGGTGTTTATCCCAACCCCATTTTAAATTATATGAAAATGATCTACAGATATCCTCTATGGTTTTAATTTCACATTACGAATAAAAATCTAAAAATGGATGATAAGAAGTGATGAAACTATATTTTATGTCATGTTCATGCTAAAGACATCTATAGAAGATTGATTTAATCCTACGATCTTGATCAGACACAATAGAATTTGGTACTCTGTGGAACCTAGCGAAATATTTAATTAATAGCATAGAAATCTGATATAAGGATAATTATACTATTATATTGCTGAAGGGTTCTGACGTAGTAAGGCGATTGACTACCAACCATGAAGAATTAAACTCTTTAGAGATTATGGGGAGTCCAATGACAAAATATATAGTGATGTTCTCCAATTTACATTATAGTATGTCTAATGGATTCAATATCTTCTTTAACATTTGTTCATTCTTCCTTGACTTTATATAATATTGTGCACTAAGATAAATACTCAGTGATTTCTCTCTATTAAAACCTTCAAGAAGTATTACTTCATGTCTCTATACATCATAATATATTCCAGATGACTATACAATTAAGAAATATGAGATTAATCAAACATATCCTTCGAACCCAATATGGAAGGAATGCAAACATGATTGTAGAACATTATCATTTCATCCCGATAATTCCTAAATTCTAGAAAATTTCATACCTTTTCTTTTTTCTATACAACCTCCTTATGTGACACTTTAATCTTCACATCGATAGAGCGAATATCTTTTAATTGGGAATGATAACATTTTTCCCATTCCCTCATTATTTTTTGATATATCCTTTACAAAACCAAATATATTATATCTTTTCTGATCCTTGTTATGTATAATATACTATGATATTTTTGACTCAAGCCATCAACCACCTCATTCAAGTTCACTTAGTGGTAATGTATAGAGAATTCATAATACTTAATTTTCTCTGACCATCTGCTTCAACACTTGTTAAACTCATTATGTGTGAGTATATATTTTAGCATATGATGATAAGTATATATATCACAATTTTCTACATTAATATGATACATAGATATATTAAAATAAAAAATTACTACCGCATATTCCAAATTTAGAGTTGGGTAACATTCCTCCTGTATCATAAATTGTCATTAGGGATAAGCAATGAAAATTATATTGTTCATAAGGACACATCAAAATCCATTCCTTAATGAATCACTACAGATTTGAAATCCTTTAATACTATAGGTTAATGTAATTATAGCTTAGTTGACCAAAATTCATTTTAGTTACATGAAATATTACAATCATTAATATGTCTAGAGGAACTTGGAGCCCTTATAAGGTAACTTATTCAGAGGATTGGATATTTTTGAATATATCTCCACAAACCATTTATAATATCTATCTAATCTAAGAAAAATATCGTTCTTTGTCAATGTGGTAATTCTAGGAAAACGTTCACTAGACTCTATATTAGATTGAACTACTACTATACCATCTCATGATATTATGTGACCGAAAAATGTATCCATTTCTATAAAAAAATCACACAATATAAATTATTCTATCATTTTATCCTTTCATAAGGTCTTTTCAACAATTATTAAGGTATTTTAATGATATTACTGCATCATTGTATTGATAACAATATCATATATAAATACTACCACAATATATTAGAGGTAATATCTAAACACTAAATTTATAATATAAAAATATAGAGAAGGGGAATTATTAGTACCAATGGGACTCACAATATATTCATTGTCTCCTTACCTGGAATGGAATATCATCTTCGGTATATCCTCTTTATGAAATATCAATTGATTAAATCTATAATGAAGGCCAATCATGGAAAAGTATGGAGCCTACATAGTTGATCAAAAAAGTCATAAATTATCACGACCCATCCTCGGGGCTCGTGTCGTGACTACCCCAAGCCCGCCTCCCATAGGCCAGGGGCTGGCGACTAGCACCAAAGGCGTAAATCCTGATAACTAGGAAGGAATTTTATTTATAAAAGTAAAAAACACCACAGAGTACAAGAAGATGTAAAACACTAAGTACAAATAGAAGTGCTGAAAAGTAAATGGGCCAGAATACAAACCCAACTGAAAGTACAATTACAACTAAACGAAAGTAAAATAGAAAAAGACAAACAGTTGGAAGAAAGGAAGCAGCTCATGGGTCGTCCTTCTTGGATCCTACCTGAAGGGTAGGTACAGATAGCGTTGCTCGTATATCATCCACTACGGATCCTACATGAAGGGTAGGTACATATAGTCTCCACAATTCTCTCGCCCGTAAACTTCCTCCGAGTGTCGTATCGTCGTGAAGTCCACCTCCGGATACCGTCCAGTCCTCGGACACTCGCCCTCCGTCAACACTGCCCATAATCTACAACCAACACAATGAGGTGCGAGAATAGCCCGTGCAGGGGTGAGTATAATGATACTCAGTAGGGACCCCGAGACCCTCAAGGTCTCTCTAAAACAAACAAGGATAACCACAAAGAATATCTCAACAGATAACCTCTACTTAGGTATATGCCCATACATACACATATGTTATCAAGTAACCCATTTCTATACTGAGTCAACAAAAAGAGTATAAAATCAATGGATAACCACTACCCAGGTATATGCCCATACATATACCAAAGTTATGAAGTGACCCATCTCAATAATGAGGTAAACAAAAAGGTCATAGTCTCATCTCAAACCAAGATTTCCATAATCGAAACTGTAACTGCTGAAGAGCCCCGTCTCTGGAGTGTACAGTGGTCCTGTCATGACTCCGAGGTACTGCTCACTAACCTAAGACTGCTGAGGTACTCCTCCTGTCGAGTACCGCGAGTCAGCAACCCAAACACAGTAGTGTTTCCCACTGGGGTATGCCACCCAAACATAGTAGTGCACACCCCCTGTTAGCCTACAGAGGTACTCTCCGGATGAGTACAGCGGGTCTGTACTGTCACACAGTAGTGCTCCGTCCACCATGGGTCTGCACACAAACAAAGTATTTCTCCGTCCACTGGGCTAGTCGACTCACTCCAAGTTGAGTCGGTCAAGCAGTCGTGAGGTCTTAGCCGGCTACACGGTCTCCGTACTCCAAACGCTCATCTCTGGGAGTGTCGTCTCCACGCGCTACAGGTCGATACTCCAAGTATCTCAAAGTCTCATGAATAAGTATCTCAACAGGCCGCCTAATCATAGGGGTCTCAAAGCAACAGACGGCGCGTCAATCAGACGCCTGGTCTGTGAGTTATTAGCCTTTTCGTCCCCAGGGCCCGGTTGTTTTGGTCTGCGAACCAACCCGGCCATATCTCAAATGTACCCCGAACTCTCATAGGGTATAATCATAGGTATTGTTTCTCCACGTGATCACCAACGCCGATGATGGTTCGTGAAACGAACGTCCAGTCTGAATGTTATCAGCTTTTCCATTCTAGGGTCCCGGTTGGATTTCGGGTACAATCCAACCCGGACACTATCCAACATCAACCAAAACTCTGGAAAAGTTTTCCAAAAGTTCCAACTCATCATGAGGAATCCAACAAAGTTGACGGCACGTCAATCGAACGTCCAGAGCTCAATATATAAGCATTTCCGCTCCGAGGGACCAGTTGGTTTCGTATCCGCACCAACCCGGCCATACTCAATGTTCTACGAAAACTTGAGTGTAATATACCAAAACGACCGACTCGATCCAGGGATCTCTACGCAACTAATGATTCATTGATCGGAGATCCGTACCCCATGATATGGGCGAAACACCAAAAAAGGTCTGGAAGTGGGGGTGTTGGGCCCGGACCGATCCGTCCCGAGACCCCCTGGGTCGGCCCAAACCTGGGCACCCGGAACTAGGTTCGGGTCCGACCCACTCTGGTGCGGCCCGTCCCGACGCGCTGGCACACTAGCCCAGCCCGGTGGCTCGGCCAAAACGGCTGAGCGGATGCGCAAAGGGGGGCGCCGCCCCCTTGAATGAGACCGCGTCCCCGTGTGGGGGCCGCCCCTTGCCAACATACGCGGTTGAGCACCGCGTACCACCTCCCTCAGTCCCGCACGGTTGGGGGACCAGCGGCCTACGACCGTGGCTTCAGCCGCGGTGGCACTCCGGGCACCGCCGCAGCCTCCGGCCGCCGACGCCGCCGTGCCAGCAGTGTTTTCTGTGAACCACCGGACACGCTCCGGTGGTCCGTTTTGCTCGTCGCCTTCTCCAACAGTCCTATCGAGACCCGACTTTTACTATTAAGGTTTCAAATTTACCTTGCGGCCCCCTTTGTCAACGCCCTCCAATTCTACGCACAACGAACAACCAACGGAGTCTTCAATATCCTCCGCGGCCCCGACTCTGGCCGCGGGTTCGTTCGGCCTCAACGGCGCGGTGCGACGGCGCCGCACTTCTTCGTCGCGTTCTTTCTTGTTTCCGCGCGGTGCTGTTTCATCGCGCCACATTTGTTCGTGTCACAATGAATCAAAACAACAAAGGGGGAGGAGATTCGGCTGTGTTCGTGTGATCTGACCTCCTCCTGTTAAGTTGGTAACAAGCGGCCCAAAAGATGAAGAACAACAAGGATTTTTCACGAACAAAAGAAATCAACCAAAACAGTTTTCCCCGAAATCAAGAATTCCCAACACGCAAACATAATCTTCGCGGATCAACTTAATATTTAGTTGATCAGCGTTCTTAGATTTAGAAGGAAGTAAACAAGGGTTCACTAACAATCACAAATAAATTCCCTACCTCATGCGTAGTCGTCGAACGAGGTTTATCGCGGAATTGAACGTCGCGGAAGAAGACGTCGCGGAATGAGACATCGCGGATGGAGGATCGTCACATCGCAGAGAAAAGATTTTTCGGCATCGCGTCGTCGATCTCTGAGGATCTGGCGTTATTCACGTTCTTGGTCGAGGAAGAAGAACTCCAAGACCTTGAGCCATTCTATCCAAAATCTTCCCGCACAACCAAGGCAACAACAATAAAATAAGGGTTACCTAATTTTATTACTCACGCCAAATGTTTTAAAATTAAAAAACGAATCAAACAATTAACTCAATTAATTGCAACGTTTTAAACCACCCAATTAATAGATGTGTTTATTATAATGATTAAACGCAAGAGTTGACATACATTTAAAGGGGGGGTGTACGGGTGTGTTACCTTAATCAAAGGTGGGGGATTCGTGGAAGTTGAAAAGGTGGGGCTCGTGTGGGCCCCAACCCACAAATATGCTACCTAGTGGAGTAGGATATAGTGGGTCCCACTTCAACCACTTAGCTTAGGTTAAATAACTTTAAATAAAATATATTGGTTGTCCCATTTTATTTTATTCATTTACTTAACCCAAAATTTTAGTAACCACACCCGAGCAAATGAAACTCCAGAAAAGGTGCTTCTAAGAAATTATCGGCACTGCGATTCCATCGGGGCCCTTGGATTTCGATTCCGTGAACCGGTTCAAATGATAGGAAAACCCGTTCGTTTTTTCACTGAATGTACCCGAGCTAAACTTTAGAAAATGATTCCGGGCACACTGGGCCTCGATATCAGGTGCCGTCAGAAACTGTGTTCTTGTAAAATTCAAAGAAAATTAAGAGAAAAAATTGCCTTGAAATTTCCGGGTCTTTACATAAATATTGGAAAGATGATACTTCTTCTTTATCATGATATTGTTCAAATCTTGATAATCAATTCATATTCGCATTAATCTATCATTTTTTTCACAAAGAGGATAGGTGCACACCAAGGTGAAAAACATGGATGAAAGAATCCATTTTCAAAAAATTCTTGAAGTTTCGTCTTCAATTACAATAATTCTATTGGGGATATTCTATACAGATTATTTTAAATTATCTTGGAATAAGGTTTGAGTTCAATCCAAAACTCAAATTCACTTTTTGGTGGATAATTAAAAAACTATTCCATGAACACATGCAAAATTAACCAAAAAAGGCATATTATTGTTTTCAATATTCTTCACAACAATTTGAGGAAATCATTCATTCTTAAAGGAAATTAAGACACTTAAACTTTATTTAAAATCCAATGGAAGTTTATACATATAACCACATTGATAGACAATCATAGGTTAGTTTGAAATATAAAAAGTAAAATACATTCCTTGATAATGTATATTGGATTTATGAATGGAAATACAGTCCATTACTAAGATGATATCAATTTAAAATAGGTGAATAATGAAAATAGTTTTAGAAATTTCATCCCAAAAAACATCAACCAGTGATGAATAATATACCTGAGATACAATCCTGGTTTTATTTGGGGTGTTCACTACTCATTTCGAATCAAATCATTTCGGTGCATTTTTTTTAACCTTATAAAATGACATAGATAGAAAATAGTGTGTAGATCCTAAATCAAAGAATAAATTGTTAGTAGTAGAGTGTATGGTATGTGTAACTTTTACCAAATCATTATTTCACCCCCACACCAGAAATAGCGATCTCATGATATTTCACTTATCCATTTGATTCATTGGTTTTTGTCGCCGATCGTCATTACTAACACTTGGGATTTGGAACTTTTTAACATAATTCACATCATATTTACCATTAAATCACTAAATTATGGGAGGTTCATTAGGTGTATCTTCTCCTATATTTTCTTCATTGGCCAATATATTCTCATTTGTGACTCAATAAATTTAAAATGACCTTCTCTCCAACACTAAAACAATTATTTTCCACCATAAAAATTCCCTCTATTATTATTTCCACACATAGAGAATAAAGGATGTCTCATCATCCTTTTATACATGAATATTATATTTTACCTTTAATTCCATCTTCCTTTTATTATTAAAACAATGATATTGATATATAACTCCAACACCTATTTCAACTTTGATTTCAAAATACACATACTCTTCAATGATAGTAATGTATCTTGTTATTTATTCCCTTACAATAATGGGATTTAAGCTAATGAAGAACCTATAAGCATTACATTATAGTATATGATAATTAAAAAAGTAGACATCAATATTATTAGGAAATTTTCATCATTTTTATCAATGGATTCTTCATCCTTTTGCTTTAATTAAATAATATCATTTTCCATTTTTATATGAATAACACATGGAATGTACATTCTGATGAATAAATTCTTGAGATCATCCCAGTTCATGGATTCAATTTTATCTTACTTCTTATTATTCTTGATTAAAATACACCATCGGACTACTTCACCTTCTAACCGATAATTTAAATGAACGACTTTATCATGTTCTGATCCCTGGTGAATGGATAGTATCCTTTTAGTCATACATATGAAATTTTCATCAACAAGTGGATATGAAACCCCAAAATATAATGTGGATGTTTCTTCATAATGGGATAAGCAAAGCTTTGTTCCCTACTTTTCTCTTTTATAATCTAAACATGATTCATAGAAAGGGAGAATGGGTTGATCATCTAAACAATATTTTTCATTTTACATCTTATAGGATTTGAAAACCCATGAAGGCAATAATTACATTTTTTGACATAGTCATCATTTAGACAATACCTTTGAGTCCCATCCATTGACATAAAAAATTATTGAGTAATAAATAGTTTTCATAGCCAGGAACCACATAATCATGCAAAATAAATTATAGGATACATAAATTATGTCATCTTCCTTAATACATGAATCCCATGTTTTATCATAGGTTATTCATGGCCATTATATTTTTAAATATTTCATGATGATTTATGATGATTTTTTAATTAAAAAATATTATCCATTTCATTTTCCAAACATGTTTCATTGTGAGGCTCGTTGTCATGTACTCGGATACGCTCAGGTTAGGTCTGACACAAATTTTTAGAGTTGTTACTCCTTTTTACATATGTTCCAAAACCACATCCACATGTGTTATTGAGATAAGTATGTATTTCAATGAATTAACTCACTCAATCCATTACCAAAAATCAGCAACATTTCTTATGCTTTTCCTTATCCTTATACTTATCCTTATAATGTACTTGGATTACTCACTAATGTTTTCTAATCATGTTTTTGAAGGACAAGAAAATATTTTCTATAATAAAACCATAGAGACCCTCAATTTTCAAACATTAACATTTCATCACATTTAAGGAATACTAAATAAATTACACATATTGATTTTTGAAGAGTGTATTAGTATAGTTCCATTAGAAACACATAAACATAAACACTAGTAGATAAGTCTGGTAAATTATCTCCCACTATATTCTTCATTAATTGCCCTCTTTTTAGAAACATAATACTTAATACATATCTTCATATCCGATGGAATGAAAAATAAAAACAGGTGAGATTAGATGACCACTAATGGTGATTAAGGGATAAACATAATATTAAAATTTTGAATAGGTGTGTTAGAACATGATCATAACATTAGAATATAAAACCCTAATTATCAATGATCATAAATGTAAATCACAGCAAAAAGATTATAATTTCAGAAGACCTGAATAATTAGGGAATCAATTGAATGAAAAAATTGATAATAACATATGAATAAGACATAAAATTTTCTTATACACATAAAAAGTTAATATTACTCCCTATACATCAAGATAACTTACTATAACTTACCACAGATATTCATGGGGACTATGCCAACAGGGCGGGACATACCACGATCCCTAGGCATAGTCCATACCATGTAAGATATTAGGTGTCCCCATATTCATATATTAGATCTAATTTCCCCATCATCCCATAGTTTATTGTGTTTATCTTCTTCCCATATTCACGGGGACTACAACTACTCGGTGGGACCAACCACCACCATCCCTACACACAGTCCTATCCTTGTAAGGGATTAAGATTCCCCATATTCTATTAATGGATTAAGCTAATTGATATGATTCCCATATTTGTCTCATGATATATAAATGTGTTCTAAATTAATTGGATATAGATATATTTCACGACTATCTTATTATGAAATCATCCATACAATTTCTACAACATCGAAAAGTTTTTTATCACATCCTATGAAATGAAATGAGTGTTATGAATCATATTATTGCATGTGGAAAAGATACAAAGTTTATAATCATTTCATCATATTATAACTCATGAAAATAAGTGTCATTTAATGAATAAATCACATTTAAGTGGAACTAATTTGGTATTCACATAACCGGTGAATGAGAAACAAATTTCAAATACATTATTCCATCGATACATAAACCATTAATATAACTTATAGATAATTAACCATAAATGAGTGAATAGACCAAAAGGATGTCATCTTTTATGGAAAATAATTTTGAGAGATTCTTAAAAAACTCATGAATAAAATAAACATTATTCTTTTTTTAAAATAATTATAAAATAGAAAGCCTTTTGAAAACCTTTTTCAATGAAATCATAAAATTGGACGATGAAAACATTGTGAAACCCATTTCATTATAAATGACTATTAAAAATATTTTTGAAAACAATTTATTTTAAAAAAAATCTTGAAAAATAGTTTTGAGAACCATTTCATTGAAATGGAATCTAGTATAAAAATTGAAATCATTTAAATAATAAAGGAATCTTGAAATCATTTCTTCAAACCATTTCTATGAAAAGAAAGAATTATTTTATTAAAACCGTTTATTTGAAAAGGAATCTTGGAAGAAAATTGAAATCAATTTCATTGATTATTAATCACGGATAAAATTTCGAAACAATTTATTTGAAAATGAATCTTGAAAACAGTACTGAAAACCATTTCATTGAAAAATAATCTTGAAAAAGAAATTGGAAAAAATTTCATTATAAATACATAGAAAAAATATATATGAATAATTTAAAACTATATAACAATTTTAGAATAATTTTCCCTTGATATTTAATGATCTTTTTTAACATAATTTTTTTCAAATTAATTTGGAAAAAAAGTTTTCGGAAATACATGGAATGTGTCTAAAGGAAGGAAAATTTAGAAAAACTACTTTTTCAATTTCGTAACTTCTAAAACATAATACCCACTAAAGAGAGATAATAAAAGGATATTTATATACCCATGAATTTATTTATTTTTTTAAAATATATATTCATTTCAAGTATATACCCCAAACAAATGAAACAAGTTATTAATAATCCGTAAATATCAGAAAGAAAAGTGGGACGAAAAATCCCCTTACCATATGTATTGACTGTAATCATAATCAAACTGACCTCCTATATAAAAAATGTATGTTTATAATAAATATTCAACATAATTATAATTTTTTATCTAATACCATATATGGATTTACATGACCTTCTTATTAACACTTTTATTATTAGGGTAAATATCGCGTAATTTCAAATTTGTTTATCACATGTGTCTTAATTGGTTATATTTTTGGAACTTATAATTATATAATTATTAAAAGAATATAAATCATTCTATAAATATAATTTTTATTAATTCTATATGTATTTAAAGTAATATTTTAATGATATAAATATTAAATAAGATACACAATTCGTTTAGATGGTAGGTCGTTTATATGCATGCACGATGTTCCAGTTTAATTATCAAATTGAAAGAAAGTTAGTAAATTATATAGATTAATATATTTATATATAATAATTCGTATAGATTATAATTTCATATATATCATATAATTTTTCTAATTATTTTAATTCATTCAATGTTATGTTTGAACGAATCACATCTCTTTAAGGAGGCAGTAGTCCACTATTCCCCAAAAAATCATCATATTTACAAAAAATTAAAATAATGAGATTATGTATTATATAATCATTCACGATGCATAAATACATAATATATATCAAGAATTAATTTATTTACCATAATAATTCCATATCATTACAGGTGGGGAAAGATATATGAATAATATAATTTCATGATGCGGTAGCTCATCATGCACAAGAACTTTATGTTCATTACCCATTAGATGGATGTGTGTGTAAGTGAAGTTAAAAACCATATCATAAGAAAATAATAGAATATTTAGGATATAGATTCCATTATTTATGAATTTAATAAAAATAATTTATTCACTTTATAATAATACCTAACGGAAATTAGCTTATGGAATGATGCTACTACTTCTTTGTGGAACTCCATTTGGTTTTCCCCAAAGGGATTCCTCAGATGGATTTATGATAATATGTCATATGAAAGGGGAATGGGAGGGATTTATTTATTTGAATTTGTAATATCATTGATGAACATAAGTGGTTTTATAGGTGTCATTATGGGGGAGTGTTTCAGGGATTTAATAAGGGAGAGAGGGGACACACATTGCATTTTTTGAAAACAAGTTATGAGTACAAATGTTTTTACTAAAAACGTCATAAAAATAAACCACACTCAATAATGGATGATTTGTGGCTTAAATATTTCCATCCAATTAGATTTGGTCATATTTATATGTAATTCTATACTTTCTATTTAAGGATTTGTCCCTTATTATGTTTAATTTTACCTTCATCGTTGCCATTAACCATTATAACATTTTAGTTATATCATTGTTCAAAAATTAAGTTGTTCATATTAGAAAATAAATGTTATATTGATTTAAATAAAATATGTTCATTAATCAATAATCTATTCACAAATTTTTTAAAATTATGTTCAATGATAATCCTACAGATATCGTATGAATATGGGTTTTCCATGTGGAATAATCAATTGTTCATTAATAATTTATATATAAATTCAATATAAAAAGTATTCCAATGTAATAAATTGGATTAAATATTTTGAATTGAAATATATTAAAATTTAGAAATACAAAAAATATAATTTCAATACTTTAATAAATTAGATTAAAGTGCAGTTTAAATTAAAATTCAATAATTTTCACTATTCATCCAAAATTTAATTTTCTAAGCCAAAACTAAAAAATTAACCATAATATAATTTTGACCTTATGAAAAAAGAAATTATTACTTTTTTATCAAATTAAGGTTCTAAATTTTTATAGAATTATTTTTATTATTGTTCACAAAAGGACATAAATATAAGTACATTAGAAAAAATTACATTTGCAAACATATAAAATCAATACTAATATTACCTATTTTTTTATCAATATGTTTTTTATATTAATACATTATAAATAATTTTTAATATAATTTATTAATATTCAAATTTTTATGTTTACTAGGGCAGTTATTAGTATCTCATTTAAATAATTATGACAATAAAATGGGGTTTTTTAGAAACTTATTGTTGCGTATAACGCAAGCCAAGTTAGTGATGCATTTAGTGAAAGGTTAAACTGGTGTAGTGTATAATGAGTTTCTAAATTATTGTGGCATTCAATTTATGGAATCAAGGAAAATTAATTTTTTTTAAAGGTCACACAGACTTGGGGTCCTATACAGTGGGTCCCAACATTCATTACACCCTTTGACATGGTCCTTGAAACCCACCATTAGGATTATATCGCATTGATG
This sequence comes from Viscum album, assembly GCA_963277665.1. Classification (NCBI taxonomy): domain Eukaryota; kingdom Viridiplantae; phylum Streptophyta; class Magnoliopsida; order Santalales; family Viscaceae; genus Viscum; species Viscum album. The sequence goes on from OY728163.1 coordinate 1,613,307,953, forward strand.
AGGAGTATCCTTTTCCTCATAAATATAAAAGTTGACATTGATCATGGTGTTACATACATTTTCATGGAAAATAAATGAACTATCCTTCATTATAAGACACATAAAAATATTTTACCATAATTACTTCCCAGGAATTTTTTTAGTATAGTTGGCATTCTCATAACGATTAGAACTATAGATGAACACATCAACTAACAATACAAAACCATACATTGGTATCCTTTTAAAGAAGGGGTATTCCAATTGATTTTATTATTTTAATAAAGTGAATATATATTGATTTGATTAAATTCATAAGATCTTCCCAAATATTTGGATTTCCAAAAATATCACTCCACTGATCAAAAACCCCATCAGAACCATCATTAGATATTTTTACAAGAATGAGAGCATTCATTGAATTGGTTATCTACTGTCAATTTTAAAAGAGTTTCATGTTCTCAATTGTCTTTTCACGGAACCATGGTTTGAAAAGTATGTTGTTTTATTGAGTGGTGAAAATGAAAATAAAAAAATGCTCATTAATGTTTTGAGTTTTGTTAAAATATATTCTTGTACTATCTTTCATGATAAGCTCTTAGCCGCCACACTGACACTCACCTGTATTTGTAAGCATTAATTTCATAACATTTATCATGAATGAATCTTTCCAATACTCATATTTTATATTTCAATTATAATAATGCACTCATTTTCATATTAATATCCAATTCTTAGGGGGTATATTTTTTAACACAGAAATACACATTTCGTGATATTGATCTACGAATGTGTCTCAAGTTCAAATAATATTCCAGATAAAATGAATAACAATACACATGAAAGGATTGGGATAAGACAGTCGTAACCTCACCAACTGGCTATGGTTCATGGATTTTCTCTATCCACATAAGGAATGAGGTGGTAACCCTCACATATCATTATTCTAATTCAAAAACTCCACCCAAATTCATGTATATTGTGTCCGTAAACTTTAAAAATTGTGATTCTAGTTCATGGAATTAAAATTTCCATACGAAGTTCATGGTGAATATTTTTGTGCCGTATAAATCCATTTTGTGGTTGAGCCCTAGAAATGTAGGTAAACATCAGGGAATGTAACTCCCATTCATGGAATTCACATTCTATTAAGAGAATGATATATTATACTTAGAAAAGTGTAACATGGGTTTATAGATCACCATTAATTCTTAATGCTCATATTCTTCCATAGAATCCTGCAAAGTTCATGAAATCGATGATCATTCTTCCATTGGTCCTTTAAATAATTTCTAATGTCTGACTATTAAAAGATAATTATATTTATTCTATTGAGAAATTGTTTAAATTTTTGAAAATCTGATGCTTCTGGTGCAACACAAGAGAGGGATTTCAAATGGTTACCATCATTATCTAAACAACCTCTAGTGGAATTTTGAGAAACCCATCTCATGGTGTATATTTTTTTAACAAAGTTCTATGACCTTCACTTAATTAGAAATAACTTCTTGTCTCTTGGGGTTTCATGAGATAATCATCTATTGTGAATCCAACCCTAGGTGAACCATGACTTCACACCATGGAAAGGTAACCCAGTTTGATAAAACATGATCTTACTTGGAATCTATAGCCTTAATAAAACTCCAAACATTTATAAAACCCCAACATTTGATAAATTCATACTTATTTAATCTTCATGGTGAGTTCCATCAATAATACCCATTCATCAAATTAATGTTTCCAAGTCACCAATATCAATCATTAACCAGTTCAAACACACCACAAATCTATGTGTGATTGGTAACACCAACCCCTGATGACTATACCAATCATTACCAATCAATTATCTCTAATAAATAGGTACCTTAATACCTAATTATCTTTATAATTAGAACCCTATAGGTGGGCCTCATGATTTAATATCCTCAAAAATAGTGTTAATGAAATGCCCCACCCATATTGGTGTTATTACTAGACACATAATCCTTATGGTGGTATAAAAAATGTGAATATCTTACATATCACGGTAGATAGTTCCTTTACCATATTGTCTTCTCGCATTGACATGAACTCCATCTTGATGTGTCCACATACACATCTAATATTCATGTGTTAAAACTACATTGATCTATGTCTGAGTATTTTGATATTAAATTTCATGATAATATCCTCAGTGCATGAATTTGAACTATATCTTTAATGCGGGTGACGATCCCATGATTCCCCATGTGTGATCGTCATGGGTTGGAACCCTAAGGGAAATAAACTCTATTATTTTGATCCTCACCCTAATGGACTCTTAATCTTGAAATTTAAATTGAATAACCCCCACTCCATCCCTCATTAATAATCCAACCATTACATGAGAATCCTTACTACATAGAAAAAAACTTTATGGACTAGTCCTATAACACTACATTAAAATTGGGCACCACCTATGTGGTTTTTAATCCATGTATTCTTATAAAAAGTTCTTTGGAATCCTTTATGAGATTAAATATTAACATAACATCAAATCTAGGGTATCTCCCAAGGATCAATCCTACTAGGATGACACTTCACCTGAATCTTCAAGTGTCGACTTCATTCCCCCTAGAAAAAAAATAACCACCATTATTTCCATGATAGAGGATAAACATGTGACTCATCTATCCCCACAAGACATTAAATAAATGTACCATATCTCCTAAAAATATGTAAAACCTATGAACCATTTTCCCCTACAAGAATTTAAACCTACAACCCATCTGACCCCACATAATGTTAAACCTACGCACCACTTATCCTTGAAATATTTTAATCCCAAAACCCATCAATCCACATAATATGTTAAACTGGTGACCAATCTTTCCCAACAATGCATTTACCCCAAAAAAAATAATTGGAAGAAATATGTTAAACCTAAAACCCATGTATCCAAATTCAATGTTAAACCTATAACCCATCTATCATTGCAAATAATTAAAATGCAAACCACCTATACATGAACAACATTAAGCATAAAATCCATGTATCTCCACAATACAATAAAATGTATGATTCAATATTGAATCAGTACACCATTTAATAAATAGGGGATGACTGATATAAAAATCTTCAATGTACATACTCATGTTTCATCAAATACCTAGTGCATGACATATTATTCCATAGGCTCCTCGTATAAAATTACTCATATGATATTCTTATAACTTCAAAATCGGAATTCGTTATCAGTTTCCCACATACAAGAAATCCATAAATTTATTTAATTTTCTAGTGATACAATCTACTATGATCGAGGGATTCGTATATATCAATACTAAAGTAGATTAATTAATCTGTGTACATCATTATATGAAACTGGGAATAATTATCCAAAAAATTCAACAAATCTATTAGGGATTCTCAGATAAAGAAATGATCTTTATGTATGAATTTAGGGATATAGGAATAAACCTCCAAAACATCCTACATCATTCAAGGAGATGACAATTTCACTTAATGTTATTATATCTACCCACCTTTGTAAATAAGGAATGTGGGGAAATAAAGAAATAATGCATAACCTCTAGACTATGTGACGATGTCCATACATAGTGAGATTCATCCAAAAAATATATTCATTACAGAAAATAATGATCAAAACTATAGTCATTTAGGTATTTTTCTATGGAAACAAGGATAGATAAACAACTACTTCATAAGTGATGTTCATATTCTCCATCTAGGTTCTTCATAGCTAGAAATCTTTTTATAAATATCACACATAATACCATTATTTATAACTTATGTAAATTAAACATTGGAAAGGGTAATCTTAGTTGTTTGATATGGGGTAAAAATTCAATTTTCAAAAATAACATGAACATAAGGTTATGGGAAAATGATAATAACATTTGAAAACCATACCTTGTATATAATAGATCATAAACATGTGTTATTGAAGAAACATTTTTTGTTCATAAGAATTTAGCAACAATGGAATCAAATAATATGGGACATTGGAATATATCATTGGCATAAGACATAGTTTATGTGTATCCACATAATAATAGAAAATAATTTCCTTAGTAGTCACAACTAAATACCAAGACTATCATAGTGGATTGGGTTCACTACTTTAGTTATAGTATTAGTAATGGATACCTTAAAAATCAATAATAGCGCATTTTGTACCCTCAATTAATCATCATAGTAGTCATGTTTCAATATTATGACTGTTACAGTGGACAAAGTCCCTTACTGAACTAGGTTAAATCATTATTCTAGTTCTATTTATTTCATGACAGCACAATATCTGAAAAATGAATTGGATAAAGATATAGTTCCCTCTAAAAAACTAATCCACCACTTTGTTCCAAAAGATAATTGAACATTTATTATAACATATCAATTAATAATAAATGATCCATATAACATAATTATCATATCATAACCCCTGAATGGAAATGGTTTTCATAAAAATTTAATTATAGGATAACCTGGGGAAAGGAAATGGGTTTAATAATCAAATTGTCCTCATTAATATAAATAATCCATAGAAATAATAATTATATTATCATTTCATAATAACCTGAGTCATGATTATGTAACATAAAAGGTTGAAATATTTGGTGGAAAATGATTTTTAATTTTTCATGGATCATTTCTTAAAGAAAATAACAATTTCAAGATGAAATTAAATTTTTTAAAACTAAATGATTTAAAAACATTGTTAAAATCTTTTTAATTATATATCACATATTAAGAATATAATTTAAGAATTTAATGATTTATTATTCATGATGGATGGAAATGTTTTAAATCTTATACACTTAAAAACCTAGATTCCATCTATATTTTCAGTGAAATCAAAACAGTTGTTGTTGGTAATATTACCTGGATATTCGTTTTAAAATTAATTTTTCAAAGAAAAAAAATTGAAATATTACATTAAAATTATTATAAGAACATTATATGATTCTTTGAATCGTTTTTAGAAAACATTGATATGGATGAAAAAAGTTTTCTTGTCAATTATATAAATAAAGTCATTTTCTATGACAAACATTATTTTAGAATATTATGTACATAAAAAAAGAAAAGTTAAATTATAGATATAAACTGAATAAAATAAATATAAAATATTTCCTAATAAATATATAATAATATTTCTTCATCATAATTATAATTACAATCATATTAAACAATGATATTGTAAAATATAACCCTTACAACTTTGGTAATTTTAAAATATTGTGTATCATGATTGAAAAAAATTATAATGATATGTACGTGTAAATGTTTTCAAAAAAATTATCATGTAATAAATTAGTGGGATGTATAATGAACAAAAAATAATAAAATGTGTGTAAGGAATGTGTTACACATTAATAAAAGGGATACATGAATCACTTAAAGTATTGGTAAATTTTTTATCATAGTATCAAAAAATGAATATAATGAATTGAAAAAATTTAAATAACATGAAATAGTGTAGATTAATGAAATATCATATAAATTTGGATATATATACACCTCATAAAATATTATTGGTTCATAATATAACATATATAATCTAAAATAATGTTTGATACAAAATTCTTTACCCAATTCTCAATTCTTATTTTTTATTATTGGAATCTCTTGTATAATAAATATATATTAATTTAAAATATATTATTGAACCATTATAATTATTATCATACAAAATATTATTTACATAGGGCCTTTTCATTCCCATTTGTTACAAATTTCTTTTTAAAATCACATTTCCATTAATAAATGCTTTGTTTTGAATTTATGTTTTAGTTTGGTATTTTAGGTCCTTTTGCATTAATCATGTTTCCATAAACTCCAGAATAATAACCATGATATAAATTTCATATATGATCTTTAAATATGTGTTTATAGTAATCTGTTAGTGTTATATATATATATATAATTCATTACATAATTCTTTGAGATTGTAGGGGACACGTACGCAAGAACACTATTTCCATTTTCTTGATGGATGAAATAAAAGAATTGTAAATAATATATAACCTTTACATTGCCATTTTTATTTCGTATTTATCATATATATTAATTAAAATTGTCTTTATTAACCTTCATGTCATGTGGTAGTGAAAAATGAATTACATTTTAAGGCGAGGTTGTACTCCACCGTACACAAAAGTGACATTATCGTATTCCCACGAAAAGGAAATTTAAAATGTATATTTGATATTTTAATTTCATAAGTATGATAATATAATAAATATAATATATATATATATATTAAATAGATAATAATTATATCATTTCAATATTAGCGGTGATGGAAAACCAATTAGATCAGTTTGTGAAGGGTGGGTCCACCGTATAAAAGATAGACAGTTTCATTTCCCATTTGATATAAACAGATATGGATAAAAGCTAGTACATCATCATAATACCATAGAATTATATGTTATGTATTAGTGTTATTATATAGTAATTATTTGTACCATAATTAATGTGGTAATGCAGTTTATAAAAAAGAAATATCTTATTTAAGGAACTTACATTCTCTTTTAACATTGTCCTCTGGATCAATTACTAAGGACCAATTGATTGGTCATCTTGTAATAATATAAGATCTAAAATGTAGATAAATATTTTTAGGATATATATCTATAGTTTTAGGTTAATAAAATAGGCTTTCTATGTTTGAATAATTTTGGGGATGAAGTTCACTATTATTGTGGAAGAGAAGTAGAATTTTATTAAATACCCATATCTATTCGATAATTGAAACACAAAAAAACACGGTGTTACTAAATTTTTTTAAATAATGTATGGTAATGTAGAAATGGTAGCTATAAAAATAAACCATAATAAAAAAACATGTGATATATATTTTATTCCTAAGTCATTAAAATTACCAAATTCAACAATGTTTTTCACCATGGAATATTGTATCGAATAATTTATCTAGGAAATTAATCCTTTTAACATTTAATATAAATGAGACTTATTAGTTAATTTGGAAACCAATAACTATAAATATAAAAAACAATTAATTAAATATAAATCATATATTTGTGGATTTTTAATTTTAACAAAAGTGCATATAACGCAAATAACATCATTTTAACCTTAATCGAGATAATTAAATTTTATTTTATATATTAATATTTATGATAGAAAATTAATTTTTCATATTATATTTTATATGTTATTTTTATTATAAATACAGATTCAATTTTTTCAAAATTAAATAACATAATTGGTATATTTTAATTTAATAATAATTTCACATATGTGACGTAATGTAGTTTTCCAAAGAGAAAATATTCAATATATGGACATTGTTTCTAATTTATCAATGTATAAAATGAATGAAATGTAAATAACATGATTTTTAATAACTGATTCGTTTCACCTGTTGGATTGGGTTTGTAATTTTTAATCCTTTTAAATTGAACACGGTCCCAGTATATCTATATTTATAAACATTATATAAATATTATATATATTCATTATATATGTATTTATAGTAATCCATTAAAATTATAGATTGAAAAATAATTATGTTGTTCAATGAGATCGTTTTTCATAGTACTCATGAAATTTTTTCCATTTTTTTTAGGGATGAAATTAAAAAATGTAAAGAATATATAAAATTTACAGAGACATTATTATTTCTCATATATCACATATGTTCCCTAGATTTATACTTTTAAAATTCCACAAAACGATTGTCTGAAAAAACAATAACATCAGTTCATGAGGTGGTAGTCCTCTGTACACACGAGCTATGTTTTCGAATTAACAATGAATGGAATTTAACAATTTATATATGATATTGTAATTATGGAAGTAAAATTATATCATAAATATCATATTAAAATATTAAATCAATCATTATATCAATCCTAAGGAGGTGGTTATTGAAAATAAATTACATCTATCTACAAGGCGGTAGTCTACCATACACATGATCGATAGTTTCATTTCCCATTAGATGGAAGTTGGGATATACATAGGCTTTTAGGTAAACATAACTAAATATAATTATATTTTATATATTATTGTTACTATACAGTAATTAGTAGTACATGAGAGATGGTGATATTAGAAAAAGAAAAAAAAGAGATAGTTGAGGATAATTTATATCTATTTGAAAAAATATCTTTTTATTTTTTATTAAGGGCCTTTGATTTTTCAATTTAAATGAAAAGTATCCATACAAAGTGGAAAATGATGATTTTGAGATATTTATGTTTTATTTTAGTGAAAATCTCTTAAGAGGTGTGGCAATTTTAGGGGAGGATGTTCTCGTTAATAATTGATGAAAATTAAATTTACTATTAATACCATAATATATTCAGTAATGGGAAGTCAATCTCACCTAATGTTCCAAAAAATTGACAAATAATTTTTTTTAGGGATTATATTATCGATTCAAACCACAAAAATAAGAAAACATATATCACAACCCATCCCCTGAGACCCGGGCCATGACTACGTCAAGCCTTCCATCCAAAGGCTAGGGGGTGGCGACTAGCACCAAAAACAAGTATCCCTATAATAGGAAGGCATTGCATTTAAACTTGTACTAAAACAAAGACTTGAAAGCAACATGAAGCAACCAATATTTAACTGTTGTAATAAAATAGTGTTTAAAGTTAGGGGTCAGAATACAAACACAACTAGAAAAGATCAAGTGCCACTGAAAAGTACAATACGACAGAGAAAAAAAAGATACAACTCATGTGTCATCCTCTAAGGATCCTACCTGAAGGGTAGGTACAGATAGACTCTTCATTACTCCACGTCATGTTGTCTCCTCCCCATACCGTTAGGTCCAGGCTCCCTCAAACCTCATCCAAGGAGCTCGTCGTCTACACTAGACGCAACAAGGTGAGTGTGAACCCTGTGTAGGGATGAGTATAACAATACCCAATAGGGACCCCGAGATCCCTGAAGGTCTCCCAATATTCAACAAACTAAAACCACAAAGCATGATCTCAATCACAATGCATGAAGCAATAAACACTGATCAAAAAGCATCTTATCTCAAACTAGGTATTCAGTGATGTATAAAAGTACAAATGATTACTGACGAAGCTAGATCATCTTTTTTTGTCCAGAGGCACTTCTTCTGACCAAACGGATTCTGACCCATATTGGATCGATAGGTACAGACCCCTTCAATGATACATATGATCTGACTCACCAAGAGTCAATAGGTAACTAACCCACACGAACCAACACAGGATCTAAGCCACACAGTATCGTTATGCTCTAAACCACACAGGTTCGATAAGCGCTGACCCACATAGGATCTGAACCACACATGATTTGTTTGCACTAAACCACATAAGATTGCTGAGAGGTAACCCACACAGGATTGGTTTGCGCTAACCCAAACATGATCGCTGAGCGATGACCTCCGTATGATCGGTCTCCAACCTCCGCCTCACTTCCAGCCACTAGATTTTTCGCACTCAGTGTTCTCCAGTTCCATAAAATCTTCCCTCTAGATATAGTTAGTACTTAAACCACCACTATTCTATGAAATTTAGTAATCCAAAGAACCGCCTTGTTGACTGGGTTCCAACGCGATAAACAGTGTGCCAATCATACGCCCAGTTTTTGAGTTATAAGCATTTTAGTTCCGGGGGCCCAGTTGGATTTGAGATCGATCCAACCCGACCATACACCAACTATCTCCAAATATCAATATGAGAATATCCAATGAACTATCTTGAATCAAAGATCCCAACACCATAAACAGTTCTTTAAATAGACTCCTGATTGTGAGATGGTTTATGCACGTATCTTCTCAGTTCGGATACATGGAAGAGGTCGTGCACCCTCTCCAACTACGTTGAAAGTGACCAATGTTATTCCATCTCACCTATCCTATAAATTATCCTAGAAGGTACGATAGTCCTTAGTGATAACTTGCCTCCTCCCCGAAATTTCTATAGTCCCTATCATAGGGATACTCGCAAGAATAAATGGTCCCCCTCCTAGAATTCCAAAGGTCACCATCTCCTATCAGCATAAGACTTCTGCCTACTCTGTGCAGTCTTCATCTACCCCTGGATGGTCTACACCTTCTATGTGGTAGATCGTACCCACTCTGGACACCTATGTTCTGACTTCCATGGGTCTGTCAAGTATAAAGGTGATCAACAAGGTCGACCAAATATGGCGTTGAATGGTGCCATACCGATGGTGGGGGTGATAACTACTGTTGTATAAAAACACCACCAAGGTCAGGTGGTCCAGTCAACTGTGGAAAAAATATTGGACGCATGCACAAATCATGTCCCCCAGCATCTGAATGGTTCGCTCAGTCTGACCATCCATCTGAGGATGAATGGGGGTGCTCAAATGTATATGAGTCCCAAATACCTCATATAATCTCATCCACAACTATGATGTAAAAAGTATTTCATTGTCAGAGACGATTGTTGATGGATCCTTATGAATTTGTACAATCTTTTGTACTTAGAGGGGTCTGAATCCCTCTATATATCCCAGCTCTCGAATGCGTAGAATGTGGAACAACTTGGTAAGTCGGTCAATGGTAACCTAGATAGAATCATGTCCCCTGTTTGTATGTGGAATCCCCATCAAAAATCCCATGGAGATCCCATCCCACTTACATTCTGGTACTTTTAGTGGTTGTGCCAAGCCCACAAGTACCTGATGATTGGCCATAACTTGCTGACAAGTGAGCCATCAGGAAACAAACTCTTCTACAAAATTCTTCATCCCTAGCCACCAGTGCTAATGCATGAGGACCTAGTACATATTCACTACACCAGGATGTACTACTAGAGGGAATGTATGGAACTCCATCAACACCTACACATGTAGGACCACTCATACAATGGTATGTCCCATGAAGAGGATTACATGCTTCCTAGATTTAGAAAATCTTTCAGGCACCTATCCTGAGGATATCTGAGCTCATCGAGCCACACAGTCAATATCCCCAAGCATTGCCTCCATAACTCACAGAAGGAGTGGGGCAGTGACTATCATAGATTAGAGATATGTTTCCCCATCTCTATCCATGAAGGACATCTCCAACATGGATAGTTTTTCTATAACATCACTCACTAACTTAAGATCTGACCTCCTACTGAGTGAATATGCTACCACATTACCCTTACCATAAGTATAGACTATCTCAAAGCCCAAGTCATGGCATACCTCTAGCCATCACTGAAGTATCAGGTTTATTTACTTATGAGAGATGATAATCCTAAGACTATTATTATCAGAGGATATTATTAAATGCTCACCCATCATGTAATGTATCCACATATTCAAGATAGAGACCACTTATACCAACTCTAGGTCATTGGTAGTGTAGTTCTTCTTATGTTTCCTAAGATTTCATGATCCATAAGTTATCACTGCTCACTGCTACATCAGGACACACCCATGTATGGACTTTGAGGGGTCACTATAGACTACATACCCAACGGTCGCTTCTAGTAGCCTCAAGATGGGGGCACTCGTCAGTCTCTACCTCAACTCATAAAAACCGTGATGGTACATATCCATCCATAGAAAATGTTATCCCTTATTCTTTAAATGGGAAAAGGGTTCTGAAACTCTAGAAACGTATGGAATGAATCCTTGGTATTATCTATCCAACCCTAGGAAGCTCCTATCCTTAGTAACACTCCAGGGTGGCTCTTAAGCCAGAACAACCTCTATCGTCACTGGATCCACTAAAAATATAGCCTCCAAGATAACGTGTCCCAAAATATGGACCTTTTATATCCAGAACCGACTCTTCGAGAGCTTTCTATAAAGATGCTGCTCTTAGAGTGTATCCAGAACTATCTACAGATGATAGCCATGCTCTTCACCCATCGCTGTGGACACAAATATGTCGTTTATGAAGACCACCACTAAGCGATTGTGGTATGGAAGGAATATCCTGTACATTAGTCTCAGGAACACTTCTGGGGAATTGGTCATGTATAATTGAATAACTATAAATTCATAGTAGCCATAACAACATCTGAAGGCTGTTTAATGCACATCATCATATCATACTCTATGATGATGCTAGAATGATCTAAGGCCTATCTTTGAAAACCAACGAGATCCCTTCAGCTGATTGAAAATATCATCAATCCTCAGTTGTGGATACTAGTTCTTCTCGGTCTCATACTTCAGGTGCCGATAGACAACACAGAGTCTCAAAATCCCACATTCCTTTTTGTAAAACAAAATCAGGGAAACCCATAGAGAAACACTAGGCCTCATGTAGACCTTTCTCTGCAAGTCCAACAATTATACCCGTAACACATGAAGCACCGCATGAGGCATCAGATATACTAGTGTCAATATCAGTGACACATCAGGGTATAGGGTGATGTGAAAGACTACCTCTCTATGTGGAGGTATTCCTGGAACATCCTCCAGAAAGACAATGGCATACCAGTCCACCACTATAGGATATCTTGAACTCTCAACATATGTTTCCATGATGGTAAGGCTAGAAAACAGATATGTAATCGGTTCAACCCTCCATTGGGTAAGTCCATCATGGCCTGCTAAGGCTCTCTTATTTCTATTTAAGGAATAAAAGGTCCCATCTATGTGGACACACCGCACATTGCAACTAATACAAACAATCAAAGCATGGACGGTGGATAACCAGTCCATACCCAAGATGATGTCATAAGGCATCGACGCCACTACTAAGAGAACCTAGCTGAAGAACTCGCCTCCTAGATTATTCTCAATCTTCTGGAACTAGTGTGTAGTTTTTGAATCTTATCTCATAGGAGCCTCTATCTTTAAGGATCGAGCCAATGGCTCTACAAGAATTTCCGAGCTCCAAACGACAGTCGTGAAAATTAAATTGTTATTAGCGCCAGTGTCTATAGGTACTGCCGCTAAGGTGGAGTTGACATAGATTATATATCTAATAATATATTGAGTGTCGTGGTCATAGGACATAACTACCATGTTCCATGTTCGTCACCTTCCACATGTTCCTCGCGGTTCGGTTGGACCACCTGGTGGTGGTTACGGTAGAACCTCAAATAGCCACCCACTGCCTGATGCATGGCTGAGCCTCCACCCATCTGCCTGCTGCCTATGGGCCTCATTGATCGAAACTCTATCTCTACCTCAGAATTCCCTCAACCATATATGGGTCATCTGTATGCTGGGTTGGGTTGTCGCGAGCCATGTGACCATGCATGCAGAACGTGTACCACTACCTGTCCCTCGTCTGACCTCCATTACCTTGTGAGATCCGTACCTCTAATCCTGTGTCCCAGGGACATCCACCAGAAGGCTGGGTCTGCTTGGACCTCTGAGTCCTCTTCCTACTTCAATCCGTAGATGAATCTACTATGTGTCTCCATGTGGTTGGTCTCACTAATGGTTCCTACTCATATAGTAAGATCTCCTCAAAAAGTGTTCTCCCAAGTACCCCCAGCCTGCGTTAGTATGTTGAGTGATACCATCAATGCTCTGATCTCCCATGGATGTCCCTGCTAAAAGTTCCAACCCTTGATGAAAGGGTCTCATGCCATGTCGGTGGAGTAACCTGATAGATCTGTGAACCTTGAAGAGTATTGGGCCACTGTCATGCTACCATGCTGTAGGAGCATCAACTTTTGTATACAAACTGAGCATAAGGATATTGGGATGAAATATTCCCTGCAAAGGCTCTAGAAGTCCACCCAGACTAGGGTCACCTCGTTGTGTATTTTTAACATCAAGATTCACCAACTTTGTAATACTTTCTGAAAGATACTGTCTACTAGGATCCCAATAACGTCGACTAGTGTTGCAACCAGGCGGAAAACTCCAGTTATGGCCTCCAACCAATTTTCAACCGCTTGTGGGTCTGTCACTCCTCGAAACCTCAGAGGCCTATGCGATTGAAACTTTTTCAAAGCACTTTGTCATATTTTACCCTCTGATAGTGGGGGTTGGTGGAAAAAAATTCCCAATGGGTATTGGTGTTTTTGGTACACCACAGAGAGGTGCTAATGCCGAAAGAGGGTCGTGCACTGAGGCCTCATCACTCAGTGGGCCGTCATCACGTACCCTCTCAGGAATCCTGTCTAGCAGTCTATGTGATGGAATCCTGAAAGAGAACAAATGTTCCACAATCATTAAGTTATACCTAGTGAGCTGACTTAAGAGATTAAAAGAAAACATTTAAAAACACACGAATTTACGGTTCTTGGGCACAGAGTCGGAAATCAGAATTCAGGTTCTGGGTGTATGGATACATCGGATGCCGCATCAACAGTGGATTTCCTAAACTGAAAAGGACACTCAATGCACATAACACTATAGACACATAGAAAATATTATAGTACTAGTCCTATGCTAGAACCGACTCCTCTAATACCACTTTGTCATGACCCGTCCCCCGGGGCTCGTGCCATGACTAACCGAAACCCGCCTTCCATAGTCTAGGGAATGGGAACTAACAATGAAAAGGCTTATCCCTATAATGGGAAGGTATTTCCTTTAAACTTCTAAAAACACACATACTAGACTGCAACAATAAGAAACCAATAAGTTACTACTATAGTAAATGAGTGCTGAATGTAAGGGGACAGAAAACACGCCTAATGGAAATGTACAAGATCAACTAAAAAGTACAAATACAACTAAAAAACAGCTCCTTGTTCAACCACTTAGGATCCTACCTGAATGGTGGGTATAGATCACCTCCTCAACACTCCACGTTTTCCCGTCTCCTCCACGTATCTCCTAGTCCGAGATCCCTCAAAACTCAGCCTTGTTGCTCATCATCTGCATAAGATACAAAAAGGTGTAGTCGATGTTCGTGCGGGGTGAATATAACAATATCTAGTAGGGACCTCGAGACCCCCGAAGGTCTCTCATAATTACACAAAGGAAAACCACAAAGTATTATCTAAATCTCAAATCACAAAGTAATGGATAAATCTCAAAAAGAGCCTCATCTCAAACCAGGTTTTCAGTGAAGTATATAAGTACAGATAAATAGTAGTGAAGCTATATCATCTTATTCAGTCAAGAGTCAGTGATTCTGACCATATGGAGTGTGACCCACATAGGATCGCTGGGTACTAACCCTCATAATGATCGACACAAGATCCGAGCCACCCAGATTTGATAGGTTACTAACCCCCTCTAACCCACATTGGATCTGACCCACACATGATCGATATGCACAGACCGAGACATGATCGTTGAGTGCTGACCCACATAGGATCTGACCCACACAGTATCAGTATATTATTACCCACACATGATCGTTGAGTGCTGACCCACATAGGATCTGACCCACTTTGGATTGGTATTCGCTGACCCACACAGGATCACTGAGCTCTATCCTCCGTATGATATGTCTCCTATTTCCTCCACACTGCCAGCCACTAAATTCCTTGCACCCAGTGGGCTCGAGTTTTTTAGAATTTTCCCTCGAGATTTCGGTCAAATATCAACCACCACTAATCTCTAAAAATGTGTAACCTGATTAACTTCCATGTCGAAAGGGTTCTAACACGACATACAATGCCACAATCAGACACCCATTCTATTAGTTATAAGTGTTTTAGTTTTCGGTGGCCCAGTTTTATTTGGGTTAGATTCATCCTGGCCATAATCCAACTGTTTTCAAATCACAAGTGAAGTAAATCAAAATGATCATCTTGATCCAAATATCCAAATTCTGAAGACGATTCATCCAATATATGTCTGGATGTCAAGATATGGCCCTTTATTTGTTTCTGGGCACGGTTGTCCTGAGTCCGGTCCGACACGATCATACTGACCAGGCCCGACATGGTCTGGGATGGGGCAAAGTGGGCTAGGACTGCTTAGACAACATCTCGCCTAGAATTCTAGGGGGTTGGACGACCTGAAAGGGGGCGGCCAAGCCCACAAGAGGGTGGCATGTAAGGGAGGCCCGCATAAGGAAGCCCACAAAGGTGTGACCTGGCCGTGTGAGGAGTGGAATGCAAAGGGAGGCCCGACTGTGTAGGGCAAGGACTGCGAGGGGGGTGGCCTGGTCATGTAGGGCACAACTCGCAAAACATTGACCCGACCACAGTCTGCTCGAGAAGGTGACGGGTGGTGTGACCCCCAGTCTCTCGAACTCCCAAACCCCACAGAGGCCATTCAGTTTGGTAAAACAGCAGGGTCACATTGGCATAGCCCTGTCTCCACAGAACCCACGTGACGGGTTTCATCACTGCAACTTCTACTCACCGGCGGCGCGCTGGCCACGCCGCCTCCCGTCTGCAACAGGCCGTTGTGCAGACCAGCTCCTCCAATCACTATCACTGATGAGTCACAACCGCTTGGTCTCCGGCAGCGCACGATGGCATGTCATGCCTCCTCCTCTGGCCACGTCTAACAATTCACAACCCCTTTTTTTCTCACCGATGGTGCACAACGGCATGCCACACCTCCTCCATGGAGAGCTGGTGCCGACCATTCCAATGACCACCGCATCTTTGTGTCACGACCACCTCTTATGACGTGAGTCGGTGTATTCCCTCTTCATAGCTGGTCAGTGTCTCTGCACTTGCGGTATTCCACGAATAACACATGGGTGTAACAATGATTGTGGAGGGTCTAGGTTGTGTTCGTTAGCCCTTCCCCCACTGTGTTAGCTCTTCAATAAGATCGAGGATAGAGGGGTTCAATATATTCACATGAAATAAACGAGAATTAGAACCATACCTCATAAACCCTTTAAGGAGCGCCTACACTTTAAGGTGGATCATGTTTTTTGTCCCCACTACCCGTTCCCAACGATGAAACTGAAATTTCATCCTTCAGTTCATGGTTCTATGTCACC
Source organism: Viscum album (assembly GCA_963277665.1). Classification (NCBI taxonomy): domain Eukaryota; kingdom Viridiplantae; phylum Streptophyta; class Magnoliopsida; order Santalales; family Viscaceae; genus Viscum; species Viscum album. Next base: position 1,613,324,721 of record OY728163.1, read on the forward strand.
AGTCACATCCCGATGGGATCAGATCCATACTCTAAGGGATCGGCATCTCGGCACTACTTCTCCACTTCATTGGTTGGTGATGTTATGCTGATACCCCTTCCAAAACTATATATATTTAGTATTGTGGGATGGTAAGAAACGACATGGGGAATTAATGGGGACCCATTAATTTGGAACATTCCTAATTCCCAATGACGTCGTTGCTTAAGATTGATAGGTCAAGCCATTTATTGCCTTGAAACATCACTATCCCCACACTCTTATAGTTCGTTGGGGGTGAAGATATAAAATAAAATAATAAAATTATTTCCTTCCATTTTTTAACTAATTCCCAATACATTACTTTTCGCCAGAATTATTACGGTCAATGTAAAGGCTCCCTTAAGTGAATCCTAGTGCGATGGATTCAACGGTTCCCTCAGATTGTTAATCCGAGCAATGGTTCAAATTTTAGAAAATTTTGGTTACACGTTTAGCGAATGTACCCAAATGTTTTTCAAAATGTCATTCCAGGCACACCATTCCAAGGAATCAGGCACCATAAAAGTTTACAGACTCTTAATAATTACATATAATTAAAAAAATGAAATGGAAAATCCTGGTCATTTAAAAATATTTTTTAAAAATGTTATTATATAGCTTATATGTTTAGTTAATTTTATCATTTATGTTTTCACCACGGTAGATTCTATATTTTTATTTATCTCTGTAACATATCATTTAATACTAAAATTAAAATGAGGGTATTTAGATAATATTGATAATTTTAATCTAAATATGAAATCCAATTTACTAAATAAATATCCAATATGTGTAGGAAATAAATATTAAGAAAAGTGAATTTGACGAAAAAACCCCATTTTGACCTTAATAACGTTAATTATTATATTTCCTTTATTAATGTTTTTAACTAGAAATTTATTTTACCTTATTATAAAATTTAGAAAATTATTATTTCAAATAATGAATCAATTTTTTTTTCAATTCAAATCACATAAGAGGTAGAAATTATTTTAATATTAATCCCATAGATGTAATGAAAATGTAGATTTCAGAAAACATTTTTTTTAAATATATAATATTTTATATCACAATTCAATAGGAAATTGATTCCAACTAGAGAAATCAGGATAATAAATATATAACTGAAGTACTATTTCTTATAAAATAATCATAAACTAAAATGTATCATATAAATGGTTATAACTATAATATTTTTCTTAATATAAATCATTATTTTTTTACTATCAGTGAATAAATAAACAGTTTGAAAAATTATAAATAATTTAATCAATGATAATTATAATATTTATATTTAAATTTTTTAATATTATTTTATATACATATGGTTAAATTTTAAGAAATTACTTTTATTTTTTCTTCCTGAGAAGAAATAAATACATACTTTCATAAAATAGTTTTTCTAAAACATATATAAAGACATTTCAATTTATATAAAACCATTATACATAATATTTAAAAGGTATTTATTCATACTCATAACTCTCTGTCGAGTATCAAGGTTATAAATTTCATGTTTAAATGATAATATTATTAGTATATCACAATTTGTTAAAAATAAATGTTGTGTGTAACATAAGTTATTATGTAAATTATTTTATTTAAAAAATAAATATTTCATTACAACATATGGTTTTTCAAGGAAATTAGTTATCAATATATATTTTATTTTATATATTTTTTATCATATTTAGATTTATTTCACTCTCATTATTATTATTTTGAATTATTCGATTCTTATTTATTTTTACCAAATTATATATATAATGATAAATTTTGATATGTTTTCACTTACTTATAAGAAATGTAATAGACATGACATTTCTATAACAAAATATTATATTTGAAGCATTTTTTGATATATCATTATATATTATTTCATTTATAATATAGTGGGAAATGATTCCATTAGTTAGGATGTACATTCTCTTTATTAGTATATGATTTAGATTAATTTGATAATGATTATAACCCAAAAGGTCATTTGAGTGAATGTAATGAAATTTATTCTTTAAATCATGTAATTATGGGATATTTATATCCAACAATATAAACTTTATTTCAATGAAAATTCATATTTTATGTGTAGTCCACATTAGATTGGAGAGTGTAGAAATATGGGACCACAATAAGATATTACAATCTATTAGTGTGCACCATTTTCCTTTGTCAATGTTGTTTTAAATAATGCATCTCAAAATAAAAAAAAGATTTATTTTTATAAACTGCGATGAGATAGTTCATTGTGAAGTTGGGAGGGTCCATAATGTTGTGTTATTAATGAAAAATTTGAAGAATGGTTTCTGAATTATATATTTATTGAATTTGAAAACTCATGCCATTTTATTGCTATGTGAATATGTTATATGTTCTTGATCCATGTTTTTTTTACCAACCCATATCATATAGTTAATTCAATGTAAATTAAATGCATAGCTTGATTAGACAATGTATGACACTATATTGATTATAGATACATTGTCAAATAGATTATATTACATAGAAAGAATTCATATATGGTTATCAATATTGAGACATTAACTCATTTATCATTATTTTACTTGACCCATTATTAGATAGTAATCCCATACATTAGTTAGGTCCGCCTAATTTTACTAATAACAAATTTGTAAATGTCACTGATTATGTTCTTCTATTGATCTCTAATAATATTGAAATGAATTTATCTATGAAAATAATTATTTTTCTAAAAAATAGAAATTAATATTTATTACATAATTATTAATTTTATTTATTAAATAAAAATTTATTTTACATGTTCTTTTTAACATTAGAAAAAGATATCAATATTATTTACCACTTTTTTCATTGGGTAATAAATAATTATTTATCAGATAATCCGTTTATTAAAAGTATTTTTAAATAAATATTTATTCATTTTCAATTTTATATAATATTCAATTATTGATAGAATAAATAATTTTATTTTTTTACAAACTAAATAAATAATTTATTAAATCTCAACAAAGGTGAGAAGAAAATTTTTTATATTGGTTAAAAAAATAATTACTTTCAAGATTATAAAATAATATTTATCATTTCTTGAGTTAAGGACTGACATTATATTCCAATATTATTATTATTATTTTAGATAACCTGGGTCACTTTAGGGGTTTAATTTTTTAAAAACAATACAGGGGATGTAAACTAGTAATTAATATTATCTCTGTGTTTATAAATAAAATTTTGTTTTATTTTAAATTGGGTTATATATTTTTCAAAACCCATGTATCCCAAAAGAATTTTCCCAACAATGATCATCCAAAGGGTTTCTCATAAACCAAGGAAATTATGTTTCTCTTCATCCTCCACTCAAAAATAATAAGCAAACAATTGATCCATCTAGATTGATGAGATCATTTTAGTGATCAATTGAGTGATTAACGATTTTCATTTCCTCTAGTCTTGTACATAGAGGACTATCAGTGATGCTTATAGATCTAAGGAGAATGTGTGGATCACCACTATAGGGGACATAATTTTTATCCAATTAAGGACAATAATTGTATAAATAAAATGTTATTGTGAAATATTATACTAAAAAATTATTTAATGAATATTAACACAAAGAATAATGAAATAATTCTATACCATGATATTTCATCATACATTATATTATTTATAAAATTATCCTCCAAATGAAATTTTCTTTCTTATGGTATTCATTTTAGATCTTCATCAGCTTAATTCAATGGTCATGTAATTTAATGTCACAAAAATGAGGGATTATTAATTGAAACTTAAAACAGATGAGTTTGACATACACCAAATAGGAACTCTTATTGTTCTTGGAACTAACAAAATTAACCCATAAATAATAACACATGATTTAATGAATGATTTATTGAAAATTATTCTTGAGGGTTTTATTAGAACATATTTCCATGTGATGGTATTGGTGTGTATATATGATTCATTCTCTGTTTAATCCCCTTACTCCCTAAAACATTTTACATCTTCCTCCTTAGAACTGTAACCTTATATCATTTCACGGATTTACGGTGGATCCCATTTTAACATCAAATCATTCAACTCGGACAATAGAAATTTTTTAAGGTAGGAATATAATTATTTCCACTCAAATTATCTTCATTAATTTCATTTTATGATTATGTAATAGACGATTGGTCATATATTTTGCTTTAATAGTATTTATAATTTATATTAAAAACATGGATTAATTATTCTAATAAATTTTTTATCCATTTTGAGATTTTAAAAAAACTATTCTTGTTCTAATTATTTTTATAATACCCATATAAATATCAAGAGTGGTATCAAATATTAAAATGTAATTTGATTTATGAAATTATGTGAGAAGTAAAAAATATTTTTATCATAATCCATATTATTTTCTAATCATTAAATATGTTAGGAGTAATTTTTTAATGGGTTCGATATCATGGAATATGATATATGATATCACAAGAGACAACATAGTTTGATACAATATATTTTGAATAATCAAAGCCAATGATTTGGAATACATATCATTTAATATATATTAAATTTATGTATAAAAAATTTATATATGATATCTACTATAATTTTTGGGAATATATCTCATAAAATATGAGTTCTACTAGGTTTGGGTCTTCCATATTTAGAAAATTTACTATCTATCACAAAATCTGACTCATAATTGTTTTTTGTAACACATTCAATTACATCTTGTGACTCCATTCCAATAATATAATATGATTATTTAAAGAAATAATGGTTATCATTATTTGAAACATTTATTTGAATTCAATATTTTTTAAATATTAAGAAAAAGTTATTAATGTTATTTGGGGAATATTTATTAATTTATATATTATTTTTAAATTAGTTATTTTTAAATAATGTTTAAATAATTAATATATTTTTCTTTTTTTCTATTATATATTCAATAATATTAAATTTTAATGCTCAAAATACATTCTCTATAATAAAATATAATTAATTATTAAATAAATAATGTTTTTATTTAGATATCATAAAGAAAATATTTGAAGTGTTTATAAACATTAAAATAACAACAAAATATAAAGTGTTTATATTTTAAGATGGTAAATTTTTCATAACATAGAATATAAATAGTATTAAATAAAAGGCCTTATTTGGGAAATTATTTTAATATCATAAAATTTTCTTTGATGACTGATTTGATCATGATTAAAAAAATTCATGTTTGTGATATTTAGAATTTGTAAATTAGTTTACATAATAAAAATATGGTTATAAAAGTTTTATAAATCATGATATATCCTCTTATTAAATATAAATTCCATTAAATTAATAATATTTAAAGTCAATATAATGAAATTAATATAATTTTTTTAAATTACAAATTGCATAATTTTATTAAGGAATATATAATTTTATCACATGTTTATGACCAGTAGTGAATTTTTTAGTCTTTTATAAATAGTAACTCTTTTGATTAAATAATGAATTATTTATTTTATTATATTATATTCACTTAATTTATTCATCTATATAAATGATTAATATTATGAATATGTTTATGATATTTTTTTGAGAAGATTAGTTTTTTTATGAAAAGTTCACAATAGAGAATTTTAACTTCAATGATATTTTTTATAACATATTTATATAGTTAAAACATGATTTAAATTAATTTTAATGTATACATAAGTTTATTTTTATCATTTTATCTAATTTATGTCATTTTAAAAATTTATATTTCAATTTGGAAATAAAAACATATCTAACTTTTGGAAGCATTAAGTTTAAAAACTCATTTTATTAAGACGTCATTGGATTAAATTTACATTAAACTCAAAAGGTCTTTTTTATTATGAAACATTTATTCCTTATCTTTAATTAAATGTTCCAAATTATGAAAATATGTCCCTTTTCTTTTTGTACAATATGAATAGTAACTTTAGTAATATTTATTGCCAAGGTTAAGGGAAAATTAAAAAATTAAGGGTAAAAATAACATTATAAATATAAAAAATCAACCTTAAAAGTTTAGAAAATGTAATTTGATGACTTCAATTATAACCCTAACATATAATTATATTAATTGATTAATTTAATGGACACATTTTCATGAAAATCCAATTAATATTATTAAACACAAAGGGAGTGACAGAATGTCACACTCTTACATTTAAGGTGTATAATAATTTAAATAAGGGGTTAAATAAGAGATATGATTTACTATATATACTATTATATAATATAAAATTTTTATATACATCATATAAATTTAATTTTTTATTTTAGTGAGGAAATAATTATCATAATTAAATAAAAAATGATGTTCCATTAATTGTTGAATTAATGAAACAGTCAATTAAACGATATTATAAATATTAAAAGAAATATAATTTGAATTAATTAAGATGATGAGGTAAATATATAGGTTAAATTGAAAAATTATGTGTGTATTAAATTAATAGGTTCAATTTAATATTTTTCGATTGATATTCTTAAAGTCACAATTACAAATAGTGTCAAAATTGACAAATGTTATTTTATAAAACGTAATATATTATTACATTATTAAAAATTAATATAAACTAAATAAGGATAATATTATAATATATTGTATAATATAACTCATCCTTTCCATTAATGGTCCAAATTAATGTTTATATGTAAAAATATCACACTCTTAATCTTAAAAATATTGTTACAAGAGTTGAAATTAAAATTTCTTAACTAAGGGTAAATCAAAAGGATAAGGATTAAAATGATACGAAAATGTATATAAAATATCTTTTAGGATATTATTTCAACCATATAATATCTTATATTAAATTAAATTTTCTTTTGGAGGTATTTTTATAGGGATAAAATTTACTATAAATTTATCTTATGAGATATTCCAAAAGTGCCCCACTATTTTCTTACAAAAGGAAACCTCACATTATCTTCATCTCAAACACCTAAACCAATTTTATCTAGAAAAAAAAACAATATAAATATCCTAAAAAAATTCATACATTCACCTTATAATCAATAATTTGGGTATAAAATCGGCCAATGTTGTCCATTTGGGGAAATGAAAAGGATATAACCAAAGAAGAGGAAATAATGACCAATGAACATTTTTTCATTCTTTTGTGAACCACTAAAATTATTTTTTTTAATAGTTATATTTCAATCATAGAAAAATAAATATTCTAATTTATTTTTATATAATGTTTTCTTCCTTCAATCACAAACACTTCCGTCGAATGGGTAACAAACTTACTGTTATTGTGTATGGCGAACTACCACCTCATGAAACGATATCATTCGTTATTCCATTACCAACTATAGTTTTTGGGAATTAGGGTGGAAATGATTTTTTATATGATAAATATGTTATTTATGATGTATTTATACTTTTAAAAATATAATTTTAAACATAACTCCATGATTTCTATTTTTTGGAAATAAGATAACATCATTTTTAGAAAAGAGGATTATCGCCTCCTCAAAACGATATGACTCATTCACAGTTTACATGGAATGTATTAAGGATGGTTTTGATGATATTATATTATATATAATATAATATAATTTAATTTAAGTATAATATATATTTATATATATTTAATTTACTTTCATTAAATCAATATGTCATGAAATGGAAGCAGTGTTCAAGAATACATAAATCCTTCCGTCTCTATGACCGGTGTATTTAAATTTCAATTTATATAATTTATAGATGACCATAAATACATATATATTGAATATATATGATATTTTTATCATTTTTATCATTATAGAGTTAATGAAATCATAATTTAAGTATAAGTACCCAAAATATTAAGTCAAAATACGTACGAGAAACATAGTTGCTATTGTCCAAAAACCTATCATAAACATGAGATTACTAATAAGATTGTCATATAATGTTATAAGTAAGTCAGATATGGTATTATGTATATGAATATGGTTTTTAATATCTTTATAATTAACCTATATTTATTATACATGAATTTTTCATGAGTATTGTGCCATTCAAGACATAAGGTAAGAGATTTACGACTCAATTCATTTTTTGGTTCCACATACCTTCTACACAACTTGTTCTTCTACATGGTGTATATATTTCCATGAATGTATTTTTTTTCATATCTATAAAATTATTTTATTTTCATATATGTATGATTTTATTAAAATCATGGGGCATATAATTCTATATATTATGTTGTGATCTCATCAATATATGAGATTATTCTGTTTTAAGTCTCTATTATGGAATATTTATCTTCAATATACATATTCTGTAAAAAAACGTCCAATTTGTTTTAATATTATTATATTTATGTTGATAATTATTTTTATCCATTTTTACTTTTTTACAATACTATTTTAAAAAAATATTTTCATTATTTTCAAAATGATGATCATTGTGATGTTTTTTGTAAATAGTATAAATGGAATGGGGTTTTAACTTATAGTACATCAATAGAATTTTACACCACCATGATTACATAACTATTTTAATATTAATTTAAATATTATTGTGATATTTTCAATAGAATATTTTTCTTTTATTGTTGCACATCATTTCAGTGAAATAATGCATTTTCAAAATTGAAAGGAAATTTTACTCACGAATTATTTTCATGTTATCTATCAAAATTATTTTCCATCTAAGTTAATATTATTTGATGTATCTTTTGAATTTATGGGGATATTACTCAATTATACCATTTTAATTATTTATAATAATGGTTTATGTTTATTATAGAATCATAATAATCAAACCCAATTCTTTTCCATGGGTTATGATATAATTGAGTTGTGTTTATGATACCCATTTCATTACATGAATTTTGAAATGATGAATGATTTATGTTCCAGTGAAATAAATATGTACAGTTTTTATTATGTAGTAGGTGGTAACTAAATATCCCTCTAATTCATTGTGTAATGATTTATATGTCATGATATAAAAAGATATGGAAAGAGGAGTGAAGTCAGTTCAGTAATGGACCTTGTCTCCTATGATGATCACGATAGTGAACCTGACTACAAATATGATCATGGTAGTACACCATTACTACTTTTATGGTATGTTGTGTGAACCCATACTAATAAGATGTCCATAGCACTAATTTTCTGACTACAACAGAAACCATGTCATATTATTATGTGAGTATAACAATCTCACGTCTTAATCCTATGTTATTATTTTATTCATTATGATTATGATTCTAGAAGAAATAATATCTTATAAACATAAAATATATGTTCAAGGATTCATGTTTATTATATTTTATAAGTAGGTAATGATCTTCTAAAGTTATGATCATGTCTTCATAACCTTTCTGCTCTTGTATATGCACAAATACCTCCATTTTTTACCCTTACTTAGCATCTAAGATCATCCTTTTCTTATGTTTCTTTTCAACATGTTATAAATGAAGGTTTTATATGGATTACTGTAGGGAAAGATCATTTTGATTAATATTTATGATCTTCCACTAGACCAGAAGTTCATATTCCATGTTTCTAATTTCTCTAGACTAATACGGTCATCCATTATGTGTTTTTATAATGAATTAAATGTTCATAAAAAATGGTGCAATGTAAATATACATTAATATGTTATTTTTATATTTTCTATTTGAGAAAATTATTATTCATCCTTTTAAAATTGGGATAAGAAACCTTATGTGAGATCCCAAGAGATATTTCTATAGAAATGTCTAGAGTTGTCTCCAAGGAAACATTTACGTATTTCTTTTAATCATATAGTGTTGGTAATAACAAATAATAGTGTACTGTTAAACCTAAGGCTTCATAAATTGAAATATAATAAGTAATATTTCTTGATTATGTGGTACAACCACTATGATTACTATTTCTAAAAATATTCATTTTGGTTTTAGAAAATGGATAGAACCTGATAAAACCACTTTAATGAAAAATATGATGGGTAATGAAATTATTGTGTTCCAAAAAAACCAAATGTTATAGAATATTAAATGAAAAGTATAATTTTTATGAAAATAAATACATATCAATCCATGAATCATGATGAAATTCCAAATGATCAAAAAAGAGAATAACTTTTTCTTGAATCACTATTAATGAAATTTTAAACCTATTTTAGTGGATTGAATTATCCACATGTTCTTGATAAATGGTTCATTACCATTGAAAATATATTTTTAATTCTATATAGTTTAAAATTTAAATTTTATTTGTTTTAAACTTATCACAGTTACGGTGAAGCGAATTAGTTGTGGCACATTATGAAGAATACGAGGTAAGAAGATAAAATTGAATTCTTTTATTATGATAAGTTCATTAAATTTTTTTTAGTAATTACCTCTATGGAATTATTCATAAAAAATTGAGATCGAAGTTTCCCAACAATCACATGGTCAGGATAATAAAATAATTACAGAATTCAAATGAAACTCAAAAAACTATGTAGAGAAAAATATTAGATTTAATTTATTCTTAACTTGTGGATGGTAACATTGAGGAAATTATCTTATAGGAATTGTTAACCGATTTATGTGTGGTAATGAAGGTTCATGTGAATTTTATATATAGATTAATTGGAATATAATCCAAAAATACAATGAGTGAACCTCCGATAATTTAGTGCGTTAATTTTTTTGGATTTTTGGTATTATAGTACCAATTACCCTAATCCAAGGACTAATGTGGATGGAATGATACAAAAATCTCTGAGTATAAATGAAAAAAGAAAATTTTATGCTGTCATAACAGATTATATGAACTATTATAAATACAAAATATTTTTCTTCCAATCCTTTTTTAGGGATTTCATGTATTATTTTGATTGAATAAACACTATGAATATCTTCTGTTTAATCAATTATTTTAATTTCATGTGATTATCTACTTGGATTATACAATAATAAAATCACATATTCTATCGGTATAGGGATTCACCCTAGATTAAATTATAATGATTGTGTATCAAAAAAAATAATAAATAAGTATTGAATAATCATGTGTGTGTTAAGTATCATTTTATAGTAATTCATGTTATTATAGTGTTTCAATAGAATTCATGATAATGGTCATATCATGTCAAGTGTGTGGAAAATTAATAGATGCATCTATATGGTTGCAGAATTAATGATAAGTTGATTTAGGAAATGTAATAACCTAATTTTGAATGTTTTGGATTTTAATATGTTGTGTTTTTTATGGGTAATAATTTATGAAATTGTATAAGTTGAAAATTAGATGACGTTTTATTGATTATTTTCTTACATAACCATATGAAGATTTATTTGTATTAGAAACTTGTTCAAATCCTTTTGTTATGATAACTATAGAAAAAAATAAATAAGTTTTCAACTCATTATATATATTATGATCCACTATTTCTTAAAGAATTACAATTTTAACCTCATATTATGGTGTAATATAGGATTTAGAAATATATCAAGGCACAACCGATTGATTAGATAATTCTTAAAAAATAGAATTAAATAATGAAAATATATCTTCTTTTCAAAATTATTCAACCTTCAAAAAATTATATTGAAATGAAAAATTTTATCCTATTACCATCATTTTAAAAGAATAATATGATCCTTTAGATCATGATGTATTTATCATTCTATGATAATTAACTTTATAATGTCAATGTTTTCTATCATTATCTATGAGAACATGGTAGTTGGAATTCTATTCCATGTACACGTTTTCACATTTATCTAATCTTATTTATGTTGTGATCTTCTTCATTTTATTTGTCTATGATTAATAGGATGTTTAATTGAACCTTTTGTTATTGTGAGTCTCCCCATAATAAATTCCCAAACATCCACCACTTATTTTCAAAGTGAAATTTGAAGTTGAAATGATGAATTTTTTATTATATATTTTACATTTTATTTGAATGTCAACCTATTAAATGGAACATCCCCTAAATCCTGATCATGTTTATGATTTTTTCCTTGTATCTCTTCCGAGGAAGTACATACCTGATCCCTAACATGTATTAAACTCAAGGGTGATACTTATGCCGAAAATTATTTGTATAGTGATTTACCATTAGAATATTTGGATAATAAGTAATATGTTGTACCCAAAAAGGAAAATTACACAGTTAATGTTTTGGAGAAAAAAACCCCTTTAAAATGAGTTGCATGGTATTTGAAAGATACAATGATTTTGAAGGATCCTCATTTTTTGTGATATAATGAATAGTAATGAGGTATAAATTCATTTAATGGGGGTACAATATAACATTATGAGTTTTTATGATCATGTTTTTATGTAAATAAAATTCCACTATTGTCTTTAATTATATTTTTAACAATAATTTAAACATGAACTACCTGAAATAATGTATTAGCATCGTTTCCATGCAATATTGAGTTTTTATGAAACACTATTTTAATATTACACTTATTTAAAAGATAATTTTATAACCTCATAGTTATAATTTTATGTATGAACTGAATTAAATAAATTATGAAATTATGTTTTAAAAAAATTCATGGATCAAATAATTTTAAAATAAGATAAACTCCTTTTTAAAATAAAAAGAAATATTTTCCTACAAAAAGTTTTAGATGTGAACAACTGTGTTATATATCAATAAATATAAAAATAACTATTTTTGGATTATCTCAAAAAAATATATATATGTATATATAATATTAAATATAACATTTAAAATTCTTTTTATGTGTTTTTCATATAGGATATAAGAAAAATCCAATATTACAAATAAAATATGTATATTCCTACAAATAAAGTTTATCTTTATTTTGAGGGCACCCTTATTTATAATAAATCTGTAGAAACATTAATAAATTATATTTGACAAAAATATGGATTCCATAAAATATGGATATCCAAATTTACCATGGGTGATCTTTTGGTATTTTTCTGGGAAGTTTCTTTTTTGGATAAATAGTAAAAAAAATTATGAATTAATTCAAAACAAATTTCTAGACTAAATTGTTTATATATGTAAACTTTTTATTGAAATGGTTTTAAAAAATAATTAATGTAATTTTATATTATTTAATCTACTTCATTTCATTTTCATTAATTTCACATTGAATTGATTTAAAAAAATATCCTCCTTTTGGATATTTTTAAATCAATAATCATTTTTCTAGATCCATCAATGAGATTTATTTTTTATTAATTTATACAAATTACATGTTTAGAATATTGAAAAAAGGAATCCATATTTTCAATTTTAATTTTCATATTTAGTAAATTAATTCCTTTTGTATTTTTATAATATAAAGAGTATCTTGAGTAATTGTTATTACCTTATTTAATGGTAAATTGAGTAATTACGATTAAATTTAATATAATAGATATTAATAAAAAAAGAAAATATTTTATCTAATATTATTTTAAGACTTTCATTATTCTACTATAAAATACAGAATAAGATTTAATAATTTAATGAAAACATCTCAATAAAAATGTAATAAATATTATTAAACTGAAAAGGGAAGAAAAAATTTCACACTTACATTTAATATGTATAATATTTTGCATATTGGAACAAATAGAAGATATGATAGACTATATATAATCATGTTAAACATAAAATGATTATTTACCTCATATAATTTTATTTTTAATTTTTAGGGAATAAATAATTATTATAAATAATTAAAACATGATGATTCATTAATTACCTAGTTAATGAAACCAGGGAATACATGTTATTAAAAATATTAATCAAAATATAATTTTAATTAATTATGGTGTTACACCATTTTTCTAGGATAATATGATAGATTAATGGTGAATAAAATTAGTTGGTTCAAATTTATCTTTCTCTATTTATTTTAATAATTTCAACATTATGAATGTATCAAAATTGACACTTATGATATTTTTTGAGAATAATATATTATTAAATTAATAAAAATAAAAAAATATTAAATAAGGGGAAGGGGATGAATAATAGTCTATAATATAAAAAATTTCCCATTTATTCCCCTATTTACGCATTATTTTTAAATATCATATTCTCTTAAAATATAAAACATAGTTATCAATGTTAAAATTAAAATAGGAAAAATAATTGTTAATCAAATTTATTGGGTTTAAAATGGAATCAAATTTTTCTAAAATCTATTTTTTAACGTCATTTCAACCCAATAATACATATATTATAATCAATTTCTTTTTTAAGTATTTTACATAGTATTTAATTATTTATAAATTAATATATTGATAAATTCCATAAGTTCCCCTCCCCTCATTTATAAACGAAAACCTCTCATTCTCTTCACTTCAAACATCATAACCTGTTTTTCATCCGAAATTTGTCTAACTATGCTCCAAAAATCCCTCCCTTCATCTTATAGTCCTTATGTTGGTCATAAATATATCCAAATGAGTCATTTCATTCAAATCAAAAGGATATTCTCAGAGAAGATCTAATGATCCTCAATGAACATTATTGTTTTATTTATTCCATAGACCCATTGATATATTTTTATTTCCTATTAATATTTTACATAATTATTATAAATATATTGAGTTGATTTTTATTCTATTTTATTCTTACACTGAGACAAAAATCAATCAAATGTGTAACAAACTGACTATTCTTATGTACAACAAACTACATCCTCATTAAACGATATTGTTTGCATTTCCATTACTACCTCTCATGGTTTGTAATATCGATGGAAACTCTATTTTTGTATGTTATATATGGTACTTATGATTTTAATATAAATCGTTAAATATTAAATAATTCATTCATTCAGGATTTCTATTTTTTTATGAAATATGATAACTTTGTTTCGGGACATGTGGATTATCACCCAACAAAGTGATGTGACTCATTCACACATTATATAGAATGTAAAAAGAATAATTTTAATATTATTACATGATATATATGAAATTTAAAAGGTACTATAATTTTATTATATATACACATCTATTTAATTTTATTTAATTCTTACAAAACTATATGAAATGGAAAATGTTTTAATTCATAGTTACGACCTACCGTCTCGAGAAACTGTGTATTTCATGTTCTATTTCTATGTATTATATATAACTATAGATAAATATATAATTAATATATATGACATTTATTTCATTGTAATAATTTTTTAGATAATGAAATAATAATCTATGTTTGAGAAATATAAACTAATAGTCAAATCATATATGAGAAACAGAGCGATTATTACTCAAGAAATAACATAATCATAGAATATTTAATAAACTGATAATATAAAGTCATAAGTAAGTCATATATGGTATTGTATATATTAATATTTGTATTATATTTATGTATAATAAACATATATTTAATATACATGATGTTTTTATAATTAAAGAGAGATTTATGAAATTAGGTAAGGGATTTATATCTCACGTGAATTTATGTGGGGAACATGCCTTATACACTCCATATTTCATTTATGTGGTGTATGTGCTTAAAATGAATTCATTTTATTATTCTAATACTAGATATTACTATGTTTTCTTACATGTATGATTTTCTTTCGTTCATGGGGAATGTGATTCAATATATTATAATGTGATCTCATAAATATATTGAGTTGTATCAATTAATTTCAAAAAGGGTAGTATTTTCCATCCATGTCCATGTCCCCTATAAATAATTTTGATAAAAATTATATAGTTGTCCTGTTGTGGTTTAAAGTCAATTTTTAATCATTTTTTACTTTTTGCTACACTTTTTTAAGGGAATATTTATTTCCAACTTCCAAAAGATTTACTTTCTGAGTTTTCTTCTAAATATAAAAAATGAATGTTTTTTAACTTGTAAAACATGAACAGAATATTACACATTCATGATGTGATAATTATACGATGTTTCATTTAAACATTTCTAGAGTTATTTTAAATAAAAATGTTTTTTTAAAATTTCTCATCTGTTTAAAGAAAAAAATTATTTCAAAATAGTAAGGATATATTCCTCATGAATTTTTTTCAAGTGATCCCTAAAAACTGTTCTACTTATAAGGTAACATTATTTTACGTCACTTTTTTTTAATGGGGATATGATTTAATGATAAAATTCATATTATTTTTAATAATGGTTTATATTTATGATGGAATGATATTTATCAAACCCATTTTCTTTCCATGTGTTATGTAATTATTGAATGATGTTATGGAAACCTGTTTAATTTCATCGGTTTTAAAATGATGAATTATTTATGCTATTGTGGAACACATATGTATTCTATTAATTATTTGATGTATTAGACCTATATCTCCCTCTAATTTACTACGTAACAATTAGTATCTCATTATATTTGCATGTCTTGAATGGAGAGTGAAATCAATTCATAAAATGTATTTTTTTCACTAAGATTGTCTTAATAGTGAATCTTTACTACTATGATGGTCATGTGACTAAACCAATAATACATAGTCGGTATGGTGAGTGAACCAATACTAATAATATAGACTTGGAATTTATTCGATGTATACATTGGGAATCATGTTATATACATATGTGTCTTCCAAAATTTCATGACTTATTCCTATGTTTTGATTTAATTGATTATGATCATGATCCCTTTCTGATTCTATTTAATATTAACTAAAAATATTTAATCCAATATTTATTTTTATTATCTTTTATCCCTCGGTTCTGATCATTCAAAATAATGATCACATCCTCATACCCTGTATACTCATGTTTATGCTTACTTATCCCTACTATTTACCCTTTCAAAGAATTCAACCACTCCCTTTTCGTGTTCTTCATTTCCCATTGTTATATGGAAAATTTTTATATATGAGTACCAAATGGAAATATCATTATGGGAAAAAAATAAAATCTACCACTAAAATAGATTTTTATATTCCTTGTTTCAAAAGGCGCTCAACTAATACGGTCTCTGCATGTGTTTTTTATAATGTATGAAATGTTTTTCAAAAGTAACATATTGTAAATGATTGAATAGATTGGGTCATTATAATATTAGTCTCTTATACCAAAAATTAGTGGGTGTGTCAATGAAACTCAATATTTATTGTATATTAATGACATAGGGACTATGGGGATTTCATTAAGTCTTATTCAAGTTAAAGAATTCCATTTTTTCCACACATGGACATGTTATTGATAGGTTGAATTATATACAAGAAAATTTTACCTCAAATGATAAACTATTTATTATATATTATTTAGGTATGTTATATGTAGATTTATATTTTGTATAAATAGTGAAAATGAGTAAAATTTAAAGAAAAATATCAAAAGTTTGATATTTCAAAAAATACTTTTAAAGCTTCTAGATTGGGACATCTTATCCTAGATGTGTCATCATGATGTATGAGTAAGTATTCACTTGGATGGAATTAAAATAGATATATCATGGTGCTTATGAATCTTATTTTAATCTCATTGTCTTGTATCAATATTATTTAAGTTGAATAATTGGTTTTTATGTTTATGTGCTACCAAATTTATATGTTTCAAGGGTTGTAAAAAAGGATTTTTAAAATCATCGGAATAATTGGTAAGATCTTGTAACATAAAAAATACTTAATACACAAAATGATAGAATGAAATGAAACTTTTACATATAGGATGGTTATGAAAAAATATCTGTATCTTTATCTTATATAACTTAAATAATAAGTGACTTTTTGTGACATAGATTTTGGGAGATCAAAATGACCAATTTATTTGTATACACATGGTTGTGGATTCATTAGATTCTATGAGATTATTTTAAATTTATACAATGACAACATTATTTTATCATATATAAATTCTTTTTGTCTATATATTTATAAAAATATAAAAGTATGTGTTTCCACAACCTATAAGTGAACTATTTTAAAAAAATAATTCCTTTTTTAGTTGAAAATGATCAAAAGAAACTAACACCATATATGATATGGAAAACAGTTTATTTTTAATGTACTCATACAAATAATAAATTTGTTTCTTTTAATAAACATATATTAGTTTGTGTGTATAAAATTGAAATTATAAGGAGATTATAAATTATACAACGATAATGGTAGTATATTTTAACATAGATAACTGAAAAGTTATGTGATAAGTGCTTATACCAGTATTGAGTTAAATATATTTCAATATTATTTCAAAATGTGATTAGGGAATTTGGTTGAAAATAAAAATATAAAATTAAAATTTAATTAACATGATAGGTGGATATAATTATTGATTAATAAAATTATTGCAATCATGTTTAAATTTTAGTAGAAATGGATATCCTAAAAACTTTTGGGTATCCCTATAAGGGGTAACAATGTTTTCATATTTATATAGTTGTAACATATGTGAATTCTAATTTATCCTAATGGATTTTGGATGAACAAGTAAGTGTTTTTTAATATGATACATTAATTTCCAAGACAAATTAAGGGAAATATTTGATAGAATGAGTTTTAGGATGGAGGTGTTAAAAATTTATATATTTTTAATTAAGCATCCGATATATTCATAATAACAATTGAGTTTATAGATTTGAGGAATATATATATAAATAGTTAAATATTATTAATGTGATATCTAAATCTCACCATTTTTCAATGTTTATTTCTACAAATATGATACACACAAAAACTTTTAGAGGGATAGTTTATTCATTTGGTCAAATAATTATGTTGTAGGAATTACATATAGATGTTATAAGTTATAATAATCAAAAAATGTGTGGAAAACACAAAACTAATCAGATAATTTATCAAATATGATATGATATATAATGAATTGTTCAGGGTTTTTTAGGTTTTCCTAAAATGTGTTTAATGAATATATAATGTTTTCTATAAAATAAAATCACTAATTGATCATTCATTCACATTATATAAAAATATGTGTAGGTTGATATTAATTTTAAAAAAATATCAGGATAATTGAAATCCCAATATATGAATTTGAGTTATCCCCAATGGATGTTCATCAAGGAATGTAATTTTTTATGACAAAATTTATGGTTTGTGTGAGTGGGATTTCTATATAGGATATTGAATATGTTCCTCAGGCACAAAAATTAATTTATTTTGAAATTAATGACCTAATTTTTATAACACATGGAGTCCCATACATGGAGTATTTTGTATTCTCGGTAAGAATAAATCATATTTGAATCCCCATTATCAATGAATGGAAATATATATACCCTAAAAACATTCATAATTTGATAACATTCCTTTGATATACATTATTTATAAGATATTTGTGGGGTGGTTGAAATTTTTATTGATCATTTAATTGGCTGGAACCAAACCAAAATGTGATTTTACCTCTCGTATGATGAGTATAATATTTTTCACCTCAAACAAGGTATCCTATTGAGTGTGTGGAATCACATAGATAATACAATTAAATTTATTTTCTATTGGAATGTGAGAAGGGTTATGTGATCATAAATAGAGATTAATAATAAATTATGTATTCAGAATAATTTTTATTATTATTATATTATATATGTATATATTCAATTACATAATAGTTAGATATATGGTATTTATATAATTTATGTCAATTAACCAGTTGGTGTCATGGATAGAAGGATTTTATGAAAATTCATGATATCATGTTATGTTTCTGGTAGACAGAGGTTACCCTATGGAATTCTGATTAATTGCTATTTAATTAATTCTTAAACATGTTTATTATTATTTTTGTGATGTTCGAGGTGTCAAGGTATCTCGTGAATAGGTTTGGGAGGAATGGTATTGTCATGCAGCTGGAAATATACTAAGGAGGGACTTTATGACATGAGTCTTTCATTATATCCAAAAATGATTGAGACATAACCCCATAGGTTCCATATAAATATGTTAATGGTTTACTATATAAATTTATTCTATGAAATAACCCGTAGAAGTTATTTCTAAAAGGTTATAATTATTATTATTATTAGGACTACCTATTTTTATTCCCCTCACTCCCCTTGGCCTTTTTTTTTATTTTGGACCATATGGATCCCTTAATGAATTTTCAATCTCCCTTCTTCTAATTTCCTGGTGTATTAATCTTTCACTTTTTGTAATTTTATAATTGAATTAAATATAACATTTTTCTATTCTTAAATAAGAATTAATTCTTCTATTTTGTCATTACCCATTTCTCAAACCCAAATACCTATATTTGGGGATCTAAATAGGGATTTATTGAGGTATACAATCATTAGGTGGAAATTTATGGTTTCTCCTTCACCTCACATGATGTTTGAAGTCCTAAAAATTTTACGCATTTATATAACATTTTATGTGTCCCTTATTATCTAGGATCATGTGTATCTCTATAAGACATCTTCGTGAGGTGTAAATGTAATTGTAATGGACCCTATTTAAAATTTTGTCCCTTTAGAGAGAGAATAATGAGTTTATGGATTATTGATATTAGTTTTATTCTTTTAACCATGGGTTAAATAACGGTTGCCTACATGAGAAATATTTCCTTAAATAAGTCATTCTATCTTAATTGTAGATTTTATGGCCTTGATATTTCATATAGGTTTTTATTTAGTGAATTACGTTATTTTCCATTAGTATTGAAGCATGTTTTTGTTTAATTACAACTTTTAGATGTAACCTCACTTGAGTATACATGGATTATCTATTGCATTGATGGTAAACCCATTGAATCTATATAGATAATGAATTGTTCATGGCTGAACCTTCCTATATTCTAAAGGGATGGTTATATATGATATTTTTTCCTCTTCGAGTGATATGGAATGGGATAGTGTCCTTGAAAAATCCATTAACTACGTTATTAGGTGTCGGTAATTATTTTCTTTTATTTTTTTAGTTTTTTATATTTTTTTACTTTGAAATTGGAACTAAAGTTGGTAGGTTTAATATATTTGGTAGCATGGTTTGTGCACAATGACATGGAAGGTTATGTGTTTATTTTCTCATTTCTTATCTATAAATTCATAGAACATTATTTACATCCAACATATATGCTAATAAACCATCAGTTCATCTAATAATGTTTATTCATAAACCTTGCACACAAATCACTATGTGTGTGTAGACATCATGATTGAGGGCCTAACAGTAATTAAGAGGAAAACGATAGTGTTATATGTTTATTTAGATGGACAAGGATAAAGGCTCTACTGGTACATTCCATTGGATCCCTTTTATATGTGAATCATTTTTTTATCAGTTACAAATATATACATCAACAAGATATTACTTTTTTATTGACCATATATACTGGATATTGAATCCCATATATTGTAGTATGTTGTGTTAATATTGATAATACTAAAACTATATTATTTTAGTACCTATATTATTTATTTCATATTAATTTTTAATTATAATATGATTCACTCTGATGGATTCCTAAAGCAGAGGGAATAATATCCTCACTATATTATTTTGGCCTGAGAAACTAGTCGGTATCCACTAGTGTATGATGAGGCAAGCATGTTATCATGTATTTCATTATTCAAGGCAAGGAGATTCAGATTTATGTTGTACATAATTGTAATAAATCAATTTTATTTTGGCTTCTATTTAGATCTTGGTAGGATGAAGAAATGATGTACAAGACATGGGTAGAGGAGCTATGATTATTCTTGGGTAGATATTTTTTAGTGTACCATATAGTATATATGGAATTTGGATTTCATTCATTGCATGTGATGTTATATTTTCATACTATTCATTGGTTGTATTATATGGTAATGGTTTTTTGGATTTTCATTGGGACCAATATTCATTATAATGTGAGTTTAGTATCTGGGATAACCATGTAGGTCCACGTGTCATGGTCAAGTTCCCATGTTTCTGATATTGGATTAAATCAAATTTATTCATCAAATAATATATTGTGGTTTTTTAAAAATAAATCATATGTGAAATTTATTTACTTTACCTTTGTGTGATTGTTTTCTATATATATGAATTTCAATAATTTACAGGTATCACGATATGGGCATATGTTCTCTATATCAATTTTCCCAAATGGATCGTGTCCACAGGTTTTAAACCATACACCCATTTCTAGGGATTATTAATCTATGGAAGTAGCCTTCAAAAAATAAATGTGTTTAGAAGGGGACAATCCTGCAACCTCTTCCACAATTCTTCCAACACATTACACTATATGGTAGACTGTTATATATATTTGTATAAATATTTATATATTTAAATATATTTAAATATAAATTTATAAATAATTAATTATAATTATTAATATTACTATATTAAAAAAGTATATTTTTATGGAAGACTGGTGAAAACATTCACTAAACCTATTGTAATAGTTAAATTATATGTGTTCTTAGGAAATAGTTTTTAAAAAATAGAAATATGTCATTGTTTCAATGTATGATGGAAATTTTTTAGAAAATCATTTAAAAATATGAAATTATATAGGGATATTTCCATAGATTTCAAGAACTATTAAAATATGTGTAATTATATAGGTTTATTCCCTAGGGATTCAAAAATAGATGAAATAAGTGAAATTCTATAGAGAAATTTCCACAGTTTTAGAATACTGTGGAAATCAAGGAAAGTATTAATTGTTATTTCCATAGTTATCAGAAACATTGTCAACTGCCAATTTTTAAGAGGTCTATATCTAGGTTGTTTAAAATCATTGGTAATATGTTATTTTTTGTTTCGTTTATTGAATGAATTTTTTAAAACATGACAATTGTCCTATGTAGAAATCTTATGACATTGTGGGGGAACATAACATACCACCACATATTAACAAATGTATAGAAACATTGGGTAATATGTACATGAAAAATAGAAACCATTGATATATGAAATATATTACTATTATTTACAAAATTGTGGATATTTATTGATGGCCATAGAGAAACGTTTGTTGTTATGTCACCACGAACCTCCCACGCACTACAAAGAATGATACCCACCACCACTTTTAGGCTACATTTCTTTACCTACATCATATTAAACATGATATAATCACAACAAATGGTATGTATATAGTGTGAAAAAAACATAACCACTAGGATATCACAAAGTTTTTCATAAGTATTCATTATAGAAAAAAATTTCTCATCTAAAGAGAAACATGGAATCCAATATAAAATTTCACAATTTTTAGAGTAACATTGAAATCCTCATTTTTAACATGATTTTAATAAGAATTAATAAACAAATAATTTTGATGAAAAATTTTGATAAACATTTTTCTAAAAAAATTATAAATATCTAATCCCAAACAGAACCATGAGGACAAGCCAACATGAAGGTTTGGTATGGGTTAGCTAGGATCTTTAACCTTCAACGATCAAATGAATTGTAGGGAACACACACATGATACCAATGCCTATTGATAGGATGAACCCCTAAGAATTTAACCCCCTATAATAACAAAATTTTGTTACATTTTCAGTGAAAATATATCATAGGTAACCAAAGCCAACCAAGCATTCTTGTAACATTATAGATCTCACAAAAGAAACCTAGGATCTCATGTTCCGTATCACACAATAGAATGATCTTAGTTATACAAATAGGCCAAACATGGAGGCGTAAATTATTCAATGGCACTTATATACACAAATAATAAAATGGTGCTTGTAATACATGAAAAAAATCATTCAAATCCATTTTAATCAGAAAAAAAATTACATATTCATTTTATAAAGGAATCAAAAATTTCCACATATCATTAATTATATGTCCCATGAGTAAAAAAAATTAAATAAGTATTTTAACAAAAATAATTAATGAATGGTTTTTAATAAAATAATTTTCGTGAATCATCCTATCTAAAATAATTGGGACATATAATAAATTTAAATGATTCCAAAACCAAGAGTAATGAAATATCCTATGAAGAAAAAATTTACACAAACAATTGAACCCATATCAAAAAATATTGTGTAAAAACCCTTGTATAATATATTCAAGAGACACCAATTACTAAACAAATCCCGTTTAAACTCACAATAATCATGGTAGATCTGGTATATATCCTATATCATCCCAATTTATCTATATGAAATCAAATTAAATCATTAAAAACCCCCTAGAGCATGCTTTAACATACCTTATCATATATTTATTTCATTATTAATAGTGTAGATACATGTGATTGATCAATAATATAAAATAATGGTCTCTCACATTGTGTTTCATAGATCCAGCACCACAAATCCATTGGAATATCTCTAAAAATTGTTGGATCCCATAAATATCATTATGGATTCCCTATCATCATGTGAATCTGATATCAGATAAATAATGATGAATGATATATAGGTTTTAGTTTCTAATAATTATTTTTAGATTTACTACCTCCCACGATTTGGTTTCGACACATGGGATACAATATAATGATGAAACTCTATAACAACTACAATTCACTGTGGAAATAACAATGGTTTTCTCACAATGTTTCACTAACCATGCATCAACCATGTGATCATCATTATCTTAAACCACTTTATGTCCCATAGTATCTTGTGAGTGCCACAATGATTAGAATAACCATTCACCAACTATACACATACCTAGAAAACTCAAATAACTCCAACAAATTCATCCCATGCAACCTATGGTTGATTCAAAAAAATATATGGTCAAAGAAATGAATATTAGTACATAAAATGGGAATCATGATCTGATAATTATCTAGACCATTACACTTTCTAACCTCAAATGTCATGTGAAAAAAGGTTTACTAGTGATTAGATGATGCCGCTACTACCTTATCATCGACTCTAATTCCTGCATCCTGTAAGAACACATTAATTGCATACCGAACACATAGAAAAACTGAATATATGTTCCAATATAGAATATATTCATAAGAATCAAATATCTAAACTATTTGTCTTACAACTGACTTATTAGGATCCATACCTATCTCTTCTGAGTTCAGAAAACGATTGGGGTCACGATCCTAATTCTGTAGTTAAGAAACATAGAAAACATCATCAATGTAATTCAAATAGAATTGAAAATATAAATGATGATAAAATTTTTCAATCCTCTTAGTGATCTTATGTGGTCACACAGAATATGAATTTAAATTCCCTTAACTTCCAAGAACATAATGAACCATCCAATGTGAATCTTTAATGAAAACACAATAAACCACCAAAAATTACAAATACATTTTTGAGGATCCGTATAATATTTACTACAACTCTGATTCATCGATAGTTATTTATGAATATTTTATATTTTTTGCCAAACATAAAATAAAATTATTTTTTCTATAGGAGAAACATCACCCACCTCATCCAAATGGGGAGGTTATTTCCTCTAGTATATATGAAAGTCCTCAATAAGATACATTATGATGGAATACTGGTGAATATATAAATTTTAAAACAAAACCAATCCAATAAATCTATCCTATGAAACACCAATTTCCATGGCACAAGAATAAAACATCTAACTAGAATCATAATACCTCGCTTTATTTATCTGTTAATATGTGGATGATATGTAATACTTTATTTTACATGAGAATATATTTCATATTGAAGGACAATCAAAACTGATAAGTAAACAATGTTTCTCTATCCATAATAACAGTATATATATCCTCATAAAACATCAAAATCATTTAAAATAATAAATGTCTAAAATACAATATGTTTTGGTGTCTCGAATAAGAATTAACGATGATCAAATGGTTATTTTACTAATCAATTCCCATATGAAATAACTCACTCATGGATTACATGGTAACAAAATGATGTAATCTAATAATATCTTGTCCCATTTCTAGATGGGAAACTGGGAGTGGAAAAATTAATCCTAGAATCCTTTTCTATTTTTTCTTAATACACTTATCGGTATATAAATGAGACATAATATCATAAATGTCTTGTTTCCAACTAAATCCCAAAATTGAGGCATAATGTCCATATACATCCTTATCAAACCATGATTAACATTCCATTGGTAATAGTGACAAATTTCCATCATTGACATCCTCTTAAATAATGCAATGAAATAAAAACATCATAAAAAAATTTCTAGGAATAAATTACAATAAAAAATGGTCTCCTAACAATATGAATAGTTCAAAAACATTATAACTCATAATACATATTTTGATCAAAAAATTGAACTAGAGAATATATGAAATCAATTAATTTCTACAAATAAAAAATCCATTATCTTCCAACCTGACATCTAGATGCATTCATTCAATTATTTCCAAAGGATTCTAGTAATATCACAATTTCATCATTACTTGAGAATGTGATTTTCTAATGAATTCATCCACAATATTATTTCCACTCCTTGTATTATATTAAATTTTAATATCAATGGAGTAATGATACTTTACTCTATGTCTTTAACAAAACATTAGGTACTTCTAAGAAAATTTATAACATACACCTTAATAATAAGAATAATTTTAAAATTTTCTATGAAGATATAATCTCTAACTATCATTAGAGAATGAACATGTTCTTTAAGATTTTAAATTATCTATGGGGATAAATCATTTCATGAGTAAGAGTCCTACTAGAAATATGAACTTCCACATGATATCCTTGTAAAAGAAAATAATCCCAATAGAGTGATATTGCAAAAAAACTCCACATATCTCATTCCTTCTTTCGATAAATTAACAATAATAAATTAGGTAATACATTGCTTCAGTTCATCAAAGAATGTCTCACACAAAGGATCCCATATCAAGTTCCCCATTTTCTATAATGTCCATTCAAAAGAGAAGAAACATTTGTGAATTATTTTACATCCCACCAATAATATCAAGCCAAACCCATGAATCCTCTATTGTAAATTAAAATTTGTGGCTCTTATACGGGTAATATATTTTTCATCATCTCAACATCAAATATATTTTCATTTTTTTAAACCACATGTCAAAATATACTATATTTTTTAATCCATAAATGAAAATTTGATAACGTACCATAAATTTAGAGATCCTTCAAGAATTAAAATATATATTTCATGTGAATCTCATAATTTTAAACCAATTTTGAATTTTTCCAAATATATTCCTTGAATTTTAATATAATCAAATAATGGTACTATTGTAAATTAGTATTCATTAAGGATATGAAAATTTTAGACTATTAGTCTGCCTGACTATAATCATAGGATATTAAATGTTACCACACCCTATCCTGATGTTATTATTATGAATATGCAAATACCTAATTATATTCTAAGTATATATCGACTAAAGGTATACAATCAATAACCACATTTATCCCTCTAATTCATCAAACAATTCTTCAATATGGGAAAATGTTACATATTTTTAATAATAATAATATTTTTATGTTGATAATTTAAAAAATTGATATTCATATAAACATTTATTGGAAAAAAGAACATGGGATACAAAATATAATAAACATTGATGAAGGAAGCCTATTGATTTAATTTATCTAACTAAGGCTTCAATTACATCAATTCAATTGGAGTAAAATTATATGTGGTAATGCATTGAAACCGATTTACCAAGACCAAATCAATGAGAAAATCAACATCCTTTTTTGGGGAAGACCTATAGAAATGGATAGAGATCCATTAAGAAATTTGTTGACCAATAATTAAATATAACATCCCAAATTCACATCCTAATGTTTAACTAAGAAAGGGAAAAAATATATATGTTCCACTGAAGGGCCCCTTTCATGACTGGATCTCAAATCCCATTTTCCTTAAAACACCTTGGGATTCCCATCAGAGATAGTGAAAACATCCATAATTAAAATAAATCAATCTTTTATTTATGTAAAACAAAAAAATAAATCCCAAGGATTAAATCCATGAGATCCATGTTTGGAACCAGAAAACAGTAATCATCCATGAATTAGAATAACAATTGAGAATTATTGGTACATTGAAAACCCATTTCCTTCTTCATTCCATTAGACATAATAATCAACATAATATTGGGATTGAATTATATTTACGGGTTAATTTGATTTTTTAATTAGTTGGATATGATTTCATGAAATACAAATCTATCAAACAAACTAGTCTCCAAAGAAAAATAAATCTATCATGATTTTATAAATAATATAAGGCCTACAAATAAAACAACTAAATGATATTCTACAATGTGTAAATTCATATTTCCAAAGAACTATTTCTAGTAAATTGTACTCCATGAGTAATATAATGGTACTACATACACATTAGGTACTGATGATATTTTACTTCAAAAAGGTTCAAAAATAGCCTATATGAAATTCAATATGTGACCATGGAATCCACAAATGTTATATATGTTATGATATACAAAGAATGTTTTCCTCTTTTTCCATGTATTATGAAAATTTTAAAAATTATAAGGTCCAATACTATTAATTTCTAATAATGAGGTA
Organism: Viscum album; assembly: GCA_963277665.1. Taxonomy (NCBI): domain Eukaryota; kingdom Viridiplantae; phylum Streptophyta; class Magnoliopsida; order Santalales; family Viscaceae; genus Viscum; species Viscum album. The sequence continues at coordinate 1,613,353,016 of OY728163.1, forward strand.
TAATTATAATGTGGGTATCAAACATGACCAATCATATAGTCGTTATTTCACTACCTCATGTTTCCAAAGGATCTAAAGAAACCAAAACTAGGTAGAATATGATAACCTATTGACCCTGGCTTACCATAACTCTAATCATTACTATTATATCTATATCTAAAACATCATCATTTTAGGAAATCATTCATACATAAAATGTAGATTAATTATAAAGTTTCATGATCACAAATAACCTACAACCCATCATATTGTCACTAAATAAAATCACCGTAACGAAACAAAGAAGCAAAGTGAAGCGATTAGAATATTCCATTAGAGTCAGTTAATCATAATGAATACTCCAAATCACTACTGATGTAGCAATGATCATTGATTTGGGGAATAAATAATAGAAAAAGATGATCCTAATTCCTTTCCACTCAAAAAATATTCATGTTGTTTATCATAAACTATCATGTCTCACCACATATTCTTAGGGCCATCAAGCGTAAAAGTGGAAAATTTCTTCACAATAGAATCTATAGTTTTCATGTATTTGAAAATACATTATATATTATCCAAAAATACCTCTACTTTTTGAGAATCATTCATTCCATGGAATGATGTAAGTATTCAGGGATGGAACTATTTTAATTGACCTTTATCAACAACGGTAATTAGTTTTGCATCTCTAGAATAAGAAGGGTTGGGTATAACACCTCAGTCCATATCATAAACAAATCTCACTTTGGTTAAAAAGATTATGATCCAATGAAGGTTTTCCTAATGAAACATAACCTAGGGAAAACGATATTCGAACTATAAGAATAATTCTAGTGGCATGTTGATCCTTAAATGAATGTATAGATACTATTATACTGGTTGGTAAAATCAATTTGAACTAATATCTTGTATGAAATGAGCTGAAATTATATAAAAAAATCAGTATGACTGGAACCTTTCCAAACATCTTATAGTATATTAAGGAGCATTATGATCATTTATAGTTAAAAACTATCTCCCTATTAAACTAACCATTACTTCTATATGGGTATATCATATATAAAAAAATCTCAAAACATGAAAACTATAGAAAAAATCATGCCAAATATTAATTTGTCACAGACTAGCATGGGTCATCCCAAAACTAGACAAATGATCTTGTGCATGGAATGAATTGAATTATTATCCTAATCACCAAGGGATGGTAACAAGTGATTGGGAATTTGGGACGACCCATGGGAATGATTTTCATATATTTGACCGATCAATCAATATATGGAATGTGTATAATATAAAAACCACAACCCAAAAAAGAGAATATTTGAAACCAAATAGTACAAGGAAAACATTTTAAAAATATAAAAATGTATAAACTAGTGGTTGAGAAAACACAACCCATATACATGTGATATGAGGGAGAAAATCCCATTATGGAACTTCCCATCCCCCACAATATAGTATGATGGATACCTTCTACCACAATGGGTCTCATTTCTATTACCAATGTCACATAAAAGAACTTCTACACACACCTAATAGAATGTGTATATTTTGACAAAAACAATTCCAGTGTGATCAAGCGAACTATTTCATAATGATCTTTCAGAAATAGTGTTACTTTCTATTACTTATTTAAAAAATTCATGAAAATAATTAATACATGATATCATTAAAACTTTGGAATGCACATTTTTTAAAATTTGTTTGTAAATTATGCCTGAAAAATTCATTTCCAAATCATTTCCCAATTAAACCTTACTAATCAAATTTACAAATAACCAATGAGAAATGATAAAATTGGAATCTAGTATAAGGGTATGTCATGTACTTGTTATCTAGGATCCCCACACCTAATAAATGCATGATGATGTTGGTAGATGTGTTATATACCATATTTTATCATAAATTATCTATAAAAAACCCAATTAGATAATTAGAAACCACATTCATAAATACACAACCCCCAATTATTGGATTCTATTCTATAAAACGAAATGAGATCCAAAAGAACATTGATGAATAAGAACGAACGAGAAGTTTACATGAATTGCCTAGATCCAATATCATATGATCTATTTGAATCACTCTATAAAAGATTTAGGATTTAAGAAATATCAATTTGTAATCCATATATTTCAAAATCCATGTATTTAGAAGAAAATATTAGACCAACGTGATTGGGTTTGAATTAAAAAAAATTCATTTATTATTTCCCATTCAATGGTTTGGCCACATAGTTTAACATAGCAGGCACTAAATGTGCACCTATTTCAATTCATAAGGTATTGTACAAAATTATTATTTTGCATTATGACTAACCATTTCCCAAATATATAAATTCAACAATCCCAAACCACCACTTGTTACACAGTTTTATGTGAGTTTCACACAGTTTTCCCTAAACGTGATCTGACCCTAAATAGACCATCAAATTTCTAATAACCCCAAAATATCACCTTGAACAACCCACTACTAGTTGAAAATAATATATGTATAGATATAATTCATATAAAAACAAAAAATTTACGTCATCATGTGACATAAATAAACATAAACCAATCTGGAAAACCATAATTTTTTTAGTTTAAAATCCGAGCTAATCAATTAATTTTAGAGAAATATAATTATTTTAGGTAATATCAATAACATCGGTAAGTGATTACAACAAAAAAGTATGTTGGTAATCTATTATCATTTCTTAAATTCCATAGACTATTTTTCTATGATATATTCACAATAATAAAATCACTATTTTCATTTTACTACAAGCATGATATAGGAGTCCTTATATCCTCAAAAAATATACTAACACTCTCAAAGACATAATATTTATTTTTTTCATAATGTATAGTCATAGGACTAATTTTAGTCTATGTAATGATTTAATTCTCATTATTATTAATATATGAAACTAGATCAAATGTAAAATTCACCATTCCAGAACTGTCATTTGGATCATCAATAGTTTGGGACTTATTTCTATAATTGTTGTCATGGAAGATAGAATGATTAGTTTTAAAAAAACCAGTTTAAATTGGTCATCACTTATTATGATTTTAAAAATGGTATCTCAATGCAATAATAACATGGGAATCATATAAAGCATCATTTTTATAATTTTTAAATGAATAATTTAAAAAATATATCTTATTTGGAATCATGGATGGAATCTGATGAATATAGTTCTTTAAACATGTATCTATTCCAATAATATTTTTTAATCCAAATATTATACTACAATTTAAATATTCATGAAAGTTATGAAACATTTGAATACATATTATCATATAAAATTAATTCCATATCGAAGTAAATATATAGATTTATTTTGAAACATTTTTAATATATTTATATGTTTTGATATTCATTGGAGGCAATTCAATGCGAAGGTATTGTTGGACCAGAAAAATGGGTAACATATATTTTCTAATTTTATCACTAAATGATATGAAATTAAAAATTGGTAACATTTTATTATATGTGTCTGTTCAAGGGAAGGAAAGTGTGCAGTTTTCATTAAAATCAATAAAACCCTGCATTAATGTTTGATAACACCTACAAAGATATATCTTTAATATGAACGTACAAAATACTTTTTACCCATGGAATCCCCTTATTAAGAAAAAATTAGTTTACATACACCGTGAAAATTAAATTCTTTGATATTATCTTCTAAATCATAAATTTTGGTCCCCTATTGGACATTTCAAAAAAACAATAAAATATTTAATTAAAATTAATAAACCCACAATAAATCATTTATTAATATTATTAATAAATAATATTGACATTAATCATACAAAATTCACTATATATAACACAAATTATGGCATTCATATCATCTTAAATAATCCCATATTATTTAATTAAGTTAAAAAACACACAAAACATAGATTTTAATCAAATATAATAAATATATTAAATAATCTTTCAAAAACACGAATTTTTTTATTACACACTATAATTCATTAACTTAAAAATACATCAATTATTTCATGAGATGAATGAAATTTCATCAAACACATTAGGTGTAATAAGATTTTTAACATTTTATTTGTTAACATTAAATCTAAACCCAAAATTTATCACAATAAAACCAAAATAATTTCAACATATTACTATCCCAATTTCATCATAAATAATGAACAAATTTTAATATTAAATATTTATATCAAAATAATTCAACAATTCACTATTATTTAAAAAAATTAAATTTTACCATCTTCTATAAATGATGAATCTAATGATGTACAATGATATTACATTACGAGAAACAACCAAAGAACCATATTTATTGTTAATAAACTCTAAAAAAATATAATCCTAAAGAAATTTTGTCCATATAAGCCATTAGAAACTAATAAAATATAATTATTGAAAATTTATAACGAATTTAACATACAAAAAATAGGTCAATATAAATAATATTACAATAGGATTACACGAGAAGGCCATTTAAAAAAATATTATGAATAATTTAATATAGTGGGGAATTAAAGGGATGGGTGAAATTTGATTTAGGGGATGGAACAATAACTATGGTAACGTGGGAGGTCTTGTATATAGAATAAGATAGCCCATATAAAAATGATTTTAGAAAATGGATAACATGTGTCACCCATATAGAAATAGTTTTTTGGAGTCCATTGGTACAAATAGAATAATAAGATTAACGTGTGTGGGATAATGGCTATTTTAGACACATAATGTTACATGGGGATAATCTTAATGTACTAGAGAATTTTGATATCCCATTTTGAGATATTTAATAGGCCATATATGGGGGCGGGGGAATCAAATAGTTTAAAATTTAAACATAATTTTAAATAATAAATAAGTATAAGCTAATTCATTTATAGAGGAAAAATAAAAGAATATCCCAATAATATTTTTATTATTTATCGTCATAATTTTAATATATCTACTCTTAACTACATATATATCATGAAGAGAAATTTAATCCACTGTTCAATATTCTTTATAATATTCAAAACACAATTCTTATATAATTTTTCTATAAATGTATAAAAACCCAACCATAACATTTATAATGATTCACAACATATTATATACATACCTTTATAGTGGAATTAAATACCATATACCCATATTACTTTTATAATTATATTAATAGAATATAACAGGTAACTCTCATAGTGGGGGAATAATTGATATAAATCTAGATTTTTTCTGTAAAAATCGCAAATAAAAAATATAGTAAAAAATATGAAATAAAACTCAACAAAAAAATTTAATTAAGATAGTAATGTTAAATGGTGTAGATATTTTTTCATAATCATTTTATTAATGTGTCTAACATGATAATGATTTATCAGTGATCAAACAATGTTGTTAGTAGTAGTAAGAGTATAAGACATTGAGTTCAATCTATTTTTAATTTTAATTGTGAATTTTATATTTCTATTCATATTTTTTTATATTGGAATATATAAATGTCATTTTAACTCTAAATACAATTTTTTTTATAAATGAATAAAATAATTTTTTTTTCTTAAATATGAGAAATCCATTGAAAATTAAAAAAAATACATATATCACTATTGTATCATCAAAACATCGTATAGTGAAATATGAATCAATGATACAAAATAAAATAATTAACATCAATATCTTCAAATATACTTGATGGAATAATGTATACATTGTATAAATCACTTCTTGTGACATCATCAATTCTTTGAAAATTACATCATCAGAATAAAAAAATCAAAACATGAATATTTTCAATGTGGAATAAAACATATTAATGTAATTTTAAATTAATGAGTAAAAATTCAATGTATGAATCATTGTTTGTATTGTTAGTGTTAATCATCAGTTATCAAAAATCATAAGTATAAATTTTTTAATAATATTGAAATATATACATTTTAATATTCATAGTAGACATGAAAAGAGTAAAAAAATATTAATAAGAGTTAAATAAATATATGATGATAAAAACTGGTTTTGGAAGAGTGTTTTTGAATTTTTATAATATTCAAATAAATCATCACAATTATCAATTACCTTTTCAAAAATCCCTTTGACATATACTTATTAAGGTTAAACCCTAAATATGGTGTTTTTATTTTATAAAAATCATATGATAAAATTTTTATAATAATTTTTTCCATTTTATATGAAATTCACCATAACATAAGAAAAAACCATATAAGATGATTAAAAGATTTATATGTATATTGAATCTTGTTTTATTTTTCAAAATTCCACATATTTACAGAATCTTGTATGTGGATTGAATTTTAATTATTCTTAATTTTTTAAGATATAAAAAACATAAGATATTTTTCGAAGCATATTATGTATGAATGTTATAGAACACTGAATACATATGAAAAAAAATACATTTATTAAAAAATCAATAAGAAGTATTAAAAAATAATTAAAAACTCATAATAACGTAACACAAAAATAAATAATATCTATCAATGTCAACAACATTCATTTAAATAAATAATTAATGAGAAAAAATTAAATAATAAAAGATATAGTTTTTTAAAAATCATATAATTATTTTATATCTAGAAAAAATTATATATTATTTTATATAAGTTTTGTAGTTATCAAAATAAAAATAACAAGTGGGAAAGAAGGGAAATATAAATTCCTAAAATCACGAACTCTCTCTATATCCACATTCAATAAATTACTATACAAACCAATTTAAAAAACTCATGATTCTTAATAATATAAAAAATTAAACATACTCAATGAAATTACTAACTCATCACTTTTAAAAATACACCTCTTTAAATTAAATTATTAAATTAGAAATCAAAAATTCATTCATCAGAAATTAAAAAATAAATATATAAAATAAATACTATTACTCATTAAATTATTTCAATATTTAAAAACCAAATAATAACCCCCAAATAGTTAAACTCCCCATAATTTATTTCATACATAATATTTAACTGATGTATTAATATATAATTAGATACTAAAATAATAAATGAAATATAAAATTTTTAGAACAACGATATACTCTCTAAGACAGCAATGTTTTAATTTATGAAATTGAATAAAAATATAGTGTCATGATTTTCAATTTAATCATATAAATAATTAATAAAATTACACAATATTTTCATGATTTCAATTTGAAATAGTAATGAATAAATATTAATTAAATATTCATTCTTATGCATGTTTAATTTTTTATCAATCCATGATCATATTTAATCATTTCAAGATCAACGAATCAAACTATTTAGAAAATATATCTTGTAATCAAACATATATAGAAATATATTCTAAAAAAATATTTCCCTTTTGAAGAAATTATATTATAAAGTGTTATCTCACTTCTTTATACACAGACCATGCAAGGTGTAAAGGGATCCTATAAATATAAATAATAAGAGAATTTCTTTGAAGAAAATAAATTATTCCAAATTTAATAATCAAATACATTAATGTTTTTCTAATACATAATGACTAAAAAATATTTGTAGAAGAAATGTTCTTAGCATCAATTGTAGGCAAGGAAACTGAATAACGTCACTTAGTACTCTATGATATTAAACTCTTTCATAAAAATTTTCACAGAGAAAGAATATTTTTCTTAGAAATTCTATATCAACCAAAATTATAATTAAAATAACTAAATACGTCAAATGAACTCAATACAGATAAAAAATATTGATTAATACCTTGTTAAATATATCTAATAATGTTTTTAATATCCCTCATGTAAATTTTTTTAGTTTCATATTGAAATATTTCACACATGCATATAGTAAACACAAATCATGTCTACTAGAGGTCAGAGAACGACAACTACTTATCATACCTATGATATCAATAAAATATAAATAAATTCCAATAACCTCAAAATCCAACATAGATGTTGTTGTAATAGGAGTTCATAAAAATTTACATCATTCAAGGGTAAATATCTTAATTAATTCTTTTTCATGCCTACATTATTTTAAAAATATTTCATCATCGGTTTGGAATATAGGACATCCTAAAAAGTATTATATTTTACCCATATGAATCATTTCAATTTAACTAGCCATCAATTCTATAGATTCATCAAAAAAATCATAAGAAGATTAAAATATAATATCACCAATATTGATATTTATATTCAAGATATCTTTAAAAAACTTCTTAATAAATAGATTAGGGTCAACCATTTTTATTGTGAAGCTATTCATTAATGTAAATTGAGAAGGTATATCATACCATTATCCTGGGGCCTTCATATGTCGATTTAAGGATTTAGATGATTTCAAAAACTAAATAGTATATTTTTCATGTCCAAAACATTATGCATGACTGAAATATAATTATTTTTAAATTAATAAATTTTATAATGATATTTTCTAAACAATATGAAGTGGTAAACTCATATAAATTTTTTTCAACGTAATAAAATTATAATAGACACGAATAGACTAAAAAGTGAAAATATATCATCATAAACAATTACATATTCTTACTAGAATTCTAAAATGTCTATTATTTTGTAATTTCTTATAATCTATCCAGAATCATCAAATTTATCTCTCAAAATACCCTTGGTTCAAATAATCTAAAAAAGTTAAGTCATTCATCTAAAATCCAAACATCATTTCACAAAAATTAATGAGGACATAAATCTATATCAAAAATCTAAATATAATACTATAATATTATATATAATCATATGGTACATAAAAAAAATTAAATACAACTGGGATAAAAAATTATTTAAATAATTTTGTGCTACATTATTGAATCAACAGTTCCAAAAATCCTTTCAATAGGATATTATTTATATTTTTCCAATTTCATTTGTAGGGACCATATCAATCATTAAGAATTTACTTTTTAGTAACATATTCTCCAAAACTAAACACTATAAAATCTTATATAATTTATTCTATTTTTTTTTGTTTTTTCAGTCATTCTCAACAAAGGAAACATTAACATTTTTTTCCTTAACTGTAGTTGTTTTATTAGAATCTCTACAGGACATTGAAAAAGTTTAGTAAAAAAATTCAATTATTTTATTTATAATAAATATAATATAAGGAATATTTATTTTATAAAATTAAATATCTATGACAAAAAAACACTAAAATATCCAACATTATTTTTCACTCCACTCCAAAATTAATAAGGGGTTTTATTTATACTGAAAATATGACACCATTCATCCCATAGTGTTGTTATTTTAGTGTCCTATAGAGAAGTGGATATCCATGTGGCATTTAAAAGGTTTTTTGGATATAAATAAATGTCTTAGGGTTTATGTTTTTTAATAGTAAAGGTTCTTGATTTGGGATAAACTGTTTGGGCTCCCATATTGTGGAGCCATATGAGTTCATTTTAAACAATTCATATATTTTCATCAAGGGTTTCACACTGTTAAATATAAATTGTTCGGCCCTTAGAATATACTTGGATAGGTAAACTGTGGTTCTATGGTTTGGAAAAAAATTGTGCATAGATTATAAAATCATTCAGAAATCCCCATTTTTGGGTTTGTAGTTTTTGTTAGATTTATTTTCATGGCTTCCCGATGGTTTTTAAAACTATTTGGGGGAACCCCAGGTAGCAATAAAAGACTTGGGGTGTTCCATGAGTCAAGTGAAATGTTTTTAAACTAAGTTGACCTTAGGAATTTTTTTTGATAATGATTCATTGGATGGTGGTTGGGCCTACATGGTTAGTTTCGGGTTTACCAAACATTGTGGCCAAACCATTCAAGTTATCAAGGTATATAATTTATTTTTCTATTTCAATTTTATTACAGTCATATAATGGGTTACTTCACCCCTATTCTTCCCCATATTAGTCTTATAACTCTTTAGAGTACTTGTGACTATTCCACGTCCTCCTACCTTGATTATTATCCTTATAATGGGTCTTTCATGTGGTTTCCAGTGATTTTTCCTCAATTTTTATCTTCATTTGATATCCCTCTCTATTATCATGTATTTTAATTCTTCCATTAACCCAAGTTATCATTTGGGATATTTTTAAGGTTTAATATGGACTAATTTATTGGTATTTAGTATTTTGGGGATGTAGGTACTGCCTCTCCTCTTGTGGATCCGATCAATATTTGAAGGAAATAATTTTCAGGACATTTGGGCATTCTTTTTATATCATTAACCTATATGATACAAATAAATTTCTTCATATTGGAATTGTAACAATTATTTAGGCTCATAAAATCAATTTTTTTAAGAAATAATATTTAGAAATGGTGGCCTTGGGATGACCTGGAATGGATTTTTCAGTTTCTTAATTTTTAAAATTGGTTTTATATGTGAATTCTATATTTTATTTCATAAAATGGAATATTTTATAATGTTAATAATCTAAGGAAATTACGTCTGTATTTATGAAATGGGATTCTTTGAAAAAATGGGGTTTTCATTGTTTTGGATCACAATGAAAAAAAATAAGGGTTTGAAATGTAATTTGTTATTGAATTCATGTATGGGCTTAAAAATAATTCCATGGCTATTTTTTAACATATTTCAAATTCTAATATCAAATATTTGGGTTTGTTTTACACCTTATGAAATTTTTTATATTCATAATTAAATTTTTTTTGGAGTAAATGGATATCCTTTTATCCATGTTTTGGTTTTATTATAGACTTAACCTAGTTTAATGGAAGCATTGAATAATTTTAAATGAAATGGGTGATATCATTATATATCATAAATTGTTTTTTGTGTTGTTTTGTGAAATGTGATATTAAAATAAAGGACTAGTCCATGATTTTTATATTAAATGAATTGATCCCCTGTATAGGGGTGACTTTAAAAACGTATAAATGCTCAGGTGTTTCTATAATTATGTAAATAGAGGTCGGGGTGTGTTTCATGAAATGAGAAAATGGCTTCAAACCCCTACCCATGATTTAGTTTTAAATTCAAAATTAGTACTTTGGTTATGAATGGTCTATGTGTACGGAACCATTTATTTCCACCTTCTTATGTACCCCTGTTGTAGGTTTGTGATTATAATGTTATTATTTTTGATTCCCTTGTGAGGAATTTTTTTGTTATTCTTTTCAACTTTTTATATGTATGATGCTTTTCAACATTGGGTGTTAGGGGTGGTGTATTTAGGGTTATTCATTATGTATGGACATATATTTTATCACTACACCTCACTCCCTTTATTGGTCCAGGGATACCTGGTACTAAGTGCAATATCTATTTTTTCATCTAGTTGGTTCACTTTCCAATAGTTGTCGACCCGTCAGGCTCTCCAATCAGGATACGTGGGAGTTTGTTTAGCAGTCTGGAATTACATCCAAGGGACTATAATTGATACCTATCAAGGCACTCCATGGGAGTCTACGCCCCCTGGGCGGGACACACCACCATCAGCAATGGCATCCATTTCCTCATGAAGCCATCGGGCAGAGAGCCATGCTTCGTCCAACGCTCACATTTGAGAGTTCCCAAGGATCAGATTCATTACTACCTCCATTACATCTGATACCAACTATAGAGACCCATACATGACGTACATGGACATTAAATTACTTTTTCAGAATACTTAATACATAACAAAAACCAACACAAAAGGACCGTAATAGTTTAGTGTCTTTGGAGACTCAGAACATAATCTTCTAATCATGGTGAAAGATCTTCAAAATCTCCTAAAAAGATCTTCCACTTTTGTTTTCTTACCTAAAAAACTTTCTGTATTTCCTGCGGAAAAGAAAAAAAATAAAGGGTGAGCTCAATTGCTCAGTAAAGTTATACATGGAAAAAATAAAACAATACATATACATTTGAACTTGAAAACATGAACATAATGTTTAAACATCAAAATCTTGACCAATGACATAAAACATGGCAGTATGTAAGGAATAGATCATAATGGAACATAAATCATCATAAAATAGCATGGGAATAAATCATATAATTTTGGAAAACCATCATGCACACGATATGATTTCCATAGTAGCCACAACATTGCTTCCAAGACCATATTAGTGGACAAAGTCCCTTTCTAAATCGAGTTCACTCCTCATTCCAGTCATGTAACACTCAATCGGATTAACTTACCGTTCCAACCATATCTATATAACGAGATATAAATCCTTACCCAATGCATTGGAGGGAGATATATGTCCAACCCATCTTATAATGAAATCATTATTACGTGTGACACAACATGAACATAAATCATTCATCATTACACAAAGAATAAAATGGGGTTCATAAACATCATCCCATCATAACATAATCTATATAAAAAATGGGAATAATTTCATAATAAGAAAAGTGAAACCATGTAAATAATAGAGACATTATACTTGAAATATAAACAAATTAAATAATGTCATCTTATATGGAAAATTGTTTTGTATAAAACACTTGAAATTAATTTTTGAAGAAAATATCCTTTCTTTTTCAAAATCATTATTTTTTCACAAAATGCCATGAAATTTTTAAAAAAAAGGATTTTTTTAAAATAATCATGAATACTTATAGAAGAAGCCTCATAAAAATAAGGATTTATGAAACCGTAAAAATCCGTTCATGCCGTATAAGTTAAAAAACATTATTCTCGTACTTTTGCCGGAAAAGTCAAAAAATAATCTTATAACGTAAATAAAAGAAAGATTCCTTACATACCATGTAGTAAAATTCAAAAATTAATACAATGGAATTTAAACATAAATGAAACCATTTTTAGAAAATAGGGACATGGATGATAAATATAACCCCAGTAAATACTTATGAATAAACAATGTCGGATAAGATTTAGATTGGAGTAATTATCCCTTACCTTAGGTCTGATATGATTCGTACGTATCCGAACCATCTTTATAATGATTTGAATAATGACATTAACTTATTAATGAATCATATTCATTGTTATGATATCATATATGGTTCACTTATGACTTTATATTACCAGTTATTTTGTAAATTCCATGTTAAAGAAGCATTTTTTGTGAAATCGTTTTATTTATCGTACCTGTTTGGAATTGTTGTTCTTGATAGTATTATTACTTATATAATAATTTAATTACTTCAAGAATTTAAACCATGATTTATATATCACATATATTCATTATATATATATAATTATATATATATATATAATAGATAGATAAATGAAATGAAATACACCGTTCATGGAGACGGTAAATCGTACGTACGGATGAACACTGTTTTCCTTTCCTTATTTACTTGAATGGAAGTAAGTAGATGATATATATATACATAAATATAGTATCTTTATCATGTTATATATTTTATTATTATTCATTATATATATCATATCATCAATCTTGAATTGTTAACATGGAAAATGAATCTCATCGTATCATGGAGACAGTAATCCGTACGTACACACCGGGGATGATATTGTTCCCATATTTATTTAATGGAATTGTAGTGGATGATATAATATAATAGAATTATAATTATGTTATAATAAGAATATATAGTTATTCTTTAACCCATTATACCCATTCGTGTAAGGTGGTGGTGGGAAAACAGATTACACCCTGACGTGGAGACGGTATTCCGTATGTACGTACACGTGATTATTTCATTTTCCGTAGGGTGGATAGAAGGTGAAATGGGGTTGTTTAATATTTATAATAACATATAAGTATATTAGTGATACTGGTGATATTAATTTATAATGAAAAAACTAAATAAGAAGAAGTTGAAGAAGAATGAAACTTGAAAGAATCGGTATACGAGATTACCGCTTCTTCGACGCACCTCTTTTAAGCTTCCTCTTCAAAAGATATATTTGGTATTTTGAGAAGACAAGAACCTCCAGAATGTTTCAAGAGAAGTGGAGAAGAGAAATGGGGAAGTTTTGTCCAAGATTGAAGTCTCAAAGTGTAGTGAAGAGTAGAGGGAGGAGGTTCCCTTTTATAAGGGAGGAGAGGGGCACCTTTGGAAACCTCAAAAATGTTAATTTATAATAAATTAAAACCCCACATAAAAACTTTCAAAATGACTGAAATACGAAGCTTATATGTGATACTATTGTAATCTCATCATCGAATAAAATTTATACATGGTTGGAATTTATTTTATACATTATCAACTTTATTTATCCTAATTTAATCTATTTAATTTTATATGTGGTAATAAGATTCTAAATTTTAAATTGTTATAAATAATTACTTATGTGTAGTTAATTGTCCATAATTGGATAATTTATGAAATTTTATTCGATAAAGAATTTAATTTATAATTTTTAAATAATTTTTGTGATTTTTAAACAATTTTATATTTTTTTATTTTTATAAAATAACAACCGTGTCAATTTTGACACTATTAATTTATTAGAATTTAAATAAAGTTCTCACAAGAAAATATGTTCGAAATAAAAGCTTTAATAGATTCATAAAATTTCATATATATCTAGAAAATTTGCGGAGCACATTAAATAGTTCATATAATATTTATCTTAATATTTTCAAAACCATTTATTTGATACTTCAATCAATAAAATAATTTCAACATCACTATTGTGTCACCTATAATGATAATTATTTAATCCCTAAAAATTATAAATAAATTCACATGATGTAGATAATTATATTATCTTTCTTTAGACTATTCATGTTATATGTTTCATGATTTTTATCACTAAAGTAATATTATTATACTTATAAGATTTAAGAGAGTGACATGTGGTCACTTTCTTTGGTTTTAATAATAATTAAATAATTTTCATGGTCAAAAGTCCATAAAATTAATCTATTATGACCCTCAGGTAATATGGGCCATCTTGTAGTCATCCAATAGAATTTTGTCAAGTGTTAGTGTAATTTTATAATCTTATTCTTACCCTTAATTACCTTATTTATCTTTAACTGCAGTAAATAAAAATTACCGTAGTTACTATTCATAATATCAAAAAAATAAAAGTAACCTATTAACATAATTTTGACCCACTAAATTCAAATATGGAATCCATTTTTCAAAATTCAAAACACATAAGTTGCAGTAATTAATTTAATATTAATCCCGTTGTTTAGAAAACTGGTTTCAAAAGTTAAAACATTGTGAAAGATTGAAATGCTTTTATCTATGAATTCAATGTAAAATTAATGGTCATGAAATACATTATATTAAATTGTAAAAATATATTCTATTTATAATTTAAAACCATTCAATATGATAATTTAACCATATAAATTATTACGATGAGAAAAGTTGTTTTTAAATAAAATATATCGTGTTTTTTCTATTCATTAAAATATGAAACGTATCAGAATAATATGAAAAATTTATACAAAGTAAATTTTTCATATCTTGATTCCAAAGAAGAATTTTATTTTGTCAAATTAAAATTATAAAATTTTCAAAAACTAGATTTAATTTGGTTGCGCCATCAAAAGGCGGTAATACTGCATTTTCTTAAAAATACTTATTTTACTCGAAAAAATTATTTTTTTCTCACTCGATGTTCTAGAAAATTTGTAAGATGAATATTAATGTTATAAAATTTAAAATGTAGTTAATAATATTCATAAAATCTTGTTTATAAAAATATTATAACCATATATCGATGTTTAGTAAAACCCGGTATTGCATACAACACACGCTATCGAGGAATGTTGCGATTAGGTGTAATGAAAGACATGTCAAGGTTGCGTATAGTTCAAGACTCAATTGTTGTTGCATATAAAAAAGTACAACAATATTTCATTTTTAAATTGAATATATATGTGTATACACACACACTCAATGTTGCGTAGAATAACTAATATCAACCAAACATGAAATTGTGTACAACATGATCCAAGATTTGTGGGGTGTATACTGCAAGCTAATATGGTGTTGTGTATAATGAAAAATAATCATGTTGTAGTTTACAACACAAGATATGATAGAAATTAAAAGGAATATATCTTATAAAATTTCAGGGTGTTACATTCTACCCCACATAAAATGAATTTCTCCCTCAAAATTCGTCGAGGTTATAAATGGTTTTTTACATGAGTGTTTCTTTCATAGAAACCCACATCGTAAAAAAAATTCCAAAAAATATCTTTAAAAACTATGAAAAGTATTGGTTACCCCAATTAACTAATCACGGGGTTTCCACATTGTAGAACATAGGTGAAAATATGGACATGGAAGAAAAATATAACCATTATGTTCTGATGAAGAGTGGTAGAGGACATGGCTAAGAAAAACCCAACAATCACAAAGAAATAAATTTTTGATGATCTAAGGTACCATCTGATTCATCGGATATGAGGGAATTAGGACAACATTCTTGGTTTTCAAGATCATTTCCTTAAAGTTTATGAATTAAAAGAAATACATGCATGATTTTTGTACAATCTCACTGTTGTTTGTGCCTTGAACAATTTCCACTTCATATCTTAAAGAAATGAAGTTTAATTTGTCTTCCGTGAAGTGTTAATTGATCATGCGATAGAATGATACGTCATTCCATCTGTCTCAAACAAAAGGATAGCAAAAGTTATTAAATATACATAAGTCCATCTATAGTGAGATTAATCATATATGATTCCTAAAATAGTCTTATACATCATATATCATACCGCTTAATATAATAAAACTAGTTTTTAATAACCAGGGACTTCCTATAGGATAGTGGTAGGTGATATAGGCCTGTCACACTTTGGTTGTGGGTTCGATTTCCACAGCCTTGTCTGGCACAGTGGGTTGTCCCTCGTTCTGCATGTTGTCCCTTTTCTTAAACTAAACTATTATAAGATTCCATCAATATTATCGAAAAAAGTTATACCCTTAAACAATACTAACTTATGATCAACATAATCCATTCTAATCTTTATGGTTATCCAAAATAATTCTTTTCGAACTCATAGTATAAAGAGAACGAATACTAAAAAGGTCATATAACAAGCACGTGAATACCATCATTTATCCCTCATATATCATACGATATATCATATTGGTTAAATTAAAAACATGTGAATACCTTAATCATGTATTTTATTGAAAAATGAATACCCATTAAACGTTAGTGAAAACATGAATGCTCTCAAAATTTAACATTTTCCACATACCAAAATCAAAAAAAATTTATACACTAAAACCATGATATAACTTTTTCCATATATCAGTCATGAGCTCAGTTCATTTTTTTATTTATCCCATCATTATGAGCATATCAATTTCCTTCCAAAAATATTTTAATCACTTTTCATGGTTACCAGTACCATATAATTATTGAAAACCAATACATAGATATTCAAAAATTCCACGATACTATAAATGAGATTCCATAATACTATTTTAAAATCCCATTACATAAACACTTAATAATTACACAAAATCATTGTCATACTCAACATCAAAAATAGTGATCGCATGTGACTTCTATTTACCCTTTAACATAAGAGGTCTATTATGTCGATCATCATTAACCCTTGGATAAGGGAATTGATTAGAATAATGCCCCATTTCCTTTCACTTGAAGAATTGAAGTGTTTGAAGAGCATTTTCTATAGTCTTTTCTCTATTCACATCATTAGCTACCTTTTTCCCATTACATCGACATTCAACTTCTCGATGACCTTATTTTCCCCACATAAATCATTTTCTAGTCCCTTTAAGACAATCTCCACTATGCTTCTTTCCACACATTTAGCATAAAGAAACATTCATCTTCATTTCACCATTATTCTGAGATTTCTCCTTGAACTCCATATTTCGTTTTTTTGTCAAAACCGTGAGATGGATATGTAACACCAACTTCCATATCTACCTTGATAGCACAATGCACAATTTATTCATAAGTACTAAAGTCTCTTATAGCTAATGCCCTTCGAAGACATGATTTTAAGCCATTGAATAGTCGATCATCTTTGCTTTTAGGTCGGATGATAAATCTAGATGCCTACCTTGGAGGCCGTGTAAAATTAGCCTTGTATATGCCAACATATTCATCATCTTTTTTCTTATGCTCAAGGAACTCCTTTTCCATCTTTTTTCGAAGAATACGAGGGATGTACTTATTGAAAAACAGGTTCTTTAACTCGTACCATTCCATGAATTCAATTTCATCTTGGGGCCTTGTATTCTTAATTAGAGTCAACCACTTGTCTGCTTCACAATCTAAACGATAAACATCCAAAATGACTTTTTCTTGCTCTGAATAATGATGTATGGAAAATATCATTTAAATGGTACTGATCCATTATTCTGCAACAAGTGGATTAGTAGGCCTACTGAAAGAAGGTGTATGTATCCTCATGAATGACTCAATAGAATATTATTCCCTTCTTTGCTCATTTGGATTCCCAGAATGATTCATATCTTGTGTAAGTATAGAAATAAGATTTTCCACTCTATTTCCCATAAAATGTTGTTATTTACGAGGAAAACCATTTCATTTTCCATTACATTGATCAACACAGTTCCTTCGGGTTCCAACCATCGTCTAAAACCCAAAAAAAAGTGTGAGAGGAAGAAATCATTTTAGGAAAACAACTTAATAAATGGGACGTACATTCAATATCTCACATCTTTGGTTTAATTATATGATCGTTACCATAATCCTAGGACTATAACCTATATTTATACTTAACCTTATGGACATCCCAATACATACCATAGAAATATCTCTAGGGATCTCACTAATGTTTTCTCATCCTAGTTTCCATAGGATGACTAAACAATTCCTCTAATACCAACTATAGCGGTTTGGAATTACTTCCAGTGGACACTAATTGATACCTATCAGGGCACTCCATGGGCGGCTATGCTCCCTGGTTGGGACACACCACAATCCCCAGTGGCATCCATTTCCTCATGAAGCCCTGGGGCACAAAGCCATGCTTCGTCCAATGCTCACATGTGAGAGTTCACAAGGATTGAATTCATTCCTATCTCCTTTGCCTATGATTCGAACTATAGAGACCCATACATGATATAAATGGACATTAAATTACTTTTTCGGAATACATAATACAAAATAAAGACCAACACAAAAGGACTGTAATAGTATAGTGTCTTTGGAAACTCGGAACATAATCTTCTAATCATGGTGAAAGATCTTCAACATCCCCCATAAAGATATTCCCCTTTTGTTTTCTTACCTAAAAACATTTCTTTATATCCTTTGGAAAAAAACAACTAAATGTTGAACTCAAATTCTCAGTAAAGGTAGGCATGGAGTAAATAAAACAAACCATATACATTTGAACTTAAAAACATGAACATGATGTTTAAACATCAAAATCTTGAGCAATGACATTAAACATGGCAGTACGTATGGCATAGATCATATTGGAACATCAATCATCATAAAATAGAATCAGAATAAATCATATAATTTTGAAAAACCATTAAGCATAGGATATGATTTCCATAGTATCCAAGGCATTGCAGCAAAGACCATCGTAGTGGATAAAGTCCCTTTCTTAATCGAGTTCACTCCTCGTTCCAGTCCTATAACACTAAACCAGATTAACTTACCATTCCATCAATGTCTATCTCATGAGATATAAATCTTTACCAAATTCATTGAAGGTAGATATGGTCCCACCCATATCATAATGTAATCGTACTTACGTGTGCCACAACATAGCCATAAATCATTCATCATTACCCAAAGATTAAAATGGGTTTCATAAACATCATCCCATCATAACATAATCCATATAAAAAATGGATATAATTTCATCATAAGAAAATTGAAACCATGTAAATCAAAGAGACATTATACCTGAAATATAAACACATTAAATAATGTCATCTTAGATGGGAAATGGTTTTCATAAAACTGTTGAAATTAATTCTTGAGGAAAATATCCTTTATTCTTCAAAATCATTTTCTTTTCACATAATGATATGAAATTTTAAAAGAAATTGATTTTGTTGAAAATAATAATCAAAACATGTAAAATAAGCCTCATGAAAATAAGGCTTTATGAAACCATAAAAATCCTTTCATGCCGTATAAGTTAAAAAACATTCTTCTCATTCTTTTACCAGAAAAGTCAAAAAAGTACCTTGTAACATAAACAAAAGATGGATTCCTTACATACCATGTAGTAAATGTCAAAAATGGGTAAAAAGGAATTTAAACATACATGAAACCATTTTTAGAAAACTGGCACATGGATGATAAATATAACCCCAGTAAATACATACGAATAAACAATCTCGGATAAGAATTAGATTGGAATAATTATCCCTTACCTTAGGTCTGATATGCTTCGTACATATCCAAACCTCTTGTATAATGATTTAAAGAATGTAAATGACTTATTAAATAATAAAATTAATTGTTATGATATCATATATGGTTCAATTATTACTTTATATTACCCGTTCTTTTGTAAATTCCATGTTAAAGCAGCGTTTTGGGTGAAATCGTTTTATATATCGTACGTGTTTGGACATGTTGTTCTTGATATTATTATTACTTAGATCATAATTTAATTACTTCCAGAATGTAAATAATGACTTATATATCATATATATTCAGTATATATATATAAATTTATATATTTATATAAAAGATAGATAAATGAAATGAAATGCACCATTCATGGAGGCGGTAGTCCGTACATACGCTTGAATGTTGTTTTCCTTTCCTTATTTACTTTAATGGTAGTAAGTAGATGATATATATATATATAAATAAATCTAGTATCTTTATCATGTTATATATTTCATTATATTTCATTATATATACTTTATAATAATTCTTGAATTGTTAACATGGAAAATGAATCTCATCACATCATGGAGACGGTAATCCGTACGTACGCATGAGCGATGATATCATTACCATATTTATTGAATGGAATTGGATTGGATGATATAATATCTTATGATTATTATGATGTTATAATAATCATATATAGTTATTATTTACAACATTATACCCATCCATGTAAGTTGGTGGTGGAAAAACAGATTACACCACTGCGTGGAGATGACTAGTGCAGAAAACGTTTTTTACGTCACCATTTTTTACGTCGGTTATATAAAACCGACGTCATAATATGTAAAACGAGGTTTTTTACGTCGGTTATTAAATAACCGACATAAAAACCTGTGTTTAGTACACCTTTAACGTCGGTTATTTTTATAACCGACGTTATTAATCGCACGACTTCGTTTTTTACGTCGGTTATACATTAACTGCCGTAAAAAACAGAAGCGGGGGGGGTGTTTGTTACGTTGGTTATTCAATAACCGACGTAACAAATCGACATATGTACGAGTTATTACGTCGGTTATTCAATAACCGACGTAAAAAACGCGGTTTTTGAAGGCCTTTTTATGTCAGTTATTTTATAACCGACGTAAAAAAAGAATCCGCAGATGTTTTTTTACGTCGGTTATGGCATAACCGACGTAAAAAACGCGGATTTTGAGCCCTTTATAAAGTCGGTTATAAAATAACCGACGTAAAAGAAGAATCGGAGGAAGGTTTTTACGTCGGTTATTGAATAACCGACGTTATAAATGTTTTTAAAAAAATTATAACTTCGGTTATTGAATAACCGACGTGATAGCTCATTTAAAAATTTACCCAGACCCGTGGATTGTCATTCGCGAGTTTACCTTCGACAGTCGCGACTCGTCTCTCTCGCGCGTAAACCCGAATCGGCTCGTCCATTTCGTTGGTTTATATTCGTTTTGCGATCATCGTTTCTCATATTTAATCTCCTCGGATCAATCATCTAAACTCGCAGCACTCAGGTAATCCTCCCACTCGTTCGTTTTTTTCGCGGATAGTATATATATATGTGTTGTGATTTTTTTGTTGAAACTAGCTAAGATTCTTCGATTGCGAACCCTTTTAACTCGTTTTGGCACCATAATCTTATTTATCATCCCTAGATCTATTAGTTCGACTTGCAATATTGACTAATTTTATGATTTCACTAATTTTTCATCGTTTTCTATAAACCCCCGAGAGGGTTGGGGCGTGTTCATTTGGATGGGTTTCCCTTTTACAGTTGTTACTACTTTATTCACACACAACCATGGCATAGGTCCATGGATTTGGGATCACATCACTATTTTCACCCTCTGCAAACAAAGTTTCAGGAGGAGGACTCGCCAGATTTCCCATCGGCATGTTAAAAATTTTAGATACCCTCTTTTCAGCAAGTAAAAAATTAACTATTTTTTTCTTCACTACTTATCCTAAACAAATAAAACCACCATTCTTTCTAGAACCTCTACTAGATCCATTGCATCCATCAACATACATATTTGGATCTGAAAGCATCCCTTAAGCCTTATGTTCGATGCTAACATCCTTTACTGATCTATAGAAAATATGACGGTCTGCTAAGCTCTCCATTTAAAAGTCAAACCCCACCAATTATTCATCCTCATCATGAGAAAATGGCACAACATCTGAATTTCTGATTCAATCTCTTGGGTCACTGAACAAACATTAACTCCTTCAAATCCACACCTGGAATAGACAAACTAATGTCGAGTTCCTTCTCTATCTATTGAAACCCAGTTCTTCCTCCACACCTAAAAACATTCTTTGAATGGCCCAACTTCTTGTTATGGTAAATTTTCAGTGATTCCAGGGGGGTGGGAGGGCTATCAAGAGGGTTTGGGGGTGTCTAGGGGGGTGTCCAAGGGGGTAGGGTGTGGGGGGTGGTGTCCAGGAGGGGTGGGGGGCTGTCCAGAGGGGTCGGGGGGTGTCCAGGGGGTTTACAAGGGGGTGGGTGGGTGTGGGGGGTTGTCCAAGGGTGTGGGTGGGTGTTGGGGGGTGTCCAGGGGGGTGTCCAAGGGGGTAGGGGGTGGGGGTGGTGTTTAGGAGGGGTGGGGGGCTGTCCAGAGGGTTGGGGGTGTCTAGGGGGGTGTCCAAGCAGGCCGGGGGTGGGGGGTTGTGTCCAGGAGGGGTGGCGGTGCTTTCTAGAGGGGTCGGGGGCTGTCCAGAGGGGTCGGGGGGTGTCCATGGTGGTGTCCAAGGGGATGGGTGGGTGTGGGGGGCTGTCCAAGGGGGTGGCGGCCTGTCCAGAGGGGTCGGTGGGGTGTCCAGGGGGGGTCTCTAAGGGGTTGGATGGGTGTGGGGGGCTGTCCAAGTGGGTGGCGGCCTCTCCAGAGGGTATTTGGGGTTGTCCGGGTGGGTGGGGGGATGTCCAGAGGGTTGGGGGATGTCCAGGGGGGTGTCCAAGGGGGTAGGGGGTGGGGGTGGTGTCCAGGAGGGGCGGGGGGCTGTCCAGAGGGGTCGGGGGGTGTCCAGGGGGGTGTCCAAGGGGGTAGGGGGTGGGGTGGTGTTTAGGAGGGGTGGGGGGCTGTCCAGAGGGTTGGGGGTGTCTAGGGGGGTGTCCAAGCAGGTCGGGGGTGGGGGGTTGTGTCCAGGAGGGGTGGGGGTGCTTTATAGAGGGGTCGGGGGCTGTCTAGAGGGGTCGGGGGTGTCCAGGGTGGTGTCCAATGGGATGGGTGGGTGTGGGGGGCTATCCAAGGGGGTGGCGGCCTGTCCAGAGGGGTCGGTGGGGTGTCCAGGGGGGTGTCCAAGGGGGTGGATGGGTGTGGGGGGCTGTCCAAGTGGGTGGTGGCCTCTCCAGAGGGTATTTGGGGTTGTCCGGGTGGGTTGGGGGCTACCCAGAGGGTTGGGGGATGTCCAGGGGGGTGTCCAAGGGGGTAGGGGGTGGGGGTGGTGTCCAGGAGGGGTGGGGGCTGTCCAGAGGGGTCGGGGGGTGTCCAGGGGGGTTTACAAGGGGGTGGGTGGGTGTGGGGGGCTGTCCAAGGGTGTGGGTGGGTGTTGGGGGGTGTCCAGGGTGTGTCCAAGGCGGTAGGGGGTGGGGGTGGTGTTTAGGAGGGGTGGGGGGGCTGGCCAGAGGGTTGGGGGGTATCCAGGGGGGTGTCCAAGCTGGTCGGGGGTGGGGGTTGTGTCCAGGAGGGGTGGGGGTGCTTTCTAGAGGGGTCGGGGGCTGTCCAGAGGGGTCGGGGGGTGTCCAGGGTGGTGTCCAAGGGGATGGGTGGGTGTGGGGGGTTGTCCAAGGGGGTGGCGGCCGGTCCAGAGGGGTCGGTGGGGTGTCCAGGGGGTGTCCAAGGGGGTGGATGGGTGTGGGGGGCTGTCCAAGTTGGTGACGGCCTCTCCAGAGGGTATTTGGGGTTGTCCGGGTGGGTGGGGGGCTGTTCAGAGGGTTGGGGGATGTCCAGGGGGTGTCCAAGGGGGTAGGGGGTGGGGGTGGTGTCCAGGAGGGGCAGGGGGCTGTCCAGAGGGGTCGGGGGGTTTCCAAGGGGGGTGTTATATCTTACTATATTTTGTTTAAAAAATAATATTCAAGAATATTTTTTTAAATACACATCAATTTGTTTTATATTTCAAAATTGTTTACATTCAAATTATGATTTTTTTTATATAAACATATATTTGTCTTATCTAAAAAATATATATATTTTTTCTATTTTTTATAGGTAATAATGAGTCGAAGTTGGATTACGGCACATCGAATGAGCAATGAATATGAGGAAGGTGTTGATGCCTTTTTGGAATTTGCTAAACGAAATGTTCCATGTAGTGACATTTTTTCTGTCCATGCCTGAAATGTCTGAATATGAAGAAGTTGAAAAGTAGAGAGATAAAAGATCATCTGATTTGTCATGGTTTCAATCCGAGTTACAACCCTTGGATTTGGCATGGCGAAACTGGACAGAATGTCACTGATGATAATGAATCGCAAGATGGTAACTCCGATGGAATTGAAGAAATGAATCGCGATATTGTAGCAGAACAAATTGAGATAGAACCGACAGTTCCACGTCTATATGGTGATGCCGAAAAACCATTATATCCTGGTTGTACAGATTTTACGGTTTTGTCGGCGGTGTTAAGATTGAATAACCTAAAGGAGAAACATGGATGGAGTGACAGAAGTTTTACAGAGCTGCTACAATTGATGAAAGACATTATTCCAAAAGATAACGATCTTCCAGATTCACATTATAAGGCCAAAAAAATATTATGCCCGATGGGATTGGGATACAGGAAAATACATGCCTGTCTGAATGACTGCATTATATATAGGAAGGAATATGAATTTCTGAAAGAGTGTCCTAAATGTAGGACATCACAGTATAAGGTGAAAGAAAAATCACAAGCTGATGTAGAGATTACAAAACTCCCTTCAAAGGTATTTTGGTATCTTTCTATAATTCCTCGTTTCAAACGTTTATTTGCTAATTCACATGATTCAAAAAGGTTAATATGGCATGCTGATGAGCGGGTATGTGATGGAAAAATACGTCATCCAGATGATTGTCCACAATGGAAGAAAATTGATGCCCAGTACCCTACATTTGGAAATGAAATTAGAAATCTGAGACTAGGCTTGTGCACAGATGGAATGAATCCATACCGAACCCTCAGTAGCACACATAGTTCATGGCCTGTTTTATTGGTAATTTACAACCTCTCTCATGAAGTTTGTATGAAGCGCAAATATGTCATGTTGAGTATCATGATCTCTGGTCCAAAGCAACCCGGCAATGATATTGATGTATACTTGTCACCGCTGATTGATGATTTGAAACTGTTATGGGCTGATGGTATTAGGGTGTATGATTCTTATAAAATGGAATATTTTCAACTACATGCAGTGCTTCTATTCACTATAAATGACTTCCCAGCATATGGAAATTTGTCTGGATACAGTGTTAAAGGGCATAAAGCATGTCCAATTTGCGAACAACAGACGTCATATTGTCAATTGCATCATGGGAGGAAAAAAGTGTACATGGGTCATCGAAAGTTTTTGCCTATGGATCACCCTTATAGAAGACTAAAAAAGGCATTCAATGGCTCACAAGAATTTGATACTGCTCCAAAACCTTTATCCCCAGATTTGTATTTTGAGAGGGTGAAAAACCTTGATGTGACATTGGGAAAGACACAGAAATCTGGTAATGATAGACATATTTGGAAGAAAAGGTCAATATTTTTTGAGCTACCATATTGGAGGTATCATGAAGTCAAACATAATATTGATTTCATGCACGTGGAGAAGAATATCCGTGATTCTTTGATCGGAACATTGCTAGATATTAAAGGAAAGAAAAATGATGGGTTGAATGCAAGGTTAGACCTACTATCAATGGGAATACGTTTGGATTTAGCTCCCACTCCTAAAGGAAGACGAACATTTCTTCCCCCGGCTTGTCATACATTATCGAAGAGGGAGAAAAGTAGCTTCTGTCAGTGTCTTCATGATATCAAAGTGCCTCAAGGTTATTCTTCAAATGTAAAAAATTTTGTCTCATTGAAAGACTTGAAGTTGATAGGTATGAAATCACATGATTGTCACGTCATGATGCAACAAATTCTACCAGTTGCACTGCGTGGAATATTGCCCATCCGTGTCAGAAAGACTATAATTAGGTTGTGTTATTTTTTCAATTCAATTTGTAACAAGGCGATTGATGTGAATGCTTTGAACATTTTGGAAAAGGATGCAATTTTTATACTTTGTCATTTGGAAATGTATTTTCCTACAACTTTTTTTGATATGATGGTGCATTTAATGATTCATCTGGTTCGGGAAATAAAGCTTTGTGGACCTGTATATCTTCGTTGGATGTATCCTTTTGAAAGGTATATGAAAATATTAAAGGGATATGTTAAAAATCCATATCGACCTGAAGCCTCCATTATTGAAAAGTTTATTTCTGAGGAGGTAGCATAGTTTTGTACGAGCTACTTGGCTATGGAGCAACACATAGGTTTTCCTCCATCTCGCCATGAATGGGTTAATAATGAGGGAAAGGGGATTCGTGTCTTGAAAGTCAAATCACTGTCAGCTGAACAGATGAAGAAGTTAGAATCATACATCTTGAATAACATAGCTGATGTTCAACCGTATATCACATTTCATATTAATGAGTTGAAACAATGTCATCCAAAGAAGAAAGAAATGTGGATTTTGAATGAGCACAACAAAACTTTTTTTCCATGGTTTAAAAAGACCTTGCTTGGTAGATCAGATGTATCAGAGACATTAAAATGGATAGTGGGTGGTCCATCTTTAAATGTGATAACATGGTCCGCTTATGACATTAATGGCTATACATTTCATACGAAAGCTCAGGACAACAGAAGTGCAGTTCAGAATAGTGGTGTATTGGTGTTTGCAGAAGAAATGCATTTTTCGAGTGGTAAGGACAGAAACCCAATTTCGGCATCAAGTGCATATTATTGAGTGATTGAAGACATATGGGAGGCTGATTACTTTAAAATTAATGTTCCTGTTTTTAACTGTAAATGGTTTATCGGTAACAACAGTGTCAGACACGATGAATTTGGAATGACACTTGTTAATCTGAATAGATTGGAAGACACAACTGATTCTTTTATAATGGCAACACATGCCAAACAAATTTTCTATGTAGTAGATCAATCAGATATGCAGTGGGCTGTTGTTTTACAAGGGAAAAACAGTATGTTGGTGAGGATGAATTTGATGAAGATGCTGATTTATGTGAGATCCCTACTTCCATGGAAAGATTAATAGAACATAATGATGAGTATGTTGAAGACATGGTTTGTGCCATAAGGAACGATGACGACGAAGGAATTTGGGAAAACAATCCAACTGTACATTCCTAAAATTACAGGTAACACATGTTTATTTCTTGTTTACATTTAGTTTTTTCATATAATGTTAGATATTGTAAATTTTTTACTTATTAAAACATGTATCAAACCAAAATGATAAAACAATAAAAACTGTAAAGAGGAGAAGTCCTGGGCGCACCGGCTGGCCGGTGGTGGATCACCGGTTGGCCGGTGGTCCAGACAACAAAGCTCTGTCTGGTCCACCGGCCGGCCGATGATGAGCCATCGGCCGGCCGGTGGTCCAGACAGAGAGGAAGGCTCTCTGTCTGGTCCACCGGCCGGCCGGTGGTGATCCCGCGGCCGGCCAGTGGTCCAGACAGAGAGGAAGGCTGTCTGGTCCACCGACCGGCCGGTGGTGATCCAGCGGCATGCCGGTGGCCCAGACAGAGGAAGGCTCTCTGTCTGCTCCACCGGCCGGCCGGTGGCCCAGACAGAGCAAGGCTGTCTGGTCAACCGGCCGGCCGGTGGTGAGCCACCGTCCGGCCGGTGACACCAGGCAGTGGGCAAGTCCACTGCCTGGGTCCTCCGGCTGGCCGGTGAGCTCACACCGGCAGACCGGTGGACTCAGTGAGTCCACTTTTCATCTTTCTTGGGCCAACTCCTTGGAAACCTTTTTCATATCAACAAAAACACTTGAAAACAAGTTAGAACATAATAAGAGTGATTGTGATCATTAAATTCCAAGAGGGAGGGGTACAACAGACTGTGTTTACCATGTTTATCATTGTTTAACATGCTTACCATATTACCAATGTTTACTATTATGTAATTTAGTACACTTTTCTATTTTCTGATTAAGTAGTATTACAACATTTGAATTTGTGTATTTGTGAACTAATGTTTGTTTTTTTGATTTGAAGGAAAATGACAGATCAATCAGTTGATCAGCCACATGATTCTGGAGATGAGCATATTGGTCATACATCTGGGGAGGAACATTCACATGCTCCTATTACGAAAAAGAGTTCAAAGGTTGGTAAGAGTGGGTGCACACGTTTACCAAAATTATCACTTGCCCGTATGAAGGAGGAGAGGATAGTCGTGGAGTTTGATGATGATGATCTTCCTAGAGGTCCAAATGCTAAATATTTTAAGGGTTTTGTAGCAACTCAGGCTAAGAGAAAAGTAAGCATTCTATATGATGATTGGAGAAGTGAGGATAAGGCGATAATTTCTCAGCTGTGGGAGACCATTTTGGTAAGATCTTTTGCTATTGTTTGACTGTTCTTTAAATGTTTCTAGTATATATAATATTTTTAACCTCTTTTTTATCAGATGACATTTGATATTCCTGACACTGGAGGAGTCGGGAAGAAATGCTTATCGTTGGCTGCTAGGAGATGGAGGGATTTCAAATCAACCCTCTCATCTGATTTCATTTATGGTCATAGGAGTCGTGAGAATCCATGTCGTATATATCCTTTTATAGATGAAGACACATGGAGACAATTTTTTGAAAGTAGAAGAAAAGAATCATTTTTGGTAAGGGAAATGTAAACTTTTATAAGCTTTCTTATATAAATGATCTTATTATTGTTTTGTTAATGATTACTTATTCTTAATTTACAGCAAACAAGGAAAGCTCATCAAGAGATCCAATCTAAAAATGTATACCCTCATAGTTTATCTCGGGGAGGGTATGCATTATTGGAAGAACAAATGATGGCAGAAAAATTTCAACAACTAAGAGCTGAGTCTTCAAGATCTGGAGAGGTGTCCCCTCCATCCCCTCCATCTAGACATGTGAAATGGAAAAGAGCTCGGAAGGGCAAAAAAGGACAATATCTTTCGAAAGAATTGAGACTCGTAGTTGAGAGGATTGTAAGATATCTATTTTATTTATTTAAGTTTACTATTTTCGTCATATATTTCCAATCATTATAGAAATGTTCAATTAATTATTACAGGACTCTCTTGAGGAGCAGAGTTCACAGGGGACATTTACACCATCTGGGAGGGAAGATATTTTATCTGTGGCATTGGGAAAGCCAGAACATCCTGGCCGTGTAAGAGGATATCCGGCAGGTGTATCGGTAAGAAAAGTGTTGCCACGTTCCTCAACTTCTAACGTTGAGGGAGTTTATAAAAAAAATAGAATCCTTGGAGGCTGAAGTCCATAATATTAATGCGACAATGGAGGACAAGATTAGAGCATCGGTGCAGTTTATGTTTGCATACTTGCAAAGACAATTTCAGGGTGCAGCTCCCACTCCACCTCTCCCAGTAGCTCCCACTCCCCCACCTCAGCCTGCGGACCCCATTTTTGATCCTCCTCATACGCCGCAGCTACCTACTTATTGTGAGTTGTATGTTGATGATCCTCAACATCATATAGTTGCATATGGGATGGTATATTGTATAGGAGATACAGTTCATCATCAACAGTTAGAGGTATAGAATCAGAGGGTCACTGTACAGGATATTATAGATAGATCAGCTCGGATACCATTACCTACAGATGAGGTGATGACAGTTGGACATAGTATCAGTCATTTTTTACTTTGGCCATCCAGACTTCTTTGACTCATTACCATAGAGGTATGGATGTTATATCTTTTATTTTATATTTTTATTAATGTTTTATCATTTGAAAACTAATATATTTTTCAATTTATTTTTACAGGAATTCTTCAAAGGTAAAGAAATACTGTATAGACAACAACAAAGACAGATAGCTATGACATCAGATGCAGATACTAGCAGTCTTGACAAATTGTCAAGATATTCAAATTTTTTGGCGGATCATTATGACTTTACAATGGAGGCTCATGTATGTGGACGTGAACTAAGTGTGGGGATTATGAAAACTGATATCATGGAGTTTGTCACTGGAGATAAGTTGGGCATCAACGTGGTGCAAATTTTTATCACGTAATTCTTAACACCTTTTCCTAGCGTTATATTTATTAAAAATGTATACTTATGTCTGCTTTGTATTAGGTATCTGTATAAAATTTGTGAGAGGAATGAGCTGACAGATGTATATGGATTCGTGGACCCACAATTGATTTCCCCTGAAGCATGTGCATTGGATGAGGAACAAAGAATGATTTATATTGCTGATAGATTTGAAAAGAATGTAATCACACAGTGTTGGATGATGCCTTTTTGTGAGAGGTATGAAACACATCCCTCTCAAAGAGTTAATTATCTTTTAACATAAAAAACCACTAATGTTAAATTTCCTTTTATCAGGGATCATTGGATGTTAGGGGTTTTTTTCCCTAGGGAGAAAGCACTTTATTGGATATGCTCTCTCCATGATGATGTGCGAGAAAGTTTTAAGAATATATTGGAAACGTAAGTTTCAATTTCACAATAGTTTTATATATTATAATGAATTTTAAATTTACCCCATTCGTATTATTTTATAACAGGGCATGGGTCCACTTTCGAAAAAGCGCAAAGAAAAGGAATTTCAAGATCAAATATGTACATGCGAAGGTAAATATCCATTTATAATTTGTACATTTTGATTTATTACATAAAAATAATATATTGAATTTACACTCATTCAAACAGAAATGTCATGAGCAACAAGGCATCATCGAATGCGGATATTACATGTTAAGATTTATGTATGAAATAATAACAACTGGGACAGTTCTGAGTTTTGACCTGGTAAGACTTCCTCTTTCTCATAATATTTCAATTTGATTTATTCATTATACACGTTGACTACTATCCTTTTCCTTTTTAGCTTTTTTATGACCCTCAACCCTTTACTACTGAAGATATCAAACACTTACAAGTGGAGTGGTCAAATTATTTTACAGGTTTGATTGACTTTTATTTGTTTGTAATGTAAAATGTAATATTGATTATTGTCAATGTAATTGTGTATTTCGTAGTCGTTTAGGTTGGATTTAGTTTTTTTGAAGTTGACAATTTAAGTTTTGAATGTTATATAAGTGAATGTTTAATTTTTCTCTACTTCTTGTTTTGGTCTACTGTTGATGGTTTTTCTGGTCTGGATTTTGGTATGGGGGGAGAGGTTCCAAGGGGGTGGGTGGGTGTTTGGGGGGTGTCCAAGGGAAATGGGAGGGGTGTCCAAGGTGTGTTTGGGGCTGTCCTAGGGGTCGGGGGGGTGTAAATGAGGGTGGGGGTGTCCAAGGGGTGGCGGTGTCCATGGGATATGGGAGGGGTGTCCAAGGTGTGTTTGGGGCTGTCCAAGGGGTAAGTTGGGTGTAAATGAGGGTGGGGGGGCTGTCCAAGGGGTGGGGGTGTCCAAGTGGTGGGGGGTGTCCAAGGGATATAGGAGGGGTTTCCAAGGGGTGTTTGGGGCTGTCCAAGGGGATGGGGGGGTTTCTAAGGGGTCGGGGGGGTTTCCAAGGGGTCGGGGGGGTGTCCAGGGGGTGGGGGGGCTGTCCAAGGGGTGGGGGGTGTCCAAGGGGTGGGGGGTGTCCAAGGGATATGGGAGGGGTGTCCACGGGGTGTTTGGGGCTGTCCTAGTGTTCGGGGGGTGTCCAAGGGATATAGGAGGGGTGTCCAAGGGGTGTTTGGGGCTGTCCAAGGGTATGTGGGGTTTCCAAGGGGTCGGGGGGGTTTCCAAGGGGTCGGGGGGTGTCCAGGGGGTGGGGGGGCTGTCCAAGGGGTGGGGGTGTCCAATGGGTGGGGGGTGTCCAAGGGATATGGTAGGGGTGTCCAAGGGGTGTTTGGGGCTATCCTAGTGTTCGGGGGGTGTAAATGAGGGTGGGGGATGTCGAAGGGGTGGGGGTGTCCAAGGGGTGGGGGTGTCCAAGGGATATGGGAGTGGTGTCCAAGGTGTTTGGGAGTTCTGTCCAAGGGGCCGGTTGGGTGTAAATGAGGGCGGGGGGGGGGGGGGGGCTGTCCAAGGGGTGGGGGGTGTCCAAGGGGTTGGGGTGTCCAAGGGATATGGGAGGGGTGTCCAAGTGGTGTTTGGGGCTGTCCAAGGGCTCGGGGGGGTGTCCAGGGGTCGGGGGGTGTCCAAGGGGTCTGGGAGGGCTGTCAAGGTGTGGGGGGGTGTCAAATGGGTGTTTGAGGCTGTACTAGGGGTCTTGGGGGTGTAAATGAGGGTGGGGTGCTGTCCAAGCGGTGGGGGGTGTCCAAGGGATATGGGAGGGGTGTCCAATGGGTGTTTGAGGCTGTACTAGGGGTCGTGGGGGTGTAAATGAGGGTGGGGGGGTTGTCCAAGGGGTGGGGGTGTCCAAGGGTTGTGGTGGGGCTCCAATGTGGTGGGGGAGGGCTGGCCAGGTTGTTAGGTGGGTATAGATGTGGGTGGGGTTCAGTTGGGGCTTGGGGGAGGGCTGGCATGGTTATTTTTGTTGTTTGGTTTCTGGTTGCTTTTTGGTGAGAGCAGTGCAATTATTTTTTTTTTTAAAATATCACTTTCACGTCGGATATTTTATAACCGACGTGGTAAATAAATCGGTAGGGGTTTATCACGTCGGTTTTTTCGAGAACTGACGTCCTAAACCGTTCCCGGGCCTTTTATCACGTCGGTTCTTAATATAACCGACGTGCTAAAAGGCCTGGGAATCGATTTACCACGTCGGTTATTGGATAACCGACGTGCTAAATTACTAGAGTTGGTCTTTTGAAAATACCGGAACCTCCCAAATTTTTCTAGGGAAGTGGATAAGATAAATGGGCAGGGTTTGGCTGATCTTTAAGGCTCATAGTGTTGTGAAGAGGAGAGGGAGGAGGTTCCCTTTTATAAGGGAGGAGAGGGGAACCATTGGAAACCTCATAAATGTTAATTTATAATAAATTCAAACCCAACATAAAAACATAAAAAATGACTCAAATAGGAAGATTAGATGAGATAGGGTTTTAATCTCATCAACTATTAAAATTTATACATGTTCAGAATTTATTTTAAACATTATAAACTTGATTTATCTATATTTAATCTATTTAATTTTATTTGTGGTAATAAGATTCTATATTTTAAATTGTTATAAATAATTACTTATGTGTAGTGAATTGTCAATAATTGTATACTTTATGACATTATTGACCATATAATATTTAATTTATAATTTTTAAATATTTTTGGTTATTTCTAATCAATTTTATATTATGTTATTTTTATAAAATAAAAATTTTGTCAATTTTGACACTATTCATTTATTTTAATTTAAATAATGTCCTAAAAATATATATGATTGAGAAAAAAGCTTTATTAGATTAATAACATGTCATATATATCTGGAAAATTAGTGTAGAATATTAAATAGTTCATATATTTTTTATCTTAATATTTTTAAATCCATTTATTTGATAATTCAATCAATAAAATAATTTCGACATCACTATTGTGTCATCTTTAATAATAATTATTTAATCCCTAAAAATTATAAATAAATTCACATGATGTATATGATTTTATTAGATTTCTGGAGACTATTTGTGTTTGAAGTTTCATGATGTTTATCACAAAATTAAAATTATTATACTTATAAGGTTTAACAGTGACATGTTGTCACTTTCTTGGGTTTTAATAATAATTAAATTATATTCATGGTCAAAAGTCCATAATAAATTTATTACGACCCTTAATTGATATGGGTCTAATTTTATTCATCCAACAAAATTTTGGTAGTTGTTAGGGTAATTTTATAATCTTATTTTTACCCTTAATTAGCTGATTTACCTTTAACTACAGTAAATAAAAATTACCGTAGTTACTATTCAGAATATCAAAAAAAAAGTAACATATTAACATAATTTTGACCCACTTAATTGAAATATGGAATCAATTTGTTCAAAATTCAAAACACAGAAGTTGCAGTAATTAATTTTAAATTAATCATGTTGTTTAGAAAATGGGTTTCAAAAGTCAAAACATTGCCAAAGATTGAAATGTTATTATCTATGAATTCAATGTAAAATTAATGGTAATGGCATACATTATATTAAATGGTAAAAATATATTCTATTTATACTATAAAAACATTAAATATTATAATTTAACCATATAAATTATTGAAAAAAAAGTTGTTTTTAAATATAATATAGCGTGTTTTTACTCTTCATTAAAAGATGAAAGTTATCAGAATAATATGAAAATTTTATCCAAGGTAAATTTTTATACGCTGATTCCAATGAAGAATTTTATTTCTTCAAATTTAACTTATAAAACTGTCGAAAACTAGATTTAATGTGGGTGTTCCATCAAATGGCGACAAATCTTCATTTTTTTTTTAAAATACTTATTTTGGTAGAAAAATTTATTTTGTTCTCACACGATGTCCTAAATAATTTGTAATAGGAATAATAATGTTATAAAATTATTAATGTAGTTAATACTATTCATAATAGCTAGTTTATAATAATATTATAACCATATATCATTGTTCAGTGAAACCTGGTATTGCGTACAACACACGCTATCGAGGAAGGTCGCGATTGCGTGTAATGCAAGCCAAGTCAGGGTTGCGTGTAGTGAAACACTCTTTTGTTGTTTCATATTACAAATTCCAACCATATTTCATTTATACATTGAATATATATATATATATACACTCAATGTTGCATAGAATAAATACTATCAAAGAAACTTGAAATCATGTGTAACACGATCCAAGATTAGTGATGCATATACTGCAATCTAATACGGTGTTGTGTATCACAGAAGATAAATTTTGGTGTAGCGTACACCAGAAGATGTGAAAGAAATTAAAAATAATATATCATATAAAATCTCGGGATGTTACAGTTTTTCATTAAAATGATGCTGTTGTGGGATACATGGTCATTTATATGAACATAGAATATTATACTTGAATGTTCTCGTGGTTATAACCTTATATGGTTACATAAATGGAATGATAGTTTATTTGGGTAAGACAATGATACATCAGTTTTCTCTATGAGTAATTGTTTTTTGGTTATTCTGATATAGTGTCTAATTTTATCATTTCCCCTGCAATCCTTGGTATAGATCCTTCCATTCATGTGTTAAATTTTTATAAGACCTGTGATATATATGGGGTTCCTCATAGATGTCCTTAACCCATAAAGGATAGGTTATTTTCATTGAAAATTATTTATGAAAAATGGTCTTGAAATTCTATATAATGTTTTTAAATACTCATTTTTAGGTAATTAAAAGTGATTTTCACTATGGGGTTTGGTTTAGATATGGCTTCACATAGTGATGTTTTCAAAAGTAATTGTATTTATTTTGATAAAATAAGTATGAGTTATCTTTCAATAAATCATATTGGTGTTTATTGTTTTGAAATGTATTCTTGTAATGGATTTATATTCAAGACACATTTGATTCATTTAATAAAACAAATGTAAAATGTTTTTCTATTGAAATGTAAAATTCTTCATTCATTATGTAATTTTATGGCCCAATTTCTCGATTTATTTACACAATATCATTGATGAATTTCTATATAAAATGAATTTTATAGATTCGATGGTTTTAGGTGACATAATGGGTTTTTTAGATCATCCATAATTGTTTTTAACTTAGATGTTCTTATTTGATTCTTTATTGATCATGTAGATAATGTAGGGTAAATTGTGTAGTACTGAGAAACCACCGGTTTCAAGGAGTTGTTTTTAGGATCCATTGTAGTTATTTGGTTGTAACCATTTTAATTTCAAGTGGATCTTCATCATATTTTTCTCGAATACAATTTCACAAAATTTAGGAGGATGATATTTTATATAAAAATGGATTCGATCTTGGAATTTTGTTATCTCATATTTGACAAATAGTTAATTTATTTTCAATTTTAAACTATATTTATTATAATATTTTATCACTAATTTGGGAAAAATATTTCCACAAATGAGTACCTTTGGTGACCATTTTCCTGTTTTTAGTCTGTGGTGATTGGTAAATCCCTTTGTGAATCATTTATAATTGGGTTGGGTGTTAGGTATTAAGGGTGCATGGGAAATATCATTACAAATTTGTATCATCGGTTTGGTTTTTTCTTATGATGAAACCTTTGCATCATTTTTATTCCATCCTATTTGCAGATGTTCTTATAGAAATGAAATTAATGTTCATAGATCAGGATATGTTATGATGGGAAATTATAGCTAAATATTATTATTCAAAATCTCATGATGCAATTTGTTTTAGGTATCGAATTATGAATTCATGGTTTTTAGAAATTTATTATGGCTTTTGATGATATTGAACTTCTCCATCCCCCATTGACTATAAAGTGATATTGGGGACCCCGCATTAGCTTAATGGTGGAATCAGACATGAGATACACTATTATCTATCATGGACTAGGAACCCATGTTATTCTAATGTGGTCAGGTATACCTCTTTGTAATGTGTGTGTGGAATAGATAACATCTGTTTTAACAAATGGTTATGTTCTAAAAAATCATAGGTCTATTTAAATACATGTAGAATGTTACGTCTTCTATTTATTTGAAATTTCCCCAAATGTGGTTTCCACATTTTGGAGGTAAAATAAATTTTCTTTTATTTCCCATTCGGGATTTTCTCTGTGGTCCTTTTATTTCATCTAATTTAGTTATTTTCTTCACATGGAATTTTTATTCCTGACTTGGAAATATAAAATTTCTTGGTGATAATTCTTATTTTAAATTTTCGTTATGTAATATATTTGATTAAATTTCAGGATTGCATAATTATATATAGAAAATTAGGTGATTCAAAATGATTGTATGTTTTTGAAACATGTTTAGAGCATCTTCCATAAAATGGAACCTGGTTTGAAATTCTTTTAGATGTCTTGTCTCAAAATTGGATTATTATTTTAATATAATTTTTTGCAGTCTTCCTTGTTTAGCGAAATGTGTGTGTACCATTGATGTGGGATTTTTGTTGGGTTTTCAATTTAATTAAAACTTTGGACATTGGTTTTATTCATAATAAATATATATTCGGAAGTGTTTTGTGTGTTCCTGATTTTATTTTTTATGATTTGGTTTTTATTCCTTGCATGTGAAGGGGTTTCCTGGTTAAATTTTTGTGAAATGACCTCAGGATGTTCATGTACTTTTTATTTTTGTCCATCAGAATTGTCATGGAGGTCACATTAGTTATGGTACCAACTGAGAACCTAATTGGGTCAGTGGATATATATTCATTCGTATGAGAACTGAAAAGAGAGTGATGGCTTATTTTAGATGATTTTGTTGGAATTGTTGGTGTTTCATTAAATAAAAATCTTCTATACTTTTTAACCTTATCTATAATATTTAACATGAGTGTATAGTCTTTGTGTATGTTTTACATTTTTAATATTTATATATTTGGTGATTTACTATTTGAATGTTTTTATAGATGGTATAAATGCCAGTTTAGGAATGTTCTATTCAATTGAAAACTATTCCTTTATCGTATTCTAATGGTATTTTTTAATATTTGTTGTGAGTTCCTTTTATTTGTAGAGTGTCATTGTTTTGGAAAACAATCCTCGATTATAGAACGTGTCTCTTGTTATTCTGTCGGATCTCAATCACTCTCATTTTCTGGATTTTAGAACAGAATTTGAGATCATGATAGGGTAACTATAGTGCGTGATACACCTGTTGAGTGTGGTATTTTAACAGGTGTGTGGTTGTGGGAATTTTGTATGATACCCCATGTGATAGTGATCCAATGTTGACACATGGTTATCCTCATGTATCTTTCCACAAGGTGAGTGCTATCCATTTTTTGGGATTCGATGATCATTTAATTGAGGTTTTGTTCCACTTGATAATTCTTGGTTGTTCAAGGGTGATTTAATGGTTTCATTACTATTTTTTCACAATGTAAAATGCAGTCTAAAAAGTTGGGTGACAATTTTATAGTAATTCTAAATGGTGGGGATTTTAGTTTTGCCATCCCATGCTTCATAGGGTTTCATGTGGGAGGATATTGTTTTGGTTCCTTTTTGAGATATTTTGTTTCTATGAGGGATGATTAGTATGGTCATTTTTTAGGGTTTTGGTTGTGGACATGACATTGAGACATATACATTCTTCTAATTGGATATATCCTATAGAAATATTTTGTTCTTTTTATATTTTATTCCACTGAGGAAATTTTGGTGGATGAAGGTGTAATGATGGGGAATTTGTGACCACTATGACATGGTGTTGTTATTTCAGTGCTATTTTTGGTAGTTGACGTATAGTGTGTGATTCCATTGGGTTATATCGCGGGACATGTAATGTTGTGTGGTTTATATTCAATTAATGGATATGGTTCATGGTTATAGGGTAACTGTGTGGCCTCCCATTGTGAGGAGAATTTTCAATTCATATTGAATTGTAAATGTTTTTCCCATATAATTTGGGAAATTTTAATTTCAAACCATGTATCCCCAAAGAGTAACTGGGAATGCTCAATGGTCTTTCTATGGTGTGTCACGTGATTTTAAAATGGTATTGTAAACCATGTAGAATGTGTGTGGTAGGCACTGATGGTTCTGATAGATCAATTTTCATGGATTCCTCAGGATTTTACAAACCATGTGGGAAACCAAATGATCGAAATCAGGCCTTGGGTTGTCATGGAATGAGGGACTTGGTATTTTAACTATGTGGAACCATAGGAGAAATCATGTAGGGTAAGGTTCATTGGGAGGAAGTGGATCTTTCATGGCTGATTCACATGTTTCTTAATCATGAAAACAAACTATATGAAATGTCATGTTGTTTAATTTTTTCATTAATTCCCATTATCCCTCCTGAATAAAGTGAGATTTCATGCCTCTTCTCTGAAAAATGATTTGGATAGACCATGGGATCCCTTGGGGGAGAGGGTTCCTTATTCCTCATTCCTTGATTCTAAACCTCTTAAACCTTTTATTCAAGAGGTATAAGGTAAGTGTATAATATATTTCAATTCTTTATTCCTTATACCTATCTTACCTATTTTATTTGGAATTCCCCATTATCCCTTGTTATCATTTGGATCGATATAGGGATCTGGGTGAACTTATTGATGGTAATTTTTCTATCTAGGCATAGTAGACACCATTTAGTCTCCCTTGTGTGTGGTCATCGTCTATTTCGACATGGTTTGAAATGTTTCTCCTCTATTTACACTTATTTTTGGTAGGTGTTACAATATAATATCTTCATTTTTAAATCATAATCTATATCCAGCATTATAAATTCCTTTTTTATGAAATCACAATTATATATGGTATCCATTTCATGATTTTGAACAATTTTAATGAGTTTCTTGGTGGGAATTGTTGGTTTTATATGTCAATTCCATGTTTTATTGTATCAAAGGAAAAACTTCATTATTATACTACTATTTTGAAACGAATTATGGATTTTGTACCTAGTTTTCATATGATGAATTAATTATTATCATTGTTTTTGTTTTCAATGATTCAAAATTATGGTTTTAAAGTGAATTTTTGATTTTAATAGTTGTTTAATCAACAAAATGATTATAAAGGGGTGTATTAATATATTTAAAATGGAGATTTGAGATGTGTGTTTTCATGGTTAAAATCTTGGGATATTCCATAATGGATTGTTTCAATTTTCTATGTTGTAAATGGTAGGCCTTTTATACTTGTTTTGGGTTTTAAAGAAATATACACTTTTAAATGGTAGTTATGATTTTTCTTTATCCAAATGGGTGATATCATTAGACCTCTTAGAAAATTTAATTAGTTTCTTTTAATTTTGATGAAAATAAATGATTGGGACATGTTTTAGATATTCAAATATGAGTTCCCTTGTATATGGATGACTATGAAATACTTTACAGGATTCGATATTTCAACCATTTCCTACATAGAATTTGGAAAGTGTTTTTGAAAATGATAAAATGTCATGGAAACCTAAACCATTAACTGGTGTTATATGCATATTTATATCATTGGGATTAAAAAAAATTTATGTATAAAACCCTTGATTTCCTTATTCATTTTTAAAACATGTATAGTACTGTGATAACTATAGGATGCTTTTTACTCCACTTTATTTGGTATATTCTTTTTATACCTAGTTTAAATGCTATGTGTATGGGTATTTTCATTATAAGATGTTAGTGTTGCATGTAGTTATGGTTTTTCCTTTCCGACAAACAACAATTTTTTAACTATGAATCACATTCTTTATTGGTCATGGGATTTCATGTAATTATTGGATGATGTACATAGATCCTCTAGTTGGTTCACACACTGATAGTTTTCCACTAGTCGTGCTAATAGTATGGGTTATGTGGGGTTTTGTCATCTTAATTATCCTTGTTTTGGAAAATGGGATAATTGTATGGAAAACGAATATATAGGTAACTATTTTAGGTGGTTATAACCATATATAGTTATATAGATTTAATGTAAGTGACATTGGGTAGGACAATGAAACATTCATTTTTTCGGTGTGTTATTATTTGACGGTTCTTTGATCAAGTTATTTATCTATTCATTTATATTCCTTTCATTGGTATGGAACTTTATTTCTATATGTTTCATTTTTATTTTCCTTGTGATATTTTATTTGGTTCCTAATATTTGAGCTTAATCATAGTGAGTTTTGTATTTTCATTTCAAGATGATTTTTCAATGATGTTTTCGAAATCATAATTAATGTATTTAAAAGCCATATGTGAATTAATGAAATTTATTTTCATATGGGTTTTTGTTTAAAATTATTTTTAACTATTTAGATTATTTAATATATGAATTATCAAATAGGGAAAACTAGCATGAGTTATTTTTGAAATTTTTTAATGGTGATTGTTTTTTGGAAATGAATTTTGTTGAAGAATTCATTTCCAAAATGTGTGTGTTCAGTTTTGGGAAACAACGAGAAAACGTATTGATAGTGGATTATGGAATTGTTTTGTTTTCCATAAATTATATATATGTAAAACATACTTTCAATATTTATATATCAGAGATCATTAATGATTTTCATTTTGAAACTAAATCGATTGTTTCAGTGGGTTTTAGAGACCAAATGGGATTTAATTTATCACACTACATAATATCAAGTTCTATTATCTCAATTGAATCATTATTGATCAATTGGATGATGTGGGTGGAATTGGGATTTAGTGAGTATCCAAGGGATTCCCGATATTCATTTCATGAAATTATCGAGTTAGTTGGTTATATCATTTTTCATTTTGACTTATTTTTTTGATAAAGATTTCTTATCTATTTCTCATTGTTTATGGAATTTTAACACTAATATGAAAATGTTTTGGATAATGGAAGTTGGTTATAACATATTTTAAATGTATTTTATTTATTTTGGATTTCATATTTTTTACACTATTGTATCATTAATTGGGGAAAAATTATTCTCAAACTAGTTGCTATGATTCCCAAGTGCTTGTACCCATCCTCTGGGGATTGGTAACTTCATTTTAGCATTGTATAGAATGAGATTGGGATCTAGTTAGAATGTGACCATGGGATAGTTTATTAAATAATCTAAAAAAATATTATATTGTGTGTAAAAATTTTATTTATAGGTTCATAAAAAAAATTTAGGTAAATTAATATCAATTATTATTAAATTATCCATTTATTGTATTATTTATTCTTTTTTTCTATTAACCTATTTTATGGGTTGAATTATTAGTAGAAAACTAATATAATTTCTATTTTTTTCTAATATATATTCCACATAAATATTTATGAATTATCATCATCAATCCGATCTAATAAATGTAATAAAATAATTTATTTTAATTTTAACCAGTTTAGTAAAAAAATTAAAGAATGATTCATTTATATGAAATTCAAAATAAAACCAATTAAAAAACGAAAATAACTAATAAAAAATCCACCGTTTTTTAAGCAACAATTATAGATTGCATTAGTCCAAATAAATCTAAATGAATATGTTCAAGAAGTTATAATATTTTTTCATATTTAATATATTTGAAACTCCATATTAACATATTTTCTTTTATAATGCATTTAATGAATCATCTTTTTTTTATTTAACAATTTTTAATATCAATAACAATATTTACGGAGATTAATATGGAGTCTATATAGATTTCTAGGCCACATGGAAACTCATAGCTGATATACTAAAAAATTAAATTAAATTTTTAATGAAATGCGTAGTGTTTCATAAATAATACTATATATTAAAATTTGTGTCTCAGTTTGGGAAACTGATACCACCATTAAATCATGAATGTAGGTTTTACCATATATATGACATCATATTTTATGTATCTGATGTCTCGATAGAGTATAGTCATTAGAATATATATGATGAATATAATCAAATTATATCAAATCATTAATTTATTATGAATTTTATAACTAATCCTATAATGTAATTTTTTTATATGTTGTTTTATCCAATCAAAGTGGTTGGTCATATAACCCTAGGACATTGAGGCGAGGGGATAATCATTGCATTGAACACTTTTGTGGTTATATGATAGTGGATTGAGGATAGAAAATATAATTATCATAGGGATTTTCCTTGAAAGTGATGTTCATGGATCTCCAAAATAACATATATTTTGAATCATTATTCACCACTAGGAATCCCATTATCAAAGCAGTGAATTTCTTTGTGTTTCTAAAATCCCAAATATTTTTTTATCTTCAGGAAAAAATTTATAATTCTATAATTAATCTACGGATCAAAAATTCTTGTTTGATTGATTAATTAATTTATTCTATATATCGAAATTAAGAACTTTTGTTCTATCTAAATATCCTCAATCAAGAATTTATCCATTTTTAGGATGTTCAAGATTAACATGTTTGATATCAT
This sequence comes from Viscum album, assembly GCA_963277665.1. Classification (NCBI taxonomy): domain Eukaryota; kingdom Viridiplantae; phylum Streptophyta; class Magnoliopsida; order Santalales; family Viscaceae; genus Viscum; species Viscum album. The sequence goes on from OY728163.1 coordinate 1,613,396,252, forward strand.
TTTCCCTTTTTTGTGTGATATTCTCACATTGTTCTTCACTCATTCTCATTGTTTTATATTCTCATTATTCTACTATATCCGAGAACCAATTTCAAGGTATAATTTTGAACTATTTGTGTTTATATTTTAGATAAAGTATGTTTTAGGTTTAGAGGTATTATGGAGGTGTTATCATGATGAAGAAGTTTTAATGATACTGATAGTTCATATGGTTTTCAAAATATAGGTCTTACAATAACCATAATTTATCAACAGTCAGTGAGTTTTCACAAAATGGTAGAGATGACCTCTTTTTCATTAATGTAATATTATTATTTAAACAATATGATGAACTTCATGACCTATATTTCTATAATATTATAACGATATGGATGTGTGGTTGGAAACACATAGATGAATCTAGAAAATCTAGGATTTTTCTGACTATGAAACACATAATTTGGAAGAACACACACTATGTAGCCCTTTTTTTGGTACATTGGGTCTAAAAGGAAGATAAATATAACATATTCATGTCTGCAATCCACATATTGTGTAATCCTTACACTTCCATTTCATTTTGAACAAGTATGACACACCACAAATTTATGTGACCATAAAAAATTCGAATGTGTTAGGGAAAACCCCAGAAAAAATCAGTTTTATGTGGCCTTGATAGATTGGATACACATTAAATATCCCAACAAGTACACACATTTCATGTGTAAACATCACACACATAATGAACATTGAAATTTTTTCTGTTGTCCAAAAACATTTGAAATTTTCAACATAGGTATCACACACCATGTTTGTCAATAACATGTTTTGTATCCATTATATAGAAAGATAAATCCCTCGGAAAAATATTTATTAGTATATTCAATAATGTATGACTTCTCTCAAATGATATGATTCGGTGTCGGCTATTTTATTTAGACTACCCCATATGGGTTCAGTGGGGAATCTAATCTGGGGAAATAGATGTATGATACCCTCAAAGGATTAGAGCATGTATCCCTCTAATAGCACTTAGTTTTTATCAAAATTCACATAATTCCTGAGGCAGGGTTAGGTATAATGTATCATTCATACTAGTGTTTTGATCCCCTACCTAGTGTCTTACACTATAAAGGGTCAAGTATCCAATGTTGGCCCCGGGTGTAATTTCCTATCTATATATCCACAAATTTTTTCTTCTATTTAGATATAGTACAACCAATTATGTATCCAAAATGATCCCTATAGTTCATTTCACACTACAACATGAAATTTTCCAATGAGTAAGACCTCTCATATTTCAAACATTATTTCTTTTGTACTTGATGAGTGGGTTCTCTTTGATGAGTTTAATCATGGAGGGTCGAGTAGAATATATATGTTACCTGTGATTAGCAGCATAATTATGAGACACATAGTCTTCCTTGAGCATATTTCGGATGTATTATTTATTATTCATTTTTTTAGATGTATCACTTTTTTTATATGAACATGGTGATTTCAAGGTTCCTTAATGGTTCTGTTTATACCACTCCTTCATAAACAATACCAGCACATGTTGGGACGTATTTAGTTGAGAACCCTATTTAAAAATCCTTTTGTAGTCTAGTATTTATATGAAATTAGTAATACTCAATGGTGGTTCTAGATCTGGGTCATGGGTTGATCTAAGAGATTATTATTCTTATATAATTCAAATTGTAAATATGATTGGAGTCCTTTATAATAATGAGGAGCTTGTATTTAGCAACTTCATAAATTATTTTATCTTTCTTAATACTCTTATTTTGTAAGTTATTCATTCATGGATGCACTTTGTTATTAATAGACATTTTTATTAACTGTATTACCTAGTGGGTCTTTAGATGTGTGTTATATATAGGTACATTAAGATGTGCTCTTCCATTTGTGTGATATTCCTACGAGGAAGTAGTTTCCAGTGCCTGAAATTTTCGAGGCAGGGTTATGGTTTGACTCTTAAGTTACATGCATCTTGGAGGGCCCTGGTGGATCATATTGTGACAACATTGTATCAATGTATAAGTTGTATTTATATTAGTGTTGTTATATTGTGTAGTTTTGACTAATAGTTTAGGAAATATGGGAAGTAGGTTTAATGCATCTAGTGTTTGTCACTTAGGACATGTAACCCAATGATATTATAGATTTTTTATCAATTCAGAAGAACTATAATATTTTTATTGTTAATGATATGTATTGGAATAAAAAAATAGAAAAGAAATGTTACATTAAACATATTAGAAAGGGTTTTTGTTACCATGTAATTCTTGAGACATCTCTATATATAATATATTTTAACAATGCTAAATCATTACTATAGAAAGATGTTTTCATGATGATATATTGTAAGGATCCCATAATAGATATTTTTTATGACATGGTCGGTGTTTTTGATTCCTTATATGGTTCATCTCTCTAGGGATTCTCTCCACGTGGATATAATATGGTACATGAATATGTTTAGACACATATCGACCAACATACATTGGTTTTGGGGGATTTTTCTTGTAAGAATGATCTATGGATTACTCTTAATTTTTTGGATGTAATGGTACATTAATATATATAAATAGAAATTGGTATTTGAGTATGAGATGACCCAGAATCTATAGAGGGAAGGACTAACTAACAACAGAGATTCGATGTAAGGCGAGTAGGTCAAAGCATAAGAGACTAAAACATGAACATATATTCTAAGGAGGATCTGGTTTACTATATGAGATGTGTTTTTGTTCCTATATAGGATATGGTAACATCATGAAATAATGTCTTAATATATAGTAAAAAGTATTCAACAAGTATATGGATGGTACATATAGGTTTCTGAGTTACCATTTAGAGGGAGGTCCATAGGAAGGTTGATATGAATGAAGAGTCAAGATATCATTCGCATGTGGTTAGCAATGTGATGTACTAGCTCCACCACATACCATAAGAGTTTAATACCATGATTAGGGAGTTTGATGTATGGAATGGGGATTTCTATAAGATATAATGCATTTTCACTTCAAGGCTTCATCCATGGATGGAGTTACATTACCTATCCTCTAATTTTTTTTAGTTTTTGTAGATATAGGAATGTGCCTTCTCTATTTTGTGAATCAATATTAAGAGATGTTGAGGTACCAAAAGAAATTATATTTCAACTCTTCAGATTGAGGACTCCATTATGGAAAAATTTGAAGATGTACATATTTTAAAAATAAGGGTATTTGACTAATGGTGTATTGAATAATGTGTGGTATCTTTTCATAGTTGTAATGAGACCATAGGATTTTATTTTAAGTAGAGACTAGTTTTTTGGTTTCTATTCCTTGTTTTAATATGGTAAATGATGGTTGTGATGTGACTAAGACTATAGGAAACAATTTTCCTTCATTAGCGATATTAAATCATAGGATGAGTGTCTGGGTTCATATCTTGTAGGATACAACTGATTTTTATTTAGTTATCTATAATTAACAATGGAGTATTAGATGCAATGAGATTTCTGTTCCAATAAGTAGTGGAGTATTAGGGATTCTTACTTAAGGATTTTCCAGGCTTCCTCATTCTCATCATATCAATTAATTTATAAACTTACATAGATACAATTCATTAAAATCCATCACATCATAACAGATCACACTGAAAGAGCTATAAAGATATGAGTTTGCTGAGGAAAGGAAAAATTAAACCATATGTGTTCTCCTAGGTATCTCGATTTTTGTTCACTATGATAGATGATGATAGAATGAGGTTATTTTTTGATTATTATTACTTGAACTAGATGAATATTGAAAATATTTACCAACATTCTATAATAGATGAACTTCTCAAATGTTTGAATGGGGACAAGTGTTTCTAAATGATTTACCTGAAGACAAGTTATAACTATCTATAGGATAGATTGTGGGATATACCAAAGACAACATTCCAGTGTTGATGTAGACTCTATTAGTTCATGGTTACTCCCTTCAGAATAAAGAAATCCACAATGGTGATCATGAAACACATGAACTATATTATTAATCCCATTCAGTACTGGTTAGTAGTGTTCAACTAAGATGTGAACCTCATGCACTCGACATAAGAGGCAGAGGGTCAGAGACAATTGAGGATGGTTCTAGATTTATTCATAGAGAACCAAAATCATAAATAGATCCCAAATATAAAATTTTGTATTTGAAAACTAAACTCCCATGGACAAATAATTTCCTTGGATGGAGTATAATAGGATCTAGAAAATATCGTGGTAGAGCGTTCTTGAAATCCACCGAACAACATGTCCTTTGTTCAATAAATCCTTAGGATGTATTTTAATTATCATATTTTGGTTCCCAATTTCTATATGATTTTTTAAACCCTGGTTAAATATTACTAAAGGGGAATCCATTCATGTAGCCATCCAATTTTGAGCAATTATTGAGAAGTTATGACAATGATTAACAAGGTCCCTCATATATACTTTTACATATGAGGTATGTGAGTGGAATTTATTATGTGATGTATCTATAGATGTTCTTGTTTATGTATTTTTATAGAATAGGGAACTATTTTCTTATACATCCTAAAATATAATGCTCCGTGAGAAAAATTTTGTGGCCCTTGATTTTTATCTTGATTTAATGTGATGTTCCTTTCTCACATGGTGACACTAAATTCTAGGATTGTGATTCATCATCTAGACTATCCATATGAATCTTATCTATATATTCTATATTAATGATATCAACATAAGAAATATGATATTTATGGAGTTATTATAGAAATAAATATTTGAGATACTTTTCCCCTGGGGATAGAATACTATGGTGATTGATTCTCTTAGCTAGGTATCCCATTTTCAATTGTTGGGGGGGATTCATAATAGATTTCCCCATTGCAATTTTCAATTACGGAACAGATAGTAGAATTATACCAATGGTCAGTGGTTTTACCCAATCTATTTCTCTTGTATTTTAGGGTGGTTCATCATAGATATATCAAATGTGAGGTCTCACATGACAAGATATTCACCAGACAAACACCTATTACATTTTTTGAATGGAGGGAATATTTAATAAATTTTCCCTCTACAAATAACATATCTGGTAACAAAAAGGGACTAGGTTATGTGATTTTTAGGTACATACTCCATTATGGTAAATTCTAGATTGAATAAGATTTACCAGGACCATTGGAATAAGATTTTGTTCTAGGGTTGGAGAGGACTGCTATAGAAATCATCTCTAAATACCTCGCATATTAGAAGGTGATGTCCAAACATAGTGTAGTAGTAGGTTTGGGCTAGACCGTCTATATTTGAATGTGAAATTTTATGGAATTCCTAGGTATGTGATGACATTAAGTCCATGATTAGTAAGTGGCCACTATATTTTGTTGGTGCTCATTGAATAGTCCAAAAAAAATTTCAAATAACATATCATCGTAGAATACAATTTAGTGTAGATCGTGGGACACTAGTAAATGATGAAGTTAGTATAACATCATGATATTATGGGAATTATTATCTCCAAATATGAAAAAATAAACAATACGTGTTTTAGAGAGAACTATTGGATCCTTTTGGGACTTAGTGTCAGATGAGCATGATGTTCCTCCCACAAACAGATTAGCCCAACTAGTTGGACCATTCAGGTCATATAGGACATTTTGTACAAATCTGTGTAGAATTATAACACATGTGAAGAGGATCATCTATCATTTTTGGAGATTTTTTATAAAAACAAATACCACTCCTCTTTATGTACGGAACTATTGTTTTCCTTTTATAGAAGCACCTATAGATCAACCCTAGTCTTGTATAGTTGGGAGAATCGACACTAATTTTTTTATAGTTGATGAGAGAAATTATTTTGAATGTGAAGATCATCCATGACTATATGAGGTCTAATTAAATCCAAAAAATGTTCAATAAAAATGATATTATATTCCATTGGAGTTAGTTTAGAGAGTCCATGTATTCTTAAATGTATCATCACATAAAGGACTGAATAATTTTTTTGTGGTGGAATGTTATATTGCAGGGTAATTTTCCATTTATAGTTATTGTAAAGTGGGTGTATTGCGGAATATCTCTTAACCAAAACTCTTCTATTAGATCATCTAAATGGTGACTTCAATGTGTCATAACTGAGGAGATAGTTTTAGGACATGTTGTGTCTTATTGTCAAGGTTTCAATAGATATTAAGGGTGGAGTTTCCATCATGTGATACTCATTAGTGACCAATGATCTGTATAAGAAGACCATTAATGGAATATTGTTTGCAATTTTTTGTATTCATTAGTTATATGGGAACCTCTAGGGGAGCTCTTCAGTGTTGGAGAACTGAATGCAATCTTAATACCCATAACTATCTGTGTATCCTTTTTGAGATGAAAATCCATGAAGGGGTGTAGAATTTAAGAGTTTATATTTTTTTAATGAGTTGTAATAATTAAAATAATTTTTTTGAGTTAGTCATGAGGTTGGAACAGATTTGTAGTCCTTATAGAGATCAGTATTCATGCATTAAAAATATAACATTTATTATATCATATGAACAATATATTTTATAAATTACAGAATAACCATAAAATAATGAATCTAATGGGGGAATTGAGACCTCTATTTAATATTTAATATGGATTATACCTTATATACAATATAATTGTTCTATAAAAATATGTTTAGATATATTTCAGTCACTAGTAGATATTAGATTTAAATTGGACTAAATAATTTATTCATTTCTTATCTATTTTATATAAGAAACTAGAGTGAACTATATTTATACCTTCTTCCTATAACATCCACATATTTATAATAATTAATGTCCCTTTAGGTATTTTAAAAAATATTTTTCTAATTGATATTAATTATTACTAAAAATATTGTATACCCTAGTTCATGATATAAGGTATTTGTAAACATATGTGCCTCCAATCTTTACTGTTTTTTGAATTTCGATTTTTTGAAATTGTAGAACTATGTATTATAATATGGGTAATAGTATATTAGATAAATCATGAGTTTTATAATGGTAAAAACCTCTTTTGATTAGTTTCTTTAGGGTACATTGTACTTTTCCATTTCTAGATAAGGGTATGATCCTACGTATATGTACTACATAAGATTAAAACTTATATAGAATATGGTAATGACATTATTTATAAATTTCATAAGGTTAGTACATTTACTATGTAAATGTAACCAAATTTTATACATACTTGTGCGAAATAATTTTAGAGCTACCTTAGGATTACAATATATTTTAAAAGGTTGTGTAAGGGTACATAAGTAATTGGGTAAAAATAACATTACCTTCTTAATAATTATGTTGGGGGATTTAGGATGCTACATAAGGGTAAATTGTTCCATATAAGGATTGTCAGGGGTTTCAAAGGATGAATAAGGGTATTAAAATAACCTTTTGTGACAACAAATATTTTTTAAAGGGCAATATCATGTTACACTAACAAATCGCTCGATTAGGGTAAAATTAATATTAAAAAAAATTGTTTTCCATTTTTCACCCTACAACGAAACCTGATATCTCTTTATTATATATTTTAATGCATCATTTTGTGAAATGATATTATTTAAATCAATTAAATGTTTAATAATCCTAATTTAATTATGATAAACCCTTTATATTCAATATTTTATAAAAATGTAAAATTAATTTTTTTATAAATTTGTTGTTTAAATATGCAAAACGAAATTCATTTTGTGTTTTTAAATTTACATGACCCATTGATTCATTATTTTAATATCCTATTAAATAATTTTTGGTGTCTACATATGGAGTGATTAATAGGATCATGTTATATGTGTTGTTTTTTCAATATCCATGAACCTTCTCGAGATATTATTGTCGACCCCTTATTAGGTGTTCTACTTTTTTATTATTGAGTTTTGTGTTTCTTTATAGTGAATTTATCCAATAATTAATTGTTATATAGAATTAAAATATATTTATTTATTTATTTACAATACATGTATTATTAGTTTTTTTTCCTAAAATAACGTGTGATTTATTCCTTGATCATGTTCTCTATTAGTTGAACATAACATGGATATAATTGTTTTGAAATTAGTTCCTCCCACAATTTATCATTTATTCAATACCATGATTGATTTTATTTCTCTTAAAAGTTATTTTAAAGGATGTTTTGATGAATTAAATTTCTTATGATGTTTTTTGATTTAAAATATAAATTCGTTGATTTAAATGAAACGAGTTTTGACACATGATTATAAATTAATTAAAATATCATAAACAATGAAACATCCATATGAATTTATCTCAATTATAATTCATGTAATTCATGGATTGAATGATCATTTGGAATTTAAATATTTTTCTTCATAGTAAGAGTGTGTGAACACCATTTTATAGTTTTATAAATATAATTTTTTTCAAATTATAGATTCTTGATTAGCCATTTTTAACATTATGACAATCCTCTCCCATTAAATCTATATTCATAAAGTACATGATTCTCGTACATCCCCTTAATGGGTGTTTGAAAGTGGTTATTGAATTAGAAGTATTTTACCAGTTTTTGGTTATTCAAGTGAATATTGATAGATCGATGTGATGACATAGATTCATGGTTTTCATGTAGGCCCACTACCCTACTTGTGGTTCTGTATTTAACATTATAGGATCTTGATAAGAATCTGCGGCCTGGAAAGAGTGTTTGAGTGTAATTTTTTTACTTTATTCCCTATATAATTTATATAAACATATTAATAATTTATGATTTATTTATTAGGTAAAGAATGTTATAATAACAATTTCATCTAGGTCATACCTATAGCATCCATATCACTAATACATCATGCATTGATGAATTTATTATCACCAATTGGAATAGATTTTTTCATTTCTTGATTGATTATAATTCTATATTTATATACATATCGAGAAGATTCAACATTAATTTATTGAATGGAATATAGTATATCATATTCATATATGGTGCATGTTCATACCTTTTATTGATTTAACAAAACTATATTTTGAAAAAGTTATCAAATATTTGGATAAATGTTTTCTATTTTTAAATGATCAAATATGAGGTTTCTTGATTTGGTATCATACATGTTTTTTGATTGAAAATTTTTATTTTATTAAAACCTAATAATATTTTAATTATATCCTATTGGATTTATTTTTTATATTTTTATTTTTAAATCTGTGTTCTTGATTATTCTACTCTATTTTATCATTAACAAATTCTATATAATGTAATTATATCTAAGTGTTATTTAAAACATATAGGATCTGTAAACAACACCCTGCATGTATTATAGGTTGTTTATATCCTTTATGTTCAAATATATTTTACCTGTTCTCTCATCATCTACCATTGGTTGTTTATTCTTGGTCTGTTGATGGTAGGTGACTTCATTCATCATGGGTGGTTATAGACCACTATGAGATAAGTTTTAGTTGTTTTATTCGATTAGATCATGTATATTCTCCTAGTTTACTAATATATTTGTTTTGATTTATATTTATAATGATGTTTATATAAATTAATAAAAGTATTATTATCTTTTTTAGCTGAAATTGATCTCAAATATTATTTGTTTTTCCACGGTGCTAGTCTCTATCCCAACAAGATCAAGAATTACATTCAGTTATAAAGTGAATCAACTTAAATACCAGTTTTGATGGTTTTCTATTTTATTATTATATATGTATAGCATTTATCCGGAGTTTCTTTTATAACCATGAGTGATTTAGGAGATGGGTTATCAACATAGACAATAATTTCTTGATCTAACAATAGTAGATGGTGGATCAATGATAGAAATACCATGGGTATTATAATTAGTGATAGTGTTATTAGATATAATAAATGAAATTGATGAAGTATCATTCATCATTATTAAATGATCCATTACTAATCTAGGTAGTATTACTTTTTTTAATGAAATTCAAATTCTTATTTATCATGGTGAGCTGTAAATAATTTTCATTGAAATAATTAATGGAATTTTCTTTTTTTCATAAACACTTCATTAATTTTATTATTCATCGAAAGTAGGTACTATATTTTAATCTAATCCTAGATGATACCTAATTCTTCCAGATATAATGAAAAAATGTTTTATCAATTAAAATACCATTATTATAATTATTTCATATAGTATAAATAAAATTTATTCATATAAATTACCCAATATATTAATTATAAGTAAAGAATGAATGGAATTAGAATTATTCCAAGATGTTAATGAAAATATTCAAATGATATATTAGATTGCCCTTTGGAATAGTAATTTGTCCCTTAAAAATAGTAAACCAAAAAATTGAATAGTAACTGCGCCTATGAAAGTATAAATAAAATTTAATCAATATATAAATGGTAATATGATTTAATTATATCATAGTTTATGTAAATAAATATTTTAAAAAATATTAAATAAGAGTTTCTATTTTTTGAAGTCATCAATATTAAATTACAATTTTATGATTAAGCATATAATTGAAAAAATATGTTATTTTCAAAAAATGTATTCAAAAATTAGTATTTTGATTTAATTTTATTATAATATAATTTTTTTAGATGTGACTTAATTTTTTAAAATGTAATAAAATCGGTTATAACATTAAAAACTATATATTTCAAAAAATGATGATTTTAATTAAAATAAAAATTTCTCATAATTAGAAAATTATTTACATAAAATATATCTCATTTTTCAATTCTACATGTTGAAATAAATTTGGAGTGAATTTTTGTGAGTTTTTTCAAAAATACATGATGTCTTGGAGAATAATAAAAAACACTAATTTCAAATAAATGTTGAATACTTGAAATCTAGAGTCATAGAAAATATGATGGTGATTTAAGCCCATTATCTCATAATAAAATGATCTAAAAACTATTTTTAGTCTCCATATTTTAAAGTATTTATTTTTGTGAGAAAAATAATACTATAACAATTAAATTTTTTTAGAAACACCCCCTCCTCTAATATAAATACCCCCCCTCACCCACACTTATCCTAAAAAATCTCACGCCATGACCCTTGACCAAATTAAACACAATGATCATCTCAAATATCATCTCTACATCCAGGATCATGATTATATAATAAATGTCCAATACCAATCTACAACGGAGGTTCTCAAGAAGAAGGAATCAAGAGGTAAAACCCTTTCTATTTTCCTTCAGTTTATTTTAATTCTCCTTTATTTCCTTTGTCTCTCCTCACCTCCCATAATCCAAACTGCATGAAATTTAAATTATATTAAATATATTGTAATTTTATCATGTTTATGAAATAATTCTCAACTAATATGTTACCCTCTGTCTTTTAATTTGATAATGAAAATATCATCTATGGGGTGCCAATTTACCACCTTCGTGGATGAAGTTCTTTAATCATTCATTTTTGAAGTAAAATATTATCATTAAACTATTTTAAGGGTTTAAACAGAGTATTATATATATTAATTATATCTTATGTATTGTTATGGAATCATTTGGTAAATTGGATAATAATTTAGAGAACAAATGAGTTTTTTTGTGATAAAAAACGCTAAATCAAATATAAATGATTATCATTAATGATTATTCTAATGAATTATCAACATGTGTGGAAACAAAATAATACTTTAATATTATAAAATTTCTTTAATAAAATATATATTTATATATGGAAAATTATCCTCATTTGACATTATTTTCCAAACACAAACACAAGTAAACTACACGTGAAAGCCAAGGACATCAACACTTCCAAATGATTAAATTGAATCTGATATCCAATACAAAATGTCATAAATGAATTTATTAAAGTTATAATAAATATAATAAATGTATTAATGGTTCTGGACTTATTAATTAAATAATATAATTTTATTATTCATGAAATTATGATCAATTGCAGTATCATGTAGGACCTAAGTTAAGGGATTCTACCTGAACCACCATTATTCATTTGGGTTACTCGTTCTCTCTTTATAACCAAATGAATTTATCAATTAATTTTATGTAAATATTATATATTTTTTAATATATGTTCCATACTCATGTATAAATTTCCATTAAACCTTATTATTTTGGGATATACATTTTTTAATAGTATTCCTACTCAATTTTTCCTCACAGAAATCCCGATTTAGGTGAACATCCGGAATTATTACCCATTTACATGTGTGATCCATTATATATTTTAAGCCACCATTATATTATTAAAATAACTAATTTTATCACCAAAAACTAACTTGGTTAAATTATGTTTTGACATATATAATCACATCTATTTCATTTTAATGAATCTTTAATTTTCTCTCTTAAACCATACAAATATGTTTTATTTCTATAGATTCTTAAACATTATTTTTTTCTTAATTTTTGAATCACTTTTCATGATATATTCCTGTATTCCATTTTTAATGTCCATGTGTGAATTAAATCCATCTTCTCTATTAAACAACTATTATATTCTATTTTTATATGACTTTTGGCGTAAATATGATACCCAATTTTTTCCATGGGTATCCAATATGATTAAGTTTGATTTATTATTTGTGATTCCTTTTTTGGGATAAGTATTATGGAAAAAGTTATGATGGATGTTCCAATATAGAGATCAAAATAATTGGTTAATGTTTAGTCTCAATATAGTTTATGTGCAATGGCCTTGGTGGTTATCCTTAACTTGTGCTCCTTGTGCAACAGTCTTGGTGGTTAGCCATCACATGTGCCTCTCTAGGTGCAATAATTACTAACTCGTGATCACCTATGTGAAATGAGCATTGAATCAAGCTAAAGTTGTGTTTTATGTTTCTTTCACATTATAATTATTCCATTATTAAATTATCCCATGTTCAATATTTTAGCGGTTCTTATTTTTAATCTTGTTCCATGCCTTTACATATATTTATGTTATGTATTCTAACCCATGTAATAATCATTAATTTAATAATTATTTACATACAATTATTTTTATCTCATACCTTTATTCATGTTATCACATGGTTATCCTATATAGATTTAAGGTATTACATGATGTTAGGAGATCTTAACAGATTATATATAATGAAATATTTTATTAAGTACCATGTGTTTCAGTTTGACATACCCACTCTTCCAAGACAAAAGACTTTATAATCCTTGGAATATAATTTCAGGTTTAATAATGAATTAAATAATGTAAGGTTATTTGTTAAGGACTAGGGTACATATACCATCAATGAATTATCCCAATCTAATAGGGACAACATTAGTTTCCTCCATATTTTGTGTCTGAGCATTCTATATTTGGTCTTCTTTCTCTATCAACATTAGATTAACCGATGATTAGAAAATATATAGATAATAATTTAATGGTATTATTTTTTTGGTTTCTTAATATATTATATGTTTGTTTTATTCCCTTAAAATAGACATGATGAAAGTGTAAATTAAAAAATGACGATCTAATGGTGGTGTGGGTGATTATAGTTTTATTAGAAATATCATGTTGTAACTATGGATGTGAAAAGATGGGTGATAACCAAGATATGATTTCATAGAATTTATACATAATATATTTAAAGTGATTTATTAATTTTTAACGTGTAAATAATTATTTATATTCATTGAGGAAGAGAAAGAGATGGTGGTTTAGAGACAAATATTTAAAAACAAGATATATTCACTATTTTCCCCACTAAAAATTCTTCAGTTCCAATGAACACACTCAATGTATCCCATTATGTGTAGGATATAGTGTCACTAAGATGATAAATATCAAAATCCATATACCTAGTCTATATTTCATAATAAATAATGAATACCAGCTCAGTTTGGCCATAGATTTCATCTCTAGAATTCATGTCATGCCACATACCAAGTATCAGTCATAGAACACACTATTTGTCATTAGTGGTATAATAACATGGTAGACATGTTATAATTAACCTACCATGATGAGTTCATATGAACCATGTGTCTCTAGAATATGTGAAAGTTATAAAATAGATGTGGAATTCCATGTATGTCAATAACATACCTTTTATTAAATGGATGAGTTTATCATGACCATGAACATCCTTAGGTTACTTTTAGGACCACATGGAGCCACATGGATTACTATAATAAATTTATAATATTATATTCATTGAATAGTCATTTTTTGTTACACATTTGTTTTGAAAATGTAATGAATTTTAATATGGTTTAATAAATTGGACTACTTCAACGAAAAATTGTAATTGTAAATATAAAATTATTAACTACATCAAAGTAATTTATTTATAATTTTTTGAAATGAAATAATCAAATTTAATTATGACACAATGATGATGTAGTAATTTCTTAATTAATTAATGAATCAAATAAATGATATTATAAATATTAATAATAATATTATCAATAATAATTATTTCCATAAAATGATTTTCTGGATAATTGTGAAACTTTTTTATGATTAAAAACATGTGGTTCATAATTATTTTCCTATTATGACATTTTTAAAAGACAACTAATTAATAGTATCAAATGTTAAATTATTGTTATTTTTATAATATAATGGATTTTATTAAATCATATAAAATTACTAAATATATATTATTTTTACAAATGGCTATGATATGTCAAAATATTTCAAAAATGTTACTTTTTGATATTTTTACATTTTATGGTAATTACAATAACCCCAAAAAATTTTAATAACATAATATCATGGTATGATTAAAAATGGTAATATAAGGGTAAAACCAATATGATAAGTAATAAAAAATATTCAAAACTTGCCTAATTTTAATATTTTAATGGTTATTAGACCCATTGTAATATTATATTCGAAAAAATTTATTTTGGGACATTTGAACCTATATTTAATTAATATTAATTTAATTTTTTAATAGTTTCTGATGGTGTCACACCCCTCTCTTATAAAACAACACCAAATATTATCTAATACTAACACATACAATGCCTTTTATCATCCAAGATTGGAAAAAACATATTCTATAATACCTCCCCACATTCTTTAGGCCTTATTTTTGGCATCACACCATTCATTATAGTGTTGATATATTCTTTAACGGTGGTCAACTAAAGAAGAGTTGTCATTTTTAAAGTGTTTATTTTTTATATATTCATTCAATTCATATAAATATTCTTCTTCATGTAATAAATAAAAAATATAGTCTCCTAAATATGAATATATTTTATTATCATAATATTAACACCAAAATACATCCCCAATTTCATCAAATGGGAAATGAATATTTTGTTCGTTTGAACGGTGGACTACCTCCTCACGAACTAGTATAGTAATTTTTCCTTACTATCTATCATGTCTGGTCATAATAATGGAATAAATTTTTATATATGATATTGATGACATATTTATAATTTTTAAAAAATAATATTCCCTTTATTTAATTACCTTCCTTGAACATAAAAATGATAATTTCATTTTTGTGTACGTTTGAACTATCACCTCAACGAAATGACATGATTCATTTTTATTCACCGCATCACATGAATGATATATATAAATATATTAAAATTAAAATTATTATTTTAATAATATTACATTTTTTATGGAAAAGTAAAATAATAATTACCACACTTTCACAATGAATAATGAAAAATGGAAATGTTACTCGTGCGTAACTAAAATTTACCGTCTCTATTATTAAATCGTCGTTCATTTTCATATCAATATTTAATGAATAATTTTAGAAGTATAATTGATATATAAATGATATTATCATGTAATTAATATTTTTTGGATATGATGGAAATATTACCACATGGACTATTGACATCAATCCATGTTCATTTTTGACTCAAATACCTAATATCGACATAATGTCTGATATGAACATAAATAATTATGAAATTTATATAAAATTTTAAAAAGTGGTACATAAGGAATAATAAACATGAAAAGGATTCTAATTAAACTAGAAATTAACCCGTGATTATTATTTAGAAATATAATGATTTTAAATGATGATTTAGATTAATGTTAAAGGATTTCATCTCAATCTCTTTTCATTGAAAAATTTCATGATAATATTCACCTTTATTATTTTATAAGGTATATATTCAGTCACTATTTCATTTAATATACATATATTATCTATATTAATGTTATTTATTTTTTGGTAATATACTGATTCATTAAGACTAAGATTTAAATGTACAAATTGTTATTGAATCCTTGAACATTTAAATATTTAATTATCAAATCTTCTCATCTGTATATTAATTGATGTATTTATTTATATAGAGATAAAAGAATTATATAGAACATTTTATGTCTATCTTTAATTTCATTAAATGTTTTAAAAAAGGATTCTTTTTATACAAAGTGTTTTACATTCATTTCAATATCAATAAAGGAATGTTTTTTGTTTTAAGATATAAAATGTATACAATTTCTCCACTGCCATAACCCATTTTTGATACATGTATTCATCTATAAGACTTAATGTTTTTAAAAGAAAAATAAAAATAAATAAATTATACTATATTTTTGGAATTTTTGTATTCAATATGGGTTTATAAATTGCTATGATATTTTTATATGAATTTTTTTATATGGGATTAGAGGATTTTTCAAAATGATTTTGTGATGAATGCATTTTTGAAATGGTGCATGAGCATTGTATGAAATAGTTGAGACCAATATATATTATATAATGTTTTGAGTGCTATTATAGCTTATCTGTGAGCCCGACTAAGCTTATACGAAGGATTGACCCCCAATATATGTCACAGGTGAGCTCGTTATAGCTTATGTAAAAGGGTGAGCTCCATTATATCTAATAGGTTAGCCTGATATTAGTTAAACAAGGGTGATCACACTTATAAGTCACCATATTTTAATCCAATATTACAATTATTCTAATTGAATTTGGTATGAAAGCGTTATATATATTTTATTCTCTAAGTTTCCTAAATGATTTCTAATTTCATTATATTTGTTTTAATTTTTTTCATCTTGAAATATATATGAGAGTAATTGATGTGAAAATTCATTGTTTCATTTACTAAAAGAATGATTAATGGGATACTATGTTTTCACTAGACTAATTTTTTAATACATTTAATGTACCTTACTATTATTTTGTGTTTATCCCATGTTTTAATGTCTTTTCAGAGGTCTTAGGATTAACAAGGAAAAATAAGAATCTGTGATTAAACAATTAAAGATGTGTCTTGAAAAGAAATCATGTTTTATTCTAAAAGGATTTTCTTTGGTGAAAAAATGGATAAAGAATATATGTTTCCACTTGTAATGTATGCGTTTACAATGTAATAGTTCTTCCTAATATTCTAAAACTCTAAAAATATAATATACTCAAATGGGAAGTCTAGTTCAAAAACACTAGAATAAGATGTTTCTAAGGATAGGTAATTATAGTTTGTAACATAGGATGGTTTAGATAACATTAGTGACTAGGATGGTTTCTTAAAAGATAGAGATATTATATAAATTTATAATTTTCAGGTTGATAATAAGTTCAATGCCCTTCAAATCCAATTTTTGGATTTATCTTCAAAAACGTTTAGGAGATTAATGGAAAGTTTTAGAGACAATTATTTTTGAATTGGTTATGGTTTATTACATTTTGGGATGTTAAATAAAATAAATGAGATAATCCATGAGGTTACAATATGTTATGGTTAATTTTGAGTATTCTATATAATTATTTGAAAATTTTATAAAATTATATTGTTTTTGAAAAAGGACAACACACAAACTATTAGAAAACTCGTTGCATCAAACAAGGCTTCAGGAATTGAACCCACAAGAAATTTGTGACAAATATTTTGTGCCTACCATTGGCCTATGTTATTTTCCAGGTTGGTATTATGTTTTATATTTATTTATATATGTTTATGGAATCATAAGAATTTTATTTTTTGAATGTGTGTTTTATCAATTGTATATCCTTGTTATAGGAAAATGATTTTGGGATATTGTGATAAATGTCATTAAGGAAGACGTTCACTATTTTGGTAACCCGATATGGATAAATAAAATAGAATATTGTGGAATGTTATTTCAGGAGTAATTGTTGAATTTTATTTTAGAATAATATATTATTTTTTTGAGGGATTATAGTGATTTATTTTATTTATAAAAATGGTTAACATATCCTAATGAATTACTTGGGAATTTACATTTTTGTATGAACTTTATCAAGGGATGATGTAATTTAGAGATATGTATTAACATTTATATTTGAATATTGGGTAATCAAAATATTCTAACTCTTAGGTTTCAATCGTATATTACATTGTTTCAAGAAATTTTAAGGAATTTTATTTGTTGAATGGTCTTTGTTGAAATTTGGATATTACTGTAGTGTTTTGGAGATTAAAATTAGTCCCTCTCTTTATAAAGGATAATTATTTTTGGGATAATTATATATTCTTATACTAACAATTTTGTTATTGGTTAATGTTTAAAGGTATATAAAATATATAGTTAAAAAATTTTAGTTAATGTGAGTTTTTATAAGTTGATTATAGTGCTTCATGCAGGAATACTTTATCTTAAATACTAATTATTTGGAGAAAAATATGAGTTTGTGATGGAAATAGATTAATGGATGAAACTGAACATTTCACGTAATTATATTTCATTATGATTATATTTTATTTAGTAAAATATTTCCACAACATTATGAATATGATCTTAAATAAAATTATATTTACTTTTATTACCCCGGAATCAAAGACCGCTTATCCCATCAAAATTTTGTGGTTTTCTGATTATTAAAATTTTCTAGAACATCTTCTATATCACTCTAGATCAATAAATTATGGTTACTTTTTCATCCATATCCATTTTTTCGACATGATATCCTAGTATGTGTCATCTCATGTTCCCTTCGTACTATATTTCCTTTCTTTTAAATAGGAAGTTTTGTTAATCATTTTTTTTCTGTTGAAATGAAATAAAGGTATTTTTAAGATTCATACTTTAGTTAAAGAAAACTAAATTCAAATTGTGAGGACGTAATTTCCCAAATGGTTTGGTGAGAGAATTTACAATCCTACATTTTTACATGGAACAATATGTTCGATAGCATACATAATACACCACATCGAACGTAAGAGAACTCTTAAATATTATTATGATGCCTTATAACATACCTGTTAAAATATAATGAATGAACAGTAGTAATAAAATTAGTAAAATATTGTATACACATGTATTATTTAATTCATTTTTGAAAAATTATTTATATGTGAAAATAAATCCCATTTAAATTAAAATGTAATGTTTTTTTTTCTAAAAAACTATTTAAATGAAAAATGGTGAGTTCATAAAATAATAAAATCACCCTTTATATATTTTATTAATGAAATATATATATAATATATTCACTGTAATTTTTAAAAATCTATTCATTTTTTATTGAAATGGTATAAGAACAGCATCAATTTTAAGATATAAGATTTATTTTTCAAAAAAAATACAATTTTATAGACTTTTTTAGTGAACCCATTTTAAATCTATATTTTGATACTTTCAAAAGTTATATTTGACATATAAACTTCTTACATGTAATAGAGTCATCAAAATTTACTTTAGCTAATATTTTGGTATCTTTCTAATAAAATTTTTATTTCAGCCAATATTGAAAAATACTGCATTTTAATTCAAAACTACTTTTTTATCTATGTTATTTATATTGTTATGTTGTATTTGTAAATTTTGTTATAGTATAATTAGTTTTTGTTTCATTTAATAAAATATTTATCATTGAAAGTAATTTTATATTTAAATTAGATATAAACGCACATCAATTGTAGAACGATTTTTACATTAAAAATCATTTTTTTTTGTTTTGACTACTGGGATTAATTTTAAATTAATTACTATAAATTAAATGTTCTGAATTTTTAAACTTTTTTCCATATTTGGAATAAGGATAACAAAATTATGTAAATCATTAAATTAATTGTTTTTGAAAATTATATATATAAACTTTATTAATTTTCTTATTTACCACGGTTAAGGGTAAATCCGGTAATTAATGGTAGAAATAAAATTATAATAATATTAAACTACCCTAAAACATTTCTTAAATGATTTTTTTAGTTAATAATAACAATTATCATCTGTGGGTTCATTTTAGGACCACTTGGATCAACTGGGATGACTTTAAGGCATTTATTATATTATATTCAAAGAAGAGTAATTTTTGTTACAATTTTGTTTTTAATAAGAAAAGTATTTTAAAATGGAGTTATTCATTGTATATATTTAACAATAAATAATACTTTTAATGATAAATAATATAAATACCTCTTGGTGTTTTTTAACTTTTTTCAAACTAAATCGTTATAATTAATTATTACATAATAATGATATAGAAATTTCATTATTAATAAATGAATCAAATAAATGCTATTAAAAATATTAAAATAAATATTATATGAAATAATTTATGCCAGACAATAATTTTAAGGATTATTTATACATCGTATTGATGATTTTAATGAGTTATTTTGAACTTATCGTTCTGTTATGATATTTTTAAAAGTACACTAATGAAAAGTGTTACAATTTACACAATTGGTATGTAAATATTAAAAAAAATTTATTAAAAGAAATTATATTCATAGAGATTTTTTATTTCAAAAAAATGATGGTATGAAAATTAAAATTAAAAATCAAATTATAAATAAAATAATGACATGGTAAGATAAAAAAATTTAATATATTGGTTAAACCGTAAATATGTGGATTTAAAAATATTCAAAAAATGTCTCGTCTTAATAATATTTTGGTTATTAGAACGAAAATTATAATTTATAAGGAATAAATTATATTGCCATGATTTTTAAGCGATATTGAATTTATATTAATTTAATATGTTAAGAGTTTCCAAGTATTCCCTCTCATATCTTATAACAAGGTTCCCACTCTATAGTAATACTAACAATTCAAAATCATTTTGGATCAGTCAATATCTCCAAAAACCTATTCATATAATACATCCCCACGTTTTTGATTCCTTATGTTGGGAATAACACTCTTCTTATAAGTGTTAAGTTGTTCTACAAAGGTTATCAACTAAATAATAGGTATCTTTTTAAAGTGTTTTTGGTTTTTTTCTTAAAATTCAATTAATTATTCTTAATATAATATAAAAGGATTACTAAAATATCCTTTATATACATATATTTTATAATGATAATAGCTTCACCTAAATCAATCTCCAAATTAATCAAATATGAAATGAAAATTTTGTTCGTGTGTATGGCGAACTACAACCTATCAAACTGATATAGTTTGATTTTCATCACAATCTATCAAGAAAAGTTATAATATTGTAATCAATGATTATATATTATATTCATGAAATATTTATCATTTTTGAAGTATAATATATCAATTATTTTTTTACCTTTCATGCACAGAAAAACTATAATGTCGTTTGTGTGTACTTGTGAACTATCGCCTCCATGAAGTTGTGTTAATCATTTTAATTACCACAATAGTTATATGATATATACATTTATATTTAAATTATTATTATGATTTTAAATAAATTATCATCATTCAGGAAGTGTAAAATGATCATTAATTTATTTTTATAGTGATAAATAAAAAATTGAAATGTTACTCATGAGTACGTATGGCTTACCTTTTCCATTATTTTAATGTTGTTCATTTTTCTTATCCATATTTACTGAATGGATTTGGAAGTATAATTGATTTATTAAAAATATTATTATATTATTAAAATTATTTTTGAGATGATGGAATGATAATGACATGGACTATTGATATCAACCCAAGTTCATTTTCGACTAAAGTACCAAATGTCAACCAAACATCTGATATGATATTAAATAATTATATAATTTTTATAACATGGTATTTATATATATAAAAGGAATAATAAATGTTATAAAAGTTTTCAAGAAAGTATAAATTCACTAAATTTTAGTATTGAGGAATATAATGAGGGTACATGATGAGTCAGAATCAAGGCAATGGACTTCATCTCTATCTCCATTCATGGATGAATTTCAATTTAATATGCACTTTTATTCTTTTATATTGTGTATATACTATTACTATGCCATTTAATATGAATAATTAATATATAATAATGTGATATATTGTTTTGGTATATTTATTAACTCATGGTGATTATTATTTAAATCTCTATTGTGTCATGGGAATCCTTGAATGTTTAAAGATTTATTTATGAAATATTTTCTTCATGATATTAATTGACAGATTTTTTGATATGGATATACAACAATTATAAATGAGATTTTATGTATATATTTAATTTTATTCAACTTTTTTAAAAGATAATCTTTTATAAAGAGAGGTCTAATTTCTTTACAAATTGAGAAGGACTTTTTTTATTTTAACGTATACGCCGAAAATAATTTCCAACTGCTATAACTGTTATTTGATAATTTTTTCCTCTATACGACATAATGTTATTAATAAGAAATGAAATACCAAATTCATTTTTTGGGGATCTTGGTATTGAATGTTGGTTCTTAAATGAAAATGGTATTTTTTTATGATTTTTTTTCAAATGGGATTAGATGAGTTTTTCCTAATGATTTTGTGATGAATTTATGTTTGAAATGGTACATTAGATTTATATGAGATGGGTAATCCATATATATCTTAAATGAATGTTTAAACACAATTATAGCTCATAGGTGCGAATTTAATAGCTTGTAAGATGGTTTGATCACCACTAGAGCTCATGGGTTATCCCGTTATATCTTATATAAATGGATGGGCCCCATTATAGCTCAAGGGAATGCCAGATATAGCTTATACAAAGGTTGATCCCAAATAAAGATATCTTAATTTTAATCTGACCATATAAAATTTCCAATTGATTGTATTTCGAAAGGGTTATATATATATGATGCTCTATGAAAGGCATGAGATAAATTTTGAGGTTAAAATATGTTATGATTATATTCGTTCATTTTATCTCATTTTTTTAAATTTCATAAAATTCAATAGGTTTTGAAAAAGGATAACATGCAGACTATGTGGCTACCATTTAGGTTGAACAAGGGTATGGGAATTATACCCACAACTAAAGTGTGATAGGGCATTGTCACTTACCATTGGACTACGTGATATCCCTAGTTAGTATGATTTTTTATTTTTTATAAAACTAATTTTTTGAATAAGAAAATTTTCATTTTGGGAACATATGTTTTACCAAATTGATATCCTTGGTATATGAAAATAATTTGTGGAAAATGTGATAAATGTTATTTTGGAAGACATTAACTGTTTTGGGAAGCCAATATGCATTAGAAAATTAGAATACTATGGGATTTTATTTTAAGAGTAATGGTTGGATTTTATTTTTGAATAATCTATTATATTATTGTGGTTTTAATGTGATTTAGGTTATTTATTGAAATGGTTAACATACCTTGATGATTTTAAAGGAAATTTTCTTTTTGGTAAGATACATTAATATTGGTTTATGTTATTTGGAGATAAATATTAAAATTTATTATTGATGATTTGGTAATCAAATTCGTAGGAATTTTGGGTTTCAATCATAGTTTTTATTTTTTGATGAATTTTAAACAATGTTATTTGTTGAATGGTATTTGTTGAACTTTCGGTAATACTATTTAATTTTAGATATTAAAAGTAGTCCTTATATTATAAAGTGTTTTTTTGGAAAAATTATATCCTCTTGTAAAAACCATTTTGGTTTTGGTTAATGTTTAAAGGTATAATAAATAGATAGTTAACCTTTTTTAGGTGATTGGAGTTTTTTGAAGTTTATTATAGTTCTTCAGGAATAAGAATATATCTTTAATATTCGTCATTTTGAAAAAAAGATGGCTTTATGGCATAATTCAATTAATTAAAAAAACTGCACTTTTATAGTATGTATATTTACTTTAGTTATTATTATATATAGTAAAATAATTTTAAACAATTATGAAAAGGATCAGAAAAAATGGTTTCTATTTACTTTTCATGCAATGAAATCAAAGGTCCTTTAACACATCACAATTGTGTGTTTTTATGATTTTAACATTTTCTTTATCATGTTTTATATCACTCTAAATAGTAAAATGATGGTTGTTTTTCTTCCATAGACATGTTTTCATACATGGAAACCCATTATGTGTTATCATAGGTGGACATTTTATGATCCATTCTTTCTTTTAAAGTGGACGTTTTATTAATCCTTTTTCTGATGTGGGAATGAAATGAAGGTATTTTGATGAGTCATACATTATTTACTGAACCCAAGTAAAAATTTCCATGATTAAATTTCCAAAAGGAGGGAGAATATAAAATCCCTTGTTTTTTAGAGGATACAATATGTTCACTAGCTTATATAATATGCCAGATTTAACAAAAGAGAGAAAATAAATATTATATTGTTACCTTATAACCAAACTATTAAAATGGTTTGAATTGAATGATATTAATTTATTTAGGAAAATATTTGTTACAAATTTATTTACTTTATTATGTTGTGCACTACTATTTATATATTAAAATGAATCCCATTTAAATTAAAAAGAAGTGTTTTTTCTAAAAAAACTATAAAAATATAAACAATTGATTTTTTAAAATAATAAAATCACCATTTATGAATTTTAATAATGAAATTTATATTTAATAAATTAAATGTAATTTTTAAAATTCTTTAAACATGTTTTCTAGATATGATATAAGAAAAGATGCAATTTTTTCGATAAAAGATTTGTTTTAAAAAAACTAGTTTTACTAACTATTGATGAAGAACACATTTGAAATATAGTTTATGACACTTTTTGAAATATTTTTTAAAAAAAATGACTTATTATTTTGAATAGGTTCCAAAAAATTTACTTCATGGTTGAAATTTAGTTATTTTAATGATAAAATTCATATTTTGATTAGTTATGAAAAATACAACATTTTAATTTGAAACTGATTTTTCATCTACATAATATAAATTGATAGAATTTTTTTAATAGTTTATAAAGTATAATGAGATTATTTTTAAATAATTTAATTCAATTCTGGCCATTTTAAGTAATTTTACATTGAAATTAGATATAAACGCACATCAGTGTTTTGAATGTTTGTACTTTTAAAACTTGTTTTCTCATATTGAAATTAAGGATTAATTTTAAATTAATTACTAAACATTTTTCTATTTAATTTGTAGAAATAGATTAAATATTTTGAATAATAGGGTCCAAATTAAATAAATATGTCCCTTTTTGTTTTTGGAACATTATGTATAGTATGTTTAGTAATTATTTTAATTACCATGGATAAGGATAAATCGGATTATTAAAACTAAATATAATATTATAATAATACAAAATACTCTAACACTTGTCCTAATTTAATTATATGAGTTAGTCACAACAATCATCAACATTTGATCGATATTAGGACCACCTAGAGTTAATTGGATGTCTTTAATGAAGTTATAATATTATATTCTATGAAGAGTGGTTTTTGTTACACTTTTGTTTTTAAAATGTAATGTATATTAATATGGTGTAATAAAAGGGATCTCTTCAAATTTAAATACTATTTGGAAAGATAATAATACTAACTATATCATAGTAATTTATTTTCTATTTTTTAAAATTAAATAACTAAAATTATTTATTATACAATGATGATGTCGAAATTTCTTAAATAATTAATGAATCAAATAAATGATATTATAAATATTTAAATAATATTTATGTGAAATAATTTTTTCCAGCCATGAATTTTTTGGATAAAATTTTATTTTTTTGATGATTTAATAGAGTTTTTTCAATATTTTATTCCTATTATGATATTTTTAAATGTTAACCAATGAATATTGTTAGTATTGACTTTATTGGTATTTTAAAGTATAAAATATTATATTAAATGACATTAAATTACTAAAAATATAATATTCTCCGAAATGGTTAAGATTAGTCAAAATATTTTATAAATTGAACTTTTGTAGGCCGTTTAACATTTTATGATATTTACACTAACCCACAGTGTGTAAATAACATAATAACCTTGTAAGACTAAGAAAGGTATAATAATGGTTAAACCAGAACGCTAAGGAATAAAAATTATTCCAAATATTTGAATTTTTAATTTTATGTGTGGGATTCGACCCAACATCATATTATATTTTAAATAATTTTTTTGGGTCAATTTGGAATTGAAAATGAATTTATATGAATTTAATATTATTAATGTTTCCAAGACTGCCCATGTCTTTTCCAATAAAAAGGTACCCCCTAGACTCTAATAATAACACATGTAATTCCTTTTTTCAGCCAAAAACATACCAACCCTATTCCTAGAGTACCTACATACGCTCATGAGTCTTTATTTTAGGTAAGAAACCCTTCATATAGGTGTTAAGTTGTTCTTAAATAGTGATGAACTGAAGAAGAGACATAGTTTATTATGTATTTCTATTTTATTTATTCTTCAACATCCTCTAAATAATGTTCTTTTAATATGAAATAATAAATCAAAAATCCTCCATATTATTAAAATTTTTAGGGTAATATACCAGAGAAGTCCAGGAGCCTGTGAAAACTGGTCCCAAGAAAAAATTTATTAAAGAAAATAAAATAGAGTTAGACAGCAACAGGATTATTACAAGACCAAGAGCGCAAGCACCATACATATCCGCCTCCACAAGTGGAGAGAAATATAAGGGGGTCATAAAAGACCATCCCATAACCATTATCATGATTTTTTTCTTGGAAAAAGCGTCTGCCACCTGATTGACCTCTATGAATGCATGCGAGATAGACATATTCATGCGACTAACCTGATTAATACATTCAACCCACTTTTGATGTATCCTCCAAGGTACATTCCGTGTTCTTGTTTGTAAGGCTAGAACTGAAAGTTGGGAGTCCAATTCAATCCATATCATATTCCAATTATAAAGGGTAGCATACCTGATCGCATGAATAACCGCCCATAACTTAGCTTCAAAAGTAATACCAACGCTAGTGAAAAATATAGAAACACCCTTTCACAAATCCACGGTATGTACGAAACACACCACCACACCCCGATAGACCAGGTGCACCAGAAGCGGCTCCATCCACATTAACATTGATCCATGGACTGATCGGAGGAATCCAACAGATAAACCTTGTTATTTTCGGCTTTTGGGGCTGCCTAGAGACCCCAAGAAATCACAAAATCTGCATGTTCGAAATAGTGTTAGAGATTGAACCTGATTGAACCTTCAAGGTAGAAAACACCTCTTGATTAATCGCCATCATAGAAGCCCGTATGGGAGACATTATGTCGTCAAAAGCTGTATCATTCCGAGCATTCCAGATGGCTGCAATTACAGCCGCAACAGCCACCAAACGGAAATTATGTACCTGTTCGCTGCAGTGGATCTCGGATAGCTTTGCCAGTATTTCCAACAGAGGCAGGCGCTACACTTGCAGCTCAAACAGGTCACCCAGATAACCCCAAAGCCTCCAAGAATATGAAAATTCCATGAATAAATGTTGGACATCATCTTCGGAAGACATGCAAAGATGACATACAGATGAAAATATGACACCGGACCGCTTAAGCTGGTCACAAGTAGGAACCATGTTTTTCCAAATGCGCCATATAATAAGGAAGCGAGAAGGCTGAATGAAGGAGGATATGTATTTCTTGATCCATGCAGGTGAGTTATAGGATCCCCCACAAGCCACCTGAAAATGATCCCTACTATCAAATTGACCATTCCTATTATGCTTCTATATTAATGTGTCACAATCTATAAACTCATAATCCTGAATTTCTAGCTCAACCTGAGAAGGTATTATGCTGTCAAATAAATTCATATGAGATGAAAATTCAGCAATGGAGAGATGCCCTGCACCAGGAGGGATTTCTATAATGTATTTAGTTGGCCGATCAAGCCAGTTCATGTGCCAGCAATTCAGTTTAGATTCGCGACAGACTAATCACTTTGAATCATTCATAATCTGTGTGAATGTGCACATGAGAGCAGCCCACATAGATGAAGCATGGTAGTACTTGTAACCATTCATTAGCCTGCCTTTGAATCGTTTAACTAAAACTCATGTGAATTATCTTTGTAGATAAGACCCCAAGTGAACTTCCCAATGAGTCCATCATTAAAAATCCTTATATCCTTGACTCCAAGACCCCCGCATTCAACATGCTTGATACAGTCCTTCCAAGAAACAGTAATGAGTTTGCGCTCATGAATTGAGCCTTTCCAGATAACATTTCTAATCAAACTTTGTAGCTCCTTAATGAGTCCCCTAGGCCACCAATACAGAGATAAGGAATACACAAACATAGATGTGATCACTGAGTTGACAAGACATATCCTTCCAGCCAAGGAAATTACCTTCCCTTTCCAACTAGCAAGTTGATTTCGAATGCCATAAGAAATCCCATCCAAATATTTCTGTTTCACCTTTCCTCAAAATAAGGGAACACCAAGATATTGAAAGGGAAACGACCATTTTTTAACTCCAAGGGAGCTAATGATCCTGTTCTGCTTTCCAACCGTGACACCATTACCAAAGAAAATATATGATTTATCACGGCTTATCCCTTGACCAGCCACTTCCTCATAATGCTGAAGGAGGTACTTAATCGAGGAAAAGGTTTTCGTAGGGGCTTGCCCAAAGAGCATGATATCATTAGCATACATTAAATGAGATGGAGAAAAATCATTTATCCTAGCCAAAATTCTCTTATAAATACACATGTGTGCAAGGTCATTGATACATCTACTAAGATAATCCTCAAAAATGGCGAACAACATGCCAGAGAGTGGGTCTCCTTGTCGTACACCACTGGTACAGCAGAAAAAACCTCTATGTGTACCATTAACCAGAATTGACAGCCTTGATGAACATAGTTTGGCGGTGATCAATTTTATGAACTCATTGAAAAAACCATATCTTCTTAGGACCTCCAAAATAAAGCTCCATTTTAGAGTGTCAAATGGCTTTGAAATATCAATTTTCAGTGCAATGTTTCCTGCTTTCACCTTCTTCCTCATAATATTGACACTTTCGGAGGCAATGAAAAGACACTCCTGAATATTCCTTCCATGAACAAAGCCAAACTGGTTGGAAGTAATGTTGTCACTAACTACCCAGCCAATCCTGTTCATCAGCTTCTTGCTGATCAGCTTAGGGATAGTGTTACCCAGAGCCACTGGCCTGAAGTCTTTTATGTCAAGAGCATTATCCTTCTTAGGTAAAAGGGAAATAAAACAGGAGTTCATCCCATGTGGTGAGTAATAATGAGTAAAGAAGTCCTTGATAGCCATTGTAAGATCATCATGTACAACATCCCAGAATGACACAAAAAAATTGTTGGTAAACCCATCTGGACCAGGGGCACTGTCAATATTTATAGAATGAAGAGCCACTTTGATTTCCTCCTTTTGAGGGGGAGTGACAGGAAGATGGTTATCTTCATCCCCAATGCATGAGTTAATATTTCCCACCATTCTATATGTATTAAACTATCCATTATCCGAATAAATATCCAATTTCATGAAATTGAAAATAATCATTTGGTTCATCTGTACGGCAGACTACCGCCTTACAACCTGATATAGTTTATTTTTTATTACAATCTATGGAGGCTGGTTATAGAGACAAAATACTTATTTTTATATTATATTCATGAAATATTTATCATTTTAGATGAATAAAATTTCAAACATTTTCACACATTCGATAAACATAATAATTATAATGTCGTTCGTGCATACATGTGAACTATCACCTATATGAAGTGATGTGAAACCTTTTTATTCACCACATAACTTATATGATATATATAAATATATTAAAATTATTATTATTGTGTTAATAAAAATTTGATTATCTTAGAATGGGTAAATAATAATTACCTTTTTGATATTGATAAATGAAAAATGGAAATGTTACTCTTATGTACTTACAGCTTACCATCTCCATGATTGCAACGTTGTTCATTTTTCATATATATATATATATATATAATGAATGGATTTAAAATTAAAATTTATATATCCAAGTGATTATAATGTCATAAATATTATTTTGGAGATAATGTACTTATTACAACATGGAATATTAACATGAACCCAGGTTCATTTTCGACTCAAGTACCGAATATCCACAAAACATACGATATGTTCATAAATAATTATCTAATTTTTATAACATGGATATACGTGATATAAGAGGAATTAAAAACATTAAACATGTTCTTTATTTACTATAAATTATCCTTCTTTTATTATTCTAGAATATAATGATTTTATGTGACAATTATGACTCAAATTAAGGGATTTCGTCTCAATTACTTTTCATTGAGGCATTTATTGAAAATATGAACTGTTATTAATTTCTAAGGTGTCTATACAGTCACAATGAAATTTCATATCAATGCTTAATTTATAATAATAATATTTATTTATTTGTTAAATGTATTAATTCATATAGATTATGATTTAAATGTTCAATGTCATATGTGACCCCTTGAACGTTTACAGATTAAATTATAAAATCTTTTCTTTGTGTTATTAATTTTTATATTTATTTTTATGGATATAAAAGGAATATAAAATTAATTTTATATTTATAGATAATTTATTTCAAATAATTTAAATTGGATTATTTTTATAAAAAGTGATTTACATTCCTTACAAACAAAAAATGGATTTTTGTTGTTGTTTTAATGTATAAGACGATAATGACTTCTATACAGCCATTACCATTATTTTATATGTAGCATTATCTATAATCCTTAATGATTTTAAAATAAAAAGAAACCCCTTAATCCTTTTTTTTGAAAATCATGGTATTGAAAATGTTTTGTTAAATGAGAACTGTATTTTTATATGAAACTGTTTCTCATATGGGATTGTAAGAGTTTTTTAATTGAATTTTTGATGAATTTAAATTTTCAATGGTACATGGGAATTATATAAAATATGTGAGAGCAATATTCCTTATACGAAAGGTTTAACACCATTATAGCTCACGGGAGATCCCAAAACAACTTATACAATGGTTTGAGCCACAATATATCTCCTAGGTGTAACGACCCAAAGTTTCATTAATGGAAAATCCCTTTTGATCCAGTTAAATGTTTCTTTATGAAATTTTTTTTACAAGATGTCAACTTCTTTAAGTTTTACGTTAAGATTTGTGACCGTTACTTTTATAGCCGTTGAACAGTGATCATCTGGGTAGTTTAAATATAAGGATTTAACGAACCAATTTTCTACTCAGACAAAGGAAGTGATGGCCTCATCCAGTAGAATTTCCCCTTAAGAAGCCCATTTTTCGGAGCTCGGAAAGGAGGTGGCGTCTTTGGGCTTTTCCCTTGACCAAGCCCAAGCTGAGCTTCATCAAGTCAAGCTCGAACGTGATCGTCTACGGGAAAAATGGAAGTTGATAGAGATCACCACTCGAGCGATGTTATCCGAGCAACCCCAAGAGTTTGTCACCATCGCACACCTTACCCTTAGGTCTTATGCGACTATTTTAAGGGGTTATTTAACAAATAAGTAGAACCATGTTCATGTACATTATTTATTTATATAATAATGAATATAATTTATAGTAATTTTTGATGCATTGTAATTAGTTTTTAAAGTACAAATGATGTTTTTAGTTATTATTTAATTAAGAATTATATTTTATTAAATTAAAGGATTTTTGAATTAAATAATATTTTAATAAAATATTATTATTAATATTAAATTAATTTTTTTTAAATATAAATGATCTTATAATTTTATGAATGCAATTAAAATTTTTATTAAGGTTTGAAAGCAATTTCTGTCAAAACCCGTGAATTTTTTATAAATGTCGGTTTTTATTTTAAAAGTGAAAATTCACATATTTAGAAAATTATTTAGATAAAATAAATATTATTTTTGGAATCAGGACGTCGAAATTATCCAACGGTGAATTTTTCATAATTTTCTGAGACAGTCAAATTTTTGGGTAAAAATTAAATACCATTTAAATATATAATGTGTTTTATGACATCATAATGACCAAATGGTGATGTAATAAAATACTATAATCCTTATGTTCGGCCAATATGTGTTTTATCATTAAAATAATGAGGTTTTGGGTTTGTTTGACTCACTTTTCAAAGCATTAATGGAGCCCTCAAGACTTATTCAACACTTTGCCTTTTTAAATTAATTTCCATGGGAGTGTGACTCACCTCCACATAAGAAACCCTAATTTTTTAATAAGTTCGGACCTTGGCCATGTAAAATTTTGTTTTCCACTTTCCTTTTCCAGAAACCATGGGCAAATACCATGGGATGGTTTGTGGTTTGGATTATTTTAATATAAGGGGTCCCAAACCTAAATAATAAAGAATTCTCTCACCTTTCCTATATAAACCCACCCAAGCTCCCACTTCCTCCTCACTCAAAGCCCTTGAAGTTCGTCCAACCTCTGCCCTACTCTCTCTAGAATCCTCCCAAGGTTCCCCAAGCTCCCAAGAAGCCTCTCACAAGCCTCTCTCTAGGCTTTGGAAGCACACTTCCAAGTAAGGGTTTTTCTTCCTTTCTCTTTTTTTGTCAATTTTCTTTAAGTTGTATTGCCCTTTTTAATTTCAATTATGAATGTTGGGGTATGGTTTCTCACCTCTCCCATACTGCCCTCTTATTGTTTGAATGATGGTAGACCCCTTTCTCTCTCATTAAATTCCTCCCATGTACACCCGTTACTATGCCGAAATTCCGAAAGGAACCTTTTTCTCCTCTTTTATATTAAAGCAATACTTTTGTATCATGAATCTAAATTCTTTTTTCAATTGTTGGGACATGTATCTATATGACCTTCTTTCTGTCCATATCATGTAAATATGATGAGGAACCCCTTTCTCTCTCATCAACCTTTTTATGAATTCTTATGTAACGCCGTTACGCTGCCGAAATCGCACCGATTTTCTAAGCCAATTTCATTGTGTAGTGAATATAATGCCCATTTCTCCATCAAGGGTATTCACCTTTATGCACATTTACTTATTGATTGTAAAGTTTCATGTATGAATTCCACATTCCTTTATCGTGGAATAAATGATTATGTTTTATGAATCCATGTTTTATGATCCATGTGGCACACTTATGCATGAAATGAAATGTTTAAGAAGGGTGCGCCCTGATAGCGCTCCAATGCATTGGGTAAAGTATAGTATCATGATACGTCATGTGCAATGAGTGTTGACTCATGCTAATTCAAGTGCAACGAGGGTTTACTCGTGCTTCAAGTGCAATGAGGGTTTACTCATGCTCCATGTGCAATGAGCCTTGGCTCATGCTAATTCAATGTTAAGTGTTGTTGCCACATTTCCATGTTATGATTATCATGCTTTATCATGCCTTTATGTTCATGTCTCTCTTATGATCTATTGATATGCCTATTGCCTAACATGTATTGTACTCCTCATGTTATTATTTGTGTACTCCCTTACTGGGCTTTATAGCTCACCCTTTTCTTATGCATGTCCTCAGGTTATCCCATGCAATTCTAAGTACGAAGGAATGTAGTGGTCATGTAAAGGAAGTTTTCAATAAGGATGTTGTATTGCAAGTTTAATGTTTTTATGTAATGATCCTAAGCCCCAAATACACTAAACCTCTCGATCTTCTTTGTTGTATCAAGTGAAGTTTTATGTAATAAATCATGTTTAAGTTGTAATAAAAAGCAGGGTTGTCATAGTTGGTATCAGAGGATAGGTTTAGTTATTTTTGGGATTAGGAAACCCTAGTAAAGCCTTAGATACAAGACTAAGCATAATAAAAACATCCCTAAGTTTTTGTAAATACTAAGTAAGTGTTTTATTAAACAAATACATCCCTGTCTGGATACGAGCAGGTAGAGGCGGCTCTGGCACAGATGTATCCTAGGGGTAAAACCCGAAAACACCGCTTTGAGCTAGACTCGAATGGAAACTGGTGCACGACAACGGGCCTTGCTGCACTCTTGGTTACGACACTCCCGGGGGATATGTTTTGATAAATTCACAATCTTAGTATGAACCCTTATTAAGGGAAAAATGCCCCTAAGAATATATGTTAGAAGGAAGATCATGAAAAGTCTGGATTGAATCCTATAGACTCATGAGTTAAAGAGATTAAAGTTTATTTATAAGTCATCAACTTTTGTCTTTGGATTACCCTTTATGTGTTACCCCTAACTTTCCTTTTATTCCAGCCAATGGCCGGTAATAGGAGAACTCGGGCTAACAACCGTTGTGAAGATCAGTGTGATGATTGTACTTATGAGATGCCCAATCCAATGGGAGCGGGAATCGCGAACTTTGTCACGCTTCTCTCTTAGCTAACTCAAGTTTTGAATAGAAACACTGGTCAAGAGGAACGTTCAACCCCCCCTAAGAAAGAACAAGTCGCTATTGAAAGCTTCATGAGACAAAGGCCTCCTACTTTTAGTGGATCATCCAATCCCACGATTGCTGAACAATGGATCAACTCCATTGAAAAGATATTCTCCATCCTCCAATGCTCTGAAAAAGAGAAGGTTCTCCTGGCGGCTTATCGTATGGAGGGTGAAGCTGATCAATGGTGGACGTTGATCAAAAATACGAAGCCTGAGGAGGAGATCGAGGCTTTGGAATGGAAGGTATTCCGGAAGATGTTTTTCGATAAATATTTTCCATGCACCCTCCGTCTTAAGATGGAAAGGGACTTCCTTTCCCTCAAGCAGAAAGATGAGGAATATGTGGGAGCGTACGAGGCAAACTTCACAAGGCTTGCACGATACGCTTCCGGCTTTGTCGTTACCCCCGAATACAAGGTTGACCGCTTCTTTGGTGGGCTGAAGCCTAGCTTGCGGAAAGCATTAGCGATCCGTGACTTCGACAGCTATGAGGAAATTGTCCGATGTTCCCTCAAGGTTGAAATGGAGATCGGAGAATCACAGGGGTATCATGGGGACAAGAAGCGGAAGGTGGACTTTAATGCTGGTGGTCCGATGGATAAATCCAACGACGCTAAGAAATTCCAGCACCCCACTTGCCAAAAGTGTGGAAAAAAGCACCCTGGAAATTTCCTTAGGGGGAAAAGAAAATGCTTCAAGTGTGGAAGAGAAGGGCACCTAGCTGTTAACTGTCAGCAAGAAGGACCCGCGGCTGCGACGGAGGGGAGGAACGCTCCGTTCGAACCTCAACGCGTTGTTCAATGCTTCAAATGCATAGAACCGGGTCATTTTGCGAATCAGTGCCCTAATCCAAGGGTTATCGGAGGCAATCAACAACCTCCAAGACAGAAAGGAAGAGCTTTTGCCATCATTTCTGCCGAAGTGAACCCCGACAATGAAGTGGTGACAGGTACGCTAGTTATTCATTCAACAATAGAGAATGTACTTTTTGATTCAGGTTCTACGCATTCTTTTATATCTCAAAAGTTTAGTAGAACAATCCCTGCACCACCACAAATCATGGAAGTAAAGATGTCGGTGAGTACGGCAAATGGGGCAATCATTGCATCCCATGAGTATAAGTCCTACCCTGTTATAATATGTGGATTGAATTTCCCGGCAAACCTCGTCATACTCCCTTTGGTGGAATTTGATGCAATTCTTGGCATGTATTGGCTTTCCTTATATAGAGCCAACATAAATTTTCGGGAGAGGGAAATCACACTCCATATGGAGAATCGACCCCCGATTATTTACAAGTGTCAGGAGGAAGATGAATCTCCTTTAGCTCCATCATCTTAAGCATGGATATTAATGCCTTATGAGCACGCATATCTTGCTCAGATGATTGAGTCCAAGGAAGAAACCACCCTTGAAGAAATGCCTATTGTGAGGGAATTCGCTGAAGTATTTCCCGAGGAACTTCCTGGTCTTCCTCCAAGAAGAGATGTTGAGTTCTCAATTGAACTTATACCTGGGGCACTACCAATATCCAAGACTCCATATAGAATGGTTGTGGTTGAGCTTGAAGAACTGAAGAAACAACTACAGGAGAATCTGGATAAAGGGTTTATACGCCCAAGTGCATCACCATGGGGTGCACCAGTCCTCTTCGTCAAGAAGAAGGATGGGTCAATGCGGCTTTGCATCGATTATCGTGAACTTAACAAAATCACGATAAAGAACAAGTATCCTCTCCCAAGAATCGATGACTTGTTTGATCAGCTGCATGGAGCACAATACTTCTCCAAGGTCGACTTGCGGTCGGGATATTATCAAGTAAGGGTGAAGAAGGAAGATATCCCCAAGACTGCTTTTCGTACAAGGTACGAGCACTATGAATTCATAGTAATGCCTTTTGGACTCACCAATGCTCCAGAAATATTCATGGACTTGATGAATAGAGTCTTTAGAGATTACCTAGATAAATTTGTGGTAGTCTTTATAGATGATATTCTAATATACTCCAAAACCAAGGAGGACCATGAGGAGCATTTAAGAACTGTACTGGAGACTTTGCGCAAGGAGAAGCTCTATGCCAAGTACAGCAAGTGTGAGTTCTGGTTGAAGGAGGTCTCATTCTTGGGCCATATCATCACAAGCAATGGGATATCTGTGGACCCCTCCAAAACAGATGCAATTGAGGGATGGTCGAGGCCAACATCGGTAACTGATATCCGTAGCTTCTTGGGGTTAGCTGGATATTATCGACGATTTGTGAGAAACTTCTCACGATTGTCCAACCCTCTTACCAAGCTAACTCGAAAGGGAGTAAAGTTTGCTTGGAGTGATGAATGCGAACAAAGCTTCAAGGAGTTGAAAAGGAGGCTTATCACTGCACCTGTGCTCACTTTACCCACAAGTGGGGAGCTTTTTGTGGTATTCAATGATGCTTCGAAGAAGGGCTTAGGATGTGTACTGATGCAGAATGATAAAGTGATATCCTATGCCTCAAGACAGTTGAAAATCCATGAGCAAAACTATCCAACGCATGATCTGGAGTTGGCGGCGGTGATCTTTGCCTTGAAAATCTGGCGGCATTATCTCTATGGAGAGAAATGTGAGATATATACTGACCACAAGAGTCTTAAATAGATATTCACACAGAAAGAGCTTAACATGCGCCAGAGAAGATGGATAGAGCTCATAAAGGATTATGACTGTTCAATACATTACCACCCTGAGAAGGCGAATAAGGTAGCGGATGCCCTAAGTAGAAAGGATCCAGCAATTCTATCAATGATGAGAATTGAGAAGGATCCAATGTTCCTAGACTTGATGAAGATGGACGTGGGAATCATAAAGAAGGGAACATCATCAATCCTTTCACAAATGATTGCTCAACCATCTCTTTTGGAAAGGTTAAAGGATGCTCAAAAGGATGATGCGAGAATCCAAGAAAAAGTGGAAGCTATCAAAAAGGGAAAATCCTCAGAGTTTAATGTTAATGAAGAAGGAATTGCGCGGTTTGGGAAAAGACTATGTGTCCCATCAAGTTTGGAGCTGAAGAAGGAACTTTTGGATGATGCACATAGTTCAAATTTCTCTATTCACCCAGGGAGCACAAAGATGTATCGAGATCTCCGAGAAAACTTTTGGTGGGATAATATGAAGAAGGAGATCGCCGAATATACATCAAAGTGCCTTGTGTGTCAGCAAGTGAAGGCAGAGAGGCAGAAGTCTAAGGGGATGATGCAACCATTTCCCATACCAGAATGGAAATGGGAGAACATCAACATGGACTTCGTCACTGGACTTCCAAGGACATCCAAAAGCAACAATGCAATCTGGGTTATTGTGGATCGTCCTACAAAGACTGCACACTTCATTGCTATTCGAGAGGATTTCTCTTTGGATCAACTGGCACGGATATATATCAGGGAAGTGGTACGGTTGCATGGAGTACCACTATCTATTGTGTCTGACCGAGATCCAAGATTTACCTCTATGTTTTGGAAGAGTCTTCAACATGCTCTGAATACTGAACTGAACTTCAGTACGGCCTATCATCCTCAAACTGATGGCCAATCCGAGCGGACTATCCAAACACATGAGGATATGTTGAGAGCGTGCTCAATGGACTTTAAAGGAGGATGGGATCAACATCTTCCTCTAGTTGAGTTCTCTTATAATAATAGTTTCCACTCGAGCATCCAAATGGCACCATATGAAGCCCTGTATGGGAAAAGGTGTAGAACACCGGCATGTTGGGATGAGGTCGGTGAACATAAGCTGCTTGGACCAGAAATGGTCGAAGAAATGGTGGAGAAGGTGAAAACCATTCAGCATCATATCAAGGCAGCCCAAAGTCGACAGAAGAGTTATGCAGATAATCGTCGACGAGACCATGAGTTTAAAGTCGGAGATATGGTGTTTTTACGCATATCTCCGTGGAAGAAGGTCATGAGGTTTGCAAAGAAAGGGAAGTTAAGTCCAAGGTACATCGGCCCATTCGAGATTCTTGATCGTGTTGGGGCTGTGGCCTATCGACTAGCACTTCCACCTACTATGGCCAAGGTGCATGATGTCTTCCATGTATCCCTCTTAAGGAAGTACATACCAGACCCTTCACATGTACTCTCTTCCGAGGTGGTACAATTAGAAGACGATCTTTCTTATGAGGAGAAACCAGTGAAGATCTTAGATCGTAGAGAAAAAGTTCTACGAAATAAGACAATGCCCCTCGTCAAGGTGTTGTTGAGAAACCACAAGTTTGAAGAAGCAACTTGGGAGTCGGAGGATATGATGAAGCTAAGTTACCCACATTTGTTTTAGTGTGGGAAAAGGAAAATTTTGAGGGCGAAATTTCTTAAGGGGGGAATTTTGTAACGACCCAAAGTTTCATTAATGGAAAATCCCTCTTGATCCAGTTAAATGTTTCTTTATGAAAAATGTTTTTATAAGATGTCAACTTCTTTAAGTTTTACGTTAAGATTTGTGACCGTTACTTTTATAGCCGTTGAACAGTGATCATCTGGGTAGTTTAAATATAAGGCTTTAACGAACCAATTTTCTACTCAGACAAAGGAAGCGATGGCCTCATCCAGTAGAATTGCCCCTTACGAAGCCCATTTGTCGGAGCTCGGAAAGGAGGTGGCGTCTTTGGGCTTTGCCCTTGACCAAGCCCAAGCTGAGCTTCATCAAGTCAAGCTCGAACGTGATCGTCTACGGGAAAAATGGAAGTTGATAGAGATCACCACTCGAGCGATGTTATCCGAGCAACCCCAAGAGTCTGTCACCATCGCACACCTTACCCTTAGGTCTTATGCGGCTATTTTAAGGGGTTATGTAACAAATAAGTAGCACCATGTTCATGTACATTATTTTTGTATATAATAATGAATATAATTTCTAGTCATTTTTGATGCATTGTAATTAGTTTTTAAAGTAAAAATGATGTTTTTAGTTATTATTTAATTAAGAATTATATTTTATTAAATTAAAGGATTTTTGAATTAAATAATATTTTAATAAAATATTATTATTAATATTAAATTAATTTTTATTAAATATAAATGATCTTATAATTTTATGAATGCAATTAAATTTTTTATTAAGGTTTGAAAGCCATTTCTGTCAAAACCCGTGAATTTTTTATAAATGTCGGTTTTTATTTTCAAAGTGAAAATTCACATATTTAGAAAATTATTTAGATAAAATAAATATTATTTTTGGAATCAGGATGTCCAAATTATCCAACGGTGAATTTTTCATAATTTTCTGAGACAGTCAAATTTTTGGGTAAAAATTAAATACCATTTAAATATATAATGTGTTTTATGACATCATAATGACCCAATGGTGATGTAATAAAATACCATAATCCTTATGTTTGGAAAATATGTGTTTTATCATTAAAATAATTAGGTTTTGGGTTTGTTTGACTCACTTTTCAAATCATTAATGGAGCCCTCAATACTTATTCAACACTTTGCCTTTTTAAATTAATTTCCATGGGAGTGTGACTCACCTACACATAAGCAACCCTAATTTTTTAATAAGTTCGGACCCTGGCCTTGTAAATTTTTTTTTCCACTTTCCTTTTCCAGAAACAATGAGCAAATACCATGGGATGGTTTGTGGTTTGGATTATTTTAATATAAGGGGTCCCAAACCTAAATAATAAAGAATTCTCTCACCTTTCTTATATAAACCCACCCAAGCTCCCACTTCCTCCTCACTCAAAGCCCTTGAAGTTCGTCCAACCTCTGCCCTACTCTCTCTATAATCCTCCCAAGGTGCCCCAAGCTCCCAAGAAGCCTCTCACAAGCCTCTCTCTAGGCTTTGGAAGCACACTTCCAAGTAAGGGGTTTTCTTCCTTTCTCTTTTTTTGTCAATTTTCTTTAAGTTGTATTGCCCTTTTTAATTTCAATTATTAATGTTGGGGTATGGTTTCGCACCTCTCCCATACTGCCCTCTTATTGTTTGAATGATGGTAGACCCCTTTCTCTCTCATTAAATGCCTCCCATGTACACCCGTTACTATGCCGAAATTCCAAAAGGAACCTTTTTCTCCTCTTTTATATTCAAGCAATACTTTTGTATCATGAATCTAAATTCCTTTTTCAATTGTTGGGACATGTATCTATATTACCTTCTTACTGTCCATTTCATGTAAATATGATGAGGAACCCCTTTCTCTCTCATCAACCTTTTTATGAATTCTTATGTCACGCCGTTACGCTGCCGAAATCGCACCGATTTTCTAAGCCAATTTCATTGTGTAGTGAATACCATGCCCATTTCTCCATCAAGGGTATTCACCTTTATGCACATTTACTTA
The DNA here is from genome assembly GCA_963277665.1 of Viscum album. Classification (NCBI taxonomy): domain Eukaryota; kingdom Viridiplantae; phylum Streptophyta; class Magnoliopsida; order Santalales; family Viscaceae; genus Viscum; species Viscum album. The sequence continues at coordinate 1,613,436,931 of OY728163.1, forward strand.
TTGATTGTAAAGTTTCATGTATGAATTCCACATTCCTTTATCGTGGAATAAATGATTATGTTTTATGAATCCATGTTTTATGATCCATGTGGCACACTTATGCATGAAATGAAATGTTTAAGAAGGGTGCGCCCTGATAGCGCTCCAATGCATTGGGTAAAGTATAGTATCATGATACGTCATGTGCAATGAGTGTTGACTCATGCTAATTCAAGTGCAACGAGGGTTTAATCGTGCTTCATGTGCAATGAGGGTTTACTCATTCTCCATGTGCAATGAGCCTTGGCTCATGCTAATTCAATGTTAAGTGTTGTTCCCACATTTCCATGTTATGATTATCATGCTTTATCATGCCTTTATGCTCATGTCTCTCTTATGCTCTATTGATATGCCTATTGCCTAACATGTATTGTACTCCTCATGTTATTCATTGTGTACTCCCTTACTGGGCTTTAAGGCTCACCCTTTTCTTATGCATGTCCTCAGGTTATCCCATGCAATGCTAAGTACGAAGGAATGTAGTGGTCATGTAAAGGAAGTTTTCAATAAGGATGTTGTATTGCAAGTTTAAAGTTTTTATGTAATGATCCTAATCCCCAAAGACACTAAACCTCTCGATCTTCTTTGTTGTATCAAGTGAAGTTTTATGTAATAAAGCATGTTTAAGTTGTAATAAAAAGCAGGGTTGTCATACTAGGTGATCCTGTTATAATAGATATGAAAGGATGAGTCTCATTCTAGCTCATAGGTGGGCCTGATATAGCTTATACAAAGGGTGTTCCCTAGTAAATATCTCTAAATTGGAGTTAGAACATATGGTTATTCCAATTGAAATATGTCTGAATTGGTTTTATGTATATAACGCTCAAAGCCACCTAAATTATTTTTTTATTGCATTCTGTTGGTTTTAATGATTCTTTTCGAATAATGTATGATTGTTATTCAAGTGAAAATGTTTTCTTTCGTTCTATCCAAGAACATTAAGTGGGTTACAATTTTTTAACTATACTAATTGTTTTCTTCTTTTAATACCCCTTACTAGGATTTTGTGCTCATCCATTGTTTAAAAAAATCATTGGTTTTAATATTGGTAAGAATAATGAATAAAAATGATGAATATATCAATGATGTTTCTGGAAAATAAAACAATAATTATTTTAAACGGTTTTCATTTGGTGAAAAAAAAGATACTGATTATAAGTGTCAACCTTGAATATATGATTTTAATATGTGATATTTTTCTTAATTCTACAAAACTAGAAATGTAAAATATCATCAAAAATTAATTCTAGTTAAAAAAACTAGAATAAGATGCGTTTAATGTGGGGTCCATATATGTGTTATGTGGTAAGTAGAAGAAATACCTTTTTATGAATTCATTTTTGGATTAACAGTTAGAGGATCTTAATAGTACTTAGTGGTGGTTGTTGTTTTCAGTTTTGTAATGATATATGATTTCCTTTTACAAAATGATCCATTTTTATACAAGTTGAAATGCATTACAATATTTAAGGTCTTTTATTTTTAACCTTTTCATTTTAGTTTTCTATATTCATAATATGATGTAGAGCATTAGTTTCCTATGAAGGGATTATATTCATACCAATTATTTTTCAACAATTTATTAATTGGCTAATGTAGATATTTGTTTCTATGTATAGGTACATCATGATAAGGCTTCCCATATGTTTGATAATCCAACATGGTACTATTCTTCATCGCATATCGATTAATTTAGAGGTAATGATATCAATATCTACTTATTATTAGCATATAAGGACCTAGTTGTTCATGTTGTGACATATGAATCATATGCTTCACATTTTTCTTATTTTCTATAGTTATCCTATGTATTTCACCATGAATCTCTTATTTTATTTCAAAATTATAAAACTCCCAGGTCCTAGTTTCTTATTCTATAAGGTATAATCTATCTATATGGTATTTATACACTCCACTTTTGTATTTTTTTATCTTAGGGAAATAAATATAATAGATAATATCGTTTTTTTTTCATGGAATAAAATAAAATAATTCTTGAAAATGTGGAATTTAAATTTTAATATTGAAATAAAATCTCATGATAACATCATTTAAGGATAATAATTAGATTCAATTTTTTCCTTTTAAAATTTTTTTTTAAATAAGAATATAGTTAGAACTATAGCATCACTGAAAAAATTAATATTACCTTTAGTGTTGTCTCTAAATTTCATATTACCACTATCACATTAATTTTAGAATATGAATCATAATTGTTCTATAATATTGTTCATAGAATAGACACTTTATATGTACTAAATTCTATTCTTGGAAGTATTTATTTCATCTTTCCAATAAACTATTGTTCACGAATAATTTTATACACGTGATACATTTGATTCAACAGAATGTTTAAAGGAACTTTGTGGTTCCCAAATAGATTTTAATCATTTTATAGGGTAATCATGACGTTATATTCTAGGTAATAGATGTTTTATATGTCTTCATAACTTTGAAAATAATAATTTACATAAAATTGGAAAATAAAATTTCATTCTAAAACTAAAATAAGTATATATTGAAATAATACCTTTTTGAAATTTAATGAATAATTTTATTTCATTTTGGTTATAGTATATCATATCCATGTCTTTCTTTTTTATACATTTACACAATATATAGAAATTATTTCATAATATATTTATATTCCTTATACAAATGTGTCTAATTTATCCATTTAATATACAATTTTCTTTATGTGATATTCCTTTGTCCATTATTTTCATATCCTGATAATCCTATTTATAATAATAAGATCGTATGTTATATGTTTTTATAAACTTTCATAAATACATGTTTTGATTAATTAATATTATTATTTACCCCTTAATTATTATTATAAAACTAATATATTATTAAAATATCTACTTATAGTTTTTTATTATATATATTATGTTATGAAAACTCATTTTTCATTGTATGCATCACAATTAAAACAATAAAAAATCACTACTAACCTCATTTTGTAATAGCTATTTAAAAAAGTATTTTAAGTCTATTTGAAATATCAATTTATCACATGAATCTAATGCCTTAGTGAAACTATATCCATATATTAAGTCTCTATTCACTGTTTTTCATTTATGTTTTAGCTTTCTCTTAGGCTATTTTTTGGGTAATTCGACCATGATATGGAATTTATTTCTCGATTCATAACAATTCAATAATGATACATCACTAAATGGACATAGGTAACATTTTTTATTTCTGTTTTAGTTATACTTAGAATATAATTTTCTATAATTCCATTTCAATAAGTTGTTTATTTTATATATTTTTTATAATAGTTTCACAATATTAGATACATAATCTATTTCACATCCATATATCGTAGTATTAAAAGTGTAAAATGAAACATTTTTTATACAGAAAAATTATTCATCATTGTTTCCTAATTCTCTTAATTTATGATTTTCATAAAAACTATTGCATACATTAGTAGTGAATATATAATTCCATCTAGAATAAAATCATTAGTTCTCATTTTGCATCTATGGATGCATTGTTTACCTTCTATTTCGAATGGAGGTGTCTTATTAAACATTCAACTATTATTGTATAGTCTACTAATTCTCCAAGAGAAATCATTGAATTAAAAATCTGTTTGAATTTATGAATAAACAAATTTACATGTTCTGATTCAAAAATAATTACATATTGATATTCAGACCCTATAATTTATAGTTGGGTTCTCATTGGATTTTATATTATATAGTTTATAACATTTATAATCCAATACATGACTTTTTTAGATTTTAATGTGGTTAAGGGACACTATGAAAACATAAAAATTATCAAATTATATAAAATTCCATAATTTTTAATTAATGACAAAAAAAATTGTTTCACAACCAGTCGTGGTATTTAGTCCTAAAATTAGTAGTTTGCAATATTTTACCACAATATTTTTGTTTCCAATACTAATGTTTGTTAGGTAATTGATCATTCATGCTTTCTATTATCCATATTTGTTTCCATTTAAAATCAGTGTCCTTTGATGAAACCATCTATCAATTTTTTTAATCTTGGTATTTAAATAATCATCATTTCCTTTGGTATTTATATATTCCTCTAATTGAAATCTAATGATATTCGTAGGATAAGTTTTCGGGAAGGTCAAAAATGGGGTGAATTAAAAATTTTAAAATTGAAATAAACTGTTAAATAAAATTTAAAAACTTCAACATTATGTTTTTGTTCATAATATTTAAAAATATTAAAACTTATATTTTTATTGTAGTTCAGATCAAATTGATCCTATATCTATTATATACAAATTTATACATACCAAGAGAATATATATCCACTATACATGAAATTTTTATAGATGTCAAAACTCAAAATAAAACTGCATTTTCTTTTATAGGTATAACCAACAACTCTATATTATTACTCAGGGTCACTACAAAATATTTACATGCCTTTTGAGTTTAATTAAAAATCACAATAAAACGTATCATTTATTATTAGATGCACATAAAATAAGACATTCCTTTTTTAATGGTTGTATAACATATATAAGACATAGATTTTCATTAAAAATAATAAAACACATATATTTATTTATAAGGAGAAGATTATAAAATAGAAATCAATAAATGAAGAAAAAATATATAAAATATGAATATATAGGTCATTTTAGATCAATCATTGTATCAATGTGTCAAAAATGATGATGTTTTCTTTTCAATCCTAGTGATTAATCATTAGTTATCAGAGAAGAATATAGTTGTTTCCTGTATTCTTTTTCCCTTAGTTCATTTTTTTTCTTTCAATCGTTACATATATAGAAATATCCCATGTTTAGTTCTTTATGTTTTTATCATTACTGACCAATGATTAAATCAGACCGGGTCTCCTAAATGTTTATTTTTTATTAGTGCCTTAAAAATGATTCTAAATATGACCAAATTTAAAAATAGAATTCTATAATAAAAAATAAAAATGTAAAATACCTACAAATAACATCCCTGACACGAAAGAAACTTCACAATTAAAAAGTAATATAATATAAAACACTTTCAATTACATCTTCATTTATCAAATAATCATATTAATGAAATATAATACAAGATAAAATAATAATTTATAAATGAAATAGAATATTTAAATATAATCTATAGTCAAAGAGTAAAAATTTTCTATAAGAGTTATAATTTTTATTATAAGAGTGTATATGTAAAGAGACAAAATCATTTATAAACACATTTTCAAAGGAGTAAAAAATAAACATTATATGTTTCATAATAAAATTCATCAAACTAGACAATAAACATTATGAGATTCACAATAATCTGTTTAAAATTAAATTTTTTCATAAGATTTATTATAAAGGTTCATTAAAGTCATTTTAAAAGTTAATAAATTTAAAATAAATATTCATATGAATCATGTAATTTGTTAAAAATACCATTTTATAGAAATTTGAAATGTTAAAACCAATAAACCCGATTGCTCATTTCAAAAACACAATGATGGAATTACATGAGACATTCAGTCAATTTAATATCAAATTATATTATTTCAAATATTATTTATAATATAATTGTTTTTAGAATCACATTAGAGGATGGAAAATATATTTTTCTACTAAATTGTGTTTATCGATTGAAAATGTAATATATTTTAAAACATAGGATTATTAAAAATAAAATATGTTTTTAAATGAAATTAAATATGAAAATTTCAAAATATTTAATATATAGGAAGATGTAATTTTATGAAAAATATATAAAGAGTAAAAAAACCAGGATTTAAATTAAAAATAACTAGAATAATATATTCAAAATATTTTCATAGTGAATATTGTTTATAAAAATAGAAAAAAACGGGTAAAAAATATTATAAATAAAATAGTGTTTTTTAATAGTCGAATAATTTTTCATAGTTTTGAAATAATTATAATGTAAATTTTATATGTTTTTTACCTATAAAATTAAAAATAGTAAGAGGGAAAAGAGAGAGTGAACCATTATAACATATGAAAAATCATACACCACAAACCAATGGTTAAATAATTTTGAAAAATATTCTTATGTTAATGGTTTAAGGAAGAAACCATGATAAATACTAACCTATTACAATGGTTTTTTCAATATTTTAGGATAGGTGGTCTATAAATTATTTTTTCAATACATCTGTATGGTATCAATTTTAATGCCATTTTTTTGGTAATTTCATTATCTAAATTACTATATAATAATAAATATGAATAAATAATTCAATCCATGTATTTCATTTTTTTTCTAAAATGATATATTTTATTGACCCCGCATTATATTCTTCTATAATATATTTATTTACTGAATGATAGATTAATGTTTTATGAACATTGAGGTAATCCACTATTTTTTGAGATTATTTTTTTTTACTAACTTAATAAAGACATTATATATTACTTTTTTTCCTTCCTCTATAATATTTATAATTTACAGATTCAATAATAATAAAACAATCCCCATAATCACAAGAAAATATATGTGATAAAATATCTTCATAAATTCCATACATAACAATGTAAGACATCCTTTCATTTATATCATTCACTCTATAACCTTTATTTTACTAATTTAAAAAATAGAACCATCCCCATGATTACATATATAATTTGGGTCCTCGATGACAGAAAATTATTCTAATTATCATGTAGATACTCCTCCAAAAAATAAATGTCTAATTCCATTCTAAAACACAAAATATCCTAGAGATGCACCAATAGTGGCCAAAATATATTTCTCTAATTGAATATGAGAATGATTATTGATTCAAAAATCCAATAATATATTTCAACTAGAATAATGAGAACAATTATCACCTAGTAAAATCTTATTTGAGAAAAAAATCATAATTTCGAATTCCCTATCGACTATGACATAATTTATTTTCTTATGACATATTTTGACATTCCACTATTTACCAACAAGAGGAGTGTGAAGGATATATTCCCTAAATACCATATCATAATATAATATTTTTATATTTTATATGGTAATACGTTCATGAATATAACGCATAATGTAAGACTGAATAAAGAGAATATCATATATTATGTAATATGAATCATATGTCACGACTATTGCATATCGATCATTAAAAGTAAATGTTGAAATATATCCTAGAAATACGTATCATTATTTAGTAAATTTAATATTATTAATATTTTAGGATAAAAACATCATTATAGGATATAAAATTTTTTTAATAGACGATTTTACGTTAATATTATAAAACATTTGGGTAAATTTTTTATCATGCTCTGAAGTTTATAGAGACCTATAAAAGAATTTAGTCTCCCTTAAAATAGTGTATAATCCATAATAGATCCTCGACTATTTCATTAAATCTTACATTTCTCTCTCATACACCTTCTAGTGCACCACGGGACACAAGAATGGGAGGGAACAGAAAATAATATTTCCCCAAGTTTTGGGACATTCATATTGATCAATAGATACATCTTAATGGTGGGAGACGTTGGAAACCTCTTAGTTTTACTAATCAACCATATGAATGATGAAAATTATATTATAGATAAATGCTATAAATTGCACTTGTGTTTTTAATTTTAAATATATAATGGTTTCAGTTTCATGTATGAAATATTTTGGATTAAGGGTATCATATTATTGTCACTATATCGATAAAGTATTAATAAATCTATACAAACCCATATTGAGTTTCAAAATGATCCTTATTCCCGAGAAAGAAAATTCAATGAAAAAACATATATATCGTATTTAATATTGCATTATATGGAAAATATTTTTAATCAAAAAAATTAAATCGCATTATGTTATAAAAAATAAGCTATAAAATATTCATTGTGGTTGGATATTGATATTGTTAATCATTATCTTTTATTGGGTTAATATACATGATTTGGGAAATAAAAACTAATGGCTTAGTAAAAACACATTAGTATTATATATTTTAGAATATATTATGGGATTTCATTGAAATTGATAAAGCCACTCCACACATAACAATAAGCATCAAAACATATATAAGATATACTAGATATTGTAAGAGAGGAAATCCCAACCATTGATGTTTTAATGATATGCATACCTCATATCAGACGTTATAATTGATAAGTGGTGATGAATTTGTATTATTAAGGCCATCAAATGTTCTCTGTTATTGAAACGTAGGCTTATAAAGATATTATCATATATCAGAAATGTTATTTTTCTTAAATTTTTATTGATGGAATGTTTTTTCCACTGTATCATGCTAATCCTACATTAGAACATCTAAATATCATTCAATAATATTTCAATGGAAAATACATCTTTTAAAATATCAATTAAGAATAATATTATATAATTTATAAGAAAAATATAATTTATATATTATGTTGTTTGGAGGTATTTAAATATTTATTAGTTTTTTTAAAGTATTTATTTAAATAAATTTCAATTAATTGTAATGAGTTTATGAAACAAAATTATTAAATAAATACGTTTAATATTATATAATAATATTATGTACATTTAAAAATTTATATCAAAGTCCATGTAATTTATGGAATTAAATTTTATATGAAAAATATAATATTAATTTTTATATGTTTTATAAATTAAAAATTAAGGGACAGTTTAATGGGGTTTTTATTGAAATTGGGAATTATTATTAACTAAAAATATTAAATGTTCAAATTAAAATTTTTTATTTAATTAATAATTGAAGCCTTACAAAACTGTATTTGGTTATTTTATTTGATCCCGGATAAAATTATATTAAATATCAAATATTTAGATAATATAATTTATTTACATAAACTACTTTGAAAATAAAATGTCAATATTTCATTTAATATCTTATTTTAAGAATGATTCTATATAAAAATATAATATAAAGAGGATTAAATTTAATATAAATATAAATTTATAAAATTTATTTAAATTTTTTAATATCCATGTGGTGAGAAAAATTTATAAATTGATAATGATTTCATAGTTCATAAATTTTTCATACGTACAATATCTATTTTATCAATTTATTAAAATTTATATATTTAGTTTATTCACTAATTTATTCATAGATGTAATTTCCATATTATAAATTTTTTTATCAATAGATTAAATTGATAATCAAATTCAATAAATGATTATACATGATTGAAGAAGTAACATGATAGGGTTACTAATCATTTTAGCTTTATCAAGCCTTGATATTGTATGGAATTGATTAGTGATCATGAATAAAAAGGTTGATTATAAATTATACATATTAGGTGTTATGATTTTGATTTAATTGAGGTCTATGTTAAGAAAATTATTCCAGAGTAAAGGGAAATTTGGTTGGACTACTCACTATACTAGAGGATTATTCCTTGTGATTGAATGGGGGGTTGGCTCTCTGTCACTCCAAGATTAATATATTGGGGATTTTGAATTTATATAATTCTAAGGATTTATATAATTTTTTTCAGTTATGTTTTTCATTCGATTTATTTAGATTTTTATAAATTTAGTTTTCTTCTAATTTTGGTTAGTTACACAAGATATTATTTGTGTAATAGATAACACCTCAATTTGGTTTGAATATATCAGTTCGAGGAATGAAAATAATTGCAAACAAAATCATTAATATAAAATATTCACATAAGTAAAATAACATGTCTTATGTTAGTGACATTAAACACCTTTAGAAAATTGAATGCATGGATCCATAGAATGAAATAATATTTTAGGACCTCAATAATTAAACTAAGTAGGTTCTTCCAAACCTACATGCTCATGGATTATATTGTGTAAGGAATTTTTAAAATGAATAACTGTAGGACTTACGAATTGAAATATAGTTGTGAGATTTGGGTTAAATAAAACTGGAAAACCCTATAAGATAGGATACTATAGGAATACCATTGGGATAATCCCTATAGGCACTGGGAAAATAATGGGCCTCTCTATTTTCAAAGAGTAATATTCAATATTATTGGAATCATAACACACCTAATTAGCTATTTAGATATAGGGAAACCAATGTGAACACATTTCTTAGTGAAATAATGATTTTTCCTCTAATTTATTCACTAATATATATAATATATACTAAATGGGTGCATCATTTTGGAGTGAGATCATTTCGTAAAATTCCATATAAAATTTATATAAAGCATAATATTAATATAATAAAACATAATTATAAATATATAAACTGATTAATCATCATCAAAATATAATTAGAGATCAATGATAAATAATAGTGTATTTTAATATTAGAACCATAATATATAACAATAATGATTAAGAATTATTCATAGGAATGTATGTAAGGAAATTATATGTGGGATAGAAATTCATTATTGTGTAATCAAATGTTAATTTATATTCAAAATTGAATCGAGATGTTTATTAGAAGAATAAAATGATTCACATAAGGGTTCAAATACATTGCATTAATTATGAAAAAATAAATTTAGATCACTAAAAATAAAGTCAATATAATTTTGTAAGTTAATTACTCGGTGATAAAAGAGGATTCAATAAATCTTGTTTATGGGTTTTTAATTAGTTATTTTTTAATATTGGGAAATGTTTCAAATATATAAACATGTTTAAGAAATATTCACCATGTTTTTTCAGTATTTTAAAATATATTATTGAGTTTGATAAGTTCAATTTCAATCACAGTATTGATATTATAAGTGGAATGGATTACATAAGAAATGAACATAATTAAGTTTAAAAGTCAGATAATGTTTCATTAAGGTAAATATTAAAGGATATTAAATATTAAATCAAAACTCTTGAAAAGATAAATTCGTTTCCATAATTTTTATTTTTCAAAAATTCTTATGAGATTTTAATAAACTATATTTTATTTATTGGTTATATATCAGTATTATAGAAATATAGTCATTTGTTTTTTTTGTGTATAAGTAACCACATGTATATGTAAAAAATGTTGTCAGTATACTAAATTTTAAAAAAATTGAAATAATTAATGTATCATATTGATTTTGTCTATATGATTTCATAATGATTTTTTGAATTTTGTACAATAATTTAAAGGAATATATCATGATGTAATGAATTTAGATATAGGATTTTTATATTCACCTTATTATACATTAATTAAATGTAAAGTATTTTATTAATAAGGAGTTACTATGTACTAAAACAGATAATATTTCTGAAAGACATATTTCATAAAAAAAATTGATAATGCTAAACTTAATTAATATTAAATGCAACATAATATCCTAATCGAGTTTAGTGTATTTTTGAAAAGGGATGTGTAATGAGTTACATTTAATTACCAAAATAGAGAGTGTCAAATTTTATACTTATGTATTTAAAATGTATTAGTAATGAAATTTGTGATAACTTTGAATCTTTTTAACTTTGAATAATTTTCTTATAAACTGTCAAAATAATTATTATTTTAACTAAATGAAACATGGGGGTCAACGTTGGTAAATATTTTTAGCATCTATTGCGGTCATTCACACTCAAATTCTAATTCACTTATGAATTTTATTTTTATTTTTTCTTAAATAAAACTAAATGATATGATGGTTTAGTAATTGAATATTAAATACTATTATTAATCATGAAAATTTGATGCAAAAACAATGAATGAAAATTGATTAATGATAAAAAAACATGATATATTCCTAAGAGAATCAGAATGAGTTAAACTTTACAGTCTAATTATTAGTTTAAAATTTACATAATGAAAACCCTACATGGTATGTGTGAACATCCACCTCCTCAATCGAGGGATAATACTGGATATTCCAAAACAAAACCTCAGGTGTAATGTGGAGACACAAAGGATCCTTTTCCACTAATACCCCATCTTCATAACACTAATAAATAGGGAAAAATATTATTGAATTTTCAAATTTTTTCCTTCATCACTTCATTATTCCCTTCGGTTATTCCTCCAGTAATCTAATCATGATCATGAGTGTAATAGTTCCCCGTGATGGAGAAAATGGGAGAAAAAAAGAGATGGAAATGGGGAGAAAGGAGAACACATAAATTGAAACAGGTAATTAATTTATAGAATTAATATATAATAAAAATTTGAGAATAAAAAATACTATTGCTTCACCCCAATCATCTGGGTAGATAATGATCCTATGGAACGAATAGGAAATACAACATTATTGGGGTAGGAGATAGGCATTTTTTATGCAAAATCATCTTACGAAATATTATGAATGGTAGACATCATTAATGAAATAATTGGGAAATGTGAACTTCTCAAAATATCATGTCATATATATCCTATATGAGATATATCAATTTAATACTAATTTCCAGGAGAGTAATATGTTATGTTTTGTTTACTAGGGGATATTATTCTCATGAGATAGAATATATGTATTCCAATTTACTAAGTTACCATGCCATTATGACCTTGAAAATGAAGAAATAATTAGTTGCAATATTAATAAAAGTGTTTCAATTATATTTTAAATATATTAATGTTTAATATCATCTCCCTTTTTGAATAATTTTTGAGATATGGTCCCAACTTCAATAATCCTCAGATTTGTGAATCGATTTGGAGTCTGGGATTGTGAGCTGGTGTTTAGGCCTCAAATAATGGATTGCACTTTTGGTCTAGAGTAATTAAAGTACTCATTTCATATATGTAATTAAAAAAATTAATATCATAATTTAAATTAATGGGTTGAATTTTATGCTCAATATATAAAAATTAATAGAAGCTGTTAAAATAAAAAATATTTAATTTTTCTATTTAAGATCAAATTACTACTATAATTTTATAATTTTATAATTTCCCTTAAATGTAACCCTTTTGTTGGATTAAAAACACTATAAAAAATTTAAAATAATTGAAAATATTCTATCTATTAATTACCCATCACATAAATAAATACACTCTAGGTTAATCATCCTATTATAAATGTCAAAACAATATTTATATATCATAAATAACAAAAAAATAAATTGTCAAATAAAAAAATATAATGCCTCTTACATGGATAAAATTTCCTTATATCCTAAAAAATAATAAAATTTCTTTAAATAAAATTTTAATCATAATGTTCTTGTCATACATATCTCTATAGAAACACATTTTCCACTTCACTCAATGATATTTAATAAGGGTTTATTCAAAATCACTAAAATATGTGTAATATCTATAGGATTTCTATCCTAATAGTGTCTCCACATCACAGGGTTTAAAATTTTTCAATCATAAATAATATTTTGTGGGTTCTTCGGAGGATGGGGGATGAAATGTTTTAAATTTTTGAACATTTAAGGTTGAATTTTGAGTATTAGGATTTAATGTGAAGTAAATCCATGAAAAGAAATCTTCCCAATAATGGGGTGCTTCTCAATCATCATGATACTAAATCACTTCAAAATTCATCTTTACCTCTTTCTAATGTTCAAACAATTAATTTTATAATTGATGATAAATTTCACCCCAAATTCCCCAATTTGTAGCATTTTTTCGTCTGGAATTTAGATCATAATTTCCCTTTTGAATAATTTTTTGGATGAAAAAAGATGCATATTTATATAATTAATTATTTTTCAAAACTCAACCAATACAGGAAATGATAAATTAATCCACCAGTCCATCATTCCATAATGAAATTTCTTCAAAAAGAAATCTTCAATAAATAATATATCACATTCAATTCATCTTTTTTGTAATGAAAAATACATCTCATCTTCTCCCTCCCCCAATCTTGTTATTAGCCATAATCATGCATTTAACATCTTGAGTAGGCTGAGAAGGGATAAATGAATATTCATATGGATTCAAATGAAAGCATTTTATTGACAATAGTGTCTTAAGAATAGTCATATAAAATTTTGTGCCCAAAATTGTGTTCATGGTATAATGAGATTTTAATGTGGTTCCTCAATCAAAAATATTAAATTCCATGGACTCTAAGTGCATTGAAAAAGATTAAATAAACAACTTTCATATAAAACAATATGACTCAAGAAAATAAAGAAAAAATATTAATGTAACGAATATGTAATATAGGTTTAGAATTCTCTCGTGATGGGAAAAGTATTCAATTTGGATACCAGTTGTGTACGTGAGTTTAATAATCAGTTAAACATCATTAAATAAAAAATTCATAAATCAGGAAAAATAATCCAATGATAAATTATTTGAGTCCTTTATTATTCAAATAAATTAATGTTCCAAAAACTCCAAGATACATTGAATATTCTATTTTACACAATGAAGATAATTAATCCTAAAATAAACACAAAAGAAAAAGAAAAACATAAAACATTCATAGAAATAAACAACTAAAAAAATTGAATTACTTCAAATTTTCTAAAAACATATTTTCATACATGACCAAAATAATTCAATTAACTACACTGGTATGTACTTGGTCCTTATATTGGAGAAAAAATTTCAGATTTTTCTATTTCATTGAGTAGTCTTCGAGAGAACAAGGTAAATTGGAAAAATGATATGTTTTAGTAGTACACACCATGTAATCATATGTTCACAATGTGTATTCGGGAAGTGTAGGATGTGGATACATGGTTTGTTCCTATGTTGACCATGGAAAGAATAAAAATTCAGTATAAACTGTGTACTTCCTAGTACATGATGTGTAGTCATGTCAGCATGGTCAGTACATGGCATGTAAAGTTAGTCGGTGAATTTATGAATAGTAAAATGATATAAAAGTAATGTAAATTAACATACACACCGTGTTCTCCTAACTTTCAGCGTAAAATGGGAGGTATCATCACTTTCTTTATTTTTTGATAGAAGATCCTCCATGTGGAGAAAAAGGAGCTGCAAGATCAATTTCATCTCATGTTTCATCATCTAGGACCTGATTCGAGTGTCGTTAGTCATGTTAGAACCCAATCGGTAAGGTTTTTTCATATTTTAAATACATTATTGGCGTTTTTGTATCTTGATAGAGTTATTTAATGTGTAATTTTTTCCTTATTCATATATCTAATAAATTTTAGGCCGATTCAAGGCCTATCGTTGGATTATATTAGTCGTGCGACCTCGAGGAAGGTGGTCTCGTGCCTCTTGATTCTTTTTGAGATAATTATATCTGTCATTGTGAGAAACATCCATATTTGGGGAGTTTACATGAAATGAAGTTGATCCTTGTTGTCAGTAAATATTGATTTGGTTACGAATTCAATGATTCAAATGATGATTAACTTTGTTTCTTGAGTAAGGGCCAGTACATGTGTGTGTTTCCATTGGAAGAAAATTGTATAGCCACTATGGGCTGGGATGTCCATGAATAGGACATATTTTTTCCATTTTTTTGGTTGTTTAAAATTAACATGATTATTATCTAGAATTGTAATTGTGTAGAAATTGAAAGTGTTTGATTATATAATTGGGATTTTGGTTTCCCCTTATTCTATGTAGTTTCATTGATTATTAAGTAAGTTTGAATATTTTCTATAATTCTAATGAGTTACTGGTAAATTGCATGGGTGATACATGGGATTAGATTACAATGTCATTAATAGAATCGCATGACAATTGTACATTCCACCTTGGTTAATGCATGGGTTCAGCTTAGAAAGTTGTGAATAGACACACATGTCTATTGTAGCTTACAGCTTAGGTGATACATGGGTTCAACATATAGTGCCATGGACATACTCTAAAGGATTCTGATTTATATGTCATCAGTGATACATGGGATCCCTAGTAGGACTACTAGGGATGGACTAAATTGGCCTAAAATTAAATTACAAATAAATTGATACCTTAAGGATCCCTAGAAGGAACACTGAGGACGGACACCCTTGATCTTATACCAACATCGACAGGGATACTCGTGGCTCGGTAGTAGGATTTCGGAGAATGGACTCGTAGGATGTTGGTAGAATTACACATATAGTGATACTTGAATTCCAACATAGAAATATCAAGAACATACAAGGTTTATACTTAAATTATGTAATAGAATGAATTATTACATGTCTGCTAAGCCAAAGCACAAGATTGGATTTAGACATTACTTTCTTGTTAGAAAGCCATCTAAGTATTTTTTTTGTTCTTACCATGCTATTGGGAATGTTGTTTTTAGGCCGAAATCCGAGACCTAAACACTTCAAGTAAATGAACTACTAATGAAAAAATTAATCATGTCAAATGAATACTATTACATGTATGATGGTTTACTTCCTTGTTCTTTCTTATTTACTGCACTTCATTTCTATACAGAACGGCTGTAAATACTAACTAAAAGATTGGAACATATGTTTGGTGGTGGACTACTTGGATTTATTTCTCATTCCCTATTTGGGTCATGCTTTTGGGTCCAAACAGACTCTATTGCTACAGGTGTCAATAGGGGATATGCTCCTTATACATGTACTTGATTGCTTCATAAGAGCAGGAGAGAATGGACCCATATTGAGGCTTCTGATGCTATTGAGTTTCATTTTTTACCATACAATGGTATTGTATTGTACTTGAATTTAGTAAATCCTGTTATCAGGGTTTTCATAGAACACGTAACATGCAACATTATTTGATATTATATGCCTTCTGGTGAACTTTACCCTTCGGTTTTCAATTTTTTACATCAGTTGAATGTTCCTTACAATTTCATCTATTGGTTGATATTTATTCTGATATGTTACACTTTTCCAGTGGGGGAATAGTTTCCACACTATCACACCATAGGCCCTCATAGCTGGTCAGAAATCTCTGCTGTTTAGAGAAATGCGCTTGAGGTCATGTAGCCAATTGAGCACAGTGCCCCGACCAGTGGCATTCAGACCCAAGACGTTACAAACTGGTATTCGATTATTTCATTTCTTCTTTATATTTCAATTTGGAATCTATAAATAGAGATATGAAGGAATGAGTATTTGGTAATTTTTTTTCTTAGGAGTAGCTACCCTATGATCTAGGAATGGAAAAATTTCCATGAATTGATATTGGATCATTAGTTATTGAACTATTACAGTCAATTGGATTTCATCATTGGTTTATAAACTTGTTTTTTTCCAATACTATTGATGAAATTTTGGTTTCTATTTTATTTGAATCTTAATGATACAGGGGTGTTCCATCTCATGCATCATATATATACATATTAGAATCACATACCATGCACTATACCATGCCATCAAGGATGCATTAGTCATCACATTATGTTGTGATAGAAGATGTGATAGCTATGCCAACTATTGTGATAGGATTATCGGTACATGATATGGTTTGGATTGAATGGATGCCAATCTTTGGATCCTGATGTGTGTGGTCCCTCTTGAACTAGAATTTGGCGGGTCATGATTCATCTTTTTTATCTAGAATTGCACTATGCTATGTTTTTATAGGGGTATAATCTTTGATTCATTAGGAGTATGGGTCCTCATAGATTAGAGGATGGCATCCCACTAGATAATTTCTCTATTGAACACGGTTTTTTTTGGGAATCCAGAAGTTTCTGTCCAGAAAAACCAAGTATAAACAGCATGTAGTGTCTTCTAACGAGTTGGGTGTTCTTCCAGTTCAGGGAAGGAAGTGGTTCCATGTTTTATGGGGTACGTGCAATGTACCACATGTACATTCCATATAGTCCTTGACTGTGTATCCTATTATCTGAGGAGGGAACATGGGTTGTCGAGTTTTTAGTAGAAAACATCATGTAATGGGAGTATATATCATGTAGATGTCGACCGTGTAATCGACCGTGTGACTAATGATACAGTTGAATGAAAACATATTTATACACATCGTGTTAAGGGTGAACAAGATGTGTTTTTTTACACCAACATAACTATATAGTTCTAGCTATGTAGGTATGGAAGGAAATATTCAAGTACACATTGTGTCTCAGGAGGGACATGCCTTGTTGAATGTTTGTTACACCACTATTTGTGGTAGAGTTACAAACCCATGTAAAGACCTAGGAGAACATGCCATATATTTGGTTATACTCCTTGTGAACTCCTATTTTGAAAAACCGTGAATAATTCCCCCAAGTTGTTCAATTCATTCACATCTGAGTAACAATTTCCTTTTTCGTTATGTCGGTACTGAGGCGTGTGTGCTAGATTTTTTAGAGTTATACCCCCATGTTGACCACGTGTTGTATTCCAAGACAGCGGCAATGAGCATACTCCATAAATGGTGGTCCATGGTTCACTAATTGATCCTCCAATTGTGTCAGATGCGGTACCATCCGTTATACCAACATGGGTGCATACAAACAATTCTAAGAAGGTTTTGTGAGGTTTATGCAGACCTTCCTGGGAGAACCACATGCTGCCAAATCTTTGGTAGATATGTCTTGAATAATGAAACAACAACATCTGCCTATGTTTTAGGGGTCGTGAGACCATAGGTAGTGTAATCATGGATGGAATTAGTTTTGAATATCTTTGAGCATCTAGAGACACCTCTGGAAAGGAGGGTCAAACTCATGACTAATATGCTATGTGATATTGTTGATAGATGGTGGAATGTTATCACTCAAGAAGGGAATCAATAATATATTACATGGTAATACAATCATACATCCTTATATGATTATTATATCTCTGAGATGCTGAGGGCCGACCAGGCCAGGGATTTATTGCACCAAGAGAATGACACACTATTAGTTAGGTATTATTCTTCCCAATTTAATGAGCTTCAGGTATTTTCACCTATTTTAATGGGAGATGAAGTATCGAATGAAAAACCATTTGAGGATGTTCTTATATATTATATCTGACCTTTGGTGAATGTATTTTGGTTTACTTCGGTATCTCTTATTGTAAATCAAGTCCTAATTACTGAGTGTAATTTTTGGGATGATGGTTGTGTAAGCCACAATGGTTGGGCACCGAGTTCTAGTACTATCTCGATTAGAAGAAAGAAGTGTCGTATAAAGTGTTATCATAGGGATATGATTGGTCTAAAACTATCTTCTGGTATCCAAGTGAGGTGATAACATTGCAATAGGTCGGGCATACAAGGCCCTAGTGCCTAAAGGAACTAGTTGAGTGTTGAGCTTGCAGCAAGATGGGCCATCTATAGAACTTATGCAGGATGTTTCCACAAGTGTCTAGAGAGTGTTGTTCTGTAAGAACTCCACGTATAGGAGAAAGGACATCTGCTTCTCACCAGTCATGAAACTAGAATCTGTTATGGAATTCAGTATAAGGCGGTGGGTGTTTCTCTGGTATCCAAGCCCCATGATCTTAGCAAAATTTGGGCTAGTCAGCTTAAGGTAGCCAAAAAATCTATAGGGGATGCGGTGCTGGTCAGACATATACAGTGAAACTGACCCATCAGACTCAGGATCCATGACCTTCTACTGTTAGATGTACTATCCTAGTCACCTCTGTTTTATCTTCCACACTTTTTGATACAGGTGAAACACATAGTTTTTTTATCTATGGCAGTTCTGGAAATTCATTGACTCTATGTTTATACATATTCTAATGTGATGATGTTAGAAACTCTGTTAGGGATTATAATTGTGAGAGTGAGTTAGTGCAATGAGTTACCCATTTAGATTGGTGGGTGTATAATCAAATGGAACCTCTATGTCTTGGAGATTATGGGCTTTGATGCCATTCTGATAATGGAAATTTTGGTTTCTTTTCTATCCATTGTTGAGTTTTATAATCACAGGTTGAGTTTAAAATAACAAGGTGGTAGGGAGTTTCTACATAAGGTTGAATGGGATGTCCTGGATCGGTGAGCTACACCCGATAATCATGGAGTGGGTTGGATGGCAGCCCTGATTGCGAGTTTATATCTCGATGATCATTGAACATTTCTGGAACATTTCCATCTAGCGGTTGATCAATTCAGGGATTTTTTTTTCGAATAACTTCTCAGGCATACGTCTAGTCAGATATTTGGAGTTCAATTTGAAGCTACTTCTTGCAGTAGCACCAGTATCCATTCCCCATTAATGGATGGCTTTGATGTAGTTGCAAGAGATCAATAGGTAGTTGGAAGATCATGATGCTAAGGATTTTTTCGGACCCAATACTTCTCCTTGTGGTTCACCGATCATTTTTTTGAAATAGACAGAAGATGACCTTATGCTATGCATGGAATATCAAAATCTGAACCTGTTAATGGTCAAGAACCAATATCCCATTCCATGGATAGATGATCTGTTTGATCAACATAGAGTAGCTAGAGTGTTCTCAAAGATTGACCTAAGTTTAGGTTAGCACCATGTACTTGTGTGACATACAAAAATTCATCATAGAAAATTTTATAAATGTTATTGTCTATATTTGTACATGGCTAGGTCATTTGGTCTCTTGAACACACAATCAATTTTCATGGCATTGATGAACTTAGTCTTCCATTCCCAAGTAAATTCTTTTTTGGTAGTCATTGTGGATTATATCTTAGTATATTCAAAGCACCAAAATGAATGTTTTATACACCATGAGAACATTTTGAATACACTCAGAGTGCATCATTTATATGTTACACTTGCATAATGTGACTTCTGGATGGATCAAATTTACTTTATTGTTCATTCCATCTTAGAGACCTCAGAATCAGTGGTCCCAACGAAGGTAAGAGTATAGTTACCCAGGAGCCGCCTAAGAACGTTTTTAAGGTTTGGTGTTTCTTGGGACTAGTTGGATACTACATGTGCTTTATACTTGATTTCTCATTCAATGTAGCGCTGATGACAGGCTTGACTAATAAATGTGTGAATTTTGAATGGTCAGATTCATGTGTCACATCCTTTCAAGAGTTGAATAGTCATTTGTCTTCCACACTAATACTACTATTTATAGAGTCATGAAATAGTTAAATTGTTTAATATAATGCATCGGGTATTGCGAAGGTAGTCATTCTTATGTATGGAGATCAAGTTGTCGCACAAATTTCTTCATAGTTGAGGCCACATTAGAGGAATTACACAATTCTTGATCTCGAGTTAGCAGAAGTAGTACAGGATTTTCACTATTGGGGACATTATTTATTTCGATTGAATTTTGTGGTGTACGGGGACTGAAAAAATCTCAAATACATCTTTACTCAGCATGATTTGAATGTGAGATAGTCAAGGTGGGTGGAATGGATTCAGTTGTTTGAAATTCAGTTTTCTTATACATATGAAAAAGGAAATGTAGTGGCTGGCCCACTGAGAAGGAGGACTGATATGCGGGCAGTGCAGGAGTACAGTTGTGAGTGGAAGCTTATGTCAGTGTTCTCTAATATGAATTTATAGGTGTGTGACTGTCATCGATAGCCTGTTATCAGATTATGAAGGCCGGGTTCTATGGGAGTGTGTGGCAGGTGAGCCCCCTCATCCAGGATGGACAAAAGGTGATGATGATGTTCAAAAAGTCCATGGGTGTTTGTGTGTTCATGGGGTTTTATGGGAGGATCTGATGCAAAAGTTTCATGCTTCAGCATTGGTAGTGCATCTTGGAGACACCAATTTATACTGCAATATGCACTGTCAGTACTCGTGGTTGGGTATGAAGTGAGAAGTATTGGGTTTTTTTATGATGTGTTCCACCTGTCAACAGGTGAAGTGTCACGAACCAGCCCGAGTCGACCCTGAACCGGTCACCCAGGCCAGCCCGCGACAAGTCCCGAGAGGCGTTCCTGATCCTCCCGAGACGGTGACAAGCACCAAGGGAATCAATAGAGTACACAAGGGAACGATTTCGCCCATATATAAACAATCAACAAACAGCAGAAATAAACAGACAGCCCAAAATGAATTTATATAAAAATTGAACTAAATATTATTTGTACAAGAAACTAAAATTAGAACAAAACCAACAACTCAACTGAACAATCCCGATGAACAACTAACTCCATGTGACACTTCTGGTCACTCTCCAACACAATGATAAAATGTCTCCCAAGGTGATCGAACTAAATATGAAACCTGCACAAGGGCTAAAAAAAGAATAAGACTGTAGGCGTGAGTATTAAAACTTAGTAGGTTAGCCCGATATTCTATTCGCAATGCACATTACTTTAAAATAAAAGAAACATCAATTTATAGTTTTAAATTCAAGATTTGAAATTATGGTTTTCAAATTAGGTTCCATGCTATAATAATTATCAGACAAAAACATGCATGTTTAATAAAAAAAAATGCAAGTAACAATTATTTTCAAAGAGGTGAAACCTCAAAATGAATATAGTTTTCAAGAGGGCTGCTTTAAAGAATTTTAACATTCAAATAAATAACACATACTACTGAATTTACCAACCAAACACACCGTATGCCGACGGTGAGTAAAAAATAGCCAATGAGCACTAGTCACAGGAATACCCCTAGGAACTAGTTAGTTGTGAGCCCCAGGTACCTCGTATCTCGGTGAAAGTAACCATAATAAATATCCATTCTCGTGCACGATCCCCTAGTAGGGAACATACCCATAAACTAGTGGTCCCCAATCATCATCATCATCATAGTTTAGTTAGTTTTGTCATCGTCAAACTTGCTACGTGAAACAGGGGCCAACCCCCACAGAATCACTAGCATACTAGTACACGTCTGCCCACCTAGATACCCAGGATTCCCTTTAGTGCTCAATCAAGTTACACATATTATCAAATACACATTTCATATCCACATTCCATTCCAAAACCATAAAAACACAAACATCCCATAATCATTCTTCACATTTCTTACACTAATCAACAAACCGCTAAATATTTCGGTTAGTTGAATGGGTGAAAAAGGATGAAAAACAAAAGAGTTATAAAAGAAACAAATTCAGTTTTTTAAAACTGGGAATGGGCTCACGGTTGGCCCAAATCATGAAGTAACCACCCTTTCTTCAAAAACTCCTAAACAAGCAATGGGGATCCCAAATTAGGGTGGTTAGACATATATGAAACTTTAAAACTCAAGATTCATCTCATCAAATACCCACGAAAAGGATCTGGATTTCTAATGGGCCGGATCAATACAAAGACAGGAAAAAAAACGTGTGTGACAATTCTCCCCACCATTAAAGCTTTCCGCCCCAGGAAATCCATAACACTTTCCAGCTGAAAAAAAACAACACCTAAGGATTCCAGAATGTACTCCTCACCATTAAGAATCAACTATCCCTAGAAATGTTCTTAGGATGAAAATCCAGGAGACCCATGGTGGGTCTCCCCACCATTAGAAACCAACTAGCAATGAATAGACAAGAATTGAACATGATCTAGAGTTGGGACTCACTCACACAAGCCCAAAAAAAACCCCTCCTACAAAAACCTACTATAACAAGTTAATAGAGTTACAAAATGAACATATAAACCACCCACTCTTGAATGGAGGGGACAATAACTTGGTTGACACATTCAGCACAATTCTGGATCCTCATCACTTGGGGATGGGATTGTAGGGGACCCAATAATTTGTCCACTGAAACCACAAAAGAAACAAATAAACTACCCAAAACTCTCCCCCTATGAATAGGTAACACCAATAATGCATTTGAGTTTTATAGGCGGTCCACACAGGGACATTAATTGAAAACCCACATCCATGAAGGAATAACCATAGACACTATGTGAGAGGTTAATTCCACCACGCTTGTTGCGACAAAGGGAAATTCATAGAAATGAAGAACCAAATCATTGAAATAGAAAATAACTTAACAAAACAGAGGAGTAAGGGTCATAATCGAGCACTCCACACCTCTGTTGATTTTATGACTGCGTGAAAAGCTTCACTCCGAGGCCTATGGCTGGAGCCCTGATTCTTGAAGCATTTGCTGCACCGCAGTCAGGTGATAAGGATCACACCACTCAAAAAAAACACACTTGATCACCAAACAAAAACCTTAATCTAAATAGAAACTCATAGATACATATCAAAATTCTATCTCACTCCAAACAAGGGGCATAATTGACAAGGAATACGACGAAACACATCAACATCACCGAACACAACTGCTCTATCCAAAAGAATTATCATGACCTAGAAACACTTTTAATATATCCCAAAAAGATCTCTATTCCAACAAACAATTTGAGGAATCATAAAAATAGGTGGATTTAAAATTTTAAAGGAATCCTTAGGTTGATCAGCAGGAAATATTTCCAACGCAGAACTATCCATGGCCACATCACAACATCAAACACATTTTTAGAAACCCAAGGAAAATTACTCCAAAACCGAGACACCAACAAGATATCATCACTAGATAGAACAAGAGTATGAATTCTAGATCACATGAAAGCTAACCAAATAAAAAAATCTTCTAAGACATAGAAAAATCAATCCACATAACAATTGGTTTAAAAAAAAGGCCACAATTTTCAGCTCAAAACAATTTTGAAAAATCAAACTAACATGGTGGGTTTCAACATTCACCAATGGTGTTTCATCAAGTCTCACCCACATGCACATTTCCA
Organism: Viscum album; assembly: GCA_963277665.1. Taxonomy (NCBI): domain Eukaryota; kingdom Viridiplantae; phylum Streptophyta; class Magnoliopsida; order Santalales; family Viscaceae; genus Viscum; species Viscum album. The sequence goes on from OY728163.1 coordinate 1,613,461,291, forward strand.
TGCCACCCCAGGCACCCAACCACCATACCATATATTTCATCCTTCCAGATATAAATAAATCCATGCATGTGAGCACTCATGAAAACACCAAAGGATAAAACAAAACAACATCATTCCAAAAATCATGTACCTTTAAAAGGAACACCAACCACCAAGTGAAAAATCCTTTTCATATTGAACAAAATAAACCACAATTCATTAAGAACCATTTTCTTAAAAACCTACCACTTTTCATTTTTAAAAACTTTTTAAATAACCAATCCACTCCAAAAAACCCCTTCCCATTTTTTTTAAAAAAAATCAGCAAGTTATATTTCCATAATATGAGGTCCATTGAGACCAATACCGTTTGTAGTAAAACACCAACCGATCAAAACCAATTTCCAAAACTAATTTATCCAATTCAAAAACTTTTTAACATCCTAAAATACCCCATTTAAAAAAGATCCAGAATCACTTTAAAATTATTCACAATTTCAAAACATTTTATTTCAACAAACCACAATTGTAGATTATGGATAATCCAATCCCTTTAAATCATTTCCACTTCCCTCCATTTTTTTTACGAAAACACAACCTTCCAAAACCATTCTTATATTTAATTTTTGAAAACCCCATTTTTTCACTTTTCAAAATCTAATCCTTACTTTAAAACCCATTTCCACAATTCTCACACAATGATTATAAAAACAAAAATTCAGAATTCAATAAAGGTTCAACAGACCCAAAAAAGGGAACTAGTGTCAGTGGGTGACTTGACCATATGGTTGGCGGCCATATGCCAAACACAACACCAACACAGAGAGACTTATTAGGACCATTCCCCAGCTCCACATGGCTTTCCAGGCCCTGTGAGCTCACGAAGGCCATTGGTCAGGCTCCCCTTGTCATATCCCAATACAAAACAATCAACTAGAACAATGGACACTAATAAAACCGGACTTCCATGGAAACCTGACGATTAGAACAAGAAAGAGTTTGCGACGATCTTCTTGCACATACCCCTCAAGTACCAACAATCCTACTCCATCTACCTTGACATCCCCAAAATAACAAGGGCGCTCTAAAAAGAAAGGTCCACTAATAGCCGACCTCCTTTGATACCATTTTGTCACGAACCAGCCCGGGTCGACCCTGAACCGGTCACCGAGGCCAGCCCGCGACAAGTCCCGAGAGGCGTTCCCGATCCTCCCGGGATGGTGACAAGCACCAAGGGATTCAATAGAGTACACAAGGGAACGATTTCACCCATATATAAGCAATCAACAAACAGCAGAAATAAACGGACAGCCCAAAATGAATTTATATAAAAATTGAACTAAATATTATTTGTACAAGAAACTAAAATTAGAACAAAACCAAAAACTCAACTGAACAATCCCGATGAACAACTAACTCCATGTGACACTTCTGGTCACTCTCCAACACAATGATAAAATGTCGCCCAAGGTGATCGATCTAAAGATGAAACCTGCACAAGGGCTAAAAAAGAAGAAGACTATAGGCGTGAGTATTAAAACTCAATAGGTTAGCCCGGTATTCTATTCCCAATGCACATTACTTTAAAATAAAATAAACATCAATTTATAGTTTTAAATTCAAGATTAGATATTATGGTTTTCAAATGAGGTTCCATGCTATAATAATTATCAGACAAAAACATGCATGTTAAATAAACAAAAATGAAAGTAACAATTATTTTCAAAGAGGTGAAACTTCAAAATGAATATAGTTTTCAAGAGGGCTGCTTTAAAGAATTTTAACATTAAAATAAATAACACATACTACTGAATTTACCAACCAAACACACCGTATGCCGACGGTGAGTACAAAATAGCCAATGAGCACTAGTCACAGGAATACCCCTAGGCACTAGTTAGTTGTGAGCCCCAGGTACCTCGTATCTCGGTGAAAGTAACCATAATAAATATCCATTCTCGTGCACGAGCCACTAGTAGAGAACATACCCATAACCTAGTTTTCCCCAATCATCATCATCATCATATTTTAGTTAGTGTTGTCATCGTCAAACTTGCTACGTGAAACAGGGGCCAACCCCCACAGAATCACTAGCATACTAGTACACGTCTGCCCACATAGATACCCAGGATTCCCTTTAGTGCTCAATGAAGTTACACATATTATCAAATACACATTTTATATCCACATTCCATTCCAAAACCATAAAAACACAAACAGCCCATAATCATTCTTCACATTTCTTACACTAATCAACAAACCGCTAAATATTTCGGTATGTTGAATGGGTGAAAAAGGATGAAAAACAAAAGAGTTATAAAAGAAAAAAATTCAGTTTTTTTAAAACTGGGAATGGGCTCACGATTGGCCCAAATCATGAAGTAACCACCCTTTCTTCAAAAACTCCTAAACAAGCAATGGGGATCCCAAATTAGGTTGGTTAGACATATATGAAACTTAAAAACTCAAGATTCATCTCATCAAATACCCATGAAAAGGATCTGGATTTCTAATGGGCTGGATCAATACAAAGACAAGAAAAAAACCGTGTGTGACATGAAGGAAGAACATCAGTGGAAAGAGGATCTTTTACAATATCTACCCATTCATAAGTGCAAATGGGATGAAGTCGTAATGGATTTCTTGACTAGTTTACTATGGTCTCCTAGAGGAAACTATGATGTCTAGGTCATAGTTGATAGGATTACTAAGGTATCTCACTTATTTCCAATCAAGAAGACCATTGGTGTTGATGAGCTCAGAAATCTATATATTCGAGAGGGGGTACAACCTCATCGGGTCCCATCTTTTATAGTTTTAGATAGGGATTCCCTCTTTAAATCTCATTTCTGAAAGAGTTCTATATAGGAAATGGGCTCATAAGTGCTTCTGAGAACAACATACCACCCACAGACCGGTGGCTAGACAGAGCATTTGTTACAGAGGCTGGAGGACATGTTGTGTGAATGTGTCCTTATGTTTGGGGAATCATGGTAGTAACATATTCCATTGGTTGAGTTCCCCAATAATAATTCCTTCCAGACTACTATTCATATGGCTTCATATGAGCCTTTGTATGGAAGGCTATTATGATAACCCCTCTGTTGGCTGGTGGTCGGAGAGGAAAGTATTATGTGACCTCCTCTTGTCTAGAATACTACTGAATATGTTTACTGGATTCAGAAGTGGATGAATACAGCTCAGTCTTGTCAAATATCACATGTTGATTTTCTTAGATGACCATTAGAGTTTGAGGTAGGAAATATAGTTTTTCTATATGTCACAATTAGATTGGGGAATAAGAGGATCAGACGATAGGGTATACCTTCAACAAGATATTTCATACCGTTTGACATTCTATACTGAGTCGGTTCTATTTCCAATCGGTTATAGAGACCCCATACGTACCACACCATGCATGATATTTTCCATTTATCTTAGCTACACTGCTATCACTAACAGTAATCTCACATTTTTAAGCCCATGGAGTTTGATATTTAGGTTGATGCATCCTTTGAAAAGAATCTGATTCGTATAGTCGATAGGATCATGAAGGTTCCTCGAGACCAATCAGTTAATCTCGTACAGGTGTTATGGATGCATGGGGGAGTGTAGAACGTGACTTGGGAGTGGGAGGCCGACGTACATGCTCAATGGCCGGAGTTATTCAAAGATAATCCATCACAACCCATGTATGAGAAATTCAAAGATGTATTTCTTTAGTGGTGGATGTTTTTAAGAACCCTATTCTTATTTTCAGGTTCAATTTTCTTTTCTTTTTTTCATTTCTATTGATTTTCTTTTTTATAAAACTAGAAAAATGATAATTTTTAGAAGTACATGCCATGTAATCCTATGTAAATAACACATAGTCAAGACAAGTAGGGTAGTGGTATGTGGAGTGTGCTTCTGTTCTTCAAGGAGAGATTAAAAATCCACTACATGAAAACTACTTTCTAGTACATGCGGTGTAGTCATGTCGGCAAGGTTGGTGAGGGGAGTGTAAAGTAATTAAGATAATTTAGGAACAATTTCATGACATGCACACTATGTATATTAACTTACATGTCGTGTACTCCTAATTTTTGGCTTAAAATAGACAATATCCATATTATCTCATCTTCTGGATAGAAGATCCATTGGGTGAATAATAGGGAGCTATGAGATCCATTCCTTCTCCCAATTTGTCATTCGAAACCTAATTAGAGTTTCGTCAGTCACGTTGTAACCCAATAAGTAATTGATTTATTCTTCTATATTCGTTCTGGGTGTTTTTCTCATGATATATTTATTTTAGGTTGAATTATTTACCTTTTTCCATAGATATATTCCATTCTAGTATGATTCAAGGTCCATCATTAGATTATATAACATGTATGACATCTACTTAGGTGGTCTCATTCATCTTGATAATTGTCGAGAAGTTTATATTTGTTTTTGTGCCATGTACCCATGTTTAGCGTGTTTCAATGAATGTAAATTTAACCTTAATTATCATTAAATGTACTTTTGTTACGAATTCAATGAATTAAATCATGATAAGATTTGTTTCTTGATTAAGGGCCACCACGTTGGTGCGTTTCCCAAGGATGTCAATTTTATAGACTTGTTGGCCTAGGATGTCTTTGGACATGCCATTGTTTACTGGTTTGGGGGTTATTAAATTGAACATTATTATTATTTGGAATTTCATTTGTGTAGATATTGTAAGTGTTTGATTATGGTTTTGGGATTGTGGGTTCACCATTTGTTTTGTAGTGTTTTTCATTGTTATGTAGGTTGGAGTGTTTTATTTAATTCTAATGTGTAAATAATAAATATAATTGGTTGATACATGGGTTCAAATAAGAATGTTTTGAATGGAATTGCGTGACTATTGTACCTAGAACCATTGATGGGGCATTGGTTCCACTTAAAACATCATGAACAGAATCTCATCAATATTTTACCTTGCAACATGGGTGATTCTTGGGTTCGGATTAAATTTCCATGGATGGACTCGAAAAGAATCCAATTTATATGTCATTGTTGATACTTCGGCTCCCTAGTAGGACTGCCCTAGAAAGACTATAGTAGAATAATCTTATATTACAAATTGAGTGATTCGTATGGGGTACCTAGTATGAAAACTGAGAACCTACTCTCTTGAACTTATACCAACACCAAGAGTGATACTCGGGGCTACCTAGTACGACCACAGAAAATGGACTTGTAGGATGTCAGTAGAATTACACATGTATTGGTATTTGAATTCCAACTTAAAAATCTCATGCATGACCTCAGGTTATACATAAATGATTTAATAGAATTAATTGTGACAAGTCTTCCATTAAAAAGAAGAAGTTGGGATTCAAATATTACTTAATTGTTAGAATGTCTTTTGAGGCATCTGTTTTTCTTACCATTATATGGGGAATGTTGGGTTTTGGCCAAATTCTGAGACCAAAATATATTAAGTGAATGATCTACTAATGAACATAGTAAACTCGATAAATGAATATTAGTACATGTAGGATTGTGTACATTTGAGTGCCTACAGGTTTAGTGCATTTCATTTAAATACACAACTTCTACATATACTCACTAACAGATTAGTATAGACATTTGTTGGTTTCCTCCTAGGATTTATTTCTCACATCTTATTAGGGTCATAATTTTGGGCGAAAATAGACAATATTGCGGCAGGTGACAATATAGGAAAGGATCTCTATACAGGTACCTGATTGTAGTTTATGATAGGGAGATCATGGGAATAAGCTGAGGCTTGTGATCCTACAGAGTATCATTTTGTTTTACAATACTTTTGTATTGTATTGTACGTGAATGCACAGTATCCTTTTATTTATATTTTCTTCGAACATGTGACATGCTTTATAATTTGATATTACATGCCTTCTTGGTAACATGATCCTTCTGTTTAACGTTCTTTACTTTAGATTCATGTTGTTTATAGTTTCTTCTATTTGTTTATATTTATTATGTTGTGTTACATTCTACTATTGAAGAATATTTTCCCTATTATCAAACCCTAGGTCCTTGCTAGTAGTCGAAATCCTCTAGCATTTAGGTAAATGCACTTTAGGCCATGTTTCCAACTAGGTATGTGGAATCTTTTAGTTGTATCCACACAAGGGACGTTACAACACACATCCTAACTGAAATTAAATTGATAAGTATTTTCATAAAAAAAATAATTTGTAATAAAATAATTTAATGAAAACGAAAGACATAACTTGATTTTTTTTTTCAGTGGATTCATTTAGGTAAGATCCTATCTTTCACCACGTTAATAGTATAAGGTATTATAAAACAAAAATCTTAGATAATAAATAAAAAATATGAATGAAAAGGTTCAATGATTTATATATACCCTCTAAGTGTGCAATAGGTTTTTAAATACCCTAGAAACTGAGTTGTAGTATATTGTCCCTAATCAGAAGGTGGATGTGGCTTCTAGGAGATGAACCACAAAATTTTCCTTTTTATGGTGTCCATGAGTATAAACAAACAATAGAGAACAAAAATAATCTATGAAAATTCACAACCACTAAGAATAAATAAATATTGAATATGATTTGAAATGTTAGAGGGAAAGGAATATAGTGTTGATACAAATTTACATATATTTTGTCCTCCTCCATTTGGTTTTCAATTTGTAGTATAGGATGTTTTAACACCACCACATGAGTTAACAACTGTTCTTCTATAATTACCCCTACTTGTGTCTTCTCTTCCTTGACATCCAATTTCAACTCATATACTGTTCAATCATTAATTATAAGAATAGATAAGTCTAAAAAAATTCCTCTTGGATAAGAATTAAACATTAATATTCATTAATGAAATCATACACTTCACGTATGTCATCTAAGAAATTGATATCTTCTAGTAGGACCATTTGAAAATAAATCTTATAAGGTGCATCTTCATATTATTATTCTTCCAAATAATGTGACGGTTAGAAAGGATTTTTATTATCATTATCAAAGATGGGAAAATTAGGTTTCAGGTGATCATTGTTAAAAAAATTCTATGATTCTCTGAAAAAACTATTAATATCTATTAAGTGAATCAAATATAATGCGTTCTTCTATGACATATTTAAGAAATTGATTTGTGTAGGATGATGTTATTAATTATTTTATCACTTCATTCTCAAACTCTTTTGGTTCATTATCATATAGCAATATTGGTAAATTCCCTTCCACCACACCTTTTCGATGATGTTTGGGTTCAGGTTCTGATTGATGCTCTTAACAAGAATGAACATATTCATATATTCACTATATTTGGATATATATTTTTTCATTACATTACTAATCCTTTTTAAATAAACACCATGGAAGTTTTAAAATTCTTCAATTAGTTGATATTGGTTTATCCATGTACAATATTTTAAATTTAAATACATCATGAACAATCATTCTATATTAAAAAATTGTTGATATAATATATTTTTTTAATAAATGAAATAAAATTATTAAATAATGTGAATATAAATAGTAAATGAAGAACATTTGTCTCCAAAAAAGTTGCACTAATTAGATGATGTTTTGTAACATGTTATTTTGAAATATTAATAATTTTAATTATGTTCATCATATGGGTTGACCTAGATCATACTCTTATGAAGGAGTTGTGGTATGTCACTAACAAAATCTAATTCGATTATCCTAATATATTTTTTTATGAAATAAATAAGAAAACCTTGATTTTTTGGGGATTTAAAAAGAATACTAAAAGTAGACATGAAAATTCAATTCAAATATAATGTATGAAAACAAAATTAATTTATAATGAAATGGGATAATCCTGAAAAAATCACTACGAGTGAATATTTATTATATTATTATTAGATTAAAATTTATATAATTAAACCAATACATCATATGTTTGTAAATACACATCTTTCTATAGTCTCTATTATATATTAAACTCAAGAATTTCTAAGATATTACACATCCACATAATCGATTGAGTGAAAATACTGAAAAAGTGGATGCTAAAACTCTGATGGAAATTAGAAACACAAAGGCACATTTTCCAGCAACATCCACCTTGACCTAGATATAATAAAATAAGAATAATTAATAATTAATGAGAATTAATTTAGGTTCATAACTGGATTACTCCCCTAGTAACTTTCTTGGGTTTTCTACTCATGATCATGAGCATAATAGTTCACAGTGAAGAAGAAAAAGGTAGAGAAAAAAAAGAGATTTATAAAAAAAGATAAATTCAAATAATTAAATTAAAAAACGAAGTGAAATTATATATTTAAAATAATATAAAACACGATAATAAAATATATAATATCTTCCAAAAAATATTCATAGTAGTGACTGATCCTTCGAAATTAAGAGGAAATAAAAATTTATAGCGAGAGGTGAGAAACATTCTTCCTCCAAAATCATCCTTTGAAATACTAATACTGAGAGAAATATTTAATAGTATAATTGAAAAAAAATCATCTTGAATGTTTTTACCCTATCTCAACTCTATTAGCTCATCAAAAGTACAAATTTATTTTTCATGTGACGAATGATATATGTCTAGTTTACTCTGGGAAATTATTCTTCATAGACAGAATGTTTGAATTCAAATTCTCTATGTTCCCATGAAATGATGACCTCAAAATATGAGGATTAATTCTTGGAAATATTAATTAATGTTTTTAATTTATATCATTTACATAATAATGTCTAATTTATGGTCCATTAAACCGTCCATTTATGAGATATTGGCCCAGAATCATAAATCTACATATATGTGCACATATTTAAAGGCCATAGTTATGAGTTGAATTTGGGCCTTCCAATTATAGAGCGAGATTTGGGTACATAATTATTAAAGTAATCCTAAAATATATTTAACAAAAAAAGGGATTATATAATTTAAAATTGTGTACAAATGTAAGGTCCGTTATACAAAAATAAAATAAAAATGTGATAATAAAAATTAGGATATTTTTTCAATTAAGTTATAAATACTTAGACAACCATCAAATGAGATAGTTTATTTTAAAATAACATTTTTTTGGATTAAAAAGATTTAAATTACAATTAAATTAAATTAAAATCTGGTATACATTTGTAACCTAAAGTATCTCAATGAAATAGTTTAATGTAATATGTTCCCAGAAATATGATGATGAAATAGAGAGAGAGAGAGTTATAACTATGATATATTAGTTGTTCACATTGTACTATTTAATTTCATGATTTCCGGAAGTCTTAATAGTATATTCATGGATGTGAATATTAGGAATATGATTCATAAGCCTCACCAATTTTCAAACTCAGTTACTTAATGACTTCTAAAAATTTGTTTAGTGATATATATTTATCATACGGTTACATAGAGATATGTAAGAAATTATATATTTATATAATGTGTAAAATAATAAAGTAAAAATGTAAAATAATAGTGATCATTTATAATTATATCACATTCTATATAATGAGATAGACAAGTATATCTAATTTTTTAGTTTTCAAAAAATATTATTAGAATAAAAATTAATGTTTCATGTAATATAAAAGGAAATTCATACTTTATAATTCATTTATGGTTTCATTATATATTCATTATGTTAAATAACAATTGATATATCAAAAAATGTATTATTTTGTTTCTATCAAATGTTCATCAGGGATAATTTTAGGTTGTGATAGAATATTTAGGTTAAAATGAATAGGAATTCATATATATATTTTTAATGTGGTCTTGATGCACCAAATGGGTTATTTTTTGTGATGGATGATCAAATAATTATGCCAAATAGAGAATCATACCCTATGGTTTTGGTACACTAGGGATCTTTGTTTTATATTTAAATTTCCCAATACCATTATATTAAAATAGATAGCATGAGAACCTTTATACAATGAAACTATTCTTACATGATCCTTGAGGATTAGAAAATTCAGAGGAATTTGTTTCTGTTACTAATCATTTCATTTATTGGAACATAAAAAAATTATTTATCATCTCATATGTTGAGTATGAATCCTAGGACCTCAACTGAGATATATTGTGGAAATAGTTGTCCATACCAATAGGGGATATATCTTTATTGGATTACTTATAACCCATATAATCTCCTTAAGGACCCCTACACAAAAAATATGAATATGTAATTTTAAAAAAGTTATCATGATAGGAATGATTATAGATTCATTGTTGGTATTGAAATTAATAGTCTATTTTGAATCCATACAACAAAACCAGTAATATCCCAAAACCCATAAAAATTATATGAAGAATATCATATTAATCAATGTTGAAAAGAATTTAAAATTCATTGATTAAGGAAAATAAAATAAAATAAATCCAATATTTTATATTGAATCCCTAATGGTTGTGACTGAATTTTGTTTTATAGTGAAAATCCAACATATCCAATTTCAACTGAATCTCCAACGAATAAAATTTAACCTTTTAGAATGAAATTAATGAAATATATTAAGTATTAAAAGAAATTCTGACATTGAGTCATTAAATATTTATATCCAAATGAATCTTCATCTCATTTAAAAAGTGATAAATTTTATATCCATCAATTTGGTAAATTGACATAGTAGGTTTATATATAATGAAATTTTAGAAATAAATATTTATTCAAGAAATTTCTTTCATCTAAGTCATCACTCTCCCCCTATCTCATTATTTTATATTTATTCTTTTATATACATTCACTCACATTTAAATATATATATGTGTGTGTGTGTGTGTGCGTGTGTTAAAATTTAATTTTGAATTATAATACATTTTTGTTTATATTTATCTATGTGTTTGTCTATCAGTGTGTCTATAAAAACACACAAACCCAACACCCATGAATAATAAGGTGTTTATTATGAAAATTTATATGTAATCATTTTCAATTTTTGTATATGTATGTATTAAAATATATATGAATAATTTTTTAAACTATACTTTATTATATAAATTTACTAAATTATATATAATATACATATACACAAGGGTGAGTCTGTGTATTTTTGTGTGATCATGCCTATGTTTATATGTATATATATATATACACACATATATATATTATAAATTTTATATTTTTAAATAAATATCTATTTTATAAATTTATGTGTAAATAATATATATATATATATATATAATTTTTTATATATTTATAAATTTACCATTATATTGTAAAATAAATTCATTATATATATTTTTTTAATTTTTATACATATATATAGTAAAATTTAAAATAATATATTTTTAAAATTTAAATTCAATAAAATTTTAATGTATAAAAATCCAATATTATAAGTATACCTTTTGTGTGTGTATTTGTTACTGAAACAAAAGTAGTGTTGAACCATATTGGATTGTTGTGAATAAAAATTGGATGTATCATAATTGAATTTCAAACCATATTTAGTAATAGGATAAAGAGTTCCTGTTTTTTTGAACATATAATGAAAATTTATATTATAAATATATTTTTTAATGTATACATTGTTTTTATTCAAGATTGATTTTTAAAGATGTCTAATAAATACACATGGTTAGTTATATAGTAGTTTTATGTTATAATTATTTGAATTAACATTTGTAAAAACAAAATAATTGTACATAATATGATGAAACAATAGTTTATAGATCATTTGATATGAGTAAAAGTGAATATAAATATGTAAATTACATTGATAAAATAAAAATGCTGGTTGATGATGTCCTTAATTATTCATCAAATTTGTTTGAGATGTAAAATAAATATGTAAATATTTAACTATATTGACCTATATGATAAGGTGTCACCAATATAACCAATTTCATACCATATGTTTAGGTAGATTTATATGAGGATGGAAAATGTCAATGTCTGTACACATATTAGAGTTCCAGGATCAACTATTACTTGAAAAAAGGACTTCAGTTGAATTTTCTATTGGTATATTGTAAGGAATTATTTTGGCCCCTCCCATAATAATCATGATCCAAATGAGGCAAACGAATTTTCTGGATTTTTGGTTGTTGTTTCGGATTCCAATCCCATATCTATAAAAGATGATGCATGGGATGGTCACAGTTCAAATGAATCCATCTATTAAACATTAGAAAAATCTTTCTAATTGGATATTGATTTCTTACAATATGGTTCTATACAAGGGAATAATGAACTAGTGAACATGGATTGTTTTATCACTCCACATCAATGAGAGAATTGCTAACATAAATACTACTCTTACATGAAGATGAATATTGTATCTAATGCCTCATGAATTCATGTTGTTGGGAAAATATTATTCCACTCTAACATATTCTGGACAATAATATCCAATAATCTGATTAATCAACCTCTTTGAATCATCCTCTAATGATTCACCCTTAGAGCATTTAGATTATATCAATCTATATAATGATAATAATATAATTTTTGGGGGTCTATCAAATAAAATATACTCATAAGTTGATGAATAATTTGGCTCTTCATATAATATATATGAAAATAGTGAGATGTTTTTGGATGAGTACATTAGAGTTATTGTATGCATGTTTTCAAAAATTGAATCATAAGTGTATAGGAATCATGTAATTGATTAATGAAATTTCATGTGGAAATAATTTAACATTATGGATTCATTAGTAATATTTATAATTGGTTCAAATGTAAAATTGTCTTTTATTTGTAATCAATTTATTCCATTTTGTTCATGAAGAATAATTAGGATTAATTATTTTCTTATCTATCAAGAACTAAGGATCATCTTAAGGAATATTTTAAGTGTTACATTTCATATATAATTGAATCTTTATCTCTCATTTAATTAATTAGGGGGGATATTTTATTCTTATAGTTTAATAGTATTGAATTATGTTTATATCTGTAATTGTGTACTCATGGGAAACATCAACAACATGTCAAATGAAATATCAATACATTATCTATCATTGACAAACATGTTATGAAAATTATGATTCGATCATGTATGGACGAACACCTACTCATACTATCACTCCACTTACCTTTCATGTATACACTTCAATACCTCTATATCAATACCTATATATTCTTTCTCTAATCTCAAACTTGTTCTGGGATGAATCTATTGGATTTACAATTCATTACATGTTCATTCTTAGATGATATTTCATAAGAATTTATTTTATAATTACTCATTTTTCTTATGGGTTTAATAGAACATGAATCATGATCTATTATTTAGTTTATATTCTTATTTGATTCAGAGGCTTGTAAATACTAATTTGTTTATGATTTCATAAACTGATAATCTTGAATCTCGTTTACCTAACAATTATTTTCCACTTATTTTTTTATTGCATCCTTAATGTATAAGAATTATTCATAGGAATAAATAATCTACAATAAGTTCTTTATATAAATTTTATGAGTTTTACCAATGATAAGATTTAAAATATATCATGTAGTGAATCTTATGAATATTGACCAATTCATTATTTCCTAGTTTTCAAGGAAATTTATCTTAGTGTTAGAATATTTCAATTACAATTTTAAATTGTCGGGCTTTCATATTCTAATTCATTTTTGTGTTGGTCTGATTTGATCCTCTAACTCAAATATCTCATATATAATTTTATCAATATAATATATTTACAACTGTAAAAATATATGTATGATTTTAAAGAAGGATGTGGATAGAATTATTCAATATTAGTAAAAATACATTCTCCATTGAATGATATGTTAGTTGAGGATAATAAGTTCCCTTATTTAATATATGATCCAAAAAATTATATTGAATGGATATTTCCGATCAAAAATTTCATTCATATCGAATTGAACATATTTTTCTTTATAAGAATTATTAATGACTTAAAAAAGATCTATAAACTATATTACAAGATATAAAAATGATGAATCAATTCCATGAAATGTTTAATGATGCATTCAAATCACTCCATGTTTTTTATAGATATACCTAACTGGGGATAATATATTTCTATTAACATGGCATGGATAAAAAAAATTTAAATATGGGAATCCTTATCTCCCATAAGATGTTCCTTTCTAGAATAATACTGATCAACAGTATCGTAAATTTTGTTTTGAGTCTAAAAATATACATCATGTAGTATCTATATATATCATGATTCCATTTATCGAATAGTATAGAAATATTTGTATATGGCCTATTTAATTTTTAAATTATAGATTTTCAATGTGGTAATTCATGAAGTGAATGAAATTTATGTTGACACTTATTGTTTTACATCAAAAACCAATGTATTAATGATATAGATGTTTATTGAGTTATATTTATTGAGTATTTAAAATCTATATGGGTTGTGTATATTATCTATGATCCACATATAAGTGACCCATTTATATTTAGAGACTTTTTATTTTAGATAATGAATTAATTTCCATTATATGATAATTTTTCACGATATTGCACCAATGTAATGTTAGGGTGTAAATTAATTAATAAATGTACACCGCTTAATAGTATGTAACAACAAATGAAGAAAAAATTACATGTACATGATAATATTTATCATTTTTTACATATATCCCAATATTTCATATAAAATTGAAAATATTTTGGATGAACATGTGAAATATTATTTTTTAAAACAATGATATATTGTTTGATAATGTAAATGATATTGCCTCCATTTTTTGAAAATTTTTAAAAACCCCATGCAAAAACTTCATGGAAAATGAAATTAATTTTTTTCAAATTATTGTGTTGAATTTTTGTGGTAACCAAAAATTTCATAATGTCATGTATATATATAAAATTATGTATGGGATGGGATTATTTTAATTTTACTAAATGAACCAATAAAAACAAGAGAAGACAGAAAGTCTAGGTTATGAATTATAAAAATGGGGATTAAAGATGATTTTTTTTAATTGAATAATGGATAATTAACATATCTTCCATCAGTTGATCAAACTCTTTCTAAGAAAGGGTGATTTAAGCCTTCCTAATTCCTAAATTCATTACAAATTCATGAGGTGTATTCGCTAAACATGATGACGATATTTTTAATTAATGAAATGAAATTTTAGTAAAAAAAGTCACATGATTGAAATATTTTAATGCATCACATAATTCATATGTATTGACATAGTATTATACATAAAAATTTATGACAGACAATAACAATTATATTCATTATTTTCATACACATACCTACAAAATGTATAAATCCTATGGAGATTATAACTATTGTAAAGGAACCAAATATCATATTATTCTAATTAGATATATTATTTCTACCTTAATTCTATGATATAATGGTGTAAATGATGATTCACTTGGTGGTATATATCAAGCTATATGAACTTTTATATTACATATAGATGCAATCCAATGAATTTATTTCAACAATTTTGAAGTGGTTATTTAAAAAAATGTCACCAAGTTGATTTTATCGTAGATTTGTATATTTTCATACAATATATTTATTTATATTCCAAATTCATATCAAATGAGAATATATTTAGATATAAAAAATATCCCAAAAGTGGGTCCCTTATTAGTGAATGAATTTTGATAAGATATATTAACATAATTACACTTAAAAATTAGAGTATAATAAACATTTTATATTACAAAAGAAAATGGAGGTTGTATATTATATTGAAACTTAATAATATATTCATATGATTTTGGATGGATAATAAAATTAAATATTGATATCAAATAAACATAAAAAAATTTAAAGTTGTCTACTAGACAATTTTTTTAAATTTTGTGAACATATAAGTCAAATTTATATGAGAGTTTGATGACATGATTGACGACCAAGTTAATATATTTTATCATACTTTGTAACATAATTAATAATTATACATTCTATATCATGGAATGGTATAATTATATTTTCATGAAAAATAGTTGGGTTAATATTCTGTGGAAGTGATACAAGTATCTAGTACAGAAGATATAAATATTATTTTTATGAATATGTTCAAATTTGGCATTATTAAAAAATATGGTAGTTAGATTGAATGACATTATGGGTATTGATATTTGAAAATATATAAGATTATAACAAGATTGGAGCTTTAATTAAGAAATTTTATAAGTAAATGTGAATTTATATAAGTAAGGTTATAATAATAAACCTGTCATAATGGAATAATAAGATGTATAAAAAATTTATTCATAGGAACATATAAAAACATTATTCAGTTATTCTTATGGTTTATTTAACTAAATGAAAATTACATTGAGGATGATGGTGAGTTTTTTAGGAAGACATCATGTCTATAATTTCAGAAGAAACACATAAATACATTTTAACAATCATTCTGGATTAATCATGATAATTATGAAAATTAATATAAATATGAATTCATCTTTAATAGTTTTATATCTACAATGATCTCAATGGAATATTTTTTTGGCCATCACTATGAAATAGACTAATGATTGTTTCCTCAATTGGTTATAAATAAACAACTATATTAATCATATATAATGGAGTGAACCATAAAATACCAAAGGTGCGCAAGAATAATCTCATATATTATGAATTGAAAATAGTTAAGAAATATACATACATAAGTTTCTTGGATGTATAGGATAAGACACATAGTATTATGATCTTATCCATATATTGACCTCCATCATTCAATAATGGTGGTCATGATTTGGTTCCAACAATTAGTATCAAATATAAATCAGTATAATTTAAGATCATTAGTGTGTTTAGTATCAATAAATGTTTAAAAAACAACCCATGTTTTCTATACCTTAAATAATTCTTCACACAAATTAATTAACAAAAAATAAAATTATATGGGAGTAACCCTGTACTCTATATCCCATACTATTAAATGTATCATATAATATGATATGAATATCATATATAATGGTAGAATTTGTATCATATAATATTATATTACTATTTTAGAGCTTATAAAACAAAATCCCTCTTATATTAAAACCCATTGATGGATTTATGATAAAATCACACCCCTCAATGAATCCATCCAAACTCTTGTAGATATGATTTTAATAATATCTTTTTATTAAAAAACAATAACTTTATCATGAATTCAATTCTTATTCCAAGTGATATATGACATAATGGGAAATTATAGAATTTAATGGAAATATATATTCTCTAATTTATGGGTATATGAAAAGTAGATATTCTAGTAAAAATATAATGTTTATATACGTATAAATTGGTTTTGAAAAATATCAATCAAACGCACCCATATCTTCATATTAAAATATCATCTATAAGATATATCACATTCATCATATGTAAACATAAAAAAATACCTATTTTCCATAAATTAAAGTTACCACTCTCCATGGAACATGTCAATCTTATATAGGATATCACATATATATAAGAATAACTTAAATAGATTAACCATTTTGAATGAGTACATCACATATTTATAATAAATGATTCAAATATCATCTCATGTCACTCGTATAATAATGGTTTTCAATTTAAATAGTATGTTTTAATAATGGGCCGAGTTGCATTTTCATTTAATAATAGTTTTAAATGTCACTTTTTGAAACTCAAATGACAACCTGATCATTTATTTACCCATAAATCCCCATGCTAGCACATCAACAACGCTCAAATTAGATATTTTTTGAATTAGGAAGGTTCTCATGATATGAATCATTTGAGACTCTGGTAATGGTAATTAAAAATAAGAGTAATCCACTAAGTATATTAATGAATTTATGATTTATTTTTTTTTCAATTTCATAAATAGATCATGATTATATGTCTTGATATATTATCATATGAATTTATTCGTTGTATCAGATATAACTAATTGTATCACATACTATATTCTTATCAAACTAATATTTATATATCACCACCACTAAAATAATTCATGATGATCAACATTTATGGTTGACTTAATGTTTTAATTTTTTGGATATTATCATTACACTATTCATGTATTATAAATTCATCACACATGAATGAATTGTAAATGAATATTTGGTTTATTTTAAAATTATGAAACATTTTGACAGACAATCCAAGAAACAATTCATGTGTCTATTACAAATAGATTCAACATGACCCTAATGTTATTATAGTGTTAATGGTTTTGTTATAGGATACGATACATTATATTATGTATCCAACTAACATCACCCATCTAAATTATATTTTGAATGAGAATGTATTTTTAGTGGATATATTTACTCTTTTATTGAGAAATGGATTCCTTTCCTTCAGAAATATCATTATTTTATTCAATTTAATGATCTATATATGAATTCATTTTATGAACCAGCCCATTCTCAATGATGAAACTCTTCATCCAAACTTCACCCATTTTATCATATAATACAATGATTTACACTAGATTTATTTTTGATTCCTTCATGGTATCATTTTTGGATCTTTTGTAGAAGATAGGTCCACTGTTTAGGAAAACTTTATTTCGATCTCATTATTTTTTATGTTTGGAATAAATAATAAGATAATGATTTAAAATGATTTCATCCTCCCATCCAAAGATCAAGAACACATATTAACATATTTATAAGTACATAAAGATATTCATTACAATAATATAGTTACTCTTATTATGATTGAATTTGTATTACCTTCAAAGGAATAATGAATATGTGATATTGGACTCACTACATAACATGAAATATATGAAATATCCTACAAAATATGCATAAGAAATCCAAACATCCATTTCAGAATATTTAAAATAATCTTGATTCATTTTAAGATTCAAGTCATAGAATACTAGTACTGATCCATTCTTGAATTTCTTAATAATAAAATTCGTTATCACATTATAAATATATATATTTTGACTGAAACTAAGAAAAAAATTATATAATTATATTTGAATTCAAACATTATACCTAGGATAATTCATCTCTGTCATTCATTAAAAATCATTTTCACAATGAAAAATTTTCTTTATAAAAATTCCAGATCTATTAATGATTATGTTATCCACATAAGAAATTATATATATGAAAACACCCTCAATTTACTCTGAATATTTGTTTTCTATTTTATTAAAAAATTACGAATAATATGAATTTATACAAAAGAATTTGAACATTCTTGATGAATCCAAATTCTTTAATTTCATCATTAAATACGATCTTAAAACTCTAAAAAATTACATCAACCTAATAATGGACCTTTTCAAATTACATACCATGGAATAAAACATTAGAACCATAAACGCTTTATAAAAATTTATATAGTCTACCTAACTAAATTTTATATTATGTACTATAGTTTTGATATCCAGATGATATATATCATGATCAAAATGTGATTCTATGATATGGAATAACAATGTGGACTTTTTCATAACAAGTAGAGAAACTATTTCATAATAGTAAATTCCATGATTTTTTTTGAAACTTATCATCCAATAAGGCTTTATAATTACTCACTCTACCATCTATTTTATTTATATATGATAATTCCATTTTCAACCAGTGTATCATTTCTTCATTTGAATCCTATGAGTTCTAAAAACTGTTTTACTTTTTGTATTTTTCCATAAATTTCATAGATTTTAACAATTTCAATGAATAAATGTCTTTCATGGACTCTAATTAGGATGTACTTTCATCATATATAAATATTAATTCACCTCCATTTTACAAAACTAATCCATGATTCTCTAGATCATTTTTAATGATACCATAGCTTGGATGTTCGTTCTCAATTTATGTTAATAATTCTTCAGTGAAACATTATAAGAAAATATATTTTTCAATATCATGAATGCATCATATTTATTATTTGTGAAATTATACAAGTTAAATTTCCTCCTACTAACTCCTTTTTTATAAATCTCTACTCACAAAATTTAGAATGTAATTATGATATATTTTTTTCTCATTAATATTATAAAAAATAATCTTTTGGTTTCATATGGGAAACTAAAAATTAACCATTTATCTAATATTGAATCATAATTGTTAGTATCAAAATTTCTTAAGTATTTTCCTCAACCTTAAATATAAATAAATGAAATATTAGTATTTTTCATAATCAATATTTCACTTTGTGTCATTACGAAAGATAAATATGGAATGTGGTGATGTATAGTTACAACAATTTCAGAATAATATCAATACAATTAAAGAAGATGGTCACATTGAATATTCATTGATGAAAAAATATCTAACATTGTATGATTCCTCCTCATAGGGACACCATTCCAATATGGAATACTAGGATATGTGAGTATTTAAATATTACCAAATTTTCGTAGATTATTAGTGACTTCCACGTTCAAGTATTCCATTACAAGATCTGATAAAAGAATCATAATTATTTTACACAATTAATACAATATATATTTTTAAAATGCTTTGAAATTAATAATAGTTTCAATCAAATGTATCATAAGAAATCCCTAACCAAACAAACCAAATATTCACTATTGGGATTGAGGTACCTATAACCCCCACATTCATGTATATTCATTCTTACAAATACATCACTATGTATAAGATCAGGTATCCCATGAACAATTTCATCTTGTCACCTAAAAGGTTATTTGGATGATTTTCATTATAAACAATATTCACATGTGTTAAATTATTCATAATATAATGATTCCAACAATCAAACTCTACGGATTCCTTTATTGAATTTACTTTTATATATACAAGGAAATAATTTTACATAAAAATGGGTTTAGAATCTATCCTGAAATTATTATTATGAATGTTATAGTTTTTTTATCCATGTTAAAAATATTCACAAAAATCGTTATTCATAGAGACAAAAACATTTAATCTATATATATATATAACAATTATTATTCTTAATAACTAATGAAATTATATCCACATCCCAATAAGATATAGAAATAAAATTTTCCCCCTGAAACATAATAATATTTTTGTAGTGAGTTGTGTTTTGACTTGTAAGACATTGGAATATTCCTGATAATATTTTTGAAGCTAGGTGTGGAGTCGGTATGGAGTTTCGGGTTCTATAGAACCTCGAAAAGGTGATAATAAAAATATTAAATATATTTTATCACGCAATCACATTTTATTTGGAAATGTGGAATAAATCTAGAGAATTGTCTCAAATATATATTCTAAGACCATGATTGAGTTATGAATTTTGTGTTCACCCTAGGAGTTACATAAACTATATGGACGCCAGGTGTCGGGACAGAGGTGAGTTGTTGGTGGGGTGTTAATTGGATGACACTATTTTAATTAAATTTTATACAATATCCCATATCCTCCACCCACAGCTATGTATGATAAATAGGATTCAAAGCCCCTATATTCCCCCTTAGGGGACATATACCCTATGGATTAAATCGATGAAATGTGGTAATGTTGATCTCTGATCCTTACATTGATTGCTCTCTATCATCCTTCAACATCATCTGAGCATCAATTCAACACTGATTCGTTATTGTTTTCACCATGATGTAGCTGGTTTGAGTTTTAAGTCTATGTACCCTTTTAATCCATAATTTTATGTTTATAATGCCTCTAGACACTCGCTAGGGACCCCTTGAGGGCCGATTTTTTCGTTTTGGGGAAAACGAGGGTGATCTGGGCGACACGTATTGACTTTTTGATAGATTTTCCCATCTACATGGTTTGTATACTAGATGAACGTGACTTTGTTCTTCCTATTTTGGAAGATGAGTTTTGGATACTACATTTCATGTACCATATGTTACATGTCATGTAGTGACCCCATTTTGTGTGGACGGAGGACATGGTCAGGGAAGTCAAGTAAACATACATGCATGTGTAAAAGTGAACAATCATAGTGCATGATAATGAGGATCTAGACATGTATATGGGAAAGTAAAAATTCCATGGGGGTGTGTGTTAGTACACTAAATAAACTATTGTTACATTTTGTGTGACTATAATTTTTTGTCGATCATTGTGAATGTAATACATGGTTGGGACCCAGGTGCGGTGATACACACTAAGTACCACTGGTACACGCCGTGTAGAACACATACCCAACCATGTCATGTAGTTAATGGAAATATCTAAGGGTTTTGGTGTAGTAAAACTCTATATATAACCCCATACACATCATGTAGTTTCCTCTTGGAGGTATTTCTGCCTTTTTTATATCCTCTTCTGGGGCTCGGAGTCCTGATTGATGGTATCTTATCCTTAGAAGTTGGTGGTGTATAAAAAAATTGTGGAAACGTTTTGGGACTATGAGATGTGAGGTGAGGTTATTTTTTGTATCACTTAGGTTACCAACTTTTAAATCATTCTTGGTTGAGTGAACTACCTTGGTTCATCCCTAAAATCCTATTTTTGGTATTATGTCCTCAGTACCTTATTTGAATATTAAAATTAGATGATCTTGGATAAATTTGTAATATCCCTCTAGAAAGTCTAAGGTGGGATCCTCTATCGTAACATTTGTGTTATTGTATCCCATTAGCGAGGGTGGGGTGGGATTTTCTAGATAATAGTTTCCCTAGATCAGTTTCTTAGTATCATCATGACCAACACTATAGGGCTATTAATCCCATATTTACTAGGAAATACAAGTATTATTTTTTTGTATCATTGATTATGTGTTCCCCTATGTAATGGAGAATATTATTAAGGTTTTTGGATCATCGGATATATGATCCCTTCTTATGAGGGTTATACCAAATGGGTTTTATGGAATCTTCATAAAAAGCACTACATTGGTGACGATCCTCTATCTGAGAGACAAAATCTACAGGCTAATAGATTATGTTAACATATCCCCCAATGGATACTAGGAGTGGTACTCGACTTGAGAGTTTCATAGTTGGGATACTAGTTTAGGTTTGTGGTTTCCACTATCAAATCCTTAGAGTGATTCCCTAGCTGAAGTGGTTGGGTCTATGGTTTTCTAGACTGGGTGGTTATTTTCCCCTACTGTATCATAGTAGGGATACCCTTTATAAGGAGTGGGACCTTTTTTCATTTTAGTATGATAATTATCATCGCCCTTCTAGAATGGTTTATATCCCTTATATGAGTATCTGGATTTATCAACTTCAAGTGTGGAATTTATTTTGGAGATATCATACAAGTTTGTTCCCTCGAATATCTACCTTTCAGATAGCGGTGTTCATCCATCAGATTATGATTCCCGATTGAGTGATTTTCTTCTATTTTCCTTGGGGTATGGATGTTTATTTCCTAATGGAGTATATCTCTTTAATGAGTATCCTATTGGATGACTATGCCTATGGATTTTCTGATTACAGATAAGTGTATACTTATATAGTAAAGTAGGTACATATTGTTTTCAATGAATTGAGAACCCCATGACTCTTGGATTCTGATATTACTGTATCTAGATATATTTTAGGGTTTCCTTATGGTGCTATCACATCTTGGATGACACACCATGTGGTATGATTTGATAAGTCTTGTTTAGCTGATAATGGTCACAAGATGCTATTTCTCCCTCGTTTGGGTCCCTTCAATCTGCATTGTGTGGACTAATGATTTTTAGTTTCTACCTTTTCTATTATGGGTTTTGGTTAACCTATTCAGTAGATTTATAACGACCACTTCATTAGTTTTATTCAAAAATATTGAGTGTTTTGAAAACCAAATTCATTTAGACAGAGTTCTGGGAGGACCTATATTAGGTGGAGCACAGTAAGCTAGACTGACCGAGGTGTTTAATAAATCATAGTCGAGGATATTTCAATAGTTTTTTTTTATATAAATCCCTTATAAATGAGATAATTTAATTCTATTTCAATTTTACTTTGGGAGGAAGTGTATTTTTTTCTTTTTTTTACTTCTAGTTTACTCTTGTTTGGGATAGATATGTACATGCATTTCATTTTAGTTTTATATAACATTGTGTTGTTGTATGGAGGTGTATGTGGGTACATGTGTACAAGTATCTTAGTCTATGTAATACCATCGTTTGATAGCCTATTTAGTAATAAAAGTTATCCCCTAGCCTTGGAAGGAAGGCTTTGAGAGTCATAGATTGAGAACCATTGAGTCTGGTCATGAAAGATTTGTATCTGATCGGTTCACACATTATGATCATAGTGTCATTATTATTGTTTGTGATTCACAGTGGTAGTGTTAGGGTGTGCTAATTTTGGATTTCAAAAACATGACTGATGTGTTGGTGCAATCGTTGACGTATCCATTCTCCCGGAATCTAATCTCTTGATTTATGACTCAATACATTAGGACACTGGTCATGGAGAAATAATTCTTCATGAATCATATAGGAATGTGTTTTTGGTTTTTACTTTTCCTTTTTGAGATACCTCCCTTTATAAACTCTTTCACCCTGGTGTGTCTTGCTAATTTTTTTAAATACTTCCATGGAGACAACCAGGCATGGTTCTGCAGTGAGATTGTGGTTACAGTCCAACCTGAAAAGATTCTTAAGTATAGGGAACAAGTTCTGTGGATGGACTACTGGGTGGTATGCAAGTTAAGGAACCACCCATCAAGAATAATGTTGTATATAATGTATATTCCAAGTAAGCACGTGGGATAATTTCATAGCACGTGTTCTATAGGAAACAACCTCTTGGGTTTTGGGGTGTTACAGTCCCCTAGGAAGTTGTTACTATCTTGAGGAAGTCACACATGGTTTCCTCCTTGTAAATACACATCCCGAACAGATGTTCGTCAGAGATTAATGCCTTTTTCATTATTAAAATATGATATGGTGGATTCTAGTTACACATACCCATGATTATGTGACAATACCTTGGGCTGAGTTTGAGTGCCTCTACATTGAGGAGTAATACCCATCCATGCTGAGGACAGTTTGGATCTAGGATCTACTAATGTATAAGTTGTATAACTAGACAATGAAAGATTCCTCGTAATGGTTCATTTAACTTTAATGTTATTTCCTATATATGTTCCCAGATCCATTATTCATAGGGTAAACCACTAAGTAGGGCTTGTGCCAGGATATCATAGTTTCAGTGGTGTCGTTGTGTAGTCCCACATATACCAGATTGTTGTATAGGTCCTTAGTGGTGTAGATCTATCTAGGTGAGCAGAAACTAACCATTAATATTTGGAACACAGGAGATTATACCTTTTATTCTCGTATACAATAATGGTATCATGGATAAATATGTTCATGACACATTTATAGGAAATCCTTCTATAGAAGAAATTAGGCTTATGAATTTTCGGTTGGTTTTGGTCTGCTGTAGGATTGGTGGTGAAATGATTATGACAGTTCGGGACATCATGATAGAGATTGTATGACCTTCCATGTTTTTTAGATGGATGTTGTCGAAGGAACACCATGGTAATGGGAGAGTTTTTAACATAAAGGTCTAATGGGTGATGGGCATTGTAGAGGATTTTATAGAGGAGTTGGAGGTGGAATATGCTACAAGTTTCAAGAACCACTCCCAGGTGTTACGTTCAAGGATGAGAGAGCTATATGATGGGGTGAGGGAAGCGACAAGCAATACAGACCATTGACCTATAGTCTCCATAGGATATAGGTACACTATATGTACTCTTTTAAATTCTGAAATTGTATTGATAGAAACTAATGTGAGGAACTATTTTTTCTCTTCTTTCTCACAGTTTTTTTAGTGGGACACAAGGCATCGGTAAGACATTGTGTTGGTGTTGATAAATTTGGAATTGAATTCATAAAAAATATGGATCCTTCCCCCACTATGATGTGTTTTTGGGAAATGATCTAAAACTACTCGAATGATTGAATGCGGCCCATGTGACGTGTGTCTAGGTGTTGTGAAGTTTTTCCACTTACATATTTATTTAGGTAAGGGTTTTATATATTTTTTTGCAAGGATAACCTATTATGGTGTTGTGTATATTCATGGTTGGTGTAGTTAGTTCATCGTTAGCCACTATGTTTGATGTTATCATCGATGTGAGATACTTGAAGAGTGTGGGGTTCAGTTTGATGTTACATCGGGCTCTTGAGGATGATGGAAGGTTTCCCTCCTAAGATGTTTTCTTGAGACATTATGAAAAACCACGAGTGAGACAGTTCTACCAAAGAGGATATTTTTATGCTGGAGTGGATGAGTTCCTTTTACATTTGTGTTCAGAGTTGGGTTTCATTGGTCTCTGCATCATGTTAGTGAGAGGGTATTCTTGTTGACATTTGGACTATTTATGTACTATGTGCTTGGTGTTATTCACTATTTTTAACTAAAGAAACATGTTCCTTATTTATGTCATGATTTTATCCTAGTTGAGGTTTACTGGTCTTGGTATCTCTTGTTGTTTCCCTAAGTGTGTGCTCGTAGGGATCATGGGAACCCTATTGTGGCCTTTATGGTAGTTTTAGTGAGGTCACTGTGTGGGAGTCCCAGTTGAGAGATATTTCATAATGTGTGTACAATATTTCCTTTTTTGGGAAGAAAATAATTAAGATTGGAATGATTTAGTTATTCATGTTTTCCATTATATGACTTTTTATTATTCCTAAATGTATTTCTAAATCCATGTGTTAAGTCAGTGTGGAGTTCCATGGACTAGAGAGCATTGACATGGTGATTATATAAAAATTAAATATATTTTATCACTCAGGAATAGTTTCTTTGGAATCATATAATGAATTCCTAGATGTTTCTCAGATTGTAATTCAATATCATTGGTTTAATTCAGAATGACATGTTTACCCTAAAGGTGACATAAATGTTTTCGACGCGGAGTGTTTAGTCATAGGTGAGTTGGTAGAGGGGTAATAAGTGGAGAACATTATTTTAATAACAAATCTATATCCCCTATTACTATCCCCATTAGTTTGAATGTAGTAATATTAATTCCCTGCCCCTCCCCCTTGGTGATAGACAACCCTAGGATCAACTCAAAGAAATAAGGTGTCTTCAATCTCTGATCTTGTCGTGATCACTCCCGAATTTTATTACAGTAGCTCCAATGCATTAAATCTTCAAGAAGAATCATTGTTTTCCCCATGATGTATGAAATATGAGTTTTACATCCCAATCCCTTTTTATAAATCTTTTATAATTTGTAGATCATATAAATACATTATAATGATACCCAAGGGGTTGATTGAGGTGTTCTTAGGAAAATTGGATGATCCGGGTTGCTAAAATGGATTTCACTGTGTATTTTGTAGTCTAAATGGTATGTAGAACAGAGGGAAACGTTGTGTGTTCTTCCTATTTAGGGAAAATGTGTTTTGGGAACTACAAACTATTTAGTGTGGGTAACACAATTTTTAGAGACCTAATGTCATGTCGCATGAGGACATGGTCATGGAAGTCATGTCAACATACATGACCATGTAAAAGTTAACATATAGAGTACATTGTAATGAGGTGTTACTATTGGATATGGGAAAGAGACATGGACAAGGGGGCATAGAGTAGGGACTCACATTATACTACAAGGTACACTATGTGCGGTTAACAGAACTAGTTGAGCCCTGTGATGTGAATACATAGCTGATGCCCGAGTGAGGTGAGACATGTCATATAAATCTAATACACATTGTGTATCCCATATTCCAAGCCTTTTCGAGTGGTCATAGTACACTTCCAGATGGACATGAATGGTCAGATGCGGTGTAGACCCCCTTACATACCATGTAATCTCCACATTGTGGAGTTTCTTCCATTCGTTTATCCTCCTCCATGAATTGGATTATGTCTAGTTTTTATCCAATTCTATGTTATTTTTTACATATAAACCCATCATGACCATTGTTTTGGGCTAGGAGAGGGAAGGGTAGGTAATGTGGGGGTTACATGGGTTAGCATCATTTGGACTAATAGTGGTTGAGTGACTTCACATAGTTTTTCCCTATGAGGGTTTGTGAGGAATTATATCCTATGTGAAGGATTCTGATCCCCTTAATAGGATGATATTTAATAGAGTCATAGAATCCCTCTTGAGTGGCCATAGTGGGATCCTCTATCATAATGTTAATGTTATTTAATCCCTCTAGATAGGATACAGTTTGCTCCTCTAACGTATTGTTTCTCTATATCGAGTTCATGGTATCGTTGTGACCAACACTACATGGGTGACTATCACCCATCTAGAATAACATGCCTATAGGAGTTTTTATATCATTAGGTATGTGATACCCTACATATAGAGTGCTATTATAAAGTACTTGGAATCATCAGATATATGATCACCTACATCACAAGTTATACTAGATGCGGTGTTTGGAATCTTTGTGACCTACAATACACGGGCGATGATCCTCTATTTATGTGATAAAATTTCCAGTTCATCATATATGGTATAGGTATCCCTTAGTGTATCATGGGAGTGATACTATATCTGAGATATATTTTTTTGAAACTATTTTGTGTTTTTGGTGTCCCGTAAAATATTCTAGGAGTGATCCCTTATCCAAGGAAAAGTGGTTTATAGATTTTTAGACTAGGTTCATAGTGTCTGCCAGTAGATCTTGGGATAGATCCCCATTATGATGAATTAAACATTTTGTGGTTTAATAGGGTTTAGTAAAATCCCCCATCTTTGATGGGTGAGATCCCTTATCTGAGTATCAATATCTCGTATTCTCTAATGTGGCATTTTTTGTGAGATATGATGTGTGTGTTCTCTTGGATGAATGCCTTTGGTATGATGGTGTTGGGCTAGTGGCTAGTGATACTCGATTGAGTGGTATATCTCAACTATTACATCTATGATGTTAGTTTTTTTTATTATGGATTCTATCTCTCATATGTGTATCATCTCTGATGACAAAGCTCGTAGAGTGTGTGCTCCTATAAAAATGTTAACTTCAAACCTCGAGTATAAACTTGTCACTAGATATGAGTTTATATCCTCATGAGATTTGAATTCTTAGATGAGTATATATGAGTATATATATATTTTTTCTTATGTTTAAATAAAATATTTTACGACACATAATTCGGTATGATATGACAAGTTTTGTTTACCCATTGAAGGCCACAATATGGTGTTTCTCCCTTGTTTGAGTTCCCTCTAACTTGGTCAAGAGAAATGATTCTTTTAGCTTACTCCCATTCCATATGATATTTTTGGGGAACAAATATATTATCTTAATACTCACCCATACATTTTATTTACCACAAATGTTTTGACCTTTTCAGATCACATGTCTTTCAACAATGTCTTGGGAGGACCTAGTGCAGGCAGAGCATAGTGAGCTAGATCGACCGGGTTTTACTCGAGATTGGAATAGAACAATTCTTGTGTCTGTTTCTGATAGTGGTCCCCTTCTAATGAGTATATTGAGAAATTTTAAAATGTTATTTTGGGTTTCCATGTATTTTTTCCTTCTTGTACATCTTTTTCACTCTAGTTTTGGGATGATGTATGCATGATTACTTTTTAGGTTAATATATATTTTTACAATTTCATATAGATGTGTCCTTGTTCATTTATACATGTATCTTAGGACAAGACCTCCATTTTATCTAATATCCTACTCAAAGATTGAATCCAACACCTAGCATATATAGGAGGTCTTGGGAAGTCACAGCTCAAACATCGTTGGGTTGGGTCACTGCATTTTTCTAATTCTAAATCTAATTAGCTTTATAGACATATATAATATTAATTAACTCTCAATATATTACATCTTCCTCTATTTCCAACTCAAATATATACTTCTTCTTTAATCACTTATAACTTTATTTTATTTTATGTTTGTCATTATTAATGTGTGATACACAACCAACATCCAAAAACCCTTGAGACATGAATAGAGAAAATAATTTCTATAACATTATAATTCATGTGTTCAAATTGTATCTCATTGATCAAATTTCAATTCCATAGAAAATGGAATTTAGAAATTTATAATATATGACTATAAAATATCAATAAATAATAATCATGATGTAATCTATTATCAACTAGATGTACATATTTATCAGTGAGAATATTTTTTTATATCTATTCATTTGGAACATTTAATAAAAATTCTCCCAAAAAAATGAACACCCCATAAATCTTTTTTCATAAGTGTGATATGATATAAATGTCATTATACAACGAGTCTTCATTGGTTTTCCATCTATTATACAACTTTTTTAGGTACGATAAAATTATAATTATACCATATATAACTGTTATATTGTTGAGTAGTCACCACTTTCCTCAAATACATTATATAGATACAAAAAAACATTATTCTTTGGGTATCTTAACTTTTGGGGATTCCTTGTAATCATACACAAAATGATAAAATCATGATTTGGATACCTAAATAATAAGGATAATAATTTCTCCCACGTATTCTATATGAATATAAATGAAATCATAGCATTAGTATAACCTACCTAGTATTATGATCGATATCTTCACATGTTCTTTCCATGGAAGGAATATTACACATATGATTTGGGGAGTTTCATTTAATGTTTATCCCTTTTTATAGAATATATAAGTAATTAAATCCTTAACTATTTCATATCATGAAATCATTGTTATCTCATAATTTATTCCTTTACACAAGAATGCTTTTAATATCTCAATTTTGAAACCCCTATTACATAAACAAAATTAATAAATTCAAACCATATTAATTTGAATTTTTTTACACATTTCATATCTTGAGTGACTTGGTGAAAAATAGATTCCATATATAATTTAAAAGAGAAAAATGCATCCCATTAAGAAGGTACATACGAATTCATCATATAATGGTTTATAATTTTCTAAAATTATTAATTTCATTAATTTTATTCTTGTTAGAACATATAGATGTCCCAAAATTTTATTGATATGGAATATTATGATTATCTAGTTAGTTAACTAACCTGAATCCCTTATATCTAGGAAAGCATTAATGAAGATATTTATAAATTTATTATAAATTTAATACCAAATAATTATTAATAATATTTAACATCTAAATTAATGATAATAACTTCATAATAAAAATAATTCACGGTTTATTGAAACTATATATTTTTCTATCATACATATCATGGAATGAAAATATTATAAGGATCATTTTATGACATAAATTTATGCATTCATAATATTGAAGTTATATAAACATTCATTAAAAACTGAACATATCAACTAATAATTCAAAAAATAATCAATTTTGTAACGCCCCGACCCCAGCTACCCAGAGTCGGTGCATTACTTCATAACAATGGCATGATCACAAGAAAGATCAAATCTCGAAAGACCGATTGGTTTATTAGCCTTGGAAACACTAGATATATTCATAAGTTTTAAATTACATCATAAAATGAAAAACTACTACAACAACATAATGTTTCCACAATCCACACTATTAACCCCTCATAAAATCCCTGCAGGTCATTCATAACTTACTTCTTCACATCCTGGGAAAAATAAAACATAGAAAAGGGGTGAGCTCAAATGCCCAGTAAGGATAACAATATAGCGGAAACTTTCATAAATAAGAATAAACATTTAAGGCAATGTATAACTAAAACAAAAGCCTTTTAAATATGAACTTTCAACATGGTATGTCATAAATAAAATGAAATAATGCCATTTACTTATTCACATGGATATTCTACTAATCGAATAATCACATGCAAAAATCAATAACCACTTTCATAATGTTGGAATGCATAATGCCAGACTATCATAACCACATAGCCAAGGCCTCGTGCCAAGACTACAAATAAGATTTTGTCAAGGCCTTGTGCCAAGACACTATTTTGTCTCATGAGACCTACCGATGCATCGAGGAGCTATAGCGGGCTCCACCCGTCACATATTAAGTCCAATGCATTCCCATATGAAAAGGTTTAAACATAACATAAACATTCATATTAATACTAGCATATGAAATGTCAATACTTTCACCATAAACTATGAATGGTATAAAAATAGCACATACACAGTCAACCATATCACAAAACCTTCAATACAATATAGAAGTTTTGTATCATAATAAATCAACTTCAAATAATCTTAAAATCCATCAAAGGATGTTGACATAGATGAAATCAAAATTCTTTTTAAAGAAATATCTCCTTTTATTTTGAAATAATTTAAGATCCATATAAAATAAAACATTTTCTTTGAAAATATTCTTATAAGCTTGTAAGGGAAGCTTTGAAGATTTTATAATGGCGGAAAATAGCCGCACCCGCCGTATAAGTTAAAAAAACATTCTTACCTTAATTCTGTCGAAAAGGTTAAAAAGGACCTTGTTTTGAAAACGACTGAAAGATTCCTTTATAAACCACTTATAAAAGTCAAAAAGGGTATAAATGACTTTAACTCATATTCTAGTAAATAGTAAAAATGTTTTGAAATGCATTTTTAAGAAACATGGATGTGGATGATAAAGAGATCCCAGTAGATTATTACACATAAACAACCTTGGATAATGAAGAGGTTGTAAAGTAAACCCTTACCTTGTACTTTTCCTTGGTTGGGGTAGGTTAACCTCCTGTATAATGGTGAAATAGTTGTTATTAAATTATACAAGAATCATATATAATAATATGATATCATATATGATCTTTTAACATTGATTTGTTAATAATATCTTAGAATTATCGTCGTTTCGGGAGTTAACTTACTCATTTTCTTTTATATGTTTTGTTACATAAGCCATGGTTGTTGTATCTTATTCATATCCAGAATGATATCTAGTCCTTAAACATCATTTTTAAATCATCAAATGATAATTATACTTGAATGGATACGATGGAGAATGAATCTCATCGCGTTCGTGGAGGCGGTAGTCCGTACGTACGCACGAGCGACAATATCATTCTTTTGATATTAAAATAATATATAAATGGATGGTATATCATATATACAGAATCATTAACATGTTATATTTATTATTTACATGAGTTACACATCATTATTATACCCATCCAAATAATAATATATTGAATAACAATTACACCACGACGTGGAGACGGTAAGCCGTACGTACGCACGTATGGTGACATGTTATTCAAAGGGTGGATAGAATACTGAATATGGTTGTACCATATTTATAATAACATCACAGTATATGTAAGATACTGGAGTTATTATTTTAGAATGGTAAGAACAAAGAAAGAGGAAGTGGAAGAATAAATGAACTTGGAGAAGGGTGGTGAAATCATTACCTCTTCTTCGGGTTCTTCCTTTTGATTTGATCAAATGGACTCCTTAGGTTGGCTTTCTGATCAATCTAAGGCCACTAGGTTGTATTGAGTGATGTTGGGAGAGTATTTGGGCAGAGTTTGGCCGAACCAAAAGGCTTTGATAGTGTGAAGAAATGAGAAGGAGGAGTGCCCTTTTATAAGATGGGTGAGAGGCACCTTTGGAAAAGCTAGAAATATTAATTTATAATAAATTCATATTCGGTTTATAATGGCTCCAAAGCTTATTATTCAAAGGTTAAGGTGGGGATAGGTCTAAAACCACTCAACCAATAGAGTTTAGACAGGTTTGGGTACTTATATTAACCTTATCTTTAAGTATTAACTCTAAGTTAATTAGTTTCACTTTTACAATGTCTCTTTGTATTTTTATATAATATGGTTAATAAACTTACTATATACATCCAAGCGACCCCCAAGTGGTACATTAATGATTAACCTATCATGATATAAGTCTCTTGGCCGAATCTTAGATTTTTAGGAATTTAATATCAATTAATAATATAATATTTGTTTTAAGAACTCTTTTATGTCAATTTTGACACTATTCAATAGTTGATTTTTGTGAAACTCATAACAGATTTATTACTTCGAAAAAAGTCAACTAAATCAATCCTAATATATCATATTATCCTATAAAATTAGTTTAATTCATTAAAAGTTTCATATTATATTTATTTGGGTATTTATAATATCAATTATTTTAATTTTTCACTATTATAGTAATTACTGCATCATCATTGTGTCATAATTAAAATAAATTATTTAATGTCTAAAATTATAAATAAAATATCATTATGTAGGAAATCGTTTTAGCTTTCTAATGAATATTTATAATCTAAAATCCAACATATATAACCCTATGTAACAATTGTTTTTCTAAAATATATATGCTTGTGTCATTTTTGTATTCATTTTAACTTAATTAAAATAAAGTGTCATTATCACTTACAAGTGGATCCATGGGGTCCCAAAATAGACCCAAAGATTCCCATGGTCGACCATGTATGAACCAATAGGGTTAAGACACGTTTTAGGGTAATTTAGTATTATTATAATATTATTTCTTAACCCTTATTTACCGGATTTACCCTTAACCATGGTAAATAAAATATTTACCTCAGTAATTATTCAAAATGTATAAAAATAAAAGATACCTATTTACACAATTTGAACATCATGATTCCAAATATGGAATCCATTTTCCTAAATTCAAAACACAGAAGTGGCAGAAATTAATTTAAAATTAATTCCCGCTGTCAAAACAAAAAGCGTGTTTTTAAGAGATAATAACTATCAAAAGATTGACACTCGTTTATGTTCGGTTTAATTTTAAAATTATGTCCAATGACCAACATTATATTAAATGGTAAAAATATATTCTAAATATACTTTAAAACCACTCAAATTCATAATTTATCACTATTAATTATTTTGATTAAAAAAGTTGTTTTTAATTAAAACTTAGTAATTTTCACTATTCATCAAAATATGAATGTTATCCGAAATGTACCAAAATTTTACCTTAGGCTAAATTCGATATTCTGAATCCAAAAATGAAGTCCATTTTAAAATATAAAATATATATAATTTCAAAAAGTAGGTATTATTATTCATAACGGCTAGTTTGATTTGATGTGGTGTGTGTTAAAACTCAAGGTTGCGTACAACACACGCTACTGTATTATTCAAAGAAAGTGTACCGTGGAAGCTTGGGATGTTTCATTTTAAATTTTTGATGTCCCTATTTAGTCAAAAAGTTTAAAATATTGTATTTAAAAAGGGTTCACTATTAAAAGTTGATAAAAGTGCAATACTGAAATTGAATTTGTTCTTGCATTATATCTAAGAAACTCATAATATGGATTCTAAAATTATAAGGATTATATAAAGTTTAAAATTTAGATAATACTATTCATAACCTCTTTTGAATGGATTTTTTTTTGTAAGTCATGGTGTGATTGAACTCGGTGTTGCGTGTAGTGCAAGTTATTGAATTATTTTGAAGAAATAACACACTATGAAATCTTGGGGTGTTACATTCTCCCCTCCTTCAATAAATTGTTTCCTCGCAATTTGAAATTGTTCTTCGAAAATAAAAGGTTGAAGGTAGAAAATATATTTGTGGGAGAACCCACATCAGAAATTGGGTTACTAAAATTTAGTCTTAATATGATGAAAAGAGAAATCAAAGGGTCACCACCAAATTATGATCTCGATTAGGAGAACATTGGTGGAAATTAGGGACATATAATTGGAGGAGAAACGTAAATATTTATAGGTAGTGATTGAGGTCATCAATCACAAACAAGTATAAAATTGAGGTCCTTAAACTCATCAATCTATGATGATTTGAAGTACCATCGGTTCAACAAAATATAGGGTATTGGGATCACACATTTTTGACATTTCAAAATATCTTAGTTGAAATCCCACATCGAAAAATGAATTAATGAGGCCTCTATTTAAAATAAAGAGTGGAAAGTATGAAGATTACCGAAAATAACACATACTAGGGTTCCATGTAGGAAAATATGGATATGGAGGAGAAATCTAACCATCAATTATCTGATGGAGAGTGGTAGAGAACATGGCTATGAAAAGGCCAACAATCCCAAAGCCATAAATTAGTGATGATTTAAGGTACCATCTAGGAAAACATTTTTGTTCTAAGTTGCTTTTCTTAATATTGAGGAATTTATTTATGAGATTGGCTAAGATCATAAAGATATATACTTACTTTATAATTAGAGTTTTATCTATTAATAAATTTCTACCACAAACTCATCTTCCACTCTAAAAGAAAATAGAATGTAAAAAAAATTCTATTTACACTCTTCGTATAGGGTTCCAAAATAAACGAATTTATAATTCATCTACAAGATCTTTTAATAAAAACTACATTATTTAATCCAGGACATCTCGTGGGCTAGTGGTAGGTGATACACCCTTGTCTCCCTTCGGTTGCGGGTTCAAGTCTCGCAGCCTTGCCGGACGTGACAGGTTGCCGCCCGACCTCCGGGTTGTCCTTTTATGGCAATCCAAAATAATCCAAACTAGAACTATCCAAAATACTTCTGTCCAAATTCACAGTCCAACATTTATAAGGAAGGAAAACATAATGTAGATCCTTTTTACCCCGTAATATCATATGAATACCTTCATCATGTATTCTTTTAATACACTGAAACATCCTAAGTTACCATATTCCTTATTGATTACATTTATGCTCCCTTATTCCATATAGAATGCTGGATATACTTTATCAATCCAAAAATGTTTTAAACCCCAAAAATGATGGAATATACAAATCATTAATCAGTTCCAAGGTAGTCAAGAATATCCAATATAATTTATCCAAAACAATCACATATTATTCCAAAATCACTACCTCAGTATCAGAATTATATTATGATTTATCATTCTCTCAACCATATATTTTCCAAAAATTTATCCTGCTATTGAGTCACTTTTCTTTGTTCCACACAATCTCAAGTCCTTAATGAAATAGTACTGCAGTACAATCCTTATATACGCCATAATTATTATAACAAATACATTGTTGATACAACACTCAATTGACATAATCAACATAAGAACTCTAATCATTCCTCTTCATCTGTGGTAGTATCATAACTTGATTATTATCCAATAAAATCATTTGCGGCATAGTCTGATGACTGGGACATAGGTTCGCGTAGTGTCCAAACTCCTTGCAAATGAAGCATTGTACATTTGAAACCATTTTCTTACCCTTGCAGTCATGTACTTTGTGCCCTTTTCTTCCACACTTATAACAAACTCCCATTCCTTTCAGGCAAGTTCCAGGGTGTTTCTTTCCACAGTTACCACATATGGGAAAATTCTTCTTTTCCCTCTTCCCTTTATCCATCTTTCTCTCTTCTATCCTTTTCTTCTCTTGCTTCCCTTCAAAGCCATAGGACTCAGTAAACTCTTTACTTATCTTATCAACACATGATATTATTTCTTCATATGATGATAATACATGGGAGACTATTTTTCTTATAAATTCTAGCTTAAGACCATGAAAGATATGATCCTTCCTTCTCTTTGGATCATGTGCATTTCCGGAGTTCTCATTCCTTCTACTGGGCGCCATTTCTAAACAATGGCATACACTAGATCAGTTTATGAATCAAAATACATAATCCCATATTTATAAAACACTTAACATAAATTGAACTATTTATGGATATAATCCATAATCATAAGAATGTTTTCTTTGAGGAAGTATATACTCGTAATCCCTTCAAAATGATTTGTAAAGAAAATGAGAGTTATCCTAAGCATATCCCCCGGGAGTGTCGTAACCAAGAGTGCAGCAAGGCCCGTTGTCGTGCACCAGTTCCCGTTCGAGTCTAGCTCAAAGCGGTGTTTTCGGGTTTTACCCCTAGGTACATCTGTGCCAGAGCCGCCTCTACCTGCTCGTTTCCAGAGAGGTATGTATTGCTCGGAAAACTCACAAAATCTCTACAATACCAAAATTCTCGGAAGTTCTTTTATACTAATCCTCAAAGTTCATCTTAGGTCTACGTGCTCTAATCAGAGTTTATCTAAATCTAGCTTCCAAAGTTTGTACTAAACTTCC
This sequence comes from Viscum album, assembly GCA_963277665.1. NCBI lineage: Eukaryota > Viridiplantae > Streptophyta > Magnoliopsida > Santalales > Viscaceae > Viscum > Viscum album. The sequence goes on from OY728163.1 coordinate 1,613,498,931, forward strand.
TCTGATACAAACTGTAACGCCCCGACCCCAGCTACCCAGAGTCGGTGCATACATCGTAACAATGGCATGATCACAAGAAAGATCAAATCTCGAAAGACCGATTGGTTTAGTAGCCTTGGAAACACTAGATATATTCATAAGTTTTACATTACATCATAAAATGAAAAACTACTACAACAACATAATGTTTCCACAATCCACACTATTAACCCCTCATAAAATCCCTGCAGGTCATTCATAACTTACTTCTTCACATCCTGGGAAAAATAAAACATAGAAAAGGGGTGAGCTAAAATGCCCAGTAAGGATAACAATATAGCGGAAACTTTCATAAATAAGAATAAACATTTAAGGCAATGTATAACTAAAACAAAAGCCTTTTAAATATGAACTTTCAACATGGTATGGCATAAATAAAATGAAATAATGCCATTTACTTATTCACATATATATTCTACTAATCAAATAATCACATGCAAAAATCAATAACCACTTTCATAATGTTGGAATGCATAATGCCAGACTATCATAACCACATAGCCAAGGCCTCGTGCCAAGACTACAAATAAGATTTTGTCAAGGCCTTGTGCCAAGACACTAGTTTGTCTCATGAGACCTACCGATGCATCGAGGAGCTATTGCGGGCTCCACCCGTCACATATTAAGTCCAATTCATTCCCATATGAAAAGGTTTAAACATAACATAAACATTCATATTAATACTATCATATGAAATGTCAATACTTTCACCATAAACTATGAATGGTATAAAAATAGCACATCCACAGTCAAACATATCACAAAACCTTCAATACAATATAGAAGTTTTGTATCATAATAAATCAACTTCAAATAATCTTAAAATCCATCAAAGGATGTTGACATAGATGAAATCAAAATTCTTTTTAAAGAAATATCTCCTTTTATTTTGAAATAATTTAAGGTCCATATAAAATAAAACATTTTCTTTGAAAATATTCTTATAAGCTTGTAAGGGAAGCTTTTAAGATTTTATAACGGCGGAAATTAGCCGCACCCGCCGTATAAGTTAAAAAAAACATTCTTACCTTAATTCTGTCGAAAAGGTTAAAAAGGACCTTGTTTTGAAAACGACCGAAAGATTCCTTTATAAACCACTTATAAAAGTCAAAAAGGGTATAAATGACTTTAACTCATATTCTAGTAAAGAGTAAAATGTTTTGAAATGCATTTTTAAGAAACATGGATGTGGATGATAAAGAGATCCCCGTAGATTATTACGTATAAACAACCTTGGATAATGAAGAGGTTGTAAAGTAAACCCTTACCTTGTACTTTTCCTTGGTTGGGGTAGGTAAACCTCCTGTATAATGGTGAAATATTTGTTATTAAATTATACAAGAATCATATATAATAATATGATATCATATATGATCTTTTAACATTGATTTGTTAATAATATCTTAGAATTATCGTCGTTTCGGGAGTTAACTTACTCATTTTCTTTTATATGTTTTTTTACATAAGCCATGGTTGTTGTATCTTATTCATATCCATAATGATATCTAGTCCTTAAACATCATTTTTAAATCATCAAATGATAATTATACTTGAATGGATACGATGGAGAATGAATCTCATCGCGTTCGTGGAGGCGGTAGTCCGTACGTACGCACGAGCGACAATATCATTTTTTTGATATTAAAATAAAATATAAATGGATTGTATATCATATATACAGAATCATTAACATTTTATATTTATTATTTAAATGAGTTACACATCATTATTATACCCATCCAAATAATAATATATTGAATAACAATTACACCACGACGTGGAGACGGTAAGCCGTACGTACGCACGTATGGTGACATGTTATTCAAAGGGTGGATAGAATACTGAATATGGTTGTACCATATTTATAATAACATCACAGTATATGTAAGATACTGGAGTTATTATTTTAGAATGGTAAGAACAAAGAAAGAGGAAGTTGAAGAAGAAATGAATTTGGAGAAGGGTGGTGAAATCATTACCTCTTCTTCGGGTTCTTCCTTTTGATTTGATCAAAAGGACTCCTTAGGTTGGCTTTCTGATCAAACTAAGGCCACTAGGTTGTAGTGAGGAATGTTGGGAGAGTATTTGGGCAGAGTTTGGCCGAACCAAATAGCTTTTAAGGTGTGAAGAAATGAGAAGGAGGAGTACCCTTTTATAAGAGGGGTGAGGGGCACCTTTGGAAAAGCTAGAAATATTAATTTATAATAAATTCATATTCGGTTTCTAATGGCTCCAAAGCTTATTATTAAAAGGTTAAGGTGGGGATAGGTCGAAAACCACTCAACCAATAGAATTTAGACAGTTTTGGGTACTTATATTAACCTTATCATTAAGTATTAACTCTAAGTTAATTAGTTTCACTTTTACAATGTCTCTTTGTATTTTTATATAATATGGTTAATAAACTTACTATATACATCCAAGCGACCCCCAAGTGGTACATTAATGATGAACCTATCATGATATAAGTCTCTTGGCCGAACCATAGATTTTTAATAATTTAATATCAATAAATAATATAATATTTGTTTTAAGAACTCTTTTATGTCAATTTTGACACTATTCAATAGTTGATTTTTGTGAAACTCATAACAGATTGATTACTTCGAAAAAAGTCAATTAAATCAATCATAATATATCATATTATCCTATAAAATTAGTTTAATTCATTAAAAGTTTCATATTATATTTATTTGGGTATTTATAATATCAATTATTTTAATTTTTCACTATTATAGTAATTACTGCATCATCATTGTGTCATAAATAAAATAAATTATTTAATGTCTAAAATTATAAATAAAATATAATTATGTAGGAAATCTTTTTATATTTATAATGAATATTTATAATCTAAACTCCAACATATATAACCCTATGTAACAATTGTTTTTCTAAAAGATATATGCTTGTGTCATTTTTGTATTCATTTTAACTTAATTAAAATAAAGTGTCATTATCACTTACAAGTGGATCCATGGGGTCCCAAAATAGACCCAAAGATTCCCATGGTCGACCATGTATCAACCAATAGGGTTAAGACACGTTTTAAGGTAATTTAGTATTATTATAATATTATTTTTTAACCCTTATTTACCGGATTTACCCTTAACCATGGTAAATAAAATATTTACCGCAGTAATTATTCAAAATGTCTAAAAATAAAAGTTACCTATTTACACAATTTGAACATCATGATTCCAAATATGGAATCCATTTTCCTAAATTCAAAACACAGAAGTGGCAGAAATTAATTTAAAATTAATTCCCGCTGTCAAAACAAAAAGCGTGTTTTTAAGAGATAATAACTATCAAAAGATTGACACTCGTTTATGTTCGGTTTAATTGTAAAATTATGTCCAATGACCAACATTATATTAAATGGTAAAAATATATTCTAAATATACTTTAAAACCACTCAAATTCATAATTTATCACTATTAATTATTTTGATTAAAAAAGTTGTTTTTAATTAAAACTTAGTAATTTTCACTATTCATCAAAATATGAAAGTTATCCGAAATGTACCAAAATTTTACCTTAGGCTAAATTCGATATTCCGAATCCAAAAATGAAGTCCATTTTAAAATATAAAATATATATAATTTCAAAAAGTAGGTATTAGTATTCATAACGGCTAGTTTTATTGGTTGTGGTGTGTGTTAAAACTCAAGGTTGCGTACAACACACGCTACTGTATTATTCAAAAAAAGTGTACCGTGGAAGCTTGGGATGTTTCATTTTAAATTTTTGATGTCCCTATTTAGTCAAAAAGTTTAAAATATTGTATTTAAATAGGGTTCAATATTAAAAGTTGATAAAAGTGAAATACTGAAAATGAATTTGTTCTTGCATTATATCTAAGAAACTCATAATATGGATTCTAAAATTATAAGGATTATATAAAGTTTAAAATTTAGATAATACTATTCATAAACTCTTTTGAATGGATTTTTTTTTTGTAAGTCATGGTGTGATTGAACTCGGTGTTGCGTGTAGTGCAAGTTATTGAATTATTTTGAAGAAATAACACACTATGAAATCTTGGGGTGTTACAAATTTAATATATTTCGAAAATTGAGACTTGAATATGAACATTTCATTGTTTATGTAGGAATAAAAATATAATACATTAAATGTAAAACAATTATCTTTTGTTAAAATTTAACAAATTGTACTAAAAACTATAAAAATTTAATTTTTTCTCAATTTATCCTTATATTATATTTTTGAATATATAATAGAACAAAATATCGTAAGAAATAATTTAATTATAATTAACATTCAATGAGTGTTTCATTTTACCCTTCAAAGATGACTATAAGTTTTTAAGCATTATTTTTGACAGCCTCATATTATGAAAAATGGTATATCTCTATTATTATATGATCTATTATTTTGTTAAATCTATATTATCTATTGTCTACTCTAAAAACTCTTATCCTATCAAGAAAAACATTGTAAATACCTTGAATTGAATGTATTATTTGATATGATTCAACTAGTTGGACCATAGGACTATGACGAATAGTGATGTATTTATTTTGATATCATATATCATAAAGCATGGAAGATAAATCACATGAATAATGATAATCCATGTATTATAATATTATATGATATTTTTATGGTAAAATAATAAAATATAAGTTATTCATAAAATTAGTAAAAAATCATGTTGATTAAGGGATATATATGGATTTGTTACTACTGATTGGTTTTGAAGGAACATATCACTAATATTATTACTAATGAATCCCAATCCACAACTAGGTCTAAAACCCTTGAATCAACATGATAATTATGAACATAAAAAGTAATAATTAAACTCCTTTATTATTGTTCTTTTCTTTAAAAATATTGATGTATTATGTTTAATGGTGATCTCTATGTGATAGCCTAAGGACTCTAACCTTCGTAGGATGTACACCAGCCACTATAATATAATACATCTTGCAAACTAAGAGTGATATGACTTATATTTTATATAATCTATGAAAATACCTATTATGCATATCATATCATTATATATTATACATTTAATTAGTGAAGGTAATTGATAATCGAAAACCAATTTTATGAAGAGAATACATGGTACAATAACACATGCCCATCTAACTATTTTGTGAATGGTTACTATTTCAATGATCCTGATAATTTTTCAGATCATAAATAAATAAACCCAATGATTCATAACCAATGAATAACTATTTATATGAAGTGGATGTGTTAATAAACTCAATTTCATATACCATATAATATATCATATAATAACATATACATAATATATATGTAGTATATTATATCCTATGATATATCATATAATATGATATACCAATTTAATTCATATATAAAACAAATGATCTATTCATTGGGAAATCACAATAATATCATTGTAGTCCAAATATTGATGGGGTCTTAAATGTTAGAAGAATCAATATGGAGGGGATGAGGATTCAATGTTGAGGGATCGAATCACGTTAACTTTTAATGAAATGAAAAAAGTATAATAAATATTATTTATGTCTTTGAAAACAATCTTAATTATAATTTTCAGTATATTATATGCTTGGTACTATCCTTAAATACTTTCAATTATAAGCATAAATATTTTTGAAAACAATGCATTTATTTTCCACTGAATATACCAATATTGAAAAGAATTATAACATTGTCATTGAAAAGGAAATACTATTATTAAGTGAGATAATGAATAGATGTATTAATTAACCTAGATTTAAAAATCTAAAGTTATGAAATATTGAAAAAGGGGAGGATTCTAAAAAAAGAAAGAAGTGTGATATCATAAGACAATTTTGTCAAAACATTTTAAACATTGATGTAGAATTTAATTTTCTTTAGTTCATATGGAATGCATGGGATAATCCAATTTTTCAATAAAATATAATATTATTATCAATATTTTGTTTTATATACAAGTGAATATTCCAATTGATATAGTAATATGGAAATATTATGTTTCTTCCTTGATAGAAATAATTATTCAATATAATTGTGAAAAAAGGCACCACAATTTCTATATTATAATCATAAATTTGTTTGATCTTTTGAACTTTTCATCATTATCCCAAACCTAGAATATATAGATATATATATATAATTAATATTGAATGAAATTTTAATTAATGGGAACAAGGTGTAACAAAACAGAATTTTCTATGATTCAAATGAAATGAAATCTTATAAATACTATGGGTGATATCAAACCCTACCTAGTAGAAATATATGTAAACAACACTAACCATGCCACATGAGATTAATTCATTACTTATCAAGATGAAAAATTTATTGTATATTTTAATTGATTAAATATTATTAAACATTACATGAATAACATAAATTTTCTCAGTATTTTACTCTACAAAATATATGTGGAGTGATAAAAATTAAAATAATATATTGAAACCACTAAACCCAAATATAAAATTAAGGGTGAGGTATTATTTAATTGAAATATTTGTGGTATACGATTTATATCTATAATAAAAATTAATATGATATAAAATACTAATTGAATTGTGTTTTTTTATATTATATATGGATTAATCATTTTGAATCCTTATGAATGACCACCAAAAATGTTATGTTTTATATGGAATCTTATGAAAATTAAACTAAAATTATTGAGCCCAAAATTTTTAAATATTGTTATATGAATTAATTTGAGGAGGATAAGGAATTTTATGTTGTATTTTTTTGTCAATTTAGAAAATATTTTCATAGTAAATGTGATCATTGGGAAGGTTTTCATTAAAAAATCAATAATTGTCATTGTATATGTATAGACAATATTTAAAACATATTCATAGAGGTTTTACACTGTTTGATGATGGAAAATTATGTTTTTAGAAAACCAAAATAAATTTATTTTATGTATAGAATTTCTAGAATGAGAAAGCCTCATGCTAGATCAGCTAACTCTGGATTTGTGTGGCCACTTGTGTTTTTGGTAGAACGGTAAACTATTACATCAATCAGTTGATACTTTTTTTCTTTTTTTATCTATTCTTGGTTTCTTATTTTAACATGAGTTCAATCATGACTAAGATTCACAGTTAATTAATCTCACATGGTATACCTATAAAGTAAATCGATTAAACATGTTTATTTTCAACAATTATTTTAAGATAATAATAATAAAATTATATGTATATACAGCTAATATTCATGGTAAATCAAATATATATGTTTGATATTTATTCTTCACACTATCAATTTATAACATAATAGGATCTATACATAGAGTGTTTTATTTATGAAATATACTGGTCGAAATTATATGTTTCCGAAATATGTGTTTTGATTTACTACTGAGATAAATCTGATGAAATCGATGATTATCACCATAGACTCAAGTATAATGAATCAAAAAATTATTAATGATTCAATCTACAGAGAATAATTGAATATAAAATGAGGTAAATCATATGATTTAATTTAATTTATACAAATTTGAAGATAATATTCTTAGGATTATCCACACTATAGTTAATTGTCTATGGTCATTGTTTTCGTTGTTTAGTGAACGGTGATTTTAATGGATGAGTTATGTGAGTGAAAAATTTATTTCCTAAATGGAAAAAGATGCATGATAACATGCCCATGAATATATATAAAAAATTATATATTTGAGATTTGTGGAAAACTTTATCCTATAGATTTTAAAAAACATAATTGAAATTAAGAATAGTATTCATAAGGATACAATAATGGATGATTTTACTCGATTTAAATGATGGTTAAAAAGTTCAACGATGTTGATTTATCACTACCTTAAATCAATGAGTTTTTATTTGAATTAATGAAATAAATTTCTTATTATTGTTTTTGGTATATATATTTACAAGATAATAAATAGTTTTTGTATTTAGATAAATAATACCCAATGGAATATTCATTGTCTATCAATGTATAAATTAGAGAGAGTGATAGAGATTGAATGGAAAGAGAAAACAATTCATGCTTACTGTTGTGCAAGAGCTTTAAGAAGAAGAAGAAATAATAATTTCTAAAGTGTTATTTGGGAAGAATAAACAATCATATTTATAATATACATGATGTCCAAAGATATGAGATACATTCTTATTGTTGGGAAACGATTATAATTATCATCACTATTAGGTATTCACTTACACCATTAAGAGACAATGATTTCTAGATATTTTATGTTTATACCATTATTTTTTATGTCTAATGAAATTTTTATAGTGTATTTTGTAATCTTTGTAATGTCCAAACAATACCAAGTACATGATTAACATATTGGGTAATAAACCTTATAAAATCTATTTTTACTAGATTGTGTATGCATGTTGTCGTGTTTCGCAATATTTTTATTTTACAATAACAAATAATATGGGGTTTCTAAAATATAATAGCTAAAATATATGGTAAATAATTGTTTCACCCTCATCCTCTATAATTATTTTATCTTCATGATGGTGGATTTCCATGTAATATTATGTGTATTTTACATAATTAACTCATGCATATTATAATTTTTAAGTATGTTTATTTCTATTTCTAATTACATTCACCAATAATGGATATTATTAACATTGTAAATAGTGTATAAGTTCCCTTATTTAATGGGAATAATTACTATATTTAGAAGTAAATGATGTTTTTATACCAATTATTTAATAGTTATGATGCATTGGAATATAGTATATAATTTTTTTCCCAACATACCAATGTGAAATCCATGATAATAACAAATATGTTAAATCATTGAAATGATGGATGTTATAGATATGATATAATATCTTCCCACTCATAATGTTTTTTTTATGGGTGAATATAATCAACATGGATAATGTTATTTGGGATAATATGGGAAATATAATTAAGGGAACACTGATGTGAAGAATGAAAATCACTAGATAGAGAGAATAAATTATGAATTTTAAAAAAAATTAATATTGAATATATTGATGAAGCCTTCTATATAATGTCTAATATTATTATCATGGTTAAGATCAGTAGTGAATTTTTTGCGATTCATATATGGTTTGTATGATCTTATGGATTCTATAGGATAAAATTAATAAAAAGTCTCAATTTTGTAAATTAAATATTCATGTTATATCCTTTTTGATGCCCTCCACAATATTCTTGTTGATTTTAATATTGGTAGGGATAATACCTCCAAACATAAAGAAATTACAAGGAAAAATATTTCATCTCAATACACTTTGAAGGAGAAATGTAAGAAAAAAATTAAAATATGTTGTATATCAGTTTTATTACATGGAATAAGAGTTCAATTAGATATTTAAGGTTCGTATTTCACTCTTCTATAGAAATTTGAGTTGAGTCACATGAATGAATCATGAATAATTTTAAATTAAAATACATTATGTTTAGGTCCATTATCAACATTGAAGTAGACATCCCAAAAAATAAGGATGAAGTTGCTGATGATAAATATGATTAGGGATCAAGAATATATTTTAATAAAAAGGATGAAAATTCAGAGACTAGTCTTATAGAAATGGGTAGGATGTTCTCCATATAAAAAATAGAAACTTCTTATAAAATCATGAAGGAATTTATGATATTATTGATGAAGGAGAAATTGAGACTTTCAACGATGATGATGAAAATAAATTTATTTACATGTTGAATGGTGAATATTTCCCTAATTAACCAATTAGTTGGTTTTGAAGTGAATATTAACAAACTCATATGTACATTAAGATAAAAATTTAATAAAAAAAATTATATTCAAAATTTCTATGCATGAAAATGAGATCTAAATGAAAAATAATAATAATTAACTAACTATTATATATAAATATGCAAGTATGAACTATATTTATATGTCGTGGAATGAAATTTAGGATCTAAGTAAAAACATGATGATGATAATGAATTTAACATTATTTTGGAAAAAAATTATGAAGTAGAAGGAGTTTGAAATTTTCAACAAAGATTGGTCAAAAATAAAGAAGAATTTGGAATATCTATATCCAATTTAAAATTCACAAACCTGACTTTTGAGGAATTATCATTCATGGGGTAAGGATTATTGATGAATAAGGTGTTCCATAAAATAATGGGAACCTTTCAAAACAAAATATTGATTTGTCTAAAAAATAAAATAACTTTTTTATGATTATGTTTGACTGTATATAGCCCAAAATCAAGAAATATGGAAATTAAATAATCCAAAATATAGACTGAAAATTTACATCAATTGGGGACCCAAATGTTTCTAGATAATATCTAATGTTTCAAAATTTTATTTTAGGGACTAAAATAAATTTGTTTCCCCAAAAGTATCCGAAATTTTATAAGAAAATTTTGATTAAAATAAAGTTAAAAATTCTTGATAAAAAAATCTTACAGTTTTCATTAATCCTTTTATGGGTATTTAATGTAATGTGGATTGTTTATATATATAGAAACAATATATTGATTTAAATATGAAACTTATTATTAAAATTTATGCATTGGAAGAAAAATCATGAGGTGGAATAAATATACACAAAAAAAATAACTCAATTAGAATATATTAATGTGATAGTGCAATAATAACATCTCACGGATGGTCATAAAAAAATTGTTATAATAGTATTTAATAATCTTGTTTAGAATTAATGGATAAATTAAACAGATATCAAATATCACTCCATCAATTTTTTTTCATAGGGAACATAAATAAATCAATAATGTTTTTCCAATTTATAGAAAAAATTTTAGGCATTCATAAAAAAAGTCAATGAATGATTTTGAAATATATAATTTATATATGTGAGTTTAATATTCTCTCTCATTTTTATAAGAAATAGTCATCTATCCCCTATCATTCCTATTGCTTATGAAGTTTTTCACAAATTTGGGGAACATAAACATAAATCTCCACATGATTAATTCCTTATAAATTTAATAATGTATACCTAAGAATATGGGGAAAACCCAATCGACATTTCTAGATATATTTTTCACGTATAATGAAAACAATAATGTACTTTGGGTAGTTAAAGGGGTTATATTTCAATTTATCAGATGCAAATATGAAATGTCTTAAAATTATTTGTTTGTGTACTTATATGAACTTATTTTATATGGTTTAAAAAATTCAAATTATGGAAGTTAGAGAGTGAAGTGGTCGAATGAAAATCTATAATTTTTATATATTATGATATTATTTTTAAATATTTAAATTTTTTAAATAATGTTTCTCAGGATGTATTCAATCAATTAGATTATGATTCCATGAATATTTGGTAAGGTTTATATGTTATTATTTTCCATAGTTTCAAAAAATATATATAGTTAGATGGTTTTGATCCCATATTTGCAAATAAAATGTTCTGAATAAGGTTCAGTGCATATAATATTTCGTATTGGATTTTAGTGTCAATGTATATATAAAATTAAAACGAAATATAATGATTTTGGTGATTTTCTTATTGTGAATCATTGAAAACGTGTTGGTTGATATAGAGACATTGTATATAAATTCCTAAGAATGGTTTTGAGGTGATTAAAAAGGGTTGATATTGGTTTGAGGAGTCCCGACATAAATTTGATTTTTTTTAGAATATTCAACCCCAAATTACCTCACAACATATCTATTGACCATTTCATAATCTGTTTACATGTAATTTTTGTCAATATATATACAATTTCATCAGATTAACAATACCTTAATCTTTCTTTTATTTCATATATATTAATTTGGAATTACAATAAATCAATTCAAATTAAGATTCATGGAAATACATGTCCTATGGTGGATCTGTATTGATAGTATATTTTATATTAATTTAATCCCCACAATAATTCATACATCCATGTTCATTTAATTTTATTATTATGTTGATCTCCATGGTCATTTCTATTGGAATGTTCAATTTCTCTACAACACACTATCAATATTTCTCTCAGCTAGTTACATACTTAGATAAATGTTTTGAATAAATTTATTTCGTTAGATACTATCTATCAAAAATATTTTTTATGAAGAACTATATATTAAAATAATATCATACTTATGATGTTCTCTATGGATTCAATACTCTAAGGGGCATGGAATCTCTCAGGTGGAGAAAATTACTATAACAGATGATATAGTAAAAATAAGTACCAATTTGGTTGATGTTAACAATGTATTAGTGAAAGTGTTGTTTTATTTATGAAATATGATTTTCATGGATGAGTTTGCTGTGATGCAAAAGGAACTTCTACATAGATAATTAGGTGTAATTTCATGAATTTGGGTATATTTAAAATAATTAAATATTAGATGATTTTCAAAACATCGGAATACGATTGATAAATATCATATTAGAATTAAAATCATGGGTCTTATTGGGATTTTAATTTAATACTTGAATCCATTTAAATAATGGTGAATAATATCAAGGGGGTGATGATTCCATTATTGAAATATTAGAGTATCCATATGAATAATGGAAGAATATTCTCTATATTATTAACTGAATATATAGTTGTAGGAGATTAAATGGTTCATTTTTTTAGATTAATAAATCCCTAGAAAATATTCATTTGTATTAGTGTTGAATGAATAGAGGGTAGGAAAATAAGAATCTATTCTTTCTTAGTGTTTCATAGGAAATTTAAGAATTTGGAAAATATTTCATTCTCAAGTGTGGTTTGGGATGAAGAAAGGAGAATAATAAAAACATAATCTATCTCTAATATTGTTAAAAAAATTATTAATATTGTCATACTATCCAAATTTTTCTTTATAGATTATGATTAACTTTCCCCATTTGGAAAATACACATTATTTCACATTCTATGTAATTCAATGTATATTGTAATCCCTTTGATTATTTCTAATGAACAGTGAGACCTTTGGTGATTCAAGATCAAACCATGTACATACTTACATTAATTAGTAGTGGCCCATGTAAATATGGTTTTTCCCTATCTACGTGTTCATGTAGGTGAGATTTAAAGTGAATTAATATCTCACTAACTTTTTACCATTGATGTTTAAAGGGAAAATATAAAAGAAAATTTAATTTGTAGATTCCCTTCCCCTTAGTGATTTCGTTGATCTTATGGGGTGATATAAAAAATTAATTTTAGAAAACACATTGAATGTTTGAGAATCATGTGTATTATGACACAACCGAAATTTACATTACATTAGTATATTAAACTATAATAATTATTATTTTGATTTTATTATTGAAAAAAATGAATGATCTACCATAGTTGAAGAAAAACGACATTCAATGAATTTCAGGTATCCATAATTGTATTATCCTATTATAAGTTGTGTTTCCAGAGTCTCTCCTTTAGAATACACTAGTAATGAACAATTACAACACCACTATTGATAGGAAAATGAATGAAATGTAAAAATAAATTAAAATTTTAAACAAATTAGTAAATGTTTTAAATTATTTAATAGTGAATATACATTAAGAGAAAAACAAAAAAAATTCTTATTATAAAACCCACAATACGATGACTGACACATAACTAGTTATAAGGTTGTCCATTCAGTTTTAAGGTCTTCCTTATTTCAGTTAATAATATATTTGAAATAGTTTATAGAAATAGGAAAATAATTAATTACTGATTTCATTCATCTATTTTAATATTAAAGGGTGAACATGATAATTATTAATATATAATAACACAAACTAATCACTTTTTTTGAGATGTATTATGCACAATATCAAAGGTGGAATCTAAATTAATAAAAAATATACAATGATCATAATAGTGTAAGGATCTATGTAGTTCATTATATGAGAATTGAGCCACTAGTTCCTTATATATATATTTATATTAACATGTATGAACAATTTATTATACCATTTATATCATTACTATTTAATCCTATAATGAAACAACATGAAATTTGGGAGTGTATTTTTTATTTTTCTCTAAATGAAAATAACATACATTGAACAGAAAGGGGATTAACTATTTTAAATAATTGTATATGGGGAAATATTTGTCAGGTCAAAAATATCTAAAGAACCGGCTATTGGAATAGAATTTTATTTTATGGATACCTTTCCCCAACTAATTTCTTTTTAATAGTTTTTAACAATAAAAGTTTATAAAGATATTATTCTCAAAAATAGAGATTATAAGGATAATAAAATTGAAGATAAAATATATAGAACAATTCAAATATGATATTTTTATATTTTGAGAATGAAATTGATCTTCCTAGGATTTAATGGATAGAAGAATTTGTTCTGCTTTTATTTATGAGCTACGTTTTTATAATAAATACACAGAATAATTACTGCCAAATATTTATTTTAAGAAATTAAATTTCATAATTTTATTCATACAAATATATTATTTAAATTATCATCCTTAAAAAAAATATTTTTAATGAACATTATCATTCCCATTAAAAAGTATAATAAAATTATATTAATTTGGATTAATGGATCCATAAATATGATCATATGAACATTCATTTCAACATTTTAAATAACTTATGGTGAAGAATATGAATAAAATTTAACTTTTCATGTTATATAAAGAATATCTAGTATAAATAAAATAATTTTTTTTTCTCATGGTGGTTTTAAATATATTTCATATATTTAATATATAATAAATAAAACAATTAAAATAAATAAAACAATACAATACTTAATAAAAATAAAAAAACACCTCTATCATAAACAATTTTGCAATATCATCAACCTCAATACCTTTATTGTGTATAAAGAAATAAACGGTTGTGAATTTTCATTATCCATTATCACAGTTCATGGAATGATAAGAATTGTTCCCTTCAGTATATGTTGGGTATGAAATATTGATCAGATGGCCACTTTTTGTGGAATTGGTAAATAATTCAGTTGAAAAAAGTAATCACTGTATCGATTGTTATCACAATTTCAATAAAAAGAAATATTTGATGCTTCATGAAATGGAGTGGAATTTGAAAATCAATGGACATTAGTAATATTTATTTTATTGTTCTGTTAGACTATAAATAATATTATAAATTTAATTCATTTATATTTTTACGGTTTCAATGAGGTACAAAAATTAATATAATCATATATAAAAAATAAGTGAACTATTTTTTTATTGGCATATAGCTCAATACTAGAAGTGTTAATGTGCACACAATAGAGAATAGAAAGAAAAAATATTCTAGAAAAACAAGAATATACTACTTTTATATAATAATTTAAGTTCATTAACACTTATTGATAATGTTTTATAAAATGGGTCTATTGTATTGGTTGAAACTGTGGAATATTTCCAAATCAGGACATCATTGCCGATTGTTAATGAATTGACTTATCAATAAAATAAGTATAATAATTTGAAATTTAATTGAATAATAGTAAATGAGAATATAATGAATCTTCAATGTAAAATAAGTATACCTTAGAGATGAAGAATGTATTTTGGTCAAATTAGTCATTTCATTATCTTAATATCAAATATTTATTATAGTAGAAAATATAATGAATGATAAATATTTATCCTCAAATTCCAAGTAAAATTCAATTGTTATATATATCTTCATCTCAATAATATATATCGATTGGTTTGTATTTAAAGAGTTTTCGTTTTGAAGGTTATTTTTTGAAATATTAATTATCATTCATGGTTCATGATAAAATCCACAAAAAAATTATTAATTTATGAATACATAGCTATATTTGCATTTTTAATTTTTATTTCAATGTATCTATAAACACATTTATACAATGTAATTATAAATTCATTTATATTATGAATATATGTGGTTACATATATATATATATGGACAATTATTATATATATTCATTAAATATTTGTATATTAGTCTATAAAATTATGAATGTCACGTGTTTCCAACACCCCATTGAAACTGGACTTGTACATGGAATGAGCTTGTTGGGTTCATGCAATAATAAATAAAAAATTATTAATTGGTTCTTTTCACATAATCCCTATCCCAACTCATCTATCAATATGTCCTTAAAATACAAATTAAATGCCAATTTTATTTTTTTACCCTTTTTAGTAATAATAAATTATGAAATAATTATATTAAATAAAATCTAATATAATAAATAATTATTTTAACAAATAAAAAACTAAAATTTTAATCTTTAAAAACATAGTTATAATTAACTACACGTATGTCATGTGGCTTTTTTACTAAGTCACAAACTCTATGATGGGATCAACCATATAGATAAATAAACATAAAAGGGTTCCCATTTAACATTTTAGATAAAAAATAACAAAATAATAATATCTTATCACGTCGGGATTATCAGGTCCCAAAATTCACAAAAACAAAAAATGTGTCTATCTGTAAACAAAATCCTAGAGAATAAACATTATAAAATTTCATAATGTTGGTTTAGACAATGAATCCCAAGAAGACACTATAATGAATCCACAAAATGATGATTCTCATGATGAATAACTTTTTATACAGTTAGGTATAAACTAATTTTTTTCATTCTCATATAATAGAGAAAGGAAAACATTTAACGATTTCAAATAATTTTTCTCCTTTAATGAAATAAGAGATACATGACAAGGTGGGTGTTTACAATGAAATAATGACTATCAATCTCAAAACTATAATTGTGATGTACATTCAAGTGTCTAGTCCCTAAATTATAGTTTAATAATGGATTTTAAATTATGTTTATATTTTATCTTATTAATAACTTTCAGTAGTTCATTCATGAAGTGGGAAATTCATGATTATTTTGAATATTGAAGTACTTTTTTTAGTGTAAAAATTAATTTTATATTTTATTTTTAATGAATATATTTAAAAACATTTATATATTTCACATATATTTTTTATGTGGGTTTGCATATGTGTGTCTGTGTCTGTATTTTTTTGTTTTCCGGTGTATATATTTTTTATATTGACCTATTAAAATTTATAAATATATTTTTATTAATTTTTTATATTTGTATATAATAATATATATACATGAAGTCTTATATTAAATAAGTTTATAAAAAATATATAAATACATTAAATATTATACAATGCATTTAAATATAACTTAAATTAAAAGTAATTAATTTTCCTACATGGTTTATTTAATGATCATTGATTTTCATATTAGTGTAAAATATATAAGGGATATTCATCATTTAACCAGTTCATGTTGTGTAATATTATATTTTAATTTAATAAATGATTTTTTGTTAAAATTAATTATTAACAAAATTTCAACAAATATTAGTATGTTCGCATCATGGAATGGAGTTAATTTTAACCACTTTAATTCATTATTGTTAATCAAGGGGTCATTATATTCACCCATAAATAAAGTTTAATAAAATAATTCATATATATATTTAATGTCTTCATGGTGGAATGATGTAAATATAAAAATATATGAAAAATATAACAATACATAGTAGTTTATATAGATCTTTTTATGAGTAGAGTTAATGTGCACATAAAGGAACATTAAAAATATTGTAGTGAAAAAAATCAATGATGTATTTTTTCATATATGAATTATCATGAATTATTTCATGTTAATAATGTGTTATAAAATTCGTCCATAACATTGATTAAAAGCTAGGATAATTTTTAAATCATTACCTCATTTATGATTTTAAATGAATTGTTATGTTAATCAATGATGAAACATAATATTGATGTTGTTGAATGACGAAAAATTATCATATATTTTAATTAAATATTAATGTAAGTTTAAAAGAGACAAGGAGAAATTATTTGGGCCAATATTCTCATTTAATTATAAAATTTATACAAGCGAGATAAAATTATAATTGATTTTCATCATTAGTCATCATCGTTAGAGTTAAATTCAATGGTTAGATTTTTCTATTTATTATTATATGAAAGTGAGTGATTATAATGTAACGAGTTCATATCTAAAGGGTTATACTATAAAATTAATAATTCCCATTAATGGGGAATGATGGAATCTACACATATATATTGATATATGACAATAGAGATATTTTTATATATAAAATTTATTTATATATTAATAAATTTGTTTAGATAATATTATTATAAATGCATTTACATTGAAACTCATCCCTAACCTTTTGGGATGGGGTGATATTATTTAATTAAGAAACTAATCTTCAAAACATAGATAGAGTTATATTTAACTCATATATAATAAGGGTAAATTAATGTTACACATATTTACATAAGAAAGGGGACACCTATTGTGTGGTAGGATGATATAGGGGAAGTGGGATTCTGGGAATTGAGGTGATTGGTAGATGAGAGGTGGTGGAACTTGTGGTAGCATGTTGATGCTATTGTGAAACTGGTGACAGTGAATTTGAATGGCTTTTATCAAAGTGTTTGTGGACTCTAGGGGAGCCTGTGGATGGGAAAATGAGAAAGCCAGAGGTAGTGCTTGTCTAAGTCTTTCCTAGGAATCTGTTCTCGGATAAATGGTTCATCGGTCATGTATAGGCCTTTGTCCCTTTGTAACACTAGTGATGGGACCATTATTCCATTTTCTGTTCATGCCATAGGGACTTTGGGCCATGTAAATGTAACAAAATAGTTTTAGGGCTGATAACCAATCCTTGATGTGATGGATTAGGACTGGCCCAAAGGGTGTATGAGTGTGTGAGTATTTTAAGCTATGTAATCCCCAAGCAAGTAATTAATAAATAAATGGATTTAAAATATATATTCATATATGTATATATATTTAATTATTTTTATTATAATTATATTCATATATTTAGTTTTTATGAATTTACAAAGTTATGTATGTTACATGTTATCCATACCCTTTAGAAACTAGGCTTGTACATTGATTGAGTATCTAAATCTCAGGAGAGAAGAAAAATGCCTCTTCATGAAGAAGGATTATTCATGAAACCCCTAGATAGACTCTATTTTTAATCAGACATTAAAAAACATTAATAAAATTAAAATTAAATTTTTTCCCCATATTAATAATTTTAAAATAATATATTGTAAAATTAAATAAATATATTTATAATAATCATTAATTTTATATAATAAAAATATAACAATTATTTTTAAATATTATTATAGTATATACTAATTAGGCTGAAAATATTTTTTACCATGTCATGTGCTAAATCTCCAGATCAAATACATTATCAATAAGGATTTAAAAATAAGACATCATAATAATCAAGCATAAAAAATATTGGCTCCATTGAATTTTTTCATGTTAGGATTCTCAGGTCTTACAAGACCCCTTATCCTTGTATGGTGGTATCAAAAACCCTTATTGTGTCAGTGAAAATTATCTATATATCATAATGTTTGTTTCCAAAGGGAAACCCCAAGCGAAATTTCAATGAATCAACAATCGAATGAGACTTGTGATGAAGATCGGGAAGTGTACATTTGTTTACAATACTATTTTAGTTTTATTAGATAATCTAAAGTATAATAGAAAATTATTTAAAAAATATATCATCCCTTTAAGAAATTATAATTTCATACTATTGTGGTAATTAAACACTATATTAGAAGAAATTTTGATCTTAGAACTAGAAATGTAATGTACTATTGAGTGTCCTACCGCAACAAATTGGTTGAATTACTCTGGATTTACTTTGTGTATTTACGGTGTTATAAAAACTTTTGAGTTAATTATTTACTAAATGGGGGAGTCAGGGTTCGTTATTAAATCAATAGATGATATTTGATGTTAATGAAATAAAATTTCATTTAATATATTTTAATATATATATTATATATATTATATTTATATACATTAATATAATATTTATGTTGGTGTGGGAAATGGTGTCTGTGTGTGAACATAAAAACATAAAAAATATGTATGTGTGTGTACCAATTCTTTATATGTATAAATTTTTATATAAAAATTTAATATTTCCAAAATTAATTATTTGATATAGGGGACTACAAATGAAAAATACTTGCAGACACTATGGCATTCCAATGGGGTATAACCCATCCCTCCCCTACAATGACTGGTAGGATCCAAAAAGAGATATTTTATAACATATATCTAGAAATAATGAATAATTTATCGATAAAATATTGGACCAACAACATGTGGTCTAAATGTTTTTCATGTAAATGACATAAATCCCCACATAAGTATACTTACATCACATATTGTCCTTGATATTTATGTCATGTCACCCTTCTTGCCATCACAATCATTTGACGTTTCCATAGGTCATGTTGTGGCTTGTCACCCCTCAATCCCACATTATAAATTAATTTGGGTACACGGTTCGTTTATAGACTGCAATACACAAATATATTAATGGATCAACTCACCCAGTGATAAATGCATGTTGTCGTGTTCTTATGTACACCAGTGGTTTCATGTCACCCTCATGGTTAAAAGAGTAGCATATATTCCCAATAATCACATCATGCCACACTCTACTAGATATCATCAAATTATTCTTCCCCTTGTCTCACTATAGTGGAGCACCCCTACTTCCCACATAAAAAATTCATGTGAATGGAGGGAAATTAATATATTGCAACATACTCATCAATCTTTGAGCTTCTCACCAGGTGATACAAGTGTCTCACAATGTTTCATAGCTTTCATAGTCTCGTAACATCATTCACATGGTCTCATTATGCCACCTTTCTAGATTCTTCTATGTAACCACCTTTTTCCTTCCAATAGTTTGGGTTACATTTTAATGTCATAAATGGCCAGATAAATCCCCCCCAAAAGAGGTTCTAGAATTTAAACCATAGTTCGATTCATTAATATATAATTTTAAAATTTATTTTAATATAAAACTTATTAAATATGTATGTTATATTAGATTTATATAATATTTTTATTATACATATATATGACATAATCATTTATACGTGAAAATATATTTGTATACATATAAGGGTTATTATAATTTATTTTTTATGTAAAAATACATTTATGTAATGATTTTATATATTTATATCTATATTTATAAATTTATATTTATTTATTTATTTATATCAATACCATCCTTGAGAAATAATGAATTTTTTTTTCAAGAGCAACATAGGAAATATTTCCCTTTCAAATAATTGCATGAGAATGTATAAATCGTGCTAAAATTTGTGGGATGTTTCTCATGCACCAGCATTCCTCATCTCATGGGATTTCCAGGATTACCAAAGGCCCAATGCCGATTTATATATATATCATTACATATATAAATATATATATTATTACGTATAGATAATATGCATTCAAAACAGTTTAAAAATTAATTATGTAACTTTTTTAATATATATTGAATGTATTAATACATTTATACATTTATGCAGTACTGGATAATACATATATGTAAATATGTACTTCAATTAGATATTGTATATATATACATATATTTATATGATGGTCTTCTAATATAATGATATTATAATATTTATATGATTCAAAAATAACGTGTTATTTCAATTTAATATTAAATAAAAATTAGTTATTAATTTTTATAAATTATTTCGTTTTAATTTGTAATATTTACAATGGTAAATCCTAATATTTTTAACATCTTATTGAATATACTGAAACAACAGTTATAGTTCCACCACTCATGGAATGTTAGATTATTATTTTTATCATATATTTTACACAATCACTTATTGAGATGGAGAGATAGTTGTAGTATTTGGATGGTTTAAAAAATTACATAAAAGTAAATCATAATTTATTTGTTTTGAGACATTAAAACTATAATAATAATAGTGTGAAATTTTTTAAAATCATGGAATAAATGAATTCATTTTTTCAATTTAATTTATTAAAATTTAGAAAAAAATATGTTGTATATATTTTAAAATATTTTATATAATATTTTCCAAATAGTTTTTGTAATACGAAGTAATAAAATATTATTATTAAGAAAAAGATTTCTTTTCTTAATTAAATCGTTTCACTTGTTTATATACATTTTTTTTTCTTAGAATTGAAGGATATATTTTTAAACAATAATTGTCAATTAAATAATCCCTAGATACAAGCCAAAAATTGGTAACACTGAATTTTACCAATCAACTAAGAGGTATTAGGGTCCGAATGTGATTACATAACACACTATACATTATTAATAACCCACCACTCCATATAATATTTGAGATCCATTATTTTTTGAGTCCTTTCATGTAGTATTCAATGGAAAACATTTTTTCAATGTCGTTACTCCTAGGGTTCCTTAACGGGGTCCATTTGGGTGCGTTTTAAATAAAATTATTCAATATATTTTTACCCCTATTTATAGTACGTTCCAAGAATTTATTTAATGTCTATATGTAATTTTATTTACCAGTTTCTGGGATAACCCAAATTAATAAGTCAAAATAGAAATAAAAATAAAAAAATTAAACACATAGTATGAAGCATTATTATAAATTAAAATCATATTACTTATCTTATAAATTAAAATCTTTGCATATATTCATCTTACTCAGTACACCCAGTAACATGATTATTATAAAATAAAACATTAAATTTAAACAATATTCAATGAATATAAGAAAACATCCTATAAAAGAGGCCTATATTCATATGTTTCCGGTTTTCCACATAATAAAGTTGAGTTCATTTAATAATTCATTTGTGTATTTTTAAACTGTGGGTAATTTTGCTCAAGTCTATCTCATAAAACAAATACAATTTCTTATTACTAGTCTATAGACCTTAGGTTCATTATGTTCCCATAGTAATTGTTACAATAATAAGATACATTTGTTTGAGTTTAATATTACGTTGTTTCATACATAGAATATGAAGTAAAAGGCCTCTCATTGAAGAATTTTCATTTGAAGGGATGGCACAATGGTCATATAATATATAGGTGGCCCCGAATTCTTGCATTGAGTGGTGGCTCAAAGTCCTTATATGGGAATTTATTATCTCTAAGCTCAAACCCTATATATCTAGGATATAAATCCCCCAATACAAACGGTTTTCTCTAGGGGTTTGTTAATCCATTTTCATTCTAAGACTGATTTTAGCAAATTAAAATAATGGATTTATTTATTCATATATCATTTTTATCAGCCATATATAATACAGAATAAAACTTATTTCATTAATCAATTCTTTAATTAAGCATTTAAATTTTTTCCAATTATCATCACTAAAATTGAGAGTTGATAAATTTCAACCTTTGTAAATAACATTTAACAACATTAAAATGTGATATTTATCATATAAATAATAAAATAAAAATAATATATTTTAATTAATACAGACTAACAGAAACAACATTATAGGGACTTTTGGTTTCTCATTCATGGTATATATCATGTTTGTATATATATATATATTTAAATATTATATATATATATATACATATATATCTACGGCTTTATTTATTTTATAACTACATTATATCATTATATGAAATTACATTAATTGAAATATAAAATTAAAAATTAAAAAATATTATAAAACTAATATATATTGCAATAATATGTGGTAGGGGATTAGAATGATGCAAATATTCATACATTATCTACAAGTACATAGAAAGACATTCGCTAGAGACCTTCCATGACACCCATGGAGACGCAGCCACTAGGCTTCACCCTGGCGGTATTATATATCTAATATATATATATATATATATACACATCATTCAATTAATATAAGATATTATATATAATTATTTTAACAATTGAATCTTCAATATTAAATTGAATTATCAAAATGAACATAAATTTATATTCTGATAACAAATAAAATTTAATTGATTTTTAATATTAATAATATTAATATTATATATATAACTAATTATTAATTAAAATATAATTTGTATTTAATATTATTCAAATGTAATTATTATTTTTTATTGTGATTATGGTATAATTAATATCATATATATATATATATATCCATTATGTAATTTCTAATATTTAAAAAATATGAAAAATAATTATTTAAATAAAATTATTTTTAACCAATGTTCTTATAAATAATTATTAATATTTTCATATATAAATATTAATTTCAGTAGAAATAGTAATGAATTGAATTTTATTATGAACAAAAATATATTAAATCAAACATTCATATTCAATTATTAATATATACTAAATCAACATATATTTAAAAGTATTTATCTATATTTAGAAATATAATTATATATATAATTAATAATATATATAAAAATAAATGGTAGTTACATATTAAGTATTATTTTTAAGTATAATTTCAAATTATTATCATTTATTGTACCCAATATTGTCTGATGTTGAGTTGTCAAGAAAACCAACACCCACAAATTTCATTAAAAAATGAAAAGTTTAACAAAAAAATGAGAGTGATGATAGAAAAAAATTCCCACAATGGATAAAATTATAGACCATGTCCTTTTCATCCCTCTATAATCCATGTTCTTTGAATATCAACCTCTATTAATTAGGTGTCAACCTCACTATCATGTTTCCATCTATTGAGGTGGCATAATCTCAACATCCGATGATGAGGAAGAATCCTATTGAATGATGTAAAAAAATAATTTCTATGGGAGGTGATGAAAATACATGCCCACATTAGACCGAAAACCATGTTTCCAATTTATTGATAATTTTTTTATCAATGAGATAATATGTATAACTAAAATAATTAGGTTCAATTTTTTCAAATATAACTACAATATAAAATTCAAACCAAACATCCATATCATTAAAAAGTCATTTTGGGGAATTTAGAGCAATATAATCCTCAAGATAAGTTTTAAAATTGTTTTTCCTTTTGACTTTACACACCTTGATCGAGGATTTATAAAATGTGTCATAAACTATTTTCCTATGATCATAAAATTGTGAGGGATAAGTCCATTCCAATTTTTTTGTACCATTCCTAGTGTCTATTAGAACATTAGTAGGGCCCAAGTCCTATTATGAGAGTAAAATATTAGTCTAACTATTTCGAAATTACATGTTACATTATGAAAGAAAATTATCATCAAATAATGTAACAAAAAAAAATTCAATCACATGTCTAAAATAATTGCCCTCATACTCAATATGTGAAAAGGGATAATAATATATCACATCCCTATCATCACCACTAGAGTCCCCAAATTTTGGTTCTCAAGACCAAGAACCACTCTGTGAATCCTTCATGAGATCAATAGTAAAATGCTCCTCAGAAAATGTACCAATAGATGGAGACCCATAGAATTACCCTAAACCAATACTCTCTAAATCATTGTCCTTTTTTCAACCCCATATGAAGCCACTTAATTATTTTTCGAATTTCGAGAATGATTCAAGGGAGATCCGATAGGTAGTTCCAAAATTTCATTAGATTCCCCAATAATAGGAATCCCAACACCTCCATGAACCTAATCCAAAGCATCAGTAGTACCTATATAAACATGAGACTCAAATATATTCACGCCATAAATGGATGAGACCATTATTGAAGGAGTCCTAAAACCTGAATACACGATCCCATATTTGACAACAATCTTACACAAAAGCTACATGTGTCACGGGATACAAGTGAATTAGACACCTATTTGACGATCTCTTTCCCCTCTTGGGGATATCATGGAAAACCAACAAATCTTCAAAAAAAAAATCATTAATAATCATTGATCAAATTAGTGACATGATTTATTATAACTATATCAATGTAAATTATTTTGAATTGTCATATAATATTTTTTAACATTGGAGAAATCAACAAAGAATTTAGTATCACCATCCAATTCAATTGAAATATCACCCTTAAAATCCCTTATATCCAAGAATATAGTTTCAATATGATCATATCATAAATAAATTTGAAGAAATACCAAATAAAATTGACCATGCCGAGAAATATCGGTCTATTTATAAATCTTAATCATATCCCCCCTGTAGAGGTAACATCCCACAAAATCTTCGAATGAGAGAAAAATCATTAGAAGACACTAATTTGAATCCATGACTAAGTAGATGAGTTCCTTGGTGTAATATAATAAAAAAGGGGATATAATTCGTTAATGGTATAATACCCAGTTTTCTAAGAAATTATAATGATACTCCTAGTGAAAATCTTATGTTCATTCATAGGGAAATTGAAATGGTAGAACCCCTCAACGATTAAAATCAATCATCAGTTTCTAAACCACTAAAAAAGTTGAATAGTAGTATTTAGATCATCAAGCTTCCATAGAGATCCCTTGTATGGAACCTAGATCTGAGAAGGATGGGAAAAGTATCACACCTCTATCAAATCTTAATATTTTTTAGGGTTCTAATCCATGAAATCGATGGATCCATTTCGGGTAATCCTTAAAGTAAGTGATACTATAGCATAATAAAAATCATTAGAACATGTTTGAAGAATTAATCTTCAAATCAT
Organism: Viscum album; assembly: GCA_963277665.1. NCBI lineage: Eukaryota > Viridiplantae > Streptophyta > Magnoliopsida > Santalales > Viscaceae > Viscum > Viscum album. Next base: position 1,613,525,258 of record OY728163.1, read on the forward strand.
CATATACCTTCTCCTATTTCATTGAATTTTTCTTGGCCAAACATTCCCAATCCTAATGATCAATGTCTCCCTAGGATGTATGTATCACCCCCTATTTGAGGTAAGTTCAATTTTTTTATACATTTTTATGTGTTTAATGTGCATGGGATGAGTTTAGAAGAGGTTGGGAGAATGTGGAATGGTTTTTAATAATATTGGAGGGTTTTCAAAGGAAGCACAGTTCGAGCACGGTTAGGGGAAACCAAGCAAGTTCTCTAGGAAAACGTGCAGGGGGAGGCAATAGGCTTTGCATGACCTATGCATGGTTTGTTAGATCATGTGAGGCAACCGTGTGGACCCCTCTTCTTAAGGAAGTATTGTGTGCATGTTTAGTGAATAGTTTTCCATACCGTGTGGGCTAACCGTGCGACCACATAAAAATAGGGGTTTAAAACCCGGGTTCACTCGGGCTTTCCTCATTTTTCTCCAAATCCTCTCCCACTCGAGCCTCAATTAGTATTTTGGGTTCTTGGGGTTGAAGGTGATATCCCACTAATTTTGTAAGTGTTTTGAAGAGGTTTCTTGTTGGATTGTAGGTGTTTTCTCTCGAGTAAGTCTCTCATCATGGGTTTTTTGTGTTTCTCTCTAGATCTACAACTCCCTCTCTCTCGGTTTTTTAGATCTACAACTATTGTGTGTCGATCTAGGGATGTATATTCCTTAGATGTTAATTTTATGGCTTGTGGATGTTAGGGAAGGAGACCTAGAGTGGTTTCGGTGGTGTGATTTCTGGTTCTGAGGAGTAGTTTATTGTGGGTCGTTTTCACCAAAAACCTAAAGGTAAGTGGCTTCTCACTCTAATCCACATGGATAGAACTAGTGTTTTTGGTTCCAATTAATTTGTGTTGCATAAAATTAATTGTTTTTTTGATGTGGGAAATTGGATGGAAATCCCTTTGGGGATGGTTTGGGGATTTTTGGGAAAATTTCTTATGGTGAAATGCACATGACGTGGTTTTAAAATTATATTTAAAAAATAGTTGTTTTTTTGTGTTTATTAAGATGATTTGAGAAAATGGTTTTCAATAAAAATGGTTTCTTTATTAAAAGTTTGTTTGTTATAGAAAATGAATGAAGGGTTTTTTCAATAAATTTTTTATTTATTGAAGTGGATTGTTATGTAATGGAAATGGTGAATTGAATATTATTGTGGCCATGGAGGGTTACATGCTTGGTTATGGCTTCTGTTGGTTGGGTGGAATTGGGTGGGAAGTCTCCCTATGAAAGGTGAACGGGATGGGAGTGATGTCCCACCGTTTTCGGTTGTCAGGTAGTGGGCGGGGAGTTATGCTAGGTGAATATGGGGTGAACGAGTTGTGTGGGAAGTCCTACCGTTATGGTTTCTTTGTTGTGTGTTGAATTACATAGATGGAATTTGTTGTAGAAATGTGAAATGGTTAAATTGGATTCATTTTGTGTCATGGTTGACTGGTCTTCCTTTTGTGGCATTTTTTGCTCATGGCATGATTGTTTGTCTTTCCTTGGGTTTACTTGGTTTGGGAAGATGTCTTGGTAAGGGTGTGTTTTTTTTGACAAAATAAAATAAGACGGATCCATTAATGATGGAGATCAGCAGAAATACAGGAGCATAACCACGATAGAAAATGATTGAACCAGAGCAAATCCTCATAGGGAGGGCCAATGCCTGCCATCTTGTGAGCGGCTTCGTTCGCTTCCCTTTTAATAAATGAGAAATTGCAGGAATTGAAGCCTTGTCTCCGCGAATGAATACACCGGATAATGGGACCGAAAGGTTGAAGACCGCCGTCAGTGAGATTGATGGCATTGATTACAGTGAGACAGTCGGATTCGATGTGAATGGAGTCCCACCCGCAATCTTTTGCGAAGTTTAATCCAGCAAGGATGGCGGCGGCCTCCGCGACTGAGGGCTCCCAAAGTGCATAACGTGCTTCGTATTTGGCAGCGATAAGATTTCCCAGGTTGTCCCGGGCCAGTAAACCTAGTCCAACTGGGCCATCCTTAGGGAGAGAGGCATCCACATTGATCTTAAAAATCCCTTCCGGTGGGGGGCACCAATGTTGGGGAAGAGGAGGGTGGGTGGAAAGTCTTTGTTGTTCAGGGTGGTTCTGCCAAACCGCAATCCATGACAATGCCCGGTCAATCCAAAACCTGGGGGGCCTCCGGAAATGATTGAAGATGGCCTCGTTCCGCCTATTCCAGATAATCCAAGCCACAATGCACAGGGCGCCTGCGTAAGCCGGCGAAAAGGAGGAGCACCATCGCATCAGGAGAGCTGTGAGATCTGAGGCGGGGTCCGGGAACAGCTCTAAAGTTGATCCCCAGCCATTCCAAATCTCCTGAGCCCCGGGACATTGAACAAGGGCATGGAAAGGGGATTCAGTCACAGAAGGGCAGAAAGGGCAAGAGTTGTCGTCGGAAAAGTGTCTGTAGACAAGGAGGCTCTTAGTTGGGAGGATACCAGTACACACTTGCCACCAGAAAAAGCGAACTTTAGGGGGAACATTAAGCTTCCAAATTGATGTCCAGGGCCTCGCATCTCCTTCGGAAATCTGAGCAGAAAGAGCTCGCCGGTAGCCAGCTTTCACTGTATACTCCCCTGAGCTGTCGTTTGTCCAGTAGAGATGATCTGGCCCTGCGTCTGACACACAGGGAATACTCAGAATAAGTCTCCTATCCCTCTCATTAAACCAGGAGTAGAGTTTTTCCAGACACCATCCCGCCCCTTGATCATCAAAAAGACAACAGACTGTGGCATGTTCGGATCCGGGATAAACAGGGGATGACGCCTTCGTGCCTGTCTGATCAACAAGCCAAGGATCGGTCCAAATCTTGACCGTAGAACCATTCCCAATCCTCCAGCCTAGCCCTTTCCTCAGTAGATTACGACCGCCCCAAATGCTTCTCCAGAGAAAACTGGGTCGATAGCCAAGATGGGAATCCATAAAATCCTTATGTGGGAAATATTTAGCCCGGAGAACACGCGTGCATAGGGATGATGGGTTATTAATCATACGCCAACCTTGTTTAGCCAGCAAAGCATCATTAAACAGAGAAAGGTCCCGGAAGCCCATTCCGCCTTCAGATTTTGGTTGACAGAGAGCAGACCAGGCGATCCAATGGACTTTATTTTTTCCGTCCTTTCGTCCCCACCAAAAGTTAGATGTACTGGATTGAATCTTTGAAAGCACCACATCAGGGAGTTTAAAAATAGACATCAAATAGCTGGGGATAGATTGAAGTGTCGCCTTGATGAGGATTTCCTTGCCGGCCTTGGAGATTTTTTTAGGGGTCCAGCCTTGTATTTTTCTTTCAATTCGATCCACAATAGCTGAACAGATTTCTTTCTTTGACCGTCCAACCACCGTCGGGAGCCCAAGATACTTCTGGTGCTTATCGACCCCAGGGATGCGTGCTAAAGAGCAGAGATCTTCTCTTTTCGGCTGGGGAACTCCAGAGCTGAAAGAAATTTCTGATTTACTCTGATTGATCATTTGTCTTGAAGCCCATTCATACTGTTGAATCGCCTGGCAGATTGCAGTACACTCATCAGGGGTAGCTCGAGAAAAAAGAAGGCAATCATCAGCGAAGAAGAGGTGGGATATCGGAGGGCCCTTGCGACACGCTTTCGCCCCATGGATTATGGAAAGCGAGGCTGTCCTGGAGAGGAGGTTAGAAAACACATCAGCCACTAAAATAAAAAGGAAGGGTGAAAGAGGGTCTCCCTGGCGAAGCCCACGGGATGGGGAGAAGCCTCGGGTGAGCACCCCGTTGACATTAATGCAAAAGGAAACTGACGAGACGCATTGCATGATCATGACAATCCATTTGGTGCAGAAACCCATCTTGAGCATCACATATTCGAGGAAGTTCCATTCCACTCTATCATAGGCCTTAGCCATATCCAATTTCCACGCCATGATCCCTCTCTTCGCTCGTGTACGCGTTTTCATGGAGTGGAAAATTTCATGAGAAATAATGGCATTATCAGTGATTAACCTTTTTGCCACAAAAGCGCTTTGGTTCTCTGAAATGACGTCGGGTAGCCAAGGCCGCAACCGATTCGCCAGGATCTTCGAGAAGATCTTATACGAGACATTGCACAGACTGATCGGTCGAAAGTCCGAGACCCCTTGCGGATTTTTCATCTTGGGAATGAGAGTAAGAATAGTTTCATTTAGAGAAGACAGGTCCGTTTTCCCCACCCAAATATCCCGCATTAAATTGCAAATGTCTGGACCGATGATGTGCCAGTAATTCTTGAAAAAGAGGGCGTGGAATCCGTCTGGTCCCGGGGCTTTCGTAGAGTGGATTTGCTTTAAGGCCTTAAGAGTCTCGTCATTCGTCACATCATTAGAGAGTTGTCTGTTCATATCGTCAGAAATCACAGGTTTGATGCAGTCCTCAATCTCGGGAGAGATGTAAGAATGGCCTGCCGAGAAGAGTTTCTGAAAATGGCTCAGGAAAGCTTCTTGGATTCCCCCTGTGTCTGACACTTTACTACCATCTGAATTAAGAATGCCAGAAATAAAGTTTTTTCGGCGTCTTGCTGAAGCCTTCTGGTGGAAATAATAGGTATTAGCATCCCCTTCTGCTATATGGATATCACGCGCTCGCATAGCCCAAAAACCTTCCTTATTGCGCAGGGCAACATCCAGCTCTCGTTGGGTTTCACTTATTTTGGAGAGAATGCTGCTAGACGGGGGTTTGCTAAGAAGATAGCCAATCTTCCTTTCGAGGAAATTGCATTGCCGGTCCGGATGACGGAATTTAGAGTAGCTCCATGTCTTCAGATCAGATGCTACTCGGCGAAGGTTGGTTCTCGGATCCGCTTGCCCCGTCTTCCAGCCTGAACGGATAACCTCCTCGCACTCGGGATCATTTGACCAGAAGCTTTCGAATCTGAATGGTTTCCTGGAACTAGTAACGTGCTCATTATGGGTACAGTTAATGACAATTGGGCAGTGATCCGAGCAGTTGAACGAGAGATGTCTGATATGGTACATTTTGAAGAGGCTCATCCAGTCCATTGAGCCAAAAAATCTATCCAGACGTTCAGCGATTCGAGTTCCATCATATCTGCCTCGGAACCATGTAAAGGGATTACCCGTGTAACCCAGGTCCATCAGCTCTGCCTTAAGGATCGCATCATTAAAATCATACATAGACGTGGAGGAGCGCATAGCTCCACCAATTTTTTCCTTCTGGAAAAGGATCTCGTTAAAGTCCCCTCCAAACAGAATGGGGCTTGGCAGATCACGACGAAGTTTGCAAAGAAGATCCCAAGATTTCCACTTTTCAGACTGGGAGGGCCAGCCATAGAAGCCCACAAACGTCCAGGTGGGGTTGTGGGGATCACCAATGGAAGCAGCCACATGGCGCTGGGAAAAAGACAGGAGCCTAACATCGATATTATCCTTCCAGAGCAGACACAATCCCCCTGAGTGACCCTGTCGGGGGACCGGGAAACAACCCTGGAAACCGCACTTTAGGGCAATATTTGTGATGTCCTTGTTTTCCAATATGGTTTCGGACAGGAAAACCATATCAGGGCGACTTTGAGCGCAATAGCGCTGGAACATACGAACCGTTCGTGGGTTGCCAAGCCCACGGCAGTTCCAGCATAAAGCGATCATTGCTCTAGGCGGGGCCGGGCCTGACCCGCCTCCGCCTTTGTCTCTTGTGGGGTAAATGACGAACCCGATGCTTTCCTCCTTTTGGGGAGGCTGGTGTACATACCACTGGACTCGCTTTCCCGTTTCAGATCTCCTGGTTTGGGATTCCCTGGACAATCGCCTTTACCACCGCCACGTGCCCTTCTCCAGGTTCCACGAGTAACATGTCCTGAAGGTGAAGCTTCAGTCATCCCAGAATCGGCTTGCAGAAGGGCATCCGTTGGGAACTGATTTGGACTCTGCTCAGCTTCAGGCAGATCCAAGGAAACATGTTTCTGCCTCGGAAGTTTCTCTGGAGGTTCTTTTGGTTTAGGTAGCGTCCCAGTTGAAGTAAGGAACGTTAAATTCGGTGCTGTAAAAGCGAAGTCGGCTTTTGTGATTCCCTGAGTCAGGTGACTGTCTTGCCGAGGGTAATGGAGGTTCTTTTGGTTTAGGTAGCGGCCCAGTTGAAGTAAGGAACGGTAAGGGTGTGTTTGGATGATGGTAATGGAGTCACTTGTGATTATTTTATATATACTACTTTATATAAATGTGCGAATGGTTTTATCCGTGTGGCGTGTGTAGGGACGTAATTTGGGGAAAACCTACTGAGTAGTTGTACTCACCCCCTGCATTGGAATTTTGGTTTCTTTACAAAGTTAGTGTACTGAGATACATTTAAACATAATGAATTTAATTGCTAGTGGTTATTGGTGATTCTTTTGATGTGTTTGTGGATATAGGAGCATAACGCTTGGTTTGGAGCTGTGGTGGTGTCATAGCTCGTGGAGTTTTGCTGTTTAGTTTCATCTTTCTACTCTGATGTTTTGTAGACATGCCTAGTTGAACGGGTTTTGGGTTTGTGATGGCATTTTTAGTATCATATGGATGGGTCTGATATTGCATGCATCTTTCTTTGTTGGTTGGTTGAGTTCGGTGATCCCTTTAAGGGAAAATCATTCCCCATTGTTCCTTAAAGCCCTCGGTATTTATTGCCAGCCTTTGGCACCTTGGTAACGTCACTTAAGGCCAAGAAACCCTCACCGCCTCCTTGATCCAATGAGGTAGGGGAAGGGTGTTACAAGTGGTATCAGCTTGTTCGGTCCTTTGGAGTTGATTCTCAGATTTTGAGTTGACATTCATTGCAGTATATTCCTTGAGTAAGGATAGTAGAATGGTCTAGGAATGTCGGAACATGGAATGTATAGCATAAAATGATGTAGCTAACCTTTTTATGTTGAACTTCATGTTACCAGGAAGTTGTTTAAATAAGTGGTATGGAGACAATTATAGGCATTGGATATCTCAATGTCATGGGTGTAGCCAATGAGATGAGCATGACATGCATGGTAGGAATGACATCCCTCTAGGAAGCATATTTCATAGGGCATAATGATTTACGGGCTAAATTAAGAAATGTGTTATCAAATATGTGAAATTATAATGTGAATAAATTTGGTATTTTTCAAATGGATTGATATTATAAAATAGTGAAACATGGAAAATATCAAAATGGTGGAAAGCCTTGTTGTGATAGTATTGAGTAATGTGTTTTGAAATGGGAATAATTGATGTCTACAGAAGTGAGACTCATTGTTGTTTCTATTCTTTTCATAGAAATGGCACAGGGTAGGCATCATAGAGACCAACCGGAAGTGGCCGATGAAAACATGGTTGCACCTAAGCCCTAGGTGAACCAACAGTTAATCCAGAGCATAGTGAAAGCATTCCAAGCTATGGGATGTGTGAATAGAGCGGAAGAGCCAAAGAATATTGATTATATGACACAGTTTATAAGGCAGGATCCACCCGTCTTTAGGGGTGATTCGGACTGAGAAAGGGCAGAGGCCTGGCAGTCCAGAATGAACCGAATTTTCAAATTCTTGGGGATGCCAATAGAGATGAAAGTAAAGATAGTGACGTATAAGCTAAAGGATCTTCCTCTTCAGTGGTGGGAGTTGGTAATCCAAGCGGGGAAGGACCAGTGTATTATGTCGCAAGGCTTTGAGTAATTGTTTAATAAAAAATTCTACCCACATACGTTTAGAATTCACTGCACAACTGATTTCTTTAGTCTGATGCAAGAGCATATGTCTGTGATGGAATATGCAGAAATTTTAGGACCTTAGTGCAGATTTCACCTAAGGTGGCGGGTTTCATGTTATTGAAGGCAAGGATCTTCGATACTGGTTTAAGGAAAGATATTTGTTCAATAATAAGAGTGTTGTGAATTGGTGATTACACAGTTATGGTGAATCAAGCATCATTGGTGAAGAGGGATCTATTGGGAGCTCAGAGTAGAGGAAGCATGGTGGTACCCTTGGGAAATAGTGGGAAATCTAACGCTGGGTTCAAGTGGAGGAGGGTAAATTTTTCCCAGGGTGGGGGTATAGCTCATAATCCGATGATAGGATTGGTGAATCTTCCTCTGAATCCCTAGAGAAAACCAGGATGTTCTCGGTGTCACTCCACGGCACACATCAAGCGGGATTGTACGACACAACCTCGATCATGTCACAATTGCATGCAGACGGGGCATCATCAGCACTATTTTCAGAATGATCCAAGGTCGGGTGTCTGTGACACTCCTTATGGATTTCATACATCGTCTGCTTGAATGGGATGGGGACAACCGCATACCCCTCTTCAGCAGACCAATGTCAGTTGTGGTGTTTCTCGGAACACCACAACTCTTCATGAGGGAAATAAAGAACAGAGTGTGTCAACCAATGCGTTGTTTGGAGCTGAGTAGGTTGTGGTGGATAATTAGTCGGGACCATCCATGGTGTGAGTAACTATTATTTTAAATTCTACCTTGATGCAAGTACTTTTTGATATGGGTCCCTCACACTCTTTTATTGCTTCACGTGTGGTTGAGTTGCTGGGTTTAATGGTAGAAATGATGCCTTCAGTTTTGAAACTTCAAACTCCTCTTACATGTAAAGACTTTCAAGCCTTCTTGTGTAGAGAATGTTCTGTTGTTGTGGGAGTGGTTGAGCTAATGTGGAATTTCTCAGCGCTTGAGATGGATGGGTAAGATGTAATCCAGGGAATGGATTGGCTGGTGTCGTTTAAGGTCCACATCAACTATAATGCGAGAATAGTGTCTTTTGTGACACATGATGGCGTTCGACATTTATTTATAGGAGATAGGCATGGAAGGCAGGGTGCAACGGGTTTGTTGGCACCAACAATTAGCACATTATCGTATCAGTAGGCAGTTTTTTTGTTGGAAACGGTAAAAGGTGTTGAGTAGGATGTTATTTCAGAAATTGTGAATCAGTCCATAGATGTTTTTATATAAAAATACTCTGGGTGACCTCCTGTAAGAGAAGTGGAGTTTATGATTGATCACTTTCTAGAGACCAATCCTATCTCACATCCATCTTACTAGATGTCACCTACTGAATTACGGGAATTTATAGTTATGCTGGAGGAGTAAGAAAACCAAGGGTTTATCCGGCCTAGCACGTCTTTGTGGGCAGCGCCGGTGTTGTTTGTGAAAAATGTCGATAGAACATTGAGACTCTGTGAGGATTATCGTCGAATTAACCATGTTATGATAAATAACAAATATCAACTTCCATGAATTGATGATTTGTTTGACCGGTTGAGGGGATCCCAGTGGTTCTCCAAGATCAACCTGAGGTCAAGATATCACTAATTATGGGTGAGGAAGGACGATATTCCAAAAACTTCTTTTAGAAGTAGATATGTCCATTATGAATATGTGGTTATGCCCTTTGGTTTAACAAATTCTCTAGAAGTGTTCCTGGAATTGATGAATCGGATATTTCAGATATATTTGGATTCATTTGTGGTGGTGTATGTGGATGATATTCTGGTGTATTCAATGACAAGGGTGCAACAAGAGCAGCACTTAGCGATAGTGCTGGGGATCTTAAGATATCACCGGTTGTATGCTAAATTTTCCAAGTGTGTCTATTGGATACACAAATTCCATTTTCTGGGCCACGTGATTTCTGAAAGGGGAGTTTTAGTGGATTCGAAAAAGATAGTGGTTATTATCTTGTGGAAACCACCAAAGAGTGTGTTTGACGTACGGAGTTTATTCGGTCATGCTGGGTATTATCGGCGTTTTTTTCATCATTTTTCACATTTAGCTTCACTAATGAAAGCTTTTTCAAGAAAGAATGTTCCATTTCAGTGGAATGAACAGTTTCAGCAGTGATTCAAAGAGATAAAGTGTCACCTTACATCAGCACCAATCATGGATTTTCTAGAACTAGGATAAAGGGTAGTGGTGTTTTCTGATGCATCGGGATCAGGGTTGGGGTGTGTTATCATTCAAGTTAATCATGTGGTTGTGTGTGGCTAATGTAATTTTAGGGTGAATGAGAAAAAATAACCAACTCATGAATTAGAATTGGTTGTAGTGTTCCATGATTTGAAATTTTGGCTTCATTATCTCTTTGGTAAATAATTCACGGTATATACAGATCATTAGAGCTTGAAGAACATTTTATCACAAAGTGATTTTAAGATGAGTCAAAGGATATGGATGGAATATCTCTTGATGTTTCATTTTGACTTCATGTACACACCGGGTAAGGGAAATTTGGTTGCAGATGCATTAAGTAGAAAATTATATGCCCAGGTGGTGAAACGAGCATCGGACCAGTGGAATTTGATGTCGGTTATAACTGACATAAAGTTCGAATGTGAGGAATAGGGCGATAAAGCGGTCTTATTTCCGGTTTTGTTGATTCATGACTTGGTTAACCTAGTTAAAGAGGCATAGATATCTGATTCTGAGTGTGTGACCATGAGGTAAAAACTCAATGGTGGGGAGATCATTGAGGGATGGCAACTGAATGAAGATTTAGTTTTGTGTTTTCAAAATCGGATGGTGGAAACAGTTTCTTTTCATGAGCATCTTATCTAAGCATATCATCATTCCAGATGGGTTGTTCATCCTGTATTTCAGAAAATGTATAAACCGTTTATAGCACTATTCTTATGGACTTCTTTGAAAAGAAGAGTGGCTGAGTTCGTTTTGAGATGCAAGAATTGTCAGCAGGTCATGGAAGAGCATCAGAGGCTAGCGGGAATGTTGCTGTATTTACCAATCCTTGTTTGTAAGTGGGAGAAAATATCGATTTATTTTGTCACAGGTTTCCCAGGAATGGTCAGAATGCATGATGCTATATGGGTTATTGTCGATCGGCTAACAATGTTGCCCCATTTAATCTATATTCGTGAATCTCATATAGTGGAGGATCTGTATAAAATCTATATCCGAGAGGTGGTAAAAGGCATTGTGTTCTAGTGTCAATTGTATCAGTTCGAGATCCGATTTTTACATCTCGTTTTTTGTAAATCCTTGCAGTAAGCCTTTGGGTCAAAGTTGACTATGATCACAACATATCACCCTCAGATGGATGGTCAATCCAAGAGGACGATACAAACATTGGAGGTTATGTTGTGGTCTTTTGTCATGGATTTTTTGGCTCATTGGAGGAGCACGTGTCATTGGATTATTCTTTATACAATAAGAGTTATCAGACATCCATACATATGGCTCCGTTTGAATCATTGTATGGGGGGCCATATCATATTCCTCTATGCTGGGTGGAAATGGGTGAGTCCTCGATCGTTGGACAGAACCTTTTCCAGGATACTATAGAGAATATCATGTTAATTAGGAAGAAAATGGAGATTTCTCAGAGTCGTCAGAAATTGTATGCAGATCATCATTGATGGTTGTTGTCGTTCAAAGAGAGTGATCATATTTTCTTGAGGAACTCCCCCAGGTTGGGACATCATTGGATTAGGAAATAGGGAATGTTATCTCTAAGGTATATTGGACCATTTGAGATTCTTGAGTGGTTTAGTGAGTTTGCTTATCATTTGGATTTTCCACCTAGATTCAGTGTGGTGCACAGTGTGTTTCAAGTGTCGCAGTTGAAATTGTATCAGTAGTATCCGTGCCATGTTATTCGATGGGATCATGTTGAGATAGAGCTCGATGCTTCATTGGTGCGCGTTCTAGTGTGGGTTGTGGATTGGAATGACAAAGTCTTTTGGGGTAAAAAAATTTGTTTGGTTTGGGTTATGTGGTAGTAAGTCCAGATCCAAGAGGAGACTTGGGAGTGGTAGAAAGAGATGGTCGAGCAATAGCCTGAGATCTTTCGGAAAAGGGTGGGTTCACTTCTTTCCGAGGATGCAAATTCCAATGTAGGGGAGAATTTAGCACCCACAATTTGAGGTATGTATCCTTTTTTATGATTCTTTATTTGATTTACATTCATGGGATGAGTTGAGAAGAGGTTGGTAGAGTTTGGTGGGGCTTTGAATAATTTTGGGGGCTTTTCTAAGGGAGCACAGTTTTAGCATGGTTAGGGTAAAGTGTGCGGGTTCCCTCAGAAACCATTTAGGGGGAGGTAGTAGGCTTCGCACGGCTTGCGCACGGTTTTCTGAACTATGAGAGGAAACTGTGTGTACCCTTCCTCTCGAGGCAATAGCATTCTCACGATTAGCGCATGGTTTTCCAAACGGTGTGGGCTAACCTTTCGACCACATAAAAATTGGGTTTTAAAACCCTTTCCACTCAAGATTGCCTAATTCTTCTCCAAATCCTCTCCCACTCGAGCCTCACTCATGATTTTGGTTTCTTAGTGGTTTAAGGTGATCTCCCAATAATTTCAGAAGCGTTTTGAAGAGGTTTCTTGGTGTATTGAAGGTGGATTCTCCAGGGTAAGTCTCTTCTCCTGGGTTATTTGTGTTTTCCTCTAGATCTACAGCTCCCTCCTTCTCAGTCTTTTAGATATACACCATTTGTGTGTAGATATAGGGTTATGGTTTCCTTGGATGTTAATTTTAAGACATGTGGATGTTATGGAAAAAGATATAGAGAGGTTTTGGTTGTGCGTTTTCTACTTTTGAGGAGTAGTTGCTTGTTGGTCGTTTTCACCGAAACCCTAAAGGTAGGTGGTTTCTCTCTCGATTCCACATGGATAGAATTACTTCCTTTGTTTGCAATTAATTTTTGTTGTTTAAATTTAATTGTGCTGTTGATGTGTGAAATTGGATGGAAATCCCTTTGGGAATGGTTTTGGGATTTTTGGGAAAAATGGATTGTGGTGAAAAGCTCTTGTTGTGATTTTAAAAAGAGATTTTAAAATGTGTTGTTTTGTTGGTTTGTTTAAGATTGTTTGAGAAAATGGTTTTAAATTAAAAGGGTTTCTATATTTAAATTTGTTTTGGTATAGAAAATTGTTGATGGGTGTTTTCAATAAATGTTTGATTTATTGAAGTGGATTCAGATGTAATGGAAATGGTGAATTGTGTATTGTTGTGGCCTTGGAGGGTTACATGCTTAGTTATGTCTTTTTTTGATTGTGTGGAAGTGGGTGGGAAGTATCACTATAAAAGTTGAATGATATGGGCGGGAAGTCCCCCTGTTTTCGATTATTATGTAGTGGGCGGGATGTCCTGGTAGCTAAAGACGGGGTGAACGAGTTGGGTGGGAAGTCCCAACGTTATGGTTTCTTTGTTGTGTGTTGGTTTACATATATTGAATTTTTTGTGTAAATGTGAAATGGCTGAATTGGATTCCTTGCGTGGAATGGTTGATTGGGATTCCATATGTTGCATATTTGACTTGTGGCATGATTGCTTGGATTTCCCTGGGTTTACTTGGTTTGGAACGATGGATGGGTAAGGGTGTGTTTAGCTGATGGTAATGGATGAAATTGTGATTATATTATATAAACTACTTTATATAAATGTGCTATCATTTTTTTTATTGTGGCGTGTGTAGGGAAGTCATTTGGGGAAAACCTACTGAGTAGTTGTACTCACCCCCTGCTTTTTCACTTTGGTGTCTTTACAGATTTCGTGTACCAGGATACAGGTAAAGGTAAAGCATCTCATTTATGGTGGTTCGTATTGGTGCTTGTGATGTGTTGGTGTTTCTTGGAGCTAGGATCTTGGTGTGGATCTGTGGTGGTGTCATTGATCATGGCATTTTACTATTTAGTTCCCGCTTTGAACTCCGATTTTTGTGGACATGTCTAGTTGAATGGTTTTGGGGTATGTGATGGAATTTTTTGTATCGTATGGTTGGGATTGATAGTGAATGAATCTTTCGTAGTTGGTTAGTTGATTTGGGTGATCTCCTTGAGGGAAAATCGTTCCTAACTAATCATTGAAGCCCTTAACATTTATTGTCAGCCATTGGTGCCTTGGGAATGTCGCTTAAGGCCAAGTAACCCTCAACGCCTCCTCAATACAATGAGGTAGGGGTAGGGTGTTACAATTTACCACCATTTAGAGCCAAAAACATCGACGAAGGAATGATAACATCATTGTTGTCATAGTATAAATCGCCCGGACTCACTAGGGGTCATTATATAAGCATCTCCCAAATATTGAAAAAGAGGTTCTCCCCCAACATCACTGTGTCCTTATATTAATTTATATAATTTTATAAGTATAATTAAAAATTAATGTATATAATTTTTAATATAAACAATTTTTACTATTATCAGATTAGAGTAAATATTTATATAGTTAAATGTAATGATAAATTTTTTTATATTTAATTAAAAACTAATACGATGATTAATATATAATGTAAAATATATTTATCTATTTATATAATTAATAAAAATTATTAACATATATTTACTAGTATATAATTTAAATAAATTGTTGTTAATATTATTTATTTATTTATAAAAATATATATATTTATATAATTACAAATTTATTTATAAAATTGCTTTTATATATATTTATTTGTATTTTAATGTCTAATTTTAAATTTATGTATTTCATAAAATATTATTCAAAATATATATTAATATATTTAACTAAGAATAATTTCTTTTTTATTTAATTGTTTTCAAATATAATTATTCATAATTAAATAATATTTTTGATAATTAATAAATATTATGAATTATTGATGATTTATATATATTTTATAATATGATAATATTTTACATATTCTAAATAATATTGAAATTATTTAAATTGGAAGAACATTACATTAATATATTTCTTTTAATCATTTACATATAGATATAATTTAATCTAATTTATTAAATATTTATATATGTGCATATAAATAAATAATAATATAAAAAATGAAAATATATTAACATAAAAAAGTACATTGTGACATATGATCTATTTGGGTTTATATGAACATCTTTATGATCCACAACTCAGTCGATGGGGTTTCAAACACCTCAATGTCTTAATAACATTATAAAGTAATTATATCAAGGTTATAATTAGTGTTTATATTGTATTATGTGCTTGGGCGTACAAATACATTTAAACACACAAACACCACACATACACAAAGGCCTGAAAGGAAGGTAATATCATTTTTTACATATTTTTATTAAGGATAAAATAAGTGTTTGTTTTTTTAGGTTGTTGGTGGTACAACTACATTGAATCACATACATACCACACACACAAATGGAGGAAAGGAAGTTCATATCCCACCTAAGGGATAGCCAACCCATCTAGCCACATTATTACGATAAATATATTTGGCAAAAAGGCCTAGTGGGATTGAAGCCAATTACATGGCTCATTGTCTCAAAATATGGCTCAATGGTCATTGTTTCAAAATTATTGTTATAGTATCCAGTCTTCTAGGGTACCTGTTATAGTTTACCCCCTCTATAGTGTCTAAATCTGCAGTAGTCCCTCCCACCCCTGCTACATTACTGGAATAGTACATCCACTTCTATAGTACTTCTATCTGAAACTGTACTAGTACAGTACCACTGTTATAATTTTGTTATAGTTCTTATGCTCTGTTGGTTTTAAACCCCCAACCTTGGATGAATAATTATAGGGTTTCTACAACTAAGAGAAAACCCCAACTAAAAAAAATTTAAAATCATTCCCTTTATCTATGGTAAAAGTTTCATTGATAAAATGGCTCTTCATCAGCACTAACATTTGTAGCATTATTATTGATTCATTTAAAAATTACTTCATAGAAATCACTAATAACAATATTTCCCATTATGGGTAGTGTTGTTTTGTTATAAATAATAAATACCAACACTAATTATTTAAATGTTTAAAATTAAAATCATTATGATAAATATATTTTATTATGATATTTTTACATTAAATAAATAAATAAATTCAGAAGACTATAATTATGGAAACTGAAAAATGACTAAAAAAATTGATACATGCTTTGGTTCATGTTGAACTAACATGTATGCAATGGACACTAGCCTATAATATATTTATTTCTAATGAAATTAGAAGAATAAAATACATGAAAAATAAGAATATATTTGAATGATTGACTGTGAATAACACACAAATCTACAATAATGTGAATATATAATAGAAATAAAACATCATTCTCTTTGAACATGCCTTAAAAATTAAAGAAAATGTGCAATGAACATAAAATATGTGCAAGAAAAAAATTGCTTACACCAGCAATTTTTAACATCGAAAACCCTATGAGGTAAATCTGGGGATCATTTTCCGGAATGAAGAATCCACTAATAAATATTAGTAAATAAAAGAGGCTCTTAATGATAAAATGAATCTCAAAACTAATACATTGGAAAAAATAGTGGATCAATGATATAAAGTGAATGAATTGAGAAATAAGTTTGAATTAAGAAATCCATTATAATAAATAAACTCAAATAGATCATATGGCGTAGAAAATGACTTCACATTATAAAAAAGGATCATATGAACAACAACCAGATCATATTAAAAAACGCCACAGATTAAATCTAATAAAAAAGAAGGATTTTTCTAGTTTCATATCTGAATACCGCTACTTAAAAATATAAATGTTGTTTTCTAAAATAATATATGTTCTACGCTGAGAGTCGGAGAGAGAGATAGATTCACAAAACTAAAAAAACATCCTCCCATGAAGTCTAAATAAATGGTTTGCCAATAAAAAAATTTAGAACCCTTATTTATCATTTATTATTGTACATTTATTTTTTAAAAGATGATTGTTTGTCCCCATATGAGGAGGAACCCAACAAACTGTCCCTCTATCAGAGTTGGGGAAAAATTTCCACCCTGTAATAAGTCAGAAAGTCTCATATTTATCTCTGGGAAAACTATTTTTCAATATTTATAAACCATTTACATCATTTTGTATCTTTTCCATATCCAACTGTATCAAATAAAGGATTTTATATATCAAATGATACCAAACGTCGATATGTTTAGTGATACCCGGAAATATGGGATTATTTCCTAAACACATATCACCCTTTCTATCAAAAAACAAAAAAAACATTTCATTTTTAATTTTTATCTGTCGAATAATTTTTTTTCATAACAATTTTGGGTTTTCTTTTATAGTTGAAAAAATCTCAGACTATATGATGGATAATGAAACACATCTAAATTAACTATTAATCCTAGAATCATCTCCCCTAATTAAGTGATCAAATATCCATTTGAATACTTCCTCAAATCCATATGTCCTTCAATATATGAATTTGTAAATTCACAAATCATAAGATCCCCATTTCTAAAATACAATCTCATATGAGAAATATTATGAAGAAAATTAATTATATACTCTATTGCTCTGAATTTAATCTCTAACATGATTAAATTAAAAAAAATATGACCTAACCAACTAGATGATCTATATTAGGTCATGTTCATTTCATCAGATACATCAAAAAACAATGGTATATGAATAATTTATGTGATGTTTATCATATCCACCTTTATCATTATAAGATAACTCACTCATAAAGAACATAAAATGTTAATCAAGTTGGTTACCAAAAACATTTACTTCATCTCTAGATAATATTTATGTCTCCCTTTCAATATATTTCTCCTGAGATAATCATAATTTCATGACCTTTCCATCATGATAAATCGATGTTCCCTGAATCATTCAATATATCCCCAAGTATTTCATCACAATTAATAAATCATATATTAAAATCATCATTAGTAGTTCCCTGAAAAAAACACATTGATTAGAGGATGTATTCTTGAATCCCTAATAAAAAATAACAGATTCGAACTTCTTATTCCATTATCACAAATCTTTCTGCAAACTAGTCAAACTATTCATTATCCCTTAGACGTGATTGTCTTCATCTGTTTCCACAAAACCCTATATCTTCCCTATATAAATATCATCCTATCAGTATCCCTGAGGTAATGTTTTCTCCACTTCCATCCAAACAATCTATAGAAACAAACTACCTACCAAACCATGAATAACTCAAATTTTGAACATCAAGACAACATGAGAAAATTATCAATAAAATCAATAAAATTCATTTGAAATAACCCATTAACAAATATCATTTCCTTTTATCATGAAAAAGGACTAGATTCAATATTTTTAATCTAATAAATCCATATATTTTTCAAATTTCTCTTACTTTTTGGAAACATCACTTGCTCAAATAAAAGGTCTTCTTGTAATTATTTCATATCTTCACCTATTTTCAAAACACATATATCCTTCTAATAACTTACTATCACCTCATTAAAAAACAATTAGTCCCCCCATTATCATAGGACACATACAAAACAATTTAATACCGAGTAGAAATAGTACGATGCTGATTTGAAATTTTTAGTGGAATTTTGTGTACATTAATTAACCCTATAACTAGATTATCAAAAAAGGTGCATCAAAAGCATCAAATTCATTTTATTCATGCTGTTGAAAAATTTTCACATCAAAATGATTATCTAAATTAACAAAATGAGGTAAATGTGAATAAGAAACTATCTTAATATTAAACAATGCATCACTACAATTGAAAATATTCTCCAATGTTGGATCATTGAACTTATACCCAAACTCATCGTATCCATAGAATATTAAAAAAAATTAATGGATAACCATTCATTTTGGATATCTCATATTCCATCACATAAACAAAATACATTCCACCAAAAACATATAAATTATCATACATAAACTATTTTTAATACAATATATTTTGGGGGTTGTTTTTCAGCAATCACCTATAAGTGAGAAATTGATAATATTAGAAGTTTTAAATAAATAAAAACAGACAAAATGTCTACAAAAAATCCATATAAATGATAAAAAATAAACTCTTTCCAAAAATTATTTGTTAATCAACTCATATAAACCATTTATCTGAGGATTCTTAGGATGTGTATTATGTTGTCTAATACATTCCTTCCAAAAATACTGAAAAAATCGACCAAATAACTAACCCAATTTTCATTGTTAGTACATTTGAACTATTTTCAAAATTCTAACTTATATGAAACCTAATGTTTTATAAAAAAAATGATCACTTCAACGTTTCAATTAAAAACATAAACCAACAATCATAAGTGAGTAGTTATCAATAAACATAAAAAAAATAAATACCACCTCTAACGGTCATATATTTCAATGGAAAATAATCATATGAATGTTCTAATTTATGTACTTGTGCCTTCCTATTGAAAAGATGACTAATGAAAGTCACCCAACTCTATTTTCCATCCACACAATGATTTCAGATGTCCAATTTGACAATCATAAAATATTGAAGTAGATTTATGTTGTCCTAACAACCTATAATGTTCTCAATAATTTGTTTGAGTCTCATAGTTCATATCCAGGAAGACATATTATGCAATGAATTTGATGATATATCAAAAGTAATAGAATATCCTTACCAATACCAAGATGAAAACTCCTTCCATCAATTCACAATCAAACAACCCTTGGAAATATTTCATTGTATTTCACCAAAAGTACTAATAAAATAGTTATCTTCAAAAAACATGTTGAAATAATATTCATAAAATCTGTAAGAGCCTGTCTAGCATACATAAAAATTAAATTTCATTTTCAGTCATCCATTAAACAAATAGTCCAGATACCTACAACATTATCAGGAACATTATTTACCATCATAAAAATACAAAATTTTCCTAGGATGTAATATGTAAGTAAATTATTTCTTGATTTCATGTCAATATAATAACCTCTATCAATAACCGATTATGAATCATCAAAATTACTATTAACGGTTTTATAAACATTAATAAGTCACCCCTTTAGTGTCAACGATGCGATCATCTCAATCACAATTCTTCATCTCTGGATTTTCCTCCATTATGTTTTCTGTTTTTAGATGATATAAAATATTATTAACATTTCCTTTCTCATGACAATGTGGAAATTCAAACATCTTATGCAATGAATTGAATTTTCTTTTTTCCTTTTAACATATATCGAGTTTTCTATCCCTGATACACATCCTATTATACCACCATGTTCTATGTGACTAAAATATATAATTAATATCTCTCTTTAGTACATCTCCTAGCCACTTAATTCATTAAATCATACATAAAAACCCAATTTTAAAACACTATTAGGACATTAACCAGTGTGAGAAACATTACAACTATCCCAAGAATCGGGTAAATTATTATAAAACAAAAGGGATAAAACCCTGTATTCGAACTAATACCCATTCAAGAAAACTGCTGAAAACATCCTGTTGGATCGAATAGTAGATATATATGTCTATTAAATGGAACAATACAAGAGGGGGTGAATTGTAGGTTTAAAATCCTTTGAGTTTTTGAAACAAATAGATTAGTTTAAATGATCTTAAACTAATACAAATATAAACACCCACAATTGTATTGAATATAAAAGGTATGATGTAATGTAATACTAATGTAAAGTAAAACAATTGTATTCAAGGTGAACACAATAATCAGAGCAATACAAAGATGAATGATTCTACCTTAAAGCGTATAGAATCAATCAATACAAAAAGTAATAGAATGATTTTAATTGAAACAATTACAATTGAAAATGTAAAGAAGAAAGGAAACAATACAAATCCCTTTCTAATACAAGTAACAGCGGAAATGTAAAAGTATTACAATTCTTTTGACCCAAAGAGAAGGGTTATCCTTTCACCTAGGATAAAAGGTCTGTCTCACCAATACCTTGGTGAGCCCTCGATACGATGATCGGCACGTCTGTCTGCCTATCCCTGGCAGCCCTCGATACGATGATCGGCACGTCTGTCTGCCTATCCCCGGAAGCCCTCGATACGATAATCGACACGTCTGTCTGCCTATCCCCGGCAGCCCTCGATTTTGTAGGTAATCGGAACCTCTGTCTTTCAATTACTTGAAAGCCCTCGATACGATGATCGGGTGCACAAGGCTGATGAGAGAAGTCACAGTGTCTCTCTCTAGAATCTTGGTAGTTCACAGAGTCTCTTCATTCGTTCTCTTCGTTCATCATTGTTCTCTCAGCTTCAAATGACCTCCTATTTATAAGCTTTGGGTTCCAACGATCATATTGCCTCCAACGGTCATATTGAAACAAAAAGCACGACATCGTTTTGATTAGTTTGTAACTAACTCAACGACATCGTTTTGTTAGGACAAGAGATATATAGAAATGAAAAACATGAGTACGATTCAAATGCAGAGAGTGTTTTTGACAAAGTACCAAAACAAATAATGATCATCTGAATAGCAGAGTCAGTACGATACGATTGAAAGAGTCAGTACGATACGATTGACAGAGTCAATACGATACGATTGACAGAGTCAGTACAATACGATTTGGTCGGTACGATCAACATCGTACGATACGACAAACATGATAAAAGACAATTGTAATTTATAAACATATGATAGAATACATTTGTGATTTCCAAAACATGATATAGAAGTCAAAAGAAGACTTTTGACTTAACAATCTCTCCCTTTTTGGAAAGCACAACACACAAAGTAAATGTAACAAGAAATACTTATCTCCCCCTGAGTTATTGAAAACTCTTCTGAATAAGAAATTTAATACAACTAACTCCCCCTTAGGTATGGACTTTCTTAAGGATTGTATTTGTATATTTTCATTAAGAGCATTGTAAAGCATTCTCCTCCTTTGTAAAACAATCTTTGCTTTGTAAATATTCTCCCCCTTTGTGATTTACAAAAAGAAAGGAGTAATCTTGAATTGTATGAAATAGTTAGTGAAGCAATACAAGACAATGGATAAAAGAAAAAGGATCATAAGAGTTATTACAAAACAAATACAACTTCCAAAATAAACAAATACAACAATCATTTGTTTTATCTTTCCTTCTCCTTCTTTATAAGCTCATGAAGAACAACTTTCATCTTCTTGATCTCCTTCTTGTCTTCAGAAATTGTTTCACGCTGAGTTTTGAGAAGCTCTTGTTGATCCGCAAAAATCTGATCTTGATTTCTGATGGTCTCCTCCTGGACTCTGATTACTTCTTCAAGGGTATCAATCCTGTTTTGCAAATTCTTGTTGTCTTTGGATAACACAGAATTTTGATTCTTCAGTAAAACCATTTCATCTTTGAAATATGAAACCTTCGAGAATTCAGATTGGAAAACATTATTTCTTTCTTGCAAGTCTTTCACTGAAGGAACATCGGCTCTTTGAGAAGACAAAAGATTCAGCCTTTCAACCGTTTCTCTATAAAGCTTGTTGAAAGCAATTGCTAGCTCATTTGATAACCTCCTTATATCTTCAATACCTATTTCATGATCATTGATTGAGCTCTCTGTTTTGTACGACCACTTGGTCATCTTATTGCAAGCCTTCTTATGAGCAACTGAGCTTTCTGAAAGAACTTTCAAATCGGCTTCTACTGACAAAACATTCTTCCTCAATTCATTTACAGAGCCAAACATCTTCCTTTGATTTTCAGTAATAAAATCAATCTTCCCTTCCAGCCTCGTGAAATAAGGAATGGTTTTCTCCACCCTTCTCAAAACATGAACAATGTAATCACCCTTCTTGAGAGAGATTGTATGCTCTGAATCAGTATCCTCATCATACGATGGTGGTTCATACGATTTTCTTGAGTCAACAACTGGCTGTTTACCTTTCACTTTTTCTTTCTGTTTTCTTTCTTCTTCCACTTTGTCACTAATGACAACAACTTTATCAGAATGAGAAGATTAATTACCTTGCCTTTCTTGAAAAGACATTCTGTCCGGAGATTGTTCTTGATCGGCATGAGGGATTTTTTGAACACCTTCACTCGGCTTTTGAACCGATTCCTCTCTACTCTTCTTTGAGTTTTGAAGAAATTCTAAAAGAAAGTCTCCTTCTTCTTCTTCTTCTATTTCTTCCATCACTTGTTTTCCTTTTTCATTCTCAGGAAGACTCTGTACGATGGGCTCTTGGTGCACTTCTTCAGTTAGTTGAGCACTAGCATCTTCAACTTGTTTCAAGACTTTAGAGACATCAAAGTCCTGAGCCTTCCTTTTCAAAATAACCTTCTTTTTATTTTCAGCCTGAAGGGTTTCTTCTACCCTTATTCATTCTGGAAAAGCCTCAGCAGGGTCAAGACCAAACTTCGGATCACCTTCTTTTCTCTATTCCTTATCTTTTCTCCATTTTGCTACAACCTCCTTACTGTACCTTGGCTTCTTCTTTGGATTCAAACTGGTTTGCGGATCAGACTTTTGAGTAACACCGGTGGATTGAATGTCCTTGGCTGGCATAGGTGCCGATTGATTCTGAGCCAATTCAGCTTCTACATCTCTGACAAAAAGTTTTGAATTTGAATCCAAACAAACATTCAGCTTTTTCATCGTACTCTTACTGATCCAAGATGGCCTCAAATCCATGGGTTTTCCTTTCAAAGGAATGTTACAAAACTTCATACTTTCAAAAATGAACTTCATAAGGATGGCTGGATACATAATCATCTGGGACTTAATCCCTCCTGTCTTGACATTCTTGATGGTTTCAAAAATATACCCCATGAGATTTACTTTTCTCATATTTACAAGATAGTCGAGCATGAATATACCATAATCTTTAAGAGTTTCTCTATCCCCTTTCCTTGGGATAAGAAAACCTTGCATCCATAAAGTGACAAAACGATTGTCCGGAGAAAGATGAGACACTTTCCTCTTTTCCTCATTAATAAGAAACAAATACATTTCAGCATTTTCTCTATTAAACGTACTAACTTCCTCTGGTAGTTTGTGAGATGGACAAAAAGAATCTCTTTCTACAGAAACATTCAGAAAATGTACCACTTGTTTCACAGAAATAGATAATTTTCTATCGTACACAGCGATGTTTATAGTCATATCTTTGTCGAAAGAAACGGTTTTGTAAAACTGACAAACTTCATTAAAAAGAAATGGATCTTGAATATCAGGCTTTTCAACACACAGATGTTCCCATCCTTGAAACAAAATGATCCTCCTGATTGTAGAATCGTACGTATCGAAAAAGTCTCGGGATACTAACCTTTCTCTGTTAAAGTCTTTCTCTGTAAAAGTCTTTGAAGACTTTTCGGCGGGAGTGTTAGCAGAGGATTGAGAAATAAAGGTGATGCCGATTGAGAAGATCGTACGATGATATATAGCTAGTGGAGCAGAGCTGCGCCTCAAATCCTAAAAAACAAATGTGGGTTTGGGGAGTGGAAGGGGGTATTTATAGGCGATAAAGAGATGACCGTTGATCTTCTATGGTCGAAAAAAGGTGACCGTTGATATTCTACGGTCAGGATTAGAGAAAACCAGATCAATGGTTAGGATTAAAACAAAGAAAGAAAAAAAATAAAAAAATTGAAAAAGATACCGGTCGGAGAACATAAGGTGATTGTTGGTTTTGGTAAGAATTAAAAGAAAATACAATCGTAAGGAGAAAAATATGATGCCGATGGAAAACAAAGTTATTACTATGATCGGACCGTACGATGGAAAATAATTTTGTTACCATGAACTGACAGTACGATGGAAAACAATCTCAATACCATCATCGGTCGATACAAAACTATTGAATGATACGATGGAAAAGAATTTCAATACTATCATCGGTCGTTTCAAAACTATTGAATGATACGATGGAAAAGAATTTCAATACTATCATCGGTCCATACAATACCAAGATTGATTGGTACGATGGAAAAGAAATTCAATACCATCATCGGTCGATACAATACCAAGATTGATTGGTACGATGGAAAAGAAATTAAATACCATCATCGGTCGATACAATACCAAGATTGATTGGTACGATGGAAAAGAAATTCAATACCATCATCGGTCGATACAATACCAAGATTGATTGGTGCGATGGAAAAGAAATTCAATACCATCATCGGTCGATACGATGGAAAAGAATTTGAATACCATGATCGGTCGATACGATAGAAAAGAATTTGAATACCATCATCGGTCGATAGTAAATGATACTATAAAACTGTCAATACGATAAACAGAAAAAAAATGAATGAAATGATAAAACTGTCAATACGATAAACAGAAAAACTGAAATTGTCAATACAATAAACAGAAAAACTGAAATATACATATTAAGAGAGTAAATAGTTAAAGATCATACAATAAACATAAAAACATAGATAGAAATGTCCTCCCCCTTTATACGAGGAGTTTCTTACTATTAGGAGAGATTTAAAACAGGAAGTAGATATGAATGATTATTTTAATGTAATCATTCCTAGCTTCTGTTTTATAAATTCAAATCTATCGGAAGGTAAAGGTTTTGTAAAAATGTCAGCAAGTTGTTCTTGCGTTCCGATGAATTGAAAAATAATATCTCCTTTCTGTGTGTGATCCCTAAGAAAGTGATGCCTAACATCTATGTGTTTTGCATGAGAGTGATGTGCTGGTTTTTTACTAAGAGCTATGGCACTTATATTATCACAAAGAATTTGAGTTTTGGAGAAACTCAAACCATAGTCAGTGAGTGTGTGCTGCATCCACAATACTTGAGCACAGCAACTTCCAGCTGCTACATATTCAGCTTTAGCAGTGGAGAGTTCTACTGAGTGTTTTTTCTTGCAGGACCAAGAATCCAAACAGTCTCCTAAGAAATGACATGTTCCAGATGTACTTTTTCTATCCATTCTACAACCACCAAAGTCAGCATCTGAAAAGCTTTTTAAAACAAAATCATTTCCAGAAGAGTAGAAAAGGCCTAAATCCATAGTGTCTTTTAAATACCGAAAGATTCTCTTTACGGCTTTTAATTGAGACTCTTTTGGATTAGATTGATATCTTTCACATAAGCATACAGAAAACATCAAGTCGGGTCGACTAGCTGTCAAGTATATCAAACTCCCTATCATACCTCTAAAAATTGTTTGATCTACTGGTTTCCCAGTTTCATCAAGATCAAAAGTATTTGAGGTACCAATTAGGGTGCTAATACTTTTAGTTTTGTCAAATCCATACTTTTTGAGTAAGTCTTTAATATACTTATGTTGAGATATATAAGTTCCTTCTGGCTTTTGAGAAATTTGAAAACCTAGAAAGAATGTTAACTCACCCATCATACTCATTTCAAACTCATATTTCATTATGTATGCAAAAGAATCGGTTAAAGATTTCTGAGTTGATCCAAATATGATGTCATCAACATAGATTTGGACAACCAAAACATTTTTGTTTTCCATTTTTATAAAAAGAGTTGGATCTGCTGTACCTTTGGTATAATTTTTTTGTAAAAGAAATCTTGTGAGTCTATCATACCATGATCTAGGGGCTTGTTTAAGACCATATAGATCCTTGGTAAGTTTAAAAACATGATCAGGATGTTTTGGGTCTTGAAAACCAAGAGGTTGTTCGACAAAAACTTCTTCTTGAACAAAACCATTTAGAAAAGCACATTTGACATCCATTTGAAATAGTTTGAAATTGAAATATGCTGCGAAGGCTAATAGAATACGAATAGAATCAAGTCTAGATACAGGAGAATAGGTTTCTTCATAGTCTATTCCCTCTTGTTGATTATAGCCTTTAGCAACAAGTCTTGATTTATTTCTTACAATGATTCCATTTTCATCACACTTGTTTCTGAAAACCCATTTTACACCAATCACAGTTGTTTCATTACACATGTTATACATTTTTTCATTAATCTAATAAATTTAATGGCATCAAATGAGAAAATAAATTTAATTCTAAGCATAAATACTCTAATATTTTTAAAATTGTAGTTACAACACCTTTTGATGATGAACCCATTTAAGATCTACTGTTTTAAATTTAATTGGTTTTATTTGAAAAAATAAACATACAATTTTTATGTGGGAGATCATAATTTATTTTGGTTGATATTTTTTTATTTTTCTGATAAAATTAGTTTTTAATGAATAGTGAAATACAATGCATTTAAATTCAAAACTACCTTTTCATTTAAATTATTTATATAGTTATATTTTTAGTTGATTTTAAAATATAATTAAATAATTTTTTTATCATTTAATCTAATGGAGTTCATTAGAAGAAATATCATTTTAAAATATAATTGAAAAACTATGTAAACTTTTTAACATTTAACTAAAAAATTTGTTTTCTCATTTCTATGAAGAGATTATTTTTAAAAATTAATTTTCCACTTGAGTTAATTGATGTTTTAAAAAAGACACTCCTGGTTATAATAAGTAATATGTGGTCTAATAGGATTAAAATAATTTTTGCTGAACAATAACTTTTTTATTATATTTACCACAGTTAAAAGGTAAATCATGTAAATTAGGGTTAACATAATAATATTATAACAGTAAACTACACTAGAACTTGTACTTACCATATCTGAAGCATTATATCTGACCATGATAATCGTTATGCCATAACATTGGCCTTTGGAAGCCTCTTGGGTTTGATTAAGACTTTATAACTTTTAATTTAATGTAAAGTAAAAAATATCATAAACACATATTTTATTAATAATAGAATATAATTTGGGGATATATAAGTGATATATTCGATGATATATATTTATTTCAAAGATAATATTATTATATATTTCATGGTATTTTTTTAATAATTTTTTTCCATAAATAATCTAATTTAATAATGGCACAATGATTGTGTATTAATTTCATTATTAATAAAATAATCAAATAAGTATTATTATAAATATTAAAATAAATATTCTAGGACATAATTTATTTAATACTCTAATTTAATAGGTTACTATGAAAATTTACAAGTCTATTAAATTGTTTTCATTGAACTTATTCCAATATTTGTATTTTATTTTATTTCTATAATATGAATAGTGTAACAAATGACAGAACAGATATTTTATAAAAAAATATTTATTAAATAATTTAATGTTTAAAAAAATCCCTAAAATTATGAATTTGATATAATAAAGTCTAAAAGATCATTAAGTGTCTAACTATGCGAAATTTACTCCACATAAAGAATATTTATAGCATTCTAATATTTAATGTGTTGTCACTAAAATTAAAATTAAAAGGAAAAAAATTAATATTAAACCATAAAGATAAGGATTAAAATAAAATAAATACATGTATAATAATTATTATAATAGAGTATTTGGAACTGTCTCCAAATTGTCTTTTATATAACACTATTTGGGGTTATTGTATTTAAAAACTAGTTTATATTAATTTAATATTTGAGGAGTTTCCAAGGGTGTCGCTCCCCTATCCAACAAAAAGGTACCCACTCTTCTCAAATAATCACACTTAAATAACGAATTGGATCCTACACGATCTATTGAAAACCCATATTGAAATACTTGTCTAAATTATTGTAGAATTAGTTTAGTTAGAACATTCTAATTAGAGTTGCTTGGGTGTTTTTAAAAGGAGATTAATCGAAGAAAATGTTTCATTTTCTCTAATTGTATCAATTTTATTTTTTATTAAACTTACATAAAATATGATCCAAACATGACGAAATATTAACTCTAGTATCCTAAATATATTAAGATGTTATTATTTTAAAATCATCACAGAAATCCATCTTCACTTTAATTAAAATGGAACATAATTAATAGTTCATGTGTACGTGTGAACGTTCACCTCCACGAACTAGTCTAATTTGGTTTCCCAAACTGTATTTCATGAAATGTTACAATAATAGAATTAATGTTTACATGTGATATTCATGAAATAATAATAATAAGGCGAAGTTATTATATCTATTAAAATATTACTTCAATGTGCCTAAAAATGACAATGGTGTTTGTGCATACGTGTGAATTATTATCTCCACGAAGTGATGTTGCTCATTTTGGTTGATTATATAAAATTAATGATATATATAAATAAGTATATTTAATGTATTAATATGATATTAAAAATTATATGATTATTATTGAAAGTTAAATTAATAATTACCATATGTCAATAGATATCAATGAAAAATGAATATGTTACTCATGCGTATGTATAGCTTACTGTCTCTATGATTTTAACATTGTTCAATTTTCATAACCATACATCATCGTTTGATTTAAAGTTATAATTTATTTATAAAAATTAAAATAATTTCATGAATATTATTCTGATTATGATTTACTTTTTGATCACATGGTCTAGGGAGATCATACCTTGCTAGTTTTCAAACTAAGAATTGAATATCATCAAAATATTAGATATGAAATCAAATAATTAACTAATTGTTAGATCATGCTAATAATGATTTAATTTGAAAATTAAAATTTAAAATTGTTCTTAAACAAGACTAAATTAATGTAATTTAATTATTCAGGAAGATAAATAATGAAAGAGAAAAGTCAGACAAATGTTAAGGAACTTCATCTCAATCTCCTTTTATTGAGGAATATTATGATCATATACCCCACTTTCTTCTGTACGGTGTATAACCAAAACCGTTTAATTTTAATTACATTCAATGGTTTTCAAAATGAATATTATTTTATGAATTATTTTACAAAATGTAAAAAATTAATATTTTTTTACATAAGAGGTGACAACCGCTTTTCCACTTCCATTATCATTATTTGATATTTGGATCCCTCAATAAGTCACAGTGTATTTTCATGGAAAATAAATATGACAATCAATTTTCTTTTATTTCGGTATTGAAAATTATTTGGACGATGGATTGATTATTTTAATATCTCGAAATTATATCTTTTGATTAAAATGTGGAAATTTTATTTTTCCATTATTCATGTTAATAAGGTATGATTATATAATTTTTATTAGTTATTATTAGGTATATCAGTGGTTCCATGAAATATTTTTTGATGAGCCCAATGTAACTCACTAATTCATTTGGTAAAGAAACTAAGTTAAACAATAAGGTTTCTCATAAGATATTTAAGGAATATACCATGATGGGTATTCCAAACTTATCCATGAAGGTTACCAAAAATGTAGCTATGGAATATAAAATGTAAGTATGATACGAATTTCACAAGTTACCTTTAATATTTATGATTTTTAAAATGGATTTTTAAAGAATCTTATGATTTCAAGTTGTATGTTATGTAGAATATCTTTCATGGGAGAAAATTATGATTTAATGGGTTTATATGTTTTAAGAGACTATTATTTTCTTCCTTGCCTTATCTCCCTTATTTATCCTTATTTTTTCATTCCAATGTTTTTAAAATGATTTCTACACGGTGTAGGGATGGGTAAGAGAAATTTTAAAGCAAGAAAAATAAAGAGAATTATTTATCAAAAAAAATAAATCATGTATTATTTTGAAGAGTTATATTTAAAAAAATATAGTGATAAGATGTGTATAATTTATAATATTTTTAGATTTTATGGAATAGATATGGCATAATTTTCTAAAACTCTAAAATGAAAAGAGTCTATAATTTCAATTATAGTTTAAAAACATTATAATGAGTTATTTTTATGGTTGGGATCTTTTAAAATATAAAATTATGAATATAAAATAAATAATGAAAGAAATTTGAAAGGAAATTTGGTTCCTATTAACCCTACATTAATGGAAATGAATCCTCCCCAATCATCATTTAAAACTACTTAAATTATGGAAATACAAGAAATTAAATCAGTATAGGACAAGGTACTATGTTTAAGGAATTCATTCATTCAAATTCAAGACAAAGTGTTAAACTCCCACACATAAGATTTACACAATATATTACAAAATTAACTCACACAAATAATATGGCATTTAAAAGGGAATGAAAAAATAATGAAATAAAAAAAAAAGATCTCTGAAAAAATAAAAAATATATAAAATAATTGATTTTTCATAAAAAAAATGATATTATTACCTCCAATTATTTCTTTTTTTGATGAGGTATACCTATAACATTGATGATAGTTTCCACTAATATCTAACAGATCTAAACAAGCTTCGTAGGGGAATAGAATGTTGTATAGTATATAATATTTGGAGAAGACCCTCAATCCTTGATCCCCCCAACACATGAAATATTAAATTGTAAAATTTTTATTCAATACTAATTTAATGAATAAAATTGATGAATAATTAATCATTATATTTGAAAATAATATCCATATGGGTGTTGTGTAATGATGAAGCTCTTGTGTAGTGATGGGTAATGTAAGGGATACAAAAACCATGAATCACTGAGATTAATATGAAAATTCATATAACTAAACCAAAATTAACTCAAAAAGACATTTGAGACCCATCAAGAGGTCATAAAATAAGTATGTGGGTTTACTAAGATCTTTTACAAAATAGATAAACATAATGAAAGCATAAATAACCATATTGAACTTTTTCTCATCTAATATATAGATGCCTCAAATCAATAAATGGAAATTACAACTTCAGAAAAATATCTAATATCCAACTAACAAAAGTGAAAATAAATTGTAAATAACTAGATAATATAATATATTAATAAGGATAAATATAAAAATCCCTGATGTCCAAGGTACAAAAAATGAATCTGCAATAGAACAGTTGTCAAAAGTATAAATATATATAAAAATTAATGAGTCTTTAATTAAAATATAAATAGAATAAAATAAAATCATATTTCCATTCCTTGATATAAAATTTTCTTTATTTATGGTTCACTCACAACATATAAGGATGAATTGGAACTACATTTATTATACACAAATAATGTTTAATCTTTATTAAGGGGAAAAGATTAGTAAAAAAATCACCTTGATTATTGTAATTTCTTAACCTCTTGATTCATGCATTACATTATTCAATAATCTCCCTAAAAATGTGAATTATCCTTTTAATATGATTTTGTTAAAAAGTGGAAAACATTATATTTTGATATAAGTAATGATGGAAGGATATCAAATTGTTCTTATATTCAAGAAGTTAATATGTATAAATCATCTATAAAAACTATAAACCAAATTAGAACTATTATATATTTATTTATTGTTATATTATCCAGCTTAGTGTTGGAGGGGGAAAGTACAGATTTCATGTTACACTTCTTGGAAAATATTCCACATAAGTAAGAAAAGCATTGATAGTATTATAATATAGTGTATCCACATTTGGTGCATAATTATAAATAACAAAAAAATATTATCACAATTATAACTAATGTGGTTATGATATAAGAAGGATAAAACAATAAACCTAGAAAATTACCTAGACATGAATTTCTAAGAATTCCACTTCATTTTCTTAGGGTTTACTATAAACATGTTCATATTACAATAAATGTGTTAATATTTTGACCAGAAAACAATTACATAAATGAGACTACCAATTATGGTTGTATAATGTATGTAACTCATGAAATATACCTCAATTTCATATTTAACTGATTGACAGTGGGAAAATATGACGTTATATCCCAGAGGAATACAAATAGGTTTAATAAGATCAAATAGTTATAATTTTTAAAATAGTTTAACATAATAATTCATTGAACGATGTAATTCCTATGTCAATCTATATAAGGATTTCCATTCTTGTAAAATGTATTATATTTAATAAATATTTTATTTTAAAAATAGAATTATTATTTTCCTTTATATCATTAATAAAACTCATTATTTCACAAATAAAGATAATTATATTAACATATAAAATTATGTAAATCATTTCTTGTAAAATTTGGTTGAAATAATTACATTCAACAAATTTACACTATTAAAAACATTTTCAATCATAGTAGAATAGTATCATTTATACTACATAACAAAATAATTATTATGTCCATAAAAATAATTTTGTAAAAACATATTTTATTATGTTTGAATACTCTTTAAAATCCCAATAATGGCCTTATATAAATCATCATATTCATTTTATTTGGAAAACAGAATTTTTTTCATTCTGTTGATCAATATAGAAATAATATATAGCCAAAAGACCAAGTAAAAAATAAATAGATAAATGTTTCAAAATAATCACAACGTTCTCATTATATTCAATTACATATCATTGAATGATTATTTAAGTGGGTAAACTAAAATTAAATATAATTTTTATGTACGAAGTATGATCATCTATCCTTTTAAAGTCTATTTATAACTAATTACATTATAATCTATAGGTTTATTTATGTAGGTAATGAAAAAAATTTGTGAAGAGAATTCATGTAATAAGTGAAACAAATAAATTAATGGCTATATTATTTTAATATCACAGATTTTTTATATGACAATGGATCATTAATATTTATATTATGTGAAATATTACAATCATAAGCATCAACATTAGTGTAACATACTAGATAAAGGGGTGTAATTTTTCCCCAAACACTATAATGTGTCAACTTTTAATCACCAATATTATCCCCTCCCATTTCTTGTAATTCAATATCTATATTATAATCACATTTATAATGGGTGTGAGGACCAGTGAATATTTAAAAAGGTTTAGGATAGTCTCAAGGCTCTAACAAAACCTCAAAATCTAATTTTTTTGAAAAAAAAATATTATGTTAAATTGACATATTATTATAAAATAAATACTTGTGAAAGAGAATAAAATAATTAATGATGCACTTAATATATTCATATTTATCAATCCATAGTCTATGACCCTTAATAATCATTAGATATCAAAAAATAAACAATTCACAACCATAAATTTCTTCTTATAATTCGTTGTACAAGTCTATACTATAGATCCAAACACTCAATGGGGTAAAAGACTAAATGGTATTTTAATTACAGATCCTCTATAGATTAAAATGAATTTTCGTTAAATGTGAAAAAAATATGAGGTCAATTTATTTAGTAACAAATTGAGCCCAAATGGACTAACACCCAGCCGATTCATAGACCTTTCTGACCACTCTCCCAAATATATTTTTTTCATTATCTAATCTATGAATTTTTTTCCGCAACATTATATTATAATTTAACACATTTATATTTATAAGACTCTAAAATATCATTTTGAAAATACTCAATCCTATTAAAATTTTATTGATACATCACCATCCGACCCTATTGATTTTCTACATTGGTTTTCTAGTTCACGATATTGTGAAATGTATTAATATTATAAGATTAGAATTAAATCCGTATTTTTGTTGTCTAGTCATAAATAAAGGTTATAAATAATATAATAATTATTTGGATGATTTCATATATGAACCCCCAATATCAGAGAAGACATTTTCTAGAGTGTATGCAATAATCTTTGGAGATCATTTGAAACTCACGAGTTTTTAATTACAATAACCCAAATATCCACCAAAGGTATGATTTTTAAATGTCATATAGGTTAACAACCCATTTCATATAAGTTTATCTAGTCCTATTTTTCCCATATTACATTATCTTTAATTCCATAAGATGGTGTTATCTGTCACTCAGACGCATGAATGATTTATATTCTTCATGTGAGACTTATCATCTAACCCATTCAAACCATTTAATAATGTTATGTTCACCAAGGTGAGGGTTCAATGGATGATTCAAAGACATCTTTATTATGAATGAATGGTATTAAAATTATTATCATTAACTCATATAAAATATATTTTACTTTTTTGTTCAGTTACCATTTAACAACATATATAGTTTTAACCATCCCATTATGATGTTTTAGAGAGACAAAATATATTCCCATTTTATGAAAACTCCTATTATTACCCCTATAGAAATCACCCAAATAAAAAAAACTAACTCACTAAAATAACCACTATTAGGACACATAAGAAATATGTAGATGAAATCAATAATACACTCTTTAATCATAACATGGTAATAGAACACATTGGACACCAATAATATCAATATCATTCTGTACCGAATGTTTTTGACTAATAGTATTATCATTATAATTAATTCACTTTTTAGGATAGTAACACATTATATTACTTTTCTATTTAAATTATTAACATTTAATCACAATAATCATTCCAACTGAAAACTATTATAGTGTTTACTAATGTCCCTCCACCTACAATTATTCTAATTTCTAGCTTTATATTCAAATCCACAACCTATAGTTTAATGCCTCTTAATTTTTTATATTCTATGTACAATATAGATTATTTATCCACATCAATCCTAGAGTAACATTGACCTACATCCTAAAATCCATAATAAAGCTATAGTATTAATCTATGGATGTTAAAAATGATATGCAAATACACTTTGTTAATATTTTCATGTATTGTAAAAAAATATTAATCAATGTTGTGAAATTCATATATATACACAGGGGGTTGTCCAGCCAGATCCACGTCCCACCCCATCACATGTAAAGACCTAACGCATTTTTCCCCTTAATCCATGAGTTGTTGAATGACAAGTCTTCAACATAGCCTCTTAGATTGTGGGGGTGGGGGTTCTCAGGATCCATACAATATGTTTTTATTCTGGCAACATGGCTCACCTTCAATGCGAAGACATGACCCTCAGGCTTCCACTTCCTTCTAGACTTTGTGCCATTTTATTCCAATTTTTTCTATGCAAAATAATTCAGCATTATGTTTCCATTTTCAGCTGTTTTTTGGATGTATTTCCACCATAAATGGATGATCACATGGAATGAATAATCTCTTTTTAGGGAGACTATATTTCTATACCAATGACAATGATTCATCAGGTTTTCTAATTCATTACCCTTCATCTACAGTCAAAAAAGGATTATACTAGACCAGGGTGTGTTCACCATTTTTAATGGATCTTAGGTGATATTTAGATGATGTTTCATCCATATCCACCTCTAATATATTCATAATCCTCCATTTTGATGTTCAGGATGTGGAATCACTAAGCACTAACCCTTTAGTTTCTATAGGTGTGTGTACTCTATCTCAGTTGAGATGTGGAATGGCTCTATTATCCTTAA
Organism: Viscum album; assembly: GCA_963277665.1. Lineage (NCBI taxonomy): Eukaryota > Viridiplantae > Streptophyta > Magnoliopsida > Santalales > Viscaceae > Viscum > Viscum album. The sequence continues at coordinate 1,613,560,954 of OY728163.1, forward strand.
TAACCTTGTGTTATATCTATCAAGGGGAAATTTCTCCCAATTATTATAATTCTCATATGAAGTTCTCTTGGTATTTGTTCTTGAATCATGAATTATTTCCTTACAAATGAGGTTCATTGTAATATGATTTATTTAGTGGATGTTCTTAAGCTGAAGCAGCATCTGTCTAAAATATTGTTATTTTCTCATAGTATTTTTCTGTGATATTTCCTTCATAGTGATAATTTTAATTCCTATATATAGATTTTATATGAGTCATATATTTCTTTGGATATGATGGAGATATCATTTCAACATATTTATGTTACGATCAGTTATGTTGGTGATCGTGTGTTCTTATCCATTGTTTATGCGATGTGTGGTCTTTGGGGATGATAAAGTCTATAAGAGAATCTAGAATTTTTGAATTCAAGAAACGTATATGTATTTTTTTGTGGTGATTTCGACCCTATTATAGATATATCTAAGATGAAGGGTGTGGAGTTTACCCATTGCATGATCGGCAAGCCATTGCTACCTGTGTAGTAAAGATTAGGTTGATGGATTTGGGGTATACAAGTGAATATTTTACATTGTGAAATAATTAATGAGGTTATAGACATATGTAGAGCATGTTGAACCATGCATCAATGAATCTACAGGATAATGCTTTCTTTTCAAACATTAGGGTTTATCATTTGGTCCACTCTATATCAGATTATGCTTCATTGTTTTTGAAATTTCATAATAGGGGATTCAATATTGATCGGTTAATCTTCTATAATTTATTGTATGTAAATAAATATTACCATAATTTGGGGATAAAGTAATGAACTAAACCATTCAATGGTACCACCTAGATTTTATTCCATAAAAATCATAAACATCTATGGTAGGATCATCATACATGGCTCTCTCACCAACCAAAAAAGTTTACATATCTGGATTCTCTGAAACACGATACTGAAGTCCATGAATCCTTCTTTTATTTTTATTGGGATGATTATATTCATCCATGTTTGCTTCATAATAAGTCTCGTCTAAGTGTGTTTTTTCCTGAGTCAGATTTTTCGGTCTATGATAAATCTAGAGTTACATGGACTAAGGAAGGAGATAAAAATTGGGTATAATTTAAAGTTAGTAATAGACAAAAAAATGAAGATGTGGTTACAAAAATTTTCTATTAAGAATGATCATATTCTAATTATTTTTATTTCATTAGAGGTGTGGATGATAATTACATCATTTCCTAAATTTGTTTACCACAATCCTCATATGAAAGGATGTTTTCCTAGTGGTCGATGTGATTTATTCAATTGTGTTCCTCAGTTTGTGTATCCCCCCATAAATTATATCTTCATGTCCATTCCAGAGGATAAGAAAATTATTGATTCCATTAAATTACTCAACTATAGTAGTTCTCTTGGACTATATGGGTTTTTATCCACTTTATTTAGTATTTCGTGGGATCTAATTAAAGAGGACCATTTTAGATGCATACCAGATTTTTTCCATGGGGTAGTCTTCCCCACAAAATTGGTTCTACCTTGCTTATAATAATAACCAAAGTGAATGATCTTTATTTCTAAACTAATTCCAGAATATTTTTATTTGAAATATGTCCTAAATATTTTTTTCTAACATTCTTAATAGAAGGATATCTTAAAATTTATCAAATTGTGTGTCCATTGATCAATATAGCTTCATAAAGGGAATATCATCTTAGTATAAAATTTTAATTTATAAGGAAATGGTTTCAAATGATAATCATAATGTTAATGGTTATAATGTGTTCATCAACATTGACATGGATAATAAATATTATGTTATTGAAAAGAGTTATATTCACATAGTGATTGAATTTAGGGGGTTTTATAATTATGATTGTTATTTTTTCTTCAGAAGTTATAGTTCTCCTTGGTTATCAATATCCTTGATGGGAAAGAGACAAAGGATATTTTAATTCTATATATGGCCTTTGATAGGGTGAGCCATATCCCTTACAATCTTTATCATGACCAAAGACTATCTCAGTCATCTCCTTGAGAGGAATATGGGAAATTTGAATATTAAGGCTTTCAAATGAAAGAATAATTTCATGGAGTACATCCCTCTACGATTTTGAAGGATATTAATTTCATTATCAATGGACTTATCTAATAATGTATAGTTCTTTAAAGAGTGTTAGATTCATATTCCACATGTAGTGGTGAACATTTCAATGGTTTTAATAGTAGTCTATATGTGTAGTGGGCCTACTCAGAGGGTTGGGAAAAGAGAATGGATGAAATGATTGGATTTCTCATAAGAAAGTTTACATTAATGTTCATAGGGGATCCAATTTCTTCATGTATACTATGAATTTTTCATTGTGAAGGGGTAGTTAATTAAATCACTATTCTTATCAACAATTGGAAAAATCGGTTCCTATCATTTGGAGGTAGAATGATTCTTGTGAACTGTGTTCTATCTTTTATTCTGATACATGTTTTACCAATTCTTTGATCCCCTAAAGGGTTGTTTATCAATTTTGAGATAATCCTAATAGAATTTTTATGGGAATCTCACGGGGAGATAAGGTACCACTAGGATTCAGGGAATTAGTTTTCTAAATAATTTCACGAAGGGGGAATTTTTTTGTTCAACGTAGAGATGGAAATGCACGGCTTAAAAGATAATGAGAGGACCAGTTTAGGATATGTATAACACTGAGAGGGGGGGTGAATCAGTGTTGGGGAATATTTAAACCAATTCCAACTTTTATTCCTGTACCTCGTGACCTGTTAGGATCTTGATTCTCTTATTATCTATTCCGTGTTTCTTGCAATAATACAAAGAAGTAAAAATATGCACACGATATTTTTACAAGGTTCACCACTCAATAAGAGTACCTATGCCCTTTCCATGGATGGGTATGACCAATTCATGGATTCTCCATTATAATGTGATATGCTTTTACAATGGAGTGGCTAGAAAAGCAATCCTCTAGCCCGTGTGAACCCCTACACTTCATAGGGGGTGGGAAACAATCCTCTTCCCTGGACTAGTGATGACCTTGCCCAACATGCAGCGTCTAGCTTGTTCTTTATAATGCCTATGGAGACAGTCCTCTTCATTCATCAAAAGGTATGTTCTTCTCTTGATATTCTTCAGTGCTCTTCACTTGATTACTTTCAAAGAAGTAGGCAATCAATTCTTCGTGTCTTCTTCTTTTCTTCTTCACTAGTGCAAAACCAGCTGCACTAGGACTTCTTATTCGTCTTTAGTGCAATAACAGAATGCACTAGGACTCCTTCTTCTTTATTAGCAAGAATCACATATACCAATGTGATTAATTAGGCAACGAAGATCAGCTTACTTGTCATCATCAGAGTGAGTTCTCCTATTGTTCATAAATGCATGTGATCATGAATATGGAATGTAGTTGAACTCGTTTCCTTATTCTTATTTCCTCTCTAGAAGATAGTAGGAACTCCTGGAACAAAACAGCTTGCGCGCCCACTTCCACATTCGCGCCCTATACTTGCGTGCCTATAACTTTCACGCCTCTTCTTGCACACTGCTACTTGTACGCCACTACTTGCACGACAAGACTTGCCCAAAAGACTTGCGCGGAAACACTTGCGTGGAAGTCTTGTGCGGAAACACATAGATGACAGACTTGCATGAAAACACTTGCGTGGAAGACTTGTGTGGCAACACTTGCACGGCAGACTTGCGTGGCAACACTTGCGCGGCAATACTTGCGCGCCGTATAAATAACCCTCAGCTTGCGCGCCACTTCAGTTTGCGCACCGCTTTCTACACTTGACTGTTCAGAGCTCAAATTTTTCTCTTAAGTGTTGAGCCTTAACAAATGAGGAGGCGAGTCGTCTATTTATAGGCAATTTGGTGACTTGAGGGCACATACACTTGCGCGCCAGGACTTGCGCGCCAATACTTGTGCGCCACCACTTGCGTGCCACCACTTGTGCACCTTCTTCTTTCCTTTGTCATTTATGGATATGATGATGTTGGAATATGACTTTCGGGACACACTTGCCCACCAATAATTTCGCGCCAAATACTTGCGCACCATTCTTGACTTGCGTGCCACTCTATTTCCTTTTCCATATTTCTGAAATAATGATCTTTTGAAATATGACTTGCGTGCCTCTACATACTTGTGTGTCTACTACATACTTGTGCGCCTACTGCATACTTGCGTGCATACCGCATACTTGTGTGCCTTATGCATACTTGCGCGCCTACTTCTTTCCATTGCCATATTTTTTATCTAATGATATTTGTGATAGGACATTGCAAAAAACACTTATTTTTCTCTCCCATTCCTTCATAAGGCTTGCATCACATGTTATTCAAACTTATGGCATTTGTGAAAAAAAATCAGCAAAGCATCGTCTGGTTTGTCCTAGTTCTTTGGAATATGAATTCCAAAGTACTTCTTTCATCCTCACTTCAAGTCCTCTATTCTTCTTCAACCATCATTAGATAGATGATACTTCACCATTATGCTCCAATCATCCTCAAATGGATGATACATCTCCATTCTTCATTGCTGTAAACAATGTGTCACCTTTGACACAAGTTTATTGAACATAGGATCAGTTCAACAATCGTCTGAATTTTTATTCTTAGAGAATTACTCAAGTATGAAATCCAATGCTATGATTTCAGAATAATTCTCCAAGAATCCTCACTTCAGTCGATCTCCATTAACTTTGGAGTCCTTCTTTATCTCCTTCTTCATTTTGACAAGTATTGACAACTGTTGACAACAAATACAATCTTCACACACAAAGTGGTCCCAACAATCTCCCCCTTTGTATTTTGTTTTCAATACCACAAAGTCTTCTCAAATGAATGTGTCAATGTCAAAATGAGAATCTTATCTCTCCCTTTTTATTATGTCTCTCCCCTAGACATTCATTTCATTTTTATCCCCCTTATTGAAAAGAAATACAATTTTAATGGTAGAGAGGATATCATTTTATACTTAAGCAATGTTCCATCAATCATTTAACTCCAAGTCTACTTGAGTAATGCTCGGTGTAGAAAACAAGAGTATTTGATTTAGACAACAAAGATATCCATTACCCACATTATATGACACCTCATGAGATGGGAAATCATAAACTTGTCTTCAAGGGTTTTTCACTTTCATTCCAGGCCAAAGGTATTGAGTGTGAAAGAAATAATAAACCTGAAATTCCTGCACTCACTTCAACAAATGGATCAAAAACATTCATGTTCAATTGGCAGGATAAGTGGCATGAGATCACATTCACTCTTCTTATGTCATTGATAATCTTTGTACCTCCCCATTTTTAGAATGATCTTTATTTTGAGTAACCAAGGATGAATGATTTAGAAATAACATATCATTTCCAATGACATGATCTTCAGACAATCTTCAGAGTAGTTGAATTTAGTACCAACTAAAATTGATACATATTGAGATAATGACTCTGGAAGCTTCTTCATGTGTATCCCTCTATAAAGAACACGTCTCATCACTGAATATCAGGTTCTCCCCCCTAAGATCTTGCATCACCTATAACTCCCTGTATTTAAGGAAAAAAATACAATACCCAATGATTTAAGGGAATAGGGTGGATCCTAAATGCTTCTTCAATGTGATAAGGATGGATGAGATGATTTTCTCAACCATGATGCTCCATTTTATCCACTCCTCACACTTTCACATTTGATCATTAATTTGGAATGTAGCTGTGTGGATCTCAATACTTCTTCTATCTCTTTGTGTGTGAATCTTCATTCTTCAAGAGAATTCCAATCACTAGAATCTCTTGGTGCAACATTCATCCACTTCATGAATCTTGGTTTGGATGGAATAAATTCAAATCACTTTATGACAGTGTAACCAACCTTGTTGCACCTCACACACAGAACTTTTTTGTCTTCATGTAGAATCTTCCTTTTGTTTTTAGCACTATCCATAGCTTGTGCATCATTCATCTTTCTCATTATTTCCAAAAATTCTGGCCAAATCACCAAAATATAATTAGGAATTGAGGCATCAAGATTGGATATTCTACATGGATTCATCTGAGTGGATTCCTTCATAGTAGTTATTTTGGATGCACCACCCTTTACCTTCTTGGACAAGGAATCCAAGGACTTCTCAGTTTTCCTCATTGTAGACTTCTTGGGATCATTTTCTTTTTCAAAATTCTTATGATTACATCCCAAGATAGATTCTTCATTATTCTCCATATTTTCTGGTATTTTGTTCTCATTAGCTTTGAATACATTCTGAGATAGGCATCCACAATTATTGTGACCACTCCCATTGCATACATCACAGATGTTGTCCAGTATTCCAAATCAATTTGCAGTATACATATGTTTATGTATATGTGGATGTTGCTTATTCTTATTTGGATTTAACCCCCTTGATATGGGCTTTATATGTGCCTTTACATTTAAGGGATTGTACCAACAATCTAGTGCACAATTCCCAAACTTGTTGCAGCACCAGCATTGACCAACAAACCTTAACTTCTTGTCATCTTCTTGATAAGTTTGCTGAGTCTTATTCTTCTTGGTATGTTGTGATTTCTATGGGGATCTATCTTCCACACTATTTCCACTATCCACCATATCTATGGTGATATGTTTCATCTCAATTTTATTCATTCAAACTTGTTTAGAATTTTTCTTTTCACCTGCACTTTTTGTAGGAGCAATTTTAGAAACATTAATACAAGTTGGTATGGATGATACCTTTACTATCTCAACTGCTTGTGATAGATCAATGAGTAAAGCCATGATCTTCTTATCACTTGTTGGAGGTCTTTTGACAGTAGAATCCTCCAGTGAGCATTGAGCACTAGTAGCAACTATTTCCTTCTTTTGTGGTGACTCAATATGTGTCTTCTCAAGATTGGTTAGTTCAGCTTCCAATTATAGACATCTCATATTGAGGATGACTTCCTGGTTTTCAATCATAGTCATCTTCTCTTCACAAGGCTTCTTTAATCTTTCAACTTCATCTTCATGCATCTTTACTTTGTTTTGTAATGAATAGTGAAGTTCATTGATCTTCTTGGAGTTATCTTCCAAATATAACTTCTTGACTTTACTACCCCTTTTTAGCTCATCTTCTAGTTCATGGATCTTCTCTTCTAGAGTCTTGTTGACTCCCTCCATTTCTACAACATCTTTGATCCACTTTGAAGAACTTTCTTCAAATCCCCTATTTGTTGTTTCAAAGGCTCCGACCTGTCTAGAGATATTTAAACATTCAACAATTTTTTCTTGTAAGCCATTATACAAAATATCAGTTTCTTCTTCCAGTTGAGTGATATTTTTTTGCATGCATTGAAATACTCCACAAACCAGGGATGCACTCTCTTCAGGAATACCATGTAAAATAATTCTTAATCTATCAACTAATATTTATTGGGATGTTGTAGATTTTTCATCATCACTTGTGCTAGCATCTTCATTATGAGGGTAATTTCCAAATGTACTAACACATACCTATTGATCAGCTGAGGTAGGAAGGTTGTCCATCTTCTTGATGGGTACTTGAGCCACCTTCTCGTTACTTTCCAAATCTGGTGTGTCTTCAATGTCATCCAGATATAGGGAACCAGATGCTTCCTTTTCTTTAGATAAGAGGGAATTCTTCTTCAACTTTCTCTTCACTTTCTTTTTACTGATCATCATGGTCTTGGTAGATATAACTAAATCTTCACCAACAATGCTCTTCATTGTTGACTCCGGAATGCAACTCAAGTTTTAAAAAGTGTAGAGACCCGAAGATTAATGTACATTGACATTACATTACTTTTGTGGAATACTTTTTACATAACAAAAACACACACACAAGGATCGTAATAGTTTAGTGTCTTTGGAAACTCGGAATATAATCTTCTAATCATGGTGAAAGATCTTCAACATCTCCCAAAAAGGTCTTCCTTTTTTTACCTAAAACCTTTCTTTATATCCTGGGGAAATGAAAACATTAAAGGGTGAGCTTAAATGCTCAGTAAGGGTAATCAAAAGAAAAATCAATCACATAATGAACATACCATTTTGGAAATCATAACCTGCAAAATAAATCATAATATCTTACCATGGGATAAATCATAGAAGTGAAATGTAATCCCAATAATCAGAACATAAAACATGGAACTTTGTGGAATACACACATAATCATAGAGAATCATTTCTTATTAGTCAAGACTCATTTCCAAGACTATCTTAGTGGACAAAGTCCATTTCTGAACCGAGTTCACTCCTCGTTTCAGTCCTATTTCACTGAACCGGTTTAACCTGCCGTTCCAGCCATGTCTATCTCATGAGATATAAAATATTTACCAAATGCATTATAGGGATATATAGGTCCCACCCATCTCATAATGATACCATTATTATGTGTGCCACAAAATCATAAACCATACATCATAGCATAACCCATGTAATAAAAATAGGAATCATAAACATCGTGACATCATAAAACAATTCATATAAGATAAATGAATTCATAAAAATAATTCCATCACAACATAATCAAATCAATGTAATAATAGGGATGAAAACAGAACCCTTTATTATCTTATATAGAAAATAATTTTGATAAAACACTTGAACTCCATTCTTGAGGAAAATATCCTTTCTACTTCAAAAACACATTTCCTTTCTTAACATGTCATACAATTATAAACTAAAAGAAGTTGATTAAAATTAAACTTGATAACTTTTAAAGGAATCTTCTTGGAAATAATGTCTTAAAAATCCATTCATTCCGTATAAGTTAAAAAAAATTCTTCATACTTTTGTCTTAAAATTCAAAAAGTACCTCGTATGAAAAATGACAAAAGATTCCTTTCATATCCTTTACTAAAAACTCACCGAACGGTAAAATTAGATTTATACAATTGTAGGTGGATGGAAATAATATTACATATTGTGGAAACATGGAGGTGGATGATAAAATACACCCTAGTAAATTTCAATGTATAAACAATCTCCGATAAAAATGAGATTGTGATATTTTCCCTTACCTTAGGTCCGATTTGCTTCATAAGTGTCCGAACCTCCTGTATAATGATTTAAATAAAGTCATTGACTTATTACAGAATCATACTCATTTTTATGATATCATATATGGTTCACTTATGACTTTATTTTACCCGTTCTTTTGTAAATTCCATGTTAAAGAGCGTTTTGGGTAAAATCGTTTTATTTGTCATCCGTGTTATGACTTGTAATTATTCTTATGATTACGTAGATCATGATTACTTAATTCCAGAATATAAAACATAATTTATATATAATATATATTCAGAATATACATATATATAATAGATCAGTAAATGGAATGAAATACACCGTTCATGGAGACGGTAGACCGTACGTACGCATGAACGCTGTTTTAGTTTCCTTATTGAGTTGAATGTAATTAAGTAGATGACATACATATATATACACATAAATCCATTATCATTATTATGTCATATATTTAATTATTACTTATTATATATACTTTATAATCATTCATGAATGGTTAACGTGGAGAATGAATCTCATCGCATCGTGGAGACGGTAGTCTGTACGTACGCACGAGCGATGATATCGTTCTCATGATCGTGGAATTGTATTTGAGTGTATGTATAATATTTCAGAATCAATATCACTTTACAATAATCATATATAGTCATTATTTACACCATTATACCCATCCAAGTAAGGTGGTGGTGGAAAATAGATTACACCACGGCGTGGAGACAGTATTCTGGACGTACGCACGCACGGTGATTTCATTTTCTTGTAGGATGGATAGATGGTGAAATAGGGTTGTTTCATACTTATAATAACATATCATTATATGAGTGATACTGATTTTATTACTTCATAATGAAACAACTGAAGAAGACGAAGTGGAAGAAGAAATAAACATGAAAGAATCGGTAACGGACATTACATCTTCTTTGAAATACCTCTTTGAGATCTCCTATTAGGGCAATAAAATTGGTATTTAAGGAAGACCATAACCTCTAGGATGTTTCTAGGTAAGTGGAGAATGGAATTTGTCAGGGTTTGGACAATATTTAACGCTCAAAGTGGTGTGAGGAAGAGAGGGAGGAGGTGTCCTTTTATAAGGGAGGAGAGGGGCACCTTTAGAATAACTAAAAAAATTATTTTATTATAAAGTCAAATTCGGTTTTAAATAGCTAAAAATTGTTTCATTTCAAAGATAAGGTGGGGAGGGGTCTAAATACTCTCATCCAATAGAATTTAGACAAGTTTAGGTTCCTATTTTAACCTTATCATTTAGATTTAACATTAAGTAAAATAATTTTACTTTTACCGTGTCTTCATGTGTTCTTATACTATAAGGTTAATAAACATACTATAAGAAGACAAAAGAACCCCAAGTTGTTAATTATTAATATATATAACCTTATCTAAGTAATTTGGCCGAACCTTAGATTTTTAGGAATAAAAGAACAATTAATAATATAATATTGGTTTTAAAAACTATTTTATGTCAATTTTGACACTATTTAGTAATTAATTATTGTGAAAATCATAACATAATTATTTGTTCGAAAAAAGTTAATTAAATCAATACTAACAAGTCATATTAACTTATAAAATTCGTTTAGTTCATAAAAAGTCATAATTTACATTTATTTGGGTATTTATAACATCAATTATGTCAATATTTCATTAATTAGATAATTACTGCATCATCGTTGTCTCATAAATAAATTAAATTATTTAATGTTTAAAAATTACAAATAAAATACCATTATGTATGAAATCTTGTTATCTTTCAAATGAATATTTATAGTTGAATTTATCTTATGTATAACCTTATATTAAAAATTATTTACTTATTAAACTTTGATTTTAACTATTTTAACCCTTCTTTAAGTAAATTAATAATAAATGTCTTAATCTAATCCAGGTGGTCCTAAATGGTCATATTTTATTCCGAAGGTTGTTTTGGCCGAATTAAGCTTATCCAATAGACTTAGGACATGTGTTAGGGTAATAATAATATAATTTTTACCCGTAATTACCCTATTTACTTTTAACCGTGGTAAAAAAAGTAAAAAGTTACTATTCACCAAAAATTATTTTCATCTCATTGAATCACATTATTTACTGACATCAACCGTGTCAGTCGGATTTTTGGAATTCCACTCACAGATGCGGTAAAATTATGTTTTATGAAAAATTCATTTTTCTTAACTACCACTTAGTTGTTTCACTATTCATCAAAAAATAAACGTTTCTAGAAAAATACCAAACATTAGGCCTAAGATATATTTGATATTATGAATTCAAAAATGATGTATATTTTACCAAATTAAAAACATATCAGTTTCATTAATTAATTTAAAAATTAATTCCCATCATCAAAACAAATAGCGTATTTTTAAGAGATAATAACTATCAAAAGTTTGACAGTTGTTTATGTCTGGTTTAAATGTGAAATTACATCCAATAACCAACATTGTATTAAATTATAAAAATATATTCTAAATATACCTTAAAACCAATCAAATTATTAATTTATCACTATTAATTATTTCTATTAAAAAGGTTGTTTTTAATTAAAATTTATTAATTTTCACTACTCATCAGAAAATGAAAGTTATCCGAAAAGTACTAAAATTTCACCCTAAGGTAATTTTGATATTTAGAATCCAGAAATGAAGTCCATTTTGAAAAATAAAAATGACAAAATTTCAAAAAGTGGTTATTACTATTCATAACGGCTAGTTTTAATAATATTTTAAGAGCATATCATTGTTTAGTGAATCCCTGTATTGCGTACTACACACGCTATCGAGGAAGGTTGTGATTTTGTGTAATGCAAGGCAAGTCAAGGATGTGTGTTGTGCAAGCTCCTTTTGGTGTAGCGTACAACACAAGACATTAATGAAATTAAAAATAATATTTTTCATAAAATCTCGGAGTGTTACATTCTACCCCCCTTAAAATGGATTTCTCCCTCGAAATTCATCGGGGTTATAAATGGTTTACTACTCAAAAGTTTCTTTAATAGAAACCCATATCGTAAAAAGGAATACCAAAACCAATCTTTAAAAACAAAAGTATGAAACGTAACGGTTAAACTAATCATTGGGTTTCCACATAGTTGAAAATATGGATATGGAAGAGAAATCTAACCATCATGTTCTGATGGGGAGTGGTAGAGAACATGGCTATGGAAAAGCCAGAAATCACAAAGCAATAAATTTGTGACTATATAAGGTACCATCTGATTCATCAGATATAAGATCACTATGACAACATTTTTGGTTTTCAAGATCATTTCCCTAAAGTTGAATAATTTGAATTAGAATAAATACTTACTTTATTTTGGTACAATATCACATTTGTTCGTACTTTGAACAATTTCCACTTCATATCTTAAAGAAATGAAGTTGAATTTGTTATTCATGAAGTGTTAACAGATCATGTGATAGAATGATGGTTCATTCCATCTGTTTCAATCAAAAGGTTAGAAAAATTTATCAAATATACATAAGTCCATCTATGGTGAGGTTAATTGTATACAATTCCAAAAATGAACTTATACTTCATATATCATACCGCATAATAAAATAAAACTAGTTTCTACTAACCAGGGGCTTCCTGTAGGCCAGTGGTAGGCGATAAAGGCTAGTCGCACTTCGGTTGTGGGTTCGATTCCCACAGCCTTGTCCGACGCGATGGGCTATCGCCCATCCTGCAGGTTGTCCTTTTTCTAAAGCTATATTATTATAACATCCCATCAATAATATCGAAAAAAGTTCTATCCTTTAACAATACTAACTTATGTCCAACATAATTCATTCCAATCTTTAGGCTTATCTAAAATACTTTGGTCCAAGCTCATAGTATAAAGAAAATGATTACTTGAAATTCCACATAACAATCACGTGAATTCCATCGTTTATCCCCCATATATCATAAGATATATCTTGTTGGTCAAATTACAAACATGTGAATTCCTTAATCATGTATTCTCTTGAATAATGAATACCCATTGAACCTTAGTGAAAAACATGAATGCAGTTAAAAGTTAACACTTTCCACAAACCAAAATCATCAAAATTCTTTATACTCAATCCATGATATCAGTTAGTCCTTATATGAATACAATCAAACATCCCATTATCTTCCTATCCTTTCATTATGCACATATCATCTACTTACCAAAAATATCTCAATCACTTTCCATGGTTACCGGTACCATAAAATTATTGAAAACCACAATAGAATAATACAAAAATATTCTAATACACAATAAAAGTACCTCAACAACATTATTCTTGAATAACAATACATAAACACTTCAATCCATCCTCTTCAATTATTGTCCTGGAATAAGTCCTTCCTTGATTTAGAAGTAACTTTTTTGGTCAGGGCATTGAGTTGGGTAATGCCCATGTTCTCCACAAATAATACATTGAACTCCATAGCAGTCTGTCACTCTATGACCCTTTTCTCCACACAGATAACATCGGTACCTCCATTTGAGGTATTCCTCAAGGTTATTCTTCCCTTCTTTAGAAATCTCAATCTTCCTTTATTTATGCTCTTCAACATGCGAACATGCATAATAGTCTATCTTCCACTTCTTTGATGAATTAGGCATACCACTAAATTTCACCTTGTTAATCATATATCGCGATGACTGATTCGGCATAATCACAATATCTTTCTCTCTAGGCATTACAAAATTTTTTTACTCATAGTCACCAATTTGTCCATTGGATTAAATGTTAACAGAATTCCTTCTGGTTCCCTCCATTAACTAAAACAGAAACAGAATTCTGTGAGAGGCAAAAATCAAGATAGATAAAACAACATAGTAAAGGGGGAGTACCCTCAATAACTAACATCTTAGGTTAAATTCTAAGATTGTTAGCTCCATCATGGTGAAAGATCTTCAACATCTCCCAAAAAGATCGTCCTTTTTTTTACCTAAAACCTTTCTTTATATCCTGGGGAAAAGAAAACATAAAAGGGTGAGCTCAAATGCTCAGTAAGGGTAAACAACAGAAAAATCAATCATATCATGAACATAACATTTTGGAAATCTTAACCTGCAAAAGAAATCATAATTTCATAACATGGGATAAATCATAGAAGTGAAATTTAACCCCAATAATCATAACATAAAACATGGAACTTTGTGGCATACACACATAATCATAGAAAATCATTTCTTATTAGTCAAGACTCATTTCCAAGACTATCTTAGTGGACAAAGTCCATTTCTGAACCGAGTTCACTACTCGTTTCAGTCCTGTTTCACTAAACCGGTTTAACCTTCCGTTCCAGCCATGTCTATCTCATTAGATATAAAATCTTTACCCAATGAATTGGAGGGAGATATAGGTCCCATCCATCTAATAATGAAACCATTCTTATGTGTGCCACAAAATCATAAACCATACATCATAGCATAACCCATGTAATAAAAATAGGAATCTTAAACATCGTGACATCATAAAACAATTCAAATAAGATAAAGGAATTCATAAAAATAATTTCATCACAACATAATCAAATCAATGTAATAATAGGGATGAAAACAGAACCCTTTATTATCTTATATATAAAATAATTTTGATAAAACAATTGAACTCCATTCTTGAGGGAAATATCTTTTCTACTTCAAAAACACTTTTCCTATATTAACATGTCATACAATTATAAACTAAAAGAAGTTGATTAAAATTAAACTTGATAACTTGTAAAGGAAGCTTCTTGGAAATATTGTTTTAAAAATCCATTCATGCCGTATAAGTTAAAAAAACATTCTTCGTACTTTTTTCGTAAAAGTCAATAAGTACCTCGCACGAAAAACGACAAAAGATTCCTTTCATATCCTTTACTAAAAACTCACCGAAGGGTAAAATTAGATTTAAAAAATTGTAGGTGGATGGAAATAATATTACATATTGAGGAAACATAGATGTGGATGATAAAATACACCCCAGTAAATTTCAATGTATAAACAATCTTGGATAAAAATGAGATTGTGATATTTTCCCTTACCTTGGGTCCAATTTGCTTCATAAGTGTCGTAACCTCCTGTATAATGATTTAAATTATGTCATTGACTTATTCCAGAATCATAATCATTGTTATGATATCATATATGGCTCACTTATGACTTTATTTTACCAGTTCTATTGTAAATTCCATGTTAAAGAGCGTTTTGGGTAAAATCGTTTTATTTGTCATCTGTGGTATGACTTATAATTATTCATATGATTACTTAGATCATGATTAATTAATTACATAATGTAAAACATGATTTATATAAAATATATATTCAGAATATACTTATATATAATAGATTAGTAAATGGAAAAAATACACCGTTCATGGAGACGGTAGGCCGTACGTACGCATGAACGCTGTTTTCTTTCATTATTGAGTTGAATGGAATTAAGTAGATGAAATACATATATATACACATAAATCCAGTATCATTATTATTTTATATATTTCATGATTAATTGTTATATATACTTTATAATAATTCATGAATGGTTAACGTGGAGAATGAATCTCGTCGCATCGTGGAGACAGTAGTCCGTACGTACGCACGAGCGATGATATCGTTCTCATGATCATGGAATTGTATTTGAGTGTATGTATACTATTTCAGAATCAATATCACTTTACAATAATCATATATAGTCATTATTTACACCATTATACCCATCCAAGTAAGGTGGTTGTTGAAAATAGATTACACCACGGCGTGGAGATAGTATTTCGTACGTACGCATGTGCGGTGATTTCATTTTCCGTAGGATGGATAGATAGTGAAATAGGGTTGTTTAATACTTATAATAACATATCAGTATATTAGTGATACTGATGTTATTACTTCATAATTAAACAACTAAAGAAGAATATGTGGAAGAAGAAATAAAGATGAAAGAATCGGTAACAGACATTACCTCTTCTTTGAAGCGCCTCTTTGAGATCTCCTTTTAGGCACTAAAATTGGTCTTTGAGGAAGACCAGAACCACTAGGATGCTTCTAGGGAAGTGGAGAAGGTAATTTGGCAGGGGTTGGCCGAGATTTAAGGCTCAAAGTGGTGTGAGGAAGAGAGGGAGGAGGCGCCCTTTTATAAGGGAGGAGAGGGGCACCTTTGGAATAACTAAAACTATTATTTTATTATAAAGTCAAATTCGGTTTTAAATAGCTCCAAATTGATTCATTTCGAAGATAAGGCGGGGATGGGTCTAAATACTCTCATCAAATAGAATTTAGACAAGTTTAGGTTCCTATTGTAACCTTATCATTTAGATTTAACATTAAGTAAAATAATTTTACTTTTACCGTGTCTTCTTGTGTTCTTATACTATAAGGTTAATAAACTTACTATAAGAAGCCAAACGAACCCCAAGTTGTTTATTATTAATATATATAACCTTATATAAGTCATTTGGCCTAACCATAGATTTTTAGAAATAAAATACCAATTAATAATATAATAATTGTTTCAAAAACTATTTTATGTCAATTTTGACACTATTTAGTAATTAATTTTTGTGAAACTTATAACAGAATAATTAGTTCGAAAAAAGTTTATTAAATCAATTATAACATGTCATATTAACATATAAAATTAGTGGAGTTCATAAAAAGTTTCAAATTACATTTATTTGGGTATTTATAACATCAATTATGTCAATATTTTATTAATAAGATAATTACTGCATCATCGTTGTGTCATAAATAAATTAACTTATTTAATGTCTAAAAATTACAAATAAACTTCAATTATGTAGGAAATGTTTTTAGATTTATAATGAATATTTATAGTAGAATTTAGCTTATGTATAACCCCATATTAAAAATGATTTACTTATTAAACTTTGATTTTAAGTATTTTAACCCTTCTTTAAATAAATTAATAATAAATGTCCTAATCTAATCCTAGTGGGCCTAAATTGTCATATTTTATTCCTAAGGTTGTTTTTGGCCGAATTAAACTTATCTAATAGAATTAGAACATGTTTTAGGGTAATAATAATATCATTTTTACCTGTAATTACACTATTTACTTTTAACCGTGGTAAAAAAAGGAAAAAGTTACTATTCAACAAAAAATTATTTTCATCTCATTGAATCACATTTTACATACTGACATCAACCGTGTCACTCGGATTTTTGAAATTCCACTCACAGAAGTGGTAAAATTAAGTTTTATGAAAAATTCATTTTTCTTAACTACCACTTAGTGGTTTCACTATTCATCAAAAAATGAATGTTTCCAGAAAAATACCAAAAATTTGGCCTAATCTATATTTGATATTATGAATTCAAAAATGATGTCTATTTTACCAAATTCAAAACATATCATTTGAATTAATTAATTTAAAAATTAATTCCCCTCATCAAAACAAATAGCGCGTTCTTAAGAGATAATAACTATCAAAAGATTGACAGTTGTTTATGTCTGGTTTAAATGTGAAATTACATCCAATAACCAACATTATATTAAATTGTAAAAATATATTCTAAATATACTTTAAAACAAATAAAATTAATAATTTATCACTATTAATTATTTCTATTAAAAAGGTTGTTTTTAATTAAAATTTAGTAATTTTCACTATTCATCAGAAAATGAAAGTTATCCGAAAAGTACCAAAATTTCACCCTAAGCTAATTTCGATATTCCGAATACAGAAATGAAGTCCATTTTCAAAAATAAAAATTTCAAAATTTCAAAAAGTTTTTATTACTATTCATAACGGCTTGTTTTACTAATATTTTAATAGCATATCATTGTTTAATGAAACTAGGTATTGCGTACTATACACGCTATCGAGGAAGGTCGCGATTGCGTGTAATGAAAGGAAAGTCAAGGATGCATGTTGTGAAATCTCCTTTTGGTGTAGCGTACAACACAAGACATTAATTAAATTAAAAATAATATTTTTCATAAAATATCGGGGTGTTACAAAAAGAGAATAACGTAACCATATAGAATCCAACAGAGGTTAACTTGTCACTCTTGTACCAATTCAGAGGACCAGTTTGGGATATGTCTAACACTAAGAGGGGGGTGAATCAGTGTTGGGGACTTTTTAAACCAATTCCAACTTTTATCCCTGTACCTCGTGACCTGTTAGGATCTTGATTCTCTTATTCTCTTTTCCATGTCGCATGCAATAATAGAAAGCAGTAAAAATATGCACACAATATTTTTACAAGGTTCACCACTCAATAAGAGTTGCTACGTCCTTGCCATGCATGGGTATGACCACTACATGGATTCTCCATTATAATTTGATATGCTTTTACAATGGAGTGGCTAGAAAATCAATCCTCTAGCCCGTGTGAGTCCATACACTTTAGAGGGGGGTGGGAAACAATCCTCTTCCCTGGACTGGTGATGACCTAGCCCAACTTGCAGCATCTAGCTGGTTATTTATACTGCCTATGGAGACAGTCTTCTTCCTTCTTCAAAAGGTAGATTTCTCTCTTGATCTTCATCAGTTCTCTTCACTTGATTACTTGCAAAGCTGTAGGCAAGCAATTCTTCGTGTCTTCTTCTTTTCTTCTTCACTACTGCAAAACCAGCTGCACTAGGACTTCTTCTTCTTCTTTAGTGCAATAACAGAATGAACCAGGACTCGTTCTTCTTTCTTAACATGAATCACATATACCAATGTGATTAATTAGGCAATGAAGACCAGCTTACTTGGAATCATCAGAGTGAGTTCTCCTCTTGTTCATAAATGCATGTGATCATGCATATGGAATGTAGTTGAACTCTTTTACTTGTTCATCATTCCTCTCCATGAAGATTCCAGGAACTCCTGGAACAAAACAGCTTGCATGCCCACTTCCACTTGTGCATCCTATACTTGAGTGCCTATAACTTGCATGCCTCTTCTTGCACACTGCTACTTGCGAGCCACTACTTGCGCAACAAGACATGCCCAAAAGACTTGTGTGGAAACACTTGCACGACAAACATGCACAGAAACACTTTCCCAAAAGACTTGTGTGGAAACACTTGCACGGCAGACTTTCACGGTAGACTTGCGTGGAAACACTTGCATGGAAATACTTGTGTGCCGTATAAATAACCCTCATCTTGCGCACCAATTCAGTTTGCAAGCCGCTTTCTACACATTCCCGTTCAAAGCTCAAATTTTTCTCTTAAGTGTTGACCCTTAACAAATGAGGAGGCGAGTCATCTATTTATAGACAATTTGGTGACTTGTGCACCCATACACTTGAGCGCCAGGACATGCGCGCCAAGACTTGCGCGCCACCACTTGTGTGCCACCACTTGCGCACCTTCTTCTTTCCTTTGTCATTTTTGGATATGATGATGTTGGAATATGACTTGCGCAACACACTTGCACACCAATACTTGCGGGCCAAATACTTGTGCGCCATTCTTGACTTGCATGCAACTCTCTTTCCTTTTCCATTTTTCTGAAATAATACCCTTTTGAAATATGACGTGCACGCCTCTACATACTTGTGCACCTACTGCATACTTGTGAACCTACAACATACTTGCGTGCCTACTGCATACTTGCGTGGCTTCTGCATACTTGCGCGCCTACTTCTTTCCTTTTCATATTTTTGATCTGATGATATTTGTGATATGACTTTTCCAAAAACACTTCTTTTTCACTCCCTTTCCTTCATAAGGCTTTCATCACAAGTTCTTCATACTTATGATATTTGTGAAATGAAAATCAGCAAATCATCTCCTGGTTTTTCCATGTTCTTTGGAATATAAATTCCAAAGTACTTCTTTCATCCTCACTTCAAATGCTCAATTATTCTTCAACCATCCTTAGATAAATTATAATTCACCATTATGCTCCAATCATCCTAAAATGGATGATACTTCTCTATTATTCATTACTGTAAACAATTTGTCACCTTTTACACAAGATCATTGAACTTAGAATCAATTCAATAATCGTCTAAAATTTTCTTCTTAGAAAATTACTCAAGTATGACATCCAATTCTATGATTACATAATAATTCTCCACGCATCCTCACTTCAACCGATCTCCATTAACTTTGGAGTCCTTAATTATATCTTTCTAGATTTTGACCAGTATTGACAACTATTGACAATAAATACTATCTTCACACACAAAGTCGTCCCAACAGATAAAAGCATATGGGATTTAATAGAGGGGTGATCGATGTGGAGTAAATTCACTAATGTAATATATGGATCAAATTTAAATCCCTTGGGGAATAGATTTTTGGATATAGTAGTCCATACCTATTCGCTTTCCTATCATTCATCATCACTCAGATGGATTGTAGAGAGTGGTATCATATACTTATAGTTGGGTAATTGGGTGGGCTCTACCAAGGGATTACCTAGCTATCCCACCCCTATAGTATAACATTCCTATGTAATTATATTATCATCTTTTATTCATTCTATTATTAATCAATAATAATAATTTTTTTTGATGTCATCGATTTATCCTCTGATAATGATCGTTTGGTTTTCATAGAACCATCAGCTGTCGTCTTCTTTTCTATAGCTTATAGGTACATGTATTAGTATGTATCTGGTACTTGATCTAATGTTGGTTTTTTCAACTATAAAGGCATTCACATCATGTGTATCTTCTTGCATTGATTCATGTCCCATTATTTCATACCCATGCATGATGTGTTGTATTCGATGGGTATAAAAAATCACCTCCTAGTTCTTGTGAAGGCGTAATGATAAAATATAATTGAAGTGTCATATTTTCATTTAGAGTGATTGGGCCTCAAATATATAGATGTATCTTTAAATGTGATTATATTTGGATTTCAGAGATGAATTGAAGGAGGCTTTCATCCGATGGGTTTGATGTGTGATATCATTCATGCTCACGTGTTCACATCATGGACTACATTTTTGGTCATGTGATGTTCAAAAATCTAGATTCTATGGATTACTACTCACATAGAAGGTACATTTTTCAAAACTAGATATCCTGGTTTATTCCAGGTATATTGCGTAGACACTCACTCTCCACATTAAGAAGTGGGATAACATCTAATACCTAAATATTCACCTCCATTATAAAGGCATCTGCCTTCCATCCTTGAGAATATCTTAGCTAGCATTATCAGGGCGATGGGTTTTTTATCATCCTCATATTCATGGTATGATTTTGAATATTAATTAATCATTTAATCTCAGTTTGACTTGTGAGGGAGGAGTAGTTCAGGATCAAAAATGGTCAGTGTACCTAGATTTTAGTTTCTTCAATAGACATGAAATATTTGTTATGGAAGTGTCAAATTCCCTACTTAATGGGTAGGATGATGGAATTTCCCATAATCTACCATTATTGGTTATTTAAAAAGATCCATCTATTATTCAAAAATATATTCTAGGAATGGAATCCACTCCCTGGTCTATTTCTTATCTTAGTCGGTAGTGTATGTTCCATTTTATTGATAGTGATTTATTTTTTCATACCTGTCAGGAGGGAAAAAAAGTGGCATATTTCATAGCATAAAGAGGTACCCCAGATGATCCTATTACGATATTCTCTAGTGTGGGTATTCTTCTTTCAGAATACGTTGATTTGGTTTGGGCTAGTTCCCTTGGGATACATTTTTTTATACCACCTATTCCACATTTTTTCTAGTCATCATGCTTTGTTCTTCTTTGGTTATAACATGATATAGATAATAAAAAAGTATTTATTGGTGGTCATCATGTTTTTTGATGACTTTTATGAGTAATTTTACAACCAATTTATATGAAAATTAATGAGTCCCAAGTATTGATTGATTTTGAATAGTGGACAAGTAATAAGTGAATTTCAAATAAAACATACCACCCATGTAAAATCACCTATGAATACAATCCTTCATAAGGATATTGAAAAACAGATCTATCTCTAAAAAATAAAAACATTGGGGTATCTAGTCATGTTTTTTTAAACTATATAGAGCATTAAGAAGAAAATTATGATCAAGAAGGGAAATCATCTTTAGTCTAAATAGATTTAACTAATTTTCTCTATCAACCAATTATATTTTGATTATATAAAAACAAGTAATTTTTAAATCCACCAGAATTGATACCTTTTATTTTGGGGAAAACTATTATGGCTCACTATTAGAGTGGCTAAGATCTAATTATTTATATTTGTTGGATGAAATTTACTTAGATAATTTGATTTTATTATGAAAATGTGATTTTAAATAGATACTCAAATATATATTAGTGAAATTATATAAATTATAAGAAGAAAGAATAAAATACAAGATGAAATTTTCTTCAATTCCGTTTAATCTTATATTCATACACATAACCTATCATAGGAATGATTTATTGATAATGTAATTAATGAAATAAAACACATGAAATAAGAAAAATACTAGATAATCAATAAATGGAATTTGGGTTTGTTAATACATGTAGATGTGATGAACCCTGACAAATGAATTAAAAACCATCCCATTGTAGAATAACTCATTCTATAAACACATATCATCATAAAGGATAATACAATGGGAAATTCAAAATATATAAAGATCACATATAAATATAATTTTTTATGAAAAAATATTTATGATGAATAAATAATATGTTCCTCCTTTAATTGAAAACAAAATTAGAAGATGACTTTCACAACTAGATTGATTTTTTCTAGTTATCTCTATTAGAATATTAAAGTAGTTCAATTATGGTTGAATATTATGAAATACTCATTTAGTATACAGGCCTCCAAATCTTACATCCTCCTATAATATCATTAAATATGACAACAAATCGATGATTTCCCTTTAAATTTTAAGAAAAAACTATAGAAATAATTAATTTTCATCTTCAAATAAAAAACCAATAGGTCATGGTGTGATAATTAATACTTGAAAATAAGATGGGTGGGTAAGTGAGATAGTTGGATGAAAAGACACATGAATGATCAGGAATAAAATTACCATTCACATATCAAAATGTTCACCAACTAAATAGAAAACATGGAACCTAGAAAATGCATCAATGGAAGGACAAAAATCATGCATGATTTTTGAGATAGAAGAAAAACATCATGACTGCCTAAAAAATCATGTAGATTGATATTTGATCTATGAGATCAATGACATATGTCAATCCAAAAATAATAAAACATAAGGAAAATCCCAAAATCCCAAATAATTTACATGAAAATAATTTATTATAAATAAATCTCACAAATCAACTAAAATTCAATAGAGATTTAAGTATTTTTTATGATCTATGAAACATGAAAATAAATCAGTAATTTCATACCAAATAACAATCAAAAATATGTATATGATTTAATGGATAAAATTTACATTCCAAGAAATAAAATTTCATATTAAATACATTGTTTCAAGATTTAAATGATCTACTTCCTTTGTTTCATTCCACTCAATTATTCATAGACCTCCAAAATTGTAAAATTGAATCTCTTTTGTGTATTGTTTTTTATAAATATATATTAAAATAGAGTTCTAAAATGTGGAAAAAATGTATTTAATTTCATAACTGATATATATCTATATATCTTATTTTCAAAAAAAATCGTTGATAATAATTATATTTGTGGGTGTATATATAAATTTTCACATCTTGTATTTTCCGTGTATGTACTCCCAAAACCCAGATCCAGTATGTTGGGGTTTATCTATAGCATCAATAATCCATTTCACCATCACATTGATTTAATTTGTTTACACATTCCTCAAGTATTTCTCCTTATATTCTAGAGGATTTGAACCAATTATATAATTCCACATAATAAGTGGTAATAACATACCGAAATATGTATATATATCCAAAAAAATAACTAGAGAAATAAATGATATAAAAAATTTATATATAAAAGAAGAAATAAAAGGAAATCATAGCTAAATGAAATGTATAGTTGTAAAATCATCCATTTTATAACAAATTGAGACTTCGTTATTCCAGAAATTCAATATTGTATAGTCAAATTATCTTGTGGGTAAATCAAATAAAATATAACCCAATAAAAAACTATACTAGAAAAATAAGAAAATGTTTCATGAATTCACTCTACATCCCAAAATTTGAACTCCTACTAAGCTCTATTTCTATCTTATTAATGGAAATATCATTTCCCCCACCTATATAATAAGACATAAAGTCTACTTGGGTAACTAGTTGCTCGATTATGAAATGTGTATAACTTTGTTGGAAAACACTATTGATTCCATTAAAAAACCTCCAAAAATGGTTCATGTTTATAGGGTAATTCTGAAATAACATTCTAACAGTGGATAATATAAAAATAGTTAGGCCATAAAATGATTAGGAGGCCACTCGAGGTTTCACCATTTCCTACATCATTTAATATTGGTGAGTATTTGAAAATATCAAAATGAATCATAAAGAAAATAGGGGTATTTTCTTCCAATTATTATAACATCACATGTTAATTGATCTTCACTATAGTACAATGATATGATGAAATGTGTAATAGGGAACCCTACCAACATGATCTCAGACCCATGGAATTGTGATTTTAGATTGTGATAATGTAATCCATTTGGGATACACCACTTTTGGATCCGGGGGTATAAACTAATAAGTGTCTTAGTCAAACAATTCTATATCATACAAAGGGTATATGTAGCCCCTATACATAAGGTCTAACTCTATTGGCATCATGTCCATGGTATAACATCATCCAATGAATGTGGATGAGTCCCCAAAATATACAGTCTCTCCCTATAGGAATCTCTATCATGCATAGTTTCCCCGTTGGATTCGTTATTTATGAATAATTGATGTGACTAAGGGTAAATGAACTAATTTACTTGGAGATCTCATCCCTTTGGTTTATTGTTCCCAATACATCTTCTATAAAAATAAAATAAGGAAATCAGGACCTAGACTATAAAAACCTCAACTCAATGCATCTCCATCATGAGTAGAACTTTCATGAAACAATTGGAAACTTATCTCAGGTATATATCAATATCAAACCTAAATTTTCTCAACCCCTCACACAAACCATCTAAATCACAAGTTATTGTAATCATTTATAATTCAAATAAGGGTGGTAAAATTAGTTAAATCCTATATAAATTACATGTACTTATTTTCCCACACCAAATCATCCAATGTAATAAATAATGAATGACTACACATTTCCATGATTAATGAAGGTTAATGAAACCTATCAAGGTCTATAATAAAGGTATTACATATATTCTCTTGTTATCACTAGAAATGGAAGAAACCCCTAAAATTTGTGATCTATCTTCAATAAAATATTTGTGAATGAAACAATGAATCAAAAAATACATATAATACCTAGAGTTTCATTTATTTTGTCGTCTACTCTATTTATAATTAATGATTATGTTAAATTAATTAGGAACATAATAATTACATCCTCTATGAATGATACATCGGCCTTCCATCCCCACTCTTAATGATCATATCCCAAACAAACCATACATGTGTGAGTGTCTTCTTTGAATGTTGAATTAATGTTTTCAAATGGATAAATTGTTGTCTTTAATTTCAGGCATCATGGATACACCAATAAGTTGGATATAATCCCTTATATATCCATCCATGAAACTCTTCATTAAAAAATAGAAAATTTAATATTGTTTATATTGGGTGACATATTATGGAATGAAAATGATACATCATATCGGTGTATTATTATTTTAACACTTCAATGATCGAGTATCTGGATGATAAAGAATCATCTCATAAGTCAAATTTGATCAATCACATTAATGAGATTATATGGATACATACATCAATCATTTAATTTTCCCAATAGTACCATTTAATTTTAGAAAATAGATATACCCAGTGTACTATTATTATTGACTAGAATTATATCCTATGATATATATCATATTCATATTATATGATGTGATATCATTCAGTAATATAATTTTGCACACAATATGACTATATGTAATTTACAAAATTTAAAAACATAGCTCATGGAACACACAGTTGGGATATAATTATAAGATTTGATATACATTAGACTAAGAGTGGGACCATTAATGACCCGGAAAAAAATGCATACAATGATATAGGTTCTTCCATATCACCATAAATAACATCCAACTCATAATGTTAAAAAAATTTCTTTTTAGACAATAACTCGTGGGTGATGATGTGAAGTTACCCATGGAGAAAGGAAAAATGAATAACCCATTGGAAATTATTGGGGACCTCCTCCATTAATAAACTTGAAGGATAATTATATAAAAAGTTCAAGTGATCCGATTTTGTTGAGTAGAAATAATAAAAATGTACCCCCCCCCCCCAAATATTTTGAAATGATGGAACAAATAGAATGAGTGACAAAAATTATAAACAAGGGAATATTTGTTGTAGTATTTGCATAGTTTCACAATTAAATTGATGGATCTCAAACTGAGTGATAAATACGGGATATCAAACACATTTTAGTGAAGTAAAATTGAAATGGAGAAGAGATTGTGAGTCGATTGCTAGAACATATAGAGGAGAATCTAATTTCATGTAATTATTTAATTAAATTAAATAAAAAATTTGCATTTTAAGAAAAAAAAGAAGTAACATAGTCCCTAGTCGCCCATGACTATGAAAAATGGTACCCCAACCAAATATTCAATCCAAGGCCCATGGGTAGCCCCTGATTCAACTGGATCTATATTCTAACAATCTACCACATAAGATAACCAATTTTAATCCTTTGTATATTTGGTGGAATCTATAAAAATAAATTTTCCTGATTCCCTAACAGGTTTTCTATAGAATAATACATAAGACCCTATAAACATTTCAAAAACTCATCACCTATAAAAAGGGATGAGTTTTAGATGGAATTTCATGGACATCGAAATACATATTAATAAAGGGAGTTATAATCTCCCCCAATGGGAATCATGACCTCGATATGTTTCACTCTAATCAATGAAAAAACCCCAAATTCTATTCTCATATATAACATCCAATACACCATCTATATTTCTAGACACACATGTGATTACATTGTACTCATATTAGAGGAACCTTCTTACCATGAATGTTTTCATATTGTTAATAAACAATAAAAATAGGTCCCTCCTAAAGAAATTTTTTATTATATAACTCAATGAGTTGGTATTGACCATATGAAATATTTTAAAATGTAATCTAATAAGTTGGTATAAATTAAATAAAACATGTATATAATAATATAAATGTTGAATAAGTAACTGGAATTCCAAATCACAAAACGACTCAACAACTGCAAAGGACCCCATATTTATAGGCCCCAATTTCCCTTTTCTTTTGAATATGATGGTTTCCCAAATGTGACCACACTATGAAGAATTCATGGTTTACCACATCAAATATTATTGGATTGGTTTATTATTTTTCATTGATCATTTCCCACACTGAGTAGCTGTTATGTACTTTTGTAAAATATGAATATGTTCTAACATATCATCCATGTTACATGTCCCAATGACTACTTACTACCTACCCTCAAGGGAACAATGAGGCGGAAGACACTTTTTACTATGGAAATCATCCCAAAAGCTATCTAAATCAATTATAGAGAACTGTTATTATGGGAATACATGGATAAGTCCATATGAATCTCCCATGAACAACTAAAATATATGACACACTTGCATAATGTCTCTAGATCCTACATAGTAGACTCAAACTACCCATCAATATTATGATTATATACATGGATCAATTGAAAATGAATATCTAGTTCTTTTTCCAATCCATATATATGTTTTTATAATAACCAGAAACATGATTTTAAATGATAATCTGAGCTACACCATAATGATATACTATCTCAAGGGTAAAAAATTACTCCATATAAACAATGATGATATTATTCAATAAGTGTATGAAATGTTTGACCTTCATAAACATGTCAATAATAACCCTTGATCTCCAAGGTGTCTTTGGAAACCCTATAATGAATTCCTTGGTAACATGATCCCAATTCTATCTGAAATGGGTTGAGATCAAAGATTTCTTATGTGTCATGGAAGCTTTACCATTACCCATTTAATTGGAAACCATCAAGAAACAAACTCTAATGTGTTTTTCTATATACAAGGTCATAAGTATAACATATGAGTGTCAAGGTACATGTTAGTAAGTCCCAAGTTAATGACCCATGTTGAGTTATGATATTACTACATTAACACCTCACTCATGTTTGGTAGGACCCAAACTCAACCACATATATTGAAGAGATAATCAAAAACATGTAACTAATTTGGTTGAGTATTATTGACTAATATATTATTCCTCAAAAATAGAAAATATGAATTATAATTTTTTTTTCTTACTCTCTCTTAGGGAGTGATAAATAAACACTCAATGATTCCAAGTTCACCCTACATTTTCAAACATAATTAAATTTTTGAATCTCAATTAAGAGGATCATTATCATAAAGTCACTATTTTCACCTTTACCAATAGATCATGAGAATTTTTACTCAATAAATATGCACCAACATTAGTAGTTACAGTGGTATAAATCTCTCAAAGTAAACATACATAAAAAATGACTCACTACCACAAAAAAATGTTTTTTCAATATGATAATATATAATTGAATCTCATATGATCTGTTTATATGATAATCCACTAACATAGAGCATAGTGATTCAACATTAAAAAAGTGGTCACTATATCCACATACCCTATAATTTAAATTAGATAATTCCATATACAAGGAGTCAAATATAAGTATTCATAACCAAAAACATGCCCATAATAAATTAGAAAATAATATAACGAACACTTGATTCATAGAAAATATAAGGTATATTTTTTACACAGTTCAGGAAAGGTCAAAACTGGTGCATATTTCAATATTACTTTTATCTATTAGAATACTCTCATAAAAAAAGGCCTTCGAAACATCAGCTGATTAATGTGTCCACTAATACACTGACAAAAAACATGACATGATCTAACAACATAACCTTAATGGCCTATACTATAGAAATTGATGAATTAAAATATAGCTTATTATCTCTATGTGTTCTTATGACTATCTCGGGATTCTGTGGATGGTCCTCCATTGACTAGAAAATCCAAAAAATTACATTGATGAAGATCATGAAATATTCTTCCAGATATGGATGATTAATACAAAACAATTGGTCCATAAAAACAATTGATTCATTTTCCAAATTAAGAGGTGTCACATGATAATCATACATTCCATTTCTAATGATGAAATCATTTTAAGAAATATCATAAATCCATTTATATAGTTGATGATAACCTGAACATAAAAATATTTTGGTGAAAAACATGTCTCTCCTCAACTGGTCAAAATTATTTTTAATATAAGAATAATATTAAACTTCTTGACCATTACATTGTCCAAGATTTATAAATCCGAACATAATAACAATGAATTGTTCTATTTATAATTGAAAAAAAATCTAGAAACCGAAGGGGACATACTGAGGTGAATAAAAATATATATTTTCAAGAACCTTTAACAAATCTTTCAGTACCCTAATAATTATAATATGTATCATATATGGAGAATGGATATGAGTTATGTACCAAGGAAAAACTAAATCTTAATATCGACCTTTATAAAAACCTAAAATTTTCCTCACTATATTAATAAGATCATAGATCCATGTGGCCATTGGAATTCCTCCCCATATGCTAGAGGCTTTCAATTTTGACAGAGGGTCTATGATTATATTGTGGGTAGACAATAACCATTTATTAGTAAATTCCCCCTTTTATTAATTCAATATCATTACCAGAAAAAATTATACATGGAATATTGTGATTCCAAATAAATTCATGTCACATATACATGTCACGTGAATTATAAAGCTAACTATATGCATGAATGATTCATTTAAATCGTAGAAACGGATTAAAAACATGGGCTTAAAAACAAAATAATCATCAAAATTGATGCTATTATATTCAATGATACTCCATGTTGGGTTGTGTATAATCAATTATTCACAGCTCCATTATACAGTTTTTATTAAGTAAATTATTCTTTAATGATGTAACTTCCATTCCGGCAATGGAAACACATTTTTTAATTTTGTCTATTTTTGCAGTGTGAATTCAACATGGATTCTTTATTTAGATATGGTTAATTTTCATTGAACTAAAAATGTTAATAATGAAAAAATATTTTGTACACCTATTTTACTTATTCTTAAATATGTCATAGGGGAAGAGTAGACTACGTAAAAAATAAGGGTTCTCTCCTATAAACATGTTTTTGCAGCATCATTGGTTCGACTAAAATAAATATTTTTTGTAAAAATTTGTAGACTAATATATTACCTTACTCACAATTAATTTAGGAATTGTCCTCAATTAATTAAAATTTATTATTAAATTCTTCTTAGAGAAAATGGAAGTAGAACATTCAATAAAATGTAAAAGATATGAACAACCTAGTTGGTCTTCTTTAATAATTAGTTTGATATCAAAATCTCCTTCAATATTTAATGAGGAAAGAACCAATTGTTCATCATTAGTATATTCCAATTTAAATTTAATAGTTTTTATTCTTATTATAAATCATTATTATTTCCACTAGTTTTTGAAAATTTTCTACATTCACCTGAATGCTAAAAAAATTCCATTTTTTGTGTCCACAAAACTAAGAATTCTTAATTGACATTCATATATATTTTTTTTAAACACATATGTTTCATAGAATAGAGATTATATCCTTCCATTTTTTTCATTTATCCATCACTAAAAAATCTTCTTTTTTATTACCTCATTCCAAAAAACATGTAAAACCAATAATGACATTCGTTATGAACCTACTTTCCACAACACCAGATAAATCATTGAAACTTTTTTCTTAATGATAGGAACCTTATCTATCCAAATTTTAATTTTTGTAATATGATTTCATTGTATTATTCTATTTCACAAAGGATCTGTGTCCTCCTTGTTATATTATTCCCTTATATTTATTCAATATATTTCCCATCAATTTTTTTTCCCCACATGTCCATGGTTTTTATTTGTTCCATTACACTTTCAAATAAAATTGGTCTACATAGAAATTGATGTAGGTAAGACGTACCTTGTTCATATAAACTATTAACAAAAATGGTCAGTGAGTATTTTGAAATTCATATAAAAGCATTAATGTGGTCTTATTTTTCCTTGTTCATCTCCAATTGAACTATAATGAATTTTGATTTCATCATGGCCAAATCTTCATTTTTCACATCTAGTTTGAACCTTAGATTAGTGATGATATTTTCATATTTAAAATAAAATGATTTTAATTCATGATCACGTTATCTATGTTTATAAATTGACAATTATTTTATATAGATCCATCAAAAAAGTCAAAATTTATTTCTTTTTCAATCATTATATATGAATTTTGAGATATTTGGGCACATACTTGCTCCATGTTAGTTTTTATGAAAAAATGATCTTCTAAATATAAGGATTTCTAAAAAATTATTCAGTATTAGAACTATATTTTTACCTTCCTTCTAGGAGATAGAATGATATTAATTTCATATTGATTTAATCTTCATCGATTCATGTATTATGAAATGAACTCAAATATCTCCAAGATCAATTGAATGTGTTCCTCCATTCATGTTGATGATGTTTTTTGTTCACTTTAGGAATGGTCATCAAAAATTAACATTGACTACAATGAGATCCTATCATACTCCATGTTCATAACAGAGAATTAATTTGGTAATATTATATCTTTTACATTCACAAGTACATCTACTAGAACAATTTCTAGTAAAATTGTGGATCTAATTTCATGTTAGACAACCAATTTTGTAGGTTTAAATTTCCCCATGTGAATATATATAAATATATAGTGTGGTAAGATATTTTTCAAAGAACCCTGATTATAAAAGTCACTATTAAAATATAATTTCCTAATAGTGTAGTGAATGTATAGTTTCCCTGAATATTGATATCTATTTGGTATTTGCAGTGTGATCATGTCTAAGATACTATTTACTAGGATTGACATAATAATTTCGATTAATTCACCTTCTTTAGGTTCATTTCTCCTTCATAAATTTTATTTACATTGGGCTTTTTTTCTATTAACTGTTTTATGTTCATCTTGACTATCTGGAAGATCTCTTAAATCTATTATGGAATAATCTCTTCTTAGATATTCATCGATCGAATTAAAATAGTTTGGAATAGAGATGAAATATTATTCATTTTTTATTGTTTCATTTTCATGGGTGTGTACGATCTATCATTCCAAAACCATGTTCTTACATATTTTGGAAGATTTTCTGATTTGTTCTTTGAATACTGAAATATTATTTATTACGATCATTGGATCACTTTTTGAATTCATGTTACAATTATTCATACTCACACGTTGGGATTCAAGAATGTTTTCATGGGTAGTTTTTTGGAATTGTTTGGGGAAATTATACATTAATCTCAAAAATTTTTATAAAATATTTTATGACTTCTTATAATATTCATTCACGGCTCCATGGTGGTTCTAGAATATATTTATTAAGGTTGATAAAAAATTTCTATAGAAAATAGGGTGTTTGAATGGATTATTACTAGTAGAGTGGCTTTTGGTATTTCCACTATTAGAATTAATGATGCGGGGATATTGAATTTTATATAAGGATTTGTCCAAACATCATAAGAATTTAGGAATATAAAATTATAATATTTATTAATTTTTACCATCTACCTTAAAAATTTTAAAGATTAATAATTCGTATAAATAAATAAACCACATACCTAAAGTGACCCATGTTGTCCATATGACTACATCACGCCTAATTATATCATTAGACTAGTCATTTCATTAATAGTTTCCTAAAAAATGGGTGATGAAGAATCTGATGTCCTTAGCACATGAATGCATCTGTTTCATATACATCAAGCACTAGTGCAAAAAACGTTTTTTACGTCGATTATTTTTAATATTTTACGTCGGTTTCTAGATGACATTAATACGGGTGACATTATAAATAATGTTTTTTTACGTCGGTTATTTAAAAACCGACATCAAAAACAAAAATCGGGATGTTTATCATGTCAGTTATTTTATAACCAACGTGATAATAATATGGGCAGGGTTTATAATGTCGGTTATTTAATAACCGACATGATAAAAGTCCTGGGAAATCGTTTATCGCGTCGGTTATTTAATAACCGACGTGATAAAAGGAATGGGAAATGGTTTATCTCGTCAGTTATTAAATAACCAACGTGATAAAAGGCTCGAGAAATCATTTATCACGTCGGTTATTTATTAACCGACATAAGAAACCCCCCGGACCGGTTTATCACATCGAATATTATATAACCGCCGTGATAAACCGGGGGAGGGGGTTTATCACGTCGGTTATTCTATAACCGACGTCATAAACCAAGCCCCCCCTGTGTTTGACGTTGGTTATTGAATAACCAACGTGATAAACCGGTTGGGGGGGGGGTTGTCACATCAGTTATTCTATAACCGCCGTGATAAACCAGGGGGAGGGGGTTTATCATGTCGGTTATATAATAACTGATGTCATAAACCCAACCCCCCATGTTACACATCGGTTTTTTAATAACCGGCATGATAAACCATTTCCCAGGCCTTGTATCACGTCGGTTATTAAATAACTGACGTTGTAAACCCTTTCCCAGACCTTGTATCACGTAGGTTATTAAATAACCGATGTTATAAATCCTTCCCGTTTTCTTTTTCACGTCGGTTATTAAAAAACCGACGTGATAAACCATTTCCCGAGATTTTTATCATGTCGTTTATGAAATCACCGACGTGATAAACCCTGTCTGTTTTCTTTATCACGTTGGTTATAAAATAACCCACGTGGAAGCCAATTTTTTTAAAAAAAATAATTGAATGCAATCATCTGCTCTCCCCCAGAATCAACCAGAAAAAAAAATCAAGAAATCATACCACAAAAACAGAAGGAGATCAATTTTATGCATTTACATTGATGACATATTAAACTTTCCCCACTAGACAGCACCAACCCTCATCTATACCCCATGGACTGCCCTCCCCCACCCCATTGGAGCCCCCACCCTCATGTATACCCCATGGACAGCCCTCCCCCACCCCATTAGAGCCCCCACCCTCATGTATACCCCCTAGACAACCCTCCCCCACCTTCATGTATACCCCCTGGATAGCCCTCCCCCCGCCCCATTGGAGCCCCCACCACACCCCTGGACTGCCCCCTGATCCCCTGGACAGCCTCAAACACCCCTCAACAACCCCCCCCCCCCCCTGCCCTCCGGAACAGCACCCCCTCACCCCCTCACCCCACTTGACAGCCCCCACCACACCCCTGAACAGCCCCAAACACCCCTGGACAACCCCCCACCCTCATGTATACCCCCCACCCCCTGGACAGCACTCCCACACCATTGGACCACCCTCCCACACCCCTGGACAGCGCTCCCACCCCCCCTAAACTGCCCCCCCCCCACCCCACCCCACTAGAGAGCCCTCCCAGACCCCTGGAAACCCCAAACCCCACTGAACACACCCCCATACCCTTGTAACCCCTCCCCCACAGACCAAAATCCATACCAAAAAAACCATCATAAGTATACCAAAACAAGAAGTAGAGAAAAATTAAACATTCAAAACTTACACTGTCAACTTAAAAAAAACTAAATCCAACCTAAACAACTACCAAATAATCAATTACAATGACAGTATTCAAAATTACATTTTACATCACAGACAACTAAAATTCAATCAAACCTGTAAAATGATTTGACCACTCCACTTGTAAGTGTTTGATGTATTTAGCAGTATATGGTTGAGGGTTATCAAAAAACTACAAATGAAAAGGAAAGTAGTTAACGTGTATAATGAATAAATCAAATAGAAATATTATGGAAAAGTTCAAGAGGAAATCGTACCATGTCAAAATTCACAACTGTCCCAGTTGTTATTATTTCATACATAAATCTTAACATATAATATCCGCATTCTATGAGGCCTTGTTGTTCATGAAACTTCTGTTTTAATGAGTTTAAATTAAAGATATTATTTTTATGTAATAAATAAAAAAGTACAAATTATAAATGGATATTTACCTTCGCATTTACATATATGATCTTTGTATTCCTTTTCTTTGTGTTTTTTCGAAGGTAGGCCCATGCACTGTTAGAAAATAATAAGAATGGGGTAAATTTACAATTCATTATAATATATAAAACTATTGAGAAATTGAAACATACTTTTCTAATATATTCTTAAAACTTTCCCGCACATCACCATGGACAGAGCATATCCAATAAAGTGGTTTCTCCCTTGGGAAAAAAACCCCTCACATCCAATGATCACTGATAAAAGGAATTTAAAAGTTAGTTGTTTTTTATGTAAAAAGATAATTAATTCTATGAGAGAAATTTGTTTCATACCTCTAAAAAAAGGAATCATCCAACATTATGTGACTATATTCTTTTCATGTATTTCAAGAATATAAACCAGTCTTTGTTCCTCATTCAATGCACATGATTCAGGGGAAATCAATTGCGGGTCCATGAATCCAAATACTTCTGTCAGCTCATTCTTCTCACAAATTTTATAAAGATACCTAATACAAAACATACATAAGTATACATTTTTAATAAATATAACATAGGGAAAAGGTGTTAAGACTTACATGAAAAACATTTTCACCACGTTAATGCCCAACTTATCTCCAGTAACAGGCTCCAAGATATCAGTTTTTGTAATACCCACACTTATTTCATGTCCAAAAACATGAGCTTCCATTGGAAACTCATAATAACCCACCAACAAATTTGAATATCTTGACAATCTATCAAGACTACTATAATTTGTATCTGATTTCATAGTCATTTGTCTTTGCTGTTGTCTATACAGTATTTCTTTACCTTCAAAGTATTCCACTAAAAATAAATTGAAAGGTATATTAGTTTTCAAATGATAAAACAATCTTTAATAAAAAACAAAATAATTGGTATAACATTCATACCACTATGGTAATGATTCGAAGAAGTCTGGATGGCCAAATTAAAAAATGGCTGATACTCAGTCCAACAGTCGCCACCTCATCTATAGGTATTGGTACCCTAGCTAATCTCTCTATAATATCCTTTATAGTGACCCTCGGATTCTCTACCTCTAATTGTTGATGATGAACTGTATCTTCTATACAGTATACCAACCCATATGCCACTATATGATGTTGAGAATCATCAACAAACAACTCGCAATAAGTAGGAAGCTGCGTCGGAGGAGTAGGATAAAAAATGGGGTCCACAGGATGAGGTGGGTGGGTGGAAGCTACTGGCGGAGGTGGAGGATAAATAATGGGGTCTGTAGGGGGAGGTGGAGGAGTGGGAGCTACAGTCTGAAATTGCCTTTGCATTTCTAGAAACAGAGACTACACCGACGCTCTAATATTGTCCTCCATCGTCGCATTAATATTTTTAACTTCAGCCTCCAAGGATTCTATTTTTTTTATAAACCCCCTCAACGTTTGAAGTTGAAGAACATGGAAACACTTTTCTTACCGATACACCTTCCGGATATCCACTTACACGACCAGGATGTTTGGGCCTTCCCTATGCTGCAGATAAAATATCTTCCCTCCCAGTAGCTATAAATGTCCCCTGTGAACTCTTCTCCTCAAGAGAGTCATGTATTAATTAATTGAAAATTTCTATAATGATTGAAATTATATAAAAAAAATAGTCAACTTAAATAAATAAAATAGATATCTTACAATCCTCTCAGCTACGATTAACGATTCTTCCGAAAGATATTGCCCTTTTTTCCCTTCCGATATCTCTTCAATTTTTCATGTCTAGACGGAGGGGATGGAGGGGCCACCTCTCCAGAGCTTGAAGATTAGCTCTTAGTTGTTGAAATTTTCCAGCCATCATTTGTTCTTCCAATAATGCATACCCTCCCCGAGATAAAATATGAGGGTATACATTTCTAGATTGGATCTCCTGAGGAGCTTTACTTGTTTCTGTAATTTAATAATAAGAAATCATTAACAAAACATTAATAAAATCATTTATATAGGAATGTTTATAAAAGTTTACATTGCCCTTACCAGAAATGACTCTTTTCTTCTACTTTCAAAAAAATGTCTCCAGGTGTCTTCATTTGAAAAAGGATATATATACGACATGGATTATCATGACTCCTATGACCATAATTGAAATCAGATGAGAGGGTTGATTTGAAATCCCTCCATCTCCTGGCAGCCAAGGATAAGCATTTCTTCTTGACTCCTCCAGTGTTAGGAATATCAAATATCATCTGATAAAGAAGAGGTTAAAGATATTATATATACTAGAAACATTAAAATAATAGTCAAAAATGACAAAATATCTTACCAAAATCATCTCCCATAACTGATAGATTATCAATTTATCCACACTTCTCCAATCATCATACAGAATGCTCACTTTGCTCTTAGCTTGAGTTCCTACAAAACTCATAAAATCTTTTGCATTCAGACCTCTAGGAATATCATCATCATCAAACTCAATGACTATCCTCTGATCCTACGTACGGCCAAGTGATAATTTTGGAAAATGTGTGCACCCACGTTTACCAACCTTTGAACTCTTTGTCTTAATAGGAGCATGTGAATGTTCATCCCCAGAGGTATGACCAGAAATATTCTCATCTCTAGAATCATGTGGTTGATCAACTGAATGATCTGTCATTATCCTTCAAATCAAAAAAACAAACGTCAGTTCACAAATATACAAATTCAAATATTTTAATACAACTGTAATCAGAAAATAGAAAAGTATACTAAGTTATGTAATAGTAAACATTGGTGATATGGTAAGCATGTTAAACAATGGTAAAGATGGTCAAGATGGTCAAGATGGTCAAGATGGTGAACATGGTAAACCTGGTAAACATGGTAAACATGGTAATGTAATTGTCACTGAACAAAAATAATAGATATATCATTCTTGTAATGGTTATAAACATGATAAAGAAAACCAAAAAAACCTAAAACAAACAAAAACTTATACTTATTTTGTTTCAAAACATGTTTTAATAAATAAAGAACGTACAAATATACAAATTCAAATATTTTAATACCACTCTAATCAGAAAATAGAAAAGTGTACTAAGTTACATAATAGTAAACATTGGTAATATAGTAATAATGTTAAACATTGGTAAAGATGGTCAGGATGGTCAAGATGGTCAAGATGGTAAACATGGTAAACCTAGTAAACATGTTAAATATGGTAAAGTAATTGTCACTTCACAAAAATAATAGATATATAATTCATGTAATGGTTATTAATATGATAAAGTATACTAAACAAACTTAAAAAAAACAAAAACTTATACTTATTTTGTTTTAAAACAAGTTTTAATAAATAAAGAACTTACAATATCAAACATTAACGAAAAAAAATAAATGTAAACAAGAAATAAACATATATTACCTGTAATTTTACGAATGTACAAATGGATTCTTCTCCCAAATTCCTTCATCGTGATCATTCCTTATGGCACAAACAATGTCTTCAACATGCTCATCATTATGTTCTGTTAATATTTCCATGCAAGTAGGGATCTCACATAAATCAGCATATTCATCAAGTTCATCCTCAACAACATATTTTTTTCCCTTGTAAAACAACATCCCACTGCATATCTGATTGATCTACTACATAGAAAATTTGTTTTTCATGTTTTTCCATTAATAAAAAATCAGTTGTGTCTTCCAATCTATTCAGATTAACAAGTGTCATTCCAAATTCATCGTGTCTGACACTATTGTTAACAATAAACCATTTACCGTTAAAAACAGGAACTTTAATTTTAAAGTAATCAACCTCCCATATTTCTTCAATCACTTCATAATTTTCACTTGATGCAGAAATTGGGTTTTTGTCCTTTGCACTCGAAAAATGCATCGCTTCTGCAAACACCAATACACCACTATTCTGAACTGCACTTCTGTCGTCCTGAGCTTTCTTATAAAATGTATAACCATTATTGTCATAACCGAACCATGTTATCACATTTAAACATGGACCACCCACTATCCATTTTAATGTCTCTGATACATCTGATCTACTAAGAAATGTCTTTTTAATCCTGGACAAAAAAGTTTTGTTGTGCTCGTTCAAAATACACATTTCTTTCTTCTTTGGATGACATTGTTTCAACTCATTAATATGAAATGTGATATACGGTTGAGTATTAGCTATGCTATTCAAGATGTATGATTCTAACTTATTCATCTGTTCAGCTGACAATGATTTGACTTTCAAGCCACGAATCCCCTTTCCCTCATTATTAACTCATTCATGATGAGATGGAGGAAAACCTATGTGTTGCACCGCAACCATGTAGCTCGTACAAAACTCTGATACCTCCTCAGAAATATACTTTTCAATAATGGAGGCTTTAGGGAAATATGGATTTTTAACATACCCCATTAATATTTTCATATACCTTTCAAAAGGATACATCCAACGAAGATATACAGGTCCAAAAAGCTTTATTTCTCGAACTAGATTAATCATTAAATACACTATTATATAAAAAAATGTTGGTGGAAAATACATTTCCAATTGAAAAAGTATAAAAATTGAATCCTTTTTCAAAATTTTCAAAGCATTCACATCAATCTCCTTACAAATTGAATTGAAAAAATAACACAACTTCATTATAGTCTTTCTGACACGAATGGGCAATATTCCACACAATGCAACTGGTAGAATTTGTTGCATCAGGACATGAAAATCATGTGATTTCATACCTATCAACTTTAAGTCCTTCAATGAGACAAAAATT
Organism: Viscum album; assembly: GCA_963277665.1. NCBI lineage: Eukaryota > Viridiplantae > Streptophyta > Magnoliopsida > Santalales > Viscaceae > Viscum > Viscum album. The sequence continues at coordinate 1,613,600,774 of OY728163.1, forward strand.
TTTACAATAGAAGAATAACCTTTAGGCACTTTTATATCATGAAGACATTGACAGAAGATAATTTTCTCCCTCTTCAATAATGTATGACAAGCCGGGGGAAGATATGTTCATCTTCCTTTAGGAGTGGGAGCTAACTCCAATCTTATTACCATTGATAGTAAGTCTAATCTTGCATTCAACCCATCTTTTGTCTCTACTTTAATATCTAACAATGTTCCAATCAAATAATCACATATATTCTTCTCCACGTGCATGTCATCAATATTATGTTTAACTTCATGATACCTCCAATATGGTAGCTCAAAAAATATTGATCTTTTCTCCCAAACATGTCTATCATTACCAGATTTCTGTGTCTTTCCCAATGTCACATCAAGGTTTTTCACCCTCTCAAAATATAGATCTGGGGATAATGGTTTTGGAGCAGTATAAAATTCTTGTGATCCATTGAACGCCTTTTTTAGTCTTCTATAAAGGTGATTCATAGGTAAAAACATTCGATGACCCATGTACACTATTTCCCTCCCATGATGCAATTGACAATATGACGTCTGTTGTTCGCAAATTGGACATGCTTTATGCCCTTTAACACTATATCCAGACAAATTTCCATATGCTGGGAAGTCATTTATAGTGAACAGAAGCACTGCATGCCATTGAAAATATTCCATTTTATAATAATCATACACCCTAATACCATCAGCCCATAATAGTTTCAAATCATCAATCAACGGTGACAAGTAAACATCGATATCATTTCCGGGTTTCTTTAGACTAGAAATCATTATACTCAACATGAAATATTTGCGCTTCATACAAACTTCAAAAGAGAGGTTGTAATTTACCAATAAAATAGGCCATGAACTATGTGTGCTACTGAGGGTTTGGTATGGATTCATTCCATCTGTGCACAACCCTAGTCTGAGATTTCTAATTTCATTTCCAAATGTAGAATATTGCACATCAATTTTCTTCCATTGTGGAAAATCAGCTATATGATGTATTTTTCCATCACATACCCACTCATCAACATGCCATCTTAATCTTTTTGCATCATGTGAATTAGCGAATAAACGTTTGGAATGATGAAATATAGGAAGATACCAAAATACCTTTGAAGGGAGCTTCGTAATCTCTACATCAGCATGTGATTTTTCTTTCACCTTATACTGTGATGTCCCACATTTAGGAAACTCTGATAGAAATTCATATTCCTTCCTATATATAATGCAGTCATTTGGACAGGCATGTATTTTCTTGTATCCCATTCCCATCAGGCATAATATTTTCTTGTCCTTGTAATATGAATCTGGAAGATTTTTATCTTTTGGAAGAATGTATTTCATCAATTGTATAAGCTATGTAAAACTTCTGACACTCCATCCATGTTTCGACTTCAGGTTAATCAATCTTAACAACGCCGACAAAACCGTAAAATCTATACAACCAGGATATAATGGTTTTTCAGCATCACCATATAGACGCACAATTGTCTGTTCTATCTCAATTTCTTCTGCTACAATATCACGAATCATTTCTTCAATTCCATCGTAGTTACCATCATGTGATTCATCATCATCAGTGAAATTTCATCCAGTTTCACCATGCCAAATCTAAGGTTTGTAACTCGGATTAAAACCATGACAAATCAGATGATCATTTATCTCTCCACTTTTCAACTTCTTCATATCCAAACATTTCAGGCATGGACAGAAAAAATGTCACTACTTGGATCATTTCGTTTAGCGAATTCCAAAAAGGCATCAACACATTCCTCATATTCATTTCTCATTCAATGTGACATAATCCAAATTCGACTCATTATTACCTATAACAAATATCAAAAATATATATTTTTTTAAGATAAGACAAATATAAGTTTATATGAAAAAAATCATAATTTGAATTTAAAACAATTTTGAAATATAAACAAAATCTATGCGTATTTAAAAAAATATGTTTGAATATTATTATTAAAACAAAATATAGTTAGATATAACAGTTTTAAATTCCATTGAATAAAATAAAACCATAGCACCTACATGGTTGATAGAAAATTGGAGAGAATGGAGTAAACCTGAGAATCAAATCATATTTAAAATAAAAATTCAGATGGAGAAAATCACAATATAAATCCAAACACCCTTGGACACCCCCCAACCCTCTGGACATGCCCTCACCCCCCAAACAACCCCCAAAACCCTCTGGACAAGCCTCCACCCCCTTGGACAGCCCCCCACCCACCCCCTGTACACCCTCAACCCTCTGGACAACCCCCAACCCCCTGGACAGCCCCCACCCCTCTAGACAACACCACCACCCCTCCTGGACACCACCCCCACCCCTACCCCCTTGGACACCCCGCTGGACACCCCACAACCCTTTGGACAACACGCCCCCCCCCCCCCCTGAACAGCACCCCACCCCCTGGGCAGCACCCCACCCCTCCAGACAGCACCCCCACCCCTCCTGGACACCACCCCCACCCCCGACCCCCTTGGACACCCCCCTGGACACCCCAACCCTCTGGACAGCCCCCACCCCCGGACAACCCTCAAAACCCTCTAGACAGGCCTCCACCCCCTTGGACATCCCCCCACACCCACCCAATCCTTGGACACCCCCTGGACACCCCCCCCCCCAACCCTCTGGACAGCCCCCACCCCTCGGACAACCCCCCAAACAATCGTTTACATATAAAACTAGGGATGGTGAACAACGAAAAACACATGCATTTAATATATACTTTTGCATGAAATAGATAGAATTAAATATTATTAAATATAGCTACTTAAATGATCGTATGATAATTAAAAATAATCATTGATATTCAACTAGTCAAATGATCATATGTTTCTCGATAACTAATATCATAATTTATTTTATCAAAAAAGTCACACAAAATAGTCCACGAACATGTTTCGCACCAACATCACAATTTAATAAAACAATCCCTCAATTTATAAAACATTCTGAAAATGTTTGACATCTTAAATCACCTCTTTACCTTTAAAAAACCCTTATTAGGTGAATAACATCACCAAAATATTGCATTTACACCATTTTATCACTTTTTTTACCACATTATATCATTTTAAATTTTCATAAAACAATCCCAAGAGGAACAACCATGTTTTGCACACAAAAGACATTCCAACCCCCCATTCAAGAAAAAAATCATACGAATACAAATCCAAAATATAAATTTCAGCTCAATACCAATTTATTAAACCACCCCCATATTTTAATAATTTACCTCAAATAATGTCTCAAAAAATACACATGAAAAAAACTTTTTCATAAAACACCTTCAAGAAGTGTGACAAGGTTTTACACATAGCACCCATTCAAAACCCTCCTTTTGAGGCCCACATGACAATAAAGAATTAAAAAACCATAATTGGATTCCCCTTTCAAAAATAATGAATCAATTTCATAGGTTATAAAATACATCCAAATATTAACCTAAGAGTCACACATTAAAAGCACCAAATTTCAAGATAAAATGAATATATAAAATTAAAGACATATCCAAATCCATCAAAAAAAAATTTGGGACCACAAAAAATATAAGATGTAGGAAAAACGAATAAAAAAAAGCATGCAAAAATATAGTGTTGCAAGTTGAAGGCTTACATGAAATGGGGGTTTTGGAATGCCTTTTGTGTTGCGAGTTGAAAGCACACAAAATGATTTGAGATGATAACTCTGAGAAAAAAAGCACACAAATATCGAACGACTTGAAAGCACACAAAACGAACGAAAAAAAGCACACAACAATCGCAAAACATAAATATAGACTATCCGGGAAAAAAACAAACGATATAAATTCGTTGAAGGCTTACTTGAGTGTTGCGAGTTGAGATGATAGATCCGAGGAGAGTAAAGATGATAAAAGTTGTAGGCAAAATGAGTTTAACAGCGAGATCGATGAGCCGATTAGGGTTTATCACGTGAGAGAGACGAGCCGCCGGATTGGCGAACGGAAATACGTAAATGACAATCCTCGAGGATTGTTATATTTTTAAATGTTTTTATAAAGTCATTTATTTATTAATCGACGTTATAAACTGTTTTTTTACATTTATAACGTCAGTTATTATAATAACCGACGTTATAGATGTATCAGATACAGATATTTTTACATCGGTTGTAGAATAACCGACGTAAAAAAGACCTAAAAAATCATAGTTTTTTACGTTAGTTATAACATAAATAACTTAAAAAACGCATCGAATACACATTTTTTACGTCTGTTATAAAATAACGGACCTAAAAAACCACACCGTGTGGGGTTTTTTCGGTCGGTTATTTGATAACCGACGTAATAAACTCGTAGTTATCTCATTTTTTACTTCGGTTATCAAATAACCGACGTAAAAAACACGTAGATATCTCATTTTCTATGTCGGTTATCAAATAACCGACGTAAAAAACCCAACGCGCTATGGTTTTTTACGTCGGTTATTTTATATCCGACGTAAAAAAACCCGTAGATATCTCATTTTTTAATTCGGTTACCAAATAACCGACGTAAAAAACCCCTGCGCTTTGGTTTTTTTACGTCAGTTATAACATAACCGACCTAAAAACTAAACACGAGTGATTTGTAATGTCGGTTATTAGAAAACCCGACGTTAAAAATATACTCACCGCAATTGTTATGTCAGTTACAAAATAACCGACGTAAAAAACCACATTTCACAGATTATCAGGTCGGTTATATATAACCGAATTAAAAAATGGTAACGTAAATAACATTTTCTACACTAGTGAAGTGTATATTTTCTACGTGTTCTACACAATATTATCAATAAAAAATATTTCTTTTAAAATAGATTTTTAATTATGGATCCTTCAAATGAGTAATTTAGAATTCATTGAACATTACAGATCCAAACTATCTAAAAGAATAAAAGTATGTCATTTTTATCCAGTTTTTGATGTGGGTATATGGTGAAGAGATTCTTGAACAACTTTTGGTACTCATAATGAGTCTCTCTGATTGATTGAAAAATTGTATAGATCTTCTCTCTGATCAGCATGGCTCTTAATGTTCGGAAAACCTCTACATAGATCACTATTTTAGATTATCTTATTCATTTAATTCTATGATTTGAATATTGCACACCCATTTCATTATGTATCCCTCTATTGATATAGGGGATTCCCTCTACTTGAATTGTTCCCATGTGACTGTTTCAAATATAAAATTTCAGAATTCATATGTGATTTCTTGTATGAGTAGATATCATTATTCTAGTATAAGACAATTATATTTCAGAATGACATGAATCTTGTTAATGTTAAATTACAAATCAGTTTCCAAATCCCAGATTACTATTTGATTTCATTTTTTATGGAATTCTGTTGTGAATATATCATCCAGGGGTTGGATGGGATTTCTAGTGATTGTTTCTAGTTTATAGTGAACACTACACATGTAACTTGAACCTAGAAGAGTTATTTTAGAAAATAATTTTTTCATGATTATTTTTTAAATTGGATTTTTCATTGTTAAAATTTATGATTAGATTTATGTAATGGTTAATTTTAACATCACAACATTAAATATTAATATTTTTTTCTTGTTCTAAGACACTACCTCCCCAATGATGATAATATATTTTTTAGGAAATACTTGTCAATGGGACATGTAAAAATAATAATTACCTATCTATATTCTAGTGGTTAACCATAGGTAGTCTCCCAAATACGTGTGTTCACTAAATGGGTTTTCTAATTTTGTTTTTCTGATGAAATTAACATGAAACGATTTTTATTAACTTTAAGGAAGAACAATTTTAAATTATTGAATTTAAAATAGTTTTTAAAGTGTGATTAGAGAAGGTTTTGGAAGATCTAGATCATTTATTTTATGTTTTTCAATTATTATGCATTTCTCTTCTTCATTCTAGAAAGAGAGTTATTTATTTATAGATTCCCTTCTCTCCATTTTTCATAATTCTATGTAGAATAAATTCTTTATTGATACCTCATGTCTATCTTCACTCTAACCTAGGTGTGTGGAATTATAGTGGTCCCTCTTGATTATTTCTCAAAATACCTAATTTTTTCATAATTAAATATATTCTCAACTTAAAACATTACACACAATCTAATGATAAATGAGCAATCACCACCTAACTGAAATATATTATATTTAATATAGTAAGGAATTGGTTATAGGGTGATATGGAATATTTTCCCTATAAATTGTAATGACATATTTAAGACCAAATACTATCTCATTAGTAATTTATTTTTGAAAATTATTGATTGAAACTAAAAATAATAAGAAAGAAACGATATTTATATAATAAAACCTAAAAACTCAATCATAGAAATATATGTGCACCCTCCCCCTTTCTAGATCACAAAAAATAATTACCTCAATATGTATGTGGTAATTGAGTTGGTCTTAGAGAGGGGAGAAATTATAATAATCATTGGAAAATAAACGAAAATATAGAAAATGTAGTAAAGTTGTGCAACAACAGGGTTTACTTTCCCACTACCTCCCGTCATCAATCGATCCACATTCCAACCCATAGGTATTCTATTTATGTGTATAGGTATCACCCCAAAGGTGTCATTTTTAGACAATAAATTGGTATAAAATTATCTTTCGTTGTCCTATATTTATAAAAATCTATCTGAGATAAATTATTTTAATACTACTCATTCTTGTTCATGTTTGGAATATTTATAAAATACTTATATATTTTAGAACATTAATTCATCGAGTCTGAACACCGTAGTTTTTTCTACATTTAAATATTGTGTAGTGTATATATGATTTGAATAATGTTTAGGATGTAAATGTTGTTTATTTTGTAAATTTTTCTTTTCCTATGAGTTGTAGTTTCACTAGAGATCCCATCCAATTCAACATCCCTTCCATATTATAATTCATTTTTCACACTATGAATTAAAGATCACTACATTCATCTCTTTTTGTTTATTTCCATTCAAGACAAATATCCAATTATAAGTCACAAAACCGTAAAATCATAGTATAATTTATAAATTTATTTAAAAAATAAATTCATTTTACGTAAAAAAACCTTAAAAATATGGAAATGTAAAACATCTAAAAAAATATAATCAATTACATATCACAAGATATAACAAAAATATCTATCTAAAATTTCATCTCAGTTGGGATAAAACAAAAAATATCTCTCAGGGCAAGATCACCTGAAACCCAAAATAGAATATAAAAATATTTAAATACCCACAACAAATTCCCCTCTCATGGCTAAGTCTCATCCACTCAATTTCTCTAAGATATCAAGCACAACCATCCAAAACAGTGTCGCTTCACTAGTTATTCATATACCTATGAGGTTATCTCATGTATAAATGATATAGGGCCACATAAGAAGTGTGTGAGTGTGATTAATTATGAATCCGCGAATGTTTCTCCATAATAACATGTAAATATAGTTAATATAAAATATAATAATGAAAATTTATGAAATAAATAGTTGAACTATAGTAAAATAGGAAAATGTAGATCTTCAGGATCAAAGTAGTTACATGATATTGACCATATCTAATTTCACATGTTCTAAACATCCTTGAATGTATCATATAACAACAAGAAGGTTATGATAATCAACAATCATTAATATAATGAATATATATATATATATCATAGTCTCGGTGAATGTCCCTCGCATCTTAATACCCATCATATATCATCAGGTGAAAATGGATCCCACTTATGAATACTGTATATCTTATAAAATTAAGGGAATTGATTCCACCATTTATTACCCATCATATAAAAAAATCAGGTGGAGTGTTGTCCCCCAATAAATACCCATAATATATTATAATCAGGGGAATGACTGTAACACATCAGGTTTTGTGGAAGTTGTTTATCTATGTCACTAAAATTTCATTGATGTCATTAATTTCTCCTAGTCAAATACTCCTTTCATAGGGAAACATAATTTTATTCACTTCATGACACACCAAATTGGCATACATAAGACCCCACACTATCTTGGAATTCATTACACACAACATTGAGTTCCTATGAAGCATTTTTAATTGTTATAACTAAATAAATTAAATAATTGTAGATTTTCCCATAAAAATAGTAATTTGAATAATAATAGCTAATTTTAAAATATTTTAAAATATTTATTTATATAAATTGATCATAGTTATAATGATTTATATATTTTTTTGGTATATTCCTTAAAAGTTTAAAAATATTATTTTCTCAAATGTACTACTTTTCATGTCCTTGTCTTAGAAAAAATAATATTAGTTTTAGACACATATTGAATTTTTTTTAATGAATAATTATTTTAATATTTATAGTGTTTAATATATCATAGTTTAATTTTTTGGAATTTTTCAAAGAAAATTCATTTTTGAATTAATACTCAAAAAAACTAAATTTTAATTGAAAACTGATTTTTCATCTAATTTATTTATATAGTTATATTATATTTTAAATTATATTTAATGAATAATTAGGTAAAAAATATATTATTTAAATGTACTTTAGGTCATCAGAACCTATTTCACACGGAAATTAGAAATAAAAATGTGATGTGCTTTGGATCATTTAACATTAAAACAACGCAGTGTCGTCTCGTATGCACGAATAATTTTAAATTAATTTCATCTTCATATGTGTTTGGAATTTTGAAAAATAAATTCCATATTTCAAATTAGAATGATTTATATTATATTAAAATTTCTTCATCTTATTTTATCAAATATATTATTTTATGTAGTTAATATTTATTATAAGTATTATGGAAAAAATTATTCATTTAAATGTAAAAAATAATAATAAGGCCCGAAATGACCTATAAACTTGTTCAAAACACATTTTATGGATTTATTTATTCAATAAGCCTTCCATTATTGTGTTTCATTTTTTTACTACCTTGTTCTGGTAAAATAAATGGTATAGTTCAGTTGTTTTCCAACATTCAAAATATGTCCTTTACCTTTCATATAAAAGGCCACCAAATCTACCACTTCTCCACACCTCTCAAACAACATAAGATTTAAAAATATCTAACCAATAAACATACCAGAAACATTATATTACTACTTGATGTATACCTTTTTTTATAAGTCCTACAAGTAATGCATTTTTTGCAAACCAAATGGACTTACCCAATAAAGAGGTAACATCCTCCCTCATGCTCTTGTCATTTTATTAGTCTTCCACCCCAAATAATCTTCTTATGAAATTATTTTAAAAAACAAGTATCATAAATATTATTATATAATTTTATGATATGTTTTTGTCCTACACACATAGGGACCATCATATAATGGAAAACAGCCATACGATTGATGTGTACAATAAACTACCGCAAAAAAATGATGATTATTCTTTCTTTCTTTACCGCCTATGATGGTGGAAATTATGATGGAAATACTGTTTATATATGATATTTTTGGTAATTATTATGTATTTAAAAATATTTAATTATGTTAAAGCCAATATATTTATACTTTACATTTTGGGTAATTACAATAATTTTGTTTGAGGATGGTTGGATTACCACCCCCTCAAAGAGTTGTGATTCGTTCACAGCTTACATGGAATTTTTTAGGGAAGAATTTAGTTTAATTATATGATATATATGAAATATTAATTCTACTATAAATATTATACATATACATATATATTTCATTTACTTCCCTTCCTTCAATTGGATAATGAAACGGATGAAACATTCATGCATATGTATGACATATCATGTCCATTAATGGCGTGTACCATTTTCATAAATAAATATTCTATAGATTATTATAATAAAAATATAATTAATATTAAAGGAATTTGTATAAATTTTAAAATTCAAAAAATCATGAAATATGTATAAGTACTAAATATAATAAAAATTAGTACACACACGAAAGACAATGTGGATATTACCCGACGTGAAAACATTACATACAATTGTTTAAAAAGGGTAATAAAAAATAATAATCAAGCCATATGTTGTATTATATATAAGATTGCGATTTTTATATATTTATAATAATATTAAATTTTTTATATAGGTGGTTTTTATAAGTATGATGAGATTCAAGAAACAAGATAATGAAATTTCATCTAACTTTTTATATATGTGAGATAAATGAAATGTTCACAACCATTTTATTTTGTGTGGGTTCTATATTGCCCTTGAATTTATTATATTGTTATTATTACAAATATTTTTGATATTACATATTTATTTTACAATATTTCTTTCATGAGGTTAATGATTGAAAATTTACCAAATTGGTAAGACAATTTGTCTCAATTGTCATTTTTTACGTCTCATGTTTTGTTATGCACCTAAATTCTATTTTTAGGTGTATATTCATAAATTTTACATTTAATATCCTGAATAGACTTATTTTCATGATATTTTAAGAATCATCTAATTTAATTTAATTACATGGATGGAATTATTGCATGTTTCTTTGTGGTATGAGTTTGATAAAACAATCTCATCATTTTTTAGGATTGCTTATGATTATGTTTCCTTTGTTGAAATATTTTGATTCATCTCTCAAGAAGACTAATTAATTATCTTCTCCTATAGTTTTAGATGAGATCATAATTTATTATTACAATTTCCACTATTTGGTAGTTAATATAATTAAAAATTGTTTTTACTAAAAATCGGTTTCTATTTCATTTTTGGATTAGAAAGATCTTTTATCTCAAAAAAACATGTGTAAAATATTTTTTTAAAAATGTTTTCATATTATGCATGATATAAATTTCAAGGAAAAAGTTTCTAATATTTTATGGTTTCATAATATTTTATTATAATATTTCAAATTTATTTTCAAATTAATTGTAATCAAAACATTTTCACACTTTCTCTATAAGTTTTCAATAATTTTAAATGAAATGGGTTTTAAAATGGTTTCTAGATTTCCCTATATGTTTTCAAAGTATTTTTAATGAAATTTTTATTAAGACATTATCATTATTTCTTTATAAATATTCAATATATTTTAAATTATATGGTTTTAAAAACGTTTTGAAGAATTATTTTTATTTTAAAAAAAATAAAAAAGGATTGGGGTTTAAAAACTTTGGAAGCGTACTTTATATGTTCTAAATAATCTTTTATGAAATTGTTTCAATATTATTTTTTAAATTATCAAGTCAAAATAATTTCAAAGTAATTTTAATCATTCTTTCAGATATTTCAAATTATTTTCAAAGAAAATGGATTTCAAAAGTTTTTATGTCGTAAAATTTCATTTTCAATGATGAAGGGATATTATCCTCATGAAAATTTTAAATTATATATTTCAAAATCATATCACATATGTGATGAAATCAGATGTTTTTACTCATTTATATTACGGGAAATTATTCAATGTTTCCATTTATATTATTTCTATTAATGGTTTATGTATTTATGACATGATTTTTATGTATCTTATTTCTCTTTTATAAGTTAAATTCTATTGAAACCAATTTATATTTCACAGGTATATGCTTTCTAAACCCATTTCTCATTCATGGATTTTATTTTTTTGAAATATACTACTTTTCATGGGTTATTATTTTGATGAAATTATTATGAAACATGCTTCTTTTTCCACATGTTATGATATAAATACACATTTATTATACCCATTTAATTTCATGGGTTATGATATGATTGGTCATGATTTTGTTTCACAAGTTTATATGATTTCATTACGATATGGTTAAGACCTATAACTTCCTCCTAGGCATTGGTTAAATATTTATATCTCAAAATATAGTCTATGATGGTAGCGAGAGTGGACCATGAATGCAGTGGTGGCCATGAGAGTGATCCATGACTATCATGATGCTGTGAGGAGTGAAATAATACTATTATTTTGGCCATAGAAACTGAACCATAACTAAAAAGATTCAATGAGTAGTGAACTGATCTTAATAAAATGGAAATGGGAGTGAACCATGACTACAAAGATGGTATGAGGAGTGAACTAATGCTAATATCTAGTCAATGGGACTAAGCTAGTCCAACTAAGTTGGTATGATGAGTGAACTTGTGCTACTATTATTACCATGATGCTGAACCAGGACTTAAAATATTTTATTGGGAGTGAAACCATAATATCAATATAGCCTTGGAAGAAATTCATTGACAACTATGGAAATAATATAATATCATTGATTGTTTTCAATAATTCCATGTATTATTTCAATGTTTTGATATCATGGATTGTGTTCTTTATTAATTTGTCAATCATGTCTTATGAAGTGAAAATCATTATTCAGTGATTCAAGTTTATGATATATTTATATGTATGGTATGATCTTCTAATGATTTGATCACATTCACAAACTCATATTCTCATTCTTATGCTTGTATGTCTCCCTTTTTTCCCTTACCCAATATATAAGACAACCCCTTTTATGATTCATTTCTCATAGGTTATGAATATATGTATTATGTTTGACATGTCTAAGAAGTTTTTCCGTTAGTTAGAACCTATTCAGAGATAGGGTATCTCACATATGTACTATATTTAATTTTAAAAGGTTTAAAAAGCCACTATACTAATACAATCATTGGGAATATTTCGGTATAATGTTTTAAATATTCCAAAAAAGAGAAATAATGGTAATTAATAAAAATATAGGGTTTATATTGATAGTATCAGATAAAATGATTCTTTATCCTTTTCAAACCAAGATGGAATCCATTTTTTGAGGTTCCCATGAATATTTATAAGGATGTTTCTAGGTATGTCACTGATGATAAGTATAATGATGAGTTCACATTTATGGAAATTTCCTAGAATTTTGGTAAAGGATAGAGGGAGTGTTTTCTAAAAAATATATATATGATTGGATAATAAAAGTGTATGCATTTGTAGAAAATGTATACCTAAGGGAAACAACATTGACAAGGTGTTTCAAACATGATTCGGCGTAACCTGGTACACAACAATGAGCATTGTTGAACACATATTTTGACAATCCTAATGGGTATGATTTGGTAAATTAAAATCTCATTATGACCCCTCACAAAGGATTTAAAAACAATATTCCTATGAATAAACAAGAATATAAATTGTTTGTCATTGATTATGGAAGGTGAAATGATTTTGACATCATATAAGTATTTATTTTTCATCATTATATGGGTTTCTACTCTGATATGTGTTTCTCACCCTATACATTTTCAGACTTGGTCAATAGAGAGAACTATAAGTAACATGGTTAACAATAATTTTTTTAGATGTAGAAACAATGGGGATTAAGAAAATCAGTTTTCCAATTTGAAATATCATAAATATTTTGTGAACGGTGTTATGAGTGTAAGTTATAATTATGAAGATAAGGAAACCCCAAATGACATGTGAAAGGTATGTGGTGTTATTATATTATAGTTTACATTAATCATAAGAATATTGATTATATTTAGGTCGAGTAATATTAATAAATTATTTATTATTCATATTCTAGAAAATATATATTACATAATAATTTGATGAATCCTAAGTATTGGTTTAATGATTATATTTGATGAATGAAGTATATATGTTTTGGAATACAAAGATCATGTTCTATGAATCATGAAATACAGAAGTATTTTCGGTATAATTTTTCATTACGGATTGAAATGTATATTTTTAATAGAGACGAATACTTTGAAAATTTACATTTTGATTAAGTTAAGGTTTACCATAAATGTTATCAAGTTGTAGTGATTTTTTTGGTTTTTCTTGGATAGATATATGTTTTAATTGGATAAAGTATTCTATAGAGCACTGATAACTCGAGATTAGTTTACTTAATTGAAGAAAAGTGTAAAGGTCCTGATGGATGATGTTTATAACTTTAGATATTTGAGGAATATATCAATTAATCTTTTGAATAATGAAAATTTCATGTTTTCAATAAGGATTTATGCTACTTCAGGCCATTACCATGTTTCATGTGAATATAAGATGGGGTTATTCAAATTTGTGGAATGTGACAACCAATATTTAATTTCTAATTTATGGAGGATCAATATTATGATTATTTCATGACTATAATTATATTGTTTTGTATTTTCATCCTTTTAATGGTTTTAAGGTAAACCATTCATGAAAAGTTTACGTTAAACATTTGAGGATGTATTTTTTATTGTGATTGCAATAAAAACCATTGTCATATGGTAATTTAGTGACTACCCATTTTTCATGAATTTATATCATATTGAATTTGGATGTTATATTAGTTTAGTTGTTTAAATGGAAATTGTGTATATCGGATGAAAAGCAATAATGTTTGGCAAGGTCACAGGTCTTGACCCCTTGACCAAATGTCAATAAATATTTTACGCCTACCACTAGCCAACACAATGTCCTAGTTAATGTGTAATTATTTTTTATGAATAAATCATCATGATAAACCAATATATTTACTCTTTATATTTGTAGTTAAATGTACTAACCATATTTATTTTTGTGAATAGTTTGATACAACTTGTTATAATTTTCATTCATTTATGGGCCATATGATATGATAAAATATTCTTATTGTACTTAAGAAATAAAAGTTATTTTTGGACATCCATTTCCTTTTCAACAAAACTGTTACTCAACGTTCTGATAAAGATAAAAAATTTCCTTTTACCAAAATTTGAACTAAAGTGATGGCCTATAAATCACCACATATTTATGAAATTGAGGCCCTCAAATTTTTATTGATCTATCACTTGTTTGTGATTAAGTAACTTAGTCACTCCATATGAATATTTACATTTTTTCATCAATTTTATGTTTTCCCTTTCCACATATATTCTCTTAAATTGAAAGTGAGCTATGTGTTACATTTGGTAACCATTATATATCCAACATCGTTTTTTGGGAGTTTTAGTTTTTATTTTTACAATTATGGTTTATATGAATGGAACATTCATGTATTAAACAATTTACAACCTCGATGAATTTGCAGGGTGAAATTTATTTTAAGGGGGGTAGAATGTAAGACCCATGGTTTTTGTGGTCATTTTTTCGAATTAATTAACATTAATTAAAGTCTATAATTTAACTAATTCAAAAAATCATTTTATAACAAAATAGATTGTATTTCTCTACATGCAATGTCATCTTGACATACATTAAACGCAATACCTTCTTTCTATAGGTTACACACAACACTGAGATTCTATAAGAAATCATTTTATTGTTATAATTATTTAAATTATATAATTAAAAATTATTCATAAATCATAGTAAAATTATTAATAATAAATATAATCAATATTTTTTATAATGGTTTTATATATATTTAACATATTTATAATTAAAAATATAATTTTTCATAAATTCTATATATGATTAATGATACAATTTTTCTTAAATGAATTCTATTTAATTTCCCTCTATAAAAAATAATAACTTAATTTTATGTTGGTTGAGAAACTTATTTTGACTAAATGAACATCATATTTTAATTTAAAAGTTAATATTTAGCTTAAGGAAAATTTTTAGGATATTTCTGAGAAGCATAATTGTTTGGATAAATAGTGAAGAATAATGAATTTTAATTCAAAACAATTTTTCCATATAATTTATTTATATTTTCAATTTATATTTTAATTTTTTAATGTATAATTAGGTCATATATTCATAAATTAATCCAATTTATGTAATTGGATTCAATTTTAAATTCAATTTGCATATAAAAACACAGCATGCCTTTGATCATTTTTTACGTTAAAAAACATGCAGTATCATCCCATTAATGTGATAAATTTAAAATTAATTTATATCCCTTATATGATTTGAATTTGTAAAAAAATATTTAATATTTTTAATGATCATTATTTTTAATTTCTAAAAATATTATCTTAGTTTTTGTCTAAAAATAATAATTTATTTAGTTAAAATTAATTACATCTATTAAGATAAAAATAAGTATTGAGGGGAATAAAACAAAATATTCAGAAACCAAATTAATTTTTATATGTAAAAATTTGGGTTCACACACTTGTTTCAAAAACCATGTGTCTCCTTTAAATTCCCTATTAAAGGCCACTTCATCTCTATCATCATCACAAATATCAAACAACCTAATTACATCCCAGAACATTCAAATAAATATTTAAACAACCATCCCATCCTCCATCAATCCTCCCTTTTCTCATAAAACCTCCCAAGGAATCCCTTTAAGGAAAAACAAAAGGACATATCTAATTATGAGGTTACACCCTCCCCCAAGCACCATTTTTTAAATTTCATTCTCTACCCCCTCAACTCTTTCTATTACATGTTTATACAAAAAAACCTACTGTCATAAATAAACATATATATTGTTTTGATAATCGTTTGACCTTCATTCAGAGACACATACATCAAATGGGTAATGAACATTCTATTTGTGTGTGTGATGAACTATCGACTCACAAAACAATGATTATTCGTTCATCCTTTACAGACTCTCATGGTGAGAATTATGATTGATACTATTTTTAATATTTGATAAATATGATACATATTATCTCATTAAACATACAAGATTATATTACAACTAATATATTTATATTTTCTATTTTGTTTAGATACAATAATTTGTTTTAAGGAAGTGTGGACTACCGCAAACTCAATGTGATGGGATTAGTTCACAACATACATTAAATGTATTAAGGATGTGTTTAGTAAAATTATATGAATTATATTAAATAATAAGGTTGTTTTATTTATAATATATACATATAAAAATATATGAAGTGTCTTTTATTTCTTTTAATGAGTCAACAAAATAGAAGCATTGTTTATGTGTACGTATGGCCTACCAACTCCATGAACAGTGTATTCTATTTTCATAATTCTATATTCAAGAGATTTTTATAATAAACATATACTAAATAAAAAATTCTATTTATATCTTGTTTTCTTTCTGAAAATCATGATATATGTATAAGGACAAAATATATAACTAATTAAGGCACAAGAAATGAACAAACAAATATTACATGAAAGGAAACCATAACATAGAATTTTTAACAGGCGGATAATAAAATAACATAATATAACCATATATAGTGTTATAATTTAACAATTTGTCTATTTGATAGTTCTATTATAGACATTAATATATTATTTTGGTATTTTGTTTGAGTACATTGAGATTTAAGACACAAAGCAAGGAAACTTCATCTAAATTTATATATCCCTGAGAAACATGCAATGTTAACCACTCTTTTCTTTTCTGTGATTTATATATATTTCCGATAGAGGTGTTATATGATTCATATTATTATTTTTATGGTTATTTATAGATCTATTCGTTGAAATTTCTTTTATGGTGTTTATGATTTAAAATTTATGAAATTAGTAATACATTTTTGTCTCAATATTCCCTCATTGAGACTCATGTTTTTAAGGTACCTAATTTCATTTTAATGTTATATATATCCATATTGACATGTAATATCACAAATATCCCTATTTTAATGATATTTTGGGCTTCATGTAATTTCATTTACTTATACAGAGTGTACGATCCAAAGTTACCATGTGGTACAAGTTTGATGACAAAATCTCATCATTAATCATGATTGATTATAATTATGCTTCCTTTTTTTAAATAGTATAATCCCTATCTCATGAACACAAATGAATTATCTTCTCTTATTATTTCACTTGATATAATAATGTATTATTACCATTTTTGAAATTTTTTATCTTAATATAATTATGTAAATGTTTTCAAGAAATATATGGTTGTATTTCTCTCTTCCGTTAGAAATCTATTTTATTTCAAAACAAATGTACTCAAAATTGATCTAAAGAAAACTTTCAAATTATCAATGAAGATAATTTTCATGGAATGGGTATTTTTTATAGAAATTTTATTCAATGACTTATTTATAAATTTTTAATGTTATTTTAAATGAAATGAGATTCGCAACATTTTAAAGAAATCGTTATAAGATTTAAAATTATTTAAAAAGAAATGTTTTTCATAATTTTTTCATAAAATATTTATATGTTTTCAAAGTATTTTGAATGAAATGGGGTTCAAAATAATTTCAATATTACTTTATAAGTTTTCAATATGTTTTTTATTAAATGTTCTTCAATACATTTTTATCATACTTTATATGTTTTTGACATTCTTTCATTGAAATGGTTTTCAAAACGTTTTGAATAATTAATTATTAGTTATCAAACATGTTTTCAAAGAAAAATATTTTTAATATGTTCTCCTAATTACTTTATAATTTTTTATAGAAATTTTTTTTCTAAATGAATTGAACAATCATTTATTTTTTTTTTTATAAATAGTATTTTTCTAAATGATATCAATAATTAATTTTATGAATTGAATTTATTTCAATTTAAAATGGATTTTAAATGGTTTTAACTTTTAAAATTATTGTCTCATAGAAGAATGGTTATTTTCATCATCAAAATATTTTATGAAGGATCATCCCAAATTATATCCCATATAAGATGACATCCATTACTATTACTCGTGGCTTTCTGGGGAAATGATTAAATGTCTCCATTCATAGACATTCTCTGAATGGTTTATGTTTTGATGGAATTATGTTTACGAAACTTGTTTCTAAATTACATGTTTAATTATTTTGAAACATGTTTCCCATTTGTATGTTATATTCTATTGAAACCCATTTCTATTTCATGATTTATATGACTTTAAAACCCTCATCTTTTCACTAGTTATTCTTTCTGTGAAATTATTATGTAACCACTTTCTTTTTATATTGGATAATATATGATTACATATTTAGGATACCCATTTCATTTCATGGGTTATGCTTTGATTTTTTCTGATCTTGTGAAACATATATATATGATTTCCTTATGAGATGGGTGGGACATATATATCCCTCCAATGCATTGCGTAAGTATTTATATATAAATAGATTTAATAAAATGATCTTTGTAGTGACCCTTAACTACTAAAATTCCAATGGGTGTGAACCCTGAGAATAAAGATGGTATTAGAAGTGAACATATGCTAGTAACATGGCCATGGGAGTTAACCGTAACTACCAGGAAGCTATAAAAAGTGAACTCATCCTACCAAGATGTAAATGGGAGGGAACCACATCTCCTAAGATGGTATGATGAAAGAACTAATTCTACTAATATGGACATGGGGGTGAACTGTGACTACCTAGATGGTATGGAGAATAAAAATATACTTCCAATATGGACTTGGTAGTGATTCCTAAAATACTAAGGAAATCAAATTATATTCTTATGTTCTGTCCACAATTCTATGTAGTATTCATTTTATATGATTTCATGGTTTATATTAGTTTATTTTCTTATGATTCATGTCTTATGAACATCCAATAATTATTTCATGATTCATGATTATGATTTTATGATATTCACAGTATGATCAGGTGATGTTACAATCACATTCTCGTACCACTAGGATCATGTTTATTCTAACATTTCTCCCATGTTTACCCTAATTGAGAATATGATATCACATGTATTTATATTACCATTCCCCCATGATATGAAGATATGTATTATATTTGATGTGTCTAATAGGCATTCTAGTTAATAAGAACCTTGTGGGAGATAGTGTAGCTCAATTATGTACCAACATTTGTCTTTCCATGATTCTAAAGGCACTAGACTAATATGGTCTTTGTTAATATATTTAAATAATTCTCTATGTTTTCCAAAAAAAATGATATAATGTTAATGTTTGAAAATTGGGTGTTACTATAAAGGCACCCACCATGTAATGCCCATAATATATCATAATCAAGGGGAATTATTCCTAATTATTAATACACATCAATTAACAAAATCATATGTATGGGAATACTCCTCATAATATGCATCATATATATTAATGAGGTGGATAATTACCCATCTTGTAAAATGTGATATATAACATGATTGGAGTGAATGGTACCATCATTATAATTCCTCTCCTATATCATAATTAGGGGGAATGACACCCACCCCTTAATACCTTCATATATCATAATCATATCGATTATGACCCACACCTAAATTATATGTATAAAATCAAATCATGTGGAATAGATATCACCCTATAATATTGATCTCATATTGTTCTAATGAATAATTACAGCCAAAAAATACCATTCAATTAAAAAAAGTGGGGAAGGGATCTCTCACTATAATACCCATAAAATATAATTATTGGTGGGAGTGTACCACACCCCATAATACAAATCATATATTATAATCATGTTGGATTTAACCCACACCATAATACCCATAATATTCCATAACCGATGGGAGTGATGCCAACATAAAAATAACATCAATTAATATAATCTATGGGAATGATTCCAACCCACTAAAAACCATTATATATCATAGTCATGTGGGATGTCCACACACATGAACCTGATATAAAATACCTAGGTTTATCTATCAATAAAACAACCTACACCTATTTCCACATTAATAATAGGTTATAGACATGCCATCTCTCTCATTGAAAATATCTTGTCAGTCAATATAATATAGGAGTTACATGGTACCATTGGTCTATTCAAGGTATTGAAAACCCACAATAATTTCTTCATCAAATTTATAACTCTAGAATTAACATTAAACAGTCAATGGAATAATTTTTCTTAATATTTCCAAATCTTTATAATGTAACAATGACAAAAAATAAATACAATACATGGATCACACAAAAATGGATTCCAACTCATCTATCTCACATATTAGTTCAAACAATGTTGAAATATTGACACCATGCCTATACATAGTCCATTACATGGTCTATCCCAAATCCAATAATTCTTTATATGTCACAATTACCTACTCAATGGTATTAAAAAGAAACATATTCATGTATCCACTTTCATAGTTAAATGTTATTTTACCCCTTGAGGTCCATATATTATAAAGAAATATTTATATCCTGGAAAACATAAATTAGTGATTGATGATTTATTTTATGTGTTATAGTGTATTTTAGGGGCCAAGAAACATTCAGTCTGCTAATATGAGACAAAAGGAAACAATTTATTATTTTAATTCAATCACAATCATAAAAACATTTCAAGAGAAATTAACATGTACTATATAACATAATTTGTAATAATTAGGGATGTATTTAGGGGACACCAACCACAATTAATGTAATACCATTTAACTATTCCAAGTTACCATCACCAAAGCTCATCTAAGACTATCAAGTCATCATCCAGTAGAATGAAACCCTAACATTATAAAAAACCATATTAATCAATATAATCAATATAATAATTAATATAAAACAAATTAAACCATGTTTATTTTTCTATAATAAAATAATTACTCATCTTAATATCTCTAATAACAAATCCATCAGAAAAGCATGTTCAAGCTACCACCGATATCAACTAGGAACCCCATATACAAAGTCTCTATTTCAAATTCCAACTCACCCATAAATTTTACCAAAACATATAAAAGATAAAAATAAATAGATGTAGAAATATACATGAATGACACTCTGTAAGATCTCATGTGTCTGTCTTCCTTGTTCATCAAACAGACATATCACACAAAATCCCCTTCATATCGTCTATATTCCTCTATACTCTGGTGGAATGGAAATAAAATATTATCTCAAAGACCCAAGGATATGTTGATAATAATGGAAGAGATAAATGAATGTAGTATGATGGGAACCATACAATAATTAATGAATACGCCACATTAATCGCCATAGATCTAGAGGCTATTGGGAAGAAAAATATGGAACAATTGCCCTATATACCCAAATCAAACCATTTGATACTAAATTATACCATAAGAGATATCAAATTTATACTCTCAAAATACCATCCCTAAAAGAATTCCCATATTTTAAAAGTGTTTCTCATTAATGAATAGAACACTTGTGTCATAGTACAACATATCCTTTCCAGCAATAGAAAAAGTTCCAACAGCCTAGGCCATCATGAAATTTTCCCCCCTTCTTTGAAGATATCATTCACTAAATACATCCATACATTATATATTTTGAAACCATATATCATTAATTGTTTTCCCTCAATCTATATTTCATGAAAAAACATTAAAAGTAAATGTCCCTTACATTTCATTGGTTCTCCATTACACAATACCGTTTCTCCAAACCATAGGAAAAAGATAAAATCCTTAAATATAATATTAATACATATATATCTAAATTAAAACCCTTATATATCTCTATATGTTTCACAATAATTCATATGGATGGGGTTCCACTTATATAAATATCAATACATAAAATATTCATCAAACACTTTTGGTTTTTTCATTTGAATATTTTTTCTCTTATTCTAGAAAACCCAAACATATGAAGTTATTCATTTTTATGTTTTTCAAAAAGAAAAAAAATATTATACTTAATAGTTTAAACATATATATGGTTTTCTTATAGAAAAAAATAATTATGTTTTTCCTTGATAGTAAATTATTTCAATAAACTACATCCCAAAATACTATTAAACATAAAACATACACAATCCCCAAAAGCATATTTATATAATTAAGGTTATTCCCTTGTAAATATATATGTATGTCCTCTTGTAAAAATATTAGGCATGGTAGAAGACTCATGTTCACTAGGAGACCCAACAAAGAGAAATTTTTAATGAAATCATATGTAAATCCAATGTCACACATAGGCTATGATATAACACAATAATACATTTTGAATATGAAACCAAAACAAGGGGAAACTAAAAACCAGATACATTTAATCTCATTCACATAATATATGTTAACCATGAAACCCACTTGTGATAACCCATCCCATTTTCTAGAGTTAAAATTTTCATCAAGGCCAGCTTACACTACTCCATAGCCCACTCAAACACCCAAAACACTTCCTAAGAAACCAAAACTATCCAAAAACATCATCACAACAAATATTAACTCTTTAATTCTGATTTGAATCACAATTATTATAATTCCCGCTTCTCTGAGACCCAATTTTCAAATTTCCCAAAATTTTCATGAACCTATATGTTTTCAGTGATTAAAAACTTCCCACTATATACATTACATTACAAAATTATAATCCTAATTAATATAATGGAAACTTTAATAATTTTATTACATTATTTATATCCCAAATTTTATGCCACATTCTAGTTATGATCAGTCCATCGCAACATCAAAACTATCTTCACAGGTTTAAACATTTCACGTGTTAACATCTTGGTTTTGATCTTAACTACCAAATTAACTACAATGAAAATTTTGTAATAGAAATAATGATTTATAAAGAATGATATATTATACATAATTAGTTGACATAGATTTCCAACACAATACAGTCACTCAGTCTTTGTCACACCATAGCACCACCAGACTATTATCACAAAATCCCACAAGATCACTCCCTATAATAAAACTATAACCCACGTAATTTACTCTTCTAGAATATAAGTATAATTTTAAATAACGATTCCATTCTTATAGGTATAGTCACTCCACCATCTTACCTTCCATCAAACATTGACACAAAAATAAACATACCACCTGACTGTCTTCTCATCTCAAGTTGTTGTTAGTTACTTAACACATTTACACAACTAGATTCTCCTCAACCGACAATTATTTATTAGTATAATCTATGTTACATAGATATAATATCCACGTATATATTAAACATATTTAATCATTAACCTATTTTCATGTTATATGAATTGGCACATCCCTGAAGATGACTACCAAAAACTACTCATTTTGTGCATCACAGTGTTAAATCATCTATGGTGTCTCCCCACCATAATACATGATCCCAAAATATCTCTACCATCAATATAATGTTAACCATCCACATATGCAGTCATATATCTCAATTAGTTATATATCTTAATACATACTCCAGACAGTAATTATACTATGATTTTATACAAAATAGATATCAAACTATTGATAATCTATTGTTATACCCACAATCCCAAGGGATATAAGTCTAGGTAAAAGACCTTATTCTCCGTCAAATGAATTAATTTTTTTATCCCAATACATTCCATATCCATTAAAAATACCATTTCATAATCTATTTGGTTCCCAATTGACCATATTTAATGAACATTAATGATTCCATAGATATCACGTCGGTCCACTCATCCCCTTGGCGTTTCACAAAACTCAATATTTATTCCACTAAAATATAAAATCCCTAATAGATCATAACTCATCTCAAACATGCTTTGAAAATCTCTACATATACATAAAATAATAACCCCTTGGTCTTCTCATTATAACCTTATAAATAACTCATCTCCAGAACCAATTATTCTATGGTACACCCGTTCCCTCAATCAAATCAACAGACGTCCATATTGCATAGAATCTATATAGTGACCTAGGAATAACATAAATTGATATTTAATCATTTATATGAATAATCAATTCTGGAAAATGTAAATTTCAAAGGACCAAAAACGTTTTCTATCTCTGGGAACATCGATCAAAATCCTATAACTTATTGAAAGAATGTCCATGTCTCCCACAAAGATATTCCAAATCAGTAATCCAACTTAATAGATTTATTTATGAACTAGGGAAATGGAAAAATATAAAGGGATAGATAACATGATTGGTAGGGATAAAATATTAGATATGTAAGAAAAATTTTGAGCCTATGTGTGTGAGAACATGATAATAACTTTTAAAGATCGTACTCTAAATATCAAATGTCATAATAAAGAATTATTGAATAAGTATTAGAAGTTCATATGATATTAATCATAATAGAATCATGATATCAATACATTAAAACATTGAATATGAATAATACTTAGTCATTTGGAAAACATATTAGACTATTACATTGTGAATATGTATAAATATAAAAATGATTAATCATTAATTTAATGACATGAAATCAGGCCCTCACATAAACTTATGGACCTGAGAGTAGGTACATAAAAAACCTTACATAATCCAAAAAAGGTACACACATAGAAAATATGTTGTAAAGGTTCACTCTCAATATCATCTTAGTAGGTAAGGATCACTTCCAAAGCAATAATAACATAGTGCGTTCACTACCCAACCAATAATAGTAGTCAAGTTTCACTCCCAATGTAACTCCCTGACCCTAGCTACCTAGAGTCGGTGCATTATTACATAAAATTGGCATGATACAAGAAAATCATGTCCCGAAAGACCGATCAGTTTAGTATCCTTAGAAATACAAGATATATTCATGAGTTTTACATTACATTATAAAATGAAAAACTACAACAACATTATTTCAATAGACCGCTGTCATATCCTCTATTACTATCCATAAAAGTCAGTCAAAAAATACTTCTTCACATTCTAGGAAAAATAAAATATAGAAAGTTGTGAGTTCATATGCTCAGTAAATAAAAAAAATATAGCAGAAACTTTCATAAATAAGCACAAACATTTAATGAAATGTATAAGACTAAAACAAAAGCATTTTAATCTTGAACTTCAGTATAATATGGCAAAGATAAAATCAAATAATTCCATTTACTTATTCACATTGATATTCTACTATTCTAATAATCACATTCAATATCAATAGCCACTTTTATAATGATTGAATGCATAATGCGAGACTTCATAACCACATAGTCAAGGCCTTATTCAAAGACTAAAAACATTATTTTGTTAAGGACTTTTTCCAATACAATATTTTGTCTCATGAGACCTATCGATGCATCGAGGAGCTATATTGGGATCCACCTGTCACTTAATAAGTCCAATGCATTCCTCATTTGAAAAAATTAAACATAACATAAAAATTCCTATTAAACCTAGCATAAGAAATGTCAATAATTTATCTGTAACCATTAATACAGTAAAAATAACACATCCATAGTCAAAAACATCACCAAAACTTCAATACAAAATGGATGTTTTGTATCATAATGAATCAACTTCAAATAAGATTAAAATCCATCAAATGAGGTCGTCAAAGATGAAATAAAATCCTTTTTTAGAGAAATATATCTTCCTATTTTGAGATTCAAATAATTATATAGAAAATATTTATATTGAAAATATTCTTATAAGATTTTAAATAAATCTTTGACGATGTTATAATGGTGTAAAATAGTCGCACCCTCCGTATAAGTTAAAAACATTCTTACCTTAATTTTGCTGAAATTGTCATAAAGTAACTTGTTTTGAAAACAATGAAAAGATTACATTCAAAAAATATAAGGCTAAATAAGGTTATAAATTAATTTACCCCTTTTTGTAGTAAATAGTAAAAAAAATTGAAATACATTTTTATGATACATGGATTTGTATGATAAAGAGGTCCGAGTAGATACTTATGTAAAAACAACCTCGGATAATAAAGAAATTGTGAAATTAACCCTTACTGTGTACTTTTCCTTGGTCGAGGGTAGATTAACCTCCTATATAATGGTTAAATAATTTTTATTAAATTATAATAGAATCATCTACATTAATATGATATCATATATGATCTTTTGACATTTCATTGTTAATAATATCTCAGTATTATCGTTGTTTCGGGTCTTAACTAATTCATTTTCAATTATATGATTTGTTACGTTAGTAATGTTTGTTTTGGATATGATGAATCTTATTAATATTCAGAATATATTAAGTCTTTGAACATTATTTATAATCATCTAATGAAAATTAGTCTTGAATGGATTGCGATGGAGAATGAATCTCATTGTGTTTGTGTAGACGGTAATCCGTACGTACGCACAAGCGACAATATCATTTTTTTTTATATTAAAATAATATATAATTGGATGTTATATAATATATAATGAATAATTATAATGTTATATTTATTATTTAAATCTATTACACATCAATATTATACACATCCAAATATTATTGTATTGAATAACAACTACACCACATCGTGGAGATGGTAAGTCGTACGTAAACACGTATGGTGACATGTCATTCACAGGATGGATAGAATAATGAATATGGTTGTACCATATTTATAATAATATCACAGTATATATAAGATACTGGAGTTATTATTTTATAATGGAAACAACAAGGAAATAGGAAGTGGATGAAGAAAGGAACTTTAAAGAGGTGATGAAATATTTACCTCTTATTCATGTTCTTATTTTTGATTTGATCAAAAGGGGTCCTTAGGATGGATTTATAACAAAATTAGGGCCTCTAGGATGAAGGTATAAAAGTTGAGAGGTTATTTGGGTAGATTTTGGCCAAACCAAATGGCTTTGAAGGTTTGAATTAGGGAGAAAGGGAAGTGACCTTTTATAAGAGGGGTGAGGGGCATATTAGGAATAACTAGAAATATTATCTTATAATAAAATCATCTTCAGTTTGTAATTGCTCAAAAATAAATTATTTAAAGGATATGGTGGGGATGTGTCGAAAAACACTCATCCAATAGGTTTTAGATAGGTTTGGGTCAATATATTAACTTTATCTTTTAGATTTAACTCTTAGTTAAATAGTTTTACATTTACCATCTATCTTTGAATTTTAATATTATATGACTAATAAACATAGTATAAACTACCAAGAGAACCTCAAGTGGTTAATTAATAAATTATATAATATTATTTAAGTCCTTTGGCTAATCCTTTGATTTTTAGGAATAGATTATCATTTAATAATATAATATTTGTTTTAAAAACTCTTTTATGTCAATTTTGACATTATTTTATATATTGTTTTTGTTAAATTGCTAACAACATTATTACATCAAAAAAATTTATTTTAAACAATCCTAACATGTCAAATTAAACAAAAACATTCGTGGATGGCATCAGAAAATTCAAATTATAGTTATTTTAATATTCGCAATACCATTTATTTGATTCTTTCATTAATAAGTTATATACTACATAATCATTGTATCATAAATAAATTTAATTATTCAATATCTAAAAATAATAAATAAAATTATATTATGTAGAAAATATTTTTATATTTCTTATTTATATTTATAGTCAAAGAGGAATTATATAACCCTATGTAAATATTGTTTTACTAAAAATATATGCTTATGTCATTTTTGTATTCAATTTAACTTAATTAATATAAAGTGTCCTTATCACTTACAAGTGGATCCATGGAGTCCTATAATTGACCCAAGGATGCTCATGGTCTAACATGTATCATCCAATAGGGTAAGGACACATGTTAGTGTAATTTAATATTATTAAAATATTATTTTTTTACCCTTATTAACCATATTTACCCTTTAACCATGGTAAATAAAATATTTACCGAAGTAATTATTCAGAATGTCTAAAAATAATTGTTACCTATTTACATAATTTGGACCTCCTGATTCTATATATGAAATCAATTTTTATAAATTCAAAACACTGAAGTGGCAGAAATTAATTAAAAATTAATTCTCGTTAAAAAAACTAAAAGTGTGTTTTTAAGAAATAATAACTATCAGAAGATTGAAAATTGATTATGTCTAGTTTAAATGTGAAATTACATCTAATTACCAAAATTGGATAAAATGGTAAAAATATAATCTAATAATACTTAAAAACCACTCAATAGTATAATTTAGCATTATAAATTATTTTGATTAAAAATTTTGTTTTTAATTAAAATTTAGTATTTTTCACTAATAATCGAAAACTGAATGTTTTCAGACTAATACCAAAAATTCCCCATAAGCTAATTTTGATATTCCGAACCCAAAAATCAAGACTATTTTGAAATATAAAATTGATAAAATTTCAAAAGGTGGGTATTAATATTCATAACAACTAGTTTTATTGGTGGTGGTGTGTTAGAACTTGATGTTGCGTACAACACATGATATTGTATTATTCAAAGGGAAGCATATTGTGGAAGCTTGGGGTGTTAAATTCTCTACTACTTCTAATAATTTTTTCCTAATAATTTCTAGAATATTACTTCATAAAAAGATTCAGGCGGTTCTTCATCCTTAGTTCCTCGGGCTCCCACGTTGCCTCTTCTATCTTCTTGTTTCTCCATAGTACTTTTACCAAACGAGTCGTCCAGTTTCCCAACACTTGTTCCCTTGTATCAAAAACCTTGATAGGATCTTCACAATATGAAAAATCGAGTTCCAGTTCTAATTCTTCATAGGTACGTACATGCGTTGGGTCAATCATGTATTTTATCAACAATGATACATGTAATACATCGTGATCATTGGAGAGACTTGGCGGCACTACCAAATAGTAATCTGCAGCCCCAGTTTGTTCTAGAATTTCGAGAGGTCTGATGTATCTGGCATTTAATTTTCCCTTCTTACCAAAACATATAACCCCCTTCCTAAATATACCTTCATGAAAAACATGATCTCCCCCATGAAATTCCAAATCCTTCCTTCGGTTATCAGTATAGCTCTTTTGCCTACTTTAAGCTACATTAAGGTGGGTTTGGATTACCTTCACCTTTTCCATTATTTCATCAACAAGTTCTGGGTCTACAAGTTTTCTTTCACCAACATCATCCCAACAAGTTGGTGTGCGACATATCATTCCGTATAATGCTTCATATGGTGCCATCTGAATACATGAATGGAAGATATTGTTAAATGAAAATTCTACTATAGGTAAATATTGATCTCAAATACCTTGAAAGTCAAGTGATCATGATCTAAACATGTATTATAATTTCTTAATAGTCTATTCTGATTGTCCATCAGTTTGGGGGTGGTAGGTAGTTCTCAAACAACATTCAGTATTCAGGGATTTCTGAAGACCTTTTTAGAATCATGATGTTAAATGTGGATCACGATCAGAAACAATGGTTAGGGGTACACCATGAAGCCTTAAAACTTCATTAACATACAGTCATCCTAAACATTCAAGTGGTAAGTGGACTCTTATAGAATAAAATGTGTTGACTTGGTAAGACGATCAATAATTACCCATATTACCTCATTCCATCTAAAATCCTTTGGTAGTCCCATGAAAAATGCCATCGTAAAATTATCACATTTCCACTTAGTTATGGGAAAAGGATGCATGGCTTTTCCAGGCTGTTTCCTTCCAACTTTCAATTGTTGAAAAACCATACATATTGACACAAAATTAGTAATATCCCTCTTCTTGTTGTCCCACCAAAAATGTTTCTTAAAATCTTTATACATTTTGGTGCTCTCAGGGTGTATTGAAAAATTGGAGCTATGAGCATCATCCAACAATTCTCTTTTTAGATCAGGTATATCGGGAACACAATGTCTCTTCCCAAATTTCAAAATTCCATCTTCGTATACGAAGTCACTTAATATCCCATTATTCACAGCATTAATCTTATTTTGAAAATCCTCATCATCATCCTGAAAACTTTTTATCCTTTCTAGTAAAGATGGTTTGACAAACATTTGAAAAAGCATTGATGGTTCACGTTCCATGGTTATTCCCATAACCATATTTACTAGATCCATGTATATAGAATCGTTTTCAACTCTCATCTTGTTCAAAACTTTTTGATCCTTTCTACTCAAATCATATGACATCTTATTTTCTTTCCCGAGGGTAGTGTATAATTAAATCCTAATCCTTGAGTAGTTCATGTCATCACCTTTACTTCATGTTGAGTTCTTTTTCTGAGAAAATATACTTCAAACTCTTGTTATTAGTATAAATCTCACATTTTTTACCACATAGATAGTGTCTCCATATCATCAAAAAAATATTACAGCTGATAACTCAATATCATGTGTAGCATATTTTTGTTCATTAATTCTTAGTTTCCAGGATGCATAGGCAATAACTCTATCATTCTACAAAAGGACAAAACAAAGCACTTTCTTCGATTCTTCGCTATAAATAACAAACCCATCATTCCTTGATGGTCAAATCAATATAGGATCATTGACTAATACTCTCTTAAATTCATCAAAACATTCTTCACAATCTTTTGTCCAAACTAATTTATCCCCTTTGCGTGTGAGCTTTGTTAATGGATTACCCAATCAAGAAACATTCTGGACGAAACACCAATAATAACCTTCTAATCCAATAAAATTTCGTACCTCAGTTATACTCGATGGTGCTGGAAATTCATGGATTTCTCTTGTATTAGAAGGATCAATAGAGATTTCATCCTTAGAGACAATATGTAGAAGAACAAAATCCCTTGAAGCTAGAATTCACACTTGTTAAACATCCCATATAATTCATTTCTTCTAAGAGAATTCTGGATAATGCGCAATTGATTTTCATGAACATTGTAGCTTTTGGAATATATCAAGATATCATCAATAAATACCACTAAAAAATTATAAATATATTCCCCGATAACCCTATTCATTAGATCCTTGAATACAGATGGTGCATTAGTCAATCCAAAAGGCATGACTGTAAACTCATAATTGTCATACCTAGTTTTAAATGTTGTTTTTGGAAATTATTCCTTCTTCACACAAAACTGAGGATATCCCGATCGAAGGTCAATATTTGAAAAGTATTGATCTCCATGAAGTTGGTCAAATAAATCACCAATGTGATGTAGGGGATACTTGTTCATTATTTTTATATCTTTGATCTCCCTATAGTCAATACAGAACCTCGTAGATCCATCTTTATTCTTATCAAAAGTAACAGGGGATCCCCATGGAGAAACACTAGGGTGAATAAATACCTTATTACTTAATTAATGTAGTTGTTTCTTTAGTTCCATTAATTCCACAATGGCCATTCTATATGGGGTCTTCGATATGGGACATGAACCAGAAATTAAATCAATGGAAAACTCAATTTCTTGTTCTGGTGGATGTCCAGGAAAATCTTTTGGAAACACATCAACATATTCATTCACAATAGGTACATACTCTATTTGAACATTCCTTTCCTCGCCCACAGTTTTTTCATTCTCCTCCAACCCAATAATTTAATTTAGTTGAACTACTGGGGGAGGATCTGAATAAGAATTAGGTGGTGATGATTCTGCTCTAAAGATAATATGTTCATTTTCATCATCATAAAAAATAGTATCCTCCTTATTCTTATAAAAAAAATTCATCATGGCCTGAAAGAAATTCCATGCCAAGGATTATATCAAATTCAATAGTGTGTAAGATGATGAGATCATAAGTTAAAGAACATTTATATACCCTAATGGTGACAAATTCACAAAACATTGTTTCAATGGTACTTCCCTTAGGAGTTTTTACTGATAACACCCTTGTTAAATAAAATTGTAAATGTCTAATTTTATTTGCAAATTGGGAAGATATGAAACAATGCGAGGATCCAAAATCAAATAAAGCATTTTCTAAACAGGAGGAAACCATTAAATAACATTCCACTACATATTTTGGAGCTTCAACCTCTGTAGTAGTGATAGCATAAGCATGACCTTCATCCCTTGGCTTTTTCTAAGGTTAGTTCCCCCTACTCTGAGGACATTCATTTGCATAGTTCCTCATTTATCTACAATTGTAGAATTCAACATCAACAACCTCTTTCTTCCCCTTGTAATCACGAGCTTGGTGGCCTTTTTCACCACATTGGTAATAGACTCTGATTCCCTTCAGGCATGTACCGGGGTGTTTCTTCCAACATTTACTGTAGGATGGATATTCAACTTTTCCCTTCTTCCCCTTATCTCCATTTCAAGAGTGTTTAGCAGATCTATTATACTCTTTCTTTTCTTTAAAGTTGTAAGACATAGAGAATTCTTTTACTTGTCTTGATATCACATGAGACAATATATTCATACGATGTGAAATAATGCGAGACTAATTCTCAATGGATAAATGGTTTTAACCCATTAGAGAAATGATCAATCTTACTTCATGGGTTACGTATATAATCTGCAGCATGAATTTCCAACCATGTAAAGTTAGCTTCATACTTTGCAACATTCTCATCCTCCTTTTGCCACAGACTCAGAAATTGTTTTTCCAGATCTTCTTTATAGTCCTAAGGAATGTATTGTTCTAAGAATATTTATTTAACCTCCTTCCATTCCATTTTTGATACTTTATCATCTTCCTTTGTTTTTTGAATCAATGAACATCAATGATCAGCATCTCCAGTGAGGCAGTAAACTGCCATGGAATCATTATCCCATTCCCAACTCCCCAAGGCATGGAATATTTTCACTAAGGAATATATCTATTGATCATAAACTAATGGATTTGTATCCTCATTGAATGTTTGTGGTTTTTCCCTCAAGAAGCGATCTAACATTGATCCTCTACGCTACAGATCAAGGTGCTCCATACGAGTAAGGTTATTATTCATAACCATAGTGAGTTGTCCTAATATTTTGATAAGCTTTTCAGTACTAATTGCATCACCAGCTCCATTATAATTATCTTGAGCAGGAGGAAAATCCCTACATAGAGTGTGTGCATTGATATGGTTTCTATTCCTTCCACTGCGTGCCATTTCTAAACAGTGGCATAAACTAGATTAGTTTATGAATCAAAATACATAATTTCAAACTTCTAAAATACTTAACATAAACTGAACAGTTTATGGATATAATCCATAATCATAAAAAAAGGTTTTCATTGAGAAATTATATACTCATAAATCCTTCATAATGGTTTTTAAATAAAATGATAATTATCCTAAGCATATCCTCCGGGAGTGTCATAACCAAGTGTACATTAAGGACCATTTTCGTGCACCAGTTTCTGTTCGAGTCTAGATTATAGCGGTGTTTTCGGGTTTTACCCATATGTATATCTGTTCCAGAGCTGCCTCTACCTTCTTGTATCCATAATGGGATGTATTGATTTGAAAACTCACAAAATCTCAACAATACAAAAATGTTAGGAAGTTCTTCTATAAATATCCTCAAAGTATATCTTTAAGCTATGTGCTCTAATCATAGTTTACCTATATATATTATCTAAGGATTGTAGTAAACTTCCTCTGATACCAAATGTAATGCCTCGACCCCAGTTACCTAGATTCCGGGCATTATTAAATATCATTGGCATGAATCTAGGAAATCATGTCCTGAAATATTGATCAGTTCAGTATCCTTGCAAATCCTAGATACATTCATGAGTTTTACATTACATTATAAAATGAAAACCTTCAACAACATTATTTCTATAGTCCACACTCATATCCCCTCGGACTATCCATGCTGGTCAGTCATAAAATACTTCTTCACATTCTAGAAAAAAACAAATCATAGAAAAGGGTGTGCTCGGATCCTTAGTAAGGATAACAATGTAGCCAAAAATTTCATAAATAATCATAAACATTTAAGGGAAAGTATAAGATTGAACAAAAGATTTTTAAACATGAACTTAATAATAATATGGAAATGATAAAATCAAATAATTTCATTTACATATTCCCATGGATATTGTACCAGTTGAATAATCCCATGCAATATCAATAGCCATTTTCATAATGATGGAATGCATAATGCCGGAATTCATAACGGCAAAGTCAATGCCTTGTTCCAAGACTACAAATATTATTTTTTCAAGGCCTTGTTCCAAGACACTAGTTTGTATCATTAGACCTACCGATGCATATAGGAGCTATAGCAGGCTCCACCCGTCACATACTAAGTCCAATGCAATCCTCTTATGAAAAACTTTTAACATAACATAGACATTTATATTAAAACTATTATATGTAATTAAAATACGTTATCCACAACCATGGATAGTTTAAAAATAACACATCCACAATCAAACATATCACAAAAACTTTAATACAATATCGATGTTTTGTATCATAATAAATCAACATCAAATAACCATAAAATCCATCAATGGATGTTGACATAGATGAAATAAAAACATTTTTTTAGGGAAATATATCTTTCTAGTGTGAAATAATTTATGATTTTCATGATTATAAAGAAGAACTTTATTTTGAAAATATTCTTATAATCTTGTACGAGAAGCTTCAACTATGTTATAACGGTGGAAAATAGCTGCACCTGCCGTATAAGTTAAAAAAACATTCTTACAGTAATTTTGTCGAAAAGGTCATAAAGTACCTTGTCTGGAAAATGACATAATGATTCCTTTGAAGACATATTGTAATTTCGCATGCTTCTATGGTATGCTTCTCTTTGAAAAATACAGTAGCATGTGTTATAAGAAACTTCGAGTTCTAACACACACCAAAACCAATCAAACTAGCTATTATGAATAGTAATATCCACTTTTTTAAATTTTATTAATTTTATCTTACAAAATGGACTTCATTTTTGGATTCTGAATATCGAAATTATCTTAGGGTTAAATTTTGGTATTTTTTTGAAAACTTTTAATTTTTGATGAATAGTTAAAAAACACTTAGTTATAGTTTAAAAAAAATTATTTAAAAAATTATTTATTTTATTTAAATTTAATTATGGTCAAAATAGATTCATAATACCTATATATGTTCAATGTAATTCATTGAAGTTAGTTTAGAATAATTTTAGATATATAAAAATTTTATTGAACTTTTCATCGTCTTTTACCCACCTCCTAGGAGAATTTTCAAATTCACATAAAACTTAATTTTACCGCTTTTGTGAGTCGAATTTCAAAAATCCAGGAGGCATAGTTAATATCAAGGAGAAAAATGTGGTTTAATAAGATGAAAATAATTTTT
Source organism: Viscum album (assembly GCA_963277665.1). Taxonomy (NCBI): domain Eukaryota; kingdom Viridiplantae; phylum Streptophyta; class Magnoliopsida; order Santalales; family Viscaceae; genus Viscum; species Viscum album. Next base: position 1,613,636,278 of record OY728163.1, read on the forward strand.
GGTGAGTAGTAGCGTTTTACTTTTTTTACCACGTTGAAATTAAATATGGTAATTAAGGGTAAAAATGATATTAATATTACCCTAACACATGTCCTAATTCTATTGGACAAGTTTATCTCGACCAAAAACAACTTTACGAGTAAAATATTATCATTTAGGGCCAATTGGATTAGATTAGGACATTTATTATTACTTAATTCAAAGAAGAGTTAAAAGAGTTAAAATCAATGTTTAATAACTAAAACATTTTTAATATAGGGTTATAAGTAAGATAAATTAGATTATAAATATTCATTTGAAATATAAGAATATTTCCTACATAATTAAATTTTATTTATAATTTTTAGACATTAAATATTTTAAATTATTAATGACACAATGGTGATACATTAATTACCTAATTAATGAAATATTAAGATAATTGATATTATAAATACCCAAATAAATGTAATCTGCAAATTTTGAGGAATTATATTAATTTTATAGGATACTATGACATATTAAGATTGTTTATATGAATTTTATTCTAAGTAATAATGCTTTTATGAATTTATCAAAAACAAAATACCCAATAGTGTCAAAATTGATATAAAATAGTTTTTAAAACAAATATTATATTATTAATTGATATTCTATTCCTAAAAATCTAAGGATAAGCCAAAAGACTTATATCATGATATTTGTATCATTAATGGACCACTTGGGGGTATATTGTAAGTTTATAGTATGTTTATTAACCATATAATAAAAAAAGACAAAGAGACATGGTAAATGTGGAACTAATTAACTAAGAGTTAAAATTAAAAGATAAGGTTTATTTAGTGACCCAAACCTATCTAAAACCAATTTTTTGGGGTTTTTCGACTCATTCCCACCATAAAATCTAAATAAACCAAATTTTATCCATTAGTAACCTAATATTAATTTATTATAAAGTAACATTTCTAGCTTTTCTAAAGGTTCCCCTCACCCCTCTTATAAAAGGGAACTTCCCCTTCTCTCTAATTCACAACATCAAAGCCTTTTGGCTCAGCCAAAACCTGCCCAAATATTCTCTCAACTTCTCTCAAATAAACCTAGAGGACTTATTTTGATCAGAAATCCCACCTAAGGATCCCTTTTGATAAAATCAAAAGGAATAACCCAAAGAAGAGGTAATGTTTTCACCAACCTCTTTCAAGTTTCATTCTTCTTCAACTACTTATTTCTTTGTTATTTCAATTCTAAAATAATAACACCAAAATCTCCTATATACTATGATGTTATTATAAATATGGTACAACCATATTCAGTATTCTATCCATCCCTTGAATGACATGTCACCATACGTGTGTACGTACGGCCTACTCTCTCCACGTCGTGGTGTAATTGTTGTTCAATACATTATTATTTGGATGGGTATAATAATGATGTGTAATACATGTAAATAATAAATAAAACATGATAATGATTAATTGTAAATCATATACAACCCAATTATATATTATTTTTATATCAAAAGAATGATATTGTTTCTTGTGTGTACGTACGGACTACCATCTCCACGAACGCGATGAGATTCATTCCCCATTGTATCCATTCAAGAATAATTATCATTTGATGGTTAAAATTAATGTTTAAAGACCTAATATCATTCTGTATATGAATAAGATATAACCTATCCATAAAAAACATGGCTTACGTAAAAAATCATATAAAGTAAAACGAATCAGTTAAAACCCGAAACAACGATAATACAAAAATATTACTAACAAAGAATTGTTAAAAGATCATATATGATATCATATTAATATATATGATTCTTGTATAATTTAATAACAATTATTTCACCATTATACATGAGTTTAACCTTCCTCAACCATGGAAAAGTATAAGGTAAGGTTTTATTTCACAATCTCTTCATTATTCGAGGTTGTTTATACGTTATTATCTATTGGGACCTCTTTATCATCCACATCCATGTTTGTTAAAAATGTATTTCAAAAACTTCTTACTAATTTTACAGAATATGGTTTAATGTAATTTATAACCATATTTGACTTTTTATAAGAAGTTTATAAAGGAATATTTCCATCATTTTCCATATATGGTCCTTTTTAACCATTTCGACAAAATTAACGTAAGAATGTCTTTTTAACTTATATGGTGGATGCGGCTATTTTCTGCCATTATAAAATTGTCGAAGCATCCCTTACAATATTATAAGAATATTTTTTAGGTAAATGTTTTATTTTATATTTAGGTGAATTTTAAATGATTTCAAAAAGTGATATTTCCCTAAAATAGTTTTTATGTCATCTATGTCAACATCCTTTGATAGATTTTAAGTTTATTTGAGGTAGATTTAATATGATACAAATTTTCCATTTTGTATTGAAGTTTTTGTGATATGTTTGACTTTGGATGTGTTATTTTTATACCATTCCTGGTTTATGGAGAATTTATTGACATTTCGTATGCTAGTTTTAATACGAATGTTTATGTTATGTTTTAACCTGTTCATATAAGGAATGCATTGGACTTAATAAGGGATGGGTGGAGCCCGCTATAGCTCCTTGATGCATCGGTAGGTGTCATGAGACAAACAATTGTCTTGTCACGAGGCCTTGACAAAATCTTTTTTGTAGTCTTGGCACCAAGCCTTGGCTACGTGGTTATGATAGTCTGACATTATGCATTCCAACATTATGAAAGTGGTTATTGATATTTCATGTGATTATTTGACTAGTAGAATATCCATGTCAATATGTAAATGGCATTATTTCATTTTATATTTTATATATTATGTTGAAGTTAAAGTTTAAAAGGATTTTGTTTTAGTAATATATTACCTTAAATGTTTGTGTTTATTTATGAAAGTTTCCTCTATATTGTTATCCTTACTGAGCATCTGAGCTCACCACTTTCAATGTGTTAAATTTTCTCAGGATGTGAAGAAGTATTTTATGAATGACCTACAGGGAATATATGATGGGATGTAAAGAAAATCTGTGGTTTTAGTTTTTTTTCACATTATGATGTAATGTAAGACTTATGAATTTATCTATTGTTTCCAAGGCTACTAAACTAATCGGTCTTTCGAGACTTGATCTTTTCTTATCATGGAAATGTTATGTAATAATTTGTAAGAACCCATTTCTTAGTTTTGAGGTACAAGCTTCATCTTTTTCCTTTTCCTTGTGTGTTTTTTAGAAAATATGGAAAATGGGGGATAATCCTAAATTTTGGAACTACACGCCGTGTAATTTTTTCACATGTCGTGTACTTCTGGTCATGTGGGGATGAGTACACGGGGCGTATAGCCTTGTTGGTGAAAAGGGGTGTAGGAACCGACTACATGTCGTGTAGTGGTACTTATGCACCGTGTAGTCATTCGGCAGGACAAAACAGTAAGGTAGTGGAGTATCTGCCAGTTGGGTGAAAGTACACACTGTATACTTGGGAGTATATGTCGTGTACTCATGTCGACGGATGAACAATGTGGCGGTGCCCCCAGATAAACAGTTAAATGAAGTAAGTACACATCGTGTACTTTTTTCAGCTTAAAACATGCAGTAGCCTCCTCATTTGGCAGAGGAGGCCTTTGAGCTGATTTGGAGCCAAGGAGGATGACCGAACATTTGAAGATCTGCTGGGTGTTCGTCTGGAATCGGTTTGCACCTCGGACGATCCCGTTGGAATCGCACGGGTAAGGGATTCCATCTCCTTGGCTTCTTCTTAATATTTATTCTCCTAAAAGGAGTTATTTATGTTTGAATGAGTTTTATTCTTCATTAGATCTACATCATTCTTAGGCGTTTCTTGGATCGGCGTTTGTGTATATAGCTCGTTGGCATATAAGGTAGGTGGCTTGGTGAAAATTTCCAACTGTCCTGCGTTTTTGTGTGTTTTCATGCCACAAACCCATGTTGGGGTGTCGTGTGGCTGAGGACGATGCTATATTTAATGCCTATAATGTCATAGCTGATTAAATTTTGATAATAAAATGTTGATTGGGATCATTCCTTGGATCCGGAACCACCCCGGGGGTGCGTTCCACTGTTTATCCATTTGGCCAGGATACCCGAGGGTATGCCTTTAATGTAGTAATTTTAGAATTGACTTGAGAGAAATTGCTTGCTTACTGCATTTTGATATGTTGGGCATTTCCCAGTTACCCGTTTAGCCTAAGTGAGTTGTTGTGATTAGCTTGTGGGCACTGCACTATTTAGCCTGTGGGCAGTAGTTATTTCGGCCTGAGGGAATCTTCTTCTGTGCCTATGGGCAGCTGACTATGTGCCTGTGGGCGACACAACCTATGCCTGAGGTAAAACTCTGTTATGCATAAGGGCATATTCTTGTGTTGGATACTTGTTACCCGAGGGTAAGAGTTTACGTGTCTAAGGACACTAGTTTTTTATTTAAAAATGCACTGTGGTGATTTCTTATGGTAAATGGATTAAATTAATATTTAAAATGGCAATATAACATGTAGTTGTTACTTTTGAGTATTGCTTACATTATTTCATTTTACTACTGCACACTATTATTGCATGCTTACATGCAGTTCGGCACGTGCCTTTGGAGGGTGCCTACTAAGATATATTTCTCGCACCCTATGTGGGTCATGCTTTTCAGCCCAAACAGATTACGTTGTTGTAGGTGTAGACAGGGGAAGGATTCCCTATATAGGTACTTGACTGTTGCTGAAGATTAGGAGGGAATAGGACCGAGCCTAGGCTCCCGATGCCGCTGCCAGCTGTTTTGCTTGTTTTTTTGTACTTTGTATTTTGTTGTACTGTATTGTTGTGTAACATGTTCTGGCTGTTTTCTGAGAACAAGAAACATGTAGAATCATCATTTATATACTATTGGTTATATCCACTCCTGTAGTTATTTCAGATGTGTATGGTTTAATACTTCTGCTAGTTTTTGTATGTTTTATTTAAATTCCGCTGCACTACACTTTGACAACTGAGGACATAGTTTCCCCCCTATTAGACCTTGGCCCTCACTGCTAGTCGGAAGCCTCTGGCGTTTGGGGAAATGCGCTTGAGGTCTTGTGGAGAACCGACTTCGGGGAACCCGTTGAGTGGCACCCAGGACCAGGACGTTACAAAGTGGTATCAAAGGCGATTCTTTTCTTTGACATAATATTTGGAGGTATAGTCAGGGATAGTACGAATGGTAGTTGGTAATAAGCTGTGCCCAGGCGTAGCTAACCCGTGTACAGGGAAAAGCCAGTCTACCTTGTATTTTTCAATTATTTGATTTTGCAATTTAATGGTGATATGTTTTCACCATTGGGTGACGCACTTGGACTGTGCTGTTTATAATTTATCTATGGGTTCTATTTAGTTACAACCCGATGAGATGAGGTTATGCCATCTCATTCATCATATAGGGACATGCTAGAAATCACATGCCATGCATAGTTTCCATGTCATGTAGGTGCATTAGAAATTTCATGTTGTTGTGATGGATGTTGTGCTAGAAAATATTGTTGTTGTGATAGCTTCTTGATAAATACCTACTTCTGTGATAGGGTATTCCTTGTGTGAGCTTGTTTATAGAATGGACCCCAAAATTTGGTTTGTGGGGAGTACGGGCCCCCATTGACCATAATTTGGTGGATCATTGAGTATTTATTGGTTAAAACAAATATGATATGTCAAACTTTGATTCATGGCGAGTAATGGCCCCCACGGGTCTAAATTTGACACTTAGGTGTTGGTTTCAGTATTTTCTAGGTTCCAGGGAAGTTTCTGAGGCATACTATCTGGAAACCTAGTATACACGCCGTGTAGTATTTTTATACACGTCGTATATGTTCTTATATTCAGGAAGAAAAATAAGCTTTTTGAGTACACGTCGTGTACCCTAAGTACACGCCGTGTAGTCTATTCCCGTGTCACAAACCGTGTGGGCGGCAAGATAGGGTAGGGAAATGGTTGGGTAAAACATGTCGTGTACTGAATGTACACGTCGTGTAGTGTTGACCTGGAGTCTGGCTGTGTAACTAACAACACGAGTCAGTGAACTCCTATACATAACACGTCATGTCAATGATGGACACGTCATGTAGTGTGACCCGGAGTCCGGTCGTGTAACTAATAACACGAGTCGGTGAACTCCTGTACAGAACGTGTTGTGTCAATGATAAACACGCCGTGTAGTGTGACCTGGGGATGCGGCCGTGTAACGAACAACACGGGCCGATGTCACCTCTCCAAGAACCCGTCGTGTACCTATGGGACAAGCCGTGTAGTCTTGTCTGAGGATAGACCATGTGGAGGTAACCATGTTGCTGGGAAACGAGGTGGTTTACACACCGTGTGTGGGTGTAACACACAGTGTAGTTGTAAGCTGAGTAGTCGGTCATGTCACAGACGACACGGGTAGTTGGAAAAATAACACCATACACGCCGTGTAGATATTATACACGCCATGTAGTTTTGTTCAATGGATGTCGTGTGGCTTAGCCGTGTGTAAGGACCCAGCCAGGGGAAGAGAAGTCAAGTACACGTCATGTAGTCAGTGTACACACTGTGTAGTCTTGTTTTGAAAATTTTTAAATGACTTCTTCCTCATGTTCATTTGTGGTTCCTTCTCTTTCAGCCTTAATAATCTTGAATCTGAGGCGTTCTTTTGACCTTGTAGTGTCATGCCTCCTAGACGACCGCGAGTTGTTCTCAAGGGGAGCGGCAATGATTATACTCCAGAGATGGTGGGCCATGGGCTACCAGTTGATCCTCCAGCAGAGCCAGATGCGATGCCAGCTATTGTACCGGACATAGGCGTAGAGGCGCAGTTCTGTGAAGGCTTTATGCAGTTCATGCAGACCTTTCAGGGAGCACCACAGGCTGCCACTTCTATGGCGGAGCTGACAAATATCTTTCAGCAGCAGCATCCCCCTACGTTTTTAGGGGATGGCGGATCTCAGGCTGCGAAGTCTTTGCTAGTATCGATGCAGACTATTTTCGAGCATCTTGAGATGCCTGCAGGGAGGAGGGTCAAGCTCGTGAAGTATATGTAGTGTGATTCTGCCCAGAGGTGGTGGAATGTTACCACCCAGACAGAGCATCATAGAGACATGGCGTGGGATGATTTTCAGGTACTCTTCTATGACTTCTTATTTTCCGGGACACTGGGGGCAGATAGAGCTCGAGAGTTCATGAATCTGCAGAATGGAACTATGTCGGTGATGGACTATTCTTCTCCTTTTACTGAGCTTTAGCATTTTTCACCAGTGCTGGTGGGTGATGAAATGTTGAGGGCCAGACGTTTTGAGGATGGTCTTTGGTATGACATCCGAGCGCTAGTGAATGTTTTCAGGTGTCCTAATGTACACGCGATTGTGAACCAGGCATTGATTACAAAGAGGAACCTGTGGGAATCTAGTGTTGTGGTCCAGGGTGGTTCAGCACCAGTTACTGGTACTATTTCTGCTGGAAAGAGGAAGAGACAAATGGACGTCTCTCAGGGTGGCAGTACCAGTCAGAAGAATGCTTCATGTGGCCAGGTTATGTGCTACCAGTGTGGTAGAGAGGGGAACAAGAGGCCGTAGTGTCCACGAGACCCAGTGGAGTGGAAATCTTGTGGCAAGATGGATCATCTACAGCGCTTTTGCAGGGACTTTCCACCAGTGTCTAGTGAGAGGGGTTCTGTACAGACTCCGCGTGCGGGAGCAGCACTAGTGGCTTCTCACCAGTCAGGGAACTGGAATACGTCAGGGCATGCAATCAGAGATGGTTGGCGGGGTCGTGGTAGCTAGACACCAGGATCTCAGAGGCAGTAGGGCGGGACAGCTTAGGGTAGCCAGGTTGTGTCGCAGGGCCACGACACTGGGCAGACATATGCAGTGCAACAGACCCAGCATGAGCAGGATCCTAGACCTTCTACAGTCAGAGGTACTATTCTAATTGCATCTGTCTTATCTTCATTGATTTTTTATACGGGTTCTACACATAGTATCATATCTGTACTCATTTTGTAGATCCTTGGGCTCGGTGTTTCTTCTTCTTCGGACAATATGATGCTAGACACTCCGTTGGAGAATAGGACGGCTGGTGTGCGTCATTGTAAGGAGTGCCCCCTTGAGGTTGGTTGGTGTCACATCCTATGGTACCTCTATGTCTCAGAGATGACGAGCTATGACGTCATTCTGAGGATAGACTGGTCGGTTCCTTATCGAGCCTTTGTAGGCTGCTGTCATCACAGGATGAGTTTCACATCACTAGAGGGTGGAGATTTTCTATACGAGGGTGAATGGGATGTTCAGGCGACTTGATCTGCACCAGAGAATCATGGGTGAGTTGGAGTCACAACCTAGATTGCGGGTTTATATCTGGATGACCAGGGGACTTTTCAGACGGATTTCCCTCCAGTGGTTGATTGCTTCAGGGATGTCTTCCTAGATGGATTTTCGGGTCTACCTATGGTGCGTGAGGTGGATTTCGCTATCGAGCTTGTGCCAGGAGCAGCAGCGGTATCCATTCCTCCTTATAGGATGGCCACGCCTGAGTTGCAGGAGCTTAAGAGGTAGTTAGAGGAGCTACAGGAGAAGGGTTTTATCCGACCTAGTACTTCTCCTTGGGTTTCTCCAGTCCTTTATGTGATGAAGGAAGATGGTGCCCTTAGACTCTGTGTGTATTGTCGGAAGCCGAACCAGTTGATGGTTAAAATATAAAATCCCTTTTCGAGGATAGATGGTCTGTTTGATCGTCTTTGTGGTGCACGAGTGTTCTCGAAGATTGACTTGAGATCGGGATATAATCAGTTATGCGTGAGACCATCGGATATACCGCTTACAGCTTTTTGGAGCACTTACGGTCTGTACGAGTATTTGGTTATGCCGTTCGGACTGACGAACGCACCAGCAGTTTTCATGGCTCTGATGAATCGTGTGTTCAATCTGTATCTTGATTCTTTTGTGGTAGTATTCATGGAAGACATCTTGGTGTACTCTCGCACTCGACATGACCATGCCACCCATCTTCAGATCGTATTTAGTACACTTAGAGATCATCGTCTATATTCTATGCTCTCAAATTTCCACTTTTGGATGGATCAGATTCACTTCCTGGGTCATATCATCTCAGAGGAAGGAGTTTCAGTAGACCCGGAGAAGGTGAGAGAAGTAGTTTCCTGGGTGCATCCAAAGAACGTGTTTGAGATGAGGAGTTTATTAGGGATGACTAGTTACTACATACGCTTCATAAAAGAATTCTCCCTCTTAGCATCACCTTTGACAGGACTGACTAAGAAGGGTGTCAGGTTCGTTTGGTCAGAAGCTTGTGAGTTAGCTTTTCAGGTCCTAAAGGGAAGGTTGACATCAGCACCTATCCTGATACTCCCAGAGTAGGGGAAGAGCTATGCAGTTTAATGTGATGCATTAGGGATTGGGCTGGGATCAGTTTTGATGTAGGGCGACCGAGTTGTTGCGTACGGGTCTCGGCAGTTGAGGCCACATGAGCATAAATACCCGACGCATGATCTCGAGTTGGATGTAGCTTTTCATGTGTTGCGCTTTTGAAGACATTATCTGTTGGGAGATCATTTTTTTGTTTTTCACCGACCACAAAAGCCTCAAGTATATCATTACTCAGCGTGACATGAATTTGAGGCAGAGAAGGTGGGTCAAGTACCTTCAGAATTTAGATTTTGAACTTGCTTATACACCTGGTAAAGGTAATGCAGTAGCCGATGCACTGAGCAGGAAGACCCAGATAAAGGTAGTGCAGGAGGCCAGTGGTGAGTGGAAGCTCATGGCCATGTTCTCTGAGATTCATTTGGAGGTGCACGACAGTCAGGGGAATATTTATCTTTCATCTTTAGCTATGACTTCTAACCTCCTGGATAGAGTGAGGATGGGACAACTATCTGATTCTGATACGGACGCTCGCTTTATGTCTCGTTTCTGGCAGAGTTTTCCGAGGGCACTAGGTACCCAGGTGCTTCTGAGCACATCATACCACCCTCAGACAGATGGCCAGTCAGAGCGGATGATACATGTGCTGGAGGACATGCTACGTGCATGCGTCCTAGACTTTGGGGGCTATTGGGAGAAGCATATACCCTTAGTCAAGTTTTCCTATAACAATAGTTTTCAGGAGACTATTGAGATGCCACCTTACGAGGCTTTATATGTTAGGCCATGGCGATCACCCTTGTGCCGGTTAGAGATAGGTGAGGCAACTTTACTATGGCCACAGCTCATGCAGGAGAAATTTGAGCAGGTCCAGTTGATTCGGAAGCATATGGCTACTTCACAATCTCGTCAGAAGTCATATGTTGATATCTGAAGACGACCCTTAGAGTTCGTGGTTAGGGACCATGTTTTCTTGTGTGTTTCACTGAGGCTGGGAGACAAGAGGATTAGGAGACATGGTAAGCTTTCACCGAGGTATGTGGGGCCATTTGAAATTCTGGAGAGAGTCGGGCTAGTTGCCTATCGGTTTAAGTTACCATAGTGGTATCGATCCATGCACGACGTCTTCCACGTGTCTCAATTGCGTCGCTACCATTAAGACCCGTATCACACCTTTCAGTCAGAGGAGGTTGAGCTTCAGCATGATGCGTCCTTTGAGGATCATCTTATCCATATCGTTGACAGGATCACCAAGGTTCTCTGAGGCCGGTCAGTTCCTCTCGTACAGGTGCTATGGCAGCATGGCCGAGTGCAGGACGAGACTTGGCAGCGGGAGGCCGACGTACATGCTCAGTGTCCAAAGCTGTTCTGAGCTTTATCTTCGCCAACAGTGGAAGGGAAATTTAGAGATGAATTTCTATAAGGGGGGAAGTTTGTAAGAACGCGGTTTTTAGTTTTGAGGTACGTTCTTCTTCTTTTTCATTTTCCTTATGTTTTTTTTGAGAAAATATGGAAAATGTGGAAAAGCCTAAATTTTGGAACTACATGCTGTGTACTTTTTCCACACGTCGTGTACTTCTGGCCAGGTGGGGATGAGTACACGGGGCGTGTAGCCTTGTTAGCAACGAGGGTTGTAGGAACCGACTACATGCAGTGTAGTGGTACTTACATGCGGTGTAGTCAGTCGGCAGGACAAAACAGTAAGGCGGTGGACTAACCGCCAGCTGGGCGACAGTACACACTGTGTACTTGGGAGTACATGTCGTGTACTCATATCGATGGATGAACAGTGTGGCGGTGCCGCCAGAGTAATAGTTAAATGAAGTATGTACACTCCATGTACTCAGAAATACACACCATGTAATTAGTTTCTTCATCTTAAAACAGGCAGTAGCCTCCTCTTTTGGTAGAGGAGGCATTTGAGACGTTTTGGAGCCATGGAGGATGGTCGAACCTTTGATGATCCGCCAGGTGTTCTTCTAGAATCGGTTTCTGCCTCGGACGATCTTGTTGGAACCGCACGGGTAAGGGCTTCCATCTCCTTGGCTTCTTCTTTCCAATTATTCTCCTAATAAGAGTTATTTATGTTTGAATGGGTTTTCTTCTTCATCATATCTACTTCATTGTTGGGAGTTTCTTGGATTAGAGTTCGTGTATAATGCTCGTTAGCATATAAGGTAGGTGTCTTGGTGTAAATTTCCAACTGTTGTGCGTTTTTGTGCATTTTCGTGCCACGAACTCGTGTTGGGGTGTCATGTGGCTGAGGATGTTTCTATATAGAATGCCTTGAATTTCATAGGTGATTAAATTGTGATAATAAAACGCTGGTTGGGATCGTTGCTTGGATATGGAACCACCCTGGGGGTGCGTTCCACTGTTTAGTCATTTGGAAAGGATACCCAAGGGTATGCCTTTAATGTAGTAATTGTAGAATTTCTTTGAGAGGAATTGTTTGTTTACTACATTTTGATATGTTGGGCATGGCTCGGTTACACTTTTATCTTGAGGGAGTTGTTGTGATTAGCCTGTGGGCACTGCACTATTTAGTCTGTGGGCAGTAGTTATTTCGGCCTGAGGGAAACTTCTTCTGTGCCTACGGGCAGCTGACTCTATGCCTGTGGGCGACACTACCTATGCCTGGGGGAAAACGCTGTTATGCATGAGGGATGATTCCTATGTTGGATACTCATTACCCAATGGTATGAGTTTACGTGTCTGAGAACACTGGTTGTTTACTTTGAAATGCAATGTGGTGATTTCATATGTTAAGTGGATTAAATGAATATTTAAAATGGCAATATAACAGGTAGTTGTTACTTTTGAGTACTGCTTACTTTATTGAATTTTAATGCTGCACACTATTTTTGCATGCTTACACACAGTTGGGAACGTGCCTTTGTTGGGTGTCTACTGAGATATATTTCTCACACCCTGTTTGGGTCATGCTTTTCATCCAAAACAGATTACTTTGTCATAGGTGTAGATAGGGGAAAGAGTCCTTATACAGGTACTTGACTGTTGCTGAGGAGTATGAGGGCATAGGACCGAGCCTAGGCTCGCGATGCCGCTGCCAGCTGTTTTTCTTGTCTTGTTGTACTCTGTATTTTATTATACTATAAAGTTGTGTAACATGTTCTGGCTATTTTCTGAGAACTTGAAACATGTAGAATCATCATTTAGATACTATTGGTTATATCCACTACTGTAGTTATTTCAGATGTGTATGGTTTACTGCATCTGCTATTTGTTTTTTGTTTTATTTAAATTCTGATGCACTACACATTGACAAATGAGGGAATAGTTTCCCCCCTATCAGACCTGGGCCCTCGCTACTAGTCAGCAGCCTCTGGTGTTTGGGAAATGCGTTTGAGGTCGTGTGGTGAACCAGCTTCGGGGCACCCATTGAGTGGATCCCGGGATAGGGACGTTACGTAATGCACCGACTCTGGGTAACTGGGGTTGGTCGTTACAGTTGGTATCAGAGGAAGTTTAGTAAAAACCATGGAAACTAGGTTTAGATAAACTCAGATTAGTGCACATAGCCCAAAGATAGACATTGATGATTATTATAGAAGGACTTCCTAGAATTTTGGTATTGTAAAGATTTTGTGATTTTTCCAAAAAATAAATCCTTGTCTGGACATGAGCAGGTAGAGACGGCTCTGGCACAGATGTACCTAGGGGTAAAACCCAAAAACTCCTCTTTGAGCTAGACTTGAACGGGAACTGGTGCACGATAACTGGCCTTGTTGCACTCTTGGTTACGACACTCCCAGGGGATATGCCTAGGTTAATTCTCATTTTATTTAGAAACCATTATGAAGGGTTTATGAGTATATCCGTCCTCAAATAAAATATTTTTTTATGATTATGGATTATATCCATAAATAGTTCAATTTATGTTAAGTGTTTTACAAGTATAGAATTATGTATATTGATTCATAAACTGAACTAGTTTATGCCACTGTTTAGAAATGGAGCCTACTGGAAGGAATGGAAACTGTATCAATGAAATCACTTCATGAAGGTATTTCCCTCCTACTCAAGATAATTATAGAGGAGCCGGTGATGCAACTAGTGCTAATCAGCTAATCACCATACCGGGACAACTCACTCAGTTTATGGATAATAACCTTACCCGTATGGGACACCCTGATCCGCAACATGGAGGATCAATGTTATATCGCTTCATGAGGCTGCAACCACCAAAATTCAATGTGAGTACAAATCCATTAGTAGCTTTCTAAATGGATAAGTTCCATAGAGAAAATATTTCAGGATTTGGGGAGTACTGAAAGGGAAAAAGTTATCATGGAAGTTTATCGCCTCACTAGAGATGTTGATCAATGGTGGTCATTGATACAAAACACAAAGGAATATGATGAAGTATCAAAAACGGAATGAAGGGAGTTCAATGAGCTTTTCTTAGAAAAATAATTTCCTTGTGATAATCGAGTAGAAATGGAAGGGCAATTTATGAGTTTGAGGCAAAAGGAGGATGAGAATGTCGCAAAGTATGAGGCTAAGCTTACAATGATAGCGAGGTCTGCTGCATATTATATACGTAACCCAAGAATTAAGATTGATCATTTATTTGATGGGTTAAAACTGTTTCATCATCGAGGATTAGTCCGACAATCCTTCTCGTCATACAAAGACATTGTCTCATGTGCTATAAAGACATAAAAAAAATTCTCTAAATTTTATGACAATAATGTAATGAAAGAGAAGAAGAGAAAGGTGGAGAAAGAGACAGATAAAGGGATAAAGGGAAAGAAGGATTTTCCATTATGTGATAATTGTGAGAAGATATATACCCTGGTACTTGCCTAAAAGGAATTGGAGTTTCTTACAAATGTGGATAAAAAGGTCACCAGGCTCGTGATTTCAAGGGAATGAAAGAGGATGTCAATGTTGAATGCTACAATTGTAAAGAAATGGTTCATTATGCGAATGAATTCCCTAAGTGCCATGGAAACTTCCCTCAGAAAAGGTCATGGGATTAATGCCAATCTTATTTTGTTACTACAGTTGAAGTAGAATATTTAATGTGTTTGTGTTTTTGGACTCATGGATTATATTCTGGTTATAAGAATAATGTGATATATATAAGGATTGTACTGCAGTACTTGTTGTTATCATTAAGGTTTTAATATAACTAAAGTAATCATATTTTTAGTATTTGACAATAAGATAAGCTTTACTTTGTCTGGTTAATTTGATGTGACAATTGATTTTGGAATTTAGATACCTTCTACAGAAAATTTGGACAGAGGTAATTTGGATAACAATAATGTTTGTAGTGGATTAAGTTGGAATTTGGATAGTATTTTTTAATGTTAAAATAATTATTATGATCAATTTTTAGAATATTATGATACAATAGTTTTAGGAAATGGACAACCTACAGCCCGTCGAGTCGGAAAAAGTTGCAGGAATCAAATTTATAACCATAATGTGATAGGACTTTATTACCTACCACTAGTCTACAGGAAGTCCCTGGTCATTACTAAGTATTTTTCTTCGTTTTAATGTTATGTGTTAATGTTTTGATCCATATACGATTGGAATAAATATAATATTTTTGAGTTCTATTATCTTTTGATGTGAAAGATGAGTTTGTGGTAGAAATTAGTTTAAGGATGAAACTCCACATGTCAAGTATATATATATATATATTCATCTTGGTCTATGAAGAAATTAATTATTAAACATTAGGTAAGTTATCTTAAAACCAAAAATTTGTTATCCGAATACCTTATGTTTGGTTGATCCTATGATATTTAAAATCATCATAGATTGATGTCATTGAGGCCCTCAATTCTACAATTTTTTGTGATCGATGACCTCAATCACTCCATATAAATATTAGAGTTTTCCCTCTAATTGTGTGTCTTTAATTTCCACCAATTTTTTCCAAATCGAGTTCATAATTTGGTTGTGACCCCTTCATTTCTCTTTTCCTCTTATTAAGACTAAATTTTATTAACCCAATATCTGATGTGGGTGTTACCACAAAGATAATTTCTATTTTCAACCTTTTATTTTTTAAGAACAATTTCAAATTGCAAGGATGCAATTTATTGAAGGAGGGTAGAATGTAATGCCCCAAGCTTCCATGGTACGCTTCTCTTTGAATAATACAGTAGCGTGTGTTGTACGCAACTTTGAGTTCTAACACACACCACAACCAATCAAACTAGCCGTTATAAATAGTAATACCCACTTTTAGAAATATTATAAATTTTATATTTAAAATGAACATCATTTTTGGATTTGGAATATCAAAATTAGTGTAGGGTGAAATTTTGGTATTTTTCTAAAAACATTCTATTTTTGATGAATAGTGAAAAAATAATGAGTTATAGTTTAAAAACAAATTTTTATTTAAATAACTATTTATTTTATTTAAATTTAATTAAACTCAAAATAAATACATAATACCTATATATGTTCAATTAAACTCATTGAAGTTAGTTTAGAATAAATTTAGATATATAAAAAGCTTATTGAACTTTTCACTGTCTTTTACCCACCTCCTGGGAATATTTGAAAATTCACATAAAACATAATTTTACCACTGTTGTGAATGGAATTTTGAAAATCTGAGACACATACTTAATATCAATAAGTAAAATTTGGTTCAATAAGGTGAAAATAATTTTTGGTGAATAGTAACTTTTTACTTTTATTTACCACGGTCAAAAGTAAATAGGGTAATTAAGGGAAAATATGATATTAATATTACCCTAACACATGTCCTAATTATATTTTAAAAATGTATCTCGACCAAAAATAACCTTAGGAATATAATATTATCATTTAGGTCCAATTGGATTAGATTAGGACATTTATTATTATTTAATTCAAAGAAGAGTTAAAAGAGATAAAATCAATGTTTAATAACTAAAACATTTTTAGTATTTGGTTATACATGAGATAAATTAGATTATAAATATTAATTTCAAATCTAATAATATTTCCTACATAATGGTATTTTATTTATAATTTTTAGACATTAAATAATTTATCTTATTTATGACACAATGGTGATGCAATAATTACGAAATTAATGAAATATTAAGATAATTGATATTATAAATACCCAAATAAATGTAATTTGAAACGTTTTATGAATTAAATTAATTTTTTAGCATAATATGACATATTATTATTAGTTATATGAATTGTTTTCGAAGTAATAATGTTGTTCTGAATTTATCAAAAACAAAATACCCAATAGTGTGAAAATTGACATAAAAGAGTTTTTAAAACAAATATTATATAATTAATTGATATTATATTCCAAAAAATATAATTTTCGTCCAAAAGACTTATATCATGATAGTTGTATCATTAATGGACCACTTGGGGGGTCTATTAGAAGGTTATTGTAAGTTTATTAACTATATAATATAAAAATACAAAGAGACATGGTAAATGTGAAACTAATTAACTAAGAGTTAAAACTAAAAGATAAGGTTAATATAGTAACCCAAAACTATCTACAACCTATTGGTTGGGTGGTTTACGACCCATACCCACCATAACCATTAAATAATACAATTTTTATTAATTGAAAACCGAATATGAATTTATTATAAAATAATATTTCTAGATTTTACTAAGGTGCCCCTCAGCCCTCTTATAAAAGGGAACTCCCCCTTCTCTCTAATTCACAACTTCAAATCCTTTTTGCTCAACCAAAACGTGCCCAAATATTCTCTCAAATTCCCTCACTTCAACCTAGAGGCCTTATTTTGATCATAAATCCATCCTATGGATCACTTTTGATTAAATCAAAAGGTAGAACCCGAAGAAGAGGAAATGTTTTCACCACCCTATTTCACGTTCCTTTCTTCTTCAACTTCTTCTTTCTTTGTAATTTCTATTCTAATATAATAACTTCAGTATCTCCTATATACTATGATGTTATTATAAATATGGTACAACAATATTAAGTATTATATCCATCCCTTTAATGACATGTCACTATACGTGTATACGTACGGCTTACCGTCTCCACGCCGTGGTGTAATTGTTATTCAATACATTATTATTTTGATGGGTATAATAATGATGTTTAATCCATGTAAATAATAAATATAACATGATAATGATTCTTTATATATTATATACCACCCAATTATATATTATTTTAATATCAAAATAATGATATTGTCGCTCGTGTGTACGTACGGACTACCATCTCCCCGAACGCGATTAGATTCATTCCCCATCGTATCCATTCAAGAATAATTTTCATTTGATGGTTAATAATAATAATTTTTAAATACTTAATATCAATTGGGATATGAATAAGATACCACTTATCCATAACAAACATGATTTATGTAACAAACCATATAAAGAAAAATGAATCAGTTAACACCTCAAACAACAATAATACAAAAATATTTCTTACAAAGAAATGTTAAATGATCATATATGATATCATATTAATGAATATTATTCATTTGTAATTTAATAAAAATTATTTAACCATTATACAAGAGGTTAATCTACCCTCAACCAAGGAAAAGTACAAGGTAAGGGTTTATCTCACAATCTCTTCATTATCCGAGGTTGTTTATACGTGATTATCTATTGGGACCTCTTTTTCATCCACATCCATGTTTCTAAAAAATTTATTTCAAAACATTTTTACTATTTTACAGAATATGTTTTAAAGTAATTTATACCATTTTTGACTTTTTATAAGATGTTTATAAATGGATCTTTCCGTCATTTTCCGAACAAGGTCCTTTTTAACCCTTTCGACAAAATTAAGTTATGAATGTCTTTTTAACTTATACGGTGGGTGCGGATATTTTTGTAACACCCCAAGATTTTATGAAAAATATTCTTTTAATTTCCTTAATGTCTTGTGTTGTATGCTACACCAAGATTACCTTGCGCTATACGCAACACCATATTAGCTTGTAGTATACGCAACACTATTCTTGGATCGTGTTACACACAATTTTGATAATAGTTATTCTACGCAACATTGAGTATATATATATATATATATTCAATGTATAAATGACATATCATTGGATTCTGTTATACGAAACAATGAAGGATTCTTTCACAACACGCAACCCTGACTTGGCTTGCATTACAAGCAATCGCAACCTTCCTCGATAGCGTGTGTTGTACGGAATACCGGGTTTTACTAAACAATGATATATTATTATAATATTATTATGAACTAGCCGTTATGAATAGTATTAACTAAATTTTGAATTTTATAACATTATTATTCATCTTACACATTTTCTAGAACACGGTATAAGAACAAAATAATTTTTTCGGGTAAAATAAGTATTTTTCAAAAAATGCAGTTTTCCACCTTTTGATGGAGCACCCTCTGTAAATCTATATTTTTACATTTTTATAAGTTCAATTTGACAAAATAAAATTCTTATTTGGAATCAAGAAATAAAAATTTTCTTTGGATAAATTTTTCATATTATTCTGGTAACTTTCATATTTTGATGAATAGTAAAAACACGCTATATTTTAATTAAAAACAAATTTTTTCATCGCAATAATTTATATGGTTAAATTATAATATTGAATGGTTTTAAATTATAAATAGAATATATTTTTACCATTTAATATAATTTATGTCGTTAGCATTGATTTTACATTAAATTCGTAGGTTAAATCAATTCAATCTGTTCCAATATTTTAAAGAAAAACGCGTCTTCTTTCGACAACGGGATTAATTTTAATTTAATTTCTGCAGCTTTTGTGTATTGAATTTGGAAAAATGGATTCCATATTTGGAATAAGTGGGTCCAAATTATGTTGATAAGCTACTTTTTATTTTTGGGAATTATGAATAGTAACTACGGTAAATTTTATTTACCATAGTTAAATGTAAATTGGGTATTTAAGGGTAAATATAATATTATAAAATTACCCTAACACATGCAAAAATTCTATTTTATGGCTAAAGGTAGACCCATATAACCTAAGGGTCGGATTAGATTCATTTTATGGACTTTTTACCATGAAAATAATTTAATTATTATTAAGACAAAAGAAAGTGACAACATGTCACTCTCTTAAATCTTATAAGTATAATAATTTTAATTTAGTGATAAACATCATAAAACATCAAACATAAATAGTCTCTAGAAATATAATATGATTATATGAATCATGATAATTTATTTATAATTTTTAGGGATTAAAAAATTCTCATTAATGGTGATACATTAATGATACATAAATTATTTATTAATAGGAAAAAAAGTAATATTGTTTTTATTGAAATAATAATACCCATTAATAGGACCACAAACCTGACCAAAAATTATTGGTAGTGTATATATACACCTTAATCATCCAATTACCTAGTATATAACAATTTGGAGACTTATAAAAGTGATTATGACACTTATATTATTTTATTTTAAATGATGCCAAAGTTGTCACCTTCATAATTTAATAAATATAACAATTTAAATATTGTGATTTTGAGATGATAAATTCTATTAAAATTATTATTGTGAAAGGTAATAGATTTATCTTCATCATAGGATTTTATTTTTAATTTTTATGAAACAAATCAGTATATTAAATAATTATATAAAAATGTTGTAGTAATTATTTTATTAATAGGTAAACCAAATAAATGGTTTTAAAAATAATAAAATAAATATTATATGAACTATTTAATGTGATCCCTTAATTTTATAGATACATATGACCTTTTATGAATCTATTAAAGCTTTTATTTTGAACATATCTTCTTTATATATTTTATTTAAATTCCAATAAATGAATAGTGTCAAAATTGACACTATTGTTATTTTATAACAATAACATATTATAAAATTGTTTAAAAATCACAAAAATATTTAAAAATTATAAATTTTAATTTATATGGTCTATAATTTTATAAAGTTAAAAATTATGGAAAATTCACAACAAATAAGTAATTATTTGTCATAATTTATAATTTAGAATTTTATTACCACAAATAAACTTAAATAGATTAAATAAGGATAAATCAAAATGATAAGATTTAAAATAAGATCCAAACATGTCTAAATTTGATTGGATGATGATATTACAACCCTATCTCATCTAATATTCGAATATGAGTCATTTTTGGTGGTTTTTAAGTGGGGTTAGATTTATTATAAATTAATATTTTTAAGAATTCCAAAGGTTCCCCTCTCCTCCCTTATAAAAGGGAACCTCCTCCCTCTCTTCTACACACCACATTGATCCTTCAAGCTCGGCCAAACCCTGCCCAATTTTCTTCTCCACTTCCATAGAAATATCCTAGAGGTCTTGGTCTTCTTCAATGGCCAATTTTAGTGCCCTAAGAGGAGGTCTCAAAGAGGCGCTTCAAAGAAGAGGAGGTTCAGATACGTACGAAGCATATCGGACCTAAGGTAAGGGAAAATATCACAATCTCATTTTTATCCGAGACTGTTTGTACTTTGGTATTTACTGGGGTGTATTTTATCATCCACGTCCATGTTCCCTCAATATTTAATATTGTTTCCATCCACCTAAAATTGTTTAAATCCAATTGTACCCTTCAGTGAGTTTTTAGTAAAGGATATGAAAGGAATATTTTGTCGTTTTTCTTACGATTTACATTTTGAATTTTCCGAAAAAAGTACGAGAAGAATGTTTTTTTAACTTATACGACATGAATGTATTTTTAAAACATTATTCCCAAGAAGTTTCCTTTACAAGTTTTCATGTTTATTTTTAATCAACTTCTTTTAGTTTAAAATTGTATGACATGTTAAAGAAAGGAAAATGTTTTTGAAGTAGAAAGGATATTTTCCTCAAAAATGGAGTTCAAGTGCTTTATCAAAATTATTTTCCATCTAATATAATATAGGGTTCTGTTTATATCCCTATTATTTCATTGATTTGATTATGTTGTGATGGAATTATTTTTATGAATTCCTTTTTCTAATATGAATTGTTTTATGATGTCATGTTGTTTAAGAATCCAATTTTTATTACATGGGTTATTGAATGATGTATGATTTATGATTTTGTGGCACATATAAGAATGGTATAATTATGAGATGTGTGGGACCTATATCTCCCTTCAATGCATTGGGTAATGATTTATATATCAAGAGATATACATGGATGGAACGGAAAGTTAAACCGGTTAAGTAATACAGAACTGGAACGAGGAGTGAACTCGATTCAGAAAGGGACTTTGTCCACTAAGATGGTCTTGGAAGAAATGTCTTGGCTACTATGGAAATAATATCATGTGCTTAATGGTTTCCACAATTACATGTCTTATTCCCATGCTATTTTATCATTCTTAATGTTTTTTTATGATCTATTCCTTACGTACTTCCATGTTTTATGTCATTTCTCAAGCTTTTGATGTTAAAATATTATGTTCATGTTTGTAAGTTCAAATGTATATGGTATGTTTTATTTTATCCATGCTTACCCTTACTGAGCATTTGAGCTCACCCTTTTTATGTTTTCTTTTCCCCAGGATATAAAGAAAGGTTTTAGGTAAGAAAAAAAGGGGAAGATCTTTATGGGAGATGTTGAAGATCTTTCACCACAATTAGAAGATTACGTTCCAAGTTTCAAAAGACACTAAACTATTATGGTCCTTGTGTGTCTGTTTTTGTTATGTATTAAGTATTCATCTAAAGTAATGTAATGTCCATGTACATCAAGCTTTGGGTCTCTACAGTTGGTATTAGAGGAAAGGCTTAGTCAACCTTTGGAAACTAGGATGCGAAAACGTTATTGAGATCCCTAGAGATATTTCTAAGGTATGTCTAGGGATGTCCCTAAGGATAAGTATACGTATAGGATACAGTCCTAGAACTATAGTAACGATCATAAAATTTAACCTAAGATGTTAGATATTTGGGATACTCCCCCTACACTATGTTGTTTTCCCAAGCATGATTTTTGCCTCTCACACTATTCATTTTGGGTTTTAGAAAATGGCTGGAAATAGGAAGATTCACAATAATGGAGGATATGATAGACAATGGAATGATTTTTTCCTAAGAAACCAAAAGAAACATGATTTGGAAGTCCAAACATCGTTATTTTTCCTAATCAGCAATCTCATAATATGATCAATAATCTCAACTTTGGTAAGTTTCCCGACTCAGATAATAAGAGAAAGATGGAGTTTCATGATGATCATAGAGGAAAGAAAGTTCAATTTCCCTCATGTAAATCATGTGGGAAGAGGCATCGGGGAGATTGTTTCAAAGGAACTGGAAGATGCTTTGGGTGTGGAAAAGAAGGACACAAAGCCAGTAAGTGCAAAGGAAAAGGTTCAGTTAAAACCATGGACAAGGATAATGGTATTGCTATGATATCAACAATGATTAGATGTTTTAAATGTGGAATGTATGGGCATTATGAAAACCAATGCCCTGAGGGAAATTCTCATGAAGAGAATCAATATGGTCATATGGTTAGTATTTATGTTGATGATGATGAAGAGACTACAAATGATATGTGAGATGAAAGAATTGTTGAAGCTTGGTCAATGGATTAAGAAGTCAGTGGAATGATTACATGTTTATCAAGTGTAATGTTGTATAAGTAATCTCATGGTACTATGGAATAAAGAGACATCTAAGGATTATTACACTATTGTCTTTCCTTAAGTTTTGAAAGTATATGTCGAATGGTACCAGTAACCATGGAAGGGTATTCAGATATTTTTGTAAAGTAGATGATATGCGCATAGTGAATGAATAAAAAGATAATGAGATGTTTGATTGTATTCATGAGCTCATGACCAATATAAGGAGAAGGTTATGTCATGGTTTGAGTATATAGAATTTTTGGATTTTGGTATGTGGAAAGAGTTAAATTTTGACAGCATTCATGTTTTCACTAAGGTTTAATGGACATTCATTTTTCAGGAGAATACACGATTAAGGTATTCACATGATTGGAAAGTGACCATCATGATAATGGGGGATAAATGATGGTTGGTTGATGACATTTCAAGTAATCATTTTCTTTATATTATGAGCTTGGACCTAAGTATTTTAGATAAACATTGGAATAGATTATGTTGGACATAAGATAGTATTGTTTAAGGATAGAAGTTTTTTTCGATATTATTGATGGGATGTTATAGTAATATAGTTTTAGAAAAAGGACAACCTGCATGACGGGCGACAACCCATCACGTCGGACAAGGCTGTGGGAATCGAACCCAGAACCGAAGTGTGACTGGCCTTTATTGCCTACCACTAGCCTACAGGAAGTCCTTGGTTAGTAGAAACTAGTTTTATTTTATTAAGCGGTATGATATATGAAGTATAAGTTCATTTTTGGAACCATATACGATTAATCTAACCATAAGATGAACTTATAACTTGTTCTATCCTTTTGATTGAAAGAGATTGAATGACCCATCATTTTATCACAAGATCTGATAACACATCACGAATAAAAAATTCAACTTCATTTCTTTAAGGGATGAAGTTGAAATTGTTCAATTCACGAACAACAGTGAGATTTAACCAAAATCATGCAAGTATTTATTTTATTTAGTAAAATTGAGGGAAATGATCATGAAAACCAAAAATGTTGTCATAGTTCCCTTATATCTGATGAATCAGATAGTACCTTAGATCATCACAGATCAATAGCTTTCTGATTGTTGGCTTTTTCATATCCATGTTCTCTACCACTCTCCATCAGAACTTGATGGTTAGATTTTTCTTCCATATCTATATTTTCACCGATGTTCTCCTACGTGGAAACCCAGTGATGAGACAATTTGGGTAACAGTTACATTTTATACTTTATTTTTTAAAGCCATGTTTTTGTATTCCTTTTTAAGATGTGGGTTTCTATTAAACAAACTTTCGAGTAGTAAACCATTTATAACCCCGATGAATTTCGAGGGAGAAATTCATTTTAAGGGGGGTAGAATGTAACACCCCAAGATTTTATGAAAAATATTTTTTTAATTTCATTAATGTCTTGTGATGTATGCTACACCATGATTACCTTGCGCTATACACAACACCGTGTTAGCTTGTAGTATACACAACACTATTCTTGGATCGTGTTACACACAATTTTGATAATAGTTATTCTACGTAACATTGAGTATATATATATATATATATATATTCAATGTATAAATGAAATATGGTTGGATTCTATTATACAAAACAATGAAGGATTATTGCACAACACGCAACCCTGACTTGTCTTGCATTACACGCAATCACAACCTTCCTTGATAGCGTGTGTTGTACGCAATACCGGGTTTTACTAAACAACGATATATTATTATAATATTATTATGAACTAGTCGTTATGAATAGTATTAACTAAATTTTGAATTTTATAACATTATTATTCATCTTACACATTTTCTAGAACATGGTATATGAACAAAAAAAATCGGGTAAAATAAGTATTTTTCATAAAATGCAGTTTTGCCGCCTTTTGATGGAGCACCCACATTAAATCTAGTTTTTGACATGTTTATAAGATCAATTTGACAAAATAAAATTCTTCTTTGGAATCAAGAAATAAAAATTTACTTTGGATAAATTTTTCATATTATTCTGGTAACTTTCATATTTTGATGAATAGTAAAAACACGCTATATTTTAATTAAAAACAACTTTTCTCATCGCAATAATTTATATGGTTAAATTATAATATTGAATGGTTTTAAAGTATAAATAGAACAAATTTTTACCATTTAATATAATTTATGTCGTTAGCATTGATTTTACATTAAATTCGTAGGTTAAATCAAATCAATCTTCTGCAATGTTTTAAAGAAAAACATGTTTTCTTTCGACAACGGGATTAATTTTAATTTAATTTCTGCAAATTTTTTGTATTGAATTTGGAAAAATTGATTCCATATTTGGAATCAGTGGGTCCAAATTATGTTGATAAACTACTTTTTTTTTGGGAATTATGAATAGTGACTATGGTAAATTTTATTTGCCATAGTTATATGTAAATCGGGTAATTAAGGGTAAATATAATATTATAAAATTACCCTAACACATGCCAAAATTCTATTGGATTGCTACAGGTAGACCCATATAACCTAAGGGTCGGATTAGATTCATTTTATAGACTTTTGACCATGAAAATAATTTAATTATTATTAAAACCAAAGAAAGTGACAACATGTCACTCTCTTAAATATTATAAGTATAATAATTTTAATTTAGTGATAAACATCATAAAACTTCGAACATGAATACTCTCCAAAAATCTAATAAAATTATCTATATCATGATAATTTATTTATAATTTTTAGGGATTAAATAATTTTCATTAATGGTGATACATTAATGATACAGAAATTATTTATTAAGTGGAAAATAAGTAATATAGTTTTTATTGAAATAATAATACCCATTAAAAGAACCACAAACCTGACCAAAACTTATTGGTAGTGTATATCTACACATTAATCATCCAATGACCGAATAAATAACCATTTTTAGCCTTATAAAAGTGATTATGACACTCATGTTATTATTTTTTAAATGATGCCAAAGTTGTCACCTTCATAATTTAATAAATATAACAATTTAAATATTTTGATTTTAATATTATAAATTCGAGTAAAAGTATTATTGTGAAAGGTAATAGATTTATCTTCATCATAGGATTTTATTTTCAATTTTTATGTGAAAATTAGTATATTAAATAATTATAAAAAAATGTTGTAGTAATTATTTTATTAAGAGATAAACCAAATAAATTGTTTTAAAAATAATAAAATAAATATTATATGAACTATTTAATGTGATCCACTAATTTTATAGATACATATGACCTTTTATAAATCTATTAAATCTTTTATTTTGAACATATCTTCTGTATATATTTTATTTAAATTCCAATAAATGAATAGTGTCAAAATTGACACCATTGTTATTTTTTAAAAATAACATATTATAAAATTGTTTAAAAATCACAAAAAGATTTAAAAATAATAAATTTATATTTATATTGTCTATAAGGTTATAAAGTAAACAATTATGGGAAATTCACCACAAATAAGTAATTATTTGTTATAATTTAAAATTTAGAATTTTATTACCACAAATAAACTTAAATAGATTAAATAAGGATAAATCAAAATGATAAGGTTTAAAATAAGATCCAAATATGTCTCAATTTGATTGGTTGATGATGTTACAACCCTATCTCATCTAATCATAGAATATGAGTCATTTTTGGTGGTTTTTAAGTGGGGTTATATTTATTATAAATTAATATTTTTTAGGATTCCAAATGTGCCCCTCTCCTCCCTTATAAAAGGGCACCTCCTCCCTCTCTTCCACACACCTCTTTGAGCCTTCATGCTCTTCCAAGCCCTGCCCAATTCTCTTCTCCACTTCCATAGAAACATCCAAGAAGTCCTGGTCTTCTTCAAAGACCAATTTTAGTGCCCTAAGAGGATGTCTCAAAGAGGCGCTTCAAAGAAGAGGAAGTTCGAATACGTACGAAGCATATCGGACCTAAGGTAAGGGAAAATATCACAATCTCATTTTTATCTGAGACTGTTAATACATTGGTATTTATTGGGGTGTATTTTATCATCCACATCCATGTTCCCTCAATATGTAATATTGTTTCTATCCGCCTACAATTGTTTAATTCCAATTTTACCCTTCGGTGATTTTTTAGTAAAGGATATGAAAGGAATCTTTTATCATTTTTCTTACGAGTTACATTTTGACTTTTCCAGCAAAAGTATGAGAAGAATGTTTTTTTAACTTATACGACATGAATGGATTTTTAAAACATTATTTCCAAGAAGCTTCTTTTACAAGTTTTCAAGTTTATTTTTTTCAACTTCTTTTAGTTTAAAATTGTATGACATGTTAAAGAATGGAAAATGTTTTTGAAGTAGAAAGGATATTTTCCTCAAGAATGGAGTTCAAGTGCTTTATCAAAATTATTTTCCATCTAAGATAATATAGGTTTATTATTATATCCCTATTATTACATTGATTTGATTATGTTGTGATGGAATTATTTTTACGAATTCCTTTTTCTTATATGAATTGTTTTATGATGTCATGTTGTTTAAGAATCCAATTTTTATTACATGGGTTATGCAATGATGTATGATTTATAATTTTGTGGCACACATAAGAATGGTATAATTATGAGATGGGTGGGACCTATATCTTCCTTCAATGCATTGGGTAAGGATTTATATCTCATGAGATAGACATGGCTGGAACGGAAAGTTAAACCCGTTAGGTAATAGAGGAATAGAACGAGGAGTGAACTCAATTCAGAAAAGTACTTTGTCCACTAAGATGGTCTTGGCAGCAATTCCATGGCTACTATGGAATCATATCATGTGTTGAATGGTTTTCACAATTACATGTCTTATTCCCATTCTATTTTATCATTCTTAATGTTTCTTTATGATCTATTACTTACGTACATCCATGTTTTATGTCATTTCTCAAGCTTTTGATGTTTAAATATTATGTTCATGTTTTTAAGTTCAAATGTATATCATATGTTTTATTTTATCCATGCTTACCCTTACTGAGCATTTGAGCTCACCATTTTTATGTTTTCTTTTCCCCAGGATATAAAGAAAGGTTTTAGGTAAGAAAAAAAGGGGAAGATCTTTATGGGAGATGTTGACGATATTTTACCACGATTAGAAGATTACGTTCCAAGTTTCCTAAGACAATAAAATATTACGGTCCTTGTGTGTCTGTTTTTGTTATGTATTAAGTATTCCGCTATAGTAATGTAATGTCCATGTACGTCAAGCATTGGGTCTCTACAAGTTTCCACCGTTATAAAATCTTTGAAGATTCCCTTACAAGCTTATAAGAATATTTTTAATGTTAATGTGTTCTTTTATAATTATGTTACATTTAAGTGATTTCTAAAAGAGATATTTCTCTCAAATGGTTTTTATTTCATCTATGTAAACATCATTTGATTGATTTTAAGTTTATTTGAAGTTGATTTATTATGATACAAAACATCCATATTGTATTGAAGGTTTTGTGATGTGTTTGAATTTGGATTTTTTATTTTTATACCATTCATGGTTTATGGAAAAAATATTGACATTTTGTATGCTAGTTTTAATATGAATATTATTGAAATTCTTAAAACTGTTCATATACGGAATGCATTGGACTTAATAATTGATGGGTGGAGCCCTCTATAGCTCCTCGATGCATTGGTAGGTCTCATGAGACAAACTAGTCTCTTGGCATGAGGCCTTGAAAAAATATTATTTGTAGTCTTGGCAGAAGGCCTTGGCTACGTAGTTATGATAGTCCGGCATTATGCATTACATCATTATGAAAGTGGTTATTGATATTACATGTGATTATTTGACTAGTAGAATATCCATGTGAATAAGTAAATGTCATTATTTCATTTTATATTTTCTATATTATGATGAAGTTCAAGTTTAAAAGGCTTTTGTTTTAGTTATACATTGCCTTAAATGTTTATATTTATTTATGAAAGTTTCTGCTATATTGTTATCCTTATAGAACATCTAAGCTCACCCCTTTCAATGTTTTACTTTTTCCCAGGGTGTGAAGAATTATTTAAGGAATGACCTGCAGGGAATGTATGAGGGGATGTAAAGACAAGATGTGGTTATAGTTTTTTTTCACTTTATGATGTAATATACGACTTATGAATATATCTAGTGTTTCCAAGGCTACTAAACTAATTGGTCTTTCGAGACTTGATCTTTTGTGATCATGCCAATGTTATGTAATAATGTACCGACTCTGGGTAACTGGGGTCGGGGCGTTACACGTATAAGGTCAAAAAAGGGTGTATATGTCTTCACACAATTTTCTAGTAAATAGTAAAAATGTTTTGAATTACATTTTTATGAATCATGGATTTGGATGATAAAGAGGTCCCAGTATATATTTACGTAAAAACAACCTCGGATAATAAAGATACTATGAAATTAAGCATTACCTTGTACATTTCCTTGGTTGAGGGTAGGTTAATGTCCTTTATAATGGTTAAATAATTGTTATTAAAATATAATAGAATCATATACATTAATATGATATCATATATGATCTTTTAACATTGTTTTGTTAATAATATCTTTGTATTATCGTAATTTCGGGTGTTAACTGATTCATTTGCCTTTATATGATTTGTTACAAATGTAAAGTTTGATATAGATTGGATGAATCTTATTATTATTCGGAATGATATTAAATCTTTAAACATTAATTTTAATCATCTAATTAAAATTCATATTGAATGGATTATGATGGGGAATGAATCTCATCATGTTCATGTAGACGGTAATCTATACGTACGCACGAGCGACAATATCATTATTTGGATATTAAAATAATATATTATTGGATGGAATATAATATATATAGAATCATTATCATGTTTTTTTTAATATTTAAATCCATTTCACATCATTATTATACACATTCAAATAATAATGTATTGAATAACAATTACACAACAACGTGGAGACGGTAAGCCGTTTGTACACAACTATGGTGACATGTCATTCAATGGATAGAGAGAATAATGAATTTGATTGTACCATATTTAAACTAACATCAGATTATATAGAAAATACTGGATATATTATTTTAAAATGGAAACAAGAAACAAAGGAGAAGTGGAAGAAGAAAGGAACTTGAAAGAGGTGATGAAATATTTACCTTTTCTTCGGGTTCATCCTTTTTATTAGATCAAAATGGATTCTTTGGATGTATTTATGAATACATTAAGGCATCTATGATGAATGGAGGATTGTATAGAGGTTATTTGGGCAGTGTTTTTCTGAGCCAAATGGCTTTGAAAGTGTGAATTATAACGAAGGGGAAGTTCCCTTTTATAAGAGTGGTGAGGGGCACCTTAGAGAAAGCTAGAAATATTATTTTATAATAAAATAATTATCTATTTATAATTGCTTAAAAATGAATTATTTCAAGGATAAGGTGGAATGGGTCGAAAAACACAAAATAAAATGGTTTTAGATAGGTTTGGGTCACTATATTAACTTTATCTCTTAGATATAACTCTTAGTTAAATAGTTTGACATTTACTATATCTCTTTGTATTTTTATATTATATGGTTAATAAACATACTATAAAAATCAATGCGAATAAAAAGTGGATTGGTAAGGAAATATATATTATTATTTAAGACCTTTGTCTAAACCATAGATTTTTAGGAATAGAATATCAATTAATAATATGTTTTTTTAATACACTTTTATGTCAATTTTGACACTATTTGCATTTTAGTTTTTGTTAAATTCCAAAAAAAAAGAATTACTAAATCAGAAAAAAAATAATTTAATCAATCCTAACATGTCACATTAACCTTTAAAATTCGTGTATGGAATCAAAAGTTTCAAATTATATTCATTTTAACATCTATAAAACCATTTATTTGATTCTTTCATTAATAAATAAATTACTTCATCATCATTGTGTCAAAAAAAATTAATTATTAAATGTATAAAAATTATAAATAAAATACCATTAAGTAGGAAATATGTTTTTCTTTCTAATGAATATTTATAGTCAAAGATTTAACACTTATAACCCTATGTAAAAATTGTTTTACTAAAAGATATATGCTTATGTCATTTTTTTATTTACTTTAACTTAATATATATAAAGTGTCATTATCACTTACAAGTGGATCCTTGGGGTCCCAAAATTGACCCAAGGATTCCCATCGTTAGACATGTATCCGAAAATAGGGATAGGACACGTTCTAGGGTAATTTAATATTATTATAATATTATTGTTTACCCTTATTTACCAGATTTTCCCTTTAACCATGGTAAATAAAATATTTAACGAAAAAATTATTCAGAATGTCTAAAAATAAAAGTTACCTATTTGAAAAATTTGGGCCTCCATATTCTACATATAGAATCCATTTTACTAAATTCAAAACACAGGAGTGGAATAAATTAGTTTATAATTAATTCCAGTTGTCAAAACAAAAAAGTTTGTTTTTATGAAATAATAACTATCAAAAGATTGACACTTTCTAATGTCCAGTTTAAATGTGAAATTACGTCCAATGACCAACATTGGATTAAATGGTAATAATATAATCTAATTATACCAAAATACCACTCGTTACTATAACTTAGAACTGTAAATTATTTTGATTAAAAATTTTGTTTTTAATTAAAATTTAGTATTATTCACTATTCATCAAAAACTGAATGTTTTCAGAAAAATACAAAAAGTTCAACATAATCTAATTTTGATATTCCGAACCAAAAAATGAAGTCCATTTTGAGAGATAAGATTGATAAAATTTCAGAAAGTGGGTATTATTATTCATAACGGCTAGTTTGATTGGTTTTGGTGTGTTAGAACTCAATGTTGCATACAACACATGCTATTGTATTATTCAAAAAGAAGTGTACCATGGATTCTTGGGGTGTTACACCCACGAAAATACTATTAGTCAAAGTTCACTCCCAAAAGTATATCAGTAGTCGAGTTCCACTCCCTACACTATCTTGGTATAAAAAATACATTTCTATGCCTATTTCACTTCCCAATCAATACATATAAATCTCTTGAGATATACATATTTTACCAATGCATTTGAGAGAGATATTGGTCCTAAAACACATATAATGATGTCATACATATGAATTTCACAATATCCTAAACACATATTATATAATATGTCATAAAATGGAATGAGAATCAAAAATATTTCATCTTATCTTAACCAATAGAAAGGATATAGGATTCATTATCATTTATTCATAACATAAAACATCAAAAAAAGTGTTTTTCATAGGAATATAACCCATGGAAGATTATTTTATGTCATACAAAACATTTTTCTTAAATATAAATCATTCAAAAAAATAAGAAGGGTGACCATCAATCATATCCCTAGTAAATCATAAACTATATAAAAGGATGACATATTAGATGGAGAAAGATTTTGAAAGATCAATTTTATCATTTCTTGTGGAAAATGACATTTCATTGAAAATAATTTCTTAATACATACAACATATTTAAAATTATTTTTTTAGAAAAATATTAAAAAAATTATTATGATTTAAAAATTATTTAAAGCCTTCTTTGAAGAAAATATCCATTCTACACTGAAAATTAATTTTTAAATCAACAAACATATTCAATATGATTTATTTTTAATATAACCTAGAAAACATATAAATTAATATTCAAAAACAAATTTATAAATTATTAAAAACATTAAAAAATACCTATCCATGAAAATTAATTTAAAATATAATTTAATGTAGATTTTAAAAACATTGTTTTACAAAAATAGTTTTGAATAAAATATTTTTCCTACCAAATGGGGAAATAACATCATGATTTTTTAAAAATGACTTATTAACAATCTTATGTACCAATGAGTGAAAAATTGTTACCATAACATTAAGATATCATTATTAACTATAGGGTAATAATATTTTTTAGAGTTCTTGATATATGGATCAAAAAAATTCACCAATGGAAGTTTAATGATAAACAATCCCGATAACCATTGATATTGAAGTAATAAACTCTTACTGCTTTATTAATATTGAAACATAATACCAATAAGTAAATAATAATAAATGATGTTTATGATATCATGATAATAATGAAATTTATTGTACACATTTTTTAGGTGTAGTATATACACCTCATAAATGAATAATGTTGTATAACATAACATAAGTCTCAATGTAGAAAAATTAAGGCAAAATTATCTGACCTGTTTGGTATATTTTGAATAGTAAACCCTAGGAATTAAATGAAATAAAATTGATATGTTAATATTAATTAATCTAAAAATATTTTGATAATATAAAACATTAATGAGTATTATATACCCCAGACAAATTAAACATATGTTGGATATGGAATTAGTCAAATAGAAATAAATGTGAAACTAGAAATCTAATTACATTAAGTCATGACTTTCTTTGGACATGGTTATAACTCATGTATAATAAATATATTATTACTATTAATCTCATACAGAACCATACAGGGAATTAACATACTATATATTATTATATAATGACGTTATATTACCTATTTATTAATAATTTCATGATAATGTTTTTTTTGTTGTAATATCATCTTTGATTTATTTATATGTGTTTACCGATTTTTTCAATTCACTTTCATCATGACATAATTATATCTAGAATGTAAAAAATGATTGAAAAATAATATATATTTGGTATATATATGTTTATAATAATCATTAAAATATATAAAACTAAAATTAGGGACACCAATCATGAAAACAGTAGGTTCAACATCTGCGTGAAGGATGTTTTTGTTTCCTTATTGTATTAAAAGAATGAATGTAAATTAAATACAGATATATTTTATAATTACTATTTATTTACTATATCTTATAAATCAAAAAAAATTTAATAATTCCTATCCATAGTACATTCCATGTAAATCATGAATAAATCAAATCTTTTTAAAGAGCCGGTAATCTACACATCCACAAATGAAGTTATCATATTCTAATATAATAGAAAGCATGAAGGTTTGTGTTATGTAATATTTAAAAAATAATAAATAAATCATAAATATCATATATATCATATAAAATCCATAATTACATCCTTATTCCCAACCTTTAAATGTGTTAACGGATGAAGGAATGACCTTGGTTCGTGAGGTGATAGTCATTCGTACACATGAACAGTGATTGCATATCCGATTTTCTGGATGTGGGTGAAGGCATAAACCATAAAATTAATAAAATAATAACATTATATTGAGTAAAATTATGTTTTTATATAATATTGACATGATATTAATTTAATTTTTTTGACAAAGAAACAATCAAAAGTGATGTTAAAGAATGTTACCTATTATTCAGGTAACACCAATTATTTTATACCAAAATCCATCATTGGTTAACATTCAACCAAATGTGATAATTATAGGATGTGATTAGGTATGTTGGTAATATATATTTATTTGTTTTTGTTGATAACAATGGATATATATGTGTGAATTATTGAGATGGGTGAGTTCTTTTTTATTGTGGGGGAGTAGTGAAATTCTTGTGAATATAAAAGAAGTCTATTTAGAGTTGTCCTTTACCTCATGTGCTTCCAAAGTTGGTAAAAAATGAATTGTAGTAAATTTATGGACACTAAAAACATATAATATAAAAAAATAAAATCATTTTTATAATTTTGTTCCTTATACTTTGAGTTTACTCAATTTATAATTATTGTTTTTAATATTGTATCTTGATTCTTTTTATGTACCTAGGTAATTTTTCCGATAATAATAAAATAAAGAAGATATTTATTACATAATTTATAACTAATAATTCTAAATAATAATTCAAATTTATAAAATAAAAAACATATGGGGGTGTAAAATTAATTTTTATACAAACACATGTCATGCAAGAGGCCCCGTTATAACCTTAATCACGTAAATTAATTTTCCAAATTTTCAGTAATTATTACTGTCAAATATTAATTTGAACATATTAGACTATAAATATTATTCCAAATCAAAATAAATATATATTTTTAAAAATACAATTCCCATAAGTGATAAAATAAATTTAAATCTATTCCCACAAGTATGGTGATAAAGGAGGTTTTTGAAGTGAAAATGTTCCGATGTTTAAACTTTTTCCTAACGAATTTGAATGTGAAATTGATAAAAATGTCCAAATTTGGAAGAATATATATATATATATAATTTAACTAAATATATTTTAAATCAAAATAAAAATATAATATATCTATATAAATAAATTAACAAAGAACCAGTTTTAAATATTGATTCTCCATTTTTTCTATTCATCAAAAAATTAAAATTTCATAGAAAATTACGTAAACTTTCCCAATGTAAATTCTGTTATCCAAATTGTAAAAAATAATTTTTTTCTAAATAAAATTTATAAAATTATGAAAAATTATATTTAATATAAATTTTATTAAAAGGTTAAAATTTTTTATCTTTGAAAAATATAGCTTTTTATGTCTCAAATTGCATTTTCATTTTATAAACATAGAAAACATATAATATAAAAATAAGGGTGTTAAATATAATATAATAAATCGATGAGATTTTATTTATTTGAAAAAAAATTACTAAATAAAATTTATGGGTATAACATTCGACCCCCCTTAATATGAGTTTCACTGTCTCAATCTGTCTTAGTAATCGATTGTTTAAGACATGATTGTTCCCTTAAAATAAATCCACATAGTTAAACATTAATTATTGTACATCATTTGAAATGGAATTTTTGTAACATAACATTTACCGAATGTAACTCATAACATGTTTTCTATATATAATAATATAGGTGTAATGTAAATTCATGAACATGGAAACAAAATCAAACTATCATATTCTGATGAAGAGAGGCATAGAATATGTTCAGAAGAATTTTAATGGTCACATATAAATAAAACTAAGGGGTCATCAAACATGTAATTAAAATCTTCAAAAATGATAATGAAATTATTAAATTGTTTATCAAGACCCTTTTTCTTAATGTTGGAATGATTTTCATAAAAGATATTCATACTGAATGTTATTCTTTTTTAGAATCACAATGTCACCCTATAGTTTTTCGTTGATCAATTTCAAATTCATATCTAAATTCAAAGAAATGATGGTAATTTCTTTTGTCCCTAATTCACTAATAGAACTTTATATCCATATATACAATGATATTTTCGTCCACGAATCATTATTTAGCATCATGGAAAAAAGTTTTAGTAAAAATTATCCAATATGTATAAATCCTCAAATGGTGAGATAATACATTAATCTCCATAACATCATCATATGTTTAGCTTAAAATATTACACAAGTTGGTAACCATATAACCCATCTAAAAATGGAAATACAAATAACCTAGAAAGAAGGTCACTACATTTCTTACAATTATCATTACATTTATCCCCCATATATCATATTGTTATAAATGGATTATATACACCAAACATGTGAATACCTTCAACCGGTATTCTATTATAACCTATAAATAACTAGAATTACCTTAAAACCATACTGAAAACTTAAATTAATCTTCATTCCGTATATATAACACGAGACCTTTAATATGATACATGAATCCAAAAATGCTCCGAACTTATTAAATGATAACATAAACAACATTTCAAAAAAATTATTACCAGTTATGAGTTCACCAATACAAACAAACATACAATATACATATCAATCATAACTTCATCACAGGTAAACAATATTTTTTCAACATTTGAAACTCTTTAATGGTAACCTTCCATTAATAAAAATAACATATTTTCATTAAATCACTGTTCTAGGTAATCCCCACCATTGAATAAATATTTTGAAATAATTAATGAATATATATAATACATGATTCACATAACATAATTCTTGAATTAAAATACATGTTTACTTAATCCATCCCACATCATTGTCAAACAATTATATATGATATATAATATTATTTCTTAATACCACTTATTAAAAATATGAAAATAAAAATCATGTCTTATGATTAATCAAACTAATTTTAATCGTGATTATAAAAATTACTTCTTGAACAACCCATACCATTAATCTGTCATTTTTGATTTCATCATCATTAGTAGAAAAACCATTACTCTAAAAACCATTCATATTTTCCTTATGATATTTTCAACATAAGAAATTGATTTCCATAATTTCTATAATTCCCACTCATAAAACATTAAACTTTAGATAATATATCTGGGAGAACTATATTCCCATTCATTTCATTAATTACACATTTTAATCATTTTCCCTTAATAGTTATATTTTTTGTTTCCTTATTTTCTATAGTAAAAAATCCATCATATTCCACTAATACATCCATTATTTATTTTAGATAGGGATTTAATTTCATAGAAACCACCGTCTTAATCCTCTACATAAAATATAGGATATATTCCAAATCATAGGAAAGTCCTCAGGCTAATTATTAGTGAAATGTTTAGACATATCCATCGAAATATCCTTTGGTATCTCAAAAAAATAATTCTTATCATAGTTTCAAAATATTGAAAATAATTCCTTTCATATAAA
Source organism: Viscum album (assembly GCA_963277665.1). Taxonomy (NCBI): domain Eukaryota; kingdom Viridiplantae; phylum Streptophyta; class Magnoliopsida; order Santalales; family Viscaceae; genus Viscum; species Viscum album. Next base: position 1,613,673,725 of record OY728163.1, read on the forward strand.
ATATAGTTACTCAGGAATAACATACCTTGATATTGATTCGCATTAGTATAATATTCATCTCATTATGAATCTACATGAAAGAGGATTGAAATGTTTTAATGTTTTTGGCATCCTAGAACAAAATATTATAACATGGTGAAATATCTTAAATGTTTTCCACAAATATATTCTCATTTAGTAATCCTACATAAAAACTATAATCATGAATTTGGGAAATTATGGTTAAGATTGTGTCATCTCAGATGATTAGTAAGATTAAACAAATGTGATATGTAAGAATAACCATGATTATACTCGTATGAGAACATGATCATAACATTATAAGATCATACCATGCATATCAAATATCATATTAAACAGTCATTGAATAATGATTGGAAATTAATAAGACATCAATAATGAAAGATTCATGAGGATAATCTATAAAAACATATAATATTCATAATACATATACTTTTTGTATACTCATTATAGTATATTTTTTTAACATGTATACATATAAAAAGGTTCACTCATTATGTTGAGGACCTGAAATCCAACCATCACATAAATTTATGGACATTAAATCAGGTTAACAATAATGTTATGGTCATTAAATCAGTTACATGCATATCTTATTAATACTCCAAGTTCACTGTAATAACCATATTTATTATCAAGGATCTCTTATAGGTTAATATTAGTGGAAGTGGTACACTCCCCAAACTATTTTAGTAGTTAAGGTTCACTCCCATGTACATGTTAGTAGTAAAGGTTCACCCCCAACACCATATTAGTAGTCAAGGATCACTCCAAATACTATATTATAATAAAATTCACATACTAAACAGATTTCACTTCATGTTCAAAACAATGTGTATCTCAATAAATATAAATCCTTAATCATGGAATTTGAGGGTGATATTGGTCTCACCCATCACATAATGAAATCTTACATATCTATGCCACAAGTCAATAATAATTCATTATATCATGACACATTAAATAAAATAGGTATCTCAAACATTTTCTCATATCATAATCCATAGAAATAGATATGATACATAATATTTTAATCCTATCATAACACGTGAAAAAATTATGTTTCATAAGTATATAACCCATGGAATCAAAACAGATTTAATAAGAAATTTCTCATCCTTAATATAAATCACTCCATAAAATAATAAGAATTTTATCCATGGAATATATCTTCATTAAATCATAAACTATATAAACGAATGAAATATTATAGAGAAATATTTTGAATTACCACATGCAGCATTTATTAAGGAAAATAAACATTCAATTAAAATAAATTTTTTATAAATAAAACATTTTAAAAATATTTTTTTAAACTAAATTTGAAATTATTATGTATGATATAAAAATTGTTTAAAACATTTATTGAGGAATATGTCATTTCCCCTGTGAAAACTCGTTTAAAATCATAAAATATTTTGAGAAATGTTTTCTTTCAAAACGACCATTGATAACATATAAAAGATTTGTTTAAATTATTTTAAATACAATTCAAATCATAAAAATATATATAATAAGTTTTATTGAAAATGATATTAAAATGTCATTTAAAATAATTTTCAAATCATTTTTTGAAACCATTGTGTTTAAATATCATAGGTTTCCAACCAAAGAGGGAAATAAAGTTGGCATTTCATAAATAAATCTAATCTATCTAAACTACCAAATAGTGGAAAAAATTTACCATTACCTGAATATATCATGAATAAATTTTGGTGAATAAAATTAATTAGAGTTATAGAGATTTAGATCATAAGATATTATCAATGGAAGAATAATCATAAACAATATTGATAAATGATGAGATTGTAACATCAATGTTTTACCAATTTGGTATTATTGAATCATAATCCCCATGATATAATAACATTACCTGAATATTAACAAATCATTACACCAAATAGATTCATAATAAAAAAATTAATGGTCATTATATATGCCTCGTAAAAGAATATAAGTGCATAACATAATATGTGTCTCAAATAAAGTAAATTATGACAAAATTACCTTTATTAATTGGTAACCATTGAATCATAAACCAAATCAAAGAGAGATAAAAAAAATGGATACGTGAATAAACAATAATTTAAGGGTAATAATCAAAGAATGCATGAATGGGGTGTATATACACCCCATAAAAGAAATGATTGGTGAATATGGAATAAGTCTCACAGAAATAAAAATGATACTATAAATCCCCTTACCCTAAGTATCAAATTTCATTGTACTCATTAAAATATCATGTAATATAAATATGTGATTATTATTTTTCAACCATATAATATTATTCTTTTTATATAATTCATCATATGATTTTATTATGACTTTAAAATATTTTTTATTAAACGTTTAATGTTAAAATTACATTTTGAGTAATATCTGCATTGTTTTTGTATATTTTTTGACATGTTATTTTTTATTATTTTCACTGATCATGAAATAATTATCTTCATATTTTAAACCATGATATTAATATTTAATACACTCATTATATTTTTATTTCTCATATATATAAAATAAAGAAATAGAAATTGGAATACATTGTTCATGGAGATGATAGGTCGTACGTACACAAGAAAGACATTTCAATTTTGTTGTAATATTGAAAGAAAGAAAATCAATAAACTATAGATATATATTATCATTAAAAGAGATTTATTATTTCACATATTTCTCATAAGTTTATCCTGAAAACCCATTAAAAATTCGATGTAAGGTGATAATGAATTACATCACTATGAGGGGGAGGTAGTCCACACGTCCACAAATGAGGTTATGTTATTCTCACAAAAATGGATATAATGTATGTATATGTTATATAGTAATTTTATAATCATAAATAAATAATATATATTATATAAAAATAGTATTTAAATCATTATTCCATTCCTTGAGGGGTGGTAATGGAAGAATGAACGTTATCAGTTCGTGAGGCGGTAGTCTGCTTCACAAGAATGATGATTGTGTATCCCATTTGATGGAAGTGTGTGAATGTTTAGGTAATAAAATTAACATAAAAATATATATGTATACATATATTTATAATTTTAATATATAATATTCAAATAATAATAATTTACATGGTGGAGAGATAAATAAAACAAGAATTTTAGTTGAAGCATATTGCCTCTTGTTTGGGTAACTTATTTTGTTTCACCAAAAAATTCACCCTTATTTTGATTTTTTTTCTAACATGAGGAATATATATTGAGATAATGGATGTTTTAAGATATTTTGGAATGGTTTGGATGAGAAAAATATTTTCATATGAGTTACTAAGTAGGAGGGTGACTGTCTTTTTTAGTGGATGAGTAGTGTCATTCTCATAAATACCAAATATAAAACACTATTGGGAGGTCTCCCATGACACATGCAAATCCATAATTTACATATAATGGAGTAGATGTAAATAATTTTCAAAACTAAAAATTAATTTTTTTTATTTTTATCATGTTTCTCTTAGTCATTACTATTAATCAGTTTTATATTTTGAGTTTTTTCGAAGGTAAAATGAATCATTTTATTTACCTAGTTAATTTGACCATTAAGAATATAATTAAAAATATATTTATTATGTATTTTATACATATATATTCTAATTTTTTCCCAATTATTTAAATAATAATCCAATGTCTGGATAAAAAAAATTTAATCAAAAATTATTCTCATGTGAAAAACAATGTCATAACTATAACCAAATAAATTATGTTTTCTAGGATTTCACTAATTATTATAGGAAAAAATTAATTTCACATTATTTTAATTGAAATATTATTGTGATTATATATAATTTTATATTTATTTCAAAATTAAATTCACATGAGTGAGAAATAATTAATTTATATCTAATCACATGGATGTACTGAGGAAGTTGATATTAAAAGTGAAAATGATCAAATGTTTGAAGTGTTTTTATTTCATATTTTAATGTGAAATTGATTCCAGTGACATAAAATGGATTAATAAACGTGTAATTTATCTAAATTTACATTATATTTAGATAAAATATAATTTATCAATATTAATATATTAAACTATAATGATGTTTTCAATTAAAATTCTGTATTTTAACTATTCATAAAAAAGAAACTTGTACAATCAAATACCAAAAATGCACCTAATGTGAATTTTTATATTAATAATTAATAATTAATGTCTATTTTTTAAAAAATATATTATTAAACAGTAAAAATCATCATTAAAACATATTTTCTAATAAAAGGTGGAAAACAACCTTTTTGGAAAATATTGATTTGTGTACATAAATTTGGATTTCTTTATATATTATGCCAATCATTCTTATTAGATTAATGTAAAATAAATTTATGTAATTTATAATATAAAAATTTTATTAATTCCTCTCACTAAAAATGACTAATTTAATTTATAATGACAAAATGAATTTATGGGAAAAACAATTTATAAAGAAACTTCCTTCATAATCAATTTTTTTTTTTAATTTCCAATTATTAATAACTAGAGAATTTTTTTTATAAAAAATTTTAAACTACTATTTCATAATTTAGTAAAACTTTTTAAAATTATCCATTCGATATTTCATGGTTACATCTTAACAATATTTTAATAATACCATTAATAGTATATTTTTGTAATTTACATTAGGTCTTGTGTGTAACACAATCCATTGAATGAACTTGTTATTTATTATAACACAAGCCTAACATGTTGTTGTGCGTGCCAAAATTTGATCTATGTGTTGTCTGTATTGATAGCATAACATGGGGTTCTGTTTTAATAATTCAACAAATAAATAAATTTATAAAATAATTAATTCTTAAAATCTCAGTATTATAGACACCATATATCTATCTAAAACAAAATATAGAATACATGGAAAACACCCACTTTTCTTATATTACTCCAATTCAATAAGGTATCGTACAATATGAACTATCATATCATAACAAATTACTATCCATGTTTGATCTTCCACCATTCACATCTACAAAAGAATTCTTCAATCTATGAACATGAGAAACCAAGGAGGATACATCACAATATATTTTCACCAATCATGATACTACCCCCAAACTAATCTCAAGGGACTGATAATACACATTTTAAATTTTATTTTATAAAAAATATGATAGTGTAAAATATTGTAATCATATATTTCCATATTTATTAATGACATCACACCATGAGTCAATAAATATACATGGACCAATCATGTTATAAATGATATTTCCAAATTATGTACCCATAAACATCTACCATTAGTCATCTAAGTCCAATCACGAAAATCTATCATCCTATAACCATGCATCATACACATGTTCATCTCATAAATTATATGATAGATTTCTCAATTAACAATATAAATAGGACTCCCATATATCTCATACCTATCACTATACATGTTTAACCAATGATTCCATATTCATAATACCTATGGAATCTCCTTGTATATTCTAAATACATGTAAATTCATCTCGGGAAACAATCCAAAAATAATATATTTACACAATATTCTTTTCATTAAAGAAAATAACAAGTCTAGGATAACCCCTCTATTAGGTTATCCTCATAAATCACAACTCTTCCTAAAAAATTATAGTAAACTGTCATGATATAATGTTATGACACATTATTCGCTCACATCTTGTGTCATATCATGATGACTATAATCTCTAAAACATAACCCATGGTTCATAACCCATATAGGGCACAACTAATATTGAAAATCCACACTACAATCTGGGAACCCAATGGGCTACTAACAAACCAAGAAATATATTATATGGTTCATATATATATATATATATAATAGGAAACTAATTATCAATTCAATTACCCACACTAGTGTAGAAATCATCATAATGAATCTGAATACAAGACTATATTATTCAATATAAATTTCACATCCATTTTTATATAATGATATCTCTCTAGGATTATCTATATTAAGAGTATCATACTCATCTGGTTTGGTTCTTTATAATGAAATGGTGGAGTTATTTAGGGAATCAAAAAATAATTTTTTCTTTACTCTTTAAAAAACCATAACCATTCATTCCTCTTAAAAAAATAGTATCCCAATCACAAACAAACATAATCATATCATGTTAACCGATATTGAAGGACTGAATCAGTACTACACACCACATTCCATAATCAGAAATGAATAAAATGAGAAATAAAATTAACAGAGAACATCATATTCAATATTAATCTATTAAACTATAAAATAAAAAATCAAGAACATTAATACTAACTACCAAGAAATATGGACTTAAAATCATGTCTGTGTTATCCATGAACATGGAATATAAATTACCCCATATTCGAATTGATATTGTCACACGCATACCCTATCCAAACACTTGAGAATAAATAAAACTTTATTTGGAATTAATTTTTAATATCATTAAATTCCTTTCATTATAGTAGTCTGATCAGAGTTTTATGTGACCCCAGGTGTGAATCACACAATGCAAGAAACTGAAGACTAGAAACCTAGATCTATTATCTTATCCTAGAGATAATATACCCTCATATAATAGTATAATAAAATATAAGAAATAACTTTTAATATTTTAAACCCATACATTGTCATATAGAACCAAATAAAAATGAAAATAAGACATGAATAAAGAACTGATCAACGGATATAACAAAATGATATATCTAAATTTTTAGTCGAGCCATGAAGACTCTAACAAAATCTCCCATGGTTATATCATATACAACCTAATGATAAATATTAATAAAATAACACCAAACTAGTCTGAAGTCCTTACATGGTCATATACAATGACTCTATCCAAGAAACCCAACACAATCATCAAACAATGGAAATATTTCCTACTTATACATGTTATATAGAGGTCTTCTTGGATAATAATGTTCGATGGAAGGGAGAGAAGGGTGTGGGAATAACATAGTTGGTCCACACAATTTATGTCCCCAAAAGATGAATATATAATATGATATAATTATAGTAATAATTAAAAGGATAAATTATAATTAAATAGATAATTTTTATCCATAAGTTTTAAAGTGACTTCAGAAATCTACCATAAAATCATCACAATATTCTACAGGTCATTAATTTGGTCAAATAACCACATAAAGTACTGTAAAATCAACAAAATATAATACCATCGATAAATATATCATACTATGGGGGATCAGTTCATACCCCATAATATCAATCATATATTATTAGCGAGGAATTGTACCCACCCCCAAATGCCACTTATATATCATAATTGGGTTGGGTGGAATGGATCCATCCAAATGATAATAATCATGTACCATAATTCATGTTAATAGGTCATAACCAACAATGATGATAACATAATCATGGGGACTTCCACCCCAAAATACCCATTGTGTATCATAATCAAGGGGAAATGTAACCCCTTTATAATACCCATCATATAAAACAATTGATTGGAAAGGTTATCAAACAACCACACCCATCATATGAAATAATTTAGTGTAATAATGCCAACCCCATTATTACTGTTATACTACATAATTGGTGGGAATTGAATCAACACCTATATTTCAATCATATATAAAAATCAGGGGGAATATCACCCATCCAAAAATACTTATCAAATATTATAATGGAGTGGAAATTGAATAACCCCTATAGTACACATTTTGTAAAATAATCAGTTGGAATGGATCCGACCCAATAATACCCATAATATAACATAATCAATTGGAATAGACATTTCCCCATACTACAATTCATATTATCCTATTATGGGTAAGAGTTACCACACTACGAGGCATGTAATTTATATAGAAAATCAGAATGGAGTCCAGCAAATATTTTCCATAACTTTAAACAATCAAGGAGGAACGAATACCTTCCTATAATACCCAACATATATTATAATTTTGGGTAATTATGTCAATCCCATAATGTCCATCAGATAATATAATCATTTATAATGGAGTCAACCATTTAATACCCATAATATATCATAGTCACATGTATTGGCCACTGACTCATGATAAATATATATTACTTATTTTGAAAAGAAAAATCCTATTCTGATTACCACATTTAAACAATGTAATAACCATGTGGTCTCTCCCATTTAAACTCTCTTAAGAGTTATCAGAAGACTGGGGTACCCACTATGGTCCACTAGGCCCCATCTTAGTTCAAAAACTACACATCAGTTAGGATATCCCATTTTTCAACACTTAAGTAACTTCATGTTAATCCATATTAAAACATTCGTTATCAAATCCATAACAATATCATTGGCCATTGATTATAATATCAAAACAATATTGGAATCATATAAAAGTACATGGGACCTAATCCATCTCACTTCACATGAAAATCTAGGTTGGTTCGCTCACACCCAAAACGTAAAAATCCCCTTCTATTGTATATCCATAATGAAAATTTCATAATATATCACACATTCATGCATTTAAGAAACTGATGGAACCAATTCAAAGTTCTAATAGTTTCATACAATGATTGTATACCCACATAGTGGCCATATTTCATGTGACATATATTTATTTTCAAAGGATTGAGAATTACTGATTAATGAATCATGATAGATATATTGGTTCTATCAAATCCCAACACACATATGTTCAATAAATGAGAGTATAAAGGAAAAAATTCATTTTTTTAATTCATGGTCAATCACACACATGTTGTGATAAATTATATCACATACTATATAACATAGTTCAAAAACATTATGAAAATATTTAAAAATTACTTGTCCCATTAAGTGTTATTCAATTTTATTAACCATCATATATCACTATTGATGCTATACTATGTCTAAAATATCATCACCCACTATCATGTAGCCACAACATCATATATAAAGATTTTAATAATTTATAATCAACATACACATTAATATAAAATTAATTATATACCTATATTTTAGGGATAATTAATGATTTACTCACTGAATAATAAATTCTAGAAGGATCTCACGAATAGTGTTGTGCACCACCATCGAAATAAACCCCTGCTTCTAGCATAGAAATTCATAATTTTTTTTAAATGAATCGTTAAATTTCATAAAACTGGTTGAAATCAATATTGAAACAAAATTAGCAACATAAATTAAATAAACATAAAAATTTCCCATCTGTTTATGCTTCAAAAAACACATTTTTTCGAACCAAACCATGTCCCTACCATATAGACCTGATTCCACCATTATCTATAGGAATCACTTGAAAATCCTATCATGATGACATCTAGTTTAGTTGATAATAAAATATGGTATGTATCCAAGAAGGATAAGAAGAAAAAAAACATTAAATATTTGAACAAAACATAAATTTCCATGGATTAAGGATGTTTATTAAGATTAAAGAGTTGGAAAAGGATACTAGTTTCCCCCTACAAACATATATTGAAGGTAAATAATACCAATATGTATTTTATATCTATTTCTGAAAAAATACATCCTTACCCTACTTTATGAAATTTGTAAAAATGTTCTACATGCATAACATGACCCCTAGGTACCTTTTTATGGAGTATATGTTTTGGGACAGGGAAAAATAAACTACAGTCTGGTACATAAAAACATAGTATTCATATTAATTAAATAGATCCTCTCTAAATACAACCAGAACCATAGAAAATTAACCCCCCTATAATGACATGTTCTTCCTCATCTAGGTCATTATGATAATATTTAAAAAATTATAGGACCCATATGTATCATAAGGTCACCCAACACATTACTTAATTTCCAAATTTTTTTTATATGAGATCATCTTTATACATCATACTAACCATTACAAATTTTAAAATGTATCCTAACGTATCACTATAATAGATATTTTCCATAATAAATTTTATACATAAACCCACCATAACAATATAGGTCTATTTTATTTTTATTAAACCTCATGAATGGACCTTGGTGATTTATTTCGAGGCTAAATGGGTGTCAGAAATGTTTAAGGGTGTGAAGGACCAAAACATTATGAATGGTACTGGGGAATGTCGTAGTTGAGAAACTCTACTTCCATAGACTAGCGAGATGGGGACCACCTCCCATCTGGAGGGCATGATGGTGGTCCAACTACGTTTTTTTGATCCACTTGATAGTAAGTGGACTACTATAATCCTTCCAGTGATATAGCAGCTAGATGGTGGGAAGCCATTGGCTATCTGGTGGCCCCTATAATTGATTTAAAATAATGGGAATTTCAAAAAAATTACTAGGGCCTCCCCATCAATACCTCAATTAGGCTTTGTCTTTATTACTCACCCAAGAACAACCCCTCATGCCCCTACAACTCCTATCATCCCCATTGATGACTTATTCAATCCATGGACTTATGGCATGTTATTATTAGAGATATAATGTGATTGGTATTTTTGTGACTCATTCCCTTCTAGCACATCATTTATAGCACTTACATTAATTGGCTCGCAATTTATGTCTAATATTCCCTACATTCAAATATATTTTCTCATTTATCATTTAATCTTTTTATGGTAAACCAAATACTGGTACCAGATCAATAAACTCATATAATTCAAAGATACGATATACCAACAAAATTTCCTATAGTTTTAGATTATTTTCAATATCAATTTTTATAAGAAAATTCTATTTTGTAATGTAATGACCTTGATATATATGAAAATATGTAATCATGATTTCACCAAAGATTATCCTTTATATAAAATAATTAATGAACCTAAATAATATTTGACTTATATATGATACCCTATCTTCAAATCGAATCATGGGTTTGGTAAATTATTTATGTAAACCAGGATGGCCTTACTTAGTAAATTAGTGATACATGAATTCTTATTGATATTCTAATTGGTAGATGGTGGCTATTTAAAAATTAATGACTTTGTATTTGTGAATTGGAAAATTATGTAGATAAAAAATGATGATGTGAATTACAAATTTAATTCCCATTTTAATAAATTGAAACTATAATTGTATCAAGGAAATTGGTAGTTTAATAGTAAATAAATATGTTTTTTTGAAATATTTATTATGGATTAAATGGTTTAAGGGGAACTACAACTTGATTACATAACCTGTAAATGAAAATGTATTGTTGTAATGGTTTTGGGGCATATAGTAAATCTATAAATTGAATTGGTGAACCGTGATGGGTGTTTTGAAACATAATTTTTTTTACAAGTATGACATATTGATTTCAAATTAAGTATTTTTTTTTGAATTATGAATGTGTAATAATGATCTATTAATGGGTATTGATTGAGGAGTCATATTAATTAATTTCTATATTAAATGATGATTTTGGTTCATTTATGGAAGTAGGAATATATATATATATATATATATATGTCTATATGACTATATTGTTTTATATGTGATGGAAATGTATTTGAGGTCATAGTGGACTTATAGTGAAAGATATCATTAAGGGAGGTTGGGAACACCCCCATTGGGGATGTTATGAATAAACTATATTGGATGGTATTGAATAATTGATAGGAGAGGTCATGAAAACACCCTACAATATGTTTTGGAGTAATCCTTATTGGGAGGTTATTAACATTCTATTTGGGAGGGGTCATGAAATCTCCCTACTGAGAGGTTATTCAACTTTAAAGAAATAATGCAACGGTGGTCACGATATGTTGTTTGGAATAGTCCACATTATGTGCATAGAAATAAACCATTATTGGTCAACTATGGTATTTTTGATTGGATTCATGAACCAAAGGATATAAGGTGGTATATACCAAACTATAATGTCACCATAGATTGTGGGCTTTGGTAGTTATTTACAAAATTTTATTTAAATGGATTAATTTGTTATTTTTCTTAAATTTAGAATATAATTAATGACTTCATTGACAATAGGATATATTTATTTACAAACCTAATGGTGACCTACTGATTATACGCACACCATGCTTAGAATACCATATAACTTGTGTACCAAAGGAGATCCTACTTTATTATAGGTATGGTTTTTAGAAAGACCTGATATAAGATGTTTTTGATTCATGTGTGGAGCATGGGAGTATTGGACATGTCTAGAACATAAAATCATTTTCATTATTTCATTGTTTCTGCCTTTTGTCTATTATTTTCTATTTTATATGAATTTTTATATATTTATTCCCTTCCCCACATGTAGTTTATAGTCTATATTTTATTGAATTGGTTGTTTTGATTTTTTTTCACCTATTAAAGCCAATTTATCTCATAATTAGGATTATAGAATTTATTTCCCTTATTTTCACTATAAAATTAAACAAATATGCAGTTATAGTCTCCCCATTGTATCGCCATTAACCTGCACTAATAGTTTCCATCCTCTATTGTAAGAGGCATGCCAAGTGACCACTAGTATGGGAACTAATTACACATATAAGACTACGGGGCATCAAAATCATGCATAATATAATCCTTTTCATTATTTTACTAATTAGTAATGGTCAATAGGTTATATGATATTTTCAAATCCTAGTATTGTACATGTTACTGGGACTAGTCACCTCAAGAATCGGCAAAAATCATGTATTCTTGGATGGTATTAAAGTCCATGTTGATATCATTTAATGTTGATATGTTTTTTTGTTTTTTAATTAACATGATTATCTAGATATTGATTTATGATATTTTATCACCACGATGGTATTAAAAGAGGGAGTGTGTTCATGAATCATATCATTTATATAGGATTCACATGTCATTTTATTGATTTTTTATGATTTTTTACCTATACAATGACATGGGTTGGTTATTTAATGTGTATGAAACCATATTTATATATATATATAATTTCCATATATAATTTTATGGTGGAAACATACTAAAATACACTATAAATTGATAAATTATAATTTATGTGATCACTTGGTTTAATTTGTATGTGGCCTCAGCAAAATAAAATTACATGTGCGAAGTATAATATGTTATTAAATATAATAGTAGCATTAAATTTCATTTTACAAATAATTTATTATGTTAAATTATGTTTAATGAAAAAAATATTTGTATAATTGTGAACCATACTTATATGTGATTTGATACTAATGGGTAACAAGACTATAGACCTATACATGGGTAGTTAGAGCTATTGAGTGTTCTTGAGTCATGTGATAACTATATAATTCATGGTGTATGGAAAAACTATGTGATTCCCTATTATTTTTAACATATTATTTTTGTTTTGATATTTAAAAACATATATATAGTTGATGTAGGTCATATATTGTATGGTTTGACCTCTTGAATTGTAAAAATATGGTGAGGGAGAGATATATATACATCATGTGTATTGATACCTTTATGATGTGTGGTGAATATTATAGAAGAGTGTCATCCTATTTGAGGTTTTCGTTTTTTTGTCCCTAATTATAGAGGATCTATATATTTTTAGTTGTCCATTATTGTTTTTCCAAACCAAGATAGGGTTTTTGTAGTTATTTTGGATTGGTCCTAGTGGGGGCATGAGTGAATGGTGGGTGTGGCATGAAAGATATAGTTTGTATCAACATGGGATAAGTAATTATACATATGTGGTGGGGTTTATGTGATTCCTGGATTAATGGAATAAGTGTGATAAAAACGTTTCATTTGAAATACAACTATTCATAGTTGATAACTGGTGTGTTTTGATGATTGAGGGTGACCCTAGCTGGGGGTCAGCCCGTGAATGTGGAACACTTGGAAGTTGGATCATGGAAGAAGGTATCTGAATGATATAGATTCATAGGAAGTGATTTTTTTGTGTATTAAAATCTTATAGGACACTCTAAAAGTGTTTGGGAATAGTTTCCGTGTGTTTTTTTGAATAACCTTGAAATGTATTTTGGAAGGGAGAGTGGATTCCATATTTTTTTGAACCAAGAATTGCTTGGAAGGGCCTGATCATTCTGATGCCTATGCTTATTGGTTAACGGTGTAGTTTATAAGGAATGGTAAAATGGTAACCCTATGTTGTTGAGTATTGGTTGAGTATATAGTGTTTATACACATCATTATTTATTATAATTCATTTGTTTTGGGTAGTCATGTAAATAGTTCTATTGTTGTGTGAAACATCTCGTTTTGAAAATTGATGATGGTGTTTTAGTTATATGGGACTGGCCTGTTGTGGATTCATGTGCAGTGGCTAAGGCACATGATCTTATTTATGATGAATTTTGTCTCACTTTATTTTGTGTAAACTCATCATGATTGAGTTTCACATGAGTGTGATACCATTATGAATTAATGAAATTATTTAGGAAATAATAACTTATAGATTCCTCATTATATTTGGCATAGGGATTGAATGTGATGTAATCATATTCTTATTCATCTCAAATCAAGAAGGAACTAATTGATTATAAAAAAGATAAATTTGGGGGATTATTATCTTGTTGGCCCTATGCCTTGTTTGGAAATCATGGTGTTATTGTGGAGAGGTTGATAATGAATATTTCTCATCATGAGGTGAAATAGTTTATCCATGTTAGACCTTTTTAAGGTTAATAGGGTGGAAGATCAAGGATTATGAGTCGTAAGACACATGTTTTCATGATTATAAAACCATTCAATATCATTCTTGAGGAGGGAATTAATGGAGTCCATGTGGAGGGGTATTCACCAATGGATTGTTAAGGATTTTGTCTTTTTCTAATTGAATTATGTCTTATGTCAAGGAGGGAATTTAAGGTAATCCCTAACTAATTGGTCGTTTATTATTCATTAATTACATCGAGTTTGAGTGAGGAATTAAAATATGGTCATTGCATATGGTAATGAATAAGATATGTTTCATGGACAATGGAGTGTTGTTTGACATATGAGGATGAGTGTACAACTATAGTGGGTTTCCTGAATTGTTTGGGATGTTATGGTTTCTGTGGGTAGGATAATGGATGCAGTGAGATAGGTTAGTGTATGGTTGAAATAAATTAAGGATATTGGTGTGAAGGTTAGAATAAACATATCATGTTTTTCAGAGAACATTGGTTTTGGAATTCCCCTTGGGTATTGTTAAATGACCGAGGGTTAGTATTAGAACTGATGTATAATTCATATGTTTGTGTTGGATATAGATCAAGAGAGTATTAGTGATCATGGTGAAACAAGATGATAGTTTTCTTAAGGCATGGTTTTAATCATGGAGTGGAATAGTGTTGTGGGTTCAGATTATTTTTTCAATGCTATTATGGTCTCAATATACATCAAAAAGTTTGGAATCATGATTAGGATGTTTGGTAGCACGTCAATTAATGTATGTGAGGGATCTTGGGGAGAGTTATCTAGATGGGTATGATCGGTATTTCTCTATTTTTTTTATGAAAAAATGAATAAACCATTTAGACAATGTCATTGGAACAAAAAGTTGATAACTTATAGATTCAGGGTAACATTAATGTTATATGACTATTGGTAATTATAGAGTGTAAGGTCAGTGCAATGATAATATTTTTGGGGTTTTGATGCTCTTGAGAATCAAAAAATAGTTAATTATTATTTTTGGAATCATCTTATAATGGATAGTGATTCTTAAAGTAGAGAATCTAGTTTATGTGTTGTATTACCACGATCATGACCATCAAGATGTTGTCGAATAATCTTATCTGGACCAGATCTATGGAAGAAGACATTATTTTTTGTCTATTAATTAAATAAGAATATGGTGACTTCCATGGAAGTAAATGGTTTTACTAAAATAGATGTCACCAACATCTGGAGTTCAAGGCGGGTGGCCAAGTTTTTTTATATTTATCAAAAGATGGGACACCTTCATTTCTCGAATCAATGGATAATTATTTATAAATTAGTGTCTATTTACATATGAGTAAGATCGATGATGAGATCTTGTGATTATAAAAAGTATAGCATGATGAAGAACCATTTTATGGTTTGTAGGATTTAATACTCTGTTGACGCTCCTTTCGTCATAGAATCTAAAGATCGGAAAAGGGGAATATCTGAGCTCAAAGTGATTCATCCCCTGAAAAAAACATCAAAAATCGACAAAGGCATGAACAAAGGATCAACAGCAACTGCACCGCGCAAGTTATATCACTTTCGCGCAAGTACACTTGCGCGACGCTCTTGGTCGCGCAAGTGACTTGCGCGGCCTAAGTGATAACTGCCCGGTAACCGCCCGGGGTCTTCTCCTGCCTATAAATAGACCCTGTGGGCCCCTCATTCGAGATGATTTTTTTTTTCAGAAACTCGGATTGAAGCTCCCGAGGCCCAAGTCTCTTCTCAGAGCTTCCAGAACATTTCTAAGGTAATTTCTTACCTAGAACGGAAGATCTAAAGAGAGGGAGGAAGGCCTAAGTGTTGAAACTCATCAACACTTTCGCGCCTGAATGGCCAGCCCTTAAGGGAACTGGTCATACTTGTGTGCCGCCTTATTCCTTAAATAGAATTTGCGCGTCCCTTTTCTGGAAGAACCTCAAGGGGATTCTAAAGTGTTTAAAAAGGAGTCGCTCAAGTATTTCAATTCCGATTGAAAATCGCGCAAGTACACCATGTGTCGCGCAAGGTATACCTGTGCGACCAATACTTGCGCGTCCACGCAAGACTTGCACGCCTTTCAAGACTTGCGCGCCCCTATCTTTCTGGGTTCCCATCTTGCCCATTTTACCCCTCTTAAGCCATATCACCTTTCCTATTCAAGATTCAGTCCTCAAGATACTCTTCAAATCCATTTATGGCATGATTTCATGATTTGACTTCCTTATCTGAAAGGAATTTGGTGGAATATCTCTCAAAACCTAGTGATTTATACATATTTATGTCACCAAATATTGAGAGTTCGTTCATTCAACCTCATCCTTTAAGATGAGAGAATCCTTAACCTGGGTCTCCTTTTCAGGAGTAATCCCCAGTTATAAATCCTTTAATCTGGGCATCTTCCTCAGGAGTTAGCCCCAAATTCTTAATGTTCCCAAACATGGGCATCCTCCTCAGGAGTAATCCCCAAACCTCAATTCCTAACCTGGGCCTCCTTTTTAGGAGTAAGTCCCAGTCATAATCTTGGGCTTCCTTTTCAGGAGTAAACCCCAAGCCCCTTAATTTCTCTTAACCAGTCCTAAATTACGTTTGATATGGGGTTCCTTCTCAGGAGTAAAACCCAATTATCAATCCTCTCCTAATTTGGGTTTCCTTTTCAGGAATAAGTCCCAAGTTAGAGTATTCAAATCTCCATAAAGCATATATACCTTTATGGACCCTGTTCCTGGATTTTTCTCCCTAAAAGTAAATCCCAAACCTTCATCTATTTGGGTAGTCATACATACATAAGCCCCAAACAATTTCTTATGATTGCATCTTTCATGGCACAATTGTCTAATTTTTACCAATACCTCTTGTTTCTCACACCGAGCATGACTCACGTGAGATTAGAGTGTAAAAGTAATTATGACATTCTTCTTTGAGCCATCAATCATAAATATCATACTCCATTACTCGAACTACGTGGTTTCTGATTCCTTTTCCAAAACAAAGGATACGTAGGTAGCCCATTTATGGGTTCGATCCCAACTTTGAAATAATCTATGTCCTTCTGAATGACGATAAACTTCAAGTGCCCCACTGAGTGGCTTTAAAACGAGCCTGGTCATCATAATGACCAAGAGACTTTTATATAAATGTTTTGAAGGATACCATTGACCAAGAATCTCTAAACAGATATAGATGATTCTCTATTGATGAAGAACCTCGAATACAGATAAAAGATTCTCTAAATTTCGTGCATATTTAATCATTTATTGTTAAAACTAAAGGAAAGCTCATTTTATACTTGGTAATGTAATAAGGATTCACGAACAAAACTTAAATCTATAAAGAGAGTCCCGGAGTAGACAATAATTCCCCTAAAAAAGGTGTGATGAGTCCGACCTCCCATCCTCTAGACCAATGCAAATTCCTAAGCCTCATTAGCCTACAAGATAATGAGCACCTACCTTTGGAAAATAGGTCCAAACGGATGTGGAATCATTGGATGTTTCCGGTTCTACGAACTAACCCGGTAGAAACCGATCGGAACGTTTGAATCTCCCATCCAGGAGGTCATCCTCGGATTCCGTGTGAAACAAAAAATGGTGATCCCGACGTGAATCCTTAACCAAGTTAAAGTGATGTTCTTCTTATTTGTTAGGCCCCTTGGGCCAACAAATCAATCATTGACATGTGCTCATCCAAAAGATTCAGTGGCCAGATTCATCTTGATTATGTATGTTATATGGAACAGGCACTCTTTTCTCAAGATCTTCTGCAAAATGGCTTTTCTTAAATTCACCCCTGTGAATACTGCTGCTGTGAACACCTCTACTGTGAGGTCTGCTACTGTAAAAACCAATGCTACTACTCTTGCTGGAAGGTCGTCCGCTCTGAGGATGACATCACCAACTCAACGTCTTCAACGCTGGGTTTCTAATGCACTGGTTAAGGAGTACCGTCGCAACGGTACTATCCCAACTCTGGAGGTCTCTCATCAAGCCCTTCAAGTTAACAACTCTACCTGGTCGTCCGGACAACGGCGGCCAGCGATCAAGAAGCAGGCGGTTCTGACTACCGTCTACAACCATTTCGGGTCGTTATCCCCGGAAAGCAATTTCCATTCACTCCCTTACTCTGAGGAAGTGAATGAGCAGGTCCCACAGGGCCTTAATTCAAAAAGACAAGAGTCCTTCTCAAGGGCTCCCATCAACAATCGCCGCCAGACTCATGCGGTAGTGCGCCCTCAACATGATGAGGGTACCGACTCCAGGTATTCAGCTCAAGTTCCTCGAACCCGAGTAGGCAAGATGAACCGCCAGAGATGGAATCCAGATAAAAATGGGCAAGTTGTCATCCCTTCCATCTCTGGAGAAGTCCACCAACCTAACTTGGTGGAAAATAACGAGCAGGCACAATCACTTGTCTGTTTTAATTCCGCTGTCCAGTAGACTCGTCTGGCAGCATCACGCCAATCCCGCCAGGCAATTCTGGCGGAGTACCATAGGCAGGAACATGCACCTGCTTATACATCACCAGTTAGTCAGCAGGCTCGCCTGACTACATGTGATGGAGCCCACCAACCTAACTTGGTGGAGAACAACAAGCAGGCATACACACCTGTCCGTTTTAATTCCGTTGTCCAGCAGGCTCGTCTGGAAGCATCAAGCCAATCCCGCCAGGCAATTCCGGCAGAGTACTATAGGCAGGAACATACACCTGCTTATACATCACCAGTTAGTCAGCAGGCTCGTCTGACTACATATGATGGATCTCGTCAACCGCGTTTGGCGAAGTGTAATCAGCAGGCACATACACCTGCTAATACTAATCAATCCTACCAACAGTCTCGCTTGGTAGCACACAGAGAAGTCAGTCGGAAAGCCCCGACGACAAACAGGAGGCAGACTCAACTCTCTGCCTCCACACTTGAGTACTGTCAGGATTCACTGACAGGAAAGGGAGGACAGGAGCAGGCATATACACTTACTCCAATCCCGGAATGGACGTATATCCCCGTTCTGGCAGCTGAAGTCACCAAACATATTTTGTCAATGGTGAAAGAGCAGAAGCAAATTCCTGCTCATATTCTGGATGCTTGCCAGGATATCATAAGAACTTCAGCATCATCTCAGGGACAGACACGTAAATCTATCCCTAGTAGTGGAGTGACACATCAATAATTCACTCCGGAACAGACACACACATCTGTTCCAGTCGAAGAGGGTTATGGGGCATACTCCCCCATATCATACGGACAACCAAGTCAGGCACATACACCTGATTTGAGTGGAGATCGTCAGCCTAACCTGACCATCTTTCTTGATCAGGCACATACACCTTCTCAGAGTAACCACTTTCTTCAACAAGTGGTTTCTAAAGTGAGTAAGAAGGCATCTAAGAAAAAGATCCTCCCAGCACAGTCAGGAGATCAAAGGCCAATCTGCAACAAGGCCTTGCTCGATGCTGGAGTTCTTGAAGCCCTCAGACATTTATCTGTCGGAATTCAAGATTCTACTCCCTCAGTTCCCAATAACAGGAACATTAATTTTGAAAGTCTTCAACAGACACTTCCTTATGAAGGCTTGCTTCATGAAAGTTTGGTCAATATTGAAGTTTCTTCTTCAGATGAGAGCCACAGGAACCCTCTGTGTGGTCAGAAGACCAAGGAGCAAGAGATTTCATCTTTTGCTGTAACCCATTATGGTAGTCCTCCCCATGATGATGAACTTCGCTGCGAAAGTCCTCTCCGCAGTAGTGATTCACATTGCCTGGAAAATACTCCAATGGATAATGTAGTGCCGAGAAAGCCCTCTTATCTTGAGGAACTTGCAAATGCGAAACCAGTCATGTCTGATGCTTTATCGCTAACAAGTGAAATACTTTCTCAATCAGAAGATAGCCTATGGTGTAGGTCATTCTCCGAACCACCCCTAAGTCATGAATCTTCTAGTTTGATAAATGATCTCTCTATCAATCTAGTTGAATCCAATGAAGCAACAAGGAAACACCAACTCTGGTCAAAACAGGTAGAAGAATCTTCATTTAATGATAAAGATAAAATGCTGAACATGAGGAAAAAACTGGCAAAAGGTGAAGTACCAGTCATGTTTTGGCCTTTGGCTGACTCCCAGTACGACATTCCCAAGATGTTGACGGATGATGGAATCCATTATGTTCGTCTCAACATATGGAAAACTCTTTGTCAATTAAAGAAGAAGGTATTATCTTATGATGAATATAAAAATCATCTTAAGATAATAGAAGGGCTACAACGTCAGATTGATTTGTCATCTCTATCAGTCTCTCGGTATCCGAAGGCTGAAAAGCAATAGAGAACCCTTCAATGTTCATGCCTTGGCGCACTAAGAAAATTGTGTCAGTTAATTGCCAATGCTCCATATGGTGTTCATATCAGAGGATGGGTTATTCACGGAGCACTACATTTCACAGTGCTTTCCAGTCAGCAAAGCCCGCCGAAAATGGTTTCATGCAATGTTATTGCCCATGGCCGGCCACAGTCAATGGGCTTTGTTCATAATCAAAAGCTTGCTCAAGAACAGGCTTCAAATAGTTCCTCTCAAAATCAAGTATATAGAGAACAAGTTGTTGAATTGCTCCTACATCAAACAGGCGAGAATATTGCACAAGCCTCTCGTCTGGAGCAAACACGTCATCAAATGATAGAAGTTTCGGAAATCATCCAACGGTCTGTTGAACCAGGTGATAAAAGTGGATACAGGTTAACGCATCCAGCTAATTTCCAAACTAAGATTCGCAAGATCAAGAGATATTTTAAGAAGATCTCAGACATAGCATGTTAAGAGACACCCCAGCTTGTCAGACTGGGGACTTCTCTAAACCAACCCTCAGAGTCAACAAATGGGATTCAAGGAGTTGAGCGGAAGCAGCAGGAACATCCCCAGTCCACCGGACTGGGGACTTTTTCAAATCCTCAAACCCTCCCTCAGAGAAAGTCAGTATTCTCTCGATTAGGGAATAAGCCTCAAGAGGAATGAAGAGCCAAGCTATCAGGAGATTCTCTCCAAGTGACGGTTCTCCAAGAAATTCCTGAGGGATCAAGTCAACGGAATGCCATGTCTCATCATGGATATGGAAGAAGACAATATCACAGAAATTCTGATAGAAAGGATTCCATGCAATATGCATCCATTAATGTCATCAATGCTGTTGTTGCTGATTCACCAGATGAGGCTCAATCAGAAGGATCAGACGAAGAGGTTCCTACTCAAGAAGTTGCGTACACAGACCTAAATGAAGAAGGTGTGCGCACATGAAATCAAAGGCTTACCCAAAATCTGGGTATTCCTTCAAGTAACCCACTTCCCCCTCTCCGAAAAGGATCCAATAAGGGGAAAGGAAAGAATCAGGTTACATCTCACCATTCCTCTGAAGGAGGTCAATCGCTCTCATTAGAGCAAAGGTTTGCACAACAGGAGGAAGAAATGAAAGAATTAAGAAGGTTGAATGCATAACTACTTCAGAGTAGTCTTCTTATTAAGAATGATGAAGTCTGACAGCCGAAGGAATTTGTTGTAACTACTGAGATGGATCAGGAATATCCTCCTTTATCAGTACACCCTCAGAGGTCTAATCCTACGGGTCAAACGCAACAACAGTTGGCAGCACTACCATCAGTTGCAGCACCAACCACCACGTCTGTCCAAGATCCATTCATTGCACCTACCCAAAACGAAGTTCAACCTGATGTTTCTAAAAAGTTAATAACTACTATTGAGTCATTAACAGCTCGGTTAGAAACTATGGAAGGGAAACGGGCGCAAGTTCAACCTGAAAAGAAAGTTTACCATGAAGGGGTAGATTCAATTTCTCCTCCATCCAGTTTTGGAAACCATGTTTTCCCTACATTCAATGGATCAGGCGACCCTGAACAACATTTGACGCATTATGTGTCTTGTTGTGATCCTATGTTGGGAACTCCAGAGCAGCAAGAAGCAGTGAAACTCAGATGCTTCGTGCGAACCTTGCAAGGACCAGCTTTTCTCTGGTATACAAGCTTGCAATCCCGGTCAATCATTGGATGGGAGGATCTTCATCAAAAATTCCTTCCTCAGTTTAGCTCAACTTTTCCAAAAACGACAGTTTTCGATCTTACAAACTGCAAGCAAAGGGAGAATGAAAGAGTCTCTGATTTCATTGCTCGTTGGAAGGGATTAACATATTCCCTGAGTTTAGCACTCTCTCAGGAGGAATTGTTTCCAATTTGTGTGGCAAATGTGCGTGACAAATTACGCGCGCCATTGATCCCTGTGAAATACATAGGAGGGTTTCGATACCTTACTTCAATCGCTCAACAGATTGAAGATTCCATTATACAGGCTAAGGTTAAATCTCGTATAATTCCATCAGCTCCAGGAAGGAGAATGGGTAAAGTGGAAACTGCTACAGTTATGCTTAAACAAACACCTTTACCTATTTCTACTTCAAAACCTTCATCTTCTCGAAGGGATCCACCTCCTGAACGCCAACAAAAATGTTTGTTTCGTCCAAATGATCAAAGAGATCAACGACAAAAACAATTTGAGGATTTGAAGAGTAAAACATACTCTTTCCGAAGTGAGCAAGTTCCTGGTTACTTCATTTCAGCTGTGGAAAATAATTTGGTTCAATTACCAGTGCCCAAGTGGCAAAACAAGGAAGGAGATGAAGACCGTCCCAATTATTTTCCCTTTCATCAAATGTTGTGGCATCCCATCCAGGAGTGTTTTGTCTTTAATGACCTCCTGCAAAATATGGTCGACTTGGGACAAGTCAAATTGAAGGGGTCTTCAGCTCATGTAGCGTGTATTACCGCTACAGATCCAGAGGAAGGAGGCGAGTGGAAGGAAGTCAAAAGCAAAACTGCGAAAAAATATGATGATTGGATGGTCAGAAAGACAATCAATCGGACCCATTCCATTTTGCGAACACAATTGAAGAATCCAATTGTGTCTCCTACAAAAGCTGCAGTAAAGCCTCCATCAAAAGACAAATCCTCAAAAGGGCGGCGTAATTCAAAGAAGAAAGAAGAATCAGGAGAATATGAGTATGTATCAAAGCCTAAATTGTCTTTGACTCTGGTAGATTTCATGCCATATACTTCAAAGCCACGGGCACCACCCCATCAAACGGCACAACCTAAACAGGCTAACCAGGCAGAGTCTTTATCAGACGAAGAGTTAATCTTTGGTTCTGTTAATATGATTCAATTAACAGATCCATATTCCAGTCTTGATAAGCCTGAATTCCCTGTATCAAATAAGGGAATCTGAGGAAGTTCTAGAGGTTCAGGATATAGGGGAAGACGTGGATCTTTCCGAAGCCACTACTCTAATTCTACCCCTACTAGCACTATATATGCAGCAGAAACTCGTGGTGGAGCCCTTCAACGAGCTCAAAAAGAACAAGCAAGTTCTTCTGCCAATGGCCAACTTAGTTTTTGTACAATTATTTTGGAAGATCGATTAAAGGTTCCATCTTCTTTATCTCAGTAAGTAAATGGATCTAATCAGTCTAATCTTCCAAAACCAAGGATGTTGCCAACTTCAATACAAGATGCATCAGCTTCCAAAGCATCTGCTTCCAAGGTACCTGCTAAACCGCATATTCCTATTGGGAAGCGCAGACCTCTAGATCAAAAGTATGATATATTGAAACACTTGGCCCAAGTACCAGCCATGTTATCAATTTTGGATGCTTTGAATCTGTCAAAAGATCTTCAGGAAGCACTCATTGAAGCTTTGTCAAGTCCTCAGGAGTTTGAAGCTGAAATTGCTGCAGCTGAAATCTATCACATAGAGAATAATCCTGCAGAATTCCATGCAGTGATATCTTTTACTGATAAAGATGAAGATGATGTTGTTCATGGGCACATAAAACCTTTTTACTTATCTGGAAAAGTCAATGGTGTAGATGTTCGAAGAGATTTCATTGACAATGGTTCAGGAGTCAACCTCATGCCCATTCGTACACTTCGTCGATTGGGCCTCACGGAATCTGATTTATCTCCTTCTACCATGATGTTACAAGGATATGATAAAAATGAACAAGAACCACTGGGAGAAGTTACACTCAGAACTCAGTTTGGAGATCTTGTATCCAATTAGGATTTCATGATTGTTGATCAAGACTCAGCTTTCAATATCTTTCTTGGAAGACCCTGGCTACATCAGCATGCAGTTATTCCTTCATCATACCATCAATGTCTCAAATACTATTTCGATGGTCAAGTTGGAACATTGTATGCTGATAAGGCCCCGTTCAAGACATATGACTCTCAATACATTGAGGCAGAATTTTATCACATGAAGGGAAGAGAAAAATCTACAATGAAGGAAATTACCAAAGTTAATGCTCCATATGGTTTGGAGAAAATTCCAATAAATCCATTTTCACATGTGAGTACAGATTATGTGTTACCTATCAGTCAATTTGACAAAATAGGCCCAAATCAAAATACTCTTATGGAAAGATCCATAATGTCAATTACGGCGATCGAGCGAGACAACATTGGAGAAATTGGTAACCTACCAAGCAGTGATGAAAGCATAAGTGGTGACGTTTTCATTTCATCTGATGAAGTCCAACAAGTCTATACATCGCTAATCAGGCCAGAAGAAGTTATAGCAACACCAGAGGTGAATAATGATGTTGATTCTCAATCCATCATCTCCTCTTTATTTCCCAAAGAAGACCCTTTATCATCAATAGGGTCGGAAATAGAAGCTTCTTCTTCAAAATGTGAAAATTTTGACATCTCTTATGATCATGAGAATTTCGTTTTTTCATCTACTTTGCAAGTAGAAATGGAAGAAATAACACATGATGAAGAGGAAGAGGAAGATCTTGGAGATGCTCCTCCAGCATTTTAAGAGGGTATCTCTACCACTGTGGATGAACTTAGAGAAGTAAATCTGGGTACAGAGAAAGATCCACGCCCCACTTTAATTAGTGCGGCCATGACCCTTGAAGAGAAAGAGATCTATATTTCTTTTCTAAAGCAAAATAAAGATATTTTTGCTTGGAATTATACAGAAATGCCTGGGCTTGATCCTGATGTTGCTACTCATCATTTGGGTTTACCAAAAGAACATCAAGGTTTTAAGCAAGCCGCGAGAAGAACACACCCAACCTATGCTTCCAAAATTGAAGCTGAAGTGGATAAGATGATCAAAGCCAACTTCGTCAGAGAAGTTCAATATCCCAAGTGGTTGGCTAATATTGTCCCTGTAAAGAAGAAGAATGGACAAATTAGAGTTTGCATCGATTTCAGAGATCTTAATCGGTATTGTCCTAAAGATGATTTCCCAGTTCCGATTACAGAACTCTTAATTGATGCGACGGCTGGCTATGAAGTACTTTATTTCATGGATGGATATTCCAGATATAATCAGATCCGAATGGCCCCAGAAGATGAGGAATATACAGCCTTCAGAGCTCCTCAAGGTGTGTTTTGTTACCGGGTGA
The DNA here is from genome assembly GCA_963277665.1 of Viscum album. NCBI lineage: Eukaryota > Viridiplantae > Streptophyta > Magnoliopsida > Santalales > Viscaceae > Viscum > Viscum album. The sequence continues at coordinate 1,613,699,671 of OY728163.1, forward strand.
TGCCCTTTGGTTTAAAGAATGCAGGTGCAACATATCAACGCGCCATGCATCGTATCTTCAAACCTCTTTTAGGGAAGCTTTTTGAATGCTATGTAGATGATTTGGTGGTTAAATCCAAACAATGTTCTAATCACTTGGCTGATTTGGAAGTCATATTCCACAAGCTTCGACAACATAATTTGAAGATGAACCCCTTCAAATGTGCTTTTGGGGTAACCTCAGGAAAATTCCTCGGCTTTGTTGTACGCCATCATGGTATTGAAGTCAATCCTGAGAAGACCAAATCAATCCTTGGTATGTCACGTCCTCAGAATTTGAAGGAATTAAGAGGACTTCAAGGACACTTGGCCTATATTCGGCATTTCATCGCCAATTTGGCAGGCAAAAGTTTACCCTTTACCAAATTATTGAAGAAAGGAGTCACATACCAGTGGACTGAAGAATGTCAAGAAGCATTTTATGTTCTAAAGAAATATTTATTGAGTCCACCAGTACTCATGCCACCTGTTGAGGGTAGACCGCTTATCCTCTATGTGACAGCTTTAGAGCGATCATTGGGTTCCTTTCTCGCTCAAAAGAATGATGCTGGGAATGAAAATAGTCTCTAATATCTTAGTAGAACTATGCTTGAAGCAGAAACCTGGTATTCAAGTATTGAAAAGTGCTGCCTAGCATTAATCTTTGCAGTTCAGAAACTGAGACACTACCTGAAACATCACGAGGTCCAATTGTTATCTCGTAATAATCCGCTCAAATTCATCCTTAGTCGTCCAATGCTTACAGGACGTTTGGCAAGGTGGGTGGTTATTCTACAGCAGTTTGACATTCAGTATGTGTCTCAAAAGGCAATTAAGGGCCAAGCTCTAGCTGATTTCCTGGCTGAACATCCTTCAGTGGAAGACACGTATTCAGATATCGAACTCCCTGATGAGGAATTTTTCTCTATTCAAGAGAGTCCTCAAACATGGGAAATGTATTTTGATGGTGCTTCGAGAAGTCCAACAGGGAAGAAAATGGAAAATCCTAAATTCAACAAAGTTGGTTTAGGAATTTTGCTCATTTATCCAGATAAGGCAGTGTTACCTTATTCCTTTTTGTTGTGGGAAGGTGGTACCAATAATGAAGCTGAATATCAAGCTCTCATTACAGGCTTGGAGTTAGCGCTTCAAGCATAAGTGAATCACTTAAAGGTGAAAGGTGATTCAGACCTGGTAATCAAACAAGTCAATGGGGATTATGCCATCAAAAAAGAAGAATTAATCCCTTTGTATGATTACGTCAGAGAGTTAATGTCAGAATTCCCTTCAGAACCGACATTTTCTTATGTCCCAAGATCACAAAATGCTCAAGCAGATGCACTGGCTAATATAGCCACGGCTTTAGCAGATCCAAATCGGGACGAGACAACCATCTGTATTGCCCACCGTCGTGCAATTTCACCTTATGTTCAAGTCAGAATAGAGGAAATTAATGAAATTAGTCCCATTCCTGAACCGTATGGTCATACTACAGGATGGATGTCACCTATCAGGGATTACCTTCAAAATGGAACACTTCCACCTGATAGAGCCGAGAAAGAACAAATATGGCGACGTGTGGTCAATTTTACTCTTTATGATAGCCCAAACCACCTCGAGAAAATTCTCTACAAACGTGGTTTTGATCGAGTTCTCTTCAGATGTATTGATGGTGAAGAGAAAATGGTTTTCATAAAAGAAGTGCATGCAGGAGTCTTTGGGGCCCACCAGTCTGGACATAGACTGTCTGATCAAATTTGAAGGCTTGGATACTTTTGGCCTTCAATGATACAAGATTGTGTTAATTTCACAAAGAAGTGTCATTCATGCCAAGTATATGCCAACTTCATTCATCAAACTTCAGAGCTTCTTCATACAGCTAAATACTCATGGCCATTTTCCACATGGGGAATGGATGTGGTGGGACCTTACCCTTCAGCGACGGCCAAGCAGTTTAAGTACATTCTTACTGCTACTGATTTCTTTTCCAAATGGGCAGAGGCAGTACCTCTCAAAGAAGTCAGTTCTAAATGCATTGTTAGCTTCATCAAGTCTAACATAATTACTATATTTTGTGTCCCTCATACCATATTGACGGACAAAGGCACCAACTTCTGTTCTTCAGAGGTAAAGAAATTGTATCAAGAATACAACATTAAGTCCAACCATTCATCTAGATATCATGCGGCGGCTAATGGCCAGATAGAAGCCTTCAACAATACTCTTTCAAATATACTGTAAAAGATTGTGGATAAAGATAAGAAAACATGGCCTGACAAACTATTTCATGCTTTATGGGCTTATCAGACCACCACCTGCACAGCAACGCGGTCAACTCCATATTCACTAATATATATGGAACAGAAGCAGTTTTGCCCATTGAGGTTCAGTTACCTTCGCTCAGAGTTGCTATTTGTGATCAGTCATCTACAGATGAACAATCTCAGAAGCGGTTGGATGAGTTGGAATGATTAGACGAGAAACGATAGTACACTTTGCACCACTTGGAAATCTATCAGAATCGAATAGCACGAGCTTTTAACAAAAAAGTTTGTCTTCGTTCATTCATTCAGGGATAATTGGTATTGGTTCTCAGAGCACCAATGATACCAGGAAAGAAGCCTCCCAAGCATGAACCAAAATGGGAAGGACCTTATTCAATACATAAGGTCTACTCCAATGGAGCGTATTCTCTAAACTCAATGGATGGAGAACACATCACGACTCCAACTAATGCCAGATTTCTGAAGAAGTATTTTGTATAAACACAAAATATTGTTCCCAGATCCAAAACAGTCACATTGGTTCATATTTTGTCCGAGATGACATTAAACTATATAATGTCCGAGATGACATTAAACTATATAATTTCTGAGATGACATTAAACTATATAATGTCTGAGATGACATTAAACTATATAATGTCCGAGATGACATTAAACTATATAATGTCTGAGATGACATTAAACTATATAATTTCCGAGATGACATTAAACTATATAATGTCCGAGATGACATTAAACTATATAATGTCCGAGATGACATTAAACTATATTTTGTCCGAGATGACATTAAACTATATTATGTCCTACATGACACTAAACTGTATTATGTCCTATCTACATGACATTAAACTGTACAGAAGTTCCTTATTTCTCCGAGATGACATTAAACTATATTTTGTCCGAGATGACATTAAACTATATTATGTCCTACATGACACTAAACTGTATTATGTCCTATCTACATGACATTAAACTATACAGAAGTTCCTTATTTGTCCGAGATGACATTAAACTATATTTTTTCCGAGATGACATTAAACTATATTGTGTCCTAGCAACATGACATTAAACTGTGTGGCACTTTCTTCGTCCAGCATTACGTTAAACTGTGTCAGTTCCCTTATCGTCCAACATGACGTTAAACTGTCACATTGGTTACTATTATGTCCGAGATGACATTAAACTATATTTTGTCCAAGATGAAATTAAACTATATTATGTCCTAGCAACATGACATTAAATTGTGTGGCACTTCCAACGTCTAGCATGACGATAAACTGTAAAAAATCCCCAGAACTGATATCCTCATATTGGTTCACCTTATTCCTAACTACATGACATTAAACTGTACAACACCAGTTCGTCCTTGCTATATGATGTTAAACTATACAGCAATGGTCCAGTATGACTTTAAACTGCAACTTCATCCTACACAACATTAAACTGTGAAAAAGTTCCCTAAACCGTCCAGCATGAGCTTAAACTGCATCATCCCTGGTCCATGTATATGACGATAAACTATTTGCAAATCTCTTATGTCCAGAAAGACGTTAAACTGTGATGTCCTAACTACATGACGCTAAACTGTATAAAAGTCCCTCACGTACAGAAAGACGTTAAACTATATAATCTCAAAGGTCCAGCATGACATTAAACTGCACCATTCACTGTCCATGTATATGACCTTAAACTATTTTCACTTTCGTCCGACATGACGTTAAAATGGTACACTCTTTTGTCCTTACTGCATGACATTAAACTGCACAATCCACCTTTTTTTGTCCTACATGACATTAAACTGTTATTTTGTCCCTGCTACATGACACTAAACTATGCAGCACCAATAGTCCTAACTGCAAGACTTTAAACTGCATAGTCCCTGAATATGTCCTACATGACATTAAACTGTGCATCGTTAAGGTTGTTATTACCTCTTGTTTCTCACACCGAGTATGACTCACGTGAGCTTAGAGCAAACCTCAACCATAACACTCTCTTTGGGCCCCTAACCATGTGTAAGTCCCAACAACATTTTTTATTAGATCATTGTCCCTAAGAACAACTTGATCATTAATTCATTCTTTAATTGAACTACACGGACTTTGATCATTGCCCTCCAGGCTGGGTATGTTGGCAACCTCCCAGGGTTCAAGCCCAAAAATAATCTCTTCACATCGGTTCACCACCATCTCATATGATGTTGATTCGTGAAACCGCACCTAGAATCAATATCTTTACATTGATTCACTTTCGTCCTTGTTATATGACGTTAAAATATGCAACACTTTTGTCCGGTACAACAATAAACTACAATATTCTTTGATTTTCTCATTTGAGAGAGAATTATTATTGACATTGATTTTTCAATCTTGTTTCATTTCAAAAAGACTACGTGCATACATGGTAATGCCTAAATTTTTTATCTCAGGTTAAACCATCATTTCACTAAAGTCCCCTTTCACCCTTCACATGTACGAACCAAATTTGTACAAAGGGCATTTCAAGAACTACGTGGGCTTGATTCCCATCCTTATGGGATACGTAGAAACTTTCGAGTATCCCTCGAATCGAGCCCCAAGTCTTTTGGGCCTAACCCCAAATTTCACTTTCATTCCCTTAGCTGAAAAGTCATCATGAAAACACACACTGTGTATTCATTATTATGGTCCGAGTTCAATGACCCTAAACTAAGATTTCTCATACTTTCTTCCTGTACGGCGTTAAACTGCATTTCAAGAACTACGTATGGCTTGATTCTCATTCTTATGAGATACGTAGTGAAGTCCAAAATTTAAATTCAGGACCCAGCCACAACGTGATTATGGTTATCATTGACCTATGTATCTCTATATACATTGGACAATACCCATCTTTATGTGTTATAAACCTAACCTTAAATATTTTCAGATCTTCATAACCCTTTTCATGACTTTTAAATCACAAAAATGTCAAACTTCTGAAAATTCTTTTGCCTGACTATGCAGCACGTGCCCATAGGTGGCCTTGCATAAACAATCCACATAACAGAATTGTCAGCCGAAAGATGCTATTTATTTGACCATGCAGCCAATGCCCTTAGGTGGCCCTACATATTTCAACCCCCTAACAGGTTTTGTTAAATAACAGTAACTTCATTCTTGGGAAGAATTCCTCTTTTGTCCTTATTTGTCTTAAACGACAGTATGTAGGGATCCGCAAAAAATAGCCATCCTTAACATATTTGTCCCATATCCTTTTTCATGATCTGAAAGTATTCAAGTATATGGTTTATTCTTCTTCCCTACATTTGGGTCAGACCTTCGTAGGAGTGATATTCATCCAGTTCTTCGATATTCTTGTTCGGAAATATCTTCTCCATATTCAATTACCTCGTTCCATACAACAAACTCTATACTTTAGAAAATTTGAATCTCCATAAACATTCACTGGCTTTTAGCACTAGGAAAGTAAACTTATGGGATTTCTTTTTCCTTACTATGCAGCACGTGCCCATAGGTGGCCTTGCATAAACAGTCCACATAACAGACTTGTCAGCCGAAAGATACTATCTATTTGACCATGCAGCCAATGTCCATAGGTGGCCCTGCATATTTCAACCCCCTAACGGGTTTTGTTAAATAATAGTAACTTAATTCTTGGAAACTACTTATTCTAATGCCTTTTAGCTCTTTTTCATATCATTCCTCGGATTCAAATATTCTTAAGCCATAGTTTACATATTTTCCCTCATACTTGAGTATGGTAATATGTTTTCAGATAAATTGTCAAGGAATTGAATCCATTTTAATCCATTTTTGGTCAAAGCTATTTCGACCTTAAACATTAGCCCCTTTATGTCCGACATGCATGACATTAAACTGCCCACAAAAGACAAAGGAACTCTGAATCCCCCTTTTCCTTTGGATGGATTCAATTTCCTCAGAGTCAAATCCTCATTTCTCTCCGGATCCAACTCTGAGGGGGGACTTTTGTTGACGCTCCTTTCGTCATAGAATCTAAAGATCAGAAAAGGTGAATATCTGAGCTCAAAGTGATTCATCCTTTGAAGAAAACATCAAAAATCGACAAAGGCATGAACAAAGGATCAACAGAAACTGCACCGCGGAAGTTATATCACTGTCGCGCAAGTACACTTGCGCGACGCTCTTGGTCGCGCAAGTGACTTGCGTGGCCTAAGTGATAACCGCCCGGTAACCGCCCAGGGTCTTCTCCTACCTATAAATAGACCCTGTGGGCCCCCCATTCGAGAGGATTTTTTTTTAGAAACTCGGATTGAAGCTCCCGACGCCCAAGTCTCTTCTCAAAGCTTCCGGAACACTTCTAAGGTAATTGCTTACCTAGAACGGAAGATCTAAAGAGAGGGAGGAAGGCCTAAGTGTTGAAATTCATAAACACTTGCGCGCCCGAATGGCCAGCCCTTAAGGGAACTGGTCATACTTGCGCGCCACCTTATTCCTTCAATAGAATTTGCGCGTCCCTTTTCTGGAAGAACCTCAAGGGGATTCTAAAGGGTTTAAAAATGAGTCACTCAAGTATTTCAATTCCGATTGAAAATCGCGCAAGTACACCATGTGTCGCGAAAGGTATACCTGCGCGACCAATACTTGCGCTCCCACGCAAGACTTGCACGCCTTTCAAGACATGCGTGCCCCCATCTTTCTGGGTGCCCATCTTGCCCATTTTACCCCTCTTAATCCATTTCACCTTTCCTATTCAAGATTCAGTCCTCAAGATACTCTTCAAAGCCATTTATGGCATGATTTCTTGATTTGACTTCCTTATCTGAAAGGAATTCGGTGGAATATCTCTCAAAACCTAGTGATTTATACATCTTTATGTCACCAATGATTGAGAGTTCGTTCATTCAACATCATCCTTTAAGATGAGAGAATCCTTAACCTGGGTCTCCTTTTCAGGAATAATCCCCAGTTATAAATCCTTTAATCTGGGCATCTTCCTCAGGAGTTAGCCCCAAATTCTTAAAGTTACCAAACATGGGCATCCTCCTCAGGAGTAAGCCCCAAACCTCAATTCCTAACCTGGGCCTCCTTTTTAGGAGTAAGTCCCAGTCATAATCTTGGGCTTCCTTTTCAGGAGTAAACCCCAAGCCCCTTAATTTCTCTTAACCAGTCCTAAATTACGTTTGATATGGGGTTCCTTCTTAGGAGTAAAACCCAATTATCAATCCTCTCTTAATTTGGGTTTCCTTTTCAGGAATAAGTCCCAAGTTAGAGTATTCAAATCTCCATAAAGCACATATACCTTTATGGACCCTGTTCCTGGATTTTTCTCCCTAAAAGTAAATCCCAAACCTTCATCTATTTGGGCAGTCATACATACATAAGCCCCAAACAATTTCTTATGATTGCATCTTTCATGGCACAATTGTCTGGTTTTTACCAATACCTCTTGTTTCTCACACCAAGCATGACTCACGTGAGCTTAGAGTGTAAAAGTAATTATGACATTCTTGTTTGATCCATCAATCACAAACATCGTACTCCATTACTCGAACTACGTGGGTTCTGATTCCTTTTCCAAAACAAAGGATACATAGGTAGCCCATTTATGGGTTCGATCCCAACTTTGAAATAATCTATGTCTTTCTGAATGACGATACACTTCAAGTGCCCCACTGAGTGGCTTTAAAACCAGCCTGGTCATCATAATGACCAAGAGACTTTGATATAAATGTTTTGAAGGATACCATTGACCAAGAATCTCTAAACAGATATAGATGATACTCTATTGATGAAGAACCTCGAATACATATAAAAGATTCTCTAAATTTCTTGCATATTTAATCATTGATTGTTAAAACTAAAGGAAAGCTCATTTTATACTTGGTAATGTAATAAGGATTCACGAACATAACTTAAATCTATAAAGAGAGTCCCGGAGTAGACAATAATTCCCCTCAAAAAGGTGTGATGAGTCCGACCTCCCATCCTCTCGACCAATGCAAATTCCTAAGCCTCATTAGCCCATAAGCTAATGAGTGCCTACCTTTGGAAAGTAGGTCCAAACGGATGTGGAATCATTGGATGTTTCGGGTTCTACGAACAAACCCGCTAGAAACCGATCGGAACGTTTGAATCTCCCATCCAGGAGGTCATCCCCGGATTCCATGCGAAACAATTTGTTGACGCTCCTTTCGTCATAGAATCTAAAGATCGGAAAAGGGGAATATCTTAGCTCAAATTGATTCATCCTTTGAAGAAAACATCAAAAATCGACAAAGGCATGAACAAAGGATAAACAGCAACTACACCGCGCAAGTTATATCACTGTCGCGCAAGTACACTTGCACGACGCTTTTGGTCGCGCAAGTGACTTGCGCGGCCTAAGTGATAACCGCCCGGGGTCTTCTCCTGCCTATACATAGACCCTGTGGGCCCCCCATTCGAGAGGATTTTTTTTCCAGAAACTCGGATTGAAGCTCCCGACACCCAAGTCTCTTCTCAAAGCTTTCGGAACACTTCTATGGTAATTTCTTACCTAGAACGGAAGATCTAAAGAGAGGGAGGAAGGCCTAAGTGTTGAAACTCATCAACACTTGCGCGCCTGAATGGCCAGCCCTTAAGGGAACTTGTCATACTTGCGCGCCTCCTTATTCCTTCAATAGAATTTGCGCGTCCCTTTTCTGGAAGAACCTCAAGGGGATTCTAAAGGGTTTAAAAATGAGTCGCTCAAGTATTTCAATTCCGATTGAAAATCGTGCAAGAACACCATGTGTCGCGCAAGGTATACCTACGCGACCAATACTTGTGCGCCCACGCAAGACTTGCGCTCCTTTAAAGACTTGTGTGCCCCTATCTTTCTAGGTGCCCATCTTTCCCATTTTACCCCTCTTAAGCCATTTCACCTTTCCTATTCAAGATTCAGTCCTCAAGATACTCTTCAAATCCATTTATGGGATGATTTCTTGATTTGACTTCCATATCTGAAAGGAATTCGGTGGAATATCTCTCAAAACCTAGTGATTTATACATCTTTATGTCACCAAAGATTGAGAGTTCGTTCATTCAACCTCATCCTTTAAGATGAGAGAATCCTTAACCTGGGTCTCCTTTTCAGGAATAATGCCCAGTTATAAATCCTTTAATCTGGGCATCTTCCTCAGGAGTTAGACCCAAATTCTTAAAGTTCCCAAACATGGGCATCCTCCTCAGGAGTAAGCCCCAAACCTCAATTCATAACCTGGGCCTCCTTTTTAGGAGTAAGTCCCAGTCATAATCTTGGGCTTCCTTTTCAGGAGTAAACCCCAAGCCCCTTAATTTCTCTTAACCAGTCCTAAATTACGTTTGATATGGGGTTCCTTATCAAGAGTTAAACCCAATTATCAATCCTCTCCTAATTTGGGTTTCCTTTTCAGGAATAAGTCCCAAGTTAGAGTATTCAAATCTCCATAAAGCACATATACCTTTATGGACCCTGTTCCTGGATTTTTCTCCCTAAAAGTAAATCCCAAACCTTCATCTATTTGGGCAGTCATACATACATAAGCCCCAAACAATTTCTTATGATTGCATCTTTCATGGAAAAATTGTCTAATTTTTACCAATACCTCTTGTTTCTCACACCGAGCGTGACTCACGTGAGCTTAGAGTGTAAAATTAATTATGACATTCTTTTTTGAGCCATCAATCATAAACATCATACTCCATTACTCGAACTACGTGGGTTCTGATTCCTTTTCCAAAACAAAGGATACGTAGGTATCCCATTTATGGGTTCGATCCCAACTTTGAAATAATCTCTGTCCTTCGGAATGACGATAAACTTCAAGTGCCCCACTGAGTGGCTTTAAAACCATCATGGTCATCATAATGACCAAGAGACTTTTATATAAATGTTTTGAAGGATACCATTGACCAAGAATCTCTAAACAGATATAGATGATTCTCTATTGATGAAGAACCTCGAATACATATAAAAGATTCTCTAAATTTCTTTCATATTTAATCATTGACTGTTAAAACTAAAGGAAAGCTCATTTTATACTTGGTAATTTAATAAGGATTCACAAACATAACTTAAATCTATAAAGAGAGTCCCGGAGTAGACAATAATTCCCCTCAAAAAGGTGTGATGAGTCCGACCTCCCATCCTCTCGACCAATGCAAATTCCTAAGCCTCATTATCCCACAAGCTAATGAGCACCTACCTTTGGAAAGTAGGTCCAAACGAATGTGGAATCATTGGATGTTTCCAGTTCTACGAACAAACCCGCTAGAAACCAATCGGAACGTTTGAATCTCCCATCCAGGAGGTCATCCCCGGATTACGTGCGAAACATACTCCAAACCTTCATAAATGTATCATTTAATTTTAATTTTTATTAAATCATAAGAAAGGCCCTTTGTAACTAGTTTATTTTGGATCTAGAAGAGGATTATAAGTGTTTAGGGGTCAACGAGAGGTGAAATTTTAGAGGGTTTTGTGGATATTAAATAGATGAGAAACTATATTGCAACATGATAGATGGTTGTGGAATATCAGCTAGCCGATGGGATGTACAATGGACCAAAATGGAAACTAGAGAAACCTTCTGGATGGTGGAATTTTACAAATTAGAAATTTCTCCACTTGTTGGACGGTGGGAGGCCAATGACAATTTGTTGGACCATAAGAATGGTTTCCAACTATGGATAGCCCCATAATCTAACTAATTATATTGTATTAATACCCCCACTTAGGTTATGTCTTCCCCACTCACCAACTAACATCTTCTCACAATTGTCCCTCTATTATTATATCTATATAAGATCTAAAGTAAACCATGTGTTTTTGAATTATCATTAATGGAGAGTCAGTTTTAAATGTAACTCTACAAATACTTTTAATCTCCTTGTATTTTTCTTTAAACATAATGTAGGCCCTCCCCATTTTTCACTAAAAAACAATATTTTCTAGCACATTAAATATATTCTCATTTTCTACTAGTTTTGGCTAAACCAAATATTGATACCTCTTTTCGGTTGTCTTCTGAATTCAATGTTTTTTGTCCCTATTCATTTTTCCATTCATTCATTTTTTTTAATGTTTATGCATTGTGATAACATGCCAGTTCACCATGCATAAACCATTAACATAATTAATGTATTAAATCAGGATTTCACCGTTTTGGATAAATTATTATAATATATTAAAAACCTAAATTTGTGTGATTACAAGTTCACATCCTTACATGGAATCAAAATAGGGGATTAATTAAGTGTATTGGTGAAATTGGTTATCCTTATATATAGAGAGAGTAACCCTCAAATATTAATGAAATGAAAATATGTAATTGCGCCCTATATAAAATTCCATCACAGATGTTAATTGGAAAATTATGCTATTTAATATGGTCTATCAAAATTATGAATTCAATTCTTTTGTAATAAATGGAAACTATAATTGTTTACTTGAAATGGGGAGTGTCTTGGTAAAATACATTGTTATGTTTATTGATTTATTATAGATTAAATTTTTAGTGGGAACTATAATATGATTTCTTGATGTATCATTAGTAAATGAATATTTTTGATGGTTTTGATACTTAGTTACCATTTATAAATTTAATTATCATAATATTTTGGGTATTATAAAAATTTTAATTAATTTTAAGAGGTTGAGTCATCTTGGAAAAACATTATGAATGTTTGATGCGAATTTTTAATGTGTAACAATTAGAATTTAATGAAAAGTGAATGAGAGGTTCTAATTTTTAATTATATATTGAAATTTTTATTATATTTCATTATGGAATTTTTGATATATATATATATATATATAAGAATAATTTCTATTATCTGGTTTGAAAACACCATTGAGGTGATTGTAGATTTCAATGGAATGTTCTACTTATGGGTGGTCTTTAATACACCCTTAGAGGATGTTGTTAATACTCCATGTAGTGTAGTTATGATTACTCCCTATGGGAATGTTTTTAGTACTCCCCATTAAGAGGTTATGAATAATCTATATAAGGAGTTTATGAATATTCCTTCATGAGTGATTGTGACACTCTAAATAAAAAATAAACATGGTTTTCATTATATTATGTTTGTAATGGTCCATGTGATGAGATTAGAGAATCCTCATAATAAATAAAAAAAATTGTGTTTGGTTGGGGTCACAAGAATAAGGATCATTGATGGGATATACTTATTTCATGTGTTAGCGTAGATCCTAGTATTTTTTAGATACTTACTTCTATGTAATTAAATTATTGAAATGTTTGTTTTAATTAATATTATAACATCTTAATTAACATTATTATAGACTAATTATATTCAGATATGTTATTGGTGGTGTCCTTCTATGATATTATCACACTCTACATGGGTTTTAGGGTATGTATATGCAGAAAATATTCTACTACATTGAATGATTAGGTTTTTATGACACTCAATTCTAGATGGTTGGGCTACTAGGATGGAGCATTGGATTTCTCCCTAGTCTAGGACATGGGACAAATTTCATGGATTTCTAGTTTTTTCATTTCTAGTTTTGAGTATTGATGGATATGACTTGGTTCATATTTTTACTTTTATTGGCATGCAGTATACATTTACCTTTATATATAATGGTTTCATTTGATTATTATTCATCAATTTTCAATTATTATTTATCTTTTTTTTATGAAGATGAATGTTATTTCCATTAATTGAATCGTTATTGAACCCTAATATGTGGGTATAGTCTCCCAACCACACAACCATAGTCCCCCACTGTTAGTTTCTTTCCTCTGTAATACAGGGAGGTTGACCTGAGGTATAGTAGTGACCATTATTATGGGAACCAATTAGTGGGATTGGGGAGGTGTGACATTTCAATAGATAAGGTTTTTCAATTATGAAGAAAAAATATGAAATTTTTTCTTCTAATACATAACGTATATCACACAAAAAAACACTTCAGAATGTTTCTCCTCATACATTTGTTTTACATAAAATATATAAATCCTAAATGCATGGTTTTCCAAAATAAAACAAGTTTTTTTAAATAGTTGCATCCTAGTATACTCTTTAAAATAACCTTATTCAATCCCCAAAACATATATATTTATATGAGGATATTTCCAGGTAAATTTTTTAGTATGTCCACTAATATAATAGTTATTCATGCTCTAAAACAAACTCACATACATATTTATCTTTAAGACATACATGTTTTTTTTAAATCGATTATAACTCCAAGAACACTCATAACCTATGATATAACTCAATTTTATCCCGTGAATATGAATCTCAAACCTATGAACACTGTTGAAATAACATTTCAGATCTCACATTAAAAATATGTGACACATGATGAGACCCACTTATCTGGGTGTGACTAAATTTATCGAGTAGAAATTCAGAGAAAGGCAACTCGAACCTGCTCAATCCCTATCCTGGGTACTTGAAACACTCATATGACCTTAATTCTCATCCAAAAACAACGTATGATGTTTTTCAAACCCAAAATAATGTTTTCTAAATACCAACTCATAAAATTTGACATCTCTAGTACCAGGAATTTATATTTCCCATGATTTTCACTATTTTGTAAAGTTCAATGATGATTCAAACACTCTATTATATGAAAACGCTGAAAACCCCTTATGAAATAAGATTTGGAGAATGATAATGAATTATGGAAGGATTCAATGACACATATCATCCACATTCAGAACAACATTATCCAACTTTTTTGAAACCATCCCATGCATTTGATAGCCTGTCCTAGAATTATATTCATTTAAATTCCACTCACTAACAATTGTATTACTATCAACATAATTTTTTTTATAAGTTTTTATTTATTGATAATGTTTTCTTTCAATTCACATACTCTTCTAAAGGTTTATAAAACTAACATTTATTTGCTATTATAGCATATTGGATGACATGGATAGTCTCGTTCAAGAATCCTTTTTTCTCAATAAATCACTAAATAATCTAATTACATATAATGTTATTTTTATTTTTATATTATATATAAATAGAAGAAAATGTGGGTTTAAATATGTAATGAATAATATGAAATTAAATATGAATATTTAAATTGTAGAATGATAGAACATTGTATGAACAGAGATTCTCTTATTAGACTTTCCTAGATTTGACCTCCATCACTACGGGAAAAATCAATAATTTTGATGGGTTAATTGCGACGGGAAAAATCCCCATCGTAAATAATCCGTCCAGGAAGTTATTTGCGACGAGAGAATTTCCCCGTTGCAAATAACCAATTATTTGTGACGGGTTTTCGTCTCCCGTCGCAAATAGACTGGCGCGACTTGGACGCCAAATTGCATGAAGATTATTTCCGACATGGAGATGTCTCCCGTCGCAAATAGTTTGGCGCGGCTTGCGCGCCAAACCGCACGGCTTGCGCCCCAAACTGCACGGCTTGCGCGCCAAACCAGACATGATTATTTGCGATGGGACAGGTCACCAATACCCGGTGGCGGTTAATAGCTTTTTGTGACGGGATGTCATCCCATCACAAAAAGAGTGTCGGCAGGAACTATTTGCGACGGGGCCCGTCGCAAATACCCTTTTAACCGCCGAGAGTAATTAATGCGGGCGAGGGTATTTGCTATGAGGTCCGTCATAAATAACCTCAGCGCAACTAATCTAACCTATATATACCCCAGCCATTTTTCCTAAATCACTCAAATCCTCCTCTCTCACTCTATTTTTCAGTTTCAAGGAAAAAATTTAATTTAGTTGAGATTTTTTAGGTGAGAGCTATTAGAAGATGCCAATACATTTAGAATATGAACGTTTAAGGTATTTATATTTTTTAATATATATTTTATTTTTTTATGTTAATTTTAATTGTTGTTTATCAATTGTAATTAAATTAGATTTCAATTGATTTTTATTTATATTTATTTTTACTATGAATTTGATATTGTTAGTGATAATGATATATAATTAGTAATAATTAATATAAATTAGATATAATTAGATATAATTAGTAATACATATATATAATTAGGAATAAATAGATATAATTAGCAATAAATATATATAATTAGCAATAAATAGATATAATTAGCAATAAATAGATATAATTAGTAATAAATAGATATAATTAGTAATAAATATATATAAATAGATATAATTAGTGACAAATAGATATAATTAGTAATAATTAGTACTAATTTGTAATAATTTGTAATAATAAGTAATATTTAGTAATATTTAGTAATAAATATGTATAATTTAAAATAATTAGTAATAATTATGTATAATTAGCAATAATTAGTAATAATTAGTAATAATTAGTAATAATTAAAAATAATTACTAATAAATAGTAATAAATAGTAATAAATAATAATAAATAGTAATAAATAGTAATAATTAGTAATAATTAGTAATAATTAGTAATAATTAGTAATAAATAGTAATAAATAATAATAAATAGTAATAATTATTAACAATTAGTAATAATTAGTAATAATTAGTAATAATTAGTAATAATTACTAATATTTAGTAATAATTAGTAATAATTACTAATATTTAGTAATAATTAGTAATAATTACTAATATTTAGTAATAATTAGTAATAATTAGTAATAAATAGTAATAAATAGTAATAAATATTAATAAATAGTAATATATAGTAATATATAGTAATAAATAGTAATAAATATTAATAGTTAGTAATAGTTAGTAATAATTAGTAATAATTTGCAATAATTATTAATAATTAGTTATAATTAGTTATAATTAGTAATAATTAGCAATAATTAGTAATAATTAGCAGTAATTAGTACTAATTAGTGATGATTAGTAATAATTATTAATAATTAGTAATAATTAGTAATAATTAGTACTAATTTGTAATAATTAGTAATAATTAATATTAATTAGTAATAATTAGTAATAATTAGTAATAATTAGAAATAATTAGAAATAATTATTTATAATTAGTAATAATTTAATAATAATTAGTCATAATAATTAATAAATAGTAATAAATAGTAATAGATAGTAATAATTAGTAATAATTAGTAATAAATAGTAATAAATAGTAATAAATAGTGGTAATTAGTGATTATTAGTAATAATTAGTTACAATTAGTAATAATTAGTAATAATTAGTAATAATTAGTAATAATTAGTAATAATTAGTAATAATTAGTAATAATTAGTAATAATTAGTAATAATTAGTAATAATTAATAATAATTATTAATAATTCATAATAATTAGTAATAATTAGTAATAATTAGTAATAATTATTAATAATTAGTAATAATTAGTAATAATTAGTAATATTTAGTAATAACTAGTTATAATTAGTTATAATTAGTAATAATTATTAATAATTATTAATTATTAGTAATAATTAGTAATAATTAGTAATAATTAGTAATAATTAGTATTAATTAGAAATAATTAGTAATAATTAGATATAATTAGTAATAATTAGATATAATTAGTAATAATTAGATATAATTAGATATAATTAGATATAATTAGTAATAATTAATAATAATTAGTAATAAATAGATATAATTAGTAATAAATAGATATAATTAGTAATAAATAGATATAATTAGTAATAAATAGATATAATTATTAATAAATAGATATAATTAGTAATAAATAGGTATAATTTGAAATAAATAGATATAATTAGTAATAATTAGTAATAATTATTAATAATTAGTATTAATTAGAAATAATTATTAATAATTAGTAATAATTAGTAATAATTTTTATTAATTTTTAATAATTTTCAATAAATAGTAATAATTAGTGATAATTAGTAATAATTAGTAAAAATTTGTAATAATTAGTAATAAAAAAATTATATTATCAATATTTATGAAAAACATTATTAGTATTATTAAAATAATAAAAAATTTATAAAATATTAAAATTATCAATAATTGAAATAGGCTTGGTCTATTCTTAACATGTTCAAATCTCAATGGGTCACCAATTGTCAGGTCATGCACAATAAAAAATTTGTGTCAACCATGTCTAATGTAAACTCTATAACTGTTCTTGCATAGTTGATCACCTCGCAAGTAGTGTGGCAATAGGACAACCTAAGTCATTCCCTTCTCATCTATACAAATTATCTCACATGACCGTTTACATAGTCCATTTTCCCATGAAAATTTAATGGAAAGATACTGATATCCCCTCAAAATTTTAAGGAAGAATGATCTATGTAAAGGGTCACGTGAGATGATTCTTAGAGATGAGAACACCATTACTTTGGTCGTCCTATTGTTACACTACTTGCGAGGTGATCAACCATGCAAGTGCAATTATAGAGTTTACATTGGACTTGGATGACAGAAACTTTATATTGTGCATGACTTGACAATTGGTGACCCTTTGAGATTTGATCATGTTAAGAATAGAGCAATGTCTATTGTGAATATTGATAATTTTAATATTTTATAAATTTTTTTATTATTTTAGTAATATTAATATTGTTTTCTCTTAAATATTGTTAATATAATTTTTTATTAGTAATAATTAGTAAATGAAATCTTCATGGATAACGAAGGGAAAATTTATAATCATCTCCATAACGATGATTAACAAATTTCCTTTCATTATTCATGAAGTTTTCATTTTTTTAAGTATTGCTAAGCATTGCTAAATTATTAAAGGTGTATCCGTCAATACACTGAAATTTGTGCCTCCCATAATTAATGGTAATTATTATGTAGTTGTAATTATTTATCTTCTTTTTTTAGATAGTTTTTAATATAATATCAAATTTTTCAAAAATAGTGATTATTTTATATTTTATGTAGAAAAATATGGAATAAGGAAGTCGACAGAATTCATTATTAGATGATCGAGCATGGATATATCAGCACTAAAATCCAAATGGTTCTAGATTTAATACTATATATATTGAGGGTGTTGAAGCTTTCTTATCATTTTCATCATCAAAATCATAATACGTATCTGAAGGCACAATTAAGTGTCCTTGTAAAAAATGTGTTCTGAGAACGTTTGGCACATTTGACAAGGTTGTGGGAAATCTCTTGCAGTTTGGTTTTCAACCAGATTATGTTTTTTGGTATCAAAACATTGAACGCAGTTCCAAAGAAGATCCTAATAAATTGATTTTGGATCCATCACAGTTTCATAATTTAGTAAATGATGTTGCAGGTCCATTTGTGCAACAAACTAAAACTCACAATGATAATGATTTAACTCTTGAGATGGAACCATTAAAATTTTATGAGTTGTTGAGGTCTGTTGATGATGCATTATATCTTGGTTGCAAGATAAGAAAATTAGAAGCGGTTTCAAAATTTATGGCAATTAAATCAGATAATGCAATGTCAAAAAATAGTTTTGATCAGATATTTTCTTTGGTTAAAACATTGTTACCTGAAAGAAATGTGTTTCCTGCAAATTACTATGAGAGCAAGAGGCTAATTTTTAATATGGGCCTTAGTTATCAGAAGATTCATTAATGTCCAAATGATTGCATCTTATAATCTGGAGAAAATGAATCATTAGATAGTTTTCCCACATGTGGACAATCGATGTATAAAGAAGCTCAACCAGGGAAGTCTAGATCGATTCCAGTAAAACAGTAGAGATATTTCCCCCTTACACCCAGGTTGCAACATTTATTTTTGTCTCAGAACAGAGCGTCAATGATTTCATGGAACAAAACCAAGATTTCAACTGATAAAAGATTGAATCATTCATTTGATGGTGATTTATGGAAACATTTTGATCGTCTGCATCCGTCTTTTGCTATAGAATCCCGAAATGGGCGATTGGGTCTTTCTGTAACACCCAGAGATTTTATAAGATATATTCTTTTTAATTTAATTCATATATTCTGTTGTAGGATACACCAAGATTATCTTATATTATACGCAACATCGTATTAGCTTGCAGTATATGCAACACTAAACGTGGATCATGTTACACACAATCTCATGTTTGTTTGATAATAGTTATTCTACGCAACATTGAGTGTGTGTGTATATATATATATATATTCAATGTATAAATGAAATATAGTTGGACTTTGTTATAAGCAATAAAAAAGAAGTCTTTCACTACACGCAACCCTGACTTGGCTTACATTACAAGCATTCGCGACCTTCCTCGATAGCGTGTGTTGTACGCAATACCGGGTTTCATTAAACAACAATATATGGTTATAATATTATTATAAACTAGACGTTATGAATAGTATTAACTACATTTTGAATTTTATAACATTATTATTCATCTTAAAAAGTGTCTAGAACATCGTGTGAGAACAAAATAAATTTTTCGAGTAAAATAAATATTTTTAAAAAAATGCAGTTTTGTCGCCTTTTGATGGCACACCCACTTTAACTCTTGTTTTACAGGTTTATAAGTTCAATTTGACAAAATAAAATTTTTCTTTGGAATCAGGATGTAAAAATTACTTTCGATAAATTTTTCTTATTATTCTTATAACTTTCAAATATTAATGAATAGTAAAAACATGGTATATTTTATTTAAAAACAAATTTTTATCATCTAAATAATTTATATGGTTAAATTATAATATTGAATGGTTTTAGAGTATAAATAGAATATATTTTTACTATTAAATATAATTAATATCATTACTGTTAATTTTACATTGAATTCATAGATAAAAACATTTCAATTTTTGGCAATGTTTTAATTTTTGAAACCAGTTTTCTAAACAATGGGATTAATTTTAAATTAATTACTGCATCTTCAGTGTTTTGAATTTTGAAAAATGGATTCCATATTTTAATTCATTGGGTCAAAATTATGTTAATAGGTTTTATTTTTTTGACAGTATGAATAGTAACTACGGTAATTTTTATTTACTGTAGTTAAAGGTAACTCGGGTAATTAAGGGTAAACATAAGATTATAAAATTACCCTAACACCTTCAAAAATTTAATTGGATGACTAAAAGTCGACCCATATCACCTAAGGGTCAGAAGATATTAATTTTATGGACTTTTTACCATGAAAATAATTTAATTATTATTAAAACCAAAGAAAGTGACAACATGTCACTCTCTTAAATCTTATAATTATAATAATTTTAATTTAGTGATAAACATCATGGAACTTAGAAAATTAATAGCCTCCAAAATTATAATAAAATTATGTACATCATGTGAATTTATTTTTAATTTTTAGGTATTAAATAATTATCATTAAATGTGACACAATAGTGATGTTGAAATTATTTTATTGATTGAAATATCAAATAAATATTTTTAATAATATTAAGATAAATATTATATGAACTATTTAATGTGATCCACTAATTTTATAGATAAATATGACATGTTTTGAATCTATTAAAGCTTTTATTTCAAACATATCTTCTGTGAGGACTTTATTTAAATTCAAATAAATGAATAGTGTCAAAATTGACATTATTGTTATTTTATAAAAATAACACAATATAAATTTTTTACAAATCCCAAAAATATTTTAAAATTATAAATTAAATTTTATATGGTCTAAAATGTCATCAATTATCAAATTACAGACAATTAAATACACATTAGTAATTATTTATAACATTTTAACATTTAGAATCTTATTACCCCAAATAAAATTAAATTGATTAAATAAGGATAAATCAAGTTGATAATGTTTAAAATTAATTCCAAACATGTATACATTATATTTGTTGATGAGATTTCAACCCTATATTATCTAAGCCTCATATTTTATTCATTTTGGATGTTTGTATGTGGGGTTTGAATTTATTATAAATTATCATATTTGATGTTTCTATAGGTGCCCCTCTCCCCCCGTATAAAAGGGCACCTCCTCCCTCTCCTCTTCAAAACTCATTGAGCCTTCAAACTCAGCCAAACCCTGACCATTTATCTTATAATATTCCCTATAATCCTTATGGGGGTTCTGGTCTTCTCAAAAGACCAACTTTAGTTTTTTAAGAGGAAGCTTAAAAGAGGTGCGTCGAAGAAGAGGTAATATCTTCTACCGATTCTTTCAAGTTTAATTCTTTTTCAACTTATTCTTATATTGTTGTTTCATTATAAATTAATAAAATCATTTTCACTAATATACTGATATGTTATTATAAATATGAAACAACCCCATTTCACCTTCTATCCAAACTATGGAAAACGAAATCACCGTGCGTGCGTACGAACGGAATACCGTCTTCACGCTGTGGTGTATTCTATTTTTCCACCACCACCTTACATGGATGGGTATAATGTTGCAAAAAATAACTATATATGATTATTATAACATCATACTAATTCTATGATATTATATCATCCACTCCAATTCGATTCAATAAATATGGGAATGATATCATCGCTCGTGCGTACGTACGGATTACCGTCTCCACGATGCGATGAGATTCATTTTACATGTTTGCAATTCAAGAATGACTATAAAGTATATATAATGAATAATAAAGAAATATATGACATGATAAATACAATATATTTATGTATATATATATATCATATACTTACTTCCATTCAAGTAAATAAGGAAAGGAAAACAACGTTCATGTGTACGTACGACCTACCATCTCCATGAACGGTGTATTTCATTTCATTTATCTATATATTATATATATACAATTATATATATACTGAATATATATGATATATAAATCATTATTTACATTCTGTAAGTAATTAAATAATTATATAAGTAATTATAATATCAAGAACAACAAGTCCAAACACGTAAGATAAATAAAATGATTTCACCCAAAACGCTGCTTTAACATTGAATTTACAAAGGAATGAGTAATATAAATTCATAATTGAACCATATATGATACCATAACAATAAATATGATTCTTTAATAAGTCAATGACATTATTTAAATCATTATACAGGAGGTTCAGATACGTACCGAGCATATCAGACCTAAGGTAAGGGATACTTATTCCAATCTCATTCTTATCCGAGATTGTTTATTCTTATGTATTTACTAGGGTTATTTTTATCATCCATGTCCTTGTTTTCTAAAAATGGTTTAAAGTATGTTTAAATTCCTTTTTACCCATTTTTTACTTTTACTACATGGTATGTAAGGAATCTTTCTTTTGTTTACGTTACGAGGTACTTTTTTTACTATTCTGGAAAAAATACGAGAAGAATGTTTTTTTAACTTATACAGCATGAATGGATTTTTACAGTTTTATAAAGACATATTTTCATGAGGCTTACTATACAATTTTTCATGATTATTTTCAAAAAAATCCTTTTCTTTTACGATTTCATGGCATTTTTTGAAAAGAAAATGATTTTGAAGAAGAAAGGATATTTTCTCCAAGAATTCATTTAATGTATTTTATAAAAAAAATTCCATCTAAGATGACATTATTTAATTTGTTTATATTTAAATTATAATGTTTCTATAATTTACATGGTTTAAATTTTCTTATGATGAAATGATATCCATTTTTTTATGGATTATGTTATAATGGGATGATCTTTATGAAACCCATTTTATTCTTTCAGTAATGATGAATTATTTATATTCATGTTGTGGAACACGTAAGAATGATTTCATTATGAGATGGGTGGGAACTATATGTCCCTCCAATGCATTGGGTAATATTTATATCTACTGAGATATACATGGTTGTAATGGTAAGTTAATCCGATTCAGTGTTACAGGACTGGAACGAGGAGTGAACTCGATTCAGAAAGGGACTTTTTCCACTAAGATGGACTTGAAGAAATGCCTTAGCTACAATGGAAATAATATCATGTGATTAATGGTTATACACAATTATATGATTTATTACCATGCTATTTTATGATTATTTATGTCCCATTGTGATCTATGCCTTACATACTGCCATGTTTTATGTCATTTCTCAAGATTTTGATGTTTAAACATTATGTTAATTTTTTTATGTTCAAATGTATATGGTTTGTTTTATCTTATCCATGCTTACCCTTAATGAGCATTTGAGCTTACCCTTTAAATGTTTTCTTTTCCCCAGTATATAAATAATGTTTTTTAGGTAAGAAAAGAAAAGGGGGAGATCTTTATGGGAGATGTTGAAGATCATTCACCATGATTAGAAGATTATGTTATTAGTTTCCAAAGACACTTAACTATTATGATCTTTGTGTGTTGGTTTTTTTATGTGTTAATTATTCCGAAAAATTATTTTAATGTCCATTTATGTACATTCTGGGGTCTCTACAGTTGGTATCAGAGAAAATGGATGTAGGAATGAATCTGATCCTTGGGAACTGTCACATGTGAGAGTTGGACGAAGCATGGCTCTCCACCCAAGGGCTTCATGAAGAAATGGATGCCACTGGGGATGGTGGTGTGTCCCGCACAGAGGGCATAGCTTCCCATGGAGGGCCCTGATAGGTATCAATTAAGTCCACTGGAAGTAATTCCAGAACACTACAAGTTGTATGAGAGGAAAAGTTTAGTCAACCTTTGGAAACTAGGATGAAAAAACATTAGTGAGATCCTTAGAAATGTTTCTAAGGTATGTCTAGGGTTGTCCCTAAGGTTATGTATAAATATAGGTTATAGTCCTAGGATTATGGTGACAATCATAGAATTAAACCTAATATGTTAGATATTGAATGTACTTCCCCTTTTTTAAGTTTTTTTCCTAGAATGATTTCTTCCTCTCACACTTCTATTTTTGGTTGTTAGATGATGGCTGGAACCCGAAGGAACCGTGTTGATCAATGTAATAGAAAATTCAATGGTTGTCCACCTGAACAACCAAATGTTTTGGGAAATGGAGTGAAAAATATTATTTCTATAATTACACTAGCTATGAATCATTCTAGACTTCCAAATTATCAGAGAAGGGAACAATATTGTATGGAGTCCTTCATGAGGCAACGTACACCTTCATTCAGTGGGCCTTCTGATCCACTTGTTTTTGAACAATGGATTCGTACCATTGAAAAGATATTTTATATAATTCATTGTTCAGATCATGAAAAAAACATTTTGGCTATTTACCATTTACAAGGTGAAGCAGACCAGTGGTGGACTCTAATTGAGAATACAGGTCCACAAGATGAAATTGAACCATGGAATGGGACGAGTTCAAGAACATGTTTTTCAATAAGTACTTCCCTCGTATTCTTTGAACAAAGATGAAAAAGGATTTCCTTGAGCTTATGAAAAAAGACTATGAATCTGTTGGATTATTCGAGGTGAATTTTAAAGGGCTTGCAGGTATGCATCTGGATTTATCATCCCACCTGATAGAAAAGTTGATCGATTCTTCAGTGTCTTAAAACCAAGTCTTCAAAGGGAATTAGCTATAACAGACTTCAGTAGCTATGAAGAAATAGTGTGTTGTGCTATCAAGGTAGAACTGTAAGTTGGTGTTACATATCCATATCATGGTTTTGACAAAAAACAAAAGATGGTGTTTAAGGAGAAATCTCAGAATAATGGTGAAAAAAAGATGAATGCTTCATTATGCTCAAAGTGTGGAAAGAAGCATTGTGGATATTTTCTTAAATGGACTAGAAAATGTTTTAAGTGTGGAAAAGAAGGTCATCAAGCAGTTGAGTGTCAAAGTAATGAAAAAGGGTAGCTAATGATGTGAATAGAGAAAAGACTACAGAGAATGCTCCACCAACACTTCAATGCTTCTAGTGCAAGGAAATGGGGCATTATGTTAATCAATGCCCGAATCCAATGGTTAATGATGATCGATATGAGAAAACAGTTATGGAAATGGATAAAGGGAAGCCACATGCGATCAAAATTTATGATGTTGAGTATGACAATGATGTTTTGTAATTATTGAGTGTTTATGTAATTGGATTTCAAAATTGTATCATGGAATCTCATTTATGGTATCGTGTAATTTTGGAATATGTATGTACTGGTTTTCAATAATTATATGGTATCGGTAACCATGAAAAGTGATTGAAATATTTTTGGAAAGAAGATGATATGCGCAAGATAAAGGGATTAAGAAAAAATTAAATGAGATCATGACTGATATAAGGACAAAGTTATATCATGGTTTGAGTATATTGAAATTTTGGGATTTTGGTATGTGGAAAGTGTTAAATTTTTACAAGATTCATGTTTTCACTAAGGATTAATGGCTATTCAGTTTTCAATAGAATACATGATTGAGGTATTCAAATGTTTGTAATTTGACCAACAAGATATATCGAATGATTTATGAGGGATAAATGATGGTATTCATGTGCTTGATATATGACCTTTTTCGTAATCGTTCTCTTTATACTATGAGTTTGGAAAATTGTATTTTGGATAACACTAAAGATTAGAATGGATTATGTTGAACATAAGTTAGTATTGTTTAAGGCTAGAACTTTTTTCGATATTATTGATGGAATGTTATAATAGTTTAGTTTAAGAAAAGGGACAACCTGCAGAATGGGATACAACTCATCACGTCTGACAAGGATGTGGGAATCGAACCTACAACCGAAGTGCGACCGGCCTTTATCGCCTACCACTTACCTTC
This sequence comes from Viscum album, assembly GCA_963277665.1. Classification (NCBI taxonomy): domain Eukaryota; kingdom Viridiplantae; phylum Streptophyta; class Magnoliopsida; order Santalales; family Viscaceae; genus Viscum; species Viscum album. The sequence goes on from OY728163.1 coordinate 1,613,725,429, forward strand.
AAATGATTGTAATTTGACCAAAAAGATATATCGAATGATATATGAGGGATAAGTGATGGTATTCATGTGCTTGATATATGTCCTTTTTCGTAATCGTTCTCTTTATACTATGAGTTTGGAAAATGGTATTTTGGATAACACTAAAGATTAGAATGGATTATGTTGAACATAAGATAGTATTGTTTAAGGCTATAACTTTTTTCGATATTATTGATGGAATGTTATAATAGTTTAGTTAAAGAAAAGGGACAACCTGCAGAACAGGCGAAAACCCATCGCGTCTGACAAGGATGTGGGAATCAAACCTAAAATTGAAGTGCGACCGGCCTTTATCTCCTACCACTGGCCTACAAGATGTCCCTGGTTAGTAGAAACTAGTTTTATTTTATTAAGCGGTATAATATATTAAGTATAAGTCCATTTTAGGAACTATATACGATTAATCTAACTATAGATGGACTTGTATATATTTAGTAAATTTTTCTATCATTTTGATTGAGACAGATGGATTGAACTATCATTCCATCGCATGATCTACTAACACTTCAAAGAATAACAATTCAACGTCATTTATTTAAGAGATGAAGTGGAAATTTTTCAAGGCACGAACAATAGTGATATTATACCAAAATCATGTTAGTATTTCTCTTAATTCATTAACTTTAGGGAAATGATCTTGAAAACCAAAAATTTTGTCCTAGTGCCCTCATATCCAATGAATCAGATGGTACCTTAGATCATCACGAATTTATGGCTTTGTGATTGTTTGATTTTTCATAGCCATGTCCTCTACCACTATTCATCAGAACATAATGGTTACATTTTTCTTCCATATCCATATTTTCACCTATGTTCTCCTATGTGGAAACCTAGTAATTAGTTAATTTGGGGAAACATTATGTTTCATACTTTAGATTTTAAATATATGTTTTGGTATTCCTTTTTACGATGTGGGTTTCTATGAATGAAAATCACATGTAAAAAACCATTTATAACCCCGATGAATTTCGAGGAAGAAATTCGTTTTAAGGGGGGTAGAATGTAACACGCCAAGATTTTATGAGATATATTCATTTTAATTTATTTCATATAATATATTGTATGATCTACCAAGATTATATTGAGTTATACGCAACACCGTATTAGCTTCTAGAATATGAAACACTAATCCTGGATCGTGTTAGACACAATTTAAAGTTTGTTTGATAGTAGTTATTCTACGCAACATTGAGTGTGTATATATATATATATATTCAATTTATAAATTAAATATTGTTGTACATTTTTATAGGAAACAAAAAAGGAGTCTTGAACTACACGCAACCCTGTCTTGGCTTGCATTACATGCAATAGCGACCTTCCTCGATAGCGTGTGTTGTACGCAATAATGGGATTCACTAAACAACGACATAGGGTTATAATATTATTATAAACTAGCCGTTATGAATAGTATTAACTAAATTTTAAATTTTATAACATTATTATTCATTTTAAAAAATTTCTAGAACATCGTGTGAGATCAAAATAAATTTTTCGAGTAAAATAAGTATTTTTTAAAAAAATGTAGTTTTGTCTCCTTTTGATGGTGCACCAACATTAAATCTAGTTTTTGACAGGTTTATAAGATTAATTTGAAAAAATAAAATTCTTCTTTGAAATTTGGAAATTAAAATTTACTTTGGATAAATTTTTCATATCATTCTGATAACTTTCATATTTTAATGAATAGTTAAAACACGCTATATTTTATTTAAAAACATATTTTTTCATTACAATAATTTATATGGTTAAATTATAATATTGAATGGTTTTAAAGTATAATTAGAATATATTTTTACCATTTAATATAATTTATGTCATTACCATTAATTTTATATTGAATTCATAGATAAAAACATTTCAATCTTTGGTAATGTTTTAACTTTTGAAACCCGTTTTCTAAACAACATGATTAATTTTAAATTAATTACTACAACTTCTGTGTTATGAATTTTGAAAAATGGATTCAATATTTTAATTCAGTGGATCCAAATTATGTTAATTGGTTACTTTTATTTTTTTTATTAATAGTAACTACGGTAATTTTTATTTACTGCAGTTAAAGGTAAATCAGGTAATTAAGGGTAAAAATAAGATTATAAAATTACCCTAACAGATGCCAAAATTATATTGGATTACTAAAAGTAGACCCATATCACCTAAGGGTCATAATATGTTAATTTTATAGACTTTTTAGCATGAAAATAATTTAATTATTATTAAAACCAAAGAAAGTGACAACATGTCACTCTCTTAAATATTATAAGTATAATAATTTTAATTTAGTGATAAACATCATGAAACTTTAAAAATGATTACTTACCAGAAATATAATAAAATTATCTAAATCATGTGAATTTAGTTATAATTTTTAGGGATTAAATAATTATCATTAAAGGTGACACAATAGTGATGTTGAAATTATTTTATTGATTGAAATATCAAATAAATGGTTTTAAAAATATTAAGATAAATATTATATGATCTATTTAATGCGATCCACTAATTTTATAGACATATATGACATTTCTTTAATCTATTAATGATTTTAGTTCGAACATATCTTCGGTGAGGACTTTATTTAAATTCAAATAAATGAATAGTGTCTAAATTGACCCTATTGTTATTTTATAAAAATAACATAATATAAAATTGTTTAAAAATCACAAAAAATATTTCGAAATTATAAATTAAATTTAATATGGTGTAAAATTTCATAAATTATCAAATTATGGACAATTAACTACACATAAGTAAATATTTATAACAATTTAAAATTTTGAATATTATTACAAAAAAAATTAAATAGATTAAATAAGGATAAATGAAGTTGATAATGTTTAAAATAAATACCAAACATGTATAAATTTTATTGGATGATGATATTACAACCTTATCTCATATAATATTCAGATTTGAGTCATTTTGGACGATTTTATGTGGGTTTTGAATTTATTATAAATTAACATTTTTGAGGTTTCCAAAGGTGCCCCTCTCCTCCCTTATAAAAGGGAACCTCCTCCCTCTCCTCTTCACAACACATTGAGATTTCAGGATCAGCCAACCCCTGCCCATTTCTCTTCTCCAATTCTATAGAAACATTCTGGAGGTTCTGGTCTTCTCATCAGATCAACTCTAGTTTTTTAAGAGGAATCTTAAAAGAGGTGCGTCGAAGAAGAGGTAATATCTTCTACCGATTCTTTCAAGTTTCTTTCTTCTTCAAAATCTTATTCTTTAGTTTTTTAATAATAATGTAATAACATAAGTATCACTAATATACTGATATGTTATTATAAATATGAAACAACCCCATTTCTCCTTCTATCCAACCTACGTAAAAGGAAATCACCACACGTGCGTACGTACAGAATATTGTCTCCACGTCGTGTTGTAATCTGTTTTTTCCCCAAAACCTTACATGGATGGGTATAATGTTGTAAAGAATAACTATATATTATTATTATAACATCATAATAATTCTAAGATATTATATCATCCACTCAAATTTCATTCAATAAATATGGCAACGACATCATCGCTCGTGTGTACGTACGAATTACCGTATCCACGATGTGATGAGATTCATTTTCCATATTAACAATACAAGAATGATTATAAAGTATATATAATGAAAAAAAATGAAATATATGACATGATAAATCTACTGGATTTATGTATATATATATATCATATACTTCCATTCATGTAAATAAGGAAAGGACAACATCGTTCATGTAAAGACCCCTAAAATTCAAGGGAAATTTTTTCTTAATTTTATTTGGAATTTTACAAGAACGCGGTTTCTGATGGCACCTGATTCTGAGGCCCGTTGTGCCCAAAATCAATTTCCGAAGTTTGGATCGGGTACGTTCAGTGAACGAACGAGGGGGTTTTCATATCTTTTGAACCGGTGCTCGGAATTGAAATATGATGGCACCGAAAGACTCGCAACGCCGGTAATCGCTTAAGGGAACCTTTACCGTAGTTTTGTTTGTGCGGGAGAAGAAGTTAATGAATGGGGTTTAATTAAGAAGTAAATAAAATTGTTGGATAAATTTTTATTTTATTTTAAGGTGGTTAATTTATCCCATGGGATGTTGGTGGTGGGGCCCACATCCACCCAACTTCCCATGTGTGGATAATCGAAAGGGTGGGGCCGCACGAGCCCCAACCTTTCACCTTCCCCTTTAAACTCCTTAACCCTCCATTTAATTCTTTCCAACTTAACTCCTCATTAATTTATACAACCCATGTTAATGACTTAAGTGAGTTAAGTGTGGGTTTTGATTTTCAAACTCTTAAATTTTCAAAAGCCTTTTTGTGATAATAAAATAATTTGGGAACTTATTTTATTTGGGTTTGTTTGGGATTGTTTGAGAGCTTTTGGAGAGAAGGCTAAAGGAAGTCTTCTTCTTCTTCATCTCTGACGAAGAACACCTTTCCTCAACAAAGAACCTCTCCGCCGAAGAATGCGACGTCTTCTCCAACGATGTTTCTTCTTCAGACGCACCTCGACGTCAACGGAATCAACATTCATTTTCCACGATGCCCAACCTCCGCGACGCTCATCTTCCGCGGCTCGATTGACGTGCACCGTTCCTGAACCGACGTAGGGGTTTTCTTTTTGTGCTCTTGAATATCCTTTCTAGCGTTCTTCTTTGATTTAAATAACCGACTGTTATCGGATTAACGGAGGGAGGCCGGACCGCACAAACATGGTCGACCCCCCTCCCTAGTGCTTGTAATCATTTCGGTTCGGAGCGGGGTAATGCGGTGCCGTTGCACCACGCGGAAAAGAAGAAATTTAGGCCGATGCGGGCCGCAATGAAGAAACGCAGCGTCGTTGAACACGAATGAGACCGCGGCCGGAGTCGGGCCGCGGCAGAAGGGCACGGTTCCGTCGCGCCACGCCAGACGAACAAGGGCTGCCACTTGAGCCGCGGAAGATCTAGAAGTGGCGAACGGTTTTCTGGATGCTGTTGGACAAAGGAAACGCCGTGGCCAATGGGCCACGACGGAGCAGCCGGAGGCGGCCGGCCTTGCCGGCCGCTGGCGACCAAGGAGAGCCGCGGCCAACGGGCCGCGGCAGAATGACAGAGGGTGGCCGGCCTTGCCGGCCGCCGGTTCACAATTAAGGCGGGACCACTCAGGTCTCGCATTAGGTAAAACTGTCGGCCTTATGGCCGGCCGAGATCCACTAAATCCAGGGGTTAAACCCCCTGTCAACATTCCAGGCGGACCCGTGGGGTCCGCCATTTGGAATTTATTGAAGGAACCAGCGTGGTTCCTTGTGGGAAATAAAAAATGGGGGCTGTTGCCCCCTGTGCAGCGTCCAAACAGCGGGCCCCCCATGTGGGGGGCTATTTCCCTCAAGGCGCGGCATAATGTCTCGCTGTTTTGAAACCAAGGGGGGGATTTGCCCCCCCCCCCCCCTGCGCGGCGCCCAGGCCGCACTGGCCGCGCCGCCGCGACACCGCGCCGCCGGCCGGGCCGGGCCGGGTTTTCGGGCCGGGACGTCGCCCGGGCCAGGTCGACCCGGTTCGGCCGACCCAGGGGGTACTGGGTCGGGCCGAGCCGGGCCCAGACCCCCTAATTTCGGACTACTTTCGGTCAAATGCCCATATCATGGGCTACGGACCTACGATCGACGCATCATCAGTTGCGTAGCGATCTTCGGAACGAGACGGTCATTTAGGTATATCGCAATCAAGGTTTCAGAATACTTTGAGTTCGGTCGGGTTGGTTCGTACACGAAACCAACCGGGCCCTCGGAGCGGAAACGCTCATATCATGAGCTACGGATGTCCGATTGACGTGTCGTCGACTTTGTTGAGTTACTCATAGTGAGACGAATCTTTTGGCTTACTCTACCCGAGGTTTGGACGTTGGTGGAGTACGGTTGGGTTGATTTTGCCTTAAAACCCAACTGGGCCCCTGGGACGAAAAAGCCAATAACTCTCAAACCGGGCGTCTGATTGACGCGCCGTCTGCGACGTTGAGTTCCTTTTGATGATACGGAACTTTTGGATACATAAAATCTGGACCTTGTGTCAGTTGATGTATCAGCCTCTCAGCTCGTGGAGTGGACACTCCCGAACGAGCTTGCTGTGTGCGGGAACCCTAGTGCTGGCTGCGACTTCGACGACGACGACTGTGCAGAGATCCTCAGTGAACTGCGACGATGAAGAGTGCTGGTCTTGTATCCTATGTGGGTCCTAGCTGTTCTGGTCTTGTATCCTATGTGGGTCCCAGATTAGATGATTCAGTACTGGCCTTGTATCCTATGTGGATCCCAGTATTGATGAATCAATGAACACAGCTGGTCTTGTATCCTATGTGGGTCCTAGCTATGCTGGTCTTGTATCCTATATGGGTCCCAGCTTAGATGATTCAAGTATTGGTCTTGTATCCTATGTGGGTCCCAGTATAGATGAATCAATGAAGACTGCTGGTCTTGTATCCTATCTGGGTACCATCTTAGATGATTCAGTGTTGGTCTTGTATCCTATGTGGGTCCCAGCATAGATGAATCAATGAAGACAGCCGGTCTTGTATCCTAAGTGGGTCCCATCTTAGATGATTCAGTATCTATATCTGATCATCCCTTTCACCTTTTCGATGATGTATACCTGTGTGAGCTGAATCATGTTTGCTTTCTTGTGTGGATTGTGTTCTGCTATCCTGTGTGGATTACGTTTTTCTTTCCTATGTGGAATACGTATATTTTCATGTGTGGACTGAGTTGTACATGGGCACGGAGGTTGGAGCGTATTGGAACGGTTGACTTAGGTATATGTATTGGCATATACCTAAGCAGTGTTGGTTGTTACTTCGTGATTGTATCTCTCCTTTTTGGTTTATCCTTTGTGGATTTTGGGAGACCTTTGGGGGTCTCAGGGTCCCAACTGAGTAGTTTATACTCACCCCTGCACGAGCTATGCCCGCACTACATTGTGTTGGTTGCAGACGACGGACAGCGTTGATCGTGGTTAAGGATTACAGAGCAGGACGGTACCTGGAGGAGGACCACTGGGCGGGACGTACTCGGAGTGGACAACGAGACCCAAGGAGCAGTGGAGCTACCTGTACCCACCCATCAGGTGGGATTTCTAGTGGACATCTCGGCTTAGTGGCTTTTACTTTTCAGTTGTTGTTTTCCCTTTCGAGTTGTACTTTACTTTCAGTTTGAGTTTGTATTCTGTCCCACTTACTTTCCGCACTTACAGTTGTACTCTGTTTTTACATAGTGTTTACTTTTTCTGCTTGCTTACTCTGAGGTGCTTGTTTTCTTTACAAAGGCAATTCCTTCCCTTTTACCGGGATTTACGCCTTGGTGCTAGTCGCAAGCCCATGGCCTATGGAAGGCGGGCTTGGGGTAGTCACGGCACGGGCCCCGAGGATGGGTCGTGACAAATTGGTATCAGAGGAGTTCGATTCTACCGCAGACTCTGATCTTTCTTCTATGTGAAGCTATAGTGTTCAGCGTATTGGGTGTGGTTATCAGTCCAGGGAGTCCAGCGTTGGTGCGGCGGCCGACGTATCCGTACACCAGGACCCTGACTTCTGATTTCCAACTTAATGCACGAAAACATTGATTGCATGTGTGTTCATGTTTTCTTTTTGATTACTTGTGTTAGATCACCAGGTATACAGTTCTGACCGTGGAACACCTGTTTCTCTTCAGGATGGCCCCATGACGGAAGCCAGCTAGGGTTCCGACAGTCGATCGTGATGACAGCCCACCGAGCGAGGAGGCCTCGGTGCAGGGCCATTTGTCAGCAGTGGCACCGGCGGTAGCTCTACCCACCGAGCCACCGATACTTCCAGCACCAGCCGCTGACGATGCACGTCACCTCAGCGCACTACATGAGTTCCAGTGACCACCCAGGTTCCGTGGGGAGACGGACCCCCAGTCAGCCGAGGACTGGCTGGAGGCAGTGGTATGTGTGTTTCGGTTAGTGAGGACACCAGCAAATCTCATGGTGATCCTCACTGCGAGCCTACTGCACGCAGCAGCGAGCTAATGGTGGAGCTTGATGTTCCAGGTGCACGATGAGGCATCTCTACTCTGGATGGACTTTGAGAGCCTCTTCTGCTCGGATTTCGTCCCAGGGACCCCATGTGCGGTGCGCATTCAGGAGCTTCTTCAGTTGCGGCAGGGCATCTTGACAGTGGCCCAGTACTCGGCGAGATTTACTGATCTCTCGCGCTACTCCAAAGATATGGTACGGGACCCATTCTTCCGGGCCCGGACCTTCGAGCAGGGACTGAGGCATGAGATCAGGGCTTCGATGATCTCCCTCAACATTCCGACACAGGCAGAAATGTTAGAGAGAGCCCTTCTAGTAGAGAGTTTTCTCTCCGAGCAGGCTCCAGTGATAGGGCCCTCCGCAGGACAACCCGTAGCAGGGTCTTCTGCAGTTGGCAGTAGACAGGTGACGCAGAGGTCCAAACGGGCCAGACCATCAGAGGGGCACTCTCAGGATGAAGACTCGGTTGTGCGGGGCACACGAAGGGGAGCCAGCTACACGAGGGGCAGGCATTGCTACGCATGTGGAGGGCAAGGACACATGGATCGAGACTGCCCGACCCGTCTTACAGATGAGAATCAGGTGGTAGAGGTACCTCCCAGACAGAGGTTCGGCCATGGCGGACCGTAGGGTGTAGGTGGGCGAGGTAGAGGAGCTGGCCAAGCAGCAGTTCGTGGGAGATGCTTTGAGGTGTTGCCACCACCTCCACCAGGAGGTCCACCCCGACTGCAGGGAGTTGGTGGACATGGGAGATCTCAGCTTCAGGCAGCTGAGGCCTTCGATTATGAAGCTCTAGGAGCAGAAGGACATGAGCGGAACTAGTGGTTACGTCTTTTGTACTTCTATTTCCTTGTTGTTGTTGTGTAGTGTCTTTGTATTAAGAGCTGAAATAATAAAAGACGCATACCTTTGTGATGTTTTCATTCCTGTCCTCTTCTGTGTTGTTACTAAGAGGTTCCAGTTTTGATTGTTGACTTGACCCTCACTTGTGAGACATCTACTGGAGGAGACCAAGTTACCACACACTGATGCCGACAGTGTGACTCATCCCTTGGAGGAGAGAGTAACGGTTGGATCTCTTGGTAGTAGCGTCGAGGCCTTACTACGTCATCCTTGGTATGGATTAGTACCATCCATGTCGGGATTGACTGTATTAGGAAAAAGAACATGGTTCATCCAGGGGATGAGACTGGATTTCCCTTATCAGCAAAGAAAAAATCATAGCAGCTCTTGTGGGACAAGAGGTGGTCCAGGCCACGACAGAGAAGGTCCAAGTCGTCCAGGAGCGAATGAAGACAGCTCAAACCCGACAGAAGTATTTCGCTGACAGGAGGCGGATGCCACTAGAGTTTGAGGATGACGACCATGTCTTCTTGTGTGTCTCACCTCGACGTGGATTACGGAGATTTGGAAGAGGTGGAAAGTTATCTCCATGCTTCATCGGACCCTTCCAGGTCCTCAGCATGATTGGCGAGGTGGCTTATTGCCTGGCTCTACCACCTCAGTTGCATTGGGTGCACAACGTCTTCCACGTATCTCAGCTGAGGAGATACATGCACGAACCGATGCACATCATTGACCATGGGGAGCATGACATTGATGATGGGGTTACTTTTGCGGAGGTCCCAGTGGAGATCGAGGATCGACAGGAGCGGGTCCTATGTGGACGGTCGATTCCTCTAGTGGAAATCAGATGGCAGCACGGGAACCTCCAGGAGAGCACTTGGGAGCGGGAGGCTCAGATGCGTGCTCAGTAACCTCATTTTTTTCCCTAGTTTTTGATATATCTTTACGTGGACATAAAGCTCTGAGGTGGGAGTAATTTAAAGAGCCGTAAAATTCAAGGACAATTTTTTCTTAATTTTTTTTGGAATTTTACAAGAACGTGGTTTCTGACGGCACCTGATTCCGAGGCCTGGTGTGCCCGGAATCAATTTTCGAAGTTTGGCTCAGGTACGTTCAGTGAACGAATGAGCGGGTTTTCCTATCTTTTGAACTGGTGCTCGAAATTGAAATACGATGGCACCGATGGACTCGCAACGCCGGTAATCGCTTAAGGGAACTTTACCGTAGTTGCGTTTGTGCGGGAGAAGAAGTTAATTAATGGGTTTTAATTAAGAAGTAAATAAATTGTTGGATCAATTTTTATTTTATTTTAAGGTGGTTAATTTCTCCCATGGGAAGTTGGTGGTGGGGCCCACATCCACCCAACTTCCCATTTGTGGATAATTGAAAGGGTGGGGCCCACACAAGCCCCAACCTTTCACCTTCCCCTTTAAACTCCTTAACCCTCATTTTAAATCTTGCCAACTTAACTCCTTATTAATTTATACAACTCATGTTAATGACTTAAGTTTGTTAAGTGTGGGTTTTGATTTTCAAACTCTTAAATTTTCAAAAGCCTTTTTTTGATAATAATATAAGTTGGGAACTTATTTTATTTGGGTTAGTTTGGGATTTTTTGAGAGCTTTTGGAGTGAGAGCTTTTGGAGAGAAAGCTAAAGGAATTCTTCTTCTTATTCATCTCTGACGAAGAACACCGTTCCTCAACAAAGAACCTCTCCGCCGAAGAACATGACGTCTTCTCCAATGACCTTTCTTATTTGGACGCACCTCGATGTCAACGGAATCAATGTTCATTTCCCGTGACGCCCGACCTCTGCGACGCTCGTCTTCCACGGCTCGATTGACGTGCACTGTTCCTGAACTGAGGTAGGGGTTTTCTTTTTGTGCTCTTGAATATCTTTTCCAGCGTTCTTCTTTGATTTAAATAACCGACTGTTATCGGATTAACGGAGGGAGGCCGGACCGCACAAACATGACCGAACCCCCCTCCCTAGTGCTTGTAATCATTGCGGTTTGGAGCGGGGTAACACGGAGCCGTTGCACCGCGCGGAGAAGATGAAATTTCGGCCAGTGCGGGCTGCGATGAAGAAACGCGGCGCCGTCGCACTACGTCGTTGAACACGAATGAGACCGCGACCGGAGTCAGACCACGACAAAAGGGCACGGTGCCGTCGCGCCACGCCAGATGAAAAAGGGCTTCCGCTTGAGCCGCGGCAGAGCTAGAAGCGGCGGCCAGTTTTCCGACCGTCGTCGGACAAAGGAAAAGCCGCGGCCGATGGGCCGCGACGGAGCAGCCGGAGGCGGCCGGCCTCGTTGGCCGCTGGCGACCAAGGAGAGTCGCGGCCAACGGGCCGCGGCGGAATGACAGAGGGCGGGCGGCCTTGCCAGCCGCCAGTTCACAATTATGGCGGGACCACTCGGGTCCCGCATCAGGTAAAACGGTCGGCCTTATGGCCGGCCGAGATCCACTAAATCCGGGGGTTAAACCCCCTGTCAACATTCCAGGCGGACCCGTGGGGTCCGAAATTTGGAATTTATTGAAGCAACCAGCGTGGTTCCTTGTGGGAAATAAAAAAAAGGGGGCACTTGCCACCAGTGCAGCGTCCATACAGCGGGCCCCATGTGGGGGACCGTTTCCCTCAGGGCGCGGCATAATGCCGCGCTGTTGTGAAACCAAGAGGGGGGGATTTGCCCCCCTGCGCGTGGCGCACATGCGGCGCCCAGGCCGCGCTGGCCACGCCGCCCGGTCCGGGTCGACCCGGTTCGGCCGACCCAGGGGGTTCTGGGTCGGGACGGGCCGGGCCCAGACCCCCTAATTTCGGACTACTTTTGTTCAAATGCCTATATCTTGGGCTACGGACCTCAGATCGACACACCGTCGGTTGCGTAGCGATCCTCGAAATGAGACGGTCATTTTAGTAAGTCGCAATCAAGGTTTCAGAATACTTTGAGTTCGGCTGGGTTGGTTCGTACACGAAACTAACCGGGCCCTCGGTGTGAAAACGCTCATATCTTGAGCTACAGACGTCAGATTGATGTGTCTTCAACTTTGTTGAGTTACTTTTAGTGATAAGAATATTTTGGTTTACTCCGCTCGAGGTTTGGATGTAGGTGGAGTACGGTCGGGTTGGTTTTGCCTTAAAAACCAACCAGGCCCCTAGGACGAAAAAGCCAATAACTCTCAGACCGGGCATCCGATTGACACACAGTCTGCGACGTTGAGTTCCTGTTGACGATACGGAACTTTTGGATACATCAACTCTGGAACTTGTGTCAGTTGATGTATCAGCCTCTCGGCTCGTGGAGCGGACCCTCCCGAATGAGCTTACTGTGTGCGGGAACCCTAGTGCTGGCTGCGACTTCGATGACGATGACTGTGCAGAGATCCTCACTGGACTACGACGATGAAGAGTGCTAGTCTTGTATCCTATGTGGGTCCTAGATGTGCTGGTATTTTATCCTATGTGGGTCCCAGCATAGATGATTCATTACTGGTCTTGTATCTTATGTGGATCCCAGTATAGATGAATCAATGAAAATAGCTGGTCTTGTATCCTATGTGGGTCCTACCTGTGCTGGTCTTGTATCCTATGTGGGTCCCAGCTTAGATGATTCAAGTACTGGTCTTTTATCCTATGTGGGTCCCAGTATAGATGAATCAATGATGACTGCTGGTCTTATATCCTATTTGGGTCCCAGCTTAGATGATTCAGTGTTGGTCTTGTATCCTATGTGGGTCCCAGCATAGATGAATCAATAAATAAAGCTGGTCTTGTATCCTATGTGGGTCCCAGCTTAGATGATTTAGTATCTATATCTGATCATCCCTTTCACCTTTTCGACGATGTATACCTGTGTGAAATGAATCTTGTTTGCTTTCTTGTGTGGATTGTGTTGTGCTATCCTGTGTGGATTACATTTTGCTTTCCTGTGTGGAATACGTATACATTCCTGTGTGGACTGAGTTGTACTTGGGCTCGGAGGTTGGAGCGCATTGTAACGGTTGACTTAGGTATATGTATGGTCATATACCTAAGTAGTGTCGTTTGTTACTTCGTGATTGTATCTCTCCTTTGTGGTTTATCCTTTGTGGATTTTGGGAGACCTTCGGGGGTCTCGGGGTCCCTACTGAGTAGTTTATACTCACCCTTGCATGGGCTATGCCCGCACTACGTTGTGTTGATTGCAGACAACGAACAGCGTTGACCGTGGTTAAGTCTTATAGAGCAGGACGGTACCTGGAGGTGGACCACTGGGCGGGACGTACTCGGAGCGGACGACGGGACCCGAGGAGCAGTGGAGCTATCTGTACCCACCCTTCAGGTGGGATTTCCAGTGGACAGCTCGGCATAGCGGCTTTTACTTTTCAGTTGTTGTTTTCCCTTTCGAGTTGTACTTTACTTTCAGTTTGGGTTTGTATTCTGCCCACTTACTTTCCGCACTTACAGTTGTACACTGTTTTTACTTAGTGTTTACTTTTTCCGCTTCCTTACTCTGAGGTGCTTGTTTTCATTACAAAGGCAATGCCTTCCCTTTTACCGGGATTTACGCCTTGGTGCTAGTCGCCAGCCCCTGGCCTATGGAAGGCGGGCTTGGGGTAGTCACGGCACGGGCCCCGAGGACAGGTCGTGACAGTTCATGCGTACGTACGACCTACCGTCTCCATGACCGGTGTATTTAATTTCATATATATATATAGATATGTATACTGAATATTTATGATATATAAATCATTATTTACATTCTGGAAGTAATTATATTTTTATATAAGTAATAATAATATCAATAACAACATGTCTAAACACATACAATAAATAAAACGATTTCACCCAAAACGTTGATTTAAAATAGAATTTAGAAAAGAACGGGTAATATAAAGTCATAACTAAAACCATATATGATATAATAACAATGAATATGATTTTATAATAAGTCAATGACATTATTTAAATCATTATACAGGAGGATTGAATACGTACGAAACATATCGGACCTAAGTTAAGGGATAATTATTCCAATCTCATTCTTATCTGTGGTTGTCTATTCGTAAGTATTTAATGGGGTAATATTTATCATTCATGTCCCTATTTTAAAAATATGGTTTGATGTATGTTTAATGTCCATTTTACCCATTTTTTACTCTTACTAAATTGTATGTTAGGAATCTTTCTTTTGATTACATTACAAAGTAATTTTTTGACTTTTCCTGCCAAAGTATGAGAAGAATGTTTTTTAACTTATATGGCATGAACGGATTTTTACAGTTTCATAAATCCTTATTTTCATGAGGCTTCCTATACACGTTTTCATGATTATTTTCAACAAATACCTTTTCTTTTAAAATTTCAAGGCATTTTGTAAAAGAAAGTGATTTTGAAGAAGAAAGGATATTTTCCTCAAGAATTCATTTCAAGTGTTTTATCAAAACCATTTTCCATCTAAGATAACATTATTTAATGTGTTTATATTTCATGAATAATTTCTCTATGATTTACATGGTTTCACTTTTCTTATGATGAAATTATTTCCATTTTTTATATGAATTATGTTATGATGGGATGATGTTTATGAAACCCATTTTATTCATTGGGTAATAATGAATGATTTATGTTCATATTGTGGAAAACTAAAAATGATTTCATTATGAGATGGGCATGACCTTCATCTCCCTCTAATTCATTGGATATTGATTTATATCTCTTGAGATAGACATGGATGGAATGTTGAGTTAATCTGGTTCAGTGTTATAGGACTCGAACGAGGAGTGAACTCGATTCAGAAAGGGAATTTGTCCACTAAGATGGTCTTGGAAGGAATGCCTTGGCTACTATGGAAATCATATCATGTGCTTAATGGTTTTCTACAATTATATGATTTATTCCCATTCTATTTTATGATTATTTATGTTCCATTATGATCTATGCCTTATGTACTACCATGTTTTATGTCATTGCACAAGATTTTTATGTTTAAACATTAGGTTCATGTTTTTATGTTCAAATGTATATGGTTTGTTTTATTTTCTCCATGCTTACCCTTACTGATCATTTTACCTCACCCTTTATATGTTTTATTTTCCCCTAGATATAAGGAAAGGTTTTTAGGTAAGAAAACAAAAGGGGAAGATATTTATGGGAGAAGTTGAAGAACATTCACCATGATTAGATGATTATGTTCTGAGTTTCCAAAGACATTAAACTATTACGGTCCTTGTGTGTTGGTTTTTGTTATGTATTAAGTATTCTGAAAAAGTAATGTAATATCCATGTAAGTCAGGTTCGGGGTCTCTACAGTTGGTATCAGAGGAAAGGGTGGTAGGAATGAATCTGATCTTTGGGAACTCTCACATGTGAGCATTGGAAGAAGCATGGCTCACTGCCCAGGAGCTTCATGAGGAAATGGCTGCCAATGGGGATGGTGGGGTGTCTCGCCCAGGGGGCGTAGTCGCCCATGGAGTGCCCTGATAGGTATCAATTATAGTCCACTGAATGTAATTCCAGACTGTTACACTTTCAACTGACGGTTTCTATCTGTTTGGTTCTTATGCTAGTGAGTATTCATGTTGGCCTATCTTTATAACTCCGTATAATTTTCCTCCATGGATTTTGATGAAAGATCCTTATATATTTTGGACTCTATTAACCCCAGGACATCTGAAAAATAATATTGATGTTTATTTGAAACCATTGATTGATGAGTTAAATGAATTGTGGAGTGATGGTGTTAATACATATGGTGTTGCTTCGAAACAAAATTTCATATAAAAAGATGCATTGTTGTGGATGATTAGTGACTTTCCGGCATATGGAATGTTGTCTAGTTGGATTATACATGGTCTGAAATCATGTCCTTACTTTATTAAAGAAAACAAACCCTTTATGATCGTAAATAGAAAAAAACATGCCATTTTGATTGTCACCGTTGATTTCTTCCAACCGATCATCCTTTTCATAGGAACAAATATAATTTCAGAAAAGGTACAATTGAAAGGGATGAACCTCAAATGATTAACTCAGGTACAGAGTTAAAATCTGTTGTATTTTCTTTACCCACCATCACATTTGGATCAACAGTAAACCAACAGAAAATGCATGGCTTCGGGAAATAACATAATTGGAAAAAACAGAGCATTTTTTGGGATCTTCCGTATTGGTCTAATCTGTATGTCCGCCACATGTTGGATGTTATGCATATTGAGAAGAACTATTTTGATAATTTATTTTATACTATTTTGGATACACCAGGTATGACCAATGATACTGTAATGGCATGATTTGATCTTGCCCAAATTTGCAGGTGACCAGAACTTGAACTATTTGAAAATGTCAGATCACAGAGGTTAATGAACCCAAAATCAGCTTATACACTTTCCAAAGATAGTCTCTTAATATTTTTTCAGTTGATTATAGATTTGAGACTTCCCTATGGCTATGCTTTAAATTTGGGATGATATGTTATGAATGGTTATATTACTGGATTAAAAAGTCATGATTTTCATGTTATAATGGAAAAACGTATGCCGAATGGATTCAGAGGATTGTTGAATTCTATGATTTGGGATTCGATAACAGATATATCATATTTTTTTCGAGAAATTTTTCCAAAGACAATAGACTACGATGCGCTAAGAAAACAGAAAAAATATGTTGTTGTAATTAATTGTGAACTGGAAAAAATCTGTTCTGCCGACATTATTTGACTCAATAAAACATCTGATATTACATTTTCCACATAAAGCTAAATGTGGAGGTCCAGTATAGTTTCGATGGATGTACCCATTCTAGATATGCATACATAAATTGAAAAAAATAATACATAACAAAGCATCAGTTGAAGGCTCAATTTCTGAAGCTTATTTGCAAGAGGAAATTACTTTTTTCTGCTATCATTATTTTAAATCTCAATATCCCTCAAAACCCAATCATATAGGACGGAACAAGGGGAATTTTAATGATGAAATGGACAATCAGTTAACAATTTTTAATCAGCCAAATCTTGGTTTTGGTGGAGTTTATGAACGATGGATTTCAGATGATTAACATCATAGAGCTCATACATACGTTCAGCTCAACTGTGAAGAAATGACATCAATTGTCTTGTGAATGTTTCTATCACTTATTCTATAATTTATGTTACAGTATTTAAACTTATTTTATTTGTATGTTATATGATAATCATATCAAGAAACAACTTCCACAAATTATAGCAGCTGCTCTTGAAGAACGCAGACATATTTTTTTTCTCAATGGTTCCAAAAATTGATAACATAAATTATTGACGGTTTAATATCAATTCGGTTTATTATTTATTATATTGATAATTGTTTTAAAAATTTCCAGGTGTCTCAATATTATGATAAAATTGATAAGCGACTGTGTATATTGAGTAACCCACCATCCACAATGGTTAAATCATATAATGCATATGAGGTGAATGGTTTTCGATTTCATACACATGCATACGGGGAATCAAAAAATAAAATGAACAGTGGATTTTTCCTGAGGGGATCACATCATAGAGAAACTGAAGTGGATTTTATGGAATTTTGGATGAAATTATTGAGCTGTGTAATCTAGGACAGAATTATATAACAATGTTTAAATGTCTGTGGTTGGACACTGAGAGAGGCTTGCATGTTCATTCAAATAATGGAATCATTAATATTAATTATAAAAGTCTTTTTAAAGTAAATGATCCATTTTTACTGGCTCAACAGGAACATCAAATTTATTATTCTATGTATTGTGCAACTTCAAGAGACTTGAGTGATTGGTGGAGTATAATAAAAATGAAATTTCAGGAAAATCAGTTTACTCAAAATAAACGTGCTTCTGCTGAAGTGGAAGGAATTGAAATTTTTCATGAAACTGCTCAAAATCCATCTGATTCACAAAGAGATGTAAATATCGATGATGACACCCCAAAACTAAGGATTTATGGTGATGAATATGTTAATGATGATACAAATGAATTTTAAATGAAAAGAGATGTTGAAACTAAAACCCATATGGATATTGATGGTGTTGAGGAAGAAGATGTACACATTGACATTGATAGCTATGGAGAAGAGGATGAAGATGAACATTGACACAATTAAATTCTAGTCATAATCATAAATAATATATATCTATATATAATAGTTATTTTCAACTATCTGCTAACATCAATAATTTTGTGGTTCAAATGGACTCTAATCTATTTTGTGAGTTAGAGGAGACTGATATACCTTTGGATGATGGGGATGTTGAATCATCTGACCCTTAGCTTACTGGCGGTTCGACGGGTACATGGAGGGGGTGCGGTCTTTCATGACTAATGATTCCTTACCCTATCCCCGTGCGAAATCCACATCTTGGTTTCGATCCACACACACAGAGGGATGATAACCTATATATTTTATTTATCTTTCATTAATTTATTTATATATATACTAATTGTTAGATTATTTATTCCTTTTTCACAGTTTTACGCATGTAGTTATTGGACAGGGGAGCGCTATCTTGCACAATTATTTTTCTCAGTCATGGATCGCATGAGAACAGATTCTCATTGATGTGTGACGCGACATGTTTCATAATTGGCTAGTACATAAATAAATAATATATATTTTGAAATTTATTTTATTAACAACTTGATATTGTAAATTATTTTTAGGGTTTATAGTATCCTATTGATGATATCATGTGCGGCGCTATCCACGCGGCATGGAATGTTTTTATGTGTGACCATTTTTGTATGTTTTTGAACAATTTGAGAAGGAAAACCATTAAAAAACCAGGAGTGAAAGAATTTGATGAGTCGTGTAGAGCCCACTAAACAGAGTACATTTTAATCTCACGTTTAGGATGGATTATTTTTACACTGGTTGTGTGGCGGATTTCAGAGGAGAACATCAGTGGGATGACTAAATCATGGGAGACAGGAGGTGACAAATCGAGATGGTAGTTGTACATTCAGTTCTCATAGAGTGAATATGGTAATTATATTTTTTAAATATTTTATTTAACTTTAAATGTAAACAGTTTATTTTGTATTTATGTAGGCAGTCGAGCATCACGATATTACAGATTTCGACGTTTATTGGAGGATTTAAAGTGATCCAGACACTAGAGAGATTAGAGGTGATCGCCAGGGTCAGATTGTGGTTAATATTATTTTATCAGTTTGACAATTAACAACATATAATATTTTCACAATTTTAATTTTAAATTGGAATTGAAGGAGTCATACGAGGTTGCGACCTCTCAGACACATGCTGTGGGTCAGGACGAGACAAATGAGCAGACCAGGGCTCACCATATCGATGAGGCAGCATGGATGCAGGAGACTCAATATGGCATTTAGAAGGCAGAGTAGTTGGTATCAGCTCTCATTTGACTCCAGGTATTTTTTATGGTACTGCTGCAATGTTGTCGTCTATCTCGAGAGGATCTCATGAGGAGGCATTATCTTATGGTTCACAGTATCAAGAGAAGTTGCGATCATAGGCTGAGCTTATAGAGACTTTGCAGATGAAGAAAGAAGAGATGTGTTGGTGGCAGCAGCTGCAAGAGTAGCATTATTAGGATTATATGTGTTGATGGTAGCAGCAACTGCTGCAATAGCATGAGGAGGAGATGCATCGATGGCAGCAGTAGTATCACGAGCAGATGGAGTACATGTGTCGTCTTATTTGTAGTTTAGGGATGGAGTTTCCTCCCCCAGCTCCTTCAGCTCCTTCACCTCCTCCAGATGGCGACCCCCCAGTGATTTTTTTTATGATACAAACATTTGAATTTAATATTGTCTTATAAATTATTTACACTTTCTATCTTTTATATCGGTGAAAATATTACATAATTTAATTTTTAATATTTTATTATTTTATTATGTTTTTTTGTGAATATTGAGAAGTTTAATATTTTATATTTTTTTATTATTTTAATAATATTAATATTATTTTTTCATTAAATGTAATTTTATTAATTTTTTTTAAAATTAATTTATTATATGCGTTGAGACCTTTTGTGATGGAGTATCGTAAAAAATAGTCTAACTAAATATTTGTAAAAAAATATTTGTGACGGCACTACTTTCCCATCGCAAATACGTTGTTACGAAGGGCCCATCACAGAATGTTATATATATATATATATATATATATATTGTGATGGGACAAGGGCCCGTCACAAACACTATTTGCGACGGGCATGTCGCAAAAATGATTATGTATATATAATACATATAATCATAGACATATTTGCGACAGAGATGATTCCAGTCACAAATATGATTAGTTACGACGGGCCCATCACAAATAATGGTATTTTTTGACCGCGTTTTCTATAACGGGCTATTTTCAATGGGAGCCCATCGCTAAAGCCTTTTTGGGATAGGAACCCGTCGCAAATAACTCGTTGCAAATACCAAGAATTCCAGTAGTTCTTTTCCTAATATCTAGTCCCACACCAAATCAATGAAGAAACATAATCATATATGTATTCATCGTATTTTTCACCGGTTATGAAAATATAATGTTCCATTCAACCTATTTATACACCACACATCCACCTTCTCCTTGTCAATTTTGTTAAAGGGGCACGTAATCAATTTCATCACCTAACCCCCCATTGGAGTATGAAATAACTTCCATTAGTAATAGATCATTATGTCTCCATTGCATTACGTGTTGATAATGGAAGAGAGGGAAACCATGGTTGATAAAGAAGATAAACATAATAAAACTATAATGAAGAAAAACAATCACCTTTCTAAATTACTCATTATCAATGGAATCACCCTATAATGTTAAAAATCATTAATAATTAATTTCTAAATATAAATTTAAATCGCCTGTTTAGTTACACATTATCATGAGTAATGTAGATCATGGTGAGAATAAACTAGGAATAACTGAAAAAATAGAGACCGATAAAGAAAAAAAGATTATATAAAAATTACGATGAATGAAATTAAAATAAAATAGTAAAACATTAGAAACCCAATAATATTTCAGAAGGATGAATTCCATGTTGCGAAATAAATAAATTTAAAGCTCAATTATTGTGGAAAAAATATATAATTATGTAAAAAAAATTGGTATAGGATTTAGTATGTTTATTTTCTATGAGATTTCAAAATAAAGGATTCTACCTTATAGAGAAATTAATTATTTTTTTAGGTGGTAGAAATATATCTTTTTTCATCTCAATTTTCCTACCATGTTGTTTAATTATACCCTTGTGATTTAATTAATTCATGCATCTAAATAAAATATTTATTCTTGTTTTTATATATTGGGAATGGATCCACGTAGCATGAACATTTAATAATATATAATATTTTATATGGGAAATGAATAATAATATTCCACACATCTCTCTTCTATGATAACTCTAAAAATATATCATCACCATAATGTCTGAATTATTAAGTAGGTCTAATTCTCTATAAAACGTGAAATTTTATTCACTACAGGTATATTATAAATTTATTATTATATTAACATCGGTTTTTAAATGAATGAATGTCCACATTGAATTTCATGCCAAAATATTCCATATAGTGTGTTTCGAATTATCCAAGGATACACCATCAATTCATTCCATGGAAAAGAATCAATTATTTCAACTGAGAAAATTATAATTCTTTACATTAATTACTTGGGTGAATTTTAATAATGTAAAAAATCATACACACGTCAACTTCTATTTTTTAATATATATTACATGTGATCTTAATCCATGAATATTACCCTATCTTATAACTTAAAATATTATTCAAATCTTGTATCAATACAATAAACATATATAACTGTGAACCATCATTTTTTATATCATAAAACATTATGTAAGATTCTAGAAAATCATATAATTTGCATGGATACTTCAAAAATACCTTACATACACGAAAATTATATCACATTTTGATTTTACACTTCAATTACAAATGATGGAAATGTTACAAATCACTTTAGTCATAGAAAAATATTTTTTATTAGATTTCATAATATGAAAAACATACAATTATCCTACAATATGTTACCCATCACAGTACATTACTAAATTTATTCCCTTTCATTCCATGAAATATCTTACTCATGGGAATCCATTTCTACTTTTACTCATTGTTTTTCTCATGGATATTATGTATTTTCCAAACACATATTATTCATGTCTATAATAATTAATCGGAAATGGAAAATATCAGAACTATCATCCCAATATTTTTTTTGTAGATTGTAAATCCAAGACTCCTTTTTTTTACTACTCTCCAAATTATATTACGTATCAACATTTCCTCTTAAAAAAATCAATTTATTGATTAATTAATTCATTGTAAATTTAATAACATATGTTTCCTAAATAAAAATTGAATTTTTTGATTTGTCAAAATAATTTTACAATGAATATTAAATCTCTATAACAAATTCCTTTTTTCATATTTAAGTCAAAAATATTCCAACTATCAAAATATGTGATAATTACATATAATATAACAAGGCATTGATCATTACATCACTAAAATAATAAATAAAATATATAATGATATGAGTTATATCAATTCTCCATGTAATTAACATTTCAACTCGAGGAAATACTCTAATGAATAGGTCAAAACAAACCTATCAAGATAATTTTAGTAGAATTATTCAATTATCACCTCTAAAGAATTGTCAAGATAAATTCATGGATCTTAAATACCTCATTCATATCTGTTTATAAAATATATCCAATTGATACCAATAAGAGTTTTTAGTTACCTATCCATAAATATATATCCCATTACTCAAATATTTTAAAATTGAACATTTATCATTTTCATGATAATATATGATCTCCATAGTCTTCCTTGAATTCTTAGTATCTGGACTAAAAAATCATTATAATTTGTTAATAATGAGGAATTTTTAGGGTTATCCTATGGCTATGGTTTGGGTAAATTTTAAATTTTAAAAGTTATAAGGAAGAATGAGGATGGGTTAGCATTGCATGAAAATAATTTACACTAACAAATATATCCTAACTCATCCCCTTGAAAAATTTTCCACAATAAATGTTTAATGTCATTGGAAGTCCACACATAAAAATATCAATTGTATATATTTTTTATTTATTTTACCCTCACTCTACCTCCATAGAAGAAATCGTTGTAGACTATTATTAATCTAAATAATTACTTTTATATTTGTGTTTGGTGGAAATAATATATTTTATCAACATTATAACATAGTTTAAACTCCCATCCCTTTCGTTAATGATAATTTTTTATCAGTTATTTTTTTATAATTAACTATTTCCCTAGATAAAATTTCATCATGATAATGATACTCTAATATCCAAATCTGGTTTCCCATATGATGCATCATACAACACACCTCATTCATCCTCAATAATTGAGTTTAACCAAGACCATGAATTTAAATTATAGAGATAGCTCTAAAGAGAATACTTTCATGTAATTTGTATATTGCAAGGGTTTTATAGACTATTGTTTTGGTGAAAAAATATTTTGATGAAAGGGAAGAATTAAAATAGAATTTAAATTATAAAAAGGCTCTTCAAAATGGTTTCTTAATCATATTTGAAAAAAATTATGGAATCTAACAGCATTGAAAAGTAGAAAAAAAATATTAAGATATTAGAACATACATCATGACTCATTGGAAAAATATAAATGTAAAAATATGTGAGTCATGTTTATAAACAACTTTGGATGAACAAAAAAATCAATGAAAAGGATAATGCACATGTGTCCCATAGTTAATCAGCATTTCTTAAATGAGGTGATTTGAAATAAAAAATAAAATTATCGTGTCCTAACTTATCTCGAACCCTTTCATTACCACATCTTGGGTGATAATAGAGTCTAATGATGTACCATATTAGATTTATAGATTTGGTGGAGATTTATTTTATGATATGTAATTTAATATTACTTAGTAAAAATTTCATTTTTAAATTTTAGATATCTGTGATATATTAGGTTTTTGTTAATAGAAAATGTTTTAGAAAGAATATCATATAAAATATAGAAAATATTAGATGTGTAATAAACAGTATCCATATATTTTTTTTGATAAATTTAATACCTCACATATAAATAAAATTTTCATGTGTAGTTAAATTATATTTCATATTTATAAACTTATTAATCATTTTCTGTTAACAATTATGTATATATATATATTACTTGATATTTGTATATTAAATTTTATATTAATATATATATATATATATATATATATTTGTGTGTCATATAAGTTATTAATATATTCATTGGGGAGAGATATTTATTTTTTTGAGAAAATTTAATCCAATATTTGGTGAAACATCGCATGTGGTGCGATATTGAAAAGAGAAATAATGATTAAACATAAATTATATTTTAATAGAATAAAAATATCTACAGAAATGATTAATTGTAAATTATTGGGATGGATAATTGATGTCCAAGGAGATTAATGTTTAACGAAACATAATATATCTCTTATGTATTTTTCCCTTAATTTAAAATGAGAAATATTTAATTAACAACACATGGACTAATATATCTATTACACCAATGCATCCTATCGCAACTACAACAATTTCATAATTGTTATAGGTGTTGCGATTCGTTAATAAATTATTCAGTATGTTGTTATCCTATTACTTATATAAAAAATGGTGGGTGTTTTGGGAACATAAGGGGATTCGCCGAGTAATTTTAGATGTAGTATAATGTTTGTTTTGTTAATATATGATAATCATTTATCCCTAGTTCCACTTTTCATGCTTCATGCACTGAATAAAATTTAGTAGTTATTTTAGGACCCCCTATTGACCCATCCCTATATTTAATTTTCCCTTATTAATTCTAAGCAATGAGAATATATTCATTTTCATTACACCTGCACAACACCACCTTGATTCATTGAACCATCACATCTTCACTTCCATGAATTTTGAAACATATTTTTTCTCATCTATTGTGGTAATGGATTGTGATAAAAGACCTATTTAAATATCATTATATCATATATGGTTGTTAACACTCAGGGGTTTTGGTCAGTAAATAGTTTGATCGGTTTTTTGATAAATAATAATACAGTGGTTACAAAATTTAAATAATTTATAGAATTATAATCATTCAATTTTCATTATATTCCATTAATTGGGATTAATTACTATATATATTATTGTATCAATTTCATTTAAATAAACATGCTATATGAATTTTCTAAAATTTTCATATGATTTTGTATTGAACATGACTTTTTATAATAAATATCATGTTTGGATATATTTATTTCATTTCATAGAAGATTCTTTAATAAGTGAATGTATATGAACAATTTCCATGAGTATAAATGCTAATGAATGTGAAATTCTATAAATTTTTTTATTACATTATAAAAATGTGTAATGTGTTTTAGAACATCGTTTTGATTATTATAGGATGGTGATGTACATTTTTTGGGGAAATATCATTTCATTAGGGGGACTATATGTGGATCTATCAATAATTGGGACAGATGTTCATTAGTTACTCCATAAAAATGTTGTGGGGGTTCAATGATTTATTCCTCTTGCTATATATTAAAAGATATTCATTCCAAACTAGTCCAATATTAAGGATCGTATAGTATCTTTTACTGGAAAGGATAAAAGGACCCGACCTTAAACCTTATATTTCAAAATATTACAAAATAGACACTTTTAATCAGTTTCCATTTTTATAAAAAAACATGAACTCAGAAAAAAAATCATTTTTAGTTCGATGTTTTGGAAGACATGACATTTCCATGATCCCATCCTTGACCCTATTCCACTTTATGTCCTGTGAAGAACATTTCAAAACTTGGGATGAGCATATAAAGCTCAATATGGGATACACAAAGAAGGAAAAATGTTAGCTTTTCAGAACAACAAATAAACCATGAATACTTAATCATAAGTAATACTTTTCACCTTTTTTGAAGAAGTAAATATTCATCACTGAATAAAAGATCATTAATTAACCTTTTGTAACTAAAATATTACCATAAAACCCATATAAAGAACACATAAAATATAAAGATAACATGGGACATAAACATACTTAAATGGAATAACCATACAGTCGACTTCCACTCATTTCACTAAATGGAAAAGCCATACAGCCAACTTCCATACCGAATGCATTGGAAGTTATAACGTAACCACCCATCATGGTATTCACGGCACCACCCGTCATTTGGTTTATCACATAACCACCCATCAAATGTCCAAGTACCAACAAATCTCATAACACATACAACAATATAAAGGAAATAAAACATTTCCACATTTCAATCAAAATATATCACTTAAATATATTGACATAACAAATCCATTTTCAAAACCATTTTCAATACAAAAAATACGTAAAAGAGTATAAGGTATTTATTTTCTTTTAAAGACATTACGGATTGTTGAGGAAGCCAAAGATCAAATAATACTCGCGGTGGAAGAAAGATCGTTGTCACCAAGTACATTTAAAAGAAACATACTTTTTTTTCATTTAGTAAAACTATTCGTAGAAAATGATTCCCTTTGAAAAGTAAAGGGTGTTTATACAGCGTATAAAATAAAATATGCCTCAATGAATGTATATTGAGACGAAGTCCCATACCTCACGTCTGATATGACTTGATCGTTCTTTAATCTCATGAATAATAAAGTAATGTTAATTTCTACTTGATTATAAACCTTTTTTAAGTTTATTATTCCTTTTGTATAACTTATTACCATTTTATAAACATTATGTAATCATTTAAGTTAATAATGTTCATTTTGTCGATATTTGGTACTTGAGTAAAAAATGAGCCCCTTATATTTACAAGTTGTCCTTGTGGTCAATAGTCTATTTTATCAGGATTTATAGTTATGATTTAAATATCATATATATAAAATTTATTCAGTATATACATTTATTTATAATAGTACATAACATTTGGAGGTATGAAATGAAATGCAACGTTCATGGAGACAGTAAGTCGTACGTATGCATGAACACTACTTTCATTTATCTTTCTTATTTTAATGGAATTAATGCATAATTATACATTTTTATATTATAATTCTAGTATAATATCATATATAATATCATTAACTCTATCCTTTATACATCCCACATAAGGAATTAATGAGTCACATCACTTTAAGTGGGCGGTAGTCGGCACTTCCTCAAATGAGATTATCGTATTTATCCATTATGGAAACCATAAAGGCATGATATAATTTGGATGTACAGAAGAATAAAGAAATCATAAACATAATATATATCATATATAAATATATTTCCATCATAATGTTCACCATGAGAGGTGGTAAGATATAATTTAACAATCATCATTTCGTGAGGCGTTAGTTTTCCATCCACAGAAACATTATTGTCATCATCCATTAGATGGAGGTGTGTATAAGTGTAGTTCTTATAATTCTCATAAAAACATCCTAGTTTATTGAGTATACTGGTTTTGTTAAAAATAAAGGAAATAAAAATAGTTTTGGGGTTGGAGAAGTAAAATAAAAGAAAACAATTTAAGAGAAATTGTTACCTTAAATTTGAGTAACTCAGTTTGGTTTGAACCAAAGGACTTATTAAATGACTTATCCCTTAGGTAAGGCTTCTAGTATTAGGATAGGGATGTTGGGAGTGTAATTGGGCATAGTTTGGACAAGAAAAATGGCTTGAGAGATGTGGGGAATTGGATAGAAGTGGTCTCCTTTTATAACGGAGAGGAGGGGCTCTTTAGGAATGTGTGAAAATATTATTTTATAATATTATGATATTCGGTTTCTAATGGTCCAAAAATCCTTAAAGTAGAAGAAAAGATGACTCATATACGAAATAAAATTATCCAATCATAATTGGACATGTTGTGCATAATAATTTAATCGTTATAATCTTATTTATTTAAATTATTTATTAATGAGGTAAATACTGCATCATTATTGTGTCATTAATAATTTAATTAATATGATGTCTAAAAATTATATAAAAATACTATGATGTAAGAAATATTTTGATATTTCCAAAGAATATTTTTATTCGAAACCATGATTTATATATCACCATATAAAAAATAATTACTAAAAGATTTTTGTTAATGTCAATTTTGTCTTCACATTAAATTAATTAATCTAAAATGTCATTATCCTTCATAAGTGGCTCCATGGTGTCCCAAAATCGACTAAAAGATGTCCATTTTCGGACATCACTCATACAATAAGGTTAAGGCAATTTTAAATTATTATAATATTCTTTTTAACCTTGAATTACCCAATTTATCTTTAACCACGGTAAATAAAAGCCAAAAGTTATTATTCACCAAAAATTATTTTCATCTAATTGAACCACATTTTACTTCATGATAACAACCATGTATGTCAAGTTTTTTAAATTCAATTCACAAAAGTTGTAAAATTTCATTTAAATGAAAAAGTCAATTTTTTATAACTACAATAAGTGGTTTCACTATTCATCAAAAATTTAAGTATTTCAGAAAAATACCAAAAAATCAGCCAAAGCTATATTTTATATTCCAAATTCAAAAATTATGTCTATTTTTCTAAATTCAAAACATAGAAGTGGCATTAATTATTTTTAAAATTAATTTCCATTATCAAAATAATTAGCGTGTTTTAAGAAACAATAACTATCAAAATATTGATACATGTTTATATCCATTTTCAAAGTGAAATTAATTCCAATGACCATCATTGGATTAAATGGTAAAAAATATATTATAATTACACTTTAAACCCAATTAAAAAGACAATATAACCATATAAATAAATTATATTAAAATTATCTATTGAATTAAAATACAATATTTTTCACTATTCATTAAAAAATGAACTTTATCAGAAAAATACCAAACAATTACCCAAAGTAAATATTTATGTCCCCATTATAAATAAGGATTTTATTTGGCCATATAAAATTTATTAATGTGTCCAAAACTATATTTAAAAAGGGTTCTCCATTAAAAGGCGATAAATCGGTCTTTTAATGTAAATTACACTTAAAATTAGATTCATTTATATTTTCAGCCTCTAACTTTTTATTGGATAAATGTAAAAACATTTATCAATCATGTATAATAATGTTTTAGTTATTTTCATTCACTCACGCCAATTACAATGGCTAGGAGTTAACTATTATTCAAAATAATATTATTATATTATTAGTGTGCAACTTAAGATTCCAAAGAAACTCGTTGTTGCGTATCAGGTACGCTATCAAAAATGACAACCCCTTTAAAGTAAAATTAATATTTAATTCACAAATATAAATGAATATAAAAATTCTAATTCTTCATTTACTTGTGATGTTACATCATTCCCCCCTTTTGGAAATTTTGTCCTCGAAATTTTTATTCACTTATCAAAATAAGTGGGGGTATTTACCCCACAAAGCATTTTCAAATACCCACATTGCCTCTTCAACCGTATGGTTTTTCCACAAAACCATTACTTGATGAATTACCTTATTCTGCAACACTTTCTCTTTATGGTCAAGAATCTAGATTGGTTGTTCTTCATAAGAGATATTCTCTTCCAACAGAACTACCTCTTAGCTCAAAACATGAGATGGATCTGGAATATACTTTCTCTACATCGAAACATGAAAAAAAGTGTGTACCTAGGACTGTTCCAACTTTCTCAAGAATTTCATAAGGTCCAATAAACCTCGGACTCAACATTCCCTTCTTACCAAAATGCATCACACTTTTCCAT
This sequence comes from Viscum album, assembly GCA_963277665.1. NCBI lineage: Eukaryota > Viridiplantae > Streptophyta > Magnoliopsida > Santalales > Viscaceae > Viscum > Viscum album. The sequence goes on from OY728163.1 coordinate 1,613,755,070, forward strand.
GGAAAACAATGAGAAAGACATTAGCACCTACATAAAAAGAAAGATCCTTCCTCCGGTTATCTGTATAACTTTTCTGTCTACTCCGAGCTGTTCTCATGTGCTTCTGAATCAACTGAACATTCTGTGCCATCTCTTCTATCATTTCAAGTCCCATAAGCTTCCTTTCACCAACTTCATCCCAAAAATCTGAAGTTCGACAACACTTTCCATATAATGCATCAAATGGAGCCATATGTATACTAGAATGAAAATTGTTATTATATGAAAATTCAACCAAAAAATGGTTTTGGTCCCAACTTACCTGATAATCCATAAAGAAAACACGTAGAATATCATCCACGGTCTGAATTGTTCTTTCTGACTACCCATCTGATTGAGGATGAAAATCTGTACTAAAGTTTAATTCAGTTCCCAATGATTTCTAAAGACCTTCCCAAAGGTTTGAAGTGAACCTGGGATCACGATCAGATACAGTGGAAAGGGAAACTCCATGCAACCTGACTATCTCTTTAACATACAACTGAGCAAGTTGATCTAGAGACAAAGTGTCTCTAATAGGAAGGAAATGAGATGACTTAGTCAAATGGTCATCTATAACCCAGATTGCATTATTACCATAGATGTCTTTCGTAATCCCACAACAAATATCCATGGATATATTTTCCCATTTCCATTCTGGAACTGGTAGAGGCTGAAGCATTCCATTCAGTAACAGTCGCTTTGATTTAAACTGCAGACAAGTCAAACACTTCATAGTAAAATCAGTAATATCTCTTTTCATTCCATCCCACCAGTAATACTCCCGAAGATCATTGTACATCATAGTACTTCCATGATAAACTGAAAACAGAGAACTATGAGCTTCAAAAAACAACTCATTCTTCAACTGTGAATCACAAGGAAAACATAATCTCTTTCCAAACCTCAAAACACAATCATTATCAATTTTAAATTCATGCTACTTACCCTTCTGAACCAACTCTACCTTTTTCTGCAACTCACTGTCTTCCTTCTGCACCTTCTTTATTCTGTCTGATAGAGATGATCTCACTGACACCTGACACAAAATAGAAGAATTTCCTGCACCAACAACTTCTATGCCAAATTTCATCAAATCTAAAACCAAAGAATATTGTTCCAAATGTAGATTGGCTAATGAGACATTACTTTTCCGACTCAAAGAATCGGCCAATATATTTTCTTTTTTTGGATGATAATGGATCATGAAATCATAATCCATTATTAATTATTTCTATATCATCTGTCTCATGTTCAATTCTTTTTGAGAGAATATATACTTTAAACTTTTGTGATCAGTATATATTTCACATTTTACTCCATAAAAATGATGGATCCAAATTTTTAATGAAAAAACAACAGTAGATAATTCCAAATCATGTGTAGGGTAATTTAACTCATGAGGTTTCAACTAACGTGAAGCATAAGAAATTACCTGATCATTCTGCATTATGACACAACCCAGTCCATTCAATGAAGCATCAATGTAGATAACAAACTCACCATTTCTCGAAGGCAGTTCCAAAACTAGATCATTCACCAATCTTCTTTTCAATTCCTGAAAACAATCATCACATTCTTTTGTCCATATGAACTTATCACCATTTCATGTTAAATAAGACATTGGACTAGATAACCGTTAAAAATATTCAACAAACCTTCGGTAATAACCTTCCATACAATTAAATCTACAAATCTCGGTTATTTATTTCGGTCAAGTCCATTCTTAAAGAACTTTTGTTTTAGCAGGATCATCAGTAATGCCATTTTTTGAATTAATGTGACCAAGGACTGAAATTTTTGAAACCAAAACTCACACTTGTTGAATTTCCCAAATAGTTTCTTTTCTTTTAAGGTTTTCTAGACAACCATTAAATTACTTTCATGTTCCTATTTAATTTTTTTAATAAACCAAAATATCATCAATATATAAACCACCATTTATCACCTGATTCAACTGAGCCATCAATGCAAACAACTGTTCAATTATGATTCTGACCATCTCAGGAAGCTGATTTAGAAAGTTTTCCTCCTCTGTATGACTTCCAAATAGGGATTTCCACTATACTCTATGAAAAACCATTCTTTACAGATAAATATCATAAGTGAAGCATCATGGTAATATGTAAATTCTATATCATTTCAATATTACCATAAATTAATTTATGGACATTTATTTAACAAGACCCTAACTCCTAATGTTGTCTAAACCAACCTCCAATATCAACTATAAGGACCTGACCTTAATCCATAAATAATATTGAATTAAATGAATAATCCACATAGAGGATCTTTTCAAGTTCAGAGTTTTAGAGAGTTGGACCATAACTATTATATTTAAAAATATTACAAAAGAGACACTTCAACTCAGTTTCCATTATTTCTAAAAACATGAAATCGTGAAAAAAAATTCATGTCTAGTTCCATGTTTTAGACGGCATGAATATTTATTGATCCCATCCTTGACCCTATTCCACTTGCATTCCTGTGAAAAAAAAATTACAACTTGGGATGAGCATATAAAGCTTAGTAATGGATACACAAAGAAGGAAAACTGTTATCTTTTCAAAACAAAAAATATACCATGATTACATAATCATAAGTACTAATTTTCACCTTTTTTGAAGAAGTAAATACTCTTCACTTTATAGAAGATCCTTACTTACCCTTTGGTAACCAAAATATTACCATAAAACCCATATAAAGAAAACATAACATATAATGGTAACTTCGGACATAATCATACTTAAATGGAATAACCATACGGTCGACTTCAACTCATATCACTAAATGGAATAGCCATAAGGCTGACTTCCATACCCAATGCATTGGAGGTTATAACGTAACCACACATCCTGGTATGCAAGGCACCACCCGTCATTTGGTTTATCATGTAACCACCCATCAAATGTCCATGTACCAACAAAAATCATAACACATACAACAAATATAAAGGAAAGAAAACATTTCCACATTTCAATCACAATATATCACATAAATATATTGACATAAAAAATCTGTTTTCAAAATCCATTTTCAATAACAAAAATACGTAAAAGAGTATAAGGTATTTCTTTAAATTTAAAAACATTACGGCTTGTTGAGGAAGCCAAAGATCAAATAATACTCTCATTGGTGGAAAGATCATTATCACCGCATACGTTAAAAAGAAACATACTTTTTTCGTTTAGTAAAACGCTTCATAGAAAATGATTCCCTTTGAAAATTCAATGGTGTTTATACAGCATATAAATGAAACTACGCCTCAATGAAAGGACATTGAGATGAAGTCCCTTACCTCACGTCCGACATAACTCGATCATTTATTAATCTCGTGAATAATAAACGAAAGATAATTTATACTTGCTTAAGAACCTTTTTAAAGTTTATTATTCCATTTATATATCTTATTACCATGTTATAAACATTATTTAATCATTTATGTTAATAACGTTCATTTTTCTGATATTTGGAACTTGAGTCAAAAATCAACACCTTATATTTACAAGTTGTCCATGTGGTCAATAGTCCATTATTGAAGAGATTGATATTAATGATTTAAATATCATATATATCATATATATTCAGTATATACTTGTATTTATAATAGTACATAACATTTGGAGGTATGAAATGAAATGCACCGTTCATGGAGACGGTAAGCCGTACGTACGCATGAACGCTACTTTCAACTCTATTTATTATTTTAATGGAATTAAAAAATAATGATACATAGGTATATTATAATTATAGTATAATATCATATATAATATCATTAACTCTATCCTTTAAAAATCCCACATAAGGCATTAACGAGTCACATCACTTTAAGGGGGCGGTAGTCCTCACTTTCTCAAATGAGATTATCATATTTACCCACTATGGAAACCATAGAGGATTGATATAATTGGTAAGTACAAAAGCATAAGGAAATTATAAACATAATATATATCATATATAAATACAGTTCCATCATAATGGACATAATGATAGGTGGTATGATGTAATTGAGCAATCATCCTTTCGTGAGGCGTTAGTTTTCCATCCACAGAAACATTGTGCTCATCATCCACTAGATGGAGGTGCGTGTAAGTGTAGTTAGAATACTTTTCATAACAAAATCCTAGTATATTAAGGATACTGGTGTTGTTACAAAATAAAAGAAAAATAAAGAGATTATGTGTTGGTGAAGTAAAATAAAAGAAAACAATTTAAGAGAAACCGTTACCTTTAATTGGGAAAACTCACTTTGGTTTGAACCAAAAGACATATTAAATGCATTATGCCTAAGGTAAGGCCTCTAAGAGGATTCTAGGGATGTATGGAGTGTAATTGGGTAGAGTTTGGATGATCAAAATGGCTTGAGGGGTGTGAGGAATTGGTTAGAAGTGGTCTCCTTTTATAAGGAAGTGGAGCGGCTCTTTAGGAAAGTGTGAAAATATTATTTTATAATATAATTATATTCGGTTTTTAATGGTCCCAAAATAATTAAGGTCTAAGATAAGATGACTCATATACGAAATAAAATCATCTGATCATAATTGTAGATGTTTTGGATAATAATTTAATCATTATAATCTTATGTATTTAAATCATTTATTAATGAGGTAAATACTGCATCATTATTGTGTCTTAAATAATTTTATTTCTATGATGTATAAAAATTATATAAAAAATTACATTATGTAAAAAATATTTTTGACTTTCCAAATAATATTTTTAGTCAGTAATAGGACTTATAAAACACCACATAAAAATTAATTACTAAAAGATATTTGTTAATGTCAATTTTGTCTTCACATTAAATTAATTATTCTACAATGTAATTATCTTTCATAAGTGGCTCCATGGGGTCCCAAAATCCACCCAAAGATTCCATTTGTTTCCCATAACTCATCCAATATGGTTATTACAACTATTAAGGTAACATCGAATTATTATAATATTCTTTTAACCTTGAATTACCCTATTTACCTTTAACCGTGGTAAATAAAAGTCAAACGTTACTATTCACCAAAAATTATTTTCATCTTATTGAATCAAATTTTATTTCGTGATAATAACCATGTATGTTGGATTTTTTAAATTCAATTCACATAAGTGGTAAAATTTCATTTAAATGAAAAAGTCAGTTTTTTTTAACTACCACTAAGTGGTTTCACTATTTATCAAAAATTGAAGTTTTTCAAAAAAATATCATAAAATCAGCCAAAGATATATTTGTTATTCCAAATTCAAAAATGATGCCTATTTTTCCAAATTCAAAACATTTAATTGGGATTAATTGATTTTAAAATTATTTCCTGTAGTCAAAACAAATAGCGTGTTTTTAAGAAACAATAACTTTCAAAATATTGATACAAGTTTATGTCAAAGTTCAAAGTGAAATTAATTCCAATGACCAACATTGGATTAAATGGTAAAAATATATTCTAGTTAAAATTTAAAATCAATTAAAAATATAATCTAACCTTATAAATAAATTATATTAAAAGGCACTTTTGAATTAAAATTAAATATTTTTCACTATTCATTAAATAATGAACTTTATCAGAAAAATACCAAAAAATTACCCAAAGTAAAAATTGATGTCCCCATTATAAAGAATAATTTAATTTGGCCATATAGAAAGTATTAATGTGACAATAACTATATTTAAAAATGGTTCTTCATTAAAAGGTGATAAATCGGGCTTTTAATGTAAATTATGCTTAAAATGAGATTCATTCGTATGTTAAGCCTCTAACTTTTTATTGGATAAATGTTAATACATTTAACAATCATGTATAATAATATTGTAGTTAGTTTCATTAATTCACGCCAATTACATCATCTAGGAGTTAACCACCATTTAAAAAAAATATTATATTATTAGTGTGCAACGTAAGATTCCAAATAAACTCGTTGTTGCGTTTCAGGTACGCTATCGAACATAGAAACCCCTTTGAAGTAAAATTAATATTTAATTTACAAATATTATTGAATATAAAAATATCGTATTCTTAATTTACCTGGGTTGTTACAAAGGATCAATACATTGTGTTAATAAACTAGTTTAGGACCTTATTAACTATTTTATGGTAATGTTAGTCAGTTATCATATTAGTTATTTTTAAGGGGAGGTGTTTCAATTGGATGTTAACATTCATTACTCACACAATGTATTTTGTTGTGTTTTGATATAATTAACAATAGTTATCTCCTATGTGCCTTAATATATAGGAATCCATTACTATAACTATTCTACCAATGATTATAAATATTCAACTATTGCATCTTTATTGATGTTATATCAACAGTATCTCATCTGTTAGAAATATGTTCTCTTCATGGGTCACAATATTATGTGATACTTCTTCTCTGATAGATAATTGAAATTTTGATAGTGATATTTTATGGAATTAATTCATGATTAATAATTCATTATTTCCTATGCAACAAAAAATAGGAATGTAGGTTTCGACGTGATTAGTAGGAAGTTTCATCGATATATTCAACATGATCTAGAAGATGCATGAGGGGTGATAAAAGAGCTTTCATTACAGCACCTTGATATTGGGGAAGCTGATGCTAGAGGATATCTCTATTAAATGACTATACAATCATTGTAGGATTAGTAAGTATAAGAATAATAGTTGGGAAATCCTTATGTGTAAATCTTACTGGATTGAGTTATTTTAAAAGATTCCCCTTAGAGGTTGTCTTAGGATGATAAGTATCATGTGTTGTTTCGGGGGCATCTCTTTAATCCCTCAATGATTTGAGAGGTTTTTATTAATGATGTAAATATCATACCCTAGGTGACACCCATAAATTTTATTACTTATATCTATTTAATATATTCATTGTTTTTTATATAGTTATATACACACAACACTCCGATGAAAAGAACATCAAAATACTATAGGATTATTATTATTTAATGTTATCATTATTACCTATCCTTTCCATTGGTGGGTATGAATATAGAAAATAGTGTTATGAATAAAAAATTACAAATTTATATACTGAATTAATTGATAATCAATTGGTTTAGAATGAAAATAATGTCATTTGATAGTTAAAAGGGATTTTCTTTTTAAAAAACATTCTTATACATGAAATGTGTCTATATCATAATAAATTAAATTAGTAACTTAGAATTAATAATTTAATTGAAAATTTTAGATGATTAAATTTATAATATTCTAATTAATATTCATTTAAATGTGGTTACAAGGAATAGATTGAGAATAAAAACATTCTATGCTTCAAAATAACATTTTCTTCTAAGGGGTTTAAATTCATTTTTGTATGAACATTATAAAAAATTTATTTCAAGTTATATATTAGTTAAAAAATTGTATAGTAAATAGTGAAAAAAATAAAATTGGAAGATATTTTAACTTTTAAAATATTTTTATGAGTAAAAATAGATTAATTAAAATTAAAACCATTGAAATGTAAAAATATATTAATAAATATTAATATAACTATTTAAAAAAATTGAGTCTGGGATCCCAAACATTACATTTTAAACAAAATTTTGTTTTATTAAATGTGAAATTATTTTTAGGTCATTGAATTTAATCATATTGTTGGAATGTTAAATTTGGATTTTTCTTGAACCAAAATTATATAATACATAATTTTTATTAATTATTTATTTTTGTTATGTACATAATATTTTTTACTTTATTTCAATGAAAAATTATTTTTTCTCAGTAATAAGTATTTTCATAAAATTAATTTTTTTATGAGTTTTATTTTCTTATATTACATTTATTCTCTACAACCGCAAAAATGAATCTGATAAAATGTATTCCAATTTTACTGTAATTTTTTTTTTAAATTATCAACATAATTTATTTATGTTTATATAATTATGTTATCATGGTAAGAAGAAGTTTCATCGTGATTAAGTTTGAAATACTTTAAAATTTGTTTAGCTAGGATATAAGAATTAAAATGTCACCAATATTTTTTTAAAAGTGACAAGTAGAATTTATTTCAATAATATGAAATATTTTCATAAAATTTTTCTACTCAGTTCAACTTGACATGACTATGTTTATATTAAATTTATGTATTTTAATTAATTCAATGTTATTCATTTCCCACACATTTAAATTGAAACCTCATATCCTCCCCTAATAACAGTGTTTGAACATTCAATATCAGCTTATCACTGAACTAATAACCACACATATTCCTTCCCTTTATCCTATAAACTATTCTCTTCTCAAATTTCCATCATATGAGGGCTTAAGGTGTAATACTAAAGGAAGCCTCTCAAATAAAAGGTAATCATATTACTGATTCATTTAATATTAATTTTCTATTCTATATTGTCTAAATTTGTTATATTCTTCCTAACATAATGAATAAAATATCACAAATATACTAATATGTTATTATTATTATGGGAAAACAATTTCCCCCCTCATTTCCATAAAATATTAAATGAAATTACTTCATGTGTGTATGTGTGGACTATTGCAACCACATAAAAATATGATTTATTTTCCGTCACATTCTATCATTGATGGTAATACTAGAAGATTTAATTAATATAAATAAAATAAAAGATGTTAATATAGTTTTTTAAATTTTAATTATTATTTAATTTTTTCATTCTATCCATCAAAATGTAGAAAACCCACTCATGCATATATATAGAGAATAATCTTCACAGAGTGATGAAATTCATTTTTTATGAACACATTAGATGAATGGAAATCAATATGAATATAGTTAATATATTTGATAATTATATCATGATTATAATTAAATATATTATGTAACTATGATCAAAGAGAAATGACCTTAACTAATGACCAAACACGTACCTAAAAATGAAGATGTTAACAACCAAAATGATTATGATAATGATTATTTTTTAATGAATGGATGATAAGATGATATAATTAAAAATGTGTGATATTTAAATTATTAATATTGTTCATGTATTGAATAATAATAAAATAAACATTTTTCTAGTTTAGATTCAATGTAATTTTTAATCAAGTCAGACTTCAGATAAGGGTTACTCATCTAACTTTTGTTTCTGTGAGACATATACCATATTCACGAAAACATTCTGTCACGTGGTGTATATATTTTTGATTTATTTTATATATAATTAATATATTTTTATTAATTTTATTTAATATTTCATTTTGTGTTATTTCATTCTTGTGGTTAAGATTCAATAGTTACCACTGTAAGATGGGGTTTTAGTCACAATCTTACTTTTCCTCATGATCATTTATGCATAATTTTCTAATAATAAAATTATATTTTCTATCTCTCAAAATGATTATTTTTTCCACTCCGATGATGATTTATAGAGATCATAGTTTTCACTAAATCCATCTCTCTTAGTACATAATATCTTTAATGAAGACTTCCTGACATTATTTCTCTCCTCGATCGAGATTCATTTCTACAATTCCCATATATAATTTAATTGTTTTCAAGGTTGTGAATTCCATTATCTAAATAATTATTAATGTAATTTTTACCCATGTTATAATTGTTATGAAATGAATTCAAAAAACACTTCTTATATTTTTCTCTATGAGGAAATTTTTACCAAAGGTGTAAAAAGAATCATTGATATAACAAACACCTCATGACTAGAAGTTCCCACTATAATGAGTACTCTTTTCTTTAATGAAATATTTAAATTATTCAATGCTTATTTCTATATAAATTTATTGCATTATAAATTTTTAGATTACTTATATTATTAATTCATTTCAAAATTAAAAAATTATTTTATTCATTAAATGTTTTAATGATCAGTTAATGTTATTTTCTGTTCAATAAAAGAATATATTTAAGATACAAAGGATTTAGGTGGATGAAATACAATAATATCATATTTATTAATTTTTTCAGATGGATTGTGATTATGAAAAATGACATATTTTATGAACTTATTTCATTTCTATTGGGTATGCTATGATGAAATGGTAATTGTTTTTACGATCTTTTGGTATATATATGAATAAATATTGTAGTGGGTTTGACTTTTATATCACTTGAATGCACCTGTTAATGATTAATGTTTATGATCTAAAAGGGTATATAATAGGTTATCCCATTCAAAAATAGGGTACAAGGGTGGACATGCTAAGCACAAAATAAGGTATAAAAAAGGATATTCCAATTCAAAAGGAGGAACGTGGGAGGTATAATCAAATTTTATATTGTGATTAGTGCATTAATGGTTATTCTAGACAATTTATATCAATAATTAGGATTATTTTGAAAAAATACACATTTTATCATAAGTTCTTTTGATTATTTTATGATGTCATAGATCATGAAATTTGATTCTTCTATGATTCATGTCCTATGATCTGACAATGCCTTTGGCCGTTATTATTATCTATGGATTTCTATGTATTAATTTAAAATGATATGTTTATGTTCTCATTCCATTATTCCCATACAATGATTACATATATTCAATTTTGGATTATCCAATGTTTATAGAAACATAGAATCTGATCTCAACATTTCTTATGTTTTCTTTACCCATGATATCATGAAAGGTTTTATGTTGGGTATGTTTAAGAAATAAATTATATAGAAAGGAATTTTTCACAGATATTGAAGATCATTAATGAAATAGGATTATTATGTATGTAGTATTCAAAGTAAATAAAAATTTATGATTCTATGGATGCATTGTTATGAGATATACTAAATCATTTTTTAAAATGATAAAATATTTATGGATAAAATACCAAGGTATCATTAACATTGGTAGTGCATCGTAATTGGGATAAGATGTACCATTTATTAAGGTGTAAATTTTCATCTTCTAGGATGGAGAGTTATGTTCTTCATTTTATATATTGATGTTTATTCTACCAAAAGGTAAAGTTCATGAATCATTTTCCTTATTGGTTTCACCACCAATTCATTGGAATCTACTGGATTGGGGAAGAAATGTCAATGTTGTTGATCAATGAGTTACATTAAGATCTATGTGGATATGATTATATAGGTGTGATTGTAATTTTTTTGAAAAAGTATAATTTCTCTTTTTAGTTAATGATCAAGGGGATACCATTATCATTCAGATAAAGTATTTCATGGAGATTACATTGATTCATGGGGTTTAGAATATGATCATTTCTGATGGAGATACCCATTATCATCCTGAGTAAATAGAGTTCTCAAACACGATTTTGTATTAAAATTATTCCACTAAATATCTTTTCATTGATTTATGGATGTTCGTATAGAACATACCATATATAAATTCAAAGACATATTATGATCATATTTTCTAGATTTAGGAGTCACTCGGTTGAAGAACCAGCACGTTTTCATGTTTTATTATAATAAATACTACCACAATATCATTACAGTGGACCTATTTGAGGAATTTATATATAACCTTATAGATATTTGTTGTGTTTTACCATGGTATTACAATAAACTATTATCATATCAAGATTTTAATAGAACATGACTGAAATAGTAAATCTGATTTTTTAGTTGATGAATATATATTATGATAATTAATAGTATTATGATGATGAAAAGTGTACACATCAATTGAATTACATTCAAGATCTTGTATTTTTAAAGGTATCTCTTTATCATGGGAAGTGAAGGCTTCCCATTTCAGAAATATTTCTCATTAATTTTTTGGATATTTAGAGGTGTTGGAATATTTTTTAGTAGTTATATATATATATTTGAACTACCATTTTAGAGTAATTAGTTCCATAAAATATTCCCCAGGTTGTATATGTTGTGATATTTTCATTATGATTAAATTTCATGCACCATGGTGAGTAGGATATTGAATATGATTTGACATTAAAAAAATGATTCAGTGACATTTAGGATAATCCAGAGCAAGAGTCTAATTTTTATGATATTATCATTGTTCATGTTCTTTTTAAGAATAACGATTTATAAGAATATACATTGTAAAATTAGTGACATATTCATGATCAATATATTGAGTTATTTTATTGATCTCATTCAAATGATATGAATGAAATTGGATTGGTTAGGTTGATAATAGATGAAGATATATGTCATTATACATTTAATTATAATGTGTTGGTTTTTTTCATTGTAATATCCCAATTTGAGAGGAATCTTATGGGTTAGTTATTTTATTATAAACTCACATTATCATTTGATCTTGGTTTTTTTAATCTATTAAATGTGAATTTTTTGAGATGTATCTAATTTTTGGGAAAGAATAATACATCCTTTATTATTTTATAACTGTAGATAGTGTCATAGGATGTTTGTTATTTACAATATTATGGGGTTTTATTTAATTCTATATAATTCCATATTTATAATTTTAAATTTGATTTTATAATTTTAACTAGGGGGTATATACTTGAATCTATTAAAATAATACATATCAATTTAAATTTTTTACACCTCTAAGAAAATATATTTCATAGAATCTATTATGTATGTATATAATTTTTAAAATGTCAAAAACATTACATATCAATTAAATTATCTTATATAATGAAATATTATGGTCTATTTCAAAAAATTTCAAATATATATTATGTTATACAACATTAAAATATATAATAAGTGTGATATATATTATGTATTTTTTTCACATAATATAAATACATTTATATTCTTTATTGTAGATTAAATATTCATCCAGGATAGCGATTTATCTTATAAATAAAAAATAAGTTATGATGAAATTCCATATCTATTAAAATATAGATTAAAAAGGGGATTAAAATATATGAAATTTTAATAGGAAAAAATATTATTTTGGGGAGGATTTATTATATGTCACAAGAATATATTGTTTAAATCATAGCAGGTGAATTATATATGAATAAAAATCTATTTTACCTAAATGTTTTTTATGATTTCTAATAAGTAATAAATAATTAATAATGTCGATATGTATATAACTTTTTTTCTAATGCATCCCATCACCATTATGGTAATTTAAATAGGATTTTAGGTGAAACACTTTGGTGTATAGTCATGTTTCCTAGTGTTCAACACTTATTTATATAAAAATAAAAAAAGAATTGTTTCGAATTTAATAATAACCACCCTTTTATTTTATATGTTATAAAATGTTTGTTTTTAAAAATATGAGATCTATTTATATCCAATTTATTTTTTGATCACTTCAAAAATAATATGAATAGAGGTATAATTGGGGTTCTTTAACATAAAAAGAAACAATATTTAGTTTCCCTTATTAATTCATAACTGTTATAGAATCTTTTATCTTATGTACCTTCCCAGTGCAACCCCTATATGGTGACCTATCATAGCTTTTATTCTGGATTTTATAAAACACATTTTTTCATATAGTTTACATATAAATTTGGGTAGTGAATATATTTACTTTACATTAAATTATATATTGGAATTTAATTCTTACTTATACATTTTCAGTTGGTAAATAGTACGGTCAACCATAATATGAAAATATTGAGGAAAAATGTTATGTATTTTTGTTGAATTATCGTCATGAAAATTTCATTATATTCTTTCAATTTATGATTTTTTTTTGTCGTATATTTTTTTGATTCTATAAATATTATATTTGAGTTTTCTTACAATCTAATCTGATTCTATAAAATTCCATGTTTCAAATGATTCAATATTGAATGTTCAATGTTCTTTAATCATCAATTTAAATTTATTTTATTTTTTTGGTGAGAAATTAGTTGAAATATTTATTATGATAATTTTTATAACCGTTGGTTTGATTTTATTAAATCATGGTCCTATTTATTATGCTACTCTCTGTGCCTCAATAGATTTCTTACTCCCATTACAGGTGACCCAAAAATCTACGTGGCTTAACAACTGGACATTGATCAGTTTGGGAACATATTCGTCTATGTATTACATCTTCCTCGAACCCTAGAGTAATCTGTTTCCTTTTTTATTAATCTATTCATCATGGAACTTGTTTGGTGGTTTCATCATATCAATGTGTAGGTTATGTTAGGTGTCTGATCACTCCTATGTATCATCCCATCAAATCACCCATTTTCTCTAACATTAATGGATTTTTATCCAATAATGATTCTAGAAATCCATTTCTACTAGAGAGTACATCTTTATTGGAGATTATATCTTATTATTCATACCATATATCTTTCACATTGTTGGTGTGAATTTTTTGGTGGATTATAACCTAGTTTCATTCCAAATGAGGATGTGTGTCTATGATCCAATAATGATATATTCTATTTCTAACTAGATGATAACATCATATGGTTGCTTATAATTGATCACATCTTAAAAGTAATATAATCTATAAAATTGGATGGTTGAATATCTTCATCCCTCACTATATAGTCCAAATTCAACAATGTTGTATCCCTTAATAGCTTCTGATATTTAAATGTTATTTACTATTTTCTTCTTACTGAAATATGTAATCAATATAACATATTATTATTTTAACATTAATAAAATGATCATGTGTGTGGGTGGTTGTAATTCCATTTTTATAGTTCCCAATGGAACCAAATCTTATTAAATATTTTCATTAATTAAATTAATATTAATTTATTAAATATATTTTTTTATTTAGTTATAATTTGAATTGTTCAAAAACAATTTCCATATGATCCTTATCATGGTCATGTGTACTGCTACCACCAATGCACCTTACCCAAAACATATTGGTAACAGAACCTCATTAGTTTTCTTTTATTGTCAAATATATTTCATGGATAGAACTATAGATTCTATTTCAGTTTCCACACTTAAATATCACCATGATTGACCTTTTAATTCATTCTTTTTTTAATTTAATCCATTATAATCTAAATAATTAATCAATGTTATATAATATCGTTATATTATCATGGATACCCTTTATGATGGTCAGTTCCATGGGTAATAAACTTATCAATATCCACCACCACATGGAATCTTATCATTTTGGTAAACATGTCAACAATTCAGTTTTAGATAAGACTTTTCATCGGGATAATGACTTCAGTATATGAGGGATTAATATGAGAACTTTCTAGTGACCTAACCCTAGTAATCTCAAATCCGATGTCTAATACCATTAATTTTTCATGATTACATGTAATCAAAACCATAAGGACTGATCAGTTTAGTAGTTTTGGAAAACAACATTAAATATATAATACCCATATTATATTGGCAAATAAAATCTAAAACATAATACATAAAAAATACTAATAAACAGAAAATTTGAACCCCATTCTAATAATTAATCTTCATATCCTATGAAAATGTAACAAAATAACGGAAATATCAAATGCTCAGAAATGGTAATAGAATAATGCAAGTAATCCGGAATAAAAAAAATTAAATGGTAAATATTTGAAAAAACAAATTCATTTAAACAACTTGATAATTAATAATCAAAATGGAAAGGTAAATAACTGAAGTCATTTTTAATTTAATCAATGAACTAATAATGAAATACATGCATAGATAATATCAAATAAGAAATCTAACTTATAATAATAATAATAATAGATAATTTCTAAAAAACAAAATGTTTAATTATTGGACTCCATGTTTCCTCGGTACATGGTACCTTTACCATAAAGAGGATTCAAAATACAATTTATCATATTGGTTAGAAACCCATCTTTTTTTGCCAACTAATTTTTCTCATGAGACTACTGATGCATTAAGGGGTTGCATTAAGACGTCCCCAACCCATTGGTCCTGAATTAACTAGTCCCCAACCCATATAGTCATCATAAAGAGTAGTAAGAATATAGTTAATAATATATGTAACCGAAAAACTGTGTTCCTAATCCAATATCAGTATTGAATAAAAAATATATTTTCATCTCTAATTCCATGGACAATGTAATAATTATCAAAGTGAACACCATATGTAAAAATGGATTAAAGTTTATGGAATAATAATACCCATTTCATTATGAAATGGATATTTAAGATAAATTTAATTAACAATTAATATATTCATAATTATGTGACTGTTTCAAGGAAAATCTAACAATCACGAAAGAAAGTGATATTTAAATGATACGTTTTAGCACATGGTAAATTTCTAGTCAAAAAAACATAAATGATATAGTTTAAAATGAAATTTGAAATACAATAATGAAATATGGAATCAGGATATTAAATTAAAAATGGGCAGTATATACACCAAATTACTATGAGTTTGTTTATAATAACATATTAGCCTCAATGGAACATAAATTAAGACAAAATTCATTACCTTACACTTACATTTGGTTGAACGATATTTAACCTCATGTATAATGGTTTTAATGATGTTATGAAATTACAATAAGAACATATTAATCTTTATGATATCATATATATTCCTTTCTTAAAATATTATAACCTATTCATTATTTAATTTTTTTATCTTTTCAAGTGTTAAATTCCTTGTTTTTCGAGTATGTTTTGACTAGATATATTTTTTACAAATAATTAGATCATTACAAAATTATCTCCATAATTTAGACCAGAATTTAAATATCATATATATTCTTTACAAATGTATTTATAATAATCCATTATATTTCGACATAGGAAATGAAATTCACTATTCATGGAGATGTTAGGTCCTACGTACGCATGAACGCTATATCCATTTTGTTATAGTATTAAAATAATGAAAAGATTATGGTATATATGTAAATTATAATAAAATTAAAACATTAATTTCATATAGTTAGTAATATTTTCATTAAAATTATCCTTAATAAATTCTATGTATAACGTTAAGGAATCAAATCACTTTGAGGAGGTTGTAGTCGACAAGTTTAAAAACGATGTTATTTTATTCCTAAAAATTGTGAAGCATACTATTTAATTGTTATATGAGAAATAAAGAATAATTAATACATATTAAATATCATTTATATCACATATATACTATAAATCCATCATTATTCATAAATTGAAAGGTAGTAATGGAGGAACGAATGACATCAGTCTACGAAGAGGATGTATGTTGCACACACAAACGATGATTGTGTGTCAAATTTGAATGATTTGTGTGAGTGTGTTGGAACTAATATTTTCTTAATCAAATCAGTATATTTAATATATCTATGTTATTAAAATAAAATTATTTAAAAATAGATTATGTTGGGGATAATTAATTGAAACAATATAGATCGTTGAAGAATATTAACTCTAATTTGGGTAACTCCATTTGATTTATACCCAATGACATCCTTGGTTGGATTTATTGAAAATGTGAGTGTTATATGAGTATGATAGTAAAGTTGGGATATTATTTTTTGATGGTTGTGTTGTGGAAAAGGAAATTAGAGGTTTCAATAAATGGGAGGGTTTAGATCATTTTCATAGTGTAGGAGGAGTGACATTCTAGTAAATACCAATAGATTTACACTATTGGGAGCTATACCAGACATCATGTGATACCAATAATAAACAAAGATATAAAAATAGTATAATATAGTCTGAAGGTTCCAATAAATGTACATTTTCATATGTTTCTATTTCATTTTCTCCCATATGTATATGGTTTTGTCCCTTCATGAGATAATTTTTCTTGGAATCACTATAATAGATTTCAATTACATTCATAAATTTTTTTGGTAAAAAACAATATTAAATTATTATTAATTATTAATTTTTATGCCAATAAATATGGTCTCATTTTAAAAAATTATAATCATAGAAGTATAATAAATTAATTTGAATGTAATCCCATTGTCGAGAAGAAAAAACATGTTTTTAAAGTACAAATGTTCAAATGTTTAAAATGTTTTTATATCCAATTTCAATATTATAATGATTCCAATGACATAAATTGAATTAATGGATGTTTAATTGATATAGTTTTAATTTACACCCAATTTAAAATATAATTTACCTATATAAATGAATTTAATGAAAAATTAGTATTCAGTTAAAATACAGTATTTTCCACAATTCAACAAAAATTGAAACTTTATAGAAAAATATCAAAAAATTCACCCTAGGATAATAATGATATAACTTAAAAAAAATATTTCATTTTAAAAAAATTATTATTTTTTGGTTTAAAATTAATTTTTAAAATATGAGCACCATTAAGGGGATGAAAAATTTCCATTTAAGAAAATAAGATTATAAGCATAAAACTAGAATTATTATTATCTTATGCATATAAAATATATTGGATCAATATAAATAATATATGATTGACTATATAATATATTTATTAACTTAAAAACATTCATTTATAGTAATTAATTTATATTATTAATACAAAATACTTTTGAAAGGAAAAAATAGATATTTATAAAACCATTTACAATCTATTGAATTGGATTTTATTTTAATTTATATTTAATTTAAAACTAGTGAATTAAAAAATAATATTACATAATTTAGTTTTCATTATTCATATATACCAATTTAATGTTTAGGTTATATCTTATTAAATAATATTTTTATTATTTTCTAATATATTGTTGTTCGGTAAAACACAGTCATGAATGTAACACAAACTATCAGACATTGTTTCTTTGCATGTAATGTAGGATAAATCAGTATTTCATGAATTACAATTTATATAACAGATTTATTTAAACGATTAATCATATCATAAATTCTTATGATTTTATAATGCTTTTTATGATTTATGTTTTATATCAAACATGTTATTCTCAATGTGGCATATTGTATATGATTAACTTGTTGTTTTGTATAAAAAAGTAATATTTTTTAAAAAGAAATTATCATAATGTATTACGGTGTTTAACTATCCTTACCATAAATAAATTTTTTCCTCTTATTTAAAACTTGATCATGTTAATCTAAGGATTTTTATTTTTAAATACTATTGTTGAAAACCCCAATGTGTATATATGATCACAGACAATTATTATTCATTAGAGAGAAAAATAAATGTGAAGGTCTCTAAAAAATTAGGATTTCAAAAATGAGACCGTTAGTGATATCATAGATATAAATGATAAATATAACTATCATGTTCTGATAGAGTGTTATAGGGAACTTGTTCAGTTTAAAGT